>OX463806.1:31708207-34208207 GCA_949825045.1 Argyresthia goedartella
GCAGGTACACTCACTCACCCCACGTACAATGTACCATCTATGTATGTAGTATTTTGTTTAGTTTTTATGTTATCCTGTTCTAATTCTTATTGCCCTGTTTTGTAATTGGCATTTTATGTTTATTCAATTAATTGTATTTTAAAATTTTGTATGGTATGAAACAGCAAATAAACGAATTGAATTGAATTAAGGGTATCCCACGACTATGCCACATGGACAGAAAGTAATATCGATCAATATCAAACAAATCTGAATTCACTGAATAAAGTATTATTTCACCAAACTTTCTATCTACAATATATATGGTACTTTCTCACCTCATGGCATAGTTTTATTTGGGACACAAACAAATTACAATCATAGCTTGCAGGACCCATGGTATTCTGGAAGAAATCTTGTGTTAAAGATAAGCTCGCGTTTGTACATGTCTTTTATGTAAACATGTTTTCTATATATTATCTGGGTGCATTAAGAAATTATATCACTCAGAATAACTTAGAGTAAGCTATTTTGACAATGAAATATGCGTGTAAGCTTATAAAAAATATTTAATAGAGATATATGAGATTTTCCTACTTGGGTACTTGAATGCTTTTTACAGTTCTTTGTTAATATAACTGATTATTACATTACATCTTTATTTTTTTTAATTAAAGTATCTATTTACAATATATGACCACTGTTGCCGGCCTTCCTGCAGGAAGTCGAAGACTTCAGTATCGGCCATATCCTCATTGGTCTCCTCTGCATCACTTTCTGCCACTTTTTCATCTGAAATTTGAAAAAAAACTGTTAAGTGCCATTCGGACTCGCGCACCAAGGGTTCCGCACAAATTAAATAATTGATATTAATTTCACCTCGATACTTTCAGGCATTCCTGTCAAAAAGAGTCTTGACAGACTGAAAACAAAGGGATCATAAGGGTATCTATTATCCTTTTATGGTACGAAACCCTTAAAACCTTTGTCTAACAGTTAGGTACAAGCATAATTTGGTCTATGTAACGAATATTTATTTCATAAATTACGAGAACAACATACCATTTATGGTATCTTGCAGCCACATGTTGTGGAGGGTGCTGCAGGTTACAACATATTTACTGCTTTTGTTAGCGAATAATGCATCGTGCGATGCTGGTGGAGGCAGCAAAATTTGGCCTTTGGCCGGCCAAAGAATCTTTCAACAACGTTGCGTGCTGTGGCGTGGCAAGCGTTGTACCGGCCGGCTGGTGTTCCGGCCGTGGCATCCGCTAGTGGAGTCATTAGCCACGGCACGGATTGCCTTTATCTCCTGTAATGGAATATAATCGATACTTACATACATATGTACATAAGTGTATTAAAATGATTGATGTAATGTTTATATTTATGATTAACTCAAAAATGGGATCGTTTGAAACATAAATTGATAGGTATTTTATGGAACCTGCTAAAGTTGATTATTTCAATGCATTCATGCTTACCAAGAAGCCAATGACCCCTTTCACCCTCCACATACTTCGCCTCTAGGTGACGATGCAACGCAGACGCCCTCCACAGGCTTCATACCGCCGCCGCATCGTGGGTCGACCCCGCAAAATTGGGGTTAATACTGAATATCTTGCAGTTAGCATCACACACCTATGAGTGAAAATGTAAGTTTATAAATTGTAAATATAGGCCTTTAATGTCCCTACCAAGGGGCACAGGCCTTTACCCGGATAAGAGTAAGAATTGAGCCATACCTAATAGTTATTATGGGGTTCAAACTTGGGTATTAAAGTCAGTGTTGGGTTATTGAATAACCTGAGTTGAGTCGGCTTTCGCCCGCTCCTAATGTATTTATTATTTGAAGCACAGCGGTTATCATTTAAATTTTATAATTTTCCTATCGAGCAACGAGAACGGGTTTGAGTTGTCCCTCAATACCTGCATTGAGGCGCGCTCCTGCAATCTGTAGGCAAGAAATGTACAAATTTTTACCACAAGTACTGATTGGTATGTAAAAATAACGTATTTTACTTACCGCCGCTGGTGCGAAGTCTCTTCTGCAAGGGCGGGAAAGAGCCGCCACGTAGTCGCTGTCCATTTTTATATTAATCAATTCACTTCAACACAATTGTAATGTGAACTAGTTTGAAAAACATTTATTTTCTCGCTACTGACCCACCGTACCACCGCCCATACCCCCAGTGGTACGGTGGGTAATTATTTCAAAAACAATACCACCAATCAATAGTGATGTTTATATTTGTAGCTATGGAGTATAGATAATACATTTACAATTAAAAATAACAAAACACGAACTCCAGGATTCTAAGAACAAAACGTTACACATTATTACAATTTAACGTAGTAGAAACGGATACGGCGGCATCCGACCGCATACCGCCGCATTCGTACGCATGCGGCCGGCTGCCGTTGCGGCGGGTGCATCTTATCGCAGCTAAAAGTATATTAATAAATAATTGAGGTTGACGTAGTATTACTGGCTATTGCATTTGAAGAAGAAGGAGAAAATTATCTTAACTTTCGAGAATAACCTTCGGGCGTATGCGGCGGCAGCCGAACGTATCTGGCGGTAGCCGAGCGCATCCGAGCGCATGCGGCCTCATCCGTTCGGCTCCGACAAGATGCGTTCGGCTGCCGCCGCACGCGCCCACCGATATGCTGGTGTTATTGATCTGGCAATATAGACTTGACACACTTCATACAAGATTTATTTTCGTTTCAAGATTGTAAAATCCGTTTCCGTCCGATGCTGTGCAGTCCGCTTGATGGAGATAGATCTGTAGGAAAGTTTTCTCCACAGGCATCAAGCGACATAGCATAGCACAGGTATTAAGGTCTCCCTATATGATGACACCAAAAATGATTATGTCCTTAATTTGTCTAACGCATGAGCTACTGAAATTTCATTGTTAACTAATTCCATTTGGACCATTGTTATGAAATCATCATTTACGATTTGGTGGGGTCTTCTTTTTTTAGGAACATATTCTGTTTCATGAGCATTTTTCATTACGTTCAGTAAACGCATCAAAGTGACGGTGTTCTTAGCAATTTGTTAATTTTGAAGTAAAATGCTTCTTATACATTTGTGGTACGATGACATTCACCGAATACACTGTATTCTTCTGGTGAATGTGTTTTAAGCCAAAACCTTTCAATGTATTTTATAAATTTTGATATGCGAGGTCAGTCCTCACATTGCGATTTTATATAATCAAAGCCCTGTGATATAAAATCTACGGGCAACAACGGAAGAGCAGCCGTTATGCCTACTATTCGCCGCTCAGGTTTTCGTTTTTGTATTCTGAAATTTTGCCGATTTCGCTTTTTTCCAAATGCTTCCTGACCAATGGTAATAATACCCCTTCAATGTAATATTTGGAAAGACTTTTAGAACCGCATTCATAGCCGCCCTTTCGTAGTCGCAATGAATTTTGCGTGGTTTCCATCCAGGTATAACTGACTTAATCATTTCGAAAAGAATAATATAACTTTTCTCTTTGCGGTCAGACATCAGTGCAAAAATTAATGGCTTTACTTTGGTTACTTCTTTGGTACTACTGATATCGCAATGAATATTAAATATTTGTGCGAATGGTGCCGGGAAACTGTAAAATGTACCATCAATAAAATACTCATTTACATTCGGAATCATCTGCCGAGATGATTTGGAACTAAAAACTAAAATACGAGTTTGCAATCCAGCTTCGTCGTTGCAATAATCAGCTATGAGAAAATCTTTGAATTGTACTGGCACTTCTACTTTTTCTACATGTCTGAATACTGTCCTAGACACTTGTGCGTCTTTATTTCTGGCGTCATACAGGAAATGTTTTACACTTTCAAATGGAGGTAAACTCCAACTCGCAAAATTTAAGCCGCGGTTTTTATAATCCCTCTCTTTTGTTTCATATATTCTTTGAATCGGTTCGTCAGATGCTACAACTTTTTCCCGTAATTCACCCATTTCCTTTAATATAACATTCTTATTAAAATCTGCTTCACATGCATGATAATTTCTTCGTATGATAATGTTTTTATCCTAAAGACAAAATAAAGTTTGGGTTATTGTGAGCACCATGATTCATTCATTAAGAATTGGCTTAACGACGTAATCAAAAATAAAGCAATCATAATATTAAAGAATTATGAAGAGAATACCAACCTCCGCAACTGTTATAGTGCCACCACATTTCGTTTTGTCATAAGATGCGCACCGCCATAACACCCATTTTTATAAGTTTTTTGGCGATGATATCTGTAATTACCACAAAGAAGAGCGGTGCCTCCATTTATGTTAATGAACTTAAGCTCATCTGCTTCCATTAGTAATATTTTATAATTTTGAATTTCACATTATTTCACAATAGCATTTAACTTCTGACACTATATTTTCAATGTCAAATGACTTAACATGTTATAAGAAATAAACCCTTCTGACAGTAGAGTTCTAAGTAACATTACGGTTTTAGAATGGAGGCTCTCTGGTGTTAACTATTTTAATGCACTTCATTGAGATAAGAGTGAATACCCTCTTCAGATCACTCATTATGATAAAGTAATTGATAATAAAATAGATACATAAATTGTAATCGCAACCTGTGTCTCAGCACTATGGTGGTATCGTAGCGAAAAATAATTACCCACCGTACCACTGGGGGTATTTCCCGCGTATTTTCGTGCAAGTGTCACTTTCGTGAATTGTCTGTCAATTGTAATTGTAAATCATACGAAATCTATCTGAACATGACCTGAACTAATTTTAATGGCCACCAAAACAAGGCCTACTAAAATTACTTGCCATCTGTCAAAAAGTAACTAATACCAGCCGCTTAAAATGCCTTCAGAATACCAAATCAATACAAATTTGCACTGACTAAACTAGACAAGTTAAAATTTACTTTTAAAAACAAATATCGATTAATTTTGGCGCCTTCCGAATACCGATTAAGGGATTAAATATGGCCAGAAATGCATTTTTAGCTTCAATTCTAGGCTAAACTAGACAACATAAAAATGTAGGATAAATATATGTTATAAAAGGCCTATTAGAGATAAGAATGGTTTCAAAATTAAGAGAAGAACTTTTAAAATTACCGGATATCTGTTATATTTAATACTTAAAAATATTTTTCGCAATGCATGATTATTTAACTAAATGAACAAGCGCTCGGAGACGAAATCAGTTTCCTATATGAAACTTACACGCAAAAATAGGTAAAAAAAAAGGTTTTTTTTTTTGATGTTTTAATTTATTTTTAATGTATTATTACTGGAGTTTAGTAATATTTTCTATAATTTTCTCGGTCTCGGAGCTCGGGCTGCCCCGCGGGGCTCTGCGCGGGAGCATGCGTCAGTCTGCTTCGACGCGATGCGACGGGTATTTGTTTTCTTTGTCTAATTCTCAATGCCATTGGTCTATGTTCACCCCTTAAAGCTAAGGAACTAAGATGACGTCATGATTACGTTTAGTTGTCTAGTTGGCTGTTAATTTTAGTTGGTGTCACCTAGATAATTGGACCTTATATCCCATTATTAAATAATATTCAGACAAAGGGTAAGCTCCACTTAAATATTGCCCATCAAAACATGCAGGGGCTACCTGACAAAGAACTTGTATTAGAATTATTTCTTAATAATTCTGACACTGATGTTATTTGTATTACAGAACATTGTTTAAAGGAAAATATGATGTCTTTTAACATAAATAATTAAAAAATTGTCAGTTATTACAACAGAAAGACTGCTGATAGAGGTGGTTCTTTAATCTTAGAAAAAATAATATTAGAGTGAAACAACGGAAAGATATTCTTACACTTAATGTAGCAAGAAAAATAGAGGTGTTGAGTTGGATAGTCATATTATTGTTTGTGTCTACAGACCTCCGAGAGATGAAAAAGGCCATGGCAATTTTGAAATATTCGAGAAAATTATGGAGGAAGCCCTCATTGTAGTAACAGAAAAAAGTTAATTATTTTTGGCGATCTTAATGTAGATCTTCTTGTAGATACAACACTGAAGCGACGATTAATAACTCTGTTCAAATCATTTAATTTATGTCATGTATTTCTAGAGCTGACTAGAATTACACTCACTAGCCAAACTTGGTTAGATAACGTTTTTTGTAAAAATGTAATTAGTTGTTTACCCTCCGATCACAGTAATCAAACAGTTTCATTCCCAATTACTAGTTAAAAAAAGATTGATCCATCATTTTACCTATAAAATGATGGATGTAATAGGCCTACCTATTACATCCCATAGACTAGAGACGTACGTAATGTAAAACTTAAATATAAATTGGCCAGTACCGGATTTTGATATCACGAAAAAATATATTCTGACTTCTTCAACATTATTCAAACAGAATTCATTAAAGTTTTTAAATTAAAGAAAGTCAGTGCCCTCAACGGTAAATCTAAATATAATGACCGGGCAACGTTTGGAATTCGTAAAAGTAGAGCTATCTTGTATGACCTTCATGAAGAAAAAACCTATAACTTTGATATAAAATTTCATGATTATGTTAAAAAATATTCCAAAACTTTCAAGTTGGTTTGTATGTAGAACTTCAAAAACTTTACACATTAATAGAAAAATACAAAATTCAAATAATAGAATGAAAACGGTTTGGCAAATCATAAACCGTGAAACTGGGAAAATGATTTCTGCTTAAAGATAGGTGATGATGTTGGTAAATCCAACGCTGAGGTAGCTCGAGCTTTTGAAAAATTCTTCACCAATGTACCCTTACTCACAACAGAGCGTCTAACTTCATCTCCATATGAAGCAGAGACTTCATTTAAAAACAGCACTTGCATCAGTAATGTAGATTTTAAATTTTATCATGTATATCCCTAGGATATTGTCAAAACGTATAGATTACTTAACTTAAAAATACTGAAAACCTGTGGGGTATACCAGTCAAAATCATTGGTTCAATAATACTTGTTATACACACCTAGCTTATATATTTAATAAATGTGTTGATGATGGAGTTTTCCCAGACCTCATGAAACACAGTAAACATATACCTCTATTTAAGTCGGGAGACAAGGGTGATCCTTCAAATTTCAGACCAATATCTGTTCTTCCAGCACTAAGTAAAATTTTTGAAAAGATTATACTCAATCAAATGCTCTCACACTTCAACCGTACAAAACTACTCCACGCCAAGCAATACGGTTTAACTAGGGGTAAATCGACTACGGATGCAGGTATTACCCTTATATCTCATATTTATTCTGCATGGGAAGCCGCACAGGATGCTATTGGTGTTTTTTGTGATCTGTTGAAGGCATTTGAATGTGTTTATAAGGTTTATAGGCTTTATTTATTTACAGCATTTACAAATAATTTACAGTTTAAAATTAAATTGAAAATAAGGCCAATTACGGCTGTCTATTTTGTAACACCAAACTTATAATAATGATAGGTGACACTACTTAAAATACTTAGTATAGTTATTTATTAAAAAGATAATATATATATTTTGGCGTGTAAATCTATTTTACAAATTGAATCTTAGAACAACATACTGTGTTGATTATGATACCCTACTAATGAAATTAAATCATTACGGAGTTAGAAATAAAGCGTTGGATCTACTAAGATTATGATCTTAGTAGATCCAACGCTTAGGTATGCCTAAGCAATATAATTCAACAGGCAGAAGTCAACGGTGTTAAATCTGATGGATCGGGAGTAAAAATTGGTGTTCCACAAGGCTCCATATTAGGCCTTTTCTTATTCCTGGTATATATTAACGATCTGCCTTTTATGGTGGAGAAATTGACTAACATAGTAATGTTTGCTGATTATACTTCACTGGTCTTCAAAAGTGAAAGTCAAAAAGAAGGTTTTGATGATGTCAATGGAGTATTATCTTTAACCTTGTATTGGTCCACAGTTAATAATTTATTGTTAAATGCTGGTAAAACCAAATGTATCAAATTCTCACTTCGAAATATCAGGCAAGTTGGGACCAGTTCTGAGTTGGACAGCAGCACGTTAGAATTAGTAAATGACACGAAGTTTCTTGTAATAACCATAGCAAATTGCAGTGGGTACCCCACCTAGAAAAAATAGCTGGTAAATTAAGTTCGACGGTTTACGATGTTAGGAACATCAGACAAAACACGGATGTGGCTACATCTAGGCTAGTATATTTTAGTTACTTTCATAGTGTCATGTCCTATGGTATCTTGTTGTGGGGGAAAGCAGTGGATATTCAAACTATTTTTATTTTTCAGAAAAGAACTATTCGAGCAATTTACAATTTAATGCACAGACTCCTTAAGAGAGCTTTTTAAATAATCTGACATAGTAACTGTAGCCAGTCAATTTATTTTCGAAATAATAATGTATGTACGCAAGAACCATACAACATTTCCCAAACTTAGCGATAGCTGTAATGTTAACCTAAGAAATAATCACAGACTACTTGCGCCCCTGATTAGACTCGTGAAGGTTAGCAATTCTTTCAAGGGTCAATGCATTCTCTATTACAACAAAATATCTCTGGATATCTTGAATTTGCCATTTGAGCAATTTAATAACTATGTTAAAGCGACTTTGTTGAAAAAGGGATATTATAATGTAGATCAAGATTCAAGAATTAAGATTACTTAAATGATGGGACTGTATGGGGTTAATCTGGCTCAACATAGACCTTGCTGTTAATAATTTTTCAATCATTTATTCCTGCTAATAATATTTTGTATTAGTTTAGCACAAGCAATTTTTAAAAGAGATCTAAAAATCAATCTGTGGTATTTTTACAGTGGTCCAAAGTAGAGAAGTGTATATGTATGTGTAAGATCTGTATATGAATTTTGAATTTGGAATATACACAAACAAATATATGTTGCTCCAGCTCTACACATGTAACTCTATAGTCTGTTCAATAGACAAGACACAATGTCTATTTTCTCCTTAAATTGGCAATTATTCCCAACGTAAATTAATTACCCGCCATGGACAGCTTTATTCCTATTAAAATAACTAGCAATGTGGTAATTCCTATGATGGTAAAAAAATATTTTTTTCTGAACCCATGTTCAGTTATACACATAATATCGACTTTACTAAACTCTAAAAATAATTCTAATTCAAGTGCTTTGCTGGAAAGACCCTGTCTGTATATTCTGATGGAAAATATGAAGGTTACCAGGCCTTTCCATTGTCTTTCCACAGTTTAAATCAACAGAATTTACAACTGTTTCGCATATATTATACGTTAACAATGCGGCTACTCGTTTTTTTGTTTTATTAGACAGCTACATATATTTTTTTTTATCCTGAGTCCAAAGTAAAGTTATTAATAAAATTATTCATGTCGAAATATAATATAGCCTCACTATGATGACAAGTTATATTGTATAGGTGCATATTAATTCTATATAACACTTTTATTTTGTTTCTCCGATAAATTAGAACAATAAGGAAAGTTACATAGAATAAACTTGCACTTCGTCTTATTATATAAATTAAGCAGTATGTCTATACCGGTATCTAATGCACTCCGACTAATGTTCGAGTGGTTTCCTACCATAATAACAATTGTGGTATGTTCATCAAACTTCCCTACAGCTATCTTTTTTATGATTTCCTCAAAGGAACTATTAGGACAACAAATTGTCACTTGTTGCTTAAGGCCATAATGCAAAATCGTACCAAAATCTACACCTATCTTATCTGAATAAGATCTTCGGAAGCCTCCACCTTTCTTCGGATTTTAGTGACGCCACCCGCCGCCGCACGATGTCCTTCAGCAGCCGAGTGACTTCGACAAGGTCAAATGTCACCTGCGGCAGCTTGTGGAGGTCGCGGGCCACATACTTAGGTATAGGTTGGGACGTCATCGGGTTCAGTCTCCTTGAACACCGGAAGATGTCCTGGAGATCCTAATTTCCGCTCAAGTTCCTCCGCGCCACGAGGCGCACGGTGGGGCCCGCGGTCTCAAGCAGGACTGGTGGTGTTCTCAATCTCATTGAATCTAGTCTAATGTCACTTTTACATAATTTATTAAGGTAGTTTTTATAAATGTTATCTAAAATGACGCAAGACCCCGAACCTGTATCTAACTATAAGCAAACACTCAAACAAGCACACATTTATGGTCACCCTAATCTTAATTGGATCATTGTTTACAAACCTTAGACTGAATAATTTACAATCTCCTCGCAATCGCTTCCCGTGAGGCTGCCTTCCTCATGGGGAATCTTGTACAGCAGCGGGGCCTTACACACAAGACACAAGTGCTATTTCTTATGACAACGCTTGCACGTAGATATTTTTATTTATTTATTTTATTTAATATACAATTACGATGTACAACATTACAGGTATACACCCAATGCGCTGTACAAAGTCTAATATTATACAATGTCAGAATCAATTTAGGTAAGTCGATTTCACAGGTAGGTAACAGAGGGTACAAATTCGTAGAAAATACTACATATCAAATCACATTAAACATTAATTTAAGGTCAAATTCAAATAGTATTAAACATTATTAGGTATGTCAAGGGTACTAAATTAAAATGTCAATGCAAAAAATAATAATAATAATATTTCTAAGACAACACTTTCACTCCTTCATCTCGCAGAACCTGCCACATTCTCGCACAATATGCCTCCACTCATCACCAAACAGATCAGTCAGTGGTGCAGCAGCCAGCAGAGCATTGAGGCGATCCCGCGCCCTCACCAGTGGAGACTGCTGGCGCGCCACCGTGCGGTACGTGCCGCCCGCTAACAGCTGGTGCCTACGCGCGCGGAGATAACTGTCGGGCACGTATAGCGCGCATAACGTACCGACAAGCGCGACACAGTCACTGTCGCCTCGCAACAATCGACACACAGTCAGAAGCTGCTCGGTGTTACGTCTGACCTCTAGTGAGTTGTATCCGAGCATACCCAATATAAAAGCGGATGGATAAAGATAAGGGTAGTATCCAAATTTCCGCTTATATAGGTATCGTAGGAAAGCTTTGTGTACCTTCTCGAGCAAAAGTATGTAGGAGCTTTCATGCGGATTCCAAACCACCGAGCTAGATTCAAGTTTGGTTCTCACTAGGGCCATGTAGAGAAGCTGGACCACACCCAGGTTATGGAATCCCTTACTATTCCGTATTACAAACCCCAATATTTTGAAGCATTCCTTGGCCAATGTGCTCATGTGCTCATGGAATGTAAGTTTAGGGTCGAACGTAACACCGAGGTCCCTAATCGAATACACTCGAGTCAAAGACTCCGTACCGAGTGTATATATCGCGCTTATAGGATGAGAGGAGCGCGTAAAGGACATAACATAGCACTTGGCAGTATTGAAGAGGAGTTTATTGTTCACACTCCACCTATGAACCGCGTCTAAATCTTCCTGCAGCAAACTACAATCATCCTCTGAACTCACGGGAAGTATCAGTTTCAGATCGTCCGCATACAGAAGGCAATTGGCGTGTTTAAGCACTAATTCCAGGTCATTTATCATAATAATAAATAACAACGGACCGAGAATAGACCCTTGGCTAACGCCCGACCGTGTATGGTACGGCTGGGACTCAAAGCAGCCGTGTCGCACATATTGCTGGCGGTTCTTGAGGTAGTCAGCGAAGAAAACCAACAGCCGTGGGGCAAATCCAATGGCACATAACTTCTTCATTAGGACGTCATTATCGACTCTGTCGAACGCCTTACGAAAGTCCATATAGGCGACGTCCACCTGACATCCCTTGTCCATGCACTTCGACACAATCTCGACTAAAGTCAGCAAGTTGGTGTTAACTGAGCGGCGACTCCTGAATCCGTGTTGCGAGTCGCTCAGATAAGGCGCAATCTGCGAACCGATTTTGACTTTTATGATCGACTCGAACAGTTTTGCCAATGAACTCAGGATCGCAATAGGTCGATATTGATCAACGGAGGCAGTGTCACTTGTCTTGGAGAAAGGACTGACTCGAGAAAGCTTCCAGCTGGTGGGGTACTTACCTTGTTCAAGAACAAGATTGAATATCCGACCCAAAGGTAAAACCAGTTGATCGCTGTAGGCCTTCAAAAAGTAGGGAGGGCCGTTGTCCGGTCCAATTGCGCTCCTTGGCCTTAGCTGCTTCAGCCCTTCCTTTATGTCCCTACTGGAAATATGTGAAACTTGTATGTGATTAGCAGTGCACGAGTCATCAGAAATGTTTACCAGATCTGGATCGAGCGCTGGCTCATCAGGGAGGAAAACGTCTGAGAAGTAGTTTGCAAATGCGGCTGCTGCTTCCTCTCCAACGTATTCCCGGCCCCGATGCGTGACCCGAGGTTCGAAACCACCCTTCGATCGTAGGCCACTTACATATTTCCAAAATGCGCGTGGGTTATGTCTAATATTGCTTTCAATACTACTCATGTGGTTGGCGTAGGCTGTATCTACGCGACACTTGAGGTTGGCTCTTAGCTCGCTGAATGAGACGTAGTCAGCCGGCCTCTTCCCCGTTTTCCATTTACGGTGGAGTATGGCCTTCGTGGCCAAGTCCCTTATTATATCACCAGTGAACCACACCGGGTATCTCCTTGTAGGCTGGGTTGGTCTGGTCTTCTTCGGGATACAGTTGTTGAAGACTCCGTAAATGGAATCGTAGAAGCGACCGACTGCCGTCTCTACATCAGTAGCTTCGAGAACACTGTCCCAAGATATGCTACACATGAGTTCGTACAGGACTGCGTGATTGCCCTTGGCAAAGTTCCAGTCATTGCGACCTCCAATGTTGCTGGGATCCAAGCGGCCAGATCGCTGGCCAGCTCTCTGCGCATACAACACGGGCACAATGACGTCGAGAGGCGGGTGGTAGGCGTCAGTACGTGGCACCAGGCTTCCTGACACGGAAGCGCGCACAGTTACGTCACGCACACTCTCCGGCAGTAACACCACATCAAGCACGCCATCATGATCATTCTTCACTTCATTCGTTTCATACATACCACATACACTTAGAAAATAACAATAATAGTTAAGTGTTGCAACTGAAGCACTGTTCAAATTGAGGTCACCTAGAATAATTAATGTACCGTTCACTTGGGCTACATTTTCCTCTGTTTTCGAAAACCAGTTCATATACTCGGCGTCCTTATCCGCCTGGGTGATTTTATTCTTGTTTTTCTTTCTGCTGGGATCTATGTAAACTACACAGACGGTAACCGTCACTACCCCAACAGTCACAGTCGCCCAGAGATCTTCACCGTTCGGCGTTTCAAGGTCGTGGCGTCGTCTCAGTGTGATGCCAGGGCGGGCGGCGAGCAGTACGCCTCCACACGCGGTAGCGCGGTCCCGGCGCAGCACGCTCCAGCCTCCCGCTGTGACCTCGGCATCTCCAACTGACGAGTCTAGGAAGGTCTCCGTAGCGGCGACGAGGTGGTGATCCAGCACCAGCAGGTTATGCCGCCGATACTCCAACCGCGTTTTGATACCGCGGACATTTTGATAAAGGATATCAAGATATTCATTGGGGTGGGCGGGGCGGTGATTTATTTTTACTGTTTTTGTAGAGCTCAATGTAGGTCTGAAAGGGCAGCCACTCCTTGATACGGGTGTCAACAGGCCACACATCCTTGGAGAAGCAGGTGTCAAAAAGCGACTCTGGAACACCTATTTTGAAGGACTTGTACGCCCACTTTGTCGATAACTCTACCACGGTGCCGGTTTCGGGTGAGCACAACTCCTGTAAATATGCCCTAACTTCCTCCAGTCCCGACCTCATATTCCAGAGATGGAAGAACCGCTGTCGCTCCACCGTGAGAAGAGTGGTAATTGTGGGTCCTGCTGTGCCGCGCAGCGACCGGGGTCTTCGTGGCTTCCTAATGACTTTGGTCCATCCCTCCCCACCATCTTCCTTTAAGTCCTTGGCGTTAGTCGCATTGTGAGGTACTGGTGCCGGTGTGGGAACTTTTGCTTGCGCTGCAGTCGATATCGGCTGTTTGTTTGCGCTTGCGGTGCCACTTAGTTTTGGTTTGTGACCTTCAACCAACCGCTTCGTATTGCCACCGGGCGAAGGTGTTTATGTGAGCGAAATAGGCGTAGGTGTGGGCGGGATAGATGCATGCTGTGCCATCTCCGCATACGATGGGGATGGCGTGCTTGCTGCCCCTGCTACACACTCCGGTTTCGTCACTTTGGTCTCAGGTGGGGGGGTCAATGCTCTATTTGCACTAATGTGTGACAGGCCGATAGGGCCGCTATTGCGCTGATATTCCCAGCTTTCTTGAGCACAAAATGCACCTCTCCGTATGTTTACGTAAGGCAGATTGCTATAAACACTACTGGTGTTGGAAGAGGCAGACGTCGTTTTTTTCAAGCTATTCAGCTCCGCTTTTAATAGCTCGAACTCCTTCACAGTAACGTACTTTGAGGTTTCAGTCGCATATTTTTCCTGGATCTCTCTCAGTTCTTTTTGCACAGCTACTATGTCTGTTAAAAGCTGTGTTACGTCTACAGGCTGTAAATTATTGCAGCACGAACACTTCAGCACGTTAGACGACATTGCCCTTGTCGGTTTGAGAGGCCGGAATAAGAAGAAGAAGAAGAGGAAAGTACGTGCGGCTTCAAGAGTACCAGGCTAGCAGAAAGCGGAGAGCGTGTTACAGTGCTGGTATGGGTCAGCATAAACTGGTTGCGAGATCGAAGGCTCCGCCGCCGTACAGCAGTGAGATGTTAGATGTTTGCGTGTAACCGAGCGTAATGTACGGGCTGAATATTATTTAGGTTTTCGAACGTTATTCTCGCAATTTTTGTTTTTTATGTCTGGCCACACTGGTAGTTGTCAGTTGCTTGACGTGATTTGACTGACAGTTACAGACAGCTGATATGTGCTATTGTAAGGGTGTTTGATGTTGTTGAATTCCTTTGTTTTAGTCCCGTGTATCAATGTGTAGGTGCCATTTGAACTAACGGAAAACAACAAATTTACCTGGAAAAGCCTCGTATTCCCTGGAAAACTCGTACTTCTCTGTGTTCACAGGTTCGGACACAGGTTTGAGGTTAGGTTTCCAGTATCTGCTTGTTTATGACCGAGGTAAATCACTTTGAACTGTTTTTACTATTAAATATGTTCGGAGGAAGAAAAAAATCAATGTTTACAGGTAAACATAACTCAATCAAATGCTCTCTCACACTTCAACCGTACAAAACAACTCCACGCCAAGCAATACGGTTTCTCTAGCGGCAAATCAACTACGGATGCAGCTATTCTGCTTGGGAGGCCGCACAGGATGCTATCGTTGTTTTTTGCGATCTGTCAAATGCATCTGATTGTGTTGATCATGATATGCTACTAATGAAATTAAATCATTGCAAAGTTAGAAATAAAGTGCTGGATCTACTAAGATCACACCTAAGCAATAGAATTCAAAAAGCACAAGTCAAGGACGTCAAATCTGATGGAGCGGGAGTAAAAATTGGCATTCCACAAGGTTCCATATTAGGCCCTTCCTTATTCCTGGTATATATTAACCACCTGCCTTTCATGGTGGAGAAATTGACTGACATAGCGTTGTTTGCTGATGATACTTCACTGGTCTTCAAAATTAAAAGACAAAAAGAAGATTTTGATGATGTTACTGGAGTATTGTCTCTAACCTTGTATTGGTTCACAGTTAAGTGTATCAAATTCTCACTTCCAAATATCAGGCAAGTTGAGACCAGTTTAGTGTTAGACAGCAGCACGTTAGAATTAGTAAATGATTCGAAGTTTCTTGGAATAACCATTGATAGAAAATTGCAGTGGGCCCTCTATGGATAAACTAGCTGGTAAATTAAGTTCTGCGGCTTACGCTGTTAGGAACATCAGACAAATTACGTATGTGGCTACGTCTAGGCTAGTATATTTTAGTTACTTTCTTAGTGTCATCTCCTATGGTATCTTGTTGTGGGGGAAAGCAGCGGATATTCAAACAATGTTATCTACAGAAAATAGCTATTCGAGCAATTTATAATTTAAAATATACAGATTCCTTAAGAGAGCTTTGTAAAGAAGTTGACACTATGAGTCAATTTATTTTCGAAAATATAGTATAGTATAACCTTACAATATTTTTTAAACTTAGCGATAGCTGTAATGTTAAACTAAGAAATAATCACAGACTAGTTACTCCCCGGTTGAGCTTCGCGAAGGTTAGCAATTTTTTCAAGGGTCAGGGCCTTCTCTACTGCAATAAGATACCTCTGAAGATTTTGAAATTGCCTTTTGAGCAATTTAAAAAGCATGTTAAATTGACTTTGTCGGAAAAGGGATATAACAATGTTCAAGACTACTTAAATGATGGGACCATATTGGGCTAATCTAGCTCAACACAGTCCTTAGGGCTAATAATTTTGTAATTATGTATTCCTGCTTATTAATTATAGTAATTAATATTGTAATATTTGTATTAGTTAAGCACAAGCAGTTTTTAAAAGAGTTCTAAAAATCAATCTGTGTGAGTTTCTACGCCCTTCTCTCCCACAGCGGTCCAATTTAGAGAAGCGGCAAAAAATGACGTTTGATATGTATATGTAAATATCTACAGCAAAAAACAAAAAAACCTGTTTATTTGCCTTTTGAAGTCTTGCAGGCGCTCATATAAAACGAAATATTTTGTCAGTAAATATTAAATATAATAATTTTTCCATAGCATTATTTAATAATTATCTTTAAAAATATATAGAAAAGACCCAGGTATTTATAGTAATAGCAGACTATTCTTATATAATATTCTACAACAGATTCGTTAGACAATAGATGGCTCCACCTGTTTTTACAAATCTTTAGTGAAGTTGCTTTTTCCTGCTGTAGTTTGTTTTTTAAACAGATAAAGTGGGTTAAATACACCTTTTTAACTTTTCAGCGATTAAAATATCGATTCATTGTCCAAAATTCATTCCTTTATGTGCAAGCATGCGGAACTTCATAGGGCAAAACTGGAAAAATTTGACACTGATTATTTTTAAATAATGTAATAATAATACATTTATTTTTGAGATACATTTCGTTTGCACCCAGACCCGGTTTTTTTTATTAACATATCTCATTAAGCAAGAAGCAGGGTCAGTAAGCACTTTTAAATGTTATAATCCGAAAACCGTTTAGTTGACCGAGTTAGAACGAGCCCGACTCGCACTTGGTCGGTTATATTTTAAGTTCCGCAGGATTTACCTCCGGATATTATGTTTAATAGTTTTTAAAGTAGGCCAGTTTAAATGTTTAAATCAGTATACAGTTTGCACTAATGGGTATCGGCACTTCCTTTGCTACTCATCTTTCTTCTTTTCTTATTTTTATTTTCTCTTATTTAAGAACAGAATAAAAAAAAACTTTCTTATGACCGTAAGTCGTACTCCATTTCCATACTCAGGACACAATAAAAAAACTACATAATTACTTTGAGCAAATTTTGTTTGTATATTAGTAGGGTATATTGCTGATTAAAAGGTATGATGAACATGGAATTATGTTTTCCTTGGTTACTTACATATTATGTAGTGCAGTAAAATATTTAATTTGAAATAAACTGAAATGTATGTTTATTATAAAATGTGTTATCCGCAGCGCTTTTCAAGCGTAACATAGTTTTATAATAATAATATAAGGTAATGCTTAGTTCATGCTTCAATGGTCATGGACCATTAAGCATATAAAACACAACTAATTATCATCATTTGCTTTGCATACATAAAGAGCTGGCTAGTGATAAATTTTCGCTTTTGAGTGAATTTTATGACGTACCGCCCAAAATTTACTCGCATATAAGCCCTTTAACGAGTACAACAGCTGTTACAACTTAAACCTTATAATTATTAGGTAACTATTTGTATGTTACAAAATAAAATTTAAACATTTTGTTTTAAACCCTTAGTTAACGGTTTGACAACAAATTCAGCTACACTATTAATTTATTTTGCCGGAATTTTACTACATAGGTACCTGGTGTATATCTGATCATCTAGGCTACGAGTATGTTCGGTTAACATAGTATGTACCTCTGCAAAACAGGTATTTTTAGTCTTTGTATACATGCAAACTTGTAAAAATAAATGAGGTAAAATAACAAGTATTATACATATACTGCTCATGTTACAATCACCATAGAATGGGACATGGTAAATAGATTTACTTCAGCGCAGGACAATTTGAGACAATGCTTATATTAATTGTATTAGACGAGGCAATGCCATCTATCTAGTTATATGGAAGCTTCGTTTTAAATATACAAATTTCACAAAACTGCGCAATATGATATCTTTCTCTATATAAAATACATGGGATTTGGTGTTTTGGTAAGCGTTATTATGGATTGTACATTGTTATCATGTTGAGTACATTTCTATGATATACAATCTACTTAGTCCTAGATCGTGCCATAAATTCTGTACGAATTATTATAAGGAAAGGAAAGTACAAGACAATAAGTTAAAAACTAAAACCCGACTACTAAAACTTGAAATGAAATCTATACCACCGGACGGTCTCACGCCCCTGTTTATAACATATTAAAATATTTTAATCGACTTCAAAGAAGATAAGTGCCCCGGTTTCTCCAAGATCGATGGAACAATTAGCAAATATACATATATTGAATGGGTTAACCTTCCGTCTTGCCCCATTAATATCAGGTCATAATCTGAAGTAGGGACCCTGGAGAAATCGAAGGAACTGTTCAAATATTATGCGCAGACCTAAAGCGATTTTTGCGTATTTCATAGTAACTCAGTCATGCATTTACGCTCGGGAAGCATCACTTTGGGAAGTGGAACTGATGGTGAAGACCTCAGATGGCCACCGGAACTACTAAATTATAAGATTAAGAGGCTGCTGCTCCCGAAGTCACGAAATCATGATTTGGTGAAGTAGAACTGATAATGAAGTCTATAGATTGCCACCGAAACTACTCTTATAGGTATTTAATGGGGTTGGGATACGATTTCATAATGTTTGCTAATCAAATAGGGTTTAATTGAAATCGGCTTTTTCTGATGTTTTACTTTATTTTAAAATAATTTTAATCCATAACCTTATTTCCACCGGAACATAAGATGGATGATGTCCACCGGATGGCGCCAGTGGATGATCGAGACGCTTATAACTAATTTGTTGTTCTCAGGGACATTTGAACATACATTACGTTCATACGGGTCAAAGTCATAACCCTGCTTTTGGCTTTGCCGTAGTCGGGTAAAAACGATAAGTTTCATACTATTTTAATTGAAACTGAATAATTTGGATACAAAACCGTAAAAAGGAATAACTTAAACCAAAAAAATAAACCGGCCAAGTGCGAGTCGGACTCGCGCACGAAGGGTTCCGTACCATTATCTATAATAATGAGCAAAAAAAAAAGTTTGTTGTATGGGAGCCCCCTTAAATGTAAATTTCATTTTAATTTAATTATTTATTTTTAAAGTAAATAATATACTCAATATATTGTGAACATTTTAAGCTTCTATCTGCTACCATTATCCATATCGATCAAAAATTTGCAAAAAAAAAAACACGTTTGTTATATGGGAGCCCCCTTAAATATTTACTTTATTCTGTATTTTAGTATTTGTTGTTGTAGCGGCAACAGAAATACATCATCTGTGAAAATTTCAACTGTCTAGCTACCACGGTTCATGAGATACAGCCTGGTGACAGACGGACGGACAGCGAAGTCTCAGTAATAGGGTCCCGTTTGGCACCCTTCGGGTACGGAACCCTAAAAAAAGAAGGAGAAATCATTTCACCGATATTTTTTTGTAAGTTCTATCATCTGTATTTTATAGATTTTAACTAAAAAAAGAAAGATTAGATATATAAAATAAAATATATACATATGAGTGCTTCCATATATCAACTAAAATTAACTCTAGTTATATTTCAATTTATACTAATATCATTAGACAGAAGTTATGGCAGACTATGTTTCTAGTATCTATTTGGATTGGTGTTTCTTGTTATTTATCATGAAATGTCATTTAAGTAGGTATCACGTACCATTGCGGAAGTTTTAATTGCTACTTACAAAACATACAACCTTTTATAAATACTCAGCCTGATTAAAATCCGTGCATCAAAATACTAAGAAAAAAAGACCATTTCAATATTTTTTCAAAATTGATAACAGTTTCAAATCTGAGAATTCATGCAAATTAAGTATATTATTTACGATAAAAGTAGATCAATCCAATGCCCCTTGGAAGGAAAGGCAAATAGTAAATTAAAAATGTTTACCATAACATTGTTGAACCATAACATAACCATTCTGCATACCTATATTTTTTAATCTATATCTATAGCCTTATGCCATTCTCCATCCAATAATGTTAACACCCTTTTAGACTGCTTTTTTATAAATTTACACATGTACTGTTGAGTAACATTTGCTTTATTCAATAATCAATATTTTTATTCTATTGTCTTTGAATAATTATAATATGTGCGTATAAAGGAGACGTCTTATGGCGTCACAGCGTGTGCAGCGTTATGCTTCGCTATGTAGCGTGTATTGTGAACACTAGGGTAATATATAATATATGCGAACCGCTGTTGTCAAGTAAGTTAATTCAAGGAAATTGTAAGTTAATTATTATGGCTACCGGGGTATTGGGTTGATTCACTCTTGTAATGGTGCGCCTTATGTGTATCGTACATTTAAAGATTAACGAGAATAAAATATACTTATGTCTAGTTTTTTATGGGAAATAATAAAACCAACAAGAAAAAAATAAAAAAATGCATCAAAATTCATTATTTAGCATCAAATTGGAAATTTGATGCTGATTTAATTTATTTTGAAGCTAACTTATAAATTGGTAAGATTATGTTAGAGTTTTTTATGTTTGATTAAATACTACCCTTTCTTTATTACTATTATTTTATCACTAGACAAACTGTTTTAGAATTGTTGTGTATTTGCTAAGTTTGATTAGACCTACTTTTAACATACTACCCTTTAGAGTTATATCTATACATACAGTATTAAAATTAATTTTAAAATATACTAAAGTTACATTAATTCGTCTTGTTTCTAGATATTTTTACTGAGGTGAGTGTGCCAGTATTGCAGTACAGTGACATAGAAAATAATTATGACAATGAATATTGTAATATCTATGCTCGTTTTTTGTAACACTTAATTGAATTATTTTATTACTTACGGTTATTGTAACTTTATGATGTATCAATAGGAAAAGTTATGAGTGTGGTAGACCTGAACATTAAAAAATAAAACTATCACTTTATTAATAGTGTTTTGAATTTTTATTCTAATGAAATACCTGTAAGTAATTAATGAAAGAAATGCACTAAACTTAAGACCTTTTTTGTAGTGTCAAATGCGGTTGAATTTATTTTTCAATTATGTAATTTTTCTTTCATTTAGTTATAGCAAAAATATAATTTTAATTTCACAAATAAAAAAACATACCTAACAAAGATGAACAACTAATTGTACCTATTATGAATGTCGTTCATTTCGTTGGTTTTTAAATTAGTGGATGAACTAAATAAAAGAGAGGATTTGTGACCAGAATGAACTCAAAATGTATTTTGTTTCTCGGGCCAACAATAATGTGTAAACCGAAGTGCTACAAGTTCTGTCCCAGGTGTCAACAGAAAAACTTACAAGAAATTTTGTTTACATGGATGACAGAATTGTTCCAACATGTTTGATTAAGAAACTGAACTACTGCACCGACTACTCATTTTCAAAAAAGGGACAGAACTACAAGTCTGGTCTATCAAATAAAAATGTTTCTTTTTCTTAATAGTAGTTTGGTTTCAAAATAAAAAAAAATACTGGAATTACAATGTAAGGCGTGTTATTGCTTTACTGTGACTATTGGTTAGCGTTTACGGTTATTGCCATGCGACGAATTCTGACTATAAGTTACCATAGATATGTTTGTTTATTAAACATCAGTGAAAAGTCACAGGAAAACATTAGCACGCAATTTCATTTAGGTGGATGATATAATTTTTCTTATTTTGATTTTATTTGGAAATTAAGCTTGACCGATATGTTTTTTTATTTGAAATAGTTAGCCTCCAAATTTTCCTGTACATAAAAAAAAAGAATTCTTTGCAGTAGTTGGGTGTTAAAATCAATAGTTGAACAATTTTGTCATCCATTTAAACTCTTGACTTCAAAGTCTGTCTAATGGGACAGACTTTGGAGCACTCCGGTTTACAGATAAGTGTTGGCCTGAGGAATAAAATGCACTATGCAACACTTTCATACATAAATTGACAATGTCCTTCAATTAGTTTTGAAATATTTATAAAGAAAATAATCAATAGATATTTAATTAGATTTATTGCCGTAAGGTTTAAATAATGTATTAAAATATCGCGACTAAAGTCTAGTAGCAGATAGTCGCCAACAGTTAAATACCTGTTTATAATTAATAAACATGTATGGCAGTAAAAAAGGCATCCTACATGCATCTTCTATGCAGAAGATATTAGATGATATTTATTGCGCATATACCTCAAACCTGTAAGATTGCCTTTGTATATATTTTCTTTGTAGCTGTTATTTTTTTGTGCAATTATTATACACGTTATGGTAGGTTGCCCTCTTAATCTATGAACAAATCACCTGTTTTATACACAATACTGGCTGTGTCGTAGCTGAGGACAGGAGCTCTGCTTGTCAGATATTTGAGGGTAACAAAAGAAACAGTATTTCATTTCATAATTGCACGAAGTCACCCCATCTAGAGATATTATGTAAATCAGAAATAATATTATTGATAAACATAGTAACCTCAAGATAATGGAGCGAAAATTCCCACAATCACAAAAACAAATATTGTCGTTTAAATTATTTATTTTCCAAGGAAAAGAAGTCCAATGCTCAAAATAATATTTCTGCAGTTATTTCTACCAGACAATGCGCATATCTACAGGTCACATACTACTCCATTCATACCTACTTGTTCATAAAACAAATAAGTTAGAAAAGCATAGCAATGTTATACTTAAGATAAAACTACGGTGCGTCGACTGATCTATCTAAAATCATCAAAAGGGCATACTGCCTAAAAAAAAACAATTTGTTGGTGTATCAAATTAAATGAAACCATATAATAGGAGGACCAACGCAAATGTAAAGTAATACTGAATATCTTTTTTGTGTTTGACTTCTCTTTAGATGAATGCAAGCATAATATGCGCAATCAACTTGGGAAAATATGCCAAACTCTTTGAACCGTACTTTCAGGATGTATGTCCTCTTAGGTGATGGATGACCGTGCAAATGTGTTGGCTACTACGGTACAAAGTAAATGGGGAGCGCGAGGGGCTCAGTATCGGACTAGAGCGGACCTAATTCTGCTAGGAAAATGATCGCTTAACTTTAGGTATCCAATATTAGTCTTTGGGAGATTATTTTTATAGCATTTTTCACATTACAGAGTGAGGTCATTGCTAATCATATAAATTAGTTAAAAACCAAGAGAAAGGGATTGCAGACAAAAGATAACTATAGTCGACCGTCGTCTTTGCGTCATTGTCACTGAGCAGAATTGGGACCCTGATATATATTCCGTCCGAGACAACCACTTATTTTGCTATGCCGTCAGTATTAATTGCATTATAATAAATACATGAATGTACAATGTAAGATACATTGACAGTTAATTTATATCAATAATTTATTTGGTAATATTTAGTTTACATCTCGATTCATATCAAGCCGTCAATACTATTGAATAAATACATATTTCTTAAGAAACGCCAATTCCATTGAGGTAATAAAATATGACTCATGTCACGAAATAGGACTGACTGAATGCACTGCATGTGCTAAACAAGTAAATTAAAATAAAGGAATTATTAGACATTTATCAGCTTGTGATTGTGACGTTAAATTTCAAACAGCAAATAAATTGGAAAATGCGACAGAAATAGCGAAGCAGAACATAAAGATATCATTCAAGGAGTTATATGAGAATGTACAATGTAACATATATTGACAGTTAATTTATATCAATAATTTATTTGGTAATATTTAGTTTACATCTCGATTCATATCAAGCCGTCAATACTATTGAAAACATATTTCTTAAGAAACGCCAATTCCATTGAGGTAATAAAATATGACTAATGTCACGAATTAGGACTGACTGAATGCACTGCATGTGCAGAAATAGCGAAGCAGAACATAAAGATATCATTTAAGGAGTTATATGAGAAGCGTTAATGAAGCAAACACACCACTATCCATTTTGGACCCAAACTAAACTAGTAATGCCATCTTGTAGAGTGTATGTAACAGTTTTGATGCAGTATCCCCACCGTACTATCGAAAAAGTCTATTAAAATCGGTCAAGAGCGGGTCAGACTAGCACTCGAAGGGTTCCGTACTATCGTACAAGAAAACTTAAGGACTAAAAATATCTCAACTTCAATACTCCATTGAAAATAGTATAACGTAGCGGAGTGCCTTCAAAACCGATTCGCAAAAGAAAAAGAGCACCAGAGACGTGGAAAGCTAAGGCTTTTTTCTTCTTACCATGCTAGTGCTTGCAGAGTTGTTTTAGCTTAGAATACGCTTTTTTCCTTTTAATAAAAAAGTTGGAGCAAAAATTTGGCTAAATTGGTGCACGTTTTTATCTAATAGGATATGTATGATATAGAGAATTAAAAATGTATGTACCCCTCCGGTACATATTACTTGGAACTGTGGTTCCATAGAGCTGTGAAAAAATCAAGCGGCTTGGTCAATTCAATTTAAGGCCTTTAACCCGCTAAATTGCTGACTTCGCTTGACATTCGCAAGTTGATCTAGAATCATGAAATTTGGCAAGAAAAAACGTCTTATAGCACAACTAAAGGACAAGTAAGGAAAAATCTGAAAACAGTAAATTTGTAGTTCTATCACATAAAAGGCTGTTCAGTTCTTAACCCTCGGTGCGCTAGTCAGACTCGCACTTGGCCGGTTTTAATTTTGTTATATTATTTTATGGTCCTCAACTTTCTTTATACGATGGTACTAACCGGTACAAATCATTATAATTCGCCGAATGGCAGTTAATTTTCATTTTCATAATAGGATAGCATCCTGAAATTATAAGAAATAAATTATGGCTCTTTTGGGAGCATATTCTCATATTATTTACTGTTGTATACATATTTGGGCGGTATTGTGGCATTTTTTTTAAACTAAACTTATTGCAAAAAAAATGATAAATATTTTAAAATGTTCATTTTTCGTGGCACAGTGCGCGGAAACTAAAAGCGTTATCGCTTATTGTCTACAATCGCTTTTGATTTTATGGTAAATTAATCAAAAAGCATTTCAGTTTTTCTTAAAATTGTGAAACACCGCGCTTAGGGACACCTGTGGGGCTTTAATATTCCCCGCTTTTCTTTCCTTTAAAAGACTTTGACACAATCTTTGGACAGTGGCGCGTTTGTTCTTACACCTTGTATATATATGTACAATCACTTTTGGTTTATGGTAAATTTATAAAGGATCATTTCGTTCTTATAAGCAATTTATTTATTGTGTAAGTTTTTCCTTAAAACTGTGAAACACTGCGCTTCGGGACACTTGTGGGGCATTAATATTCCCCGCCTTTCCTTTTATTGCAATCTAAAATGCTCTTTTTATTTTCCATAGACGCAGATTCACCATTGTCCAATGTCAGATGCAAAGTCACCACTGCCGTGTTGGTTTTAAGGGGTTTGTAACGTATATACAAGTTTAGGATTGTAGGCCTATTGATTTCATATTCTTTATTATCCCATCTAAGACGTTTAAAAACAAGCTTTGCTATACATTTTAATGCAATATCGTCCAGCGGAAATTCCTTTGAACAATTTTCATAAAATCTTTGGATAGTGGCGTTTTGTTTTTAGACCTTTGCTTGCTTATTTATATTGCATATACATATATATTAATCAATAATTAATACATAAATAAAAACCCCATAAAATCAACACGACAGTGGTGAACTTGCATCTGACATTGGACAACGGTGAATCTGCGTCTATTGAAAATAATACGAGCATTTTAGATTGCAATTTTTGGAATAGCGGGGAACATTAATGCCCCACAAGTGTCCCGAAGCGCAGTGTTTCACAGTTTTAAGTAAAAACTTACACAATAAATAAATTGCTTATAAGAACGAAATGATTCTTTATACATTTACAATAAACCAAAAGTGATTGTACATATATATATAAGGTGTAAGAACAAACGCGCCACTGTCGAAAGATTGTGTCAAAGTCATTTAAAGGAATTTCAGCAGGGCAATATGGAATTAGAATGTAGAGATGTACATAAATTTTTGCCACATAATATTTTTATTGGAGTTAACGCCTGTGCTTCTCAGTGAGGACATCAATGGACTATATTTATTAATTTATTTTTAATATTTTTCGATAATGCTTTCGGCGTATTTATTTTTCACATTATAGGGCACCAGATATTGTCGCTAACGTGCGTTACAGAAAATGGAATTATATGTAGAGTTCAAGTTTAAAAAGCTATTAGAAAATAAGCAACGAAACAGCAAGGCTCTGCTATACAAATTACATTAATTATTATGTAAAGTACAATTATTTTTGTTGGAAACTCGAATACGAAAATTGAATACGATTAACAGCCATACTCATACATAGGATTACTTAGTTTACGATTTAGTAGGTTCATTCTAATTTGGAATCGGATCAATCGTGAATTAAATGACTCTGAGTATGGCGGTTAATTATAATTTGTCAATTAAGTACTAAAAAACATTTACTTATTAGCTTAGCGTTAATACCACTTTGTTATCAGTAAAATAAAATTGAAATATTACGCGGATTTACATTTTGAAAATACTGGTAGCAACAGAATGCTCATAATAATGATCTCACTTTTCGCTTTGATATTTTCTCCGATTAAATACGTTATGATGCAAATTAATGGATAGTCTTTAAATTGAAAGAGAAACAGCAAATTACATACTAGCAGACATACCGTACTATGTACCGTACATCATTCTACAATAAATATATTGTTACCAACTAGCAGCTAAGGTTGTATATAGCTAGTTTGTTATCTAAGTAAACCTACTTAGTAAATTATCATTATACCTATTTTATATAGATTCTCACATGCGAGTCGATGGTTTACTAGTACTCTTACCCCACACATGCATGGAACTATGAAATTAGTAAAACAGAGGTTACAGGAAATGGAAGTTTAAAACTATTTAGTAAGAAAGATAGTTAAATATAAATTTATTAATAATGGCGAAAAATATAGCGCTGCATGATGCATTACTTAATGTATTACTAGGCGATAATTTCTTAATATTTCGCTTTGAAACTACTAGCTCCTATTTTGAAAAGCAAACTTATTAGGTTCCTATCAAAAAAAAAAAAGAAAAAAATATTCAAAATCAACAAACAGCTATATCATAAAATAAACAACAAATGGTATGAGTTCTGAATAATTAAGATTAAAATGTTTAAAAGGTCATGATTACACTGAACATAATTAGCAAATAAAATACATCTATATAGAACAGCATTCTCAGATACTACATCAATTAATGTAATATCTTTAAGCGCTATTATTGAGCATCAGATTATTTCCACATATTTTGATTACCAACTCGTCTTTCCACGCCAACGCATATCAATAATTTGAAAATGCAACCATGACTTCCTAGTCAGAAGTACCACAATACCAGCAGTAAATTTTATCAATTAGCGTATAAGTACCTCACAAAACATTTACCAGCACCTATGTATAAAGGTGCACGAGCCGAAGATCTGACACAAACGTAGATAGGTATATACGATAAAATTTCAGTCCTATTACACACTTATTTAGAGAAGTGGCGAACTCTTCAGTGCTAATCATCATATGAATTCATTTTCATATAGAATATAAGAATTCAGCCATCGATCATGGTGCCATCGACCCATTATACGTAATTGTATTCAGGCATCACGAGCGGCTGCTAAAATATCATTGACTCGGCGTAACTGTAGATCTACCGAATATTTACACATTATACTAGGTTTATGGGGAGAACGATAAGTTACTATACATTCATATGGAATTCATAAACGCCAAGTCTCATCAAATATTCCAATACTTCGTTTGTTACACGAATCTGGTTTAGAAGGTACTACTTATTTAAAAGGTGAAATCTCATGTTTTATACCTTTTGATACACCCTGATACATCTTCAACGAGGATGTCTGTCTACGTTATATTTTATAATAGATTACGTCTCACCGGAAGTTAGACGATCGATACGTCATACGTTTGCTATTATCTTGTCATTCGCTTGTCACCGTGGCCCCGGGACCGGTATCTGCTGCCTGCCCCTGTCACACGCAAGCAGTCTGGACAATAAAAAAAATTAGAAGCTATTTTTCTACTTTATTAAATACTGTGCCTAGAAACGGATCAAGATTCACATATATTTTTTTAATCTATCTAGCGTCGCGATTTAAGTTTCCACTACTATATAGGTACTATGATAAGTGCTGTGCATTTCAGATTATTGGAATGGTCGTTATGGAATAAAGGTAGTTAAAACACGCCCTCTATTTATCCTCTTCCAGAAGAACCAGATCATCAGCTACGACATCGGAAACGTGGAGGTAAATGATCCAATACATGAGGTTAAAACAAACGAAGCATACAGGAAACACAATACGGGAGTACTTGTCAATATCCGACGGCGTCATCCCCAGTAACTTGCTTATGTCCTGAAAATTGAAATAAAAAAGTTGTATATATATTGCAGGATATATAGATTACTTTTTAAGAAATAAGTTTTTTAATAAGAGTATGAGGTATAACTTTATATAAGTAGGTTTTTTTGCCGTATGATGTTTCGCTAGCACCACAGTACAATTTATTTGTTCTTTTATTTTTGAGGAAATGTATAAAATGAGATTTTAATGAAATTCGAGCAAACAAAGGATGAATTAAAGTCAATATCAAACCAATAGTTTAGTGCAGTTATAGTTTAGTTTTAGTTTATAATATATAATTAGTATACCCAAAAAAAAACAATAATAGTTTGTTCACCAACTGTATCAAACTATGTGCTGAATTGTGGCCTAGTGATGGGCTCGATTCGCTTGCCTAGTTAAATATTAACATGAGAAATTAGTACCTAATTTTCTTATTAACTAGTGGCTCGGTGAGCTGTAGACCTCACGAGCGACACAGAAATCTTGCGTTGTTTTTCATTATTTTTCACCCCCTCACAACTCGGCCACTTGAAGTTTATAAACTTAAATATGAACAAGTGGAATTATTATAATAAAAAATCGGTCAAGTGTGGGTTGGGCTCGCACACTTCCGCACCAACGAACAAGAAAACTTAAGCTCTAAATACAATAAATCAAAAAGAATATTGTATGGTGTAGTTCTCGAATAATTCTCGTGTATTTTGTTGCTGTAGCGGCAACAGAAATTCATATTCTGAGAACATTTCAACTCTCTACCTATTACAATTTATTAGATACAGTCCGCTGACAGACGGACGGACGACGGACAAGTAGGGTCACGTTTGGTACGGTTGCCTAAAAATAAATAACCCCACTGCATTTTCTTTCAATACTATTATATATTATTAAAAATAGGATATAGATTGTTTTATACTACTGCCATAGTAGCAACAGCATAAGACGAAATCGGGCACAAACGTGGTGTTTTTTTTATAGATTCGATGACCTCTCTGGTATAACGGTTAAGGCTGTACGTCCCAACCGAGAGGTCCCGGGTTCAAATCAATCAATCAATCAAATGTCTTTATTTCTGTTGATATTTGCATATACTTAGCAATATTTTTTTGCCTCTTCTCTACATTGGACCACTGTGAAAAGCAGGGCGAAGAAACTCCCACAGATTGAATTTTAGGTCTCTTTTAAAAATTGGTGTGTTTAAGTAATACAATTCTCACAATATGAATTAAGCAGGAATAAATAATTAGATAATTATTAGCTGCAAGTTCTGTTCTGTTCAAATCCCGGCTGGGGATAAAGAAAATAACCCGAGGTCTTGGTCGTTTACATAATAATAATAATAATAATAATAATAATAATACCTTGGACACTATTTACACACATTGATCTAGCCCCAAACTAGGATTCCCTGTGTCTTGGGTACTAGACAACGATACACAAACTTATATAGATAAATATTATACTTAGATAGATAAACAACCATGACTAGGGTACAAACATCCGTTCTCATCAAACAAATATTTGACCCCACCAGGACTCGAACCCGGGACCCTTGGTTTCGTAAGCAGGATCACTGCCGACTCGGCCATTTGGGTCGTCGATTGTATTTGTGACGTCGCTGTTTCTGGTTCCTACGACACAAGGTATCCTAGTGTGGGGCCAGAAGCAATGTATGTATCTGAATGAAAATGTTATGTGGTTGTCACAAAATAATAAATAATACAAATTATACAAAATTAATTACACAAACAAACCGCCCGAAGAATCGCCCGGGCCAAAGGTACCCAGAATAATGAAAACAAAACCCAAATATCCTGTGACGCTCGCGAGGTCTACAGCTCACAGAGCCATAACTATTTTGAAGGGTTGTAGGGACATCATTCTGAACAACTTTCACTTAGAAATCGATTTGATCACACCTACTTTATTTTTCACTTCTCCATACAAATCGGTCGGCCGCTCAGCCCAAATTCCATAAAAAAACACCATGATTGTGCCCGATTTCGGCATAACTGCCATAGTATAAAAAACTATTTTCTAAATGCGATCAAAGCTTTATCACTGTTAAGCATTTAGCCCAGACGCCATACATGTAAATCATGTAAATCGCACATGGTCCTTTAGTACCTTTTGTAAGCTATTATTAAGATATATATCAATATATAGCCGTGATTATGGTAGAGAATGAAACGGCAAATAAACTCAAGCCAGCCCGTTAACTTTTACGCCATTTTAAATTTAAATCATTTATTGCTTCTTTTTTGTTATAAAGATGTTACAATCATTGAGGTTATCATAATTTTTTTTGTTATAAATTCTTGTGATTAGTAATTTTAGTGTTAAGTCTATGTCATTTGGTTGAAAATTTTATTGTAATGTGTTACATGTGTATTATGTGCTATTGGATATGGCATGATTGGGAGAAGTTTGTGAATCTTTTAACTCCTTACTAGATGATATTAATTAAAGCGATATTATCATCATAACTTCAACATCTTGCCTTAAAGCTTTGTATTTGCAATTTGTTGAACGCTTGACGCCCATTTCTTTCTCGATATTTCTGATTTGATTAGATACTACTGCGTAGTTAAGTCTTTTTTAAACTTACTTATATTGTACAACTAAAGATCTTAGCTTAGAATTTTGATTTTGGGATGAATATGAACATAATCTCGGGATATTCCTTCTTTGGTCTATAGTAAAAAGTAGTAATGGTAATTGAATTATGACATTCGCATAGCTTTATATTTCGCATTATAACCAAAACAATAATTTAAAGACAACTATAATCTTTTTCCGCATAGCATAATAATTCAATTCAGTCAAATTCTGCGTAATGGAAAATATTTGAATTATTTTTACCTTTCCTGGGTGTAAAATATGGGGGGGAGGCCCGGGATTATCTTCTTCACCACCTCCTCGTCCCCCGTTGATAGTATTCTCCAAAGTCCCTCCTTTTGAATGAGCCTTTGGATCATGTACTTTAAATCGAACCTCCTGAAAAGTAAAAGCTTAATGTGAAAAACGCCATTTTAAAGGAACTTGTTTAAATATATTTTTTATCAGAATTCGATGACCATGATCTAATAAAGTAGAAAGTTCTAGTGATGAAAAACAACATAACATATAATGCTCACACGGGGTGGCAGAGGCACAATTGTGGCCACTTTCAGACAGATATTCAATACGCCATTTTGCGTGACAGGGGGCTAGCCCATCGCCGCAGATAAAGTTTTCCTCACGATGTTTTCCATCACTGTTAGAACATCCATAAGAAAGTATGCGGGGACTACCTGTCCCGCCCACTCCCAAGGCAAAGTTTTGAAGGACAAAGAGTCTAAAAACAACAAGATCAAGGCAAAAAAAAAAAAAAAAATAAGAAAGTATTTTATTTAACGATACAACAATTAATAATGCAGATATACCGATGGTCTTCCGGGTGGACATCTGCCCAAAGTTCCCATTTTGGTCAATGTATGGTGTGGATCGCCGCCTGGAGGGCAATCAAGTGGAATTTTCTTTTCGGACGCAATTTTTTGGATCGCTACGAATCTTTGCTTTCTCATAAGAATTCTTTTGGCCATATAACCTACGGTGGCGTATTCTGGAAATAAGGAAATACAATCATATTAAAATTAAATGCTAAATGATAAAGGGATGTTCTGTTATTTGTTATTATTGCGAGACCAAAATGTACTATTGAATTATTATTTGCATCATGTTATGGATATTGCCTAAAGTAAGTTATTTAAGGCGGCTTCCAGATAAACCCTCATTGGCTATTTGAATACAGATCCATCAGAAAGGATATTGACTATTGTTTTTTTCTTCAATAGCTCTGACATTATTGGGTATCACTCAAAACCTAACAAGTAAGTAGGTACTTAGGTTTTGCACGTAAATGAGAACACGTATGAGTTTTCTAGAAGTATTAGACAAGGATTATTTCTATAATTTCAAACACTAAGTTGTAGCATATTTTGAAAACCTATTTTGACACATTTTTACCCTTTAGACTCCAAAATTTAAAAAAATATTACCTAGTAAACTGGCGAAGACCATAACGAAACAGGTTCCTAGGTAGACGTCGATAGACTTGACGTAGGAAATCTTGGGCAGAGCAGCGTTCGTAGACGACATGAGGGTGGTCATGGTCAATACAGTGGTAACGCCTAAGGCAACTCGGGCAGGAGTAGCGTTTCGGTTCAACCAGAACGACACCCATGAAATTATGACTATGAGTCCCGAAGGAATGTATATTTGAATGAGGTAGTATCCCATTGAACGTACAAACTGTATTTCACATGCCAGTCTTGAATAATTTCCTGTTGAAATATATGAAAAGGTTAGTAACTTAAAAAAATATCTTGTAATTAACCGCATTTTGATTGAAATTTCCTTTCATACAGAAACATATTTATGTCGATAAGATGATGAATAACAGAAGGGATAAACAACATGTTTATACACTGCCCCTTTGAGAATAGTTTTACATAAGTGACACACACACAAACCACGCTGTGTTTTTGTTGTGCAGAAATACAAAAGCAGGACGTGATTAATATAGTGTCTGTCTTTGTCCAGTGTTTGTCTTGGGGAACTGGTCATGTTTATTTTAAGATCGTTTTTTCGTATACAAGTTGCATACTCCTCCCTTGATTCTAAGTACCTGTGCTGAGGGAGATATCCATAGCGCGTTGGCGATGGCCGAGCACCTTGAACTGCGGCAGTGACACCTCGTTGGAGACGCCCACTGAGTTGGGTCCCTCGTTCCACTTGTACCGGATATCTCGCATCGTGTAGCCGACTGTGCGCAGCGGACACAAACATGAAATAACCCCAGGCCCATCGTAGTGGGTTTTTCGACACGAGATGTCAATCGGTCGGGGTAAAAAAGTGATCTCCGCGAGCTTGGCCTTGCGACTCGCCATGCGACTGTCGTGTCTTCGTGTCGTCGTGTAGTATAGCGTGTATGCTCGTGTCGCGGTATATATAGCGCCTGCACACGAGCTGAGGGAGACGGGGTCAGTGGCGGAACGGTGGACAGACAAAAAGTGCAAAGACAGCGGGCGTGACAACTTGGTACCTGTCGTTAACGTAACAACAGTTGCGCGTTGCCGATGCCCGAGCACTCGGAACTGCGGTAGCTGCACCTCGTTGCTCATCCCGACGCTAGCGAGGCCGTCGCGCCAGTGGTACCGAATATCGCGCATTGTGTACCCGACTCCGGAGACATGTCAAACACACAAAAAGCTATCACTTACGCTGCGGAACCAGGCTGCGCTCACGCCCGCTCGGCTGCAGGGACTCTTATAGCCGGACGTAACAGAGCCGTCTATAAAATCAAGACTTTTATGCTCTGAAATATGACCTCGAACCGACTTAACACAGATGATAGAAAAGTACTATACTACGAATTCGATTTGTGATGACGTGAGACATAAAAATAGCGTTATAAATGTAATGTCCATGTCAGAATTGATCGTTAGAGGGGAAAGAGGAAATCTCGGAGATGATAACGTCTCGCATACCTCCCCCACACCAGCAAAATCCCTGTCATAATACTGCGCAAGTCCGCATCGACACTGTTATCGATTTCGATCCTGCTTTGCTTTCACCTTAATGCAAGAAAGTTAAGGTTGTCAAGAGGGTCAACCTCTTAATGTGAGATGATAAGCTGGAGACTTGTATAAAACCCTTATTTAGGCATCCTAAGTATTGTCCCAAAGGTCGCAAAAAAACACGTGTCGTCGACATAAGTTATTCAAATTCAAAAGTGTCAAAAATCGTTTTTTTGCTAATATCTCCCTTCCTATGGTTTCCATAATGATGACATCTTTAAAATCAATTGTAGAGTATAATTTTCTAAACATTGTCTCAAAAGTCACATTTAATCAGGTGCCCGCGTCTCACGTTATTTATCTATTTCGTTTATTTTATCGCCCATGAAAATACAAGCTTATAGAAAAAACATTTACAAAGGGCAGCTTATCTCTAACAAGAATTTCTTACAGCAAACCTATTATTAAAAGGATAATTTTGATAGCAGTGACAGGTAGGTTATTCAAGCTCCAAGGTACAAAAATGGTTTTTGGCAAATTTCTTCTAAATTCCTATCGTAATTATATCGTTTCGCGAGATTATGACCTACATTATTATGAAAATGTCTCGCCTTATTCAAGCTCAAAACTTGAATAATATGAGAAGTGGGCACGCGATTTATTGTGACTTTTAATAAAATGCTTAGAATATTTATGCTCTGTAATTGCTATGAAGCATCATTGAAACCATAGGAAGCGAGATATTTGCCAAAAACAGTTTTGTTACCTTTTTTAGTTTGAATCACGTGAGACGCGGACACACGATGTATTCTCACTTTTGAGACAATATTTAGAATGTAATATTCCACAATTGTCATACAGATGACATCATCATTGAAACTACAGGAAGGCACTTGTCACTTTTGACCTTCAGTAACTTAAGCCGCCACCACAAGATTTATTATGAATTTTGGGACAGCATTAAGGATGCCCGAATGAAGGGTTTTGTGTATGTTTCCAGATTCCAAGGTTAAACTCTAAAAAGCCTGGGCTACTTGTACTAGTGATGAAATTTTAAAATCCAATAACCCATTCTGAAGCACGAGATCCAGCTTGAAAAGTATTGAAAAATTGTGATATTGAACAGAAAAATTATCTCGAAAAAAATGTTCAGAATATTAGTTAAAATAAAAATGTAATATTATTCAACCTTCATTTTGTCGCGTTACTTTTTGGTAACTTTCGACATCGACTACCTTACTACATATTGCCGTTAAACTTGACTTGGACAGTATATTCACGTCGCTTCATATAAAGCTATAATAAAAGTTAGTAAACAACTTTTCTTTAACTTTCGTTCTTTATAATGACGTCACTACGACGACTTCCTGGCTATTAAAATGGTGTTTGTAAAATAATATAATATAATAAATTTCTTATAAGTGAAAACTCATCTAAATAAAAATGAAAGTGTAGGTTTTAGAAGTATCTTAGGTATTGTTTATTCATGCAGAAGAAGCTCTGGTCGGTTAGTGCGAAAGCAGAAGCTATTTCTATGCATGCGATGGATGGTATGGTGAAGTGCTGTCGAAGCCCTTGTCTGCGGCATGGCCCTCGGTGGTTGTGCAGACCCCGTGGACTTCACCGCCCCGCCTCCTCCAGCCCGCTCAGCTATCGCGGTCTCGATGTCTCAATATCATTTTCGAGTAATTCGCGCAACGTTCGTGAGAACCCAAGGCTAGTAAAGTGTCTGCCTTCTGCGGGTGCTGTATGCGAGAAGGAGACAGTTCAACGAATGAGATCACGAGGGATACCTCAGCGCGTGTCGTCGAGTAAATTGTACACCATTGCCACAGGATATCTCTAGGCTGATTTCCAGAGACTAATAAGAGCTCGAACTCTTCCGAAACGCCAAAGTACTACGCCACATAATTAACTTAGCATCTGCAAGGAATGCGTTTCTCCTCCCAGTCCCGCTCGCTCTCGCCCTTGAGGCGTCATTAGGACAATAACTGACGCTAAGACGTAATCAGAGCGAATTGCCAAATTAACATTGGCGTGTAGTACTTGCGTATTATTTAGACAATACATTTTTGACGCGTACCAGAATGAATTCGACCTCGCCCTCTATTCTACTTTCTGTAATTTGACACTGCATGAAAACCGAATTTCTATATTCGGTAGTGCTTATAAACAAAAAGAATGATGAGTCAGTATCAGTCTCAATAATCGTCTATTGGACATTTGGGATGCACATCTTGGTTTATCGTAGTCTTAAGGGTTCCATACCAGAAGGGTACCAAACAGGTCCCTATTAGAACGCATCCATTTTCCGTCTGTCTCTCTGACCGTCAGCGGGCTGTATCTCATTAACCGTAATAGGCAGAGAGTTAAAACTTTCACAGAATGTGTACTTCTCAATAGCAATTCATTTCTGTGAATTTATTTACTCTACCTATAATGAGTACGGCACAGCAATAAATAATTAACTACGCGAAATGTTGGGGGTCGTCATATATATTTTATATTTGGTAGATATTTTGGGCAGTATGCTCATCAACAGGTAACGGATAAGGCAGTTTGTTAGTTATTAAAAGTAGAATGGGGGGCCTGATATATCGTCAGTGAATATCATACTTGGAGTATCTGTGAGACAAGAAAGTGGTCACAACAAAACACAAGCCTAGTGTTTTTTTTATTGTGATAAATATCAAATTAGGGTGAGCACGATATACACGTACACATAAGTGAATTGAAATACGTCTTAAATGAATATAATCTATTATCATATCCATGGAAAAAAAAACCTTTCGAAAATCGTTGTTTTTGGTAGATTGCTATATATCATGGGAATAAATAAGGCAATGCTGAAAAGACAAGCTTAGAAAAAAAAACTATGAGATTTATAGAGAGTCTCTTAATTTACATACAATCTTGGAAAGCATTTCTATATTAAATGAATCATCGAGTTATACAGATTTTTCATCCATTAAACATAATTATGTTGGCATCATTTTAATATTGTATTGCACTCTCTTGATATTACTCAGTGTTCCAATCAAATTAAGTAAATAGTAATAAGGATACTTACAACTCTCAATCTCTATATGACAAAGCTGTCTATCCATTGGAAAATACTGAAGGTTCATCGGGCATGACGCTGTAATTGTTAACCTAAAAAGGAAATGTAGAAGGTAGAAAAAGTCGCAGGTATTTAGGTTAGGTACGAGCATGTAGGCTTTGAGAAATATGTGTCAGCGGAAGGGCTCTCGACTTAACAGATAATATAAGATTTGTTAGAGCAAAAGCACATAAAATAAATTTTAAAAATTACGTACCTGATACTCCTTGTTATCGATCCTGAATAATGAATTCGGATAAATTCGTTGCTTGTGGTAGCGATGTGAAAATACGATTGTTTTTCATTTACAAAGAAAGTATCTGGGACCCATATGTTTTTTATAAACTCTGATCCAACTGATAAAGTTTCTACGCCTGGTCTTTTTTTGTATGCCAATCGGGGATCTGTCCAAAATTGTCGAAAGTAAAAGTCCAAAGTAAAGTCCTGAAAAGATAAAAAAATATGTAGTTTGCTAAAACTATGAAAAGGTTTTCGCGGAATTTACAGTAAACAAATATATTGTCGCCATTGAAGATATTAGTATTGGAGTATGCAGTCAGATCTGAAATGACACTCAATACATTTTGGGCCGAATAGCCAACTATATCGGAAAGAGTGTTCAATATTAGTAAAGTTGCCCATGGATTTCAAAGTGAAAGTTGTTCAAAATAATCTCTTTAAGATATGACCAAACTTTTCTTTTACAGCCTGTTTTAAGCCGTTAGATACGGATTTCTTACTAGATATACAAACATATTTTCACACTATAATTTTTCAGTGTTGCGAATTTCCGCTTCGCATTCTTACCAACCTTGTTTTCCTGTCTAAATCCTATAAACAATATTATTGTGTAATCGATGATGGATGTTAATATGGCGATCCTACCGTATTGAAATTAGCATCGTCATACATTATGACAAAAATACCGATTATACTCGTATAGGTTACTTGAAAATATTATTGATTTGAATTTTCAAATATCTAATTCACTCATTGTACAGTTTATATCAACACAAAAAAGGCAAACTTAGCAAACGCGCATGTTTCTACGAGTTTTGATTAGTTGTCAGTACCCCTGAAAATTATTTTTACCCAAGTTGGCAACCCTGAAAACCCTATGCTATTCCCGTGGCGCTCAAAAAACTGCGAAATTCTGGCACTATCCCCCCTTTTCCCATCATGGGGGCAAATTTCGATAAAAACTTTACAGAACTGATGTCTTATTTATAAACCTCATATCTATAAAAGTAGCTCTTGATATTCATACGAACTGTTACCCCCACATTTCCCACCTTTAGGGGATGAAGTTAGCCAAATACTTTCTTGGTGCTACTACGTTCCATAAGGAACCCCTGTACAAAGTCCTGTTCATGTCTCTTATACTAGTGGTTTAGGCTGTGCGTTGATATATCAGTCTAGTTAGTTAGATTGTTATTAGTTATCCTTGAAATTCCTTCACATGTGGAGCAATGCAGGTTCCACGAGGGATGTAAGACCACCTCTGTCCTTTTCTGGCAAGACAAGATGAAGTGGTGCAACGTTCTCAAAAGAAAGCCCCAAAATGGAGGGCCATAGGCATCTTCAGCATTTTCCTTGATCCAAACTCCAACCAGTAAGAGGTAGGAAATGCTGGCGGGAAGATCTTGATGAACATCTACGGAATAGTTATGAAAATTCTGAACTGCGATACGATACACGATATTTGTAAAATCGGCAGCAACAGCTAAAGTCAATCTTGCTCGCCTACCCTCTACAACAGACGCTGTAAAATATCATTCTCGTAGGACCTACCACCAGGTGCCAAAATGGTTGGAGGTCGACATAAACCCGTGTAACTACTCAGAATAGTGGCTTGCATATGCAAGAAAGGGTGCTTAGGCTCGTCCATTTTTAGAAAGGCAGAGCTTAAATGCCTCCAGATCTATCTATCCTATGCTTTTTCCAATAACTTAAATCAATGCATTTTTTACGCATACTGGCTGTAAATCCGCAAACTATGGACCTCGAGGGCTCTGGTTGAACTCAATTTGTAGCAAATTATGGTTACTTTACAAAAACTTTGAGTAAATATATCCTAATTACCACGACTTACAACGATGAGTTCGAAAAAAACTTCAGCTAGTGCCAGAATTTCGCAGTATTTTGAGCACCACCATTGAGAAAAAATGGTAGATAAATGCGCGTTTGCGATATTGGATGTATTTATTATCTGTATTATTAGGGCGTCGACATTTATTGAAAAGTCAAATCTATATAAATAAAAATGAATTCCAAAATATGTAAGAAACCTCTAATCTTGCAAACGGCTGAGGCCTATTTGGAGCAACGTTTTTTTTTAAACTATTTGCTGAAGTCTTGGGAAGGCTACTCTTACGGAGAATTTTGAAAAACGCACTGATAAAGCCAAAATACTGAGAAATCATTAAAATTCAAAACTGCCAGTTCCCTTGCTTATGCGAAACTTCGCCACGGGCAGCTAGTTGGATATAGATATGTATATTTTCCTTTATAGATACAACTGAGACCTGCTGATAATTTGGGCTATAGGAATATTATTAATCATCTCACGATTGGGCTAATGACCCAGACAAGACTATTGGTTTGCTAATGAAAGTACCTCCAGAAGATTTGATGTTTATGGTTAGCAATACGAAATAAAACTTTTTTGCAATATACTGACTACCTTGTTTATACTATATTTTTCAGAAAGAAACGTATTTGAGATATGTAGTCACTAGAAATGTAATGGAAATGACATTAAACTAGATAAGAATATACATATAATGCATGCTTGGACAGGACACCGATGAGCTCTTATGATGAGTGGATGTGCTTATACATTTATTCCCTAGACCAAGAAATTGCAGGCAGGGGCTACATTTAACGAGTATATACGAGTATGATATAAAAAACGAATTAAACTTACTAAATACAAAAAACATTAGTTTTTTATTCGGAGTTTAATCACTATGAACATCCATTAAACATTTAAACAAATACATTGAAAATGAAGCGGCTATAAAAAGAATGTATGATTTGTGCAATGGGTGTGCTACAAATGAAAGTGAAGTGCTATATAGAGAGTTAGGAAATGGCGAGATGAGTGGGTGGTGGCGCAGGCGGGCACCCACGGCTCGATGTTCTAGACAATCCTCTCATAAGTGAAGCTATTCAAGCAGGTACAGTAGCGACGAGCGAGATTGATCCGGGTTAGTGGATAAAAAATAAGTAAATTAAAATGAATTCAAAGTCCGGTTCGCGACTTATTAATTAAACTCCCTCCAGCGCCATGGGTCACGTCTCGCTGTGACCTTCCCAACCTTGATTTGGTTTCCACTTTGGGGTCCTTCACCCAAACATACACCTAGCGAACTCCCCAAGTTATCACTACGGAACACCAGACAACCTTTGTTTGTGTTTGCTCTTTTGCTGTATTTGATTTACACCCCGTACAAAACAAAAGCTTTTTATGAGTTCTATATATACACAATTACAGACAAATAGTTGATCGGAGCTTGACTAAGATAATCATTGGATAATTCATCATTGGATTATCAAAAAACCAACACTGATATGTATTGCTATAGTATCTAACAAAACCTGTGCTAAAATAGTTTAGGTTATAATTTTACGTATATAAATTTTAAATATTTGGACGGGTTGTTATTTTTTATTCATATATTTGCTTAAAAAGGCATACGTTTGGTGTTCCCTATTTCTGAGGAGCAGAAAGATACGATACAATGAGTTATATCTTAATACACATATACATTTACATACCACACAACAAACTACTTAATGAGTAACGGCAAGAGTTATAACAGTCTTCGCAAATCCATAGAGCATAAGTTGTCTAACCATAGTCACAATATATTTTTATCTACACACATATCATAAGCCCTTTATAATGCGTTCAAAAACTGCAAATAACGACCAGCTTAAAGTAAACTGTTTTGTTATCAAAATATATTTCTTATCTGTGAAATGTTAGTATTGCTTTATAATTACATCGAATTCCATGTTCTTAAAACATTCAAATTTCGAACTTCTCTGAAAAACAAAAAATGGATTTGACCTTATTTCTAAAATTAGTGGAGATGACGTTCTATTCGAAATTAAATGTTAATGTCACAATGCCGGTCGTAACAAGCGGTTCCTGAACACAGAAATAAGATATTTGTGTAGATAATGCAGTGTAGGTAACAACATAATTAGGCATTGAAACACTTGTGTAATGTTATTATGAAACTCGCCTGTCACTCGTATTTTAATGCCCTTCATTATGTAACACTCACACTACTATTTTTATTTTATGCAGAGGTTCTGATGTCTGCGCGAAATTGAACTGATGGTAATTTAATCTTAAATCACATAGAGCGGTGACCTGGCGTAGCCGGTTCTTGATATTGTTTTATTTCATATAATATATATGTCACCGTAAGATTGTCAAAATATGAAGTTTATGATCTAACGTTTTTTTCTCTCTTTAGTTTACAAACTATCGATAAATTGTAAACTGTACCGTACTGCTTAAGATATGACGAGTTAGTTTATAATAAACCCGTTAAAATGTGAACTGGCATAAACTTGAATTGCAAACACCACGGTTAACACCGCGGTAGCTCAGGGGGCGAGCGACTAGAGGGGGCGCGCGCAGCGAAGCCCCCGAATAGTCTTCTTGTTAGTTTGACAGGTAAGAACAAAAGAAAAGTTAATTCTAGACCCTGTCGGTCTGGTTTACAATTTGTCGATACTTTACAAACTAACGCGAAAGTTTATAAACTAACGGTTTTAAAAACCTTACGGAGACATATATATGTCACTGTAAGATTGTAAACAAAGTTAGTTTCAAAACAAACGGAATTTATCTCGCAACATTGTAAACTGTCGATAAATTTAAAAGTGTACCGTACTGCTTACAATATAACGAATTAATTTTCGTTACACTTTGGCCGTTTTTGGAATGCGATTATGAGATTTTCTTAATGCGTACATAATAAGCAACATTTTTCATTGCAGATGTCAAAAAATATGGGTCAGTTGTCAGGATCGTATTCTCTCAGCGGCCAGACTTTAGTTTATAATTAAACCGTTTAATCGTGAACTGGTTGAAACTTGTATTGCAAGCGAAATACCAGTGCGAAGTGTTGGGTCAGGCTACAAGTAGTTTCGGTCTCGTCTAAAATTTATCGACAGTTTATAATCTCACACGATATCTATCAGTTTTAATAATCTAAGGCTGACATATATTTTTAACGAACCTCCCAAAACCGCGGAATACAGCGGGGAGCATAAGAAATATAACAATATGAAAAAACCACTGCGTTAGCGCTCTGTTCATGAGCTATCTCCTCTTTAAAATAACAATGGCTAATATTAACGCATACACAAAATTATCAATATGAATAATGACAACAATACCTTTGCAAAATGACCACAATGCATAAATTTTGCATGTTTTTTTTGTCGTCCCTCAGTACAGACGCGATTATCTGATTACTAGTTACAGTTAATGGGTGAACAGATTTTTTACCGTTTTCAGCCATATGCTTCTTGGGTGAAAATATGGTAAGCTAATTAAATGTCATCCCTGTATTATGGCTATTATCTTACCCAGAAGATATAAAGTGCCTCTCTATATGTATATATATATATATATATATATATATATATGGTTTGCGCGAAACTAGCAAAGGCCTTGACCGATTTGGATGATTCTCAGAAGATTCTCAAGAATAAAAATTAAAAAAACGCAAAGTAACGGCCCAAAATTATAAGAATCTTTTGTTCAGTTCATCCTTCTGTTAGAAGGTGCGTTGGTAGCTTTGACAAAACGAAGGGCTATCAAAATAAATGTGAGTTATACGTTACTATAATTCCTGCTCGTGTTCATAGCAACAGATTTTCCCCAGGTAAAAAATTATGCAACATTATTGAAAACTTAAAATATTTTTTGAATAACAACAACACTTAAGTTTTTGACATATATCCGAAATATTACATATCCCAAAAAAGATTAGTAAGTTTTTGTCAAGACCTTCAGGAAACTATGTTAACTACAGATATTTTATGTATACATATATAATTTATCTATGTTAACTACAGATATTTAATCTATGTTAACTACAGATATTTTATGTATACATATATAATACTATTAATGGGTCATAGCATGAGTATTGCAGTTATTTTGTGAAGGTATGTGTCATTGTCTTTATAAATTGATAGATATGCGTATCCGTCAATAACTGCTTACGCCTTGTTATGAGGTGTATTTGGGATTTATCATTATGATTTTTGGTCATTGTGCATCAATAGACTTATTAAAAGATTCTTTAGGTGACGTTATTCAATGTAACTTGAAGGCGGTTTGCAACTGTTGATATTAAAAGAAATGGTAATGTACGACTAGGTATGCATAGTGATGGTGTGTTTATGTCAATATGTTTCTCTGTTGATATCGAATCAACAGATGTCAACCGCCTTCTATTCGCAACTTTGGAGTTACGAGACTGCTGAACACTGATATGTTGGTAACTTTCAAGGTATTATAATGCTTTTCTTATTATGAAGTATTTTTATCTGAAGGCTCTAATATGTACTGTAGTAGAGGTCGGAAAAAGTAGGTACGACATAATAAGAAGGCAAGAAGCCTGACAAAGGGCAATTTGCTCCACCAAACGCGAACATGCTCGCAGCCTCGTGTCTGGGGCTGCTCGGTCGCAACGGCGCACAGTCGCAGCGACCGAGACAAGCGTTAGCTGACAGTGACGAGTACCATGAGCACTTCGGAGACGGAGCTGATAGAGAGCACATACATGGTGACGCCCACCTCCACCGGCGGACCTGCAATCAAGCCCAATCGTGAGTAGCGCGCGCGCCTCGCGCTGTGAAAACCAAACCAGAGGACGGTGACACATCGCCTTAATGCCCATACGCCAGCGTGGGGGACCGAACATAATTTTGGCGCTCACGGAATCGAGCAATTTTTATTCGCACGATATTTTATTTCCCGCCTTGACCAGTTCATCTACAAAACTTCAGGCACTGGCGCGAGGGCGGGCGCCAAGTGGAGCAAGGCTCAAGCACGGGCCAGCTTGCGGAGCACGACGCACGCGACACAGGTGGTGCGACTCGCTATCGTCGCACGACCAGAGGCTAGGCGATCGAACCGTGGACACGGGTGCTACAATGAACGGTTGAATGCTGGTGATTTTACTAAGGAAAAAATCTTGCTATTTATGCGTTGTCTTTATATGCATTGAAAGTAAGATACCATTTTCACTTCAGACAGAGAGCTGATGGAGAGCACGTACATGGTAACCCCCACTTCCACGGGAGGTCCTGAAAACGATACAACATATAACACATGACAACTTGAAGATTTTGCCTGTGTCAATCGCTCTTCTTGTCGATATTTGCTATCTTTTGTGTTCCTACAATCACTAAAACTCAATTAAACGTACAAAATAAATAAAGTTTCCTCCTTCCGCCGACTGCATTACCTTACATACAGGTTGATTGGTATTTCGATACATATATGTATCGTGAGTGGTTAAAGTAGATTTCAATTCCAGCAAATTTAACCATACTGCAAATACAACTTAAGAAAGCGTAGCTTTATAAGGGCGCGCGAAAGGTGATGTCTTTTGAGAACTTGTCTGTGAACTGCAGTTATTGTACGCAAATACTTTAGTACCGCAGGCACTATAGTACGATAATTGCAGTCGATACAATATACAATTAATTAAATTTGTTTTTTTTATGAGTTTTCTTTTGAAAATAAGTTCCGAATGATGATTGTGGAAACTAAACATGAACTTAAATCATTATGTCAAAGCTCAAACCTAAAGGCGTAATTGTTTTTTGAAATGCTGGATTTTGACTGAGTGATATGCTCTCTTTGCTCGCCTTCGAATATAGTGACGACCACTGTGGCGTTGCGGTTGTGGCTCTGCCTACCATGCGAGAGGTCCCGGGTTCGATCCCCGGCTAGGGATAAAGAAAAGAAAAACCCCAGGTCTTGGATTCCCACGACACAGGGTATCCTAGTGTGGGATCAGAAGCAATGTATGTATGTGCGTGCATATACATATTTATTTGTTTGTTAATGAAAATCCCGAACAGTTTGTTTATTTTTTTTAAATACGCCGAAATTTGATAAAGTTATATAGTAATCTACGACAGTAAATTATTTTGGATAATTATTTCGCCATTTTTGCGAACAATTTAACGAATTTAATGATTTTGTGGAATTTCAACCCTACCTTACCAACCTTATAAATTCCTTAATGCAAAATATTATAAAAAATAATGCCTAAATAACTTGATACCCGTAAATTATTTTCCTTAGGGCATTGCATTGTTAAATTTGCTGGAAATCGGCTCTTATTTAACCCCAAATTAAATATGAATCGCATTTTAAATAATATTTTGATTAATATCAAACTTTATACCGTTTAGCGAAGAAAAAAAAATGCGTGTTTTTAGAGGTATACAAATATGAAATAAAATAAAATACATGAAAATATAAATATACATATAAACCTAGTTAATGTATGGCATTTACGCCATTTTTTGTTCAATTATGATTTGAAATATGAGCTATGAGCGCTACTGCTATTTCAAATGAAGCGCAATCGTGAAGTCAAATAGTCTCCGACACAAGTTACATCAGTAATAAATACAACACGGCGAATGGTATCTCCCAAATGTCCAAACTCGCATGTTACGTGGCCTGATTTTTTACCTGCTGTTTAGTATTTATGCGTCGGAAACGCACCGGTTTTTTGTTGCGCGAATCGATCGCGAGTAATCGAGACATCACTAGCGAAAACGGCAATCGCAGCTGTCACTCGTACCGGAACGAGATGTAAAATTGGAGGTTATTTTTCCTCTTGGTCTGGTCTCATCGGGAGAATAACATGGCGGCTCGGGCCCCGTGGCATTGTTGGTATTTCGGTGTACCAATTGTAATACAGGCATCGGGCCTGGTCAGAGTGTAAATCTACCATAGCGTCGGGCTATTGATTGTAATTCGCGTCAGCGGTTAAGTGATTTGTGTTGTGAAGGACAGAGTCGTATTCGGACGGCGACTCCACGTCAGCGGACAGCACGTGTCGGCAGCAGCGCGCCGGCCACGCCGTCGGACAGCGACGGCAAGGGTTCGATCCCATCCTATCCCAACTGTGCCCCCTTTCCCGAATTCCTGTCTCGAATCGAGCCTTCGATCTCCTGTCTACGGTGACAAGGTAATAAACAAATTTCATCACTTCTTTTCTCTCACGTGGCAAAGGCACACCCCCTCATGAATCCACGCCGTTCGGTTTAGGCGTGGAATTAAACATTTTGGTAGCAGGAGCGCGGTTTCCTAGTGGGAAATCATCGATTCACGGTTGTAGGGGTGCCTTTGTCACATTGTGGTTGGGAGAAGGGAATGTCTCAGATTGGCTCAAGTCGGCAATGAGTCTGTGGTCGGTATACCACGATTAAAGTTCATTTTCGGTAAGTGAAAGTATAAGTGCCAATTTAGTTAACAGTTGTTATAAATTTGTAGTCGGAAACTACTGTTACCAGCGCATAAAGGATTGAACGGTCATTCTGCGTAGCCTAGATTGTATTACTTACGGTGGAACGTCGGGTTCTGTAGTCCTACAGTGTTATTTCGGTTTACACAGCAGGGTCGGGCTATTTAGGGGGTATTAAGCTGATTTGCTGACCTCAAAGGAAGTGTGGTTCATAAGAAGCCACTTATTATTTTGTTTTTTTTATAATAACCTTTTGTGTGTTATTTGTATTGTACCACATGGTGGCATTCTCTAATTGATTTAGAGTGTATATTATAAGGTGTATGTCCACAGGGCGACCATATTAAATATTGTTAAGGATTTAATTGTTTAGTGGTTGCCTTGGGTTTTACAACTTAGTTTTAATTTCTGTGCCCAGCGCTGACGGGAAAGTGCTGGTATCTGGCTGTGCTTAGTTCGGCAGTGAAGCATAGGACCAGGAACAATTAAATCTTTAACCATGGCACCTTCGCCCTTGACGGTACTGCGATATGGTGTCCGTGAGGAGATGAGATAGCTCTCCCATACTCACAAGTATGTGGAGCGACCCGACATGGACGATGTCCTGCTCAAGCGTGTGGAGGACGCAATGACACGCGTCGGGAAGGTGTGTCGGCTGGCTGCCGAGGCTGAAGCCCTCGGGCTTATGGATAAGGCCTCGGTGGCTGCAGTGAGGCAACTCTGCGCGGATGCTGACCAAGCGATGGAGTGCTTGGGCGACATCGAGCGTCGCGCCGAAAAAAGTAAGCGGTCGTGTCGGGATGACCGCGGGGAGGGTAGCGGAGACCCCCCCCCCCTAAGGGTGTGGTTGGACGGCTTCCACACCTGGAGATTCCGGCCTTCGGTGGGGCAATTGATGAGTGGCCGGCATTCATCAATTTGTTCGATAGCCTGGTCCACGGTCGGGACGACCTGGACAGCGCCTACAGGTTGGCCCAGCTATTGATGGCACTGCGGGGTGAACCGAAGGAGTTGGTCGGTCACCTAACGGTTACGGCGGGCAATTATGAGATTGCCCGGGTCATATTGTTTGACCGCTACCAACACAAACGGCGGTTGGTTGATGCGCAGCTGGGGAAGCTGTTCAGCATCCCAAGAGTAACCCGGGATGTTGACATCCGGGTACAGGTGCTCAACCCTGTGCTGGTGGCCACTAAGGCCCTTCAGAACCTTGGTCTGCCGGTAGACCAATGGTCATATATTGTGTTATATATGGTTTTGTCACGGTTGCCTGCAGCTGTTCAAAGTCGGTTTGAACAGCTGCATGGGGGCAGTAGCTCGGAACTGCCCACGCTCGTCCAATTAACGGAGTTTTTGGAGGGTGAATGCAGGCGATGCGACACCATGGATTCGGAGGCCAGTGTGCAGCGCCAACCCGCGCGGATGCGGGAGGGGCCGCGCCCCCCACCCCCACGGGGGGTGGTCGGTCAAAACAATTTGCCGTTTTGAGTGCCGCGCCGTCGGGTGACGGCTGTGTGCACTGCGACAGTGCCGGTCATGAGGTGACCAGTTGCGCCAACTTTAAGGCGCTCGGTGTGGCTGCCCGCAGGAAGGTGGTCTTCCGCCACCGATTGTGTTTCGGTTGTTTGGGGCCGCACCCGCTGAGCGAGTGCTCACGGGCGTCCCCCTGTGAGTGCTGCGGTGGCAGGCACCACGTCGTGTTGTGCCTGAACCGGTCAGGCCCATCGGACGGTCACCAGGGCCGGACTCAGGTTGGTCAGTCACAGGGCCCAACCAGGGCCGGACCCAGTCCCCCTCCGGGCAACGGGAGTCACCAACGGGGTGACTGGGGTACCCGCGGACGGGACCCCCCCCGAGGGGATGGGGGCAGCGCGGGGGGTAACAGGCGAGATAGCCGGGGTTCGGTCGCCGCTGTCCAGGGCCAGCGAGGACTTCGGGCCGCTGGCTCACCGCGTGTTACGGGCGGGTGTCAGATGGCACCTATGAGTGGCGCGAAGGCTGGGAGCCCATCACCTTCTGCGCCACCCTGCCCGTCGCTCTGGGAGGCGAACAGGGAGGCGAACAGTCGTATGTCGCCCCCATTCCTAGAGCGCCCCAGGTTGGATCCGCTCTCCCCCCTCCATCCACGGTGGCCACCGGGCACACCGTTCACAGTCCGGTATGGTCGGGTACCGGGACAGCGAGGGGCCTATTATGCGGGTTGGGACCCCCCTAATGTACATGCGGTCTGATATGCCACCGGTGGCATATCAGCAGCCGAGTTACCAGGCCGACGGAGGTCTGAGCGGGTTCGGATCCCGCGGGGGTTCCCGCTAGGGACACGCCGCCCACTTACAAGGTGCCGCCACTCCACAGACGGTCATGCTCCCCACCGCCTCGGTGATAGCGTGGAGTTCGGACGGCAAATCATGTGTGGCACGAGCACTATTGGACTCGGGGGCCCAGGGGTGCTTAGTCTCGTGCAACCTTGTAAGACGGTTGGGCATTTCGGTAAGGGAGTACCCACATTCCATTCGGGGCATTGGGAACACGGAAGTCGGTTCCGTTAAGGGAGTATGTCGGATTACTCTCTCGTCATGGGTGGATTCATCGGTGAATCTGACGGTCACGGCATTAGTCATGCCTAATGTGATGGGCTCACACCCTCACGTACGGTTGTCGCCCTCGGTGCGACAGTTGGTCGCTGGGTTGTCACTGGCTGACCCGGAGTTCGACATTCCGGGCCCAGTAGACATTTTATTGGGTGTCGATGCCTTAGGATACCTGTTAGTGCCAGGTGTCCACGTGTTGCAGGCGACTGGTCTGGTTTCGGTCAACACCAGACTGGGCCATGCGGTAATGGGTCCGGTCATGCCGGCTGCCCCACGCCTGGCGACTCGTAGTTCCTTATTCGGTTCTGTACTCTCGGAGGTGATACAGAAGTTTTGGGAGGTGGAGGAACCACCTACGGTACGCCGGTTGGACCCGGTTGAAGAAGAGTGTGAACAGTTTTGTCGGAACAATACTGGTCGCCTTCGGAGTTAGTTGGACATCCCTTGTGGTGGGGTTCAAAATGGTTGACTCAAGCCGAATCGACAGTCGGTGTCTGTACGACGCAACCAGAGCCGGAAGAGGAGTTCAGCCTGCTGGAATGGTACAGCTCGCTCGACAAGCTGGTCAATGTGACCGCCTGGATCTTCCGATTTGCGCGGAATTGCCGCAATTCTGAGGCGCAACGGGTGCGGACACAGGTCCTGACACCACGGGAACGGAACCATGCGTTGTTCGCATTGGTACGGAACGTGCAGACGGTGCACTTTAAGTCCGAACTGGACATTCTGAGACGCGGACGCGTCCAACTGAAGGGAGCTGTGGCTCGGCTCAACCCGTTTATTGACCCTCACGGATTGCTGAGGGTAGGAGGTCGGCTGCGGAATGCCAACCTGCCTTATGCGGCTCGCCACCCGTTGTTACTCCCTAGGAAAGGGAAGTTGGTCGAACTGTTGATTCAGGATCGACACATTCGGATTGGGCATGTCGGATGCCACGCCTTGATGGCGTTTCTCCAGCGCGAGTTCTGGATTCTATCGGGAAGACGCTTAGTGCGTAGCGTCGTATTTCGGTGCCGGCCTTGTTATCGGGCCAAGGCGGCTACGATGCAGCCCCAGATGGGCGATTTGCCCTCGGATAGGGTTAACGAAATCCGGCCCTTTGCGGGTGTCGGAACGGATTTCGCGGGACCATTCTCATTCATTGGCTCTGGCAGAATATCAGCGTCACAGATTCGTCTGTGACATTGCTGAGTCAGGGCCATTTCATTGTCGCGGTACAGTCACGGTGCCACATAGTGATCCTTAATTTCCATATTTTTGCTGTGTTAATTATAATTATTTTCATTGTTTTATTTAATTACTTTGATGTTTTTTGTCATAATTAATTTTGTGTGGTTTGTAATATGTTAATAACCAATATTTTTTTTGTGTTTGTACCGAACAATGAATAAATGAATTATCTATCTATCTATCTATCTATTCTTGGTCAAGTCTTCACAGCTACGGAACGCCAGATTAGTGAAGGCATACCTGTGCGTCTTCGTGTGCATGGCCACGAAGGCGGTCCACTTGGAGGTGGTCAGTGACCTCACTACGGAGGCATTTATCGCATGTCTGGATCGGTTCGTCTCACGAAGGGGCCTCCCGACATAATCCGTTCGGACAACGGCACAAATTTTGTCGGAGCCAGGCGATATCTGCAGGAGGTCACTCAATTCCTGAACGGTAACCAGGACGCCATCGGTACGGCTTGCTCCCGACGAGGGATTGAATGGGTTTTCAGTCCGCCGGGATGTCCTCATTGGGGAGGAATTTTTGAGGCTGCGGTTAAATCGGCTAAGTCGCACCTGACGAGGATCATCGGTGAGACCTCTCTACGCTTTGAAGAGCTTGCGGCGCTGTTCTGTAAAATTGAAATGACACTGAACTCGCGTCCGTTGTGCCCGCTCAGTTCGGATCCAAATGATTTGGAAGCGTTGACGCCGGGTCACTTCCTGATAGGTCAGCCCCTTAACGCCCTGCCAGAATACCCATTCGGTGATGTTAAGTTAAGTCGGTTAACTAGGTGGCAGATGTTGCAGCAGATGGCTCAAGATTTTTGGATACGGTGGTCCCTTGAGTACTTGCACATCTTGCAGCAGCGCCTTAAGTGGACTGACCGGACGAGCCCCCCTCAAGTCGGTGATTTGGTGCTGATTAAGGATGCGAACCTGCCATCATTGAGATGGAGACGAGGACGGATCGTCAATTTGTACACGGATCAGGATGGCACGCCTCGATCAGCAGAAGTCAGGGTGGGGGACTCGGTCCTCAAGAGAGCGGTCGCAACACTTTCTCGCCTTCCTATTGATTAGGGACAGGTTCGGGCCTGTCCGGGCGGGTGACTGTTTAGTATTTATGCGTCGGAAACGCACCGGTTTTTTGTTGCGCGAATCGATCGCGAGTAATCGAGACATCACTAGCGAAAACGGCAATCGCAGCTGTCACTCGTACCGGAACGAGATGTAAAATTGGAGGTTATTTTTCCTCTTGGTCTGGTCTCATCGGGAGAATAACATGGCGGCTCGGGCCCCGTGGCATTGTTGGTATTTCGGTGTACCAATTGTAATACAGGCATCGGGCCTGGTCAGAGTGTAAATCTACCATAGCGTCGGGCTATTGATTGTAATTCGCGTCAGCGGTTAAGTGATTTGTGTTGTGAAGGACAGAGTCGTATTCGGACGGCGACTCCACGTCAGCGGACAGCACGTGTCGGCAGCAGCGCGCCGGCCACGCCGTCGGACAGCGACGGCAAGGGTTCGATCCCATCCTATCCCAACTGTGCCCCCTTTCCCGAATACCTGTCTCGAATCGAGCCTTCGATCTCCTGTCTACGGTGACAAGGTAATAAACAAATTTCATCACTTCTTTTCTCTCACGTGGCAAAGGCACACCCCCTCATGACTCCACGCCGTTCGGTTTAGGCGTGGAATTAAACACCTGCTATTATTTTTCGAGTAGATTTTGACGTAAAAGATAGCTTACAAACTACACGTAAATATTAATGTAGTAGATTTAATAAAAACTTCAAATCAATAATATTAATCCTGCTAATCCTATTAATCTTAATAAATATTCGCCCTGTAATATATGGAAAAATAAAGTAGTATTTTTTATCTAGCCTCTGGTATTTTCCACTGCTGGGAAAAGACCTCTATACTTTTAGTCCACACCTCCCTATCTTTTGCCTTCTCTTGCCAATTAAGGAGTTACCTCTCCAGATCCTCGCGGCAATTCCTCCTGGACCTACCTTTTCGCCGGTGTCCGTCTTCAGGTACCCAATCGGTAGCTATCTTTGCCCTCGACAGACAGGTCCGGCCCAGCTACATTTGTGTTTCACACTCTCTGCACCCACGTCTATGATATAAGTTATAGAGCGCAGTGTGGTGTTTCTGCGACGGTCCGTCAGTTTGACTCCTATCATACTCCGCTCCATAGCCCTTTGACAAGCCCTGAGTTTGGATTTTAGATAATCGGTCAGTGACCACGTTTGGGCGTCGTAGTTAAGAATAGGCAGGATTCACATGTCGACGAGCTTCCGCTTCAGAGTCAGCGGAAGGCTGCCCTTCATCAGCTCTTTGATGGCCCAGTAGCTCTTCCAGGCGTTCGACATTCGTTTTTAGATTTCTATGATCTGCCTGTTTTCGAATGACATTTCACAGGATGTCGACGATTGGCACAAGTAGATATACTCGACGACATAACGTATATCCTGCCCATCTGCTTTCACTTTGCGTTTCAAGCTGTTTGTCATGAGTTGTGTTTTTGTCGGATTCATCTTCAGTTCAACCTCAAGGCTTGCCGAACTGAGCTCTTGCAGCATGTTTCCTAGTTTAAGGGCTGATGACGGTGCGAAAAAGACAATGTCGCTGACGTAGCGAAGGTTTGTGAGCCTTCTGCCACTGACATCGATCCCCTATTGGCCCCAGGCCGTGTCAGCTTCCTGAAGTCTTCTTCGAGCGCAGAGGTGACCAGTTTTGGCGACAACGAGTCACCCTGTTTCACGCCTTTCTCGATCCTAAATGAAGAGGCCGGCTGACTGCAGTTTTATGTTTTTCGATGCTATATATAGATTTAATAAGATGTGAAAATTCCTTTTTCATGTTGTGCTGAAAAAAGCTTAACGGGAGACGCTATTGAACGCTTTGGAGTAGTCCACAAATGCATGGTTTATTAAACTCGTAATACTTCTCGATGGTTTGGTTGAGCGAGTGTAGGTGGTCAGTAGTAGAGAAGCCAGTTGTGAATACCGCTTGTTCCTGTGGTCTGATTACCCATTTATCCGGAATTCTATAACTCTAATAAATATCTCATAAATATGGGAAACTAAGCTAACATAGGTCGATAGTTGCCGATATAGTTTTTTGTGAAACAGTATAATGTTGGAGTGACACAATTTACTCGGAAAACTACATTTGTAGAGTATGCAAAGGTTGGTTAAGTGGGGAAGCAGAACGAGTTCCCTAAATTTTAAAGCCTCTGTCGTGACGCCGTTCCGCCGGGACTCTTATCGTATTTCATGTCTATCAGAGCACAATGAACTTCTTACCTTGTGATCGGAGGGATGAAGTCTGGTGTCGGACATGGATACTCTTAAATTTAGTCCATTTTGGTTGGTCCACTTTGTGTTAAATTTCGAACATATTTCCGTCACCTTTTCTCGATTTGCACGACTAATGATAAAATTACCCAAATATAAAATAACCGGTATTAACATAGACCAACTACAAAAATGTCTTATAATAAAATTTAGCAAACTTAAAAATGACCCTTATAATAGTTCCCAACCTAGTAGTAAAACCTAACCTTACCAATATAAATGACGAATGTCATTTGCCAAAACTTTTACCAGTATTAATACAGTCCGACTATAAAATTATCCAATAATAAATATGGCCAAAGATACGGAACTCTAAACATTTTAAACGATCACGAATTTAATTATCATCATTATATATTTAAGAGCCGAGCTCTTGTCGGTGGGGTAATCGTCATTCCGTCCGTTGAAAATATGTAAAAATGTATGACGGCAAATATCCTGCTATAAAGCACTAAAGGGCAGCTGATTTTCTTCCCCCCAGCCAAACCACCAAAAAATATGTATGTATGTGTAGCTTTGAGCTGTGAGAAACGGTTAAGGGAGTTCTTGCTGGTTTGATGTTTAGGCTACATATTAACAAAAGTCATATATCAAATACAAAACTATTTTTATTAATGAAGCACTAGTCAACAATGTCAATTAAAGTTAAAAACTTGCACCTTAAAGTAATATGCTGTAGAAGTATGCCTTTAAAGCTAGCTTTTTTTATTAAAAATTTATTTACGAAAAACAATCCTCACAATATTAATAAAATAAAAAAATAAAAATAAAACATATAAAAAGGTTTTATTTAAATGCTCTAAAGATAAGAAAATCAACTTTAAATTGAATCAAACCCATCAATTAATTACATCACACAATTTAATATGATATAAAAGGTTGCTGCGAGATTTACACCTTCTGTCAATTCAATATCACGAGAATTAACACATTCTGTAAAATAGGTAGGTAAATGTCGCAACAAGCTTTTATATCATAATAAATTGTGTGGTGTAATTAATTGACGGGTTCGATTCAATTTAAAGTTTATTTTCTTCTATATTTAGTTCATTTAAATAAAGTATTTTTAATATTTTTTTAGATATTGCTGTGTAATTGTAGCTAAATGTTTCTGAGCCTGTTCATTTAATTTAAAGCGTCTTTATTGACTGGCCGTTTTCTCGTTAATTTAACACAGTCTAGTTCTTCAATAAGGATACCTTTTAGTGATTTGACTCTAAAACTTGAGAATTGGCCTTTGAAGAGCAATTTTTAGAGATATTCACTTATTTAAATGTATTTCGTGCCACCACAACGCTGTGAGGGATGAGGGAAACTCTGAAGACGTCACTTTAAAAAAAAACTAATGTTTTTTTTTTTTAATCAGAGTACCTACTTGTCAAGACGAATCAAATGAGCTCAAAGTCGATAGGGTTGCATCGTTTTGTAACAGAGGTCCCATGACCACCTTTTGGCTCCATCATCAGATCAGCTGATTTTCATGACACAGAGCTTCATGTCATAAAAATCACCAATGAAAATTACCAAAGGACATTTAAAGATGAATCAAACGCGCCCAAACTCGATAGGTTTGCTTCGTTTTATTACAGAGTTCCCATAGCCATCTTCCGGCTCCATCATAAGATTAGATCCACGTGATAAAATATTGTATTGTCATCCTGTTTACATACGCATGCAAAATTTTAGCTCAATCGGAAATAGCGAAGTGGGTCAAATTTGACCTGAAAGATTTGACCGGAACATACAAAATGCTTACATACAAAATACATTGCAAGTTTAATAATAACTTTTAAAAATAAGAAGGGCACCTTTATGTTTGGGTGCATGCACTCTGGTCGCTAGAGAGATTTGAATTTGATCTGTAATTTCGTTATTATGCAGTTATTTCAAATATTCCGCAAATTTCCGATAGATTGCGACATCAGACTTTCGCCGATTTTTGCATGGAATTAAAAAAGCAGTTTTTTATTTTGTAATAATTTCGGATAGAATATTTTCTCATATTATAAAAAAATTGCATAAGTTCTCTCTAGGAGACCAGTAGTTCCGTGTTATCGTTTGAACAACTTAATAAAACAGCTGAATTTTTCTAAATCCACTGCTTTTTTAAATGATTTTGAACGTTCTGCTTACGGGTGCAAAATTCAATGTTTTACAACATTGAATTTTGCACCCGTAAGCAGAACGTTCAAGCAGCCCTTGATATGCTTTTCTGGTAATTGCGGTAAGTTTCTAAGTAGTTTTTAAACTTTTTTGCAGTCTTTTAAGTCCATATGTCCTAGTTGTTCTGGTTTTTTGTAATTGCCTTTTGCTAATGGAACTAACATCCCTTAACCCTTAACCTGGACTTCTTGGAATACCAGCTACACCGCATTGATAACTAGCTCGTAATCACACAAAAAATCTTTATATGAATGTTCAATCTTGTCGTCAGCAATTCAAGCCATCTTTCATATGTTTATTGGGTTTTGGGCTTTATTAGGTAATCATTCGTATACTAACAGGGAAACTTGTTTGTTTGTTTGTTTTTTCGTTATTAAACGGTGGCGAAGCTGTATTTAATGTGCCATCTACCAAATAAAAACCGTTACTTCATTATAATGTTGCTGTAGAAGAGTTGAAAATAAAAACTAATATCTTATTGCATTCCAGTATGCATTGTTCAGTCCATCTTCAACATTCTTGAAATCTGGCATACTAATCTATGTAAGAACTATTACTGGCCTCAGGATCAGTGTATTTTTCATAAAAGCTTTGCACTGGACCCAGATCTTCACATATATATATTTTTAAAGAAACCGTAGGTACCTTAAAGGTTTTTTTTAATCTATAGCACAAGTATGTTGAAAAGAACGTAGCACCTTGTTTCTAGCGTGGTTAATGGTTACCGATGCACTACATTCCGATCGATTTACACAACGCCACAAGGTGTTGCGTGATGTTGAATTAGTCAGGTTGTAATGTCAAGCTCCCAGTTATAGGAAATCCTTACCTTTCTGGTTATTTAAAAACAATATTTCTTTATTCGCTTCTTATTGATAGTATGTTTTGTTTAAGTTTTATGTCGTGTCATGTGACTTGAGTCTATGGAATAGTACGAGTACGATTAGACATTTTTATAGCTGGACGTTATTATAGCTGGTCATGTAAGTGGTCTGGTGTTTCTATACTTGGACATTTTTATGGCTGGACGTTATTAAAGCTGGTCATATATGTATCTGGTCGGAGGTTTCTATTGTTTGACATTTGTGTGGGTGGTCAAATTACTGATTGCACATTTTTGAAGTCTTTGACTTTTTCGTTTTGGACATAATTCGTGTGAATAATTTTCTACTATTTCCATCCGTTAGTCTTGACATCCAAGAGGTTTTTCTATCAAGACCTTGCCTTGCCGCTCTTAGCAATTTGTTTTTTTATATCGCCGCCTCAATTGGGCGGAGCAAGAACAGATGGCCCAAGATCGGAATAAATGGAAATCTGTTTTGAGAACCCTATAGCCCTGCTGTGGGGTGCCAGGACGAGATGAGATGATGATATCGTCATGTTGATTAAATTTGTGTTAAATATTCTAATATCTTTCCGTATACTGCTTTTCACTTTTCTGGCTACTTGATAATATAGTGCTGAACGTTTTCCATATTCTTCTCGTTCTTCAATTAATACTTTAGTTTCTGTAGAAAATTTGTTATTATTTCGTCTACCTTGTATAATTCTTTTACTAGCTTTTCCTATGGGTCTTTCAATATTATCGTATCGTGACTGTACGTCATCTAAACCAATAACAAAATCTTAGTAGTTACCTATTGCTTTTTTGGAAGTTACACTGCACTATCTTAGTTGAGTTTATTCCTATTTCGTTTGTTGGCTGTAAGGTAATACTTATATTTGTCGCGAGATCAATATAATGCAGTTTTTCGCGAATGTATTTACAAAACTACGAATTAAAAATAATTACTCACCCCCATAATTTGGCCTTACTCTTTTGTCGTAACTTATACTAAACGAATCCAAAATGGCTGAAATGTTGACATCTCCGAACATGCCACCTCCACCGGCACCCCTGAAAAGAAACGAAATGTTGTCATTATTCTAATGTGAAAGTGTGTCGAACGAAGAGTTCCACGCGACGGTTTGGATACTTGAAGACGGTGCGAATTTCTTTTATCAAGGGCATGCGTGATTCACAGACAGTCGAAAGAACGCCAATTTTTTTGTTCCTGGACACTTCCATAATTTTTTAAGCGACAAATACACATGTGACTTCATAAATAAAAAATGCATTAGAAATGGTCGAACAAAAAAACCTGGTTTGTAATCTGTCAAAGTTATTTTGAACCATGGTTTGGAATTGAGAGAGAGAACACAAATTTTTAAATTAAATTCAACTACACCCCTAGGTTCGTCCCTTATATCTCTGTCGTACAGTCTTTCTACCGTTTTCAGAAGGTAATATCTCAGGCTTATTAGTCTGAAGGATTTTGGTTCTATGTTGTCGTTCTTTCCAGGTTTTGGAAGGAACTCCACTTTCACCTCTCTCCAGCTTTTTGTATGTAGCCAATTGCTATACACGCCCGTTATATGGCTACCAGTCGTGACCTGACCAGCTTGTTCCCCCATTGTAGGAGGGCTAGGATTATGCCGTCAGATATCGGCGATTTGTATGGAAGAAACGAGTTTATTGCCCAGCTCACTTTTTTATTAATCAGGTTCTCTCCTTCCGCTTTTCCCTCTGTTGTCGGGTTCGATGTGAGCTCAGCTCACATCCTACCCATCTAGTATTTTATGTCTAGTATTTTATTTAATTTATTTTATTCGGGACATCAACAGCAAATAAGTTACAATATTAAATAATACAAGAATAAAGCCGGTTACAGATATCCATAGAAGATACAGAAAAAAGTAGAAGAAAAACATGGCAATAAGAATAACGAAACTAAACCAAGAAATAAAAGTGACCTACTTGTAGAATTAACCCCTGTCACAATTATAAGTAATTGTCAGAAGTGCAATAGAGCATTCAGCGCAGCTTAGGTTTGGTTAAATTAATATTTCCGTATTTTAAATGATGTTACAATTTTGAATTTTGAATGTCACTGACTTTCTTTAATATATAAACTTTATTATAAATAATTATTTATTCTGTTGGAAACAGTTTTTACCTATTACATATTATAAACTAAAACTAAACTATAACTGCACTAAACTAAATTAAAAATTTCCCTGAGTTCACTGCCGGGCGGGAGGGTGCCCAAGACGCTGGCACTGTTACCTCGCTGTATCGCAATACTGATGCGTTGAGCGAGGTAGGCGCCAGCTCTGCGGTCCCCTGACGCTTCGACGAGCCTCTTAGAGATGTCTTTGAGGACTCTTCGAGCGTCAGGGCCCCACGGCCCGAGGGTCTCAAAGCCGAACGGAATAAACAAATAGTATATTTTGAATTATAATTTTGACGGTTTGGATACTCGAAGACGGTGCGAATTTATTTTATCAAGGGCATGCGTGGTTCACAGACAGTCGAAATAACGCCAATTTTTTTGTTCCTGGACACTTCCATAATTTTTTAAACGACAAAGACACATGTGGCGTCATAAATAAACAATGCATTAGAAATGGTCGAACAAAAAAAAACCTGGTTTGTAATCTGTCAAAGTTATTTTGAACCATGGTTTGGAATTGAGAGAGAGAACACAATTTTTTTAATTAAATTCAACTATACCCCTGCCACAATTATACGTAATTATCAGAAGTGCAATAGAGCATTCAGCGCAGCTTAGGTTTGGTTAAATTAATAATAATAATATATAATTATAATAATAAGTTTATTTATTTCTCTCTAACACAAACTTACATAACAAATGTTATCTTAACTAGTATACAGTTAACCTATACATAATTTTCTGTATGAGGGACTGGTGTCCGTGCTAGGAGACCTGGTATTACAGATCACCAGCCTCTCCAACTCTGAACAATGGTGGAAACTACAGTAGGTGAATGTTGTTGGAATTTATGTTTGAGAAAGAGTAGGAATGTGTTTGTGTGGATGAACAAAAGAATGAGTTGTGTATGTGCGTGTGAATGTGTGGTGTATGTGTGTGCATATGTGTGTGCATATGTGTGTGTAGATGTGTGAGGGAGGGTGTGTGTGTGTTGTGTGTGTATGTGTGTGTATGGTTGATCAAGTAATGGTAAATATATGATTAAGGAGGCAATTCTATATAACTAAGTAAGTATTTATCTCTTTATCGAAGAAGAATACTTGTTAATGTTAATGTAATTTCATAACAATTAATAATTCCTCAGTATTGTTATAGTCTAGACTCTTTAGGAAATTAGTAGTAACTTTTTTACAGTTATATTTACTAAGGGAATAAATATTCAATTTGGAGTTAATTCGGTTGTATAAGAGATAGCCGAGAAAGCCAAAAAACCTGCCTGAAAAGGCTGTAGTCTAACGGGTAGATGATGAACAAACTACGGATTTAAGACGTTTGTTGATATTTAGTAATGGGTCGAACGTTAGTATCGCTTGTTGTTTTAGAGTAGTGTTAAGTATAAAAAGTTGGCATACAGAGAGGACACCAGCCAAAGAGTACAAGTCTTTGGTAGGATATAGAAACGGTAACTACAGACTAACTTTCAAAATAGCTCTCTGGGCTCTTTCCAGGGTCATTAAACTAGACTTACATGCTCCGTCCCACACAGTGCAGTAAGTAAGAAGCGATTGTGTTAAAGCCAGGTAGACCATTCTGATTATATGAAAATCTGCAATACGGCATAGGTTTTTGAACACGTAAGTCAGTTTCCGAATTCTGGACGAGAGGACATCAAGGTGCATCGTATAACTCAGAGTGCAATCAATCATGACGCCAAGATACTTTATGTTGAGTGCTCTTGTAAGCTTAGAACAGTTACAAAGGTTGCATACTGGGGAAGAGTGGGCTATGATGTGATAGTTATCGTGAACTGCAGGGGATTTTTTTTTAATAGAGAAGGTAATGTATTTGGTCTTTTCAACATTGAGTGTAAGGACATTATGAGTAAGCCAGGAAGACACTCTGTTAAAACCAAGCTGTGCAGAGCGGTAGACTTCTTCCCATGTATCTCCACAGAAAATTAGGGCAGTGTCATCTGCATAAGTGACAACTTTACCGTTGTGTAGCTGGAGGTTACAGAGGTCATTTATGTACGTTAGGAATAGTGTTGGACCTAGACCCCCGTGGGACTCCATAGGAGATAGTTAGATCCTCACTGACAAGGTCACCAACCTTTACTCTTTGACTTCTATCAGATAGGTAGTTTCTGAATAGATTCAGTTGTAGGTCACGTATACCCATTATTTCCAGCTTGTCTAATAAGAATGGGCCAGAAACCGTGTCGAAGGCTTTTAGGCTAGATCAAGAAATATGGAAATTACTTTTTTTTTGTTGTCAAGTTTAGGAACAATATAGTCTATTAACTCATGTACGGCATCACTAGTAGATGTATTGTATCTAAAACCAAATTGAGCAGACGATAATATATTTTTAGACTCTAAAAAGGTAATAAGTCTCTTATTAATATTTTTTTCAATGATTGTAGATAAGGTTGGAAGAATATAAATTGGTCTATAGTTGTTGACACGGGTCCTGTCACCACTCTTATGGATAGATATCACATCGGCGAGTTTTAACTGTTTGGGGAATACACCGTATACAGGATAAGATTGAAAGTATGTGTCAAAGGTGGAGTAATGACATCAATATATCGTTTAAGAAAATATCCAGTAATGTTTTCACGGCCTGGAGTGTTGTCTTTTTTAAGTGTTAGGATAAGGTTCCGTACTTCTGATTCATCTGTTGGTGAGAGGACATAGGAATGTGGTTGGGTACTAGAAAAGGTTAGATTGCTGACCCGAATGGCCGAGTCGGCAGTGACGCTGCCTACGAAACCAAGGGTCCCGGGTTCGAGTCCTGGTGGGGGCAAATATTTGTTTGATGAGAACGGATGTTTGTACCCTAGTCATGGTTATTTATCTATCTAAGTATAATATTTATCTATTTAAGTATGTGTATCGTTGTCTAGTACCCATGATACAGGGAATCCAAGTTGGGGCTAGATCAATGTGTGTAAATGGTGTCCAAGGTATTATTATTATTATTATTGCTATTAGAGGGTGTATTATTGTTCCCAATATTTTCCGCCAGATTTTTACCAATTGACACAAAAAAGTTATTAATATTATTAATCGAGTTAGTAGGGTTAGTCGGAGATATTAAATCTAAAGCAGGGTTTGATTTATTATTAGAGTTATTTATTGTTGATAGTTTCCCAAAGTTTTTTATTATTAGTAGTTGAGGCGATTTGCAGTTTTCTCATAATCATTTTTAAGTTTTTTTAACAACTGGTTGCAGAAATTTCGATATCTTTTAAAAGTGACCTTTAAGACGTCATCGTTGGGATTCTTTTTTAGTTTTTTATTGAGATTGTCACGGTTTTTTATACACCTAAGTAGCCCGGGAGTTATCCATGGCTTTCTGATTCGTTTGCGGTAAGAAACATAAGATATTGTCGTATTGGACTGTATTTTATCATTTAGGTTTGATAGTAGAATGGAGGTTGCTAGATTAGCATCGTTTGTTTCATAAATATATTTAAAACAAGCGCTGCACATATCACTATCTAGTCCTACGTAATTAATTTTCTTAACTGGCAATGCTGCAATATAACAAGAAGCTGGTAATTTACTCCTAAGCATGAGATGGTCAAGGCAAGTTTTCCCATGAGTGGGGATTAAGTGCGCAGGTAGGATACCATGTTACGCGAGTAGGTTAAATTTAGTAGGTTAATTTAATATTTCCGTACTTTAAATGATGTTACAATATTATAATTTTTTGTTAAAAGGTTACTGAAAGGTATCTTACTGTACTTGGTTTGCTGGAAGCAATCTCTTTTTAAATATGAGCTCGCCTTTGTACATATGTTTTCTCTATGTAACTTTTAAAATAATCGGGTTCAATAAAGAATTATGAATTATATCGCAAATCTACTTAAACCTTATTTCCAACAACCCTTCATCTGTAGAGCCATAAAATATGGCCCGTGATTTTTAACCTTATTGCTTATTGTTAATAAAGTTCAAATCCTATGAAAACCAGAGACTGGCTCCTGATCGCTAGTCATTGAAAAACCAAACTAGTGTTGGATTTTGTTGTTCTTACATGTTCAACCTAACACGAAGGACAAAGGGGGCTTAGCTTCAATCACCTCCTTTATCCTTCACCAACCCCTACTTTGTATAACCACTTCGCTGTTCGTTGTTCACAGTACTTTTTATGGTTTCTTACCTTTACAAAAAAGGTAAAACAGATCCATTATATGATCACTCGTGTCTGTCGTAGGTGTGTTAAAGTAACATTAAAGGACCGAACTCTAACCCGATTCAGTTAATATTTGGTACACTTATGAATTTGTGTGACCCAAATATGAACGTGATAGGGTACGCAACTACATTTTGATTGTGGAGGGCAATTTCGAAGGCGGAATCAGAAAATTAAAAATAAAAGCTTTCCAAACTGTATTGTGTGACATTTGGAAATAAAGGGCTTATTGCAAGGTTGGATCCTTAGTTAAAAATATTTAAGACAAAAGACAATAAATTTCCATCCCCCCTCACCAATCCATATCTGCTGATCCAAAAAAATTTAAGAAAAAAAACGTAATATAGGTTTGTTACTTAAATATTACAAGGAAATAATGATAATTGTATGGTTTCAATAGGGGGGAAAACAGAAATTTTAAAATAAATTTTCCAAACTGTATTGTGTGACATGGTCTAATGAAGATCTTGTTGCGAGGATCTTTAATTAAAAAAAAAACATAAACCTGAAATGCTAAGTAATTTTGCCCTAATTTATATAAGAAAATTAGCAAAAAAGTATCTTCCCGCCTTGTCTCTGAAGCTACACAAAATTTGTTAAAAGTTTTGTTATAAGTCAGGAAAATAAATAGAAAGGGCACAATTAGAGACGAATCAGAAATTAAAATAATGTGTTCGAAACTGTATCGTATGACACGTCTAATGAAAGCGCTTATTGCGTGGATCTCAAATATTTTTCTTTAAGAAAATTAAAAAAATATTTAAGAAAATAGTCAAAAAAGACTATCCTTCCCCCTTTATCTCCGATACTCCTATACTCCGATACTGATCCGATTTCATTTATAAATACGTAATATAGTAAAAACCTACATTACAAAATAAACAATGATAATATACCATTATAAATATACCATTTCCCCCCACTACTGAAAAAAAATAAAAAAAACATAGGTCTTAACTTAAACATGACAGGTAAAATAATGAGAAATGTATAGTTTAAATAGGGGGCGGGGCACTATATCTTTCAAAACCACATACAAACTTATAAACGCACCTGATAACATACATGGAGTACATACACATTGAAGTAGCCGCACCAATAACTTTGCAAACTATATTTGCTATCTTAACACACAAGTAAATTAAAGATACCTAATATCCATGCAAGAAACATTAATATCATTGTGCGGTAGTAAGGAACCCCCGACAGGCTCTTGACCGTTTATTATTTGCTCGTTTTATTATTCCCTTATGAAAAATAGCTCAAAGTCAACAACTATATTATGACCTGTCCCCTAAGTAGAAGTTTGCATGATTGGACGTCTGTCGTTGTCGCGTGAGAGCCATTGGACAAGGCCTTGTATGCAAATAGAGCTCTCTGTGCTTCGTAAAAACGTCAAGAGAATTTAGATGTAGTTTGTATTTTTGTCATTCTGTGCAGGAATACATATCTAATTACGATGATGACTATGACCAACCAGCTGCGTCACAAAATAGAGTGATGACCAAAGTACATACTGTGTCACAGAGGACTAGACGCAGAGATTGACTGATGGTCTAATTCAATTATAACAACGAATGGAGTAAATGGTTAATGTTGAACCCTACCTTGACAGTTACTGTACCGCGTAATGTAGCTCCACATAAATATCTAGGTCAAACCCTTAACCGGTGTACCTGCCGTTCCCTATCAATCATTTCAAGGTTTCACAGCTTTACACGTTGATATAAATTTAAATGTGATACAAGTCATTTTTGGTACTTGGTATTTGTACTTTTAAAACTGCCCGTGCTATATTATAGAATCAATCAATCAAAATTGTCTTTTCTATGTTTACCTATGTTCAGCTAGACAAAGATTTCGCCACCGTTTTGGTTTCACCTTTGTAGTACACAAGCGTATCCGGTCTTCTTTGCGCATGCGTGCTACACCAGCCATATTTAGTTCCGCATTTGTAGCGCCTTTCGGATATACCGGGTAAAGCAATTATTTGTAGCTCATTAATGCCCCACTAAGGGGCACATGCCTTTCGCCGGATACGAGTGATTAAGATTAAGCCATACTCCACCATGCTGGCTCAGTGCGGGTCGATGGAGGGTTTTTACGACCTCTTAACGTGTTTTCTGAAATATTGAACATCCGATAATCTATTCACGATAAATTAATTATTTCATTTGTACATGGTCCGGATTCGAACATGTATCTCTTCTGTGAAAAGCAAGCGTGAAACTCATTATACCACGGAGTTCGGGTAAAGCGTTACCAGAGAATAAAATAAATAAATATAATAATAATACCTTGGACAATATTTACACACATTGGTCTAGCCTCAAACTAGGATTCCCTGTATCTTGGGTACAAGACAAGACAACGATACACATACTTATATTGATAAATGTTATACTTATATAGATAAAAAACCACGACTAGGGTAAAAACATCCGTTCTCATCAAACAAATATTTGCCCCCACCGGGACTCAAACCCGGGACCCTTGGCTTCGTAGGCAGGGTTACTGCCGACTCGGCCATTCGGGTAAATATGAGATTGGTCACCATATGATGAGGTCACATATAGCAATACTGCGTAGTTCTCAACCACAAGATTTTCAATACCCTAAAAGAAGGCTTCAGGGAGGTTTGTTTGGGACAAGGGGTGAGGATGTGGTTGAATTTGAGGAAGTGGTGGCGGCCGGTGAGCCAGTATTTGTACAAAAAGGTAGCATCCGCCAGTTGTGATAGCCCGGCTCACGTAACGCTCACCGTGTGCACGGCGCTTTCGCAAGATATTAAGCAGATTGATTTTGTTAATGTTTTGAATTTGGTTAGTTTTGTTTTAGTTTATTGTTATGTTGGTAAAATATATTTTAAGTTGTCGTTTATTTATTTTGTATGTTAAGGAGAAGGGTGGTGTAATCTAAGGTCGGTTTGTGAATTCTGTCATTTGATAAATATTATCGAGGCAGAAAATTTCATATTACTTGCAGTATAGTATGAATTAAGATTTCATTCATAAGGTTTTTATTTTGGCAGGCATTGATTACATTGATTGTAATCTGAACATCTACTAAATTGTTATTGCAATGAAAATCAATTGTAATTAAATTATATTTGAATTGTTATTGTACCATGTAAATGTATCGTGTATTTTTGTGTCGGCCTGGCTTTAGCTGTTATGGGACAGATAATTAACATAAATAATAAATAAATAAATAAATTCATAAATATCAATTTTTGTAAAGTTAATAAAATATAACTCAATAGTATAATTTACGTCGTTCATATATAAATATTAACTTAACCCCTTATTCATATAAGTAACCAAGTCTTGCAAATCATAAGTACGCGTGGTTGTCGTTGTACTGCACTGTAATATCTAAATTTGTGGTTTTATTCCAAATGAAACTTTATTTTGTGACTACACTACATCATCACTATAGTAGTATATGTGACTCATATAATGAGAGGCCTTAACATACGATATTTTAATTCTAATTATATCCAGTTGCATACACTATGTACTTTATCTACAAGCATATCATAAGTGCTCTGAAATGGGTTCAGAAGCCTTAGGTAAATTCACAATTCTACTTCGTAAGGAGGATGCAATCTCTTTCCAATCCTCTTTTCAAAAAAAAAACAAACAAATGACAACTGACAACTGTCAAAATTCGACCTTGATATAATAGACGTCAATACGAATGTATCACAGACTTGCAAATTTTACTTTAATCGATGCCTTAAAGTAAAATTTGTTTGGCTGTAAATTGCCATATCCGCATCGATATGTCATAATGCAGGTCATTGCCCTGGGGCCCAATTCCGGTACACAAAGACATCTCAATGACAATTACATGACGATTACGGTCAACTTTAGATATACAATATCTGACGATTTTGTAATCCCTTTGTTGATTAACTAAATCATTATGCTTACTATTTTGCTTAATTTTTACCATAATTGCCTAAAAAATTATTCTCGAAACGCCAGATATTGGATATCTAAAGTTGACTGTAATCGTCATTTAATTTTCATGGAGCTGTCATTGTGTACCGGAATTGGGCCCCTGGAGGCTTACCACTGGTTTCCGAGTCGATTTTAGAGCATTTATGATTCGTGCGTAGATGAAACTTGTTAATTACCTCAAACTGATTCTGAACAATATATTCAGGAAACAGTTTCAGATTTGACGAGTCGTAAATACATCGACAAAAACTTGATTCCCATACCGAAATACTGAAAAAGTATCTAGACAAGGAAATAATAATCCCATTCGCAGTAACAATTCTAAGGAGCCCAAACTCGGTAGGATTGCGTCATTTTATCACAGAGTTCATGTGACCACCATGCAGTTCCATCAACAGAACAGCTCGACTACTAAGATTAATTAATTTTTCACGTTAAAACTAATCTTAAGTTAACGAGTCTTAAGTTGAGGGGTTCACTAGTAGCCGTTGAAGAGTTCCACTATCCACCTTCAGGTCCCATCATCAGATCAGCTCGATACCCTCACTAATCCATGAACTAATCACCGAGACGATTCTAAAGTGCCCAAATTCAGTAAGTTTGCGTTATTTTATAGCAGACTTCCCTTGATCCGGCTCCATCATCAGATCAGCTCAATGATATCATAATATTGCTTTGTCACCGAACCGACATAATCATTCCAAATTTTAGCTCATTCGGAAACTTGCAAGATCCCTTTACATAGTCACAGGTGAAGCTAATATAAGTGTTAAAAATAGATGAGTATCAACAATCCATGCGAATTTTCATCACAATTCAGGTCAAATAAGTCCAGTACTTATAATCGCTTACCTACTTTTAATCAACTTTTTCTCTCTCACTTTACTTCCCTTCCAGTTAGAACATGATCTTGGTTAAAAAAATGCTTTTGTCCACCTTTAATAAACAACATGTAAGGTTAAATTTTGACTTGTGGGAGGTATATTGATAGACGGATTACCTCTTCGTGCTTTATGACAGTCTTTGTATTTTAACCACACCTTTGAAAACAGCTTTGCATCCTATTATGATCACTTAATGAACTTTAAAAGTAAAATATTCACCTAATGCACGAGAAGATAATATTATTTTTTGTTTCATTGTACTTTATTTTTCTACAAATAAAGTACAATGTAACAAAACGTAGTGTCAAACACGAAAAAATATCATTTACTGAACTGTAGCAACTACAAAGCTAGTGAAATCTGCATTCAATATAATTAAAATAATATTTAAGCAAGCAGGTGCTTACCTACTTGAGTATTATTTAGTATTAAATTATAACAAAGGTAATTACGGCTACATAATAACTATAGGCACTGAGATGAGCCTATTAGACAATGTATGTATCCTGTCGCTATTGATCACCGCAATTTTAATTTACTTCAAGCTTTATTTTGTTGGTGCAATGCACCATTACAATTTACAGGCTAAATTCTTTCAGCACGTCCCTGTTAGATTTAAAATAAGTCTTACGACGCCGTATTCTCTCATAAACCAAATGCATTATTTTACTACTGACTGTGCCGTCGAGATTTACGATCGTAGAGTCTAGAGAGAGTATGTTTGTATCTTGATTTGTACACTCACGCGACATGGTTTGCGTGAGGCAGAAAGGCGGCTGCCAGCAGCAGCAGCAAGGGCGCGCTGCGTGGGCGGGCGCCGCTCATGGCGCGAGTGGAGGTCGCATGGGTGCGTTTGGTGGTACGGGTAGCGCTGTCGCCGCCGGTGTCGCGCGGCGGACTGATGCCTCGTGGCTTCTAGCACGGCTTGCGCGGCAAACTCGCGCCGCGCGTCGCCGCTTCTCAACGAAGCCCGCTCTCGCTGCCGTCTGCTTATCGATCGGGTACAACGTGACCCGGGCCGGCACCGCCTGTCGCTCGAGCTATCGACCGTCGCCGCAGCCGCCGCGTCGCGTACTTCTAATTACTACAACATCAGTCTCCTTCCTCGCATTAAAACTTCAGACCTGCGCGAGACATTTTGCTGAATAAATATTTTATTAATATATTCGTATCGTAGTAATTTATCAGTATCGGTAGGTTTAACCTATATTGGTACACAGGTACATAGTGAAATTATAAATTCAAAATATACATGGTGTTTGCTAGATCGATGCAAACACTGATACCAAGTAAACCATTTAGAACCTTTTGAGCCAAATATGCTTCAAGCTTCAGTCTTACAGTTAATTTTTATTACTGATTTAATGATGTTGGCGAAAATTCCCAGAATTTCACACTTAATTGATAATAATTGCAAATTTCAACAAAAATTACTTATTTATTAAATTTATTTTAACAAAACACTGTCTAATAAATGTTGATCTGTGCATCTGAGACTTCAGATTTGGATTTTTCAGACCTTTCAATCACGACACACTTTAATCCACAGAAAAACAAGATTTCTCGACCCAATAAAAAAAAACGGCCAAGTGCAAGTCGGACTCGCGCAAGAAAGGTTCCGTACCATTATCTATGGAAACGGCAAAAAATACATGTTTCTTTTATTTTAATTCATTTATTTATGTTAAAAGTGAATAATAATGAATATATAACTAAATATTCTGTGAATATTTCAAGCGTCTACCTGTTGCCGTTATCAATATCGAACAAATCAGAGGAACAAAACGTTTGGTTTATGGGAGCCCCTTTAAATATTATTTTATTTAGTTTTTTTTATATTTGTTGTTATAGCGGCAACAGAAATACATCATCTTTGAAACTTTCAATTATCTAACTATCACGGTTCATGAGATACAGCCTGGTGAAAGACGGACGAGCGGAAGGACGGACGTTCGGACGGGCAGCGGAGGCTTAGTAATAGGGTCCCGTTTGGCACCCTTCGGGTACGGAACCCTAAAATCAATATATGATTTTATGTGCGTTTTTTTTTAAACCTGCTACAAACATAGTTTTTTCATTGGAGGCATTATTATATTTAAATTAAGACCTACAAACCAGGTTGAGGGGTCAGGTCTACTGAACGAGCGGGCCAAGTAGTCGGCCCATCTCTGCCAATCCAGCCATTGGGAAAACATAGCTCTTCAAGTCAAGATAGCTCATCAATTGTACAATGCGGTGGACCTATATATTTTGATTTCACCTTTTTCAATATTTACCCTGGTACATACAATACAGGTTAAGAGACTTTTAATAAAACTGGGTATTGTATTATTTCGGCGGCGTAATGCTGGCTCCTGTATGGGTTGGAAAAGGAACAGCATTGCATCCTCGTTTAGACAATACCTAATTTACCACTCCTTAATTATATTCAGTACGATCTGGTTGGCATTTTTGTTAAACAAATAAAACAATGTTTTCAGTTTAGTTTTTACTTCGCCAAGAATTCGTGGCACTTGTGACTGGTTTATAATATATATATATATATATATATAAAAGTAATTTCGGCATAATCTAAACATTTTAGGATATTTTTCCCGAAAATGGTGACGAACTCCTTAAATTCGCTTACAAAAGTAAGTCGTAGGATATCATAATCATATGGATGACATAATTATATGGGGTGGAGCACCTGATGTCTTTAATGATCTGAGGTAGAGAGTCTTATATATCTAAACAATAACGAATTTAAATGTTGGTTAAAGATAAAAACTGATTTTTGGTCTTTTTAGTTTATTATAATCCACTGTTTATTCCCAGTAAGAAGTGAGTTGGCAACCTTTTATATAAACTCCTTCTTCTGTTCAAGATTGAGGGACATATATTGCTCAAACTGGAATTTATTATTTTGAATGTATTGGCTTAATGCTGTCAAGTCCTTACTCAAAAGTAATTCCATAGCTCTCTTCTTTACCCCGTATTTAATGGGAAGCCCTTATTATGTCTTCTTTAAAGCTGGCCATATTGGGTCCTGCAAGATCCACCAGACGTTCGTAACTCTTTGTGTGCCGGTCGAGTATGTTAGTCATATTTTCACGTACTGTTAAGATAAATCGACGACCGTCACAGATAAGGTATATTTATATTCATCACGCACTATGTCTTATGCACGTCATTTATAACATGTACCAACCTAGTATATAAGCTAGGATTTCCTATAATAAATTAGTCTAGTCTAGTCTCGTATTTGCGCGCATCTCAAGCCTTTTCCTTTACTCCCGAAGATGTTACTCCCCTCATAATTGCCTCTGGCAAAGTGGTGACCCGACTTCTGAACATCAGCAACCTTCGGTAAGAGCAGCATGGACCCAGCCGCGAAGAAAACTCCGTGTGCTGCCACCTTAGAAGTGCAAGCAAGAAGCACTTCGTCCAAGATCGCCGAGCCCCGACTTCTGCATACCTATTTCAAACCACGCTGCAGAACTCCATAATCAAGACCCCACCCAAACCAAGACGACATCAAGCAAGCCATGACGGACCAGAAGCCAAAAGATTTCAACTGAAGATTTCCCGCATCGAACTCAAGATACCGCAAGAATAATGAACCGATAGTCAGCCGACTGCTGATTTATCAAAATGGAGCTCGCACCAGCAGAAACGAACGCGTCGGCAAATTCATTCACAGCAAGCAGTTTTTTTTTCAAGTTCAAGACATAGGAAGCCGTTCCAGCCCCCAGAAGAGTATTGAAACATCATCGATATACCTAATTCAACGAATATTGAAATCATCCAGGAAGAACATCGCACGAAGAATAATCAAATCACTGAAGAGATATATATATATATATCTCTTCAGTGATTTGATATATATATATATATATATATATATATATATATATATATATACAGGGTGTTAACGGGGTCATGATTCAAACCTATCGGTCCTAACTCGAAGAATTAATGCGATTTCAAGTATAGGGCAAATTTTTAAAAAATTACAGCCTTTTTTATACTAATCAACAATTTATTTATCCCAGTTAATAACTCAGATTATGGTTACCCTATTAATTCATGATAAAACCTTTTTAATAAACAAATGATTAGATAGATAGAAGTAGTAGGTAATTGTCAACCGTCACGTCATAAGAAAGTCAAATATCTTAAGGTGACCACAATAATTAATAAATAGGGAATCATTTTTAGTTTTTTTTTACCTGCGAAAAAAGTGCTAATTTATGCACTCCAATCAACAGCGTTGTTTTCCTAATTAAGTGCCAAGTCTATTTTCTCTTTCTTGCTACACGACCCCGTTAACACCCTGTATATATAAACGATTGGTGTACAAGATGTGCCCTATGTTGCCAAATCCCAAGGTTTTTAGGCACACAAATTTCATCAATCGACAACTTAATATTCACTCAAGAGTGAAGAGCACGCACGTACATATGACGTACGAGATCATTGACTGACTACAGCCAAGGTTACATATTTAATGCTGACGCTGATTCAGCACAATCATCCTTGTGTAGGTACGGTCGCAATTATAAACAAACAGTGATTACAACTTCAACGACGTGCGGTGTAAATTGACTCATCGATTCCTGAAAAACATGTGCGGCTGCAACATCAGACGACTCTCCTGCGGATCTTTTCCAGTTATAGGTTAGGTTAGTTTACTAACCGCGAAGCCCCATTATCCTAGTGTTTTTCTGTTTTCCAGTTTTAAGTTTATTTTATGTAGTGTGCGGCCAGACACCAAGACTCGCCTGAAGGTAAATATTATGTTATTCTTTAAACTTATGTAGAATTCACATAACTATAGTTCCTTTATTTTCCTAATTCGTGTAAGAGTTACCTTTAGATTAAGTTGAAATATGCTCTATTACTGTCTAGTTTTATTTAACAATAACTTTCCTTAGATATAAAAATAGATTAAGTTAAAGTATGCACAATTAAGATCTGGTTTTATGTTTATTAAAATACTACTAGTTATTATTGCAGTTGATAAGTTTGTTATCGTATCTAACTTAGATTTTTTTCCATTGTTATAAGTACATACATATTTTTTTTCCCTCAAGGGGGGAGTATCTGTGCCGGTCGAGTATGTTAGTCATATTTTCACGTACTGTTAAGATAAATCGACGACCGTCACAGATAAGGTATATTTATATTCATCACGCACTATGTCTTATGCACGTCATTAATAACATGTACCAACCTAGTATATAAGCTAGGATTTCCTATAATAAATTAGTCTAGTCTAGTCTCGTATTTGCGCGCATCTCAAGCCTTTTACTTTACTCCCGAAGATGTTACTCCCCTCATAATTTCCTCTGGCAAACTTTGCAAGCTTTAGTGAGGGATCCCCACAGAGAGAACCCAGATGTTCAAGTAATGCAACGATTTCTTCACTGATAAAGACCGGGCTCTCCCTCAATACATGTCTCAATTTTGTTAATCCCATGTCCTCATCTGCGCCATCTCTGAGTTGTTCGAGGGCCGGTGTTTCCTCTGTTTTAGGCGGGGGAGGTGGGGCTGAGCGTTTTGTAGAGGTGGGATCCTGTAGGTCCCCAATGCCTGGAAGTGTATCAGAGATTTTGGCCAAGGCTGCTGGATCTATGAACTCGGTTGAAGGCACAACATTGAAGCTGGAGGGAGGGCTTGTTTGGGAGTTTTTTGCTGTGTGGCAGGCGGTCTCTTGGTTCTCATCATCACTCATCTTGGGTGCTTGTAGGGGCTTTAATATATATACTTGACAAAAATATATATAAAGAATATAGGATGGTATTATCGCTATAGGTTTTTTTTTTTTTTTGCGAACATTTAAAAAGATGCTGGCTTGATTCAGAGTCCTACCTCAAATATTCGTTTAGGTTTGGCATCTCACCTCAGTGGCTCACCGTATTAAAAAATGAAATTCGCTACTCAAGACGGATCTCAAAATGTAACCTGAGTGCTTGATTACTTAGTTCTGTCGATTGGTTACTCGATTCACAGATTACAAATGTCAAATCAAAACATTGAAAAAAGATTTTTAAATTATAATAGAGAAATTTATTTGGATTATTACGTCGATATGTTTTCGCAAATCACATATAGTATACATATATAGGATGCAGGTGTGCAGAGAAATATAACCCTGACAACATTGGTTCGGATGAGTTCTTACAGGAATGTGGTTTTTCCAGCATCAGGCATGATCTCGAAAAAGCGGATAAAACGAATGAAGGGTGACGACCGGTTTAGCCTAGACATAAGTGACCCTGCCTAGGAAGCTGACGGTCCTGGGTTCGAATCCCGGTAAGGACAAATATTTGTGTGATGGGCACGAATTTTTGTTCCTTAGTCTTGGATGTGTCTATGTATTTAATAATAATAATAATACCTTGGATACTATGTACACACATTGATCTAGCCCCAAAATAGGATTCCTTGTATCTTGGGTACTAGACAACGATACACATACTTAGATAGATAAATATTATCCTTAGATAGATAAACAACCATGACTAGGGCACAAACATCCGATCTCATCAAACCAATATTTGCCCCCACCGGGACTCGAACCCGGGACCCTTGGCTTCGTAGGCAGGGTAACTGCCGACTCGGCCATTCGGGTCGTCAATTTACATAAGTATTTATCACTATTAAATATATCGTCGTCTAGTACCCATAACACTAGCCTTGTTAAGCCTAGTATGGGCCCCTAGTTTGTGTAAGATTGTCCTCTAATGATAAAAATCAAATAAAAAATATATGACTGTGAAGAGGTTAATCACTGATCAAATAACTTGGAAATACCTTATATCAGTAAAATGGAATTTAAATTTGTTTGTTATTAATTATATATCCTTCAGAAATATCCAGGAAAACAATGGGACTGTACCTCATATAGACTATCGATCTATAAATCTATACTAAAGTCTGGCCGCTGACAGAATGCGATCCTGACAGGTCGAGATCGAACGGACGATGTAACTTTGCGGTAGCGTTGCATTTTCGATTAAAAAATACATATTGTTTCTTTGCTCTAATAACAAATTCGAATTATATAATTATTTGAAGTTCAAATGTTACATGTTATTTTTGATGATGATTAAAATTTTAAATAATGAATCGATCGCAAATCGATGCTTATTGCTATGTTTAATGTTTATATTTCAAATCCATTCCACGCTGTTACAAGGTTATGTCAACCGTATTTTTTTGTAGTGATGTACCAATAATAACGGGAAATAGTAACTTTATCTGATATATTATATTACACATTCATTTGTTATTAGGTATTTCTAATAATTTTATATCATCAGAACATTAGGTGTGGTTGCACGGTAGTGTGGTTGCACCGGTCACCAACACACATAAAAAATAAACTTCCTTTTGTAATCTGTGAATCAATGTTAAGAAACACCTCATGCCAAGAACACAGACCTATGTTTAGTAAGTCTGTGGCCACAAACGAAACACCACTGGTGAAATTCGCGACGAAGGGATTGAATTAAAAAAAACGTATTGGCTCAATTTTTTGTTAGGGTTTGGTAACACTGGTAAAGGGCAGCCATTTTGTTGTTGTTGTTGTTGTTCCAAAAAGTTGTCTGTCATCTATTGTCGTCTCGTGCGCATATTCTTCGTTCTTTAGTGATAGATAGATAGATAGATAGATAGATAATTCATTTATTCATTGTTCGGTACAAACACAAAAAAAATATTGGTTATTAACATATAACAAACCACACAAAATTAATTATGACAAAAAACATCAAAGTAATTAAATAAAACAATGAAAATAATTATTATTAACACAGCAAAAATATGGAAATTAAGGATCACTATGTGGCACCGTGACTGTACCGCGACAATGAAATGACCCTGACTCAGCAATGTCACAGACGAATCTGTGACGCTGATATTCTGCTAGAGCCAAAGCGGACGAGACAGCAATAGGCTTAAGTACACAAAATACACAAATTATTACAGCAAATAAATAAAATTTAAAAATTAAATAAAATATTAAAATCTACAAATATGGAATTGAATTATTTATTAATTAATTAGTGCTTCTCGATTATTATTTTTGTGACCCGGCTTTCATTTAATTGACTGTTCCTGCTGTTTATATTGACATCGGCACTGAATTGGACTTTGATTTCGTTTCGTGTTGTTGACCTGGCTTTCGTTTAACTGACTGTTCCTGCTACTTATATTGACATTCATTGGCTCTAAATTGGACTTCGATTCGTTTTGTGCTTAGGTGCACAGCAATGCCGAAATGTGGAAAAACTATTAAAAGTGTAAGCCGTGAGCTAATCATCAAGCTACAACATTACTTTGAGCGAGAAAAGCTTAATGTCGGACCCTTGTTGCCTCTCGAACAAGTACAAGAGCGCGTCTCTCAGTCGCTTGGAGTGAGCAAAGGGACTATAACGAAGATTTATAAAGAAATGTTCGGCCCAACTGACATGGAAGAAAAGAAAATGTTTTACGAACACTAAAGAAAACCTATGATATATATCGATACCTTTGACGCCGATGCGATCAGGAATCATATATATAGTTACTATTCGAGGAATGAGTACCTGAACAGGACAGCGTTTTTGGGATATTTGCAAGCAGCTGGTTTGTATGAGGGAGGAAAGACGGTCCCACCCAAAGTTTAAAAACAAATTGGATTTGAATATAAAAAAACGACATTATTTTAAAAAGACTATATTTTTTTGAAGAAGCGAGGAAAATCGATGACTGGAACAATGTGGTTTTAATCGACGAGAATATGGCTAAATGCCAATCACACGGTGTCTTGGTCGTGGACAGACGGCACAGCAGCATCGACGTCGAAGTTATCGATAGTTAATGGGGCCCGGCTCATAAAAGTCAAGCCGGTACTTCAAAGTACGGTTTGGCGGAAAAAAGCTTACTGGCATTTGAGTCTAAAACCACCACTGAATACCACGAAGAAATTAATGCCGCTGCATTTAAAGAGTGGTTCAAAAACGTGCTACTGCTCAGCCTGCCAGAGCCTTCAGTAATATTTATGGAAAATTCGCTTAACATTTGGTACAACTGCAGAAAGCATCGAACCAAGCCAATAAAAATGAAGATTTGGTGGTGGCTTGGCTTGAAGAAAACGGCATTGACGCAAACATGCAGATGCTCAAAGCAGAGTTATTCAAATGAGTTGAAGAAAATAAGCCTCCGAATGTGCGATACGAAACAGATGAACTGGCTTTGGAATATGGTTGTCGTGGGAGAGGGGACGGTCATTGCTTTGGGATGCAACGTGTGTCTGCACATTCGCTCCGTCCCACCTGGCATCGACCGTGACCACCCCGGGGGCCGCAGCCGAAGAGGCAGCGAGGATGAAGACACAAAAGTACTCTGTGCTTTTGGGCCAGTATATATTCGTCCCGCTTGCCATAGAAACCACCGGGGTCTGGGGAGTGCAGGGCAAGGCATTCATTAGGGAAATAGGGCGCCGCCTGAGGGACCGTGGCTATGACCGCCGCTCCGGGTCCTATCTTATGCAGAGGATCTCCCTCGCAGTGCAGCGCGGAAACGCCGCCAGCGTGATGGGGACCTTTGCATCTGATATGGTCCGGGGCGCTTTATTTTCTTAGTGTGTTTGTGTGTGTGTGTATGTTTTTGCATATTTAAGTTTTATACAAAGTATTTTTAAATGTATGTACATCTCATATTACGTATTAAAGTAATTTTAACATAAAATAAGTAGGTCAGAATAAATCTTACATCACATTATCATAAGATAAGATGCATGTATAATTCAATATTATATTAATTTTATCATTTTGTACATATTCAATTAATTATTGAATTGAATATTCGAACAACTTTATTGGTCTTTTATATTCCATACTTATGTATGGGCCCTGTCCTTTATGAATTCCTCATATGTATTGGGTATGGTGGTATTGGGGAAAGTAGCGGATATTCAAACTATTTTTATTTTACAGAAAAGAGCTATTTGAGCAATTTATAATTTAAAACGCACAGACTCCTTAAGACAGCTATTTAAAGAAATTGACATACTAAACTTAGCGATAGCTGTAATGTTAACCTAAGAAATAATCACAGACTACTTGCGCCCCGGTTTAGACTCGCGAAGGTTAGCAATTCTTTCAAGGGTCAATGCATTCTCTACTACAACAAGATACCTCTGGAGATCTTGAAATTGCCATTTGAGCAATTTAAAATCCATGTTAAAGCGACTTTGTCGAAAAAGGGATATTACAATGTTCAACATTACTTAAATGATGGGTCTGTATGGGGTTAATCTGGCTCAACACAGACCTTGCTGTTAATAATTTTGTAATTATTTATTACTGCTTATTAATTATGATAATGACTAAATATTATATTTTGTATTAGTTAAGCATAAGCAATTTTTAAAAAGAGATCAATCTGTGGGAGTTTCTACGCCCTTCTTCTCCCACAGTGGTCCAATATAGAGAAGTGACAAAAAATGACGATTGCTAAGTATATGTAAATATCTACAGTAATAAAGACATTTGGAATTTGGAATTTGGTCATCGTGTTCTGAGGATCCCTCCGTACCACTTCCACTATAATGCGATTGAGTTGATCTGGGCTCAAATTGAATGGTATGCAGCTCGCAACAACAATATACCGCCATTCGGCACAAAAAAGATGATTGACCTTCAGAAAGATGCCTGTAAAAAAGTCACAAGAGATGACTGTGCGAAGGTCGTCGAAAAAACTAAAAACCTTATATATTCCAAGACTTTGACAGAGACTTAAGAATTGAAGCGCAAAAATCATAATTCGAGTTGGGCAATAAGACAGCGACGACAGTTTGTCAAGCGAATGTGAATCGAATTAAAACACGTTATGAATAGATTTAAGGTTTAATTTAGTTTAGTTGGTTTAATTACTTTTTTGTTTTATAATTTTGTGCCACAAAAAGTAACATAACATACTTATTGTTTTGGCAACTATTTTAATTCACATATTTCGTGAGTCGAGGGCAAAATTAAAAAAAAACAACATTACGCCAGTAAAGTTTCTAACGTTAAGCGATAACGTTAATAATCTCCCATATCTAGTCATCCCAAATTGACAGGTGTCGGATTCAGATTGAGATATTTTTTTTATTGAATATAAATTATCTTACTCAAAGTCAAAATTATGCTTACTTATAACTACAAGTAATTTTTTTCATATAAAAAGACTAAAGATTATACCGTTTCGGAGGGTGGGCCTCGGGGTTAACCCGGCGAGGATGTGGTGAAAAATCGCACGCCGAGGATGCGAAGCGGCATTATGACCCTATATTTCATTTTAAAAAAATACATGTATTATTGTTGTTTAAGTAAAGTTTTATGTTCGAACATCTAGACAATATATTATTTTAAGATTTAACACTAAGAAAAACATATTTTACGGTAAAAATCTTAAATTTTTATTTGTTTTACTAAATGTCTACAAAATATTCATCTTTGGCAGAACTCTACGCTTAAAACTAAAAGAAAAAACTAAATAAAGTTTTTCTCTTGCTTATTACGATTATATGCTACTTATAAACGAGATAGACCATTTGAGATCACAAAAATCAGTCTTGTAAACTAATTCTTCATCCATTGATGTGCTACATTCTTGGCAGTAGGTAACGGGTAAGGTACTGGGCTCCGGACAAACCTTTTATGACAACCTTCACGAACATGGTTAGTTTTGCGATGTAGATATGGACACACTTGGCACCTTTTTCGCACAGCTGGAACTCTGACAGCAGTTTCTTGTGCAGGTTCGCCACTAAATTCTCTTATTATTTTACGGAGCTGGCTCGGCAATTGAGAATAGTATATTTCATTACAAGTTCGGAATTATCATTATCAACGAAGGTAGATGGACGAACCTTCTCTGCAACAACAACAGGAGACGGACTGGACCTTAAATTAATGGATTGTGTGATTTTTTTCCAAGTATCTAGTTTGTTGTTTAATGAATCACCAATATAGCTTTCTGCAACTTTGTCCGATTTCCAACCTCCTTGTCGCTTTAAGGACGTCAAATTGGCTCCTGAATCTGCCAATAATGTAGCAGAGGTCCTCCTGAAGCTGTGCCCAGTATAATACTCAGCATCCGGCAGACCAAGAAACGTAGCTATTTCTTTTGGCATATTCCAAATTTATTTATCCCGATTGCTTGAGCTGTTCACTTCCCTTTTTGGTAATTTTGAAAAAAACGGTCGGTTTTTCCTGTTGGGGACTGCTGATTCATATATTTTTGCACTATTCTAAGAAAATCTCCTTCAACAACAAAGCTTCTCGGTATCATATTTTTTTGTATTCGGAATCTTGATTACTAGCATTTCTCCATGGGCTTCAATATCTTTTAAAGTAATATTGGCTAACTCCTCTCTGCGTCAAGCTCCCACAACGCCAAAAATCAGAGCAACCTGCAAAAAAGGGATTTGATTAATATTTTTTTAAATAATGTATTGACTGTATTTTGCGATTTCGTAAACTGATAACTAAAGAAAAATATAAGTACTTATTAATAAATTACCTTTGTGGCTAAATAACGATCATCAGGAGCTTCGTTCAAAAACCTTTCCACTTCATTCGATGTTAATTTTTTCGACTTTTTACTTGTAAAACCGTCTGATTCTCGTTTTAAGAAAGCATTTAATTTTGGGTATTCACTTATATCCACGTTGTTCCTTATTTTCAGCATACATTTTACCATCGAAAACCTCGACCATAACGTAGAAGGTTTTAATTTTGCTGAGAGTTCGGAGCAGTATGCCAACATAATATTTTCTGAAAAACTATTTGCTTTTTTTTTTCTCTCCACGCATTAAATTCGTCGTATGTAGATATGTAGCGACTTTTTGACTTTTCCGGTAAAATGTTCTCCGAAGCATTTTGTCCAATCTATGTCCAAAAACTAGGGTCGAAATTACTCATTTTGTGCCACAAACAACTATTCGCAAAAAAAAATTCTGAAAAATGGCGCCAACCGTAGAATATAAGCATAGTTTTTTTTTTCTTCACCCATTCTGGTAGGCAAAGGGAACTATGCCCATACAGCCAAGTCTTCAGTAGATTTTTTTTATTGATATGAAATGAAAATAAAATTTAATGAGATGAAATGAAATGAAACCTAACCTAACTCATTCAATCAAATCATTAAATCTGATATTGAAATAAATTAGTAGCTTCTTTTTAGAAATATACGTATTTGCATGAATCATAAAAACTTCTATGTTTTTTTTTAGTAAAAACTTCATGGTTGGTTTTTCTTTTTAATAGATATTATTTTGACAGTTGGGAAAGTGAACACACGAGTTCGGGAAAGGTAAGAAAAAGCACAAGTATATAATAGCCCACATCCCGAACGCTATACGTCCCTGCAATACGCCACTTTTTGAGCAACTGTATTAAAAATTTCTTTACGAACGCTCAAGTGTTCATTGATAAGTGATGATGATGATCGATGACCTATTTATATGGTTTCGTCTCTTTTGTTTTTTTTCTGTGTTTGATTGATGAACAATATGTGCGTTTATTGCAGACATATTCAGCAATGTCACCTCAAAAACAATAATAAACCAATAAAAACAATAAAGGAAAATGACACAAAAGACTACGTCGCGTACGATGTAGGGTCATATTTACCCTGTCCTGCGTTTGCGAACATGTAGTTCGTTTCTCGGGCAACGGCCGACTGAAGAGCGTTAAACGGCAGGCAGGGAGACTCATTAGCAACAGCTATTGAGACAACCAATAACATACGACCACGGGACAAAACACGGCAATACGCTACTAATGAAATTAAATCATGACGGAGTTAGAAATAAAGCGTTCTATCTACTAAGATCATTCCTAAGCAATAGAATTCAAAAGGCAGAAGTCAACGGCGTTAAATCTAATGGATTGACATTCCACAAGGTTCTATATTAGGCCCTTTCTTATTCCTGGTATATATTAACGATCTGCCTTTTATGGTGGAGAAATTGACTAACATAGTGTTGTTTGCTGATGATACTTCACTGGTCTTCAAAATTGAAAGACAAAAAGAAGAATGGAGTATTATTTTTAACCTTGATTTCGTTCACAGTTAACAATTTATTGTTAAATGCTGGTAAAACCAAATGTTTCAAAATCTCACTTCCAAATGTCAGGCAAGTTGGGACCAGTTTATTGTTGGACAGTAATACGTTAGAATTAGTAAATGACACGAAGTTTCTTGGAATAACCATTGATAGCAAATTGCAGTAGGAACCCCACATAGAAAAATTGGCTGGAAAATTAAGTTCTGCGGCTTACGCTGTTAGGAACATCAGACAAAACACGGATGTGGCCTACATCTAGGCTAGTATATTTTAGTTACTTTCATAGTGTCATTTCCTATTGTATCTTGTTGTGGGAAAGCAGCGGATATTCAAACTATTTTTATTTTACAGAAAAGAGCTATTCGAGCAATTAATAATTTAAAACGCACAGATTCCTTAAGAGAGCCTTTTAAAGAAATTGACATACTAACTGTAGCTAGTCAATTTATTTTCGAAAATATAATGTATGTACGCAAGAACCCTACAAAATTTCCCAAACTTAGCGATTGCTGTAATGTTAACCTAAGAAATAATCACAGACTACTTGCACCCCGGTTTGGATTCGCGAAGGTTAGCAATTCTTTCAAGGGTCCTCTGGAGATCTTGAAATTGCCATTAGAGCAATTTAAAAACCATGTCAAAGGGACTTTGTCGAAAAAGAGATGTTACAATGTTCAAGGTTACTTAAATGATGGGACTGTTTGGGGTTAATCTGGCTCAACACAGACCTTGCTGTTAATAATTTTGTAATGATTTATTCCTGCTTATTAATTATGATAAGGACATAAGTATATACATTTTTTATTAGTTAAGCATAAGCAATTTTTAAAAGAGATCTAAAAATCAATCTGTGGGAGTTTCTACGCCCTTCTGCTCCTACAGTGGTCCAATGTAGCAAAAAGCAGAAGTGGTAAAAATTGACGATTGCTAAGTATATGTATATCTACAGTAATAAAGACATTCGTAATTTGGAATTTGGAATTTGGCAAACGTTTAAAAATTAGCAGGGTTAAGTAGAAACGGCAAAAAACTATCCCTTTCTTTAAAAAAATGTGACTTCACAACAGGTACCTGTTTCGGTCTGAGGGAATTCCCTAGCAAGTGATAGACTTGATCCATCGCCCCTCGTTGAATTTCTGTGCGCTGAGATGGTATGGACCATGCAGTTTTGCCATCCAATTATTCATTAATACTATAATAGGACTATCTTATCAGCTCATTTTTAACATAGTTTTGAACATCTTTTCAGGAAGGCTCAAGTAAGATCTGTAAGATATCTGATTTGTCTGACCGCAAAAGCGGCTGAGCTAAGACTTCGTGCGAGATTAGTTATGTGATGACCCCATTAAAGTTTCGAATCTATAGTGATTCCAAGAAAGAGTGTGTCCTCAATGAGGTTCAATCTTTCAGATCCTATTCTTATACTCGTTTCAACCTGTCGTACATTAGGCAAACTAAATGTGATACATTTAGTTTTCTTCGAGTTTAATAATAGGTTTTCACATTGAACCAACCTAACACATGTACTATTTGCGTCGTCTAGAATTTCATGTTGTCTTTTCACCTTTAAAATAATAGATAGATGATGTAATGGTACACACATTGAATACAAGAGTCAGTTCATTTAACGCTTGGATTATCGAGTAATTCGAAGTAAGTTGGCAGGAAATGAGCCTGAGATTTCGGGGAAAAGAAATCGGGTCAGGTTTTTTTGTCACATTCCTGCGAAATGTGTAGGAATCAGAGCCGATTTGGCTGCGCGCTGAATAAATTATTGATAACTAAATAATGGAAGGTTCTTATGGAACTATACGGAGAAAGCTAATGTGTTTACTGCAAATATACAATTGCGATTGATTATTACGTTGTGGTGAGTCTGACATCACGGGTTTGCATATCTTTCCAGTGATCTTTGTCTTAGACGCTAGCGGTCGGGCAGTCAGGCTTAATTAATTGCAACCGCTTTATAGCCAGCGATCGACAAATTTTGTGTATCGGCAATACCAAATGACTTGAGTGATAACCGATGGTTGATTATAGGGACTATGCATACACGAAATTGTAGAACAGCGGGCGTGCATGGCATGTTTGATTGAAACTAGACCCTGTGTAGTTAATGATAAGAAGCTTGCGCTTGGGCAATATCTGCGGGGTAGGACGCCATCTCACCCATGTGGGGGCTACTATAAATACGAGAGCGGGGGTGGAAAAGGGGGCAGTCCGTAGGTCAAACCACTGTGGTACACGTGTCTTTCGGTAATCTGAACAGTTCGGTCTGCTGTTTTACGCGTCTGGAACTGGAAGATTTGTGATTGAGTGCTACAGTGGATTTTCGTGTGTGTCTAAAGCGCCGAGATATACCTCGGTTCCTATCCTTTAAATCAACCTACCCAAATTCCAAAACTATCCTTGGGTCGTTAGATAAGAACTTGTAGGTAATTTGATCTGAGTCTGAGTCTAGGCTTGGAGCGACCCTAATTTCCTTTTTCCTTCACCATAGGGTTCCTGGATTAGCTCTTAAGAAATTCGCGGGTTAATCCTTTCCTCATTCCCTTCGTGTAGCGAGTTTTGAAATTCCCACACACACTAGTCGTTAAACATACAAGCACATTCAATTCACACACAACAATCTTCTAGTGGTGTCGATGATGGACGTGGTATAACACTAGGATTTTAGACTAGGCTAGACAGGAGTTTAGTTGAGGCTAAACCTAGGTTGTCAAGGCATAGGGAGACTGTTTGATCGATGGGGTTCCGCGGATGAAAATAACAAATTCAGAACAAAGTATAAACGTTGTCAACTCAGATAACCTATCCTGTTGATATCTTTGACATTTGAGTGTTGTCGGGGACGCGCGAAGAGATCAAATTACAGTCTAAAGTTCATTGTTTAGGGACGGATAGATATTTTGCCTTGCCTTGGATCGTTTTGATTCAAGTTGCATCTTTAAATTAAATGTCAATTTCGCTGGGAGATCTAACGTGTAGATTGTGTCACCCATTTATTTTGCTGGGCTCAGTCGAGGCGTGCTGACGTAAACGAGATACCTAAATCGGTATTTTCTGAAGTACGTAACTCGTTGTGGAGAGGGTTAGATCTCTAAAGCACTAAAGAAAACGTTTCGATAACATCCAGCTCGAATTGCGCAGAGTTGAAGGATTCAAAACGTTACGGACCTTTTGAGGAAACCGCTAGTTCAGACCCATTTCGGAAATCAAATCGCAATTGTGTAAACCCGGTCTATTTGGATCGTTATTGCCGTGAACTAATTATATAATTGGAGCCACTAAAGCCGCTACTAGCGAGCACATGAAATATCATTGAGTACTCACGTCGTAACACTACGACGAATAACCATACGATATCCCAAACAAATATTATAAATTGTGGTCGACCACGTAAAAGAAGCTCCAAGCGCCCATATATACAAAAAAATAAATGGTACCAGTACACAAATTATAACAAAGATCGATCTGGCGCAAAACACCGCTAACTGATGCGAAATACCGGCTTGCGGGCATGCATGCTTTCTCTGTTCAACTTGAAACTTTAACATCCTGAACCAATCTTCCGTTCAACTATTGTACATCTAACGAATTCTCAAGAAACGAGAAATTCAGACTTATCATTCTTGACTTGACATTTTCACAGCTGAATCGGGACATCTCTTTTGGGGGTAGATAGAATAGACAATCATAGCTTTCTGACAGCGGTGGCTCGACCTTAGCTATTTATGCCGTTACAATGAGTCATCAGCAAGTAATACAATGTGAGTTATTGTTCCCACCTATACGGCAGGTCATTCACGTATACTAAGAAAAGGAACGGACCTAAAATAGAACCCTGGGGGACACCAATATTCATATGGGTTCGAGTGGACTAACATATGTTTATAGCTACTTTTAGTACTCTTTCCATAAGATAAGATTCCATTAATTTTAACGCATTATCTTTGATACTGTAGTGTTACAGTTTGATAAAAAAAATTTGATGGTCCACACAGTTCAAGGCCTAGGAAAGATCACAGAAATACGAGTCGCATCCTGTGCTCCTTCCTAGGCACCATAAATGTGTTCTACTAGCGCTACTCCGGCGTCTGTTGTTGATCTGCCTTTAGTGAATCGCGAACTGTTTTTGTCGAGTAGCCCAGATGCATTAAAGTGAGAGAGTAGTTGACTCAATATGACCTTTTCAAATACCTTGCTCACCACTGGTATTACAGATACAGGTCTGAAGTTAGTAGGGTCTTCCTTATTACCGGATTTGAAAAGTGGCATTAATTTGAAAATTTTTATGAGTGAAGCATTGAATGTGATTGCCATTCTTCTTCTTTGGGTGCCATCTTCTATCGGATGATTGGCGATCAATAGGGCAATCTGCACACGGGATATACTGCCTTCCGGAATACGGATGTTGTACTCATCCTGCAGGATTCTCGTAGGTTCTCAAGCCAGGAGGAACGTCGGCGACCAGGTCTTCTGCGTCCCTGTATCCTTACCTGAATCTTCAGTTGGAGCAGATTATATTGCCATGTATGTTGCAATCCTATCGATTACTGATATAACCACGTTAACCGACATGCCCCATAAATCTTCAGTTTTTTTCATGTTAAAAAGTTTAAATGTTTTGACTATAGTTATAGAGCCTATTGGTTTGAATTTAAAGCCATCCTTGTTTTGGGGCACATTTTCAACCAAGTAATCTAAAGACTTCATAAGAGGATGGTAGTGCTTCTGTTGTTATTATGAGTATGGTGCTGAAGAACACTTCAAATGCGTTAGCAACGTCCTCGTTTGATGAAAGTTACTTGTCGTTAACTTTTCAATTAAAACTAGATTCACTAGAACTAACCTTGCCTGCTCTTTTTTGATAATGTTCCATGTAGTTTTAATTTTGCCGCCAGAAGCTTTGATTTGATTTGTAGGTACTTGGCTTTGTGGCAGTCGTTCCTGACATGTTTGGAATATTTTTTGACAAAGATGTTAAACTCAGGACTGTGATCATAAGATGTTTGCTCATACAATCCATATAGTTTGGACCTGCACTTTCTAAAATGTTCTGTGGCCCATTCAGAGAATCTTGATTTGTTGTCAGTTCTCATTTTAGTCAGATTGAAAAACTTTTCAATTACCGCAAATACAGATTTGAAGAAACTGAAATATAATGTGTTCGGATCTTCACAGTAAGGTGTTAACGTTAGACTTGACACCAGTCCACTACGAAATTTTTCCATCTTCTTCAAAGTAACTGGTTAGTGGTTACTTTAACAGGCTTTATAGCATTACTTTATTCAAATACTAATCTGACAAGTGTGGTCTAAATTTAATGCCTTAAATATTTGTTTGCCGTAAATGTTACATTCACAGCATATGTTATCTAGACAAGTAGCGGAGGTAGCCGTTATTCGTGTAGGCTCCAGAAAGACATTGATCTTATTGTAAGACTTAAATTCTGCTAGGATCCTAGTGCAAATAGAGCGGTTTGCGGTGTGTAGTAAATCTACGTGAAAGTCACCGCAAACTATGATGCGTTTGGACTTATTTCTGGATGCAAGTTGAAGTCAGTACTTCAACTTGCTTTCTTCCATCCCTGTCTCAAAGACTTCAAAGTCTCCTTCGCCCCGCCTGTACACACTAACAGTTGTATATTTTTCCATCTCAACACACGAGACTTACTTAATTTCACTAGAAAGACTAACAATATCCTTTCGTTATTTACACCTTAAACCATATTTTACTAAAATTAAGGAAACACCTCTAGAATTAGTCTTTCTGTTGAAACAGCTGATCACTTAAAATTTAGTATACTGAACTGCGTGAAGAGTGTGCATCTTGCATACAAAGTATCATACATTCTATCATACAAAGTATATCTGTACTTTTGCTTTCTAAAAACTTTTCTAATTCTAGTTGCTTGCTAGAAAAGCCTTGCATATTTTGGTGCATTACCTTTAAGCCGTACTTTTCTATTATCGGTTGTGACAGTTTAAAGATACGATAATCTCGTTTGTACATATAGCCTTGTTGGTGAACATTATTCAATTATTTACTTCTGTTATACTGTTGATAACATATTTTAATATAAATGAAGCTAAAGACTTAGATATTACGTCAGTGTAAATTTTATCAATAATAACCTTGATGTCCTCACTGTTTCCGTCAGTGATGTATTTACAAATCAATATATTTGTGTCAAAGAATACAATTTTTGTGTTGCGTATAGTTTATAGTATAGTATATTATTCATATTATTTATACTATATATATATTTTTATAGTATAGTATATTATACATATTATTTTTACAGTTACATGAAGACCATCGGGTTGAGGGGCTCGACGTTAAAGAGCTTAGAATTTTTACCGATGGTTCAAAAACTGAAGCAGGCACTGGTTCAGGCACCTTCTCGGAGGACCTAAACATCAAGATAGCCATTCCACTGGGTGCCCATAATACTGTATTTCAAGCTGAATGCATGGGCATCATCTCGGCCGCTATTGCCATAGCATCGAGAAAGGTAAGAGATTCCTCCATTCGAATACTCTCGGATAGCATGGCCGTCTTACAAGCCCTAAATAGCAACACTATTAACTCAGGGCTAATCTACGAGTGTCACAAACGACTAATGGAGGTATGTCAACATAACCGCGTAATCCTTCAATGGATAAAAGGACACAGCGGGTCAAGAGGTAACGATGCAGCGGATGAGTTGGCACGTAAAGGATCTAGCTTGACAGCGTATGGTCCCGAACCTATCATCCCTCTTCCCTTCAAGATGGACATACGCACATTTCTGAGAGAGTCGACCAGGAATGATCACTCTTTGGACAAACCATGAGGAGTGCAGGCAGGCTAAGCTGGCCTTGCCGTCCCCTAGTGCTAGGCTGGCTAAGACCTTGCTTCGACTTAGTAGGCCGCGCATGCGACTGGTGACTGAAGCACTTACTGGCCATGGTTTCTTTAATAAACATCTATATGTCCTATGTACTACCGACAGCCCCCTTTGCAGAGCCTGCTTGGAGGCAGAAGAAACGGCTGCTCACGTCCTCATGGATTGCACAGGAGTAGCGGACTACAGGGCTAAACACCTCGGTCAATCGAGGGACCTTCCAGGGATAGTCGGTAACGTAAAGGGCCTGCTGGCGTTCCTGGAGGAGTTGGGTTGGCTCGAATGATATCGCATTCCCACCCACACGCAAAATAGGCGCTTTCGTCGTCGAGTTGCGGAAACCAGCCCGTCTTACAATTGACAATTGACAAATTATACATATGATTTTTATTTTACCTATGAGTAGCGTGCTGTTGCTTTCCAGTCATTATATTAAGGGAAGGCACATACAACAATCTTGTCCACTTCCAGATAAGAGAGAGCATCAACAAACTTTCATTGTTTGTTTCCCTACACCTATACTATTCCAAATATATAATATTATGGTTGTGCCCTCATATTTGTAATCAAAAATTTTTTGGTCATAAATTTGAAACAGTAAAACTAACCTGACCAAAAGAGATTATTGGCAGGCTCAAGATACATTTATTAATCACAGGGTCGTGAGTCGAATATTGGTGATATAGTTGAAACGCTGGATAGGGACTCGCCGGGAATTTGTAGATTTCAGCTCCTTGGTAGACTCAATCCAACTGGTCCACTTCTCCAGACGTCAACAAGTGATTATGCGGTAGCGCCAGGAGGATATTATTCCTCGGCGTGGAACCCTGGAAAGAGATCAGTGTGAATGATAGGAATACAAAAGCGCTACAGCGCCCAGCTATCAGACGACGGCTCCCCACACGGAGACTTCCGACGAGGGCCCTAGGGTAATTAGGATCTAAGAGTGCCGTAGTCCAATAGACACTGTATAGAAAAGGGAAATACATAGAGAGTATAAAATACACGAAAATAAGAAAGACTAACTACGAACCAATGCTTACCCATGGATTGGGGATAGTAGGGAAGTTTCAAATCAACTACTGCACTTTACAGCAACTAAACATTCAGCTCCATTACAGTACTAAAGGGACTAGCCCATCGCCGCAACTAAAGGCGTGACTTAAAAATTATTGATGCAGAAGATACAACCTCACGTTTCAGAGCTCAAACAATGTCTGCCAAAAAAAAACAATCAGCTGCCAGACGAGATTCCAGACCCGAATTTCCGAATTTTTATAGTTTTAGTTTTTAACTGGCTAATCCGCCAGTAGCCAATATGGTCAAGGAGGTAGTACGTTACAAATCTGAAGGGGACATTGGACATGCAATAGTAAACTAATGGACCTACGGGAAAACCACGAAGAGCTGGTCCCATACCTACACCAAGCCTGTCCGAGAACATAACAGTCCTACGAGGTGTCACATGTGAGGTCCCGGCCGGCGGCGTTGCTGTACTTGTCATCGCCGGGCTGTCCGGCTCCTGACACTGGCGCTGGTGTGCAGCGGCAAGCTGCGGCGGCGGCGGCGGTGCACGTGTGAGATCGGCGTTGACGTCACTCGGGGCAAGCTGCTGGTCGCTCGTCGCCATGTGCGCATTGAGAGGGCTCACCGGATGTGTTACGTACTGATAGACCTGCTGCTGATGTAAAGGGTCGTTCTCGGGCTCTGCGGCGGCGTCGGTGACGTCACTGGGTGCGAGCTGATAATAGCTCGCAGTATACTTGGTGGGAGGGCTCGCTGGTTATGGTGGCGCACTGAGGTAGGCCAGCGGCTGATGTAAAGGATCAACCTCGGAATCCGCTGGCGGCGTATCCCCGGTGTCAGGTGTGACGATGGTTAGCTCTCCGGTGGGAGCGGTGGTGTTATGCTGAGACTCACATATCTGGCAGTTCTCATGAATGCATCGCGGTGTCTGTCGCGAAAATTCGAGTACTCTCCGTAGATTAGTATCTTTGTCCAGTATTATTTTGTTTAGTTCCTTGTTTTTTTTTGTCCATGAATACTTGGTAACTACATCATGGAGTCCATCTTCAGTCGCGATATTTTCAGTTCTAGATCAGTGACTTTATTCTGATATTCCAATGTCCTTTCTTGTAGCAGTCAGCAGTTGTAGCAGTGTAGGGTAAATATTAAGCTTCTGGATCCTTTTCTGTGTCCTGATGATAGCTTTATTTATTTTAAAAGGCCAGAAGTGGAAGTCACAGTAGGTCGTGGTAGACAAAAACGCTACGGCATGTTATTTACTTGTTTGACGGTTCGTGAAGTTCATATTGAACTAACCGAAAGTCTTACCACTGACTCCACCATCATGGGTTTAAGACGGATGATAGTTCGCAGAGGAGCTCCCACTACGATTTACTCCGACAATGGGACGAACCTACGAGGAGCAGACCTGGATTTGAAGCGCAGCATCGCTGAGCTTGATATTGATGTACTTCGCCAAGCTGGGCTTGTCAAAGGCATTGAGTGGCGCTTTATTCCACCAGATGCTCCAGAAATGGGTGGAGCGCGGGAGCGTAACGTGCGCACGGTGAAAACAGCCCTGAAAACTGTTCTAAAGGAACGCGCACCTCGTCCAGAGACGTTAGCAACCTTGCTAGCCGAGGTGGAAGCGCATGCAAACAGTCGCCCAATCACGTATGTGTCTACGGACCCAAATTTCCCCGAGACCTTGACGCCAAATCATTTTTTAATTGGCACGTCATCGAATGGAGCAGCGTTCAGAAAGTACGATAACGAAGACCTTCAAAGAATAAATAACTTCAAAATACATGTTAGTTACGCGGTTGTTTGCTTTGAAACAATACTTTTTTATTTCAGCTTTTTTAGCGTCACCTGCCCGTGAACACTGTGTCAGAAATTGATGAGTGAACATGAATTCTACTAACGTATAGCAATTATTAATACCGCTACCTTTATCAGATCCACAAATCAATGTAAGTCTTTCTTTTAACCTCTCCACTGCCTCATTATTTTTTAATTCATTCATTCATTATCATTTTTTTTAAACCCTATTTGACTGTTCAATTATTGTTATTGACTCTGTCTCATAAACACATCAATTTGTGTACTTATTTGTGACAATTGAAGCATAATTTTTTCCTGCGGTTTTCAACTTGTTCAAAACGTTTGAGGACTTTGATATCTGGGGTGTGTTTTGGCTAAATAAATACAATGTTTCTGAACCTGCTTCTTGCTGGACGATATAAGGAGTTTCAGAACCTGCTCCTTGCTGGACGAAATAAGGAATGTGCGGACCTGCTTCATGCTGCGCGATGAAAAGGGTTTCAGTCGATGTTAAACTATGCTTTCCTGCTGCACTATTTGTAGTACATGAAGTGGAACAAACATCAAGATTTTAAGCTTGCCTTTTCCGAACGTCAAGATCTGGAAACAGAGCCTCCGTACCCGTTGGCCCAATATTGTCTTTATTATGGAAAAAAACACGAAAGTTAAGTACCTACTAAAAGTTAGTTACTGCAATGTTATTAGTTATATTAATAACATTTTAGGATCAAACATTCCAATAATATTCTTGTACTTGAAGAACATCGCAAAGAGCGAGAAGGGATCTAGTGGAACTTTATTCATAATAACAATAAAAATAACTTTAACTGTGGGATACTGCAACGCCAGTTAAGTCATATCATTAGTATCAATATGACGTCGCTTCCTCTGCATTCGCTCGTCTTAAGTATCTCTTTCCCGCTGCATTCGGCGCAGTTCTTCTTGCGCCTCATCGTATGTCAAGTATTGTCTTTTTAATTCACAAGAAAGTTATGTTATGTTATGTAAAGTTATGCAAAAAAAGGTCAAGTGCGAGTCCGTAACATCAAGACTACATACAAGAACAGACATACAAGAACTAAAAAGAGTTGTAAAATAAAATAAAACAAAAACCAACAAAATGTCCGTTTCAATGGCAGTCCCCACAGACCGCGAATCCAACGTCAAACCGGTTGCGCGATCGATGACAGTAACCGGTGCCACGAAATTTTCAATATAATATAAGTTCGCAGGTATAATAAAACACGTATCTTGTATGAGGAACCCCTTTAATTTATAAAATCTCGTGTAGTTGATTACTTGTTGCTGTAGCGGCATCAGAAAAACAGTCAGATGGACAGCGGATGCTCACTATTAGGGTCCGGTTTGGCACTCTTCGGGTACGGAACCCTGAAAAGGCAAAATGTGCTAGCCAGCCGGCCGAATTGCTGGCGGGCAAATTCAAATGCCTTGGTGGCCACGAACGTGGCTTTGGCCAGCCTTGACGTAACTTATACTACTGACTTACCTACCTGATAATTTTATTGATAAACAAATATTTATCAATGAAAATGCTGCTCACCTTTTATAGTTCACAGGTAACTAAATAAGCAGTGTTGCTTTAAGGTATCTACGCAATTACAATTATTCAGTTCAAACCTAGGAGAACATTCTACATTTCACACACAACACATTTGCTTCGATACTTATTTATTTACATCATAGAACACAATTACTCGTCAGTGTTATTGTATTCTGTGATTTACATCGGCCGGCACTATTCGGCACGGACCGAACGCACCTTTGGTAGAGTCAACATACTTTTTGGACGGGGATTTCCCCAATTTTGTCGTTTGGTTGGTTTATGATTTGGTTGAATTGAGTGAGAGGTAAATTCGAGAATTCGAGATTGGAGTGGAGAGAGCTTACTTGCATGACAACGAGAGTTCGGTTGTGAGTGTGAAGTGTAGTTTATAGGGTTACTATTATTAACATATAATTAATCTAATAGTAAACATAAAACAATCAGATTTAGTGTTTTATTTAATTTCATATAAATAACTTCTTAATTCCTAAAAAAAAAACTAAATTTAGAAAAGAAAACTATGGTGCCATGTTTTTTTCAAGATTGTGAAGGAAAAAACCATTTAGAAATGAAATTAAATGAAATGAAATATGAAATGAAATATGAAATGAAATTAAATGAAATGAAATAATAATGTGGTACAGTCATAGGTCTTATCATTGAGTATTATAATAATAGAGCGGCACATTCAGCCAATTATTGGCATGCAAATAGTATTTGTATGTACAATGACATATGTTCTCTAATATTATAATCGGTAGGACCGTTAGGTTAGTATACCAACCTTAAATCTTATTGAATTAATTAATAATTATTCATATCATAATAGAAACAACACAATACACATTAAATTCAATAAAACCATGATAATATTATTACATAAATTTGTTGACTTTTTGTGTCGTTTTGTAAAACTCCGTTATTAACAAGCCATTTTCTTAACTTTGACTTAAAAATAGGTGTACGGTTCACAAATGACCTTACTCACCGCGGCCTCACGCGCGTTCTACTTAATCGGTCTAACGTCAGCTGCGTTATTTCCTTAGCGAGTTTAGGTTATCGATTTAATTAGGCATTTTAGTTAGAATACAATCAACTCTCCACGTAACCACAACTTACGGGAAATTAGTCAACATAATCTCTCATGTACCTTTTGCGTTGGAATATATTTTGATTGGACTTCTCATCTTTTACTTCATCTCTCGTCAACTACAACAACGGGGAACCATCTCAAGACACACACTACGGGGTGGCCCATACATCAATTGGTCCTTCGACAAACAGCCACTTGGTTCTGCTTCATCCGTCTCCTGCAGTTATTGAAAAGGTGAACATAGCGTAGGGAGTGTGGAGCATTACTGAGTGAAGGGAAGATTTGTCGACCTACATCCTCGATCTTCGTGAACCAGCGCCTGCACTACGTAACTACATCTCAGTGCAAAGAGCTTCTACACCATTACATCCAAAATGTTTACCATTGGTGAACTCATCGACCACCAACAGGTAGCTTTTGAGAACATCAAGCAAATCTGGACCAACTACAAGAAAGACAGAGCTTCAAGAAAAACGACTGAATACTTACGGAAGCGGATCGAAGCGCTGGAAACTCATTGGTCCGAGTTTGAACAAAACCATATCCTCATTGAACAAACGGGCGAGAAGGATATTCAATACTTCAAAGACGACGTCTACAACAAAACGAGAGACATCTACAAAACCACATTGAACGACATGATATGTGTACGGGAAGAAAAAACTGCTACGTTCCTAACTCCAACCTCGGTGAACCCAAGTACGAGTGCTGCAGCCGCACCAGAAGTGATGAACCCGTACGAAGCTGAAGAAAGACCCAACAACAACGTTCCTTATCAGTTATTACAACAACAACAATGTCATTTTATGACATTCAACCGAGCCGTTTCTAAAAACAATTTGGAAACGATGAATGAAAAATGGGATTTGGAAGATAATCCCAACACTATAAAAAATAGATGGGAGGCCATCGACAAACTTCACTGGCAGATTAAGCTGAAAGGATCTGACAGGAACTACGTCGAACAATACTACAGCTGTGAAGAAACCTACGATCACATTAGAAAGGAGATAAACAAGAAAATGTGGGCCAACATACATTACGAAAAATCAACACCTACCATCAAGCTTCCGGAGTTGACCGGAAACTACAACCAAAGGCTACTGTTCCGGGACTTATTCATCAAGCTCATCCACTCCAACCCTTTGCTGCCGAAGGCTCAGAAGATATCACACCTGAAGTCCAAGTTCAAAGGCGAAGCTGAAAAATTGGTCCAGCACTTGGCACCGAACGCTGACAACTACGATTCCTGTTGGGAGATACTCATACAACGCTACGATAACCCCAGGCTGCTTTTTACGTCTTTCGCAAATACCCTGCTCAATCAACCAGATCTGCACCAACAAAACGCATACGGCCTGAAGAAACTACACGATGTTACCGTCGAGAGTTTGAATGGTTTGGGTAATATTGGACTCGACACATCTACGTGGGACCCACTGATCGTGCACATTCTAGTGCAAAAGCTAGACCCAGCCACATACAACGACTACATACAACACCTGGATTCACCGAGAAGCTTGCCAGAACTGAACGAATTTCTCAAGTTCCTGGAGTCAAGATTCATGGCTATGGAAACAATCAAAACTCGTAGCAGCCCTACAACGAAATCAACAATTCCGAATAATACGCAGAAAAACTACAATCGTCAAAGAGCGATGAACTTTAATATGTCGGAAAGAACGCCCCATACCTACCATGCATCGGCCAAAAGTTGCCCACTCTGCAGAAAGACGACGCACGTGCTTATGCACTGCAGGAAGTTCATTAACATGAATGTCGATGAACGCAATGACACAGTTACAAAATATCAACTTTGTAAAAACTGCCTCTACAGTCACGGGGTGTGCCTCGACTAAGAGATGTGTGACGTGCAACAACGCCCATCATACCCTACTCCACCAGAAGAAAAAAATAACCCCTAGTATGACACACCAAGCCTACCGGTCTTTGCAAGGCCAAGGACCCTCAAACAGGTCGACAAACCACGTCCGGGACAACGAATGTGAAGTTCTGCTAACAACAGCCCTGCTAAAGGTCCAAAATCAAGCAGGAGAGTACATAACTCTGCGGGCTCTTCTGGACCAAGGATCCCAGGTGTCAATTATCACCGAAGATGCTGCGCAAAGACTACGTCTGCAACGCAAAAAGATGAGCGCCACCTTATCTGGGGTCGGCGTATCAATGGGAAACTGCAAAGGCCTTCTCAGCCTCGACTGCGAATCCCTTAACACGGACTACACAATCGACGTACAAGCTCTAATAATGAAGAAGCTTATTAGAAACTTGCCAAACACAACATTTGAGAAGACAAGCTGGAGTCATTTGGACACGCTGAAACTCGCCGATCCAGAATTCAACGTGTTAAACCCAGTTGACCTCCTAATGGGGTCTGACGTCTACTCCGATATCATCCTCGACGGACTTCTGAAAGGAGAAACCAACACACCCGTCGCTCAACAAACGAAACTCGGATGGATTCTGTGCGGAAACATCAAAACCTTTAACTGCTTAGTTACGCTACACGAGCTGGGAGACTTATCGCGATTCTGGGAAACAGAAGAAATAAGTAACAACAACGACAGTGACCTATCAACGGAGGATTTTTTGCGAATTTTTTTACATCGAAACAACGACGAGGAGGAGCGACGGAAGATATGTTGTGAAAATGCCCATGAAAGAAAATTATGAAGAACAACTCGGCATCTGGAAAAACAGGGCTGTATCCCAATTTTTCCAACAAGAAAGAAAAATGGATCGTAACAACAAACTATCGCAAATGTACCGAGAATTCATCGAAGAATATCAGAAACTCGGACATATGAAACCAGCGCCGACGTCAATGACCGACCGATTTTCCGTATATCTACCACACCATGGGGTTCTACGTGAAAGTTCCTCTACGACTAGAATAAGGGTGGTCTACAACGCTAGCATGAAGACAAGTACGGGACTCAGTCTAAATGACGTCATGGAAAAAGGCCCCAATCTTCAAAAGGACCTTCAAACACTCCTGATAAAATTTAGATGCTATAGGTATTCTTTGACAGCCGACGTAGAGAAGATGTTCAGACAGATTCTCATACACGAAGAGTACATCATCTTCAAAAAATCGTCTGGAGAGGAAACCGGGAACAACCCTTACAAGACATGGTTCTTCGTACCGTTACATATGGTACCAAATCGGCCCCATATTTGGCAACGAGAACCTTGAAACAACTGGCATTGGATGAAGGAGCAAACTACCCTGAAGCCGCCAAGAAGCTCACAAAAGAATGCTATATGGATGACGTCATTACGGGCGCAATGACGATCGAAGAAGCAAAACAACTTCAGTTAGACCTGTCCGCACTACTCAAGAAAGGAGGTTTTTATCTGAGGAAATGGGCCAGCAACGACGCAAGAGTCCTCGAAAATCTACCAACTGAAGATTGCAGCACTAACAGCTATTTAGACTTAAATCAAGAAGAGTCAATGGGCATTAGCTACAACAAGAAGACAGACTCTTTTATTTTCAACTGGAAACTCCCTGCACAGAAAGGCAAAACTACGAAAAGAAAGTTATTGTCTGATATTAGCAAACTTTATGACCCCCTTGGATGGCTCGCTCCAATAGTGGTGAAAGCCAAACTCCTTTTCCAAAGAGTGTGGGTCAGCAAAAGCGACTGGGAACAACGCCTGCCTAACGACATTGTAATCGAATGGCAGAAGATTCGAAACGACCTTCTCAACGTGAACCAGATATCAGTACCAAGATGGCTACACAACGAGAATACGATCGAACTACTGGGATACTGCGACAGTAGTGAGAAAGCCTATTCCTGCGTGGTGTACAGCCGCACTACAAGCTCTGACGAGACATACATAATACACCTTATTAGCGCGAATACGAGAGTAGCACCGCTGAATAAGAAGACGTCTCTACCCAGATTGGAGCTAGCAGGAGCAGTTCTTCTATCAAAGTTCATCGAGAAGATAAAATCATCGCTCAGTGAATACGAATTGCACATCGCATGTTGGACTGACTCGCAAGTCGTCTTAGCATAGCTACAAGGTGGTCACGCGCTGGGAAAAATACGTCGCCAATCGTGTTAAACAAATAATTACGATCGTGGACGCAAAACGATGGCGCTACGTGAAAACAGATGAAAATCCGGCAGACTGCTCTACACGAGGACTATTGCCATCACACGCTGCGTCTTTTGAGCTGTGGTGGAACGGTCCAAAGTGGCTGAAAACTACGAAAATCGAGCATGACAATAAAACAACCGATGAAAATAAAGACACCGAGCGCGTCGCGGACTACCTACTCAAGCGGCACATTTCATTGACACGACTGGCTCGGGTTACTGCATGGATACTACGATTTACTACGGCCTTACGATGTAAACAAACATCACGTGGTGAAGTCTTATCGTCCGAAGTACTCGACAGAGCCATGACCTACGTAATACGACAAGTGCAACGAGAAAACTATTGTGAACAATTCGAAAACTTAAGAAACGAGGAACTATTCACAACAAAAGCAGTTAACTCAATTTGAAGCCATATTTAGATGACAATGGACTACTCCGGGTCGGCGGCAGACTACAACATTCCTCGCTGCCTTAAGAAACGAAACATCCTGTAATACTGCCCCATAGAGGAAGACTTACACAACTGATAATAGAAGATTGCCACAAGAAAACGACGATACACGGTGGAGCTCGTCTAACTTTAGCTCTAGTTAGAGCTAAATATTGGACAACTGGAGGAAACCGAGCCGTCAAAAACCTCATTCGACAATGCCTGAAATGTCACCGACACCGATCCAGGACAAATGAGCAACTGATGGGTGATTTTCCAGAAGAACGAGTTACTCCATTAAGACCCTTTAGCCATATGGGCATTGACTTTACCGGCAGCGTGGAGATCAAGATCAACAAAGGGCGTGGAGTCAAGACCAGCAAAGGATACATAGCCATATTCATATGTATGGTGACAAAGGCTGTTCATATAGAGTTGGTTTCTGACCTCTCAACGCAAACATTCTTGGCGGCATTTCAAAGAGTTTGCGCAAGGCGAGGCTGTGCGAAACACGTATATACAGACAACGCCACAAACTTCGTAGGAGCAGGGAGAGTCCTACAAGAAGAGTTCGAACAGTTGGCAACATTTACATCACCTGAGTTCAAAGACGTCATCAACAAGCTACATATCACCTGGCATTACAACGCACCCCTCTGGCCAACGGGGGCCGGGCTATGGGAGGCTGCGGTGAAGTCGATGAAGTACCATCTTCGACGCGTGTTAGGAGAGCAGAAGTTGACATATGAAGAGTTCTCAACATTGTTGACGCAGATTGAGGGCTGCATGAATTCCCGTCCACTTAGCCCGCTGACAGAAGATCCACAAGACTTGGACTACCTTTCTCCAGGACATTTTTTGACTGGGGGTCCAATCTTATCTCTACCCAGAGAAGATCACAAGGAGCTCAGACAAGTGGACCTAAGAGAGAGATGGAAGTTAGAGAAACATATGCAACAGCATATTTGGCATCGGTGGTCGACAGAATACCTACACCAACTTCAAACGCGAAGCAAATGGAACAAGGCGACGAAAAATATCGAAGTTGACGACTTAGTCCTTATCAAAGACGAAAATCTACCACCAGGAAGATGAGCACTTGGACGAGTGCAAGAAACACACACCGGCCGCGACGGCTACGTCGGAGTCGTCACGCTGAAGACTCAAAACGGGACACTCAAGCGTCCGATACTGAAGTTGTCGCCGTTACCTATCAACACTACCTCCATATCTGGGGACGACAAAGAAACGATCCAAAAGGAAGAAAAACAACAAACAGAACAAGATACTCAACAACACAAGAAAAACAGAAAGAAAACCACATTGAGCTGCTATTTTATAATGCTGATGACGATACTAGCTTCCATCAGCAGCGTAAAATCTGTAACGACAGAAGAGGGCTACGAGATGACACCATTTAAGACAGAACATCCCCTTTATTTCGACGATATTGGGAAGATACAATACATCCACGACGAATGGAGACTACGAGTTTACTATAATCTTACAACGTACTGGGAGGCCAAGAAAGTACAAGAATATGTCAACCATATTGAATACGTATGCCAAAAAGACACAGTAAATCAAGTTTGCGGACTCCTCATTGCACAACTACGACATGAACTTGAACAATTTACAGCATACAACTCACTTCTGATGTCACACCACGAAAACAGGAAGAAAAGAGGATACTTCAACGGCGTAGGAAGCTTAGCAAGGACACTATTCGGAACATTAGACAAAGATTTTGCCGAAAAATACCATCAAGACATTGAAAACGTGAAGAAAAACGAAGATTATCTGTGAAATTTAGTCAAGAATCAGACTATCATAGTGGAAGCAGAAAACGAAGTTTTGAAGAATAACGAAGAATTCAAGAAGAGGCAATTTACAGCTATCAACAACTTTACAAGAGAAGTCAACTTCACATTGAAAAGCGTGGAAAGCACCCTACTCACGGTGATGTTAATGAACGATGTGAATGCAGCAGCATCCAATCTACTCATCGACAATCTTAGAAGAACTAAAAAAATACTGATAAACGCACTAACCAACGTCTATAAAGGCCACTTAGACACTCATCTATTAACGCTTTCACAGCTTACCGAGCAGTTGAACTTCATCGCTACGAAAATGCCAAAAAGATTAACGTCGCCTATCAAAAACGTACAAGGAGAAATAAAGAAACTGTAAATGCTTTTATAGGTAAAAGCTCGAATTACAACTAACTACCTGCTGTACGAGATTCACATTCCACTCACGAGTGACGAAGACTTCACAGCATACCGTATTATTCCACTACCGATAAACAGACACGGAAGAACTGTTATGGTAAAAACACAGTCGTCTTTAATAGCGATTAAGTTTCTAAAAAACACCTACGTCAGCATAGAAGAAGTAGATCTACAAGAATGTGCCATGATGGACGAAGGCAACTTCATCTGCACTACAATTCATCCCATATACAACCTGCACAACGAAAACGCACCGTGTGAAGCAATAATATTCAGTCAAAGGAAATCCCTGCCGTGCGAGACTACGGCGATAAATTGCAGAAAAAACTGGATCGAATTGCATAAACAGAATACCTGGCTCTACAGCTGTTGTGACGTATGCACGCTACGTTTTATTTGCGGCGATCAGATGACTTCAAACACGCTAAGCGGCACCGGCTCAATTGTTATGACTCAACAATGCTCAGTTCAGAGAAAGGAGTCTACTATCTACCCTCAGAACTATTTTGAAAGCCAAATGAAGACAGGAATAGACATGGATATACCACAGCTTCTTTCATCATCGGTGAACATAATGGAGAACCGGTCTTTTCCGAATCTTCATCTACAAACCGGAAGAAAGGAATCGTCCGAGGAACATACAGAAACAGAGCAAAAGATCCGCTACCAAAAGGATCACGAGAAGCTACCAGAACCCATCCACTCACACGATCTACACCAGTACATAATGATGTACTTACTGGTAGCAGCAGCACTAGTCACCATGTTAGTGTACTGCAAAAAGCGACGCAGACGAGCAGCTCACCATGAAGCAACACGTCGACAACGTCGTCAGCCAGGTCAAGGTGGCACGCGCCAAGCTGCGTCCACTTTTCGACTCCAGCCTCCCTCTGAGGGCGAAGCTCGGGATCTACAAGACCTATGTGAGATCCCGCCTCACCTACGCGGCTCCGGCATGGTACGCCCTGTGCTCGGAGACGAACAAACGGAGACTCCGAGCCCAAGAGAACCTCTCTCTGCGTACCATCGTCGGCGCCCCCCGCTACGTGAGGAACGCGACAATCCAGAGGGACCTAAGATGGGAAACCGTGGACCAGTTCGTCCAGAGGCTGGCGAAGGGCATGTTCGCGCGTCCGGATGCATCACACCTTCCGCACATCGCCGAACTGGCGCCGCACCACGCGCGCCCGCCCGACCGCCGCCGCCTGCCACGCGACCTGGTTGCCTAGCCGGCGATCACCCACTGCATACCAGCGCCACAAGAAGACCACCGCCCGCAGGGGCCATCCGATGACCTGTCCACAGGAGTGGACAGAGGCGATTCTTCGGGAAGAGGTCCGTCGACCTGACCCCGACTCCCCACGCCCCAGAAGGGGTGCGTGAGATGACTATGAAGAAAGACGAGCAGCCATGCCTACAACGACGCAGCCCATGGACCAACGTATCCAGAGCATCGAGATGGGAGTCGTAGATAAGCACGAGGACAGACAACAACCAGCGAGGGCGTCATCAAGAAGATCCCGAAAATATTTAGATTTTAACGAAGTTTAATTATTTTTATGTGTATTTAAGATTATTATTTTTTTCTTTTTATATGTGCTGGTTACTCATTTCTCAAGATGTGGTTACTTTTATTTTTGAGATCATATTATCTTATGTTAATTTTATTTTCTTTACGTTTTTTGGGGTTGGGAGTACAAGCATAATTTAACATTACACTTAAGAATTTATTTTCAAAATATTTTTATTTTTAACGTTTGATCTTTTAGTTGTTGGGAGCATGTACGGTTCACACATGACCGTACTCACCGCGGCCTCACGCGCGTTCTACTTAATCGGTCTAACGTCAGCTATGTTATTTCCTTAGCGAGTTTAGGTTATCGATTTAATTAGGCATTTTAGTTAGAATACAATCAACTCTCCACGTAACCACAACTTACGGGAAATTAGTCTCCATAATCTCTCATGTACCTTTTGCGTTGGAATATACTTTGATTGGACTTCTCATCTTTTACTTTGTACGGGAATCTTCGATAACTACTATGAGCGAGGATAAAAACACAGCAGCTTGACACCGAAATATATTGACAAGTGGTAAAACAATAGTTCTTTAAAAAAATAGGTAAATAAAACATAGACAATATAAAAACTCCTTAACATCATCCCCCTCGTGTAACTTAGCTACACAGCTTCTTGTTGGAGCACAGCCAGCTTCCTGGTGGGCCTCCTCAGTATGCCGCCTTTGGTAGCAACATCAGCCACTCGGACAATTTCGTCTCTACCCGGATGCACTGCCAGAATCCTGCCGATTGGCCAAACTCCTCTCGGCATGTCTGGGTCAACAACTAGTACCACGTCGTATACCTTTACGATTTCGTACTGGGTTCCGTGACGCTTCTTAGGTTTGAGACTGGGCAGGTACTCCTTTAACCATCTGCTCCAGAAATGCTCTGAAAGCCGGAGAACTTTCTGCCACTCTTTCCTCAGTGAGAATACTCCGTCATCCAAGTGAACTGGTAATTGTTGATTCTAGGAAGCTCCAATTAGAAAATGGAATGGTGTAAGAGCCTGGCACTCCTGATTTTCAGTGACGTACGTCAGGGGCCTCGAGTTTACTAGGGCTTCTGCCTCTAGGAGTAGGGTGTGAAGCAGCTCTTCTTTAGGTGCTCTTTCCTTTAAAGTTGCTTGAAGGGCAGTCTTTACCGTCTTCACGAGCCGCTCCCAACAACCTCCCATGAACGGTGACGCAGGTGGTATAAAGCACCACTCGATCTGCTTGCTGGCAGCATATTCTTGTACCGCACTGTCATGAAACTCAGACAAATGGCGGTTAGCTCCAACAAACGACGTGCCATGGTCGGACAAAATCTTAAGCGGCAGTCCGCGACGTGCAGCAAAACGACGTATACTCATAATGGCTGAATCCGCTGAGAGACTAGTGACGATCTCAAGATGTACTGCTCGTGTCGTCATGCAAGTGAAAAGAGCAATCCATCGCTTTTCTCTCCGGCGGCCAACTGATACTTCAACAGGGCCAAAATAATCTAGGCCGGTTTTTGTAAAAGGGCGTGTATGGTGATTAAGGCGCACGTCCGGCAAGTCACCAGTAGGTGGGATTTGAGGTGATGCTTTTCGTTTGACACAATAGGAGCATCTTCTTGCAATCATGCGTACTTCGCTACGGCATCGAAAAATCCAGTAATACTGTTTAAGTTCGTTAATCACCAGTTCGTTAAACGCATGTGCAGCTCTCACGTGGTAGTGACGTATAAGAAGACGTACGGCAGGATGACGGCCATCCAAGATAATAGGGAATGTGGTGGCGTAATCACGTTCTTCATGTGCTTTATACGGCTGTCCAATCTGAGCAGGCCATCGTTTTCGAATATCGGGCAGAGCGGGTGCAGTTTGCTAGACCTGGGCAAAGGCTTGGCGTCGTGGAGTATTGCGATCTCTTCACCAAAGCTGTCAGACTGTGCTCTTTACTAAATGGCCACTTCAGCCTTTCGGACCTCTTCAGCGGACAGTGGTAAGAGCTGGTTGGAAGAAGCATTAGTAGCATTTTTGGAATTTGGAGTGTTATGTGCCAAAAGAGACCGAAACTTGTGCACGCACTGGAAGACGCGCGCGGTCGCTTGAATCAGACGTTGCCACTCACTAAAGTGTGAGGGATCGGGCACAACTGATGAAGGTTTATGCAGAATAGTTAAACCTACATGTACCTTGGACTCCTTGGAGGGTTTCAGTTCTTCCAAGGTAGATGTAGTTTCAGACGAGCGCAATGGTTCTTTAGGCCAATTACAAGATGGCAGTAATAAAAAATCTGGTCCAGAGAGCCACCGCGTCAAGTCAATGTCAGAAACTTTCAATCTTGTCGCATCGTCTGCGACATTCAAGCCACCTGGGACGTATTTCCAGTCATTGACGTTTGATATTTCCGTGATTTCGCCAACGCGATTCGCTACAAATGGCTTAAATGTTCGTGCATCGCTCCGAATCCAACTCAGAACTGTAGTTGAGTCTGACCAAAAGTGAATTGAATTCGGTTGGATATCATGACCGGTACACAAAGTATTGGCAAATTGAGCAGCAATAAGGGCCGCTTGGAGCTCTAAACGTGGTATAGAAGCGGGTTTCAATGGACTGAGGCGTGCTTTTCCACCAATGAGAGACAACTTCACAGGCCCGTTCGAAAATTTGAAACGCCAGTATACAACGCACGAGTATGCTTCTTCACTTGCGTCTGCAAAAACGTGAAGCTGCCTATCACTAATGCCCTCACCCTGAAATCCGCACCTGTACCAGCGAGGAATTTTGAGGTTTGATATCATAGCCAACTGGCTATGATATCAAACCTCAAAATTGAGTCGAGACCAAGCCAACCATTTTTGAATTGCATCTGGGTGCAGCTCGGTATCCCAATCAATACCAGTTCTCCATGTCTGCTGGAATAAAATCCGACCTTGAATTACCAGCGGAGTTAGGAGGCCAAGAGGATCGTAAACACACATTAAATACGACAATACCTTACGTTTAGTTAGTTTCTGATTTTCAGAAAATGGGGAACCATTGCGGAAACTAAACGTATCGCTTTGAGGATGCCAAATAAGTCCTAAAGTCCTGACAAAGGTTTCAGGCCCTACGTGAATATTATCGGGTGGAGGAGCGCGCAAATCTTCAGGAACATCGGTAAGTGCGGATGGTACGTTGGATACCCAACCTCTCATTTCCATTCCTGCAGCTTTGTGCACTGTCACTATATCAGCTGCGAGTTGTAAGTCTTCTTGTGCGTCATCCAAACTACCCAGGAAATCGTCCATATAATGGTCATGGATGACAGCTTTGGATGCCGCGGGGTATGACTTCTGCAATTCTTGAGCGTTCCGATTCTTGATATATAAAGCTGTGCACGGACTACTGGTGGCGCCAAAAATTACAGAAGTCATCCTGTATTCCGTCAACTCACAGCTGGGAGTCTCTCTCCAAATGAACCGTAAAGCATCGCGGTCCACCTCCCTTATCCTGATTTGAGGAAACATTTCCTTCACGTCAGCTGTCATAGCGATGTAACCTTCACGAAAACGGAATAAAATATGCAGCAATGGTTGCAAAAGATCAGGCCCGGGCAGCAGAAGCGAGTTTAAGCTAACACCCGAAGTTTTCGCAGCTGCATCGTGTACTACACGAAGTTTTTTCATTTGTGGATGTACAACAGGAAAATGTGGTAAATACCAACGAGAAGTTTTCTTTATATCGTTTAAATTTATAGTCTCTCGGTAGGTGTCGCTAGGGCACTCCTCAGCGTAACCTTTTCCTATCATGTTGTTTATAAAATCGCAATAACCCTTTTTGAAGTCTGGGTCGCGAGTCATGCGCCTTTCTAGGGCCAGAAATCTCGATAACGCGTGAGGATAGCTGTCAGGTATGTTTGACGTATCCTTGCGCCACAAAAGGCCGACTTCAAACCTACCTGACGGCAGACGCCTGGCTGTAGTGTCTAAAATGCCTAAAGCATATTTATCTTCATTGGAAACGGTAGTTTCAGACTTAGATATACCTATAGAATCAAGGCTAAAATCATCCTTGACAAGTTCGTTCATGGCGGAATCGCCACCCTCGTCAACAGAAACGTGGTTTATGAAATGCACAGGTTTTGTCCAGCTGCTGGACCTTCCGTGGACAACCCAACCCAAGGCTGTTCGTGTACCTATTGGCTGACTTCTGGAACCTTCACGTACCTCGCGGCTAACTGTCAAATACCAGTGCTCAGCACCGAGCAAAATCTTAGGCGTTGCATCAGTAAATGTAAGTTCGTCGATTAAATCAGTTAGATGCGAATATTTAGACAAGTCATTTTGAGTGACAGTTTGTGTAAACAACGAGAGTGAGTCCATAGCCTTAGCATTATTTACCAAAAATGTCTCGGAACAATGTTTACCTTTAATGGAAAAACTCACATGTTGAATCGGTTTGTGCGTTGACATTCCGGCAACTCTGTCAACTTTGATTGACTCCATGGGGCCTGATGCTCCTATTTGACGTGCCACCTCCGAATCGATCAAGGTCGCAGAAGATCCGTCATCAAGTAACGCAAAAGTGTCATATTTTCCGCAAGGACCGCTCACTTCAACAGGAACTACTTTCAAGTATACACGTGTCTGTGTAGGTGACGTATTACCACTTGTGTGTGAATCAGTAATGTTAGATATTGTCACAGTTTTATCAGTGTTGTTGTGTGGAGTCGAAGACTGACCAGCAGTGCGGGATGTTTGCAGCGTCGACGGCGGATGCAGCAGCAGGTTATGGAAGCGCTCACATCCATCGATACCACAGCGACCAATCCTACAAGTCTTCCAACGATGGTTTTTCGATTTCAAACTTTAGCATCGCGCAACCAGCGCCATCTATCATCTAATGTCAGAGCCTGAAATTCTTTGCAATCAGTTAGTTTGTGTTTGTTATTACAGTAACTACATACATCAGCATTACAACCGCGTGTCAATGTGACGTGAACATTTTCACGACGTGTAAAATTAGGTGTAAAATTGTTGCCGACTGTACCGGTTTGTTTGTTGTAGTCTGACATAAAAGCACCAGGACGCTTAGCGTAATCAGGAACTAAACCAAACCTATTGTGCTTCACAGCCTCCACGTCGAGGAACGCAGACAATAATTGTATTTTTGGTATAGACTGATCACTACGATACGCAAAATCTTTCCACTGACTGTACAATATAGGCGTCAATTTACTCAACACAGAGTGAAATAGTTCTATCGAATAAATGTGTTCTTTCTGATCTAAATTGTTGATGACAGCTATACAGTTACGTAGTCTACACGCAAAATGGTTCAACTCTCTTTGGTCAAAGCTTAGCTTGGGAAGACTCCGCACGAGGTTGATTTCATGCAGCACGATCATCTCGGGGAGCGCGAACGTCTGCTTCAGCATGTCGAGCACTTCCTTGGGACGTTCGGCCGTGTACAGCAACGACGACACGCTCTCCAGGGCCTGACCGCGCAGCGCGGTAGTCAAGCGCACGAGATTTTCTGCGGGTGTAAACAAATGTTGAGTGTTGCGGTAAGTACGTTTAAACATTAAAAACTCGGTAGTTTTACCGCTAAACGGATTTTTTTTGATTAAACGAGCGCGCAGCTGCTAAGAGAGCTCGACTCGAGGAAAGTAATTCTCCTCGAGTGGAACCTAAAAAGCAGTGCACGGAAGCAAGCAGAGCTGGGGTCACCAATGCTCAGAAGGTGAAGTCTGACCAGTACATCGCCGTTTCTCAAAATTCAAAATTCAAAAAGAGTTTATTTCCATAAGAAACACATAGGTAACATTTGGAGAATGTCAAATCTTAAACTAACACATGTATAAGGTACAGGGAAATATAGAACTCTCTACTGACGTCGCTACTAGTCATATTTCACAGGATCTGTCAACGCTCATCCTCAACGAGATTGATGACAAAATCTTGAGGGAAGCGTTGGCGGATCCGAGCAAGGAGAACCCCAAATTCGGTGGCAAGCCTCGTTACGAGGACGGCCACCTTAAACTGTTCGTGGAGGACGAGTACTCCCTGAACTGGCTGCGGGAGTGTGTCTCCGGCGTGTCTACCCCATCCAACGTACAGTTGGTGGTGAAACGCCAATCGGAGATGGTCCGCAGGGTTCGATGTAGGGTGTTCATACCCAACGAATGGGGCAAGTGGAAGTCTGCGCCCGACGTCGGCATTGTCCTCCACTTTATGAACAAGTGGGCACAGGTTGACCGGTGGCTCCTCCAGAAAGTGGATGAGCTGCAGGACAACCTGTTTCTCATTGAAGACGTCCCTGAAGATGTGGTGCCGGCCGACCCTGCTGAGATAGGGCAGACTGCTCCTTTTTGGTAGTGGTTCGGTCTACCTTAAATTTCAGGGACCCGGTGGGAAATTTATTAAGGAACCACCGGTGGTAACGCAGACCAGCTCTAAGCTGGTCATCACTGGGGTATCTATGCCCCAGAGTTCCATTCCAGAGCGGCAGCCAACAGTTCCCGATGTAGTCGGGGAAAGTTCTGCTGCTCAACCGCAGGAGGGGCACGCGCGCTGGGAGGCCATGCTGCTTGGTGAAGGCGATGAGCTAAAACCAGCAGAGGTGCCCTCTGAGGGCGAGGAGCTGTCCATGCGGCTGGAGGAGGAGCTCGTCTTGGAGGTGGAGGAGGGGTTGACCAAAAATGGCGTCCCTCTCCCGCGGTTGTAAAGTCCTCCAAGCCAACCTCCTACACAGCCAAACTGCAACGGCCCTGTTAAGACGCTGGTTGGGGGCAAACAGCACTGCCATGGCTCTGATACAGGAGCCGTGGATCAACCGCGGTAGCATTCGAGGGCTCGCCAATTTGAGAGGTAAGCTTTTCATTACAACTGATCACGATAACCCTAGAACGTGCATCATAACTACTAACAACATCCCAGCACAGCCATTAACAGAGTTCTGTTCCAGGGACCTGTGTACCATAAGGCTGCAACTGCCCGACACTGCTAGGTGCCGTGAACTCGTGGTGGCCTCCGCCTACATGCCTGTGGAGGAAAACCCGCCTCCACATGACCTGTGCCGGCTGGTGGACCACTGCGAGAATTCGGGCCTCCAGCTCATCGTTGGGGCCGACTCGAACGCGCATCATCCACTTTGGGGCATGCCGGATATGAACAGCAGAGGTAAGACACTTGTTGAATACCTATTTACTACAAACCTTAATGTGCTTAACATAGGTTCTGAACCAACTTTTGTTACCAAGCGGAGTAGAACCATCGTTGATATTACCCTGGCAACGGCGGACATATCCGACGACGTTGGGGGCTGGCATGTGTCCAACGAGGCGTCATGCTCTGATCATCGATGGATACGCTTCGAGATCAACGCAGCGTTCTCCCCAACTGTCCCTAAGAGAAACCCCTGCAAGACTGACAGAACCAGGTACAGATATATCCTAGGTGAAAGACTTGCTTGGGCTGAGACTCTACCAGATCCGGAGGGATCCGAACAAATCGAACAACAGGTAACAGATTTTACTAATACATCAATAGACTGCTACCATTCAACTTGCCCGCTTAGCACGCCAGCGCCTACCAACATCAAGGGGCAGCCTTGGTGGGGTCCTGATCTAGATAGGATGCGTGCTAAGATCAGAAGACTGCTAAACAGGGCGATGAATACCAGTGCTGATGAGGATTGGGACAACTACAAAGATGCCAAATCCAAGTACAAGAAACGACTACGGTTCAAAAGCTGCAACTCATGGAGGAAATTCTGCAGCGACATTGAAACCATTGATCAAGCAAATCGGGTAAGGCAGATACTAGCTCAACATGGCACCTCCAGGCTAGGTTCGCTTAAAAAACCCGATGGAACATATACCTCTTCCACCACAGAAACACACAGTCTCTTGTTGGAAACTCACTTCCCTGGTAGTATAATTATTCAAGAGATTGTGTGGCCCGAAGAGGTTCACCATGAAGCTGTCGACCACTTAGACATAACTAATAATATTATCACTGCTGACAAGGTGAGATGGGCCATTAATAGCTTTAAACCTTTTAAATCAGCAGGACCAGATGGAATCTTCCCAGCACTTCTTCAGTAAGGTGGGAAACCCGTCATCAATATGATGGTCCGAATCATGAAAGCATGTCTTAGATTCGGATACGTTCCCAAAAGGTGGAGAGAAGTAAACGTAGTTTTCATACCGAAGCCAGGAAGGAGCGACTACACTAACGCTAAATCTTTCAGGCCGATTAGCCTCACCTCGTTCTTGCTTAAGACTCTCGAACGTTTGTGCGAGAGGCACCTGAGAGATGGAGCGTTAAAACATTTACCCTTACACAAGAATCAGCATGCATATAGTTTGGGTAAGTCTACTGAATCGGCTCTCCATGCAGTTGTATCCACAATCGAAGAGGCGATTTAAAACAAATGCATCTGTCTTGGAACTTTTATTGATATAGAAGGTGCCTTTGACAAGACGCATCATAGCAGTATAAGTGCATCTCTAACAAGGCATGGAGTGTCAACAGCTGTAAACAACTGGGTCACAAACATGCTTAATAATAATAATAATAATAATAATAATTTATTTATTCATAAAATCTTACAGTTCAAAGGTGTATATAACAAGAACATAAATTACAGATAGGCTACATTATTTTCATACAGCAGACCAACAACCAAGCTAAGCATTAAAAATGCTTGTGTTATGATTACTAGCTGCTCACATTAACACCGTTAGAGTCTAAACAAAAGTTACAAATTATGTCATGTATGAGAGCATAATATTATGAAATGTGTCCCTCCCTGGGTCGCCGGTGAAAATGCGTGTGAGTGTTGTTTTTGTTTTGTGTGTATTCAGCTATTTAAAATGTATGTGCGGATTTTACTTTATTATAGATAAAATATTTTCAGTTTGCTCGTAGTTTAGTGTTAAAAGCCAATTAGTTATAATTTGCTTACATTTAAATTTACATAGACCAAATATACTATGATCTTTATTGATAATGTTATAGAGCCTGGGACCCTGAAAGACGAGAAATCTGTTCAAAAAGAAAGTTCTGCTTCTTACAGCAGAACAGACAGCATAATTTCGTCGATTTATACCGATTTCAGTTGAGTAAGGAGTGTAAGAATGTTGTTTTAGTGTTGTACTATCACTATTATTTGGTATTATGTTAATATTTATATCTCCAATTATAATGATATTGCTGAAATTCTGATAGGTTTTTAGTAGATTCTGTAACGAGTAAATAAAGCTATCGGCATTTTTGAAACAGTCAGGCCGGTAAATACCTATAATCAATGTGGAATTATCAAGTTGGACAGTAAGGGCTGTGGCTTCAGTAAGATTTGCTTGCTGTACAATTGGTTTGAGGTGTGTCTTGTGGTATATGACAACACCATCGTTTTGATTGTGATACTTGTCAGTGCTGTGGCATACATATCCGTCTAGTGGCGGTAACTTGCTAACGCACGACATCCAGCATTCAGTCAAAACAATGATATCGGATTCTATGTTAGTTTGAGCGAGAAGTGTACAGAAACTGTCAAAATTATGGTTAATACTCCTAATGTTTTGGTGTAGAACTTTCAGTTTCAATTGAGGCTGGGTAACAAGAGCAGAGCATTGATCAGCCTGACAGGTTTGAGAGCTACTTAAACTTAAGTTATCTATGTTATCAATTAGCTTATCCATATGTAACACTATATATAAAAGTGCTATAAAAATTAAGTAAGGCGCTCTCAGGCGCCGCCATAATTAATTGAGTTTATGTATCTGTACTCAGCATTTTTCTTGGCCGGACAGTCAGCGTCGCCTGTTTTATGGCTACTTTGCTTTTTGTAGCGTAGGCATGTTGCGCATTTTGGTAATTCAGATGTTTTTGTGCAGTCGGTCGTCAGGTGCCCTAGTTCGCCGCAATGTCCACAAGTTGGTTTTGCCTCTTTGCAGGTCTTAGCAGCGTGTCCATACTGCTGACACTTGTAACATCTTGTTACTAGGGTGAAATCTCTTACAGTACACGATGACCAATTGATAAAAACCCTGTCCTGAGTAATGAGAGCCTTGCGGATTTCGGCAGGTACTTCGATTATATAATTAACGGCATCTGTGTCCTTTTTGCCAGATTTGTGGCTCAGCTTTATTGAGGTCAAAAATGAGTCTAGCGTCAATTTCGGCATTTTTTCGGCAAGATTTTGTTCAAAGAGACATTTAAAAGCTTCGCTCTCTGTTAGGGAAGTGGGTACTCCAAAAACAGTGATTCTCGGTCTACGCTTCGAGGGCTCATCCACCTTCAGGCCTGAGGAAGATAGTTGAGAAGCCTGCTTAAGTTTTTCTATGTCTTCCTTATAGTCAGTGCTTATAATGACCCCACCGTTTTTTGTCTTGCGAAGACCACGGACGTGGAGTTTCATAACTTCAGGGCGAATAATTTTTTGAACTAGATCTTTAGTCTCGTCACTGGTCTTGTTCTGGTCATGAGGGTAAATAGCTACAGAGCTAAGGGTGCTGGGGCGCATAAAGTTGTTGCTACTTTTCTTGACAATCTCGGCAAAAGAAGTGGAGCCGGAGGTCGCTGTTTTGTAATTATCTTTAATGGCCTCATTAAGTGCTTGTATTTTTATTGATAGGTCCTGATTTTCTTTCAGCGTCTGAATTGTGGTTTGGGCTTGAAGGGCTTTTTGTTTAAGCGATTGGTATTGGACAGCCAATTGAGATGTCCCATTTCCTATTTTACGGCACAGATTATTTATTCTCAGTTTTTGTTCCGAGTTAAGTTTTCCTTCGGAGGATATAGAGCATACTTCGTTGAGGCACTTTTCAATCGTGGCCATCCAATTCTGTAGTTCACTGGTACGCACAACTTCCATTGTATTTTCATTGTCCTGGGGGTTGTGTTGGCTCTGACATGTAGAAGGGCAGGTCGGGGGTGGTGAACGGCTGGTGAGGTGGCTCCGGTTGAACGGGCTACCTTCGCTCATCTTGACATATAGTTGCTACAAATTATGTTAGATGCATGACAGTCAATAACACTTCAATAGTTGCAACGAACACAAAACACACAAACACAAAGTAGGTCACGGATTAGTTGAGTAGAGAATTTATATTATAATTTCTTTATTCACATGCACACGTCCGAAACGTGCGAGCGCGCCAAAATGATGCCTTAATAAACGTATCGTGCGTCTAGCTGGTGAGTCCCTGTCGGCGGAGGTAGTGCGGGGATGCCCGCATGGAGGAGTGCTCTCCCCGCTGCTGTGGAATCTGGTCGCTAATGGATACTACACCGTAGGATACGCCGACGATTTGGTAATCCTCATCACAGGTAAATTTGCGAGCACAGTGTGCAACCTTAAATAAACAGCTCTTCGCATCGTGGAGCGCTGGTGTCTAGAATATGACCTGGCGGTTAACCCAACAAAAACGGAAATGGTCATGTTCACTAACAATAGGGCTTTTGGTATGTATACCCTACCTAAGCTCTTTGGAACGGAACTCCAGCTAGCAACTGAGGTGAAGTACCTGGGCATAACCTTGGACAGCAAGCTCAACTGGAGTAGCCACATTGACAACAAACTAAAGAAGCCGAGTATTGCTTTCTGGCAGTGTCGGAGAATGGTGGGGGAAAAGTGGGGACTTTCTCCCAACATCATTCTTTGGCTGTACGTGACGGTGATCCGTCCTCTTGTCTGCTACGGAGCTGTGGTGTGGTGGACCAGGACCAAAATAACCACAATGGTAAGCAAACTACAAAGCTTCCAAAGGCTGGCCTGCATGGCTATCACAGGTGGTATGAGAACTACTCCAACTGCAGCAATGGAGGCCATGTTGTGTCTTCCGCCACTCCAGCTGTACATTAAGCAGGAGGCCGCGTCATCTGCGGTGAGACTCAACACCTTAGGACTTTGGAGGAAAAACAGCACCTCACACACCGCCATCCTAGGGGAAGTTTACAAAAAATTTCCCATCTCTATGGCTTGCAGTGACAGAATCCCTAAACAATTTGTTTTCGACAAAAAATACAATATACAGTTACATGAAGACCATCGGGTTGAGGGGCTCGACGTTAAAGAGCTCAGAATTTTCACCGATGGTTCAAAAACTGAAGCAGGCACTGGTTCAGGCACCTTCTCGGAGGACCTAAACACCAAGATAGCCATTCCACTGGGTGCCCATAATACTGTCTTTCAAGCTGAATGCATGGGCCTCATCTCGGCCGCTAATACCATAGCATCGAGAAGTGTAAGAGATTCCTCCATTCGAATCCTCTCGGATAGCATGGCCGTCTTACAAGCCCTAAATAGCAACACTATTAACTCAGGGCTAATCTGCGAGTGTCACAAACGACTAATGGAGGTATGTCAACATAACCGCGTAATCCTTCAATGGATAAAAGAACACGGGTCAAGAGGGAACGATGCAGCGGATGAGTTGGCGCGTAAAGGATCTAGCTTGGCAGCGTATGGTCCCGAACCTATCATCCCTCTTCCCTTCAAGATGGTACGCACATTTCTGAGAGAGTCGACCAGGAATGATCATGCCACTCTTTGGACAAACCATGAGGAGTGCAGACAGGCTAAGCTGGCCTTGCCGTCCCCTAGCGCTAGGCTTGCTAAGACCTTGCTTCGACTGAGTAATCCGCTCTTGCGACTGGTGACTGCAGCACTTACTGGCCATGGTTTCGTTTATAAACATCTATATGTCCTAGGTGTTACCGACAGCCCCCTTTGCAGAGCCTGCTTGGAGGCAGAAGAAACGGCTGCTCACGTCCTCATGGAGTGCACAGGAGTAGCGGACTACAGGGCTTAACACCTCGGTCAATCAGGGGACCTTCCAGGGATAACCGGTAACGAAAAGGGCCTGCTGGGGTTCCTGGAGGAGTTGGATTGGCTCGAATGGTATCGCATTCCCACCCACACGCAAAATAGGTGCTTTAGTCGTTGAGTTGCGGAAACCAGCCCGTCTTACAATTGACAATTGACAATTGACCGCTAAACCGAGCAAGTTCAAGCTTATGCGAACATCTGTGCGAATAAAAATTCGGTTCGATTTGTTTTGACATTATAAAATCTTTGTTGTAATTTGTGTCAACTGACGGCCGTGTAAATGACATCGCATTTTTAGACATCGATGGTTGAAATAATTGTTGCGACTTGTCATTTATTGGAATTTCAAATTTCACGGGTTTTTTATAAACATTGGGCTGAGTTTGATGAATTTCAGGTTGTTTCAGCGATGAAAATTTTTCAGTATTGTACTGAAATTGAGTATTAGTTGTTGTATTTGCCGGAATATCGAACCGAGTGTTATTCTCACGCGAGAAATATGGTACGCTCGAATCGTTTACGATGTTTCGTTCGGTAGTACTACGGGCAGCGGCCAAATTTCTCGCGGGCTCGGGAACCATAGCAGTAGTATCCTCTCGTGGCAACAAAGGTATAGAAAGGTTCGCGTTTTTATCTGTTGGATGACTACCATGGTTCACGTCGTGAACCCAAGATGCAGTACGAGAATATTTACTGACCGAGCGTGTTGAAGCGTCGTCGGCTTGCTGCGCCGCTAATGTGGCTTCCAGTTCAAGCTCTTCAACTTGCCTCACCTGTTGAATGAGCTTACGTTCTTGTTCTAGACGTTTTCGGGCGAGCTCCTGCTCGCGGGCGATTTGTGCGAGTTTTTGCTCGCGTTTGGCACGTTCTTGTTCAAGTTGTTGTTCGCGTACGAACAACTGTTGTTCGCGCTCGATGCTGCGGCGGGCCAACTGTGCCTCCGCGGTCAGTCTACGTGCCCTTATTGTGGCCGACGACCGCGAAGACCCCGAGAAGCGCGACTTGGAACTTGGCGAAATATTAACGTGTTACGCACCCGTTGCCAAGCACTCGCGAGGCGTCCCGGGGCCAGGGTTGCGGGGCGCGGGTGAAACAGTAGCATCGGTAACAGTAGTGTCCTGTTCTGTAGACTTACTGAGCCCACCCGCGACGGGCAAACCTGACTCCGAGCGAACCTCGCTCGCGCCGGTTTTCAGCGTCCGCTGCTTTGTTTTTAATCGCGTGTTCATCTAAACTGTGAGAAGGACCAAAAAAGTACGGGAATCTTCGATAACTACTATGAGCGAGGATAAAAACACAGCAGCTTGACACCGAAATATATTGACAACTGGTAAAACAATAGTTCTTTAAAAAAATAGATAAATAAAACATAGACAACATAAAAACTCCTTAACACGCGTCAACTACAACATCGGGGAACCATCTCAAGACACACATTACGGGGTGGCCCATACATTAGGTAAAGGAAAATATTGTAGATCTGCGGGTAGACAATTAAATATCTTTACCGCCATGGCATAACAGTTCCTTTTTAACAGTTTTGTTTTGGCTCGAGGAGCCACTAGGCGGTTTGGGAATCGGGTATTGAATGTACATGAGATGGAATTTTTTGTGAGCAAATTAATATTAAGTCTTACAAAAGTACTAATATCAAATATGTAAATACCAGTCAGTGTAAGAAGATTTAATTTTTTAAACAGTGGCCTACAAGACTCATATGGGTGCGCGCCACACAAAGTTCGTATGCAGCGTTTATGTATGACGAACAGACATTGTATATCCACTGAATTACCCCAGACAACGATTCCATAGCTTAATATGGATGCAACATATCCGTGGTAAGCTAATAGGGCTGACTCCCTTCCTGCTACCTTTGTAAGAAGGTAAAGTGCAAAATTAAAACTATTTACTTTTTTGCACAATTTGTCGACTTGAGCTTTCCACGATAATTGTGAGTCTATTGTTATACCTAGAAAAACTGTATCATTTGATGTTTTTTAGAGTTATAAGAGCGGCACTTAGTTCTACTGTTAATTTGGTGGGGTTGGTGTCATGTTCACCGACTGAAATTATAACGACAACATTTTGACCAATATTGTCATGGTTGATGTCCATCAGTATATTTTCACTCGGTGCATGGGACTTTGTGCAGGATATTATGTTAAATTTAATTTTGACCTGCTTGTTTCTTGTGTCTACGAGGTCGGCTGCTAGGTTAGCGCACTATTTTCCCCCAAATATGTGTATAGTGGGAGCATGACTTTCCTCTCTTGCTGGTTCTTCATGCTTTACACTTCCATAGGCGTCGTTTGTTTCCGTAGATTTGTCTTCCAGAGTAGTTGCCTTTTTCAATATGCTGTTTTCTAGTTGTAATTTATTGTTTGTAGCGTTTTCTGTATTTTCCTCCTTTTTAGATTTTTTTCCATTTACATCTTTAGGTATCCTCAACCCATATTTATCCCGTTCAATTGGAATTGTTATAAAATCAAATAACCCTGCTGTATTTTCATTCAATACCACACAAACATATTATTCACGCTCGAAAAACCTTCCTACTGGTGCAGCTGGGTAAAAATAAAACTTTAAGTGTTTTATATATATTACCTACTTTGTTCCTTGGAACCGTGAATTCAATCTGATACAATGAAAACATCGTAACGAAAAGTACTATAATGTACGTAATGTGACATTATTTGATAAATATTTTAGCTAAAATTCAACATTCTTGGCGGGCACTTGCAATTTGTAGTAAACCATACCCTAGTTCATCAATAAAACTGCGGCTGCACAAAATTTCCAATATGATAGACGAAATATCATTAGGTTATTAGGTAATAATCCAACTCACCTCTTGGTAATGGCCACAAGTCTATTACGTGCAACCCCCGCGTCAAGCCAACTTCGAGGAAGATCGACGAGCGTCCAAAGTCTAGCAGCAGCGTCGGAACGGGGGTCAAGTCGACGGTTACCTGCTTCCACTGTCAAGCCCAAGGCCACTACGCTAGCAGCTGCCCGAAGAGGATCTCCAAACCCAACGCGAGCAACCCCGGAGCTAGCTCTTCGGAGAAAGGGATCGACGTATGCAACGTGAATGCACACACGGGGCATCTTCGCACATCTGGTGAGCCGTTCTTGTTTAATTATGATTCTGGAGCTGAATGCTCACTAGTAAGCGAGTCTATCGCGCGCAAGCTTCAAGGCAAGCGATTGTATAATACAGTGACTATGACTGGCATAGGGCAGAATTCGGTTTACTCTACCATGCAAATTGAGACTATTGTTGAAATATATGATATCGTGGTTGTTTTTTATGTGTTACCGGATCACTATTTGCGTTATGACCTTATGATAGGTAGAAGTCGAAGTAGAAGTGCATATGACTTTCAACAAACTGATTTATGTCAAAATGTCTATTGTAGAGTCCTGTAATATCAAGAAAACTGATACTATTGACTTCCAGACGATCGACACTGACGTTCCAACTGACGGTAGATCTAAGCTAATAGAGATCCTAGAGTCGTTTAGGGATTCTTTTCTCGTTGGAATATCCCGAACTCCCGCTGATACAGCACCTATACAAATTCGACTAAAAGATCCCCATAAGACCGTCAATCGTAGACCTATAGGTTGAGTCCTGCGGAACGCGAAGCTGTTCGGATCAAGATTGTAGAGCTGCTGGAAGCTGTCATCTTTAGACCTAGTTCTTCTCCATTTTCTAGTCCAATACTCTTGGTACAGAAAAAGGATGGCTCCCAACGATTGTGTGTCGAAAAGAAGAGTACGTAGAGTACCTTGGTTATTAGGTTAGTCAAGGACATATTCGCTCTAACGGCTATCGTGTTATCGTCTCAGCACCTGAGACGATAACACAACTTCGTCAGTTCATCGAGCGAGCGTCTTATTTTCGCCAGTTCGTGCCGATGTTCTCGCAAACGATGGTCCTACTATACTCGTTCACTTCTGGAAAAGGTAAACTAATCTGGAAACCCGAGCACGAGAAGAATAGGCAGCAGATCATATCTGCTCTTACGAATGAGCCTGTACTGAGTATCTACGACCCAGATCTCGATCTAGAGCTGCATACCGATGCGAGTGCCATCGGCTACGGTACGATACTACTACAAAAGAAGGAAGGTAATATGCGAGCGGTTGCTTATTTCAGCAAGTGTACCACAAACGCCGAATCGAAATACCATTCGTATGAATTTGAGAATTTGGCTGTCGTCAAAGCAGTGAAACACTTCCGTCACTTCCTTCATGGCCGAAAATTTCTCGTGGTAACGTATTGTAATTCTCTACAAATGACTCGCAAAAAGCTTGATTTAGCCCCGCGTGTGCAAAGATGGTGGGCTTTCCTGCAAAGTTTTGACTTCGATAACATTCACCGAGAGGGTAAGCGCATGGCACACGTAGACTTTTTCTCTAGGAATCCTCTACCTGTAGAAGAGAGAAAAGGATCGTGAATTTCGCTGAGGTTTCGGACAATTGGCTTCTAGCTAAGCAACAGCGTGACCAGACCAGCTTTCACAGATCCTGGCCGATTACAAAAATAAGAAGCTTCCTGAAAACGTTGCGAAAACGTACGAGCTGAAGTCCGGTGTCTTGCATCGTAAAATTCAGTGCAATGGTAAGACCCACTATTGACTCATTGTACCTCGGTCACCTCGGTGGTCATTAATAAACAATGTGCATGAAGGAATCAGGCATCTGAGTTGGAAAAAGACTCTAGAAAAGGTATTCGAGAGTTACTAGTTGAACGTATGGCCAAGTATGTGCGACGATTCACCAATAATTGCGTAACCTGTAAGGTTTCAAAGTCACACTCTGATAAGGTCCAAGCTGAAGTCCACCTGATACCCAAGGTCGCTATATCATGGCACACGGTGCACATCGACGCCACCGGTAAGCTTAGTGGGAAAAATAACAAAAATAAGAACGTTCACAAAGTTTGTGTTCCTGCACCATACTCTACAAATTGACGCATTAAAGCTTTAAAAGCTTGCGTATCTTTGTTTGGGACCACTGTTAGAGTGATTGCAGATCAAGGACGTTGTTTTGCAAGTAGAAATTTCAAAGGCTACTGTACTAAAGCTTCATCTCATCGCTACAGGCAGTTCCCGAGCAAATGGCCAAGTAGAGCGTGTTATGAGCACTCTAAATAACATGCTCACAGCAGTTGAAGTTAGTAAAAAGTCCTGGCAAGATTCTCTACCAGATATCCAGCTTGCTCTAAACTGCACTCAAAGTAGAGTAACTAAGTTCAGTCGACTGGAGTTACTAATTGGCAAGGTAGCTAGACCACTAGATGTCATGTTCGCTGACGACGTAGAGCCTGATGTTGACATAAAACAGGTGAGAAAACAAGCTATACAGAACATGCAAGCAGGTTCTGTATATAACAAGTTACGCTTCGATAGTACTAAAGCTAAGCTGAATCCGTTCTCTGTTGGTTATTTCGTTCTGCTTCAAAATGAAGAGCGCAACCAGACAAAACTTGATCCTAAGTACAAGGGCCCATTAAAAATCAATGAAGTCCTAGAAGGTAATCGGTACATTTTGAAATCACTTACCTCTATCCAAACATACAAATACGCTCATGACAGATTGCGTAAAATGCCAGATGTAGTACTTTTGATGACCGTGTTATCGACAGTGACTCTGATGACCAAAATGAATCTACTTAGTTTTGATTAGGGGTTATTAATTTGAAATGAACTGAATTGAACGATTCCTAATAAGTTTTGTGATTATTAAAATTTGGTACTAAATTTTCATTAGCTATAGTATGGTGGATGTGAGTGTTGCCAATAGCACACAGCAACTTTAGACGTAAGCGTAAAAGGGTCTGAGCATTCGGGAGCTGATCTTCCCGTTGCATTGCGGCCACCTTGATTGACGGTAGCGTGCGGTTGCTGATGAGGTGTGATGATTCGCTTTGAGTTTCTGACACTGTTACCGGATGGAGGTGACACGACCATGACCGGATAGAGGTCCTTGGTGGGTGAATGACCGGATAGAGGTCACTGTTGGTATAACCGGATAGGGGTTATGGTGTAAAGATGAGCTGTGCACATAGAAATGAGATGCAAGGATTAATCTTGTTTTGGTTTGGATCTGTTCAGTTCTAGTTAAAATTATTCTTATTTTATGACTGACTATAATTTGGTTTCTAAATAATTGATGGATGTAAATGAAAATATTGCTATCAAATATCAGAGCTAGTTACCCGCACCTACCCCTTTGGTCAGTTTGACCGAGTGATACTTGTACTCTCCGGAAACTAATTGTCCTCAGGAACCTCATCACGCGTGGACGCGTGATATGTCATGATGGCCGTGTCGGAATCCTGCCAACGCCCTCTGACGTTCTATAGCAGCACTTAATGGTATTTGAGTTGGTATCGTCATTATTGAGATTTATAAACGTCAAACTCGTATTCTGTGTTATTGGTTTGAAACGTCAGGCCTCCGCCTGGGTCAGGTCGGTGCGGAGCTGGCAACACTTGTTTTGACAGATAGTTGGTAAGCCTGCGAGGATCGACCAATGAGAGGCCTGGGTTTTTGTAAAACGTAGTTTGTGCGTTTACGCGGGTTTTTGGAGATCAACTTGGTGGGAACGGATTGAAGCGCCAGCACTTTGGATTGATCATCGCTACGGAACACAAGTGTACCTCTCCGCACTGAACTTGCCGCGTTTCCTGAAATCGTATCCGTCGATATCTTTTCAATCCGGCTGTATTTTAAGAAGATCATTGTAAATACTTGTAAAAATCAAATAATAAGAAGTTTGAAGAATCGGAAAAAGTTTAATTCGCCGTTGCGCTATGTCTAAAGATCGTGACGTCCCTCCCTCTTCGTTATATATTTTTTACAAACACAACGAATTCTTGCAAATCTTGACGGAAAATGGTCTGTGAAGAGTCCTATTGAATCCAGTACATCTCCATTTTGAAACTTTTGATAATGCTATATCGTTTCTATATAACTGATTGGTCATGTGTAACACTTCTACTTATTAGTTTATAATACTAAACAGTGATATAATTTTGCCACTTTCGAATACCTGTGACGTTCTTAGGGACGTTATAGGACAGGGTTTTCTAAAACGTTCTAAGAGCTTTTATAGGACCACTTTTTGTTGATGCGCGGGCGGCGCACAAACTTACCGTTTCTTGTGGGGTGGCCAAAGTGGAATAATTTTTTGGTATAGACAATACGACGTGATGGAAAAATTATGATGCTTTCGCTGATTTTTCTATGCTTCATTAGTGGATTTATAGATGATTTCAAAATACGCGAACCATCGGAAATAATTCGTTTTCGTTATATTATTTTTTTAAACGCCATTTCAATCATTCGGGAATGTGGTGATTTGTGAAAAAGTGTGTTAAGTCGCTGTCGCTGACTACGAGTGGCTGTGGTCGGTGGCCCGTTTGCGCCGACTAAGTTCATAGTATAAAATACCAGTAGAGCAGGAACTTTTAAGAAGTTACATGGAAAGGCTTGACCTCAAAAAACTCCGAACTCTTTTTGCGTATGTACCTACATTGATTTGTGGATCTGACAAAGGTAGCGGTATTAATAATTGCTATACTTTAGTAGAATTCATGTTCACTCATCAATTTCTGACACAGTGTTCACGGGCAGGTGTCTCTAAAAAAGCTGAAATAAAAAAGTATTGTTTCAAAGCAAACAACTGCGTAATGAACATGTATTTTGAAGTTATTCATAACTCAGATAAAACTTATACACTATTGGAATGCGAATAATTTTACAAAAAAATATTTTGAGGAATTCTGAGAGACGATACACTTCCAAAGCGTTGAGAGCCTCGGCTACTAAAAAAAGAGCTAAACGAACAGAAAACAAGTCAGCACCTATTTAACCAACAGATAGTTTGCCATTTCAAGATAAGGCTGCACCTATATCCCAGCTTTAACACAGCCAGTCTTGTTCGCTACAGAATATCAGTTGGACTGCCGATATAAATTGCTCTTGCGTCCGAATGAAGCGATCTAAATGCAATAAAAATCTCCAAAATAATTAATTTACCTAACCAAAATATCCAATTGTAGTCGGATCGCTTTAATCGGACATAAAAGCAATTTATATCGGCATTCGAATCGATATCGAGCGTGCGATATCGCTTCATATCAGGAAATACGCTAAATATGAATAATATTTATTTTACCAAAAAAAAATATCGTCTCCAGATTTTTTGCAGACAGAGGAATATTATAATATGTCGCAGAGCATATTACCAACAAGTTTTCGAAAAAGAGAGCAAGTGCTTATTTCACCTATCTATGAACCCGAAGATCCTTTGAGCATAGAAAAAGAAGACGCCATATATCAAAATACGCCAGCTACAGAAGAGCGCGATACAAACGATGTTGTTAGTGTCTCTAAGATGAGTGAGAATGAATGCTCTGATTGTGTAAACAAACAAAATCTCGACAAAATAAATTATCATTTTGGCTGTTTAGTTTCGGAGGATTTGCAATATGTACCACCGTGCATGAGATACATTCTATATCGTCATATTTTAAAAATAATAGATGCTTTCAAAGGAAAACATATTAATGAAGACGAAGTAACAATGATGTATCCTCCACCTCCACCTAAACAAAATTAATTACCTACAGCGTATGTATTTTCTTCTGATTTCATTATTTCCAATTGCTGAAATATTTCCAATCGTATCATTTAAGTTATTTTTGTATTTATTTCCGGCATATAATTTCTAGAGAAAAGTTGTTGGTTTTCAGGAGGTGAGTAAAGATCATCGCTGACTTATAGGACCCCGCTCTCACCAGACAAAAAAAAACTTTCAAATATGACTTTTTAGGTGGTGCTATAAAAATATACTATCGAGTTGTACGTTTGACTAAATTTGAATGATAATTTTTGCCGGCCAGGAGCGTTGTCGTATAAGTCAGCCTTGACCTTAAATCCTGTTGAGTTTCGCCAGTTATTTTCAGTAACCTTATATTGAGATATTATTATAAGGGAAAGGTATTAAAAATATACTATCTTGTTATATTATTACCAAATTTTTCAAATTACAATTATAATTTATGTTTAAGTTTGGAAGCATGGTTTAATGACCTGATAATATTTTATGTGTTATTGATCTTCTGAGTGTTTTTCTGATTATTTTAATTATTATTTTAAAGAAACGTTTAATTAATTAAAACTTTCATTGACATACCATCCACATAAATAAGCTTACGAAATGATTAACATACCATCCACATAAATATGCTAACGAAATGATTAATGATACCTACATAATTTTACACAGTATGTTATAATTGCACAAAATAAATAGTTGATCGGTATTAGATTGAGACTAGTTTGCACTTAATTTCGTTAACCCTAATTGCTATTCTAGTTTTGTGCAAATTTTTAGTTTTGCATTTGTAATGCTCAAATTTACGGATCCCAAGTAAGTTATAATCGACTTATGGTCTGTTTGTTGTTTTCCCATGGCTAATTGTATTATGAGTTGGTATTTACAACTTTATTTTTTATTAACAATGAAAGTAACCAAAATATATGAATTAAAAATAAAATAGAAACACTAAAAGAAACAACTACGCGAATAAACCACCCCGGGACATTGCCGAGGCTAAGGTTCCCATGACGCTTGCAGCATTTCCCCGCTGCACCGCCAGGGAGATCCTTTGCATCAGAAATGCCCCAGAGCGGTTGTCAAATCCTCTATCCCTTAGACGGCGCCCCAGATCCTTAATAAATATTTTGCATTTATATATGTTTAAATAGGAAGATTTTATTGGCGTTGTAAAAACATCCGTAAGAGGTTCAACGCGATTTCCGAAAATAATGTCAATTGTCAATTGTCAATTGTAAGACGGGCTGGTTTCCGCAACTCGACGACGAAAGCGCCTATTTTGCGTGTGGGTGGGAATGCGATATCATTCGAGCCAACCCAACTCGTCCAGGCACGCCAGCAGGCCCTTAACGTTACCGGCTATCCCTGGAAGGTCCCTCGATTGACCGAGGTGTTTAGCCCTGTAGTCCGCTACTCCTGTGCACTCCATGAGGACGTGAGCAGCCGTTTCTTCTGCCTCCAAGCAGGCTCTGCAAAGGGGGCTGTCGGTAACACCTAGGACATATAGATGTGTATTAAAGAAACCATGGCCAGTAAGTGCTGCAGTCACCATTCGCATGCGCGGACTACTCAGTCGAAGCAAGGTCTTAGCAAGCCTAGCGCTGCGGCGGACGGCAAGGCCAGCTTAGTCTGTCTGCACTCCTCATGGTTTGTCCAAAGAGTGGCATGATCATTCCTGGTCGACTCTCTCAGAAATGTGCGTACCATCTTGAAGGGAAGAGGGATGATAGGTTCGAGACCATACGCTGCCAAGCTAGATCCTTTACGCGCCAACTCATCGGCTGCATCGTTACCTCTTGACATGCTGTGTCCTTTTATCCATTGAAGGATTACGCGGTTATGTTGACATACCTCCATTAGTCGTTTGTGACACTCGTAGATTAGCCCTGAGTTAATAGTGTTGCTATTTAGGGCTTGTAAGACGGCCATGCTATCCGAGAGGATTCGAATGGAGGAATCTCTTACACTTCTCGATGCTATGGCATTAGCGGCCGAGATGAGGCCCATGCATTCAGCTTGAAAGACAGTATTATGGGCACCCAGTGGAATGGCTATCTTGATGTTTAGGTCCTCCGAGATGGTGCCTGAACCAGTGCCCTGCTTCAGTTTTTGAACCATCGGTGAAAATTCTGAGCTCTTTAACGTCGAGCCCCTCAACCCGATGGTCTTCATGTAACTGTATATTGTATTTTTTGTCGAAAACAAATTGTTTAGGGATTCTGTCACTGCAAGCCATAGAGATGGGATTTTTTTTGTAAACTTCCCCTAGGATGGCGGTGTGTGAGGTCCTGTTTTTCCTCCAAAGTCCAAAGGTGTTGAGTCTCACCGCAGATGACGCGGCCTCCTGCTTAATGTACAGCTGGAGTGGCGGAAGACACAACATGGCCTCCAATTCTGCTGTTGGAATAGTTCTCATACTACCTGTGATAGCCATGCAAGCCAGCCTTTGGAAGCTTTGGAGGTTTGGAGGAGCATTGTGGTTAGTTTGGTCCTGGTCCACCACACCACAGCTCCATAGCAGACAAGAGGACGGATCACCGTCACGTACAGCCAAAGAATGATGTTGGGAGAAAGTCCCAACTTTTTCCCCACCATTCTCCGACACTGCCAGAAAGCAATACTCGCCTTCTTTAGTTTGTTGTCAATGTGGCTACTCCAGTTGAGATTGCTGTCCAAGGTTATGCCCAGGTAATTCACCTCAGTTGCTAGCTGGAGTTCCGTTCCAAAGAGCTTAGGTAGGGTATACATAACAAGAGCCCTATTGTTAGTGAACATGACCATTTCCATTTTTGTTGGGTTAACCGCCAGGTCATATTCTAGACACCAGCGCTCCACGATGCGAAGAGCTGTTTGTTTAAGGTTGCACACTGTGCTCGAAAATTTACCTGTGATGAGGATTACCAAATCGTCGGCGTATCCTACGGTGTAGTATCCATTTGCGTTAAGCTTGATAATTAGGTCGTTAATGACCAGATTCCACAGCAGCGGGGAGAGCACTCCTCCCTGCGGGCATCCCCGCACTACCTCCGCCGACAGGGACTCACCAGCTAGACGCACGATACGTTTATTAAGCATGTTTGTGACCCAGTTGTTTACAGCTGTTGACACTCCATGCCTTGTTAGAGATGCACTTATACTGCTATTCTGCGTCTTGTTAAAGGCACCTTCTATATCAATAAAAGTTCCAAGACAGATGCATTTGTTTTGAATCGCCTCTTCAATTGTGGATACAACTGCATGGAGAGCCGATTCAGTAGACTTACCCAAACTATATGCATGCTGATTCTTGTGTAAGGGTATATGTTTTAACGCTTCATCTCTCAGGTGCCTCTCGCACAAACGTTCAAGAGTCTTAAGCAAGAACAGGTGAGGCTAATCGGCCTGAAAGATTTAGCGTTAGTGTAGTCGCTCCTTCCTGGCTTCGGTATGAAAACTATGTTTACTACTCTCCACCTTTTGGGAACGTATCCGAATCTAAGACATGCTTTCATGATTCGGACCATTATATTGATGGCGGGTTCCCCACCCCACTGTAAAAGTGCTGGAAAGATTCCATCTGGTCCTGCTGATTTAAAAGGTTTAAAGCTATTAATGGCCCATCTCACCTTGTCAGCAGTGATAATATTATTAGATATTTCTAAGTGGTCGACAGCTTCATGGTGAACCTCTTCCGGCCACACAATCTCTTGAATAATTCTACTTCCGGGGAAGTGAGTTTAAAACAAGAGACTGTGTGTTTCTGTGGTGGAAGAGGTATATGTTCCATCGGGTTTTGTAAGCCAGCCTAGCCTGGAGGTGCCATGTTGAGCTAGTATCTGTCTTACCCGATTTGCTTGATCAACGGTTTCAATGTCGCTGCAGAATTTCCTCCATGAGTTGCTGCTTTTAAACCGTAGTCGTTTCTTGTACTTGGATTTGGTATCTTCGTAGTTGTCCCAATCCTCATCAGCACTGGTATTCATCGCCCTGTTTAGCAGTCTTCTGATCTTAGAACGCATCCTATCTAGATCAGGACCCCACCAAGGCTGCCCCTTGATGTTGGTAGGCAAGTTGAATGGTAGCAGTCTATTGATGTATTAGTAAAATCTGTTACCTGTTGTTCGATTTGTTCGGGTCCCTCCGGATCTTGTAGAGTCTCAGCCCAAGCAAGTCTTTCACCTAAGATAGCTCTGTACCTGGTTCTGTCAGTCTTGCGTGGGTTTCTCTTAGGGACAGTTGGGGAGAACGCTGCGTTGATCTCGAAGCGTATCCATCGATGATCAGAGCATGACGACTCGTTGGACACATGCCAGTCCCCACGTCGTCGGATATGTCCGCCGTTGCCAGGGTATTATCAACGATGGTTCTACTCCGCTTGGTAACAAAAGTTGGTTCAGAACCTATGTTAAGCACATTAAGGTTTGTAGTAAATAGGTATTCAACAAGTGTCTTACCTCTGCTGTTCATATCCGGCATGCCCCACAGTGGATGATGCGCGTTCGAGTCGGCCCCAACGACTTCTCGCAGTGGTCCACCAGCCGGCACAGGTCGTGTGGAGGCGGGTTGTCCTCCGCAGGCATGTAGGCGGAGGCCACCACGAGTTCGCGGCACCTAGCTGTGATGGGCAGTTGCAGCCTTATGGCACACAGGTCCCTGGAACAGAACTCTGTTAATGGCTGTGCTGGGATGTTGTTAGTAGTTATGATGCACGTTCTAGGGTTATCGTGATCAGTTGTAACGAAAAGCTTACCTCTCAAATTGGCGAGCCCTCGAATGCTACCGCGGTTGATCCACGGCTCCTGGATCAGAGCCACGGCAGTGCTGTTTGCCCCCAACCAGCGTCTTAACTGGGCCGTTGCAGTTTGGCTGTGTTGGAGGTTGGCTTGGAGGACTTTACAACCGCGGGAGAGGGACGCCATTTTTGGTGAACCCCTCCTCCACCTTCAAAACGAGTTCCTCCTCCAGCCGCATGGACAGCTCCTCGCCCTCAGAGGGCACCACTGCTGGTTCTTGCTCATCGCCTTCACCAAGCAGCATGTCCTTCCAGCGCGCGTGCCAATCCTGCGGTTGAGCAGCAGAACTTTCCCCGACTACATCGGGAACTGTTGGCTGCCGCTCTGGAGTGGAACTCTGGGGCATAGATACCCCAGTGATGACCAGCTTAGAGCTGGTCTGCGTTACCACCGGTGGTTCCTTAATAAATTTCCCACCGGGTCCCTGAAATTTAAGCTAGACCGAACCACTACCAAAAAGGAGCATTCTGCCCTTTCTCAGCAGGGTCGGCACCACATCTTCAGGGACGTCTGCAATGAGAAACAGGTTGTCCTGCTGCTCATCCACTTTCTGGAGGAGCCATCGGTCAACCTGTGCCCACTTGTTCATAAAGGGAGGACTACGCCGACGTCGGGCGCAGACTTCCACTTGCCCCGTTCGTTGGGTATGAGCACCCCACATGGAACCCTGCGGACCATCTCCGATTGGCGTTTCACCACCAACTGTACGTTGGATAGTGTAGACACGCCGGAGACACACTCCCGCAGCCAGTTCAGGGAGTACTCGTCCTCCACGAACAGTTTAAGGTGGCCGTCCTCGTAACGAGGCTTGCCACCGAATTTGGGTCCTTGCTCGGATCCGCCAACGCTTCCCTCAAGATTTTGTCATCAATCTCGTTGAGGATGAGCGTTGACAGATCCTGTGAAATATGACCAGGAGCGACGTCAGTAACGGCGATGTACTGGTCAGACTTCACCTTCTGAGCATAGGTGACCCCAGCTCTGCGCGCTTCCGTGCACTGCTTTTTAGGTTCCACTCGAGGAGAATTACTTTCCTCGAGTCGAGCCCTCTTAGCAGCCGCGCGGTCGTTTTTGCCGGGTCTCTTGGCAGATTTCAACTTCTTGTTAGAAGTCGGACCACCAGAGAACGCTACTACGGTAGGTTTAGCCCCGTTTGAGTCTAGGGTTGCCCCTTTGACACCACGGGAGCCGGTCACCTTACCCGCAGCTCGGGCTGTATTAACAGCAGGACCGCTAACGGTCGCCACCACGGTTTCTTTTTCCACCGGCGATTCGCCTTACGCCCTGGTCCGGTTTGCACCGTATCTGGACGTTTAGTCGATGGGCCCTTCCCTTGCAGGGATTGCTTAGGTGGTTTACGGTTTCGACCAACCGTCGTCCAGGCGCTGGCAAAATGCTCGGCGACGTTAGTCGAAAGGCTCCGCGCACCGGGTTGCCCCGTGGCCCTGCCTCTCGACTCGCTTTCGGGCTTTGTGCAGCTAATCTCCACAGTGGAAGCACTACCGGTTTGCACCGGTAGGTCATTGATGGTGGCAGTGCGCCCAGTTAAGGCTTGAGGATCTGCCGAGGCAGATTCTCGCACATGTTTGGAGACGCTTGCGGTTTTCTCCGCTGGAAGCGTTCCAGAGGGGTTTTTCGACCTGACACGATCCATGGTCAAATGTATAAAGATTCGTCTACTCGGTTTCCCACCCTCCACGGAGCCCGCACATTTGGGAGCGCCTACTCGCTTGGAACAGCTTTCAGTCGCTAGGAGTACCGAGTAGATATAGGATAGCATAGGGCTGGTACTTGGCGCGACATCGGGAGCTCGCTTCTGTGGAGGATGGGAACCAAGGTGTCAGCGACATGGTCCTACCGCCGTAGTCACCGAAGCTTACCCCATCAGCATGGCCCATCCCACCGCTTTGGCTGACGCCTTAGCGGACCCTACACCCCTAGCCGTGGCCCTCTGACGGGACACTTGGCCGTTACCCCAACCCGCGGCTACGGGCGAGGCTACCGTTTTGCCTGAAATCCAGGCCAAAGAGGGCGTGTTGCCTTACGAAGCTAAATCCACAGAAACGCTCGGCTCAACCCCCCAGGACCCCTTCATCCTGGCCTACGGTGATCAACTGCGCAGACCACAAGACGCAGGTGAGTGTAGATAGTCTGCCGGGTACACCCACTTTAACCGACAGAACCGGAGGGACTTTTAGCCATCAGCTAGTAAGAGGTCCAGGGACCAGTCACTAGCCGCTGTTACCAGGGTGCACCAGGAGGAAGCAGAAGTTATGCAGTCGGACGTATCCTTCTGCATCACTTCAGCTCCCCACACTAGGAGGTAGTCGCTCAGAGCACCCTTACGAAAATATTGATACCATCTCTATTAACTTTAGACTCGATCTCAATAACATGATCTTCAATGTCCAACAACCATTTATCTTCACGACAAGGACAGAAAACACAACTTTTAAGTTGAAGCACAGTAAGTTTTGTACTTTTATTAAATGTTAAAAATGGGCCTTCAATATTTGATGTCTTTTTTAAAATCTTGTAGTTCTACATTAGCTTTCTCGCTCATATGCTTAGCAGCCTGTTCAAGAGGTTTTTTTTATAGAAAATAACTGATTTTCAAATGGGGTTGTTTAATATTTATGCTTCGGAACGCACCGGTTTTTCGTTGCGCGGGTCGACCGCGAGTGATCGGGACATCACTAGCTGTCACTTGTATAGAAACGAAATGACGAGTTAGAGGTTATCTTTTTGCACATGGGAAAAAGTCGGCGCCAGCATCGGGAAGCTTGGTTGAATGTCAATTACAATAAGCACGGAACAATCGTCGGGAAATAAGTAGATTTCACGTCATCGGAGTGAGTGCTTCGTGTTGTGAAAGGTTGAAGTGATTCGGGGATCAATTCGTCGCGTTCGGACAGCGACCCTTTGTGTCGGCAAGCATCACGACGGCGACAGCAGTGGGCTGCAACGAGAGTAAGATTCGACTCCCCTCACCCGCCCCCCCCCCCTGGTGTTCCCATCCCGTATTCCTGCCTCGAATTGAGCTTTCGAATTCCGGTCCACGGCATCAAGGTCAGTACTGCTTTGTGACATTCCACTAAAAACAACCCTACCAAGATTCCACGCCCTGTCGGTCAAGGCGTGGAATTTATCATTTTGGTAGCAGAGGCGCGGTTTCCTAGAAGGAAATCGATTCACGGACGGTTGTAGGGTTGTTTTTTTGCCACATTGTAGCTGGGAGAGGGTAGATACCTCAGATTGGTCGGCAATCATTTTGTGAGTGAGTCGTGTGGTCGGTATACCACAATTTAGGTTCATTTTCGGTTAGTGAACGTATAATTGACGATTTAATTATCTATTATTATAAATTTGTAGTCGGAAACTACTCGGTGTGCATAAGGAACAGTCATTCGGTCGGACTATAGTATTGCAGTCGGGTTCCATAGTATTGCAGTGTTATTTCTGAATACAGAGCAGGGTCAGGCTATTTAAGGGGTATTAAGCTGATTTTGCTGACCTCAGTAGAAGTGTGGGTCATATCGGAAGGGCCACTTCTAGAAGGTTCACGGCTACCTACATTATATTAAAAATAGCCTTTTTTCTTATAATAAATTTTTGTGTGTTATTTTTTATTGTGCTTTATGGTGGCATTCTCTAATTGATTTAGAGTGTATAGTTATAAGGTGTATGTCCACAGGGCGACCATAATAAATATTTTTTAGGATTTAATTGTTTTAGTGGTTGCCTTAGTTTTGACAACTTAGTTTTAATTTCTGTGCCCAGCGCTGACGGGCAAGTGCTGGTCTCTGGCTATACTTAGTTCGGTAGTGAAGTATAAGACCAGAATCTATTAAATCGGTCAACATGGCACCTTCGCCCTTGACGGTACTGCGGCATGGTGTCCGGGAGGAAATGAGATGGCTCGCCCATACTCATAAGTATGTGGAGCGACCGGACATGGACGATGTCCTGCTAAAGCGTGTGGAGGACGCAATGACACGCGTCGGGAAGGTGTGTCGGCTGGCTGCGGAGGCTGAAGCTCTCGGGCTTACGGATGAAGCCTCGGTGGCTGCAGTGAAACAGCTCTGCGCGGATGCTGACCAAGCGATGGAATGCTTGGGTGACATCGAGCGTCTCGCGGAGAAAATTAAGCGGTCGCGAAGGAATGACCGTGGGGAGGGTAACGGAGACCCACCCCCGATGGGTATTGTTGGACGGCTGCCACACCTGGAGATTCCGGCCTTCAGTGAGGCAATTGATGAGTGGCCGGCCTTCATTAATTTATTTGATAGTTTGGTCCACGGTCGGGACGACCTGGACAACGCCTACAAGTTGGCCCAACTATTGACTACAAGTTGGCTCTGCGGGGTGAACCTAAGGAGTTGGTCGGTCACCTAACGGTCACGGCGGGCAATTATGAGATAGCCAGGTCCATATTGTTTGACCGCTACCAACACAAACGGCGGTTGGTTGATGCGCAGCTGGGGAAGCTGTTTAGCATCCCTAGAGTAACCCGGGATGTTGACATCCGAGTACAGGTGCTCAACCCTGTGCTGGTAGCCACTAAGGCCCTTCAGAACCTTGGTCTTCCGGTAAACCAATGGTCATACATTGTTTTGTATATGGTTTTGTCACGGTTGCCTGCAGCTGTTCAAAGTCGGTTTGAACAGCTGCATGGGGGCAGTAGCACGGAACTGCCCACGCTTGTCCAATTGACAGATTTCTTGGAGGGTGAATGCAGGCGATGTGACACACTGGTCACGGAGGCCAGTTTGCAGCGCCAACCCGCGCGGATGCGGGAGGGGCCGCGCCCCCCGCCCCCACGGGGGGGGTGGGAGGTCGAAGCAATTTGGCGTTCTGAATGCCGCGCCGTCGGGTGACGGCTGTGTGCACTGCGACAGTGCCGGTCATGACGTGACCAGTTGCGCCAAATTTAAGGCGCTCGGGGTAGCTGCCCGCAGGAAGATAGTCTTCCGTCACCGATTGTGTTTCGGTTGTTTGGGGCCGCACATGCTGAGCGAGTACTCGCGCGCGTTCCCCTGTGAGTGCTGTGGTGGCAAGCACCACATAGTGATGTGCCTAAATCGGTCAGGCCCTTCGGATGGTCACCAGGGCCGGACTCAGGTTGGTCGGCCACAGGGCCCAACCAGGGCCGGATCCAGTCCCCCTCCGGGCAACGGGGGTCACCAACGGGGTGACTGGGGTACCCGCGGACGGGACCCCCCCCCCGAGGGGAAAGGGGCAGCGCGGGGGGTAACATGCGGGATAGCCGGGGTTCAGTCGCCGCTGTCCACGGTCAGCGAGGACTTCGGGCCGCTGGCTCACCGCGTGTTACGGGCGGGTGTCAGATGGCACCTATGAGTAGCGCGAAGGCTGGGAGCCCACCTCCTTCTGCGCCACCCTGCCCGTCGCTCTGGGAGGCGAACAGGGAGGCGAACAGTCGGATGCCGCCCCCATTCCTGGAGCGTCCCAGGTTGGATTCGCTCTCCCCCATTCATCCACGGTGCGCACCGGGCACACCGTACACCGTCCGGTATGGCCTATCATACGGGTTGGGACCCCTTGATATACATACGGTCTGATATGCCGGTTGCATATCAGCAGCCGAGTTACTCCGGGGCCGACGGAGGTCTCAGCGGGTTCGGATCCCGCGGAGGTTCCCGCTAGGGACACGCCGCCCACTTACAGGGTGCCGCCACTCCACAGACGGTTATGCTCCCCACCGCCTCTGTGATAGCGTGGAGATCAGGCGGCAAATCATGTGTGGCACGAGCACTTTTGGACTCGGGGGCCCAGGGGTGCTTAGTCTCGTGAAACCATGTAAGACGGTTGGGCATTTCGGTAAGGGAGTATCCACATTCCTTTCCGGGAATTGGGAACACGGAAGTCGGTTCCGTTAAGGGAGTATGTCGGATTACTCTCTCGTCACGGGTGGATTCATCGGTGAATCTGACGGTCACGGCATTAGTCATGCCTAATGTGATGGGCTCACACCCTCACGTACGGTTGTCGCCCTCGGTGCGACAGTTGGTCGCTGGGTTGTCACTGGCTGACCCGGAGTTTGATATTCCGGGCCCAGTAGACATTTTATTGGGTGTTGATGCCTTGGAATACCTGTTAGTGCCAGGTGTCCACGTGTTGCAGGCGACTGGTCTGGTTTCGGTCAACACCAGACTGGGCCATGCGGTAATGGGTCCGGTCATGCCGGCTGCCCCACGCCTAGCGACTCGTAGTCCCTTATTCGGTTCTGTACTCTCGGAGGTGATACAGAAGTTTTGGGAGGTGGAGGAACCACCTACGGTCCGCCGGTTGGACCCGGTTGAAGAAGAGTGTGAACAGTTTTATCGGAAAAATACTGGCCGCCTTCGGTCAGGTCGATTTCTCACACGTCTTCCATTCCAGAGTGATCGCCAACCGCTGAGCAGTTCACACCATGCAGCCGAGACGCGGCTTCTGTCGATGGAACGACGCATGAAGCGTAACGGGATTTTCCGGCAGAACTACGTCGACTTCATGCGGGAATACGAGTCGCTCGGCCACATGTCGGTTTCGGGTATCGACTGGAAGCGTGAAGACCACTGCTTCCTGCCCCATCACGCGGTCTTGAGGACCCCGGAGGGCAAAATACGGGTAGTGTTCGATGGATCGGCATCAACATCTAACGGCATGAACCTGAACCAGTGTTTGCATTCAGGGTGTAACAACCCCCCCTCGACGTTTTTTGAAATAATATGAATAAACCCTAAGAGTTAACCGAACGATTCTATGAAAAGTAAATTTAAAGATATAACCAGCTAACCTTAACCTTAGGCCGTGTAGAATCTAGAAGAGTGTTCTTATAGTAATGTCAGCTTCTTGTTGAGTAAATTTGTATGTGTGTGTTTTGTGAATGACCAAGTAACCACGTCAATCTACATGCTATATGGAATTAGAATATGTTTGTCATTTAATGTAAAGTTAGGTAGGCCAACCAACATGATATACGGTCAAGAAAAGAAAGATCAAAACAGCCACAATCAAAAAAATATTTAGTTTGTTACATAGTTTTATAAGTATTTAGGTATTTCAAGAGTGAGAAGGAAATAACGTAATTATTTGTAGTCATACGAATTTCAGACACTTGTTTGTTACATAAACCTAAATAATCGTGTTTGTCTCCCTAACTACATAACCTCGACAACCTAGGTTTAGCCGCAACTAAACTCCTGTCTAGCCTAGTCTAAAATCCTAGTGTTATACCACGTCCATCATCGACACCACTCGAAAATGGTTGAGTTTGATTTGAATGTGTTTGTATGTTTAACGACTGTGTGTGTGGGAATTTCAAAACTCGCTACACGAAAGGAATGAGGAGAGGATTAGCCCGCGAATATCCTAAGAGCCAATCCAGGAACCCTATGGTGAAGGAAAAAGGAAATAAGGGTCGCTCCAAGCCCATACTCAGACTCTGATCAATTACCTACAAGTTCTTATCTAACGACCCAAGGATAGTTTTGGAATTTGGGGAAGGTTGATTTAAAAGATAGTAACCGAGGTATATCTCGGCGCTTCAGACACTCACGAAAATCCACTGCAACACGCAATCACAACTATCCCAGTTCGAGACGCGTAAAACGGCGAATCGAACTGTATAGAATTCCAGAAAGACGTTTTTCACTGTAGTTTGACGCGGAGACTGAATGGCTCCCCCTCTGAGTCTTAACTCACACTTCACTCGACGACCAGCAACAAAAAGCCCCCTTTCATCTCGACCCATCCCTTTTATATCCTCTATTCCCACCAAAACGTCCTCCCCAGGCATGCTCGCCAAAACACCACGTAAAACTCCGCGAGTCATTCTCATTGGTTCGTTTCATTTCCTTTCGAAACTCAGTGCTCTGATTGGTCACTGGTCCACACCGTATACACACTTTATATTTTAGATCACACAGTTCAACCAGCAATAGACTTTATAACATCATAAAATAATTTAAATAAAATAATACCCATTTGTTTTCTATATAAAACATCTTATTGCAATTATAGTGAATAAAGTTCTAATTTGAGTCAAACCATCTGGAATTTAAAGGCGATCGACCGCCATCTGTACCGCCATCATTGAACTAACTACGCATCTGTTTGACCCACCAAACTATATCGTAACTAAACACCCTTACGTATGAGTTTCGATTGAATGAGCCATGGCAAATGCGACACTTCAAAACAACATCACAAATGTGTAAAATGGTCATAATTCGACATCCACTGAAAGCAACGGTGAAGTTAAACCATATTCATTTTAAATTTATGATTCACAACTTATTTCATAGCTCTTAAAGTTTATCCACATTTTGGAGATTTAAAAAAAATATACATTTCTACCTACTGAGAAATAAACCAAATGTTTGTTTTGTCACAAGGGCCGAAGTTGAACCATGACATCGCGGATGTTATCACACGGTTCCGTCGACACAATGTTGTGTTTGTAGCTGACATCCGGATGATGTTTAGACAGACGGTCATTCACCCTGACGATAGACGGTATCAGCTGATACTGTGGCGAGAGAGCCCAGATCAGCCCATCAAGGTGTACGAGCTGAACACCAACACGTACGGGCTACGGTCTAGTCCTTATTTGGCGATTCGCACTCTGCGGGAGTTAGCGGATCGAGAACGGTTAAATTTCCCTAGAGGAGCAGCGATCCTGGAGCAGGATCTTTACGTGGACGATATCTGTACCGGTGCAGATTCCGTAGAGGAGGCGCTCGCTCGACGGGACGAGCTAGTTGAGCTCTTACGGGGTGGGGGTTACGAGCTCCGGAAATGGATGTCGAACTCTCCAGAGTTACTGTCTGGTCTTCCGGATGACTACCAGCAGGATCCCCACATTTTTGAAAATTTGGAAAATCCGAATATGTTGTCGGTATTAGGCGTCCAGTACCAGCCGGTGTCAGACATGTTTTCGTATCGGGTCGAGTTGGACTCCCCGAAGGTCTGGACGAAACGGAACGTCCCTTCAACGGTGGCTAGGACGTTTGATCCAAACGGGTGGATCACCCCGGTAACATTTCAGCTCAAGTGTTTTATGCAGCAATTGTGGTCTGCTGAGCTGAAATGGGACGACCCGATCGGCGGGTCATTGAGCTCAGAGTGGGCATCGTTCTTTTCGACCCTCCCTGGCATCAATCGGATTTCACTGCCACGGAGGTTGGTCCCCACCAAACGATACACCGCCACCCTGCATGGGTTTTGCGACGCCTCGGAGAAGGGCTACGGAGCTGCGGTGTATCTGCGTACGGTTGACTCCTCGGGGGAGGTTGATGTGCGGTTGGTCATGGCCAAGATTAAGGTTGCGCCGTTGCGCACTCGCCTGACCATTCCCAAATTAGAGCTTTCAGGAGCGGCTCGCCTGACTCGTCTGGTCAACCACACGATGACGGTTCTTCGTGGGTCAATAGCGTTAGAAGATACGGTCTACGCTTGGACGGACAACCAGATCGTGTTATGCTGGCTGTGAAGGCTTCAGTTCACAAGCTGGAGATTTTTTTGACGAATCGGGTTTCAAAGATATTGAATTCGGAGGTTCCCTTAATCTGGAGACATGTTCCAGGGGAGATGAACCCAGCAGACTGTGCGTCTCGTGGGTGTCACGCTCCGGAGTTAGTTGGACATCCCTTGTGGTGGGGTTCAAAATGGTTGACTCAAGCCGAATCGACAGTCGGTGTCTGTACGACGCAACCAGAGCCGGAAGAGGAGTTCAGCCTGCTGGAATGGTACAGCTCGCTCGACAAGCTGGTCAATGTGACCGCCTGGATCTTCCGATTTGCGCGGAATTGCCGCAATTCTGAGGCGCAACGGGTGCGGACACAGGTTCTGACACCACGGGAACGGAACCATGCGTTGTTCGCATTGGTACGGAACGTGCAGACGGTGCACTTTAAGTCCGAACTGGACATTCTGAGACGCGGACGCGTCCAACTGAAGGGAGCTGTGGCTCGGCTCAACCCGTTTATTGACCCTCACGGATTGCTGAGGGTAGGAGGTCGGCTGCGGAATGCCAACCTGCCTTATGCGGCTCGCCACCCGTTGTTACTCCCTAGGAAAGGGAAGTTGGTCGAACTGTTGATACAGGATCGATACATTCGGAATGGGCATATCGGATGCCACGCCTTGATGGCGTTTCTCCAGCGCGAGTTCTGGATTCTATCGGGAAGACGCTTAGTGCGTAGCGTCGTATTTCGGTGCCTGCCTTGTTATCGGGCCAAAGCGGCTACGATGCAGCCCCAGATGGGCGATTTGCCCTCGGATAGGGTTAACGAAATCCGGCCCTTTGCGGATGTCGGAACGGATTTTTCGGGACCATTCATGGTCAAGTCTTCACAGCTACGGAACGCCAGATTAGTGAAGGCATACCTGTGCGTCTTCGTGTGCTTGGCCACGAAGGCAGTCCACTTGGAGGTGGTCAGTGACCTCACTACGGAGGCATTTATCGCATGTCTGGATCGGTTCGTCTCACGAAGGGGCCTCCCGTCATTAATCCGTTCGAACAACGGCACAAATTTTGTCGGAGCGAGGCGATATCTGCAGGAGGTCACTCAATTCCTGAACGGTAACCAGGACGCCATCGGTACGGCTTGCTCCCGACGAGGGATTGAATGGGTTTTCAGTCCGCCGGGATGACCTCATTGGGGAGGAATTTTTGAGGCTGCGGTTAAATCGGCTAAGTCGCACCTGACGAGGATCATCGGTGAGACCTCTCTACGCTTTGAAGAGATTGCGACGCTGTTCTGTAAGATTGAAATGACACTGAACTCGCATCCGTTGTGCCCGCTCAGTTCGGATCCAAATGATTTGGAAGCGTTGACGCCGGGTCACTTCCTGATAGGTCAGCCCCTTAACGCCCTGCCAGAATACCCATTCGGTGATGTTAAGTTAAGTCGGTTAACTAGGTGGCAGATGTTGCAGCAGATGGCTCAAGATTTTTGGAAACTTTACTCAAGGTACCACCTTGAGTACTTGCACATCTTGCAGCAGCGCCTTAAGTGGACTGACCGGACGAGCCCCCCTCAAGTCGGTGATTTGGTGCTGATTATGGATGCGAACCTGCCCTCATTGAGATGGAGACGAGGACGGATCGTCAATTTGTACATGGGTCGGGATGGCACGCCTCGATCAGCAGAAGTCAAGGTGGGGGACTCGGTCCTCAAGAGAGCGGTCGCAACACTTTCTCGCACCGGTTTTTCGTTGCGCGGATCGACCGCGAGTGATCGGGACATCACTATCTGTCACTTGTATAGAAACGAAATGACGAGTTAGAGGTTATCTTTTTGCACATGGGAAAAAGTCGGCGCCAGCATCGGGAAGCTTGGTTGAATGTCAATTATAATAAGCACGGAAAAATCGTCGGGAAATAAGTAGATTTCACGTCATCGGAGTGAGTGCTTCGTGTTGTGAAAGGTTGAAGTGATTCGGGGATCAATTCGTCGCGTTCGGACAGCGACCCTTTGTGTCGGCAAGCATCACGACGGCGACAGCAGCGGGCTGCGACGAGAGTAAGATTCGACTCCACTCACTTGTAGTAGAGTATGTTTCACGGGTAATACCCTCTCTCTCTCTTTATAGCACTACAGAAATACACTTGAAACTATTACAACACAAATACGATTAATAAAGGTATCTGTCATTACTTATCTAGAGCAGTATCCTTCTATACTAGTATCATTAGAATTTGATAAAGCGATATAACTATAAAGGTTGCAAAAGATAGTTTTATTCACATTTTCTTTTCACTTTCACTTTCTTATAGGTCATATTTGCACTTTATGTTTATAGAGCAAAACAGAGTACTTGAACGCTTTTATAGATCACAAGATTACGGCGATCACTGTTATGAAACGTTTACACAGCGTTTTAGCACTATAAGGTTATGTTACTGCTTTGCGTGTTGGGGTGTGCTCGCCGAACGTAAATACACTATTTTTTTCTGGTTCAGGTTTTCAGCCTCAACCGAAATGTCACAGAGGTTCCTGGGCAATTCTTACAATTCCTTATTGTAATAAATTTATTAATTCAGGATTAGTTTAAATCGGTTGATCAATTTCGCTAGTATTTTCTTCCCCGATCGCATCGTAGTTTTCAAAATTTCTTTGATAATCTGGCTCTTATGGCACCTTTTGGAAAAGTTCCAAGCATGTCGGAATAGTTGTGTTATTTTTAACGACATCTTCTACAAAACTATCTATGCGTTTACTAAGAAAAATGCATTTCATTTTCCTTTTAATTACTCTTTTTTTCGATATTAATTATTTAATTTTAAAATAATTTCGTAATGCCTCGGTTCGCAATACATAGACAATAGAAATGACATAAAATAGCGAATGTTTGTAAGGCCCAATAAGTCTGTTTAATTTATGGTTCCACCCTTCTACTGTATTCGCGAATTATTCGTTGTGTGTCGTTCTTTATGACAACAAAACAATGGCATAATTTTTGCTTTGAGCCACTGGGTCTCCATGTATGTTATAAAATCTTTTATTTTGTCAGTATCTGGAGCAATATCTTGAAGAGAAAGTTTCCAGTACATAATGAATTGCTAACCGAGCTAGGCATGTGACGAGCAAGACATTTTTTTTTCAGCAATTGACTCGAAGGAAAGGTTTTTTGCCTTGCGCCAAATAGCATGAGTAAAATGATAAAAGCATCCTTAATTTTTTCCTACAAGAAATACATTTATGAACGCAATATCGAAGTCGCAATGTGAAATTCCGGATTCCATTCACGGATTTATTTTTTAAATAAAATCGGCAGAAAAATCGGCAATATTTTAATAAAACTGTCTAGGTTGTGGTTTCGTTTTTATTAAAAAATCAATAGAAATAAAATATCACAAACAAAAGATAATAATCCAGTAGCTTAAACATCAGACCTTCTGGCAAATCCGGCAGTTAATATTTTTTGCTGACTTATTTATGATGTTGGCCCAATATATAATTAAAGTTTGTGACTTCGAGCGCCGAATTAAACCTTTTCATAAATCGATTAAATCGCGAATTATTATTATTCTTTATTTTAGTTTTTGGCGATTTTAGCCTAACAGTCTTCTAATAAAATTACCTTTTTTTGTGAAGTCAATAGTTACAGCGTACGAGTGCCGAAAAGTCTACTTCAACATGCATTTTAACCGTTAAATGAAAGGGACACGTCCCTTGTACTTTAAATAAACCCTTTTAGGATCAATTTGTTATCTGACTGTCTGTCGGTCCATCCGTCCGTTTTTAATTTTTGCTCTCTTAGTCCCTTTTTCCCAGGAACTCGAAACGGTACTCTACCTCCTACCACTCTTTAGAAGTACTGCCAGTAGTTGAATTATATTGGGTTTTGGGTTTCAAAAATTTATTTATTTTAGCATGCCATCCTTCGACGGCATTGTTCGTGCAGTTTAGCTGTTTATAGCAAGTCCATCGACCAAAATACATAGATTTTGGGTTCATCCAGGTCTCGAAAAAATAGTTGTTAAAAACCTTTGTATTTTTTGTTTTCGGTCCAACCTCAAAAGCATACAACCACGCATCTAATAATTCTTTAAACGGTAAATGGGCCAAAGCCGACAACCGCTTCATATGAACTTTGCCCAGTTTAGTCTTTTTCATTCATTGACTCAATCCGTTGACTCGGTGTTTTCTTTTATGGGAAGTTCTGTTTTTACGTCAACCATGTGGTGCATTTTCCGTGGACGCCCAAGGTGCCTTGCTCTAGTCGTGGTCACCCTGGTCCTCTCTTCATTACCCTCCCCGCATCAGCGTGAGCTTCATCTTTATGATGATCACGTTCAGATGATTCTGCGACAATATCTGAATCGTACATCATCAATCAGTTGGCGTTATTCCACAGATACTTCTTGTTCTTCATGTCCTCCCTCGAGAACACGAATACGTTCATCTTCATCTGGAATTTGATTATCTGGATTTCCTCCAGTTTGGGTAGAATTGAACTCTATTTACATTCGTTTCCGTCACAAGAGACGAGAGGTGGGCGTGATTGCAAGTACTTTGTTTTCCGAATCATGATTTATGGTATTTTTGAAATTCAACGACCCACGGACCGACATACGAAAGTATTTTTGTCGAACCTGAAGCGACGTCTATAACGTCGAGAAAAAAAAACACAGAAAAAAAGAGTAGAGAAAATCAAACACAGAGCTACACAACATTGTCCAAGCAAAGGCACGAAGGCAAGAAGTAAAACCAGAGGAGTCATTCTACGAGCCATTGAAATGAACATCCAACAAAAAAGAGTTAAACAGTTACGAGATCGACAGAAGAGTAAACAGTATCGCGAAAGGAAAAACAATAGCAATTATTTGCTAACTGTTTTTGCCTTTCGCGGTACTGTTTACTCTTCTGTCAATCTGTCGATAGAGGGATTATCTTCGTAAATCATAATATATTCTAATAAATAAATAAATTACAAGAGCATGACTGCTCTCTGAAATAAATAAATTACAAGAGCATGACTGCTCTTGTAATTTATTTATTTATTAGAATATATTATGATTTACGAAGATAATCCCTCTATTATTAATGATCAGATTTCTTACCCGCCACGTGAACCACCAATTCGTAGATCATGCCAGAGACTGAGCGAAGGATCACACCCTTTTTTATTCTTTTCATACAGACATTTCTACACCACTACCAGATCCCTCTTCAAAATCCGTCGACATCTCTAACCGATTGTCAAATATTTTGCCAAGTTGCAGCAAAATATCACCGAATAGTTATTTTACAAATAGTCCTTTTTTTTCAGCACCATTGCTGCCTTAAAAACGATATTCACGAGGTTGGATTGATGTTGTCTCCAGTATAACATCCTAGTCGACGAACTCTGAGACTTCAAGCAAATATAGTATTAATTCTTCAATCAAGCAAGTCAAAAAAGCCTTAAAAGTGTCAGATTTGGTAACAGGCACAAAAATAAAACAATCTACTGTAGGTGTGGTAACAAATGAAACTTAATTGTTAAAATAATAGTGAATAAGTGATAAAAGTTAATAATTAGAAAATAATTAACCTACCGTCAAAAAAAGTTAAAGATCGTCAAATTCAAAATTATAATAATTAAAACGAAACGCACGGCTTCGCACAAAGTCTGAAGCTCAAAAAAATTGAACTTGAGTAGTTCCTGCAGACATGCATGCACACTGCTTGTCAGACAAACATTGTTGGGTTAGTATTTATACCCTTTTGTTCTTTAATCAAATTGCACTTAATTTTATTGTGAAAGCTACCAAGTCCGTTACTCAATTGGATTTATAACAATCCACATAGTTCTAGCATCAGCAAGGATAACTAACAACCCTGCATTGCGAATAAGTAGCAATTCGCCCAATTTCCGCATTGAATGCAATTCACACTTTTGACAAGCCTTTTACGCTCTACGTGCCAAATAAACAATGAATTTTAAAGCTCCTAGTTCTATGACCCAGTATTTTTTTCCCGGTTGATTTTTTATCATAGATATATAAAAAACAACGGCAAAAAATACATTGTTTACCAATATAAGTTTTGACTCCAAAATATGTATTTTTTTTCCAAATTTAGAGTCTCCATGTATTTTCACAAAAACATATTGGTTGCTATGGGTCACATTCTGTCCAAATACTAAAGTTAGGTTTCTTAGGTCACAACTTTATAATGCAACCTGGAGCCGAAGCAAAGCGGAGCGGAGAGTAGTTAAGTATAAAATAGGGTTAAAAATGTTGGTGAACATTCAGTTAATTTGCAGTCAAACAAAATCCAATAACAACTTAGCCTAACCTGGGCCAGCCTTGACATAAACACTTCTAAGTCTGCTTATTTTTTTGAAGGTAATTTTTAATAATCTTTCTAAGCGCAAACTGTGTCTTGTATGGTTAGTTGGTTGGTTTCCGCGAAACACATATAATGCCAATAGCTATAATAAGGTTACATGTCCAGTCTACCCCAAGTCCTATGAATGGAAACAAGGCTAAAGAATCGAATCAATAGTTAAAATATTATAGAAAGTATTCATAGGAAACGGCTTCAACCACATGGAGAAATGTGAAAATTGCAAAGTGCAAGTCGAACACAAAAGGTCGTGTTCCAAGTTTTTATAATATTAAGTTATTTAATATTTATTAGGGTGGCTCACACTGAAACGGTTGAGGAAGGAAGGAGAGGTTGTAACAACCTCTCACTTAAGAAAATTTAAAAAATTGAGACGAGTCCTTTGTTTGAATATATAGTAGTTTTCTTGTTCGGGATTTCATTATTATCCAGCGTTCACCCGTTTAAGCAAGACACTGCAGGGCTGATTTGGAGGGCAAGCGAGAGTCTGTCTTTCTATAAAATACTGGATAATGGTGCCGAGCATCCTTGATTTTCTCTGAACTTGGTGACATTCAGACTGCATTCGGAACTTATTATTATGCTCATGAATAACATTAGTGCAGAAAATAATGTCGTAAGGCAGAAATGCCACGGGGATGTCAGATTGTGCTGGACTGACGTTAATGTGGTTGAAGTAGTTGTGGTGTGCTGATATGGTGAAGGTGTTGCTTCTGATAGAGCAACCTTGACCGATATCGAGTATTCCGTTCCCGGTCAATGAGAAATATGCGCACAGCGTATTCCTCGCAGCACGTGTACATCCACTTATTATTGTTATGTAATCTGATCCATTGCTCGTGGCCGTGGCCTTTGTGCGGCACAGTGACATATTGAGGATGCTCAGGTTACATATGTTGTTTGTTATCTGCAACTCGTAGACAGGTTTGTCAATGGAGCAGAGTATTTTATCTGCCGATGTGTATATGCATCTTTGCATGTCTGCATCTGTTGGTAAGAGTAGAAGATTATTTTGAAGATTGAATGCTATGTAAACAGCTGTAGTTTCAACTATGTGGTCCTTGTGTCGTAAGCTGATTATTCTGTCAATTTGAAAGTGCTCCTTGTTCACGAGTGGTATCTTCGCTTCGATGATAAATAACCTTAGGCCTGCCTTGACTTTCACCTTCATTCTTTTGTACAGGTTTGCGAGCCTCTGTTTGTCGGCCGGCAGCGTCAAATCGGTGGGCAAGTTGCTGTAAATGATGTTGACTTGCTCTTCTCTTTGGCGTCCAGGTGACCTTGTGTGAGCTCAGTGATCGTATTGATAAGTTTTTGTTGAATATTTATTATATTAGAGATGATATTTTTGGCTGTAAGAAGTGTTGATAGTGTGAATAACTCGTCGCTGTATTCAACTCGCAAGCGTTGCTACAAGCTGGAATTTCTGAAGGTGTTGCTGCATGTTCCTGAACTGCTTGTTCATTATGGCTTCATTACCGTGTACTAGGTTGGACTGCGCTTCTATTACGGACATTTGATTCTTGACTAGGTCTTGCAGGTGGTTCTCGTTATAGGATATTTTTTCAATATCCTTCTCATATTTCCTCGCGAAACTGTCGTCTAATACGCTAAACAGTAGTATGTAGCCTACCCCGTTTATGAGACCCCTTTTATGTCGCCTTTTAGTTTGACCTTGGCGTATTATGCGGTTGTAGTATTGTATTTCTGCTAACTCGTGCTTCAATTGAAATACGATTGCTTTATATTGTTTTGATTGTGCCTTGCTCGCGAACTGTAGGTGATTTTCAATATGACTGACGTAATCTTCGATTTCGAGTTTTCCATTCCAGTATGTAGACATATTGTAATAGATGATCAGTTTCCAATCGTCCTTGATGAGATGCATGTCGTACATCTTCTCTAAATATATGTCTTGATTTTTACTGAACCCGGAAACGTTGTAGAAGCTCGTCGCTGAGGTCAATATGGATAGACACAGTAAAACCGCCTGTAAGCGACGCGTTCCGTGTGCGTGTGGCGCTTCGGCAGTCGCCGTTGTTTTGTAAATGTAAAAGCTTCGCACAAAATTATAATTATTTTCCTTGCGTGTTTAAAGCAATATATAGTCATTCAAGTCGATTCAGTCTTTTCTTGAGTGCGTGCCATACAAAGTAGTCCTTCGAACCGGATCTCTGGACATATTACCCCGCACTCCCACAATGATGACGCGAGGTTTGCAGGGTCGCCTGAATGCCGCCGCCATTGATGAAAAAAATGAAGGTGCTGAGAATAAAAAAAATGACACCGCAAACCAATCTCCGCTAATTCTCCGAGAGCTAACAAAACGGAAGACGCCAGCTACCATGGGGAGGTCGATAAAGTCGGCTCCAGCAAAGGCGCTGTAATGGTACACGAGAGTCAGTACATTTGATACTTCATTTTGCGTGACAGAGGGCTAGCCCATCGCCGCGCTGTTTTGAATACGAGAATCGGTTCATATAACGTTTGGGGTTTTGCGTAGCTCAGGGTAAGTTAGCAAAAAACAGTGAGCCGGGGGCGTGGGATGGTTCGAGGAAGGTTACAGGTCAGGTTTTTTTGTCGCATTCCTGCGAGATGTGTAGGGATCAGAGCCGATTTGGCTGCGCGCTGAATAAAATATGAATAACTAAATAATGGAAGGTTATTATGGAACGATACGGAGAAAGCTATTATGTTGATTGCAAATATACAATTGCGTTTGGTTGGTATGAGATGGAGAGTTTGACACGACTAGTATGAATAGCATTCTAGTGGTCTTTGTTTCGCGCGCTAGCGGTCGGGAAGGCTTAATTAATCGCAACAAGCTTATATGGTCAGCGATCAACAGATTTTGTGTATCGGCCATACCGAATGACTTGAGTGATAACCTACGGTTGATCATAGTGAATATGCGTACACACAATTTGTAGAACGGCGGATCTGCATGGCATGGTTGAAATTAGACCCTGTGTAGTTAGTGATAAGAAGCTTCGCTTGGGCAGAGCCTGTTCGCAAAGGACGCCATTTTTTTTTTCAGACATGTGGGGACTATAAATACGATTGCGGGGGAAGGGAGAGCATTCAGTCTCAGCGTCTAGCTACTGTGACAGTCGTCTTTCAAATTCTAAACAGTTTTGGTCTGCCGTGTTACGCGTCAGAACTGGGCGAATTGTGATTGCGAGTTTCAGTGGATTTTCGTGAGTGTCTGAAGCGCCGAGATATACCTCGGTTCCTATCCTTTATATCAACCTACCCCAAATTCCAAAACTATCCTTGGGTCGTTAGATAAGAACTTGTAAGTAACTGATCTGAGTCTGAGTCTGGGCTTGGAGCGATCCTAATTTCCTTTTTCCTTCACCATAGGGTTCCTGGATTGGCTCTTAGGATATTCGCGGGCTAATCCTCTCCTCATTCCTTTCGAGTAGCGAGTTTTTGAAATTCCCACACACACAGTCATTCAACATACAAGCACATTCAAATCAAACTCAACCATTTCGAGTGGTGTCGATAATGGACGTGGTATAACACTAGGTTTTTAGACTAGGCTAGACAGGAGTTTAGTTGCGGCTAAACCTAGGTTGGCAGGGTATAGGGAGACTGTTTGATCGATGAGGTTCCGCGGATGGAAATAACAAATTCAGAACAAAATTAATACGGTATCAATACAGATAACCTATCCTGTTGATATTTTGACATTCGAGTGTTGTCGGGGACGCGCGAAGGGATCAAATTACAGTCTAAAGTTCATTGTTTAGGACCGGGTAGGTTGTTTTGCTTTGCCTTGGGTCAGGTTGGATTCAGGTTGCATCTTTAAATTAAATGTAAATTTCGCTGGAGGTCTAATGTGTAGGCTGAGTCAAATATATATGATTAGGCTCAGTCGAGGACGTGCTGCGGCTAGTGGAATTCATAGATCGGAAATTAGCGAAGTATGCATTTCGCTATGGTGTGGGTTAGATCTCCTAAAGCGCTAATGACTACGTTTCGATAACATCCAGCTCAAATTGCGCAGAGTTGAAGGTTTCAAAACGTTACGGACCTTTTGAGGTAACCGCTAGTTCAAACCCATTTCCGAAAATCAAATCGCAATTGTGTAAACCGGTCTTTTCGGATCGTTATTGCCGTGAACTAATTATATAATTGGAACCACCACAAGCCGCTACTAGCGAGCACATGAAATTTCATTGAGTACTCACGTCGTAAAACTATGACGGATATCTATACGATATCTCAAACAAATATTACAAATCGTGGTCGACTACTAAAAGAAGTTCCAAGCGCCCATATATACAAAAAAATAAAATTGGTACCATCACACAAATACAACAAAGATCGATCTGGCGCAATACACCGCTGATTGATGCGAATTACCGGCTTGCGGACATATATGCTTTCTCTGTCTAACTTGAAACTGTAACTTCCTGAACCAAACTTCGTTCGACTATTGTACGCCTAACGAACTTCTCAACGAACGAGAAATTCGGACTTATCATTCTTAACTTACAAATCTTACAGCTGAATCGGGACATCTCATTTTGGGGTAGATAGAATAGACGATCATAGCTACTGTTAGCGGTGTCTCGACCTTAGCCGTTATGCCGTTACAGCGCCTGGCTCCAAAGTCGGCACTACATCGACGGCGTCATCCTTAAATGCCCGAAGAAAAAAGCTGGAACTAATCGCGGAAGAAAAGAAGGCCAATACTCGACTGGAACTTATTGAAAAACGACTCCAATATGAAATCGCCGATCTTGAAGAAGATAATTACAGTCAGTGATGTCGACTCCAAAATAAAAGTTAAAAATTGGCTTGAGCGTAGCCCACATGACACGTAAGTCCTTGTTCCCCAGAATGTCACGCAATCGGACAGGGCGTGCCCTCCGCCGCAACCGCCGCCGCCTGCTGCCGACGACGGCACCGTACAGTTTCTGGCTAACGCGCTGAAGGACTTCGCAACTTCCGTTGCAGCCAACAAGAGCACTCCCCGAGACCTACCGAATTTCTCCGGGGACCCTATAAAATGGTAACTTTTTAGACAGGCATACGAGGACTCTATACAATTGTGCAAGTACAGTGATCGAGAGAATGTTTGGAGGCTACGAAAGTGTTTTCAAGGCGCGGCCAAAGAAGCCGTGTCAGCGCTATTGATTACAGTCACAACGCCTGAAAATATTATGTCCACATTGCAGTTGCGTTTCGGCAACCCAGACGTAATCATTGGCAAAACAATGAGTGATATACGCAAGCTACAGCCAATGTCGCCAGAGTACCACAAAGACGTCGTCGGATTTTCAGTGAAGATTAAGAATTTCGTCGCGGCTATCCGAGCTGTCGGCCGAGAGGAGTATCTGCAGGGAGTGAACGTAGCCACGACCGTACTGTCCAAGTTCCCTGCTGTACTGATATCTAAATGGGCAGACTACAGCTATGTCATGATTTCAGAAGGCACGAAGCCACTCGTGCAGATACTAGCAGATTTCCTGAATGAAGAGGCAGTCAAGATATCTACGACGGCTAACTTATGTGCTTTAAGCGGTATCAGTGCGCGAAGTGAAAATAAGCCTCAAAAGTCCATAGATGATAATAATAATAATAGTGCGTCTCGAGCGTTTCCACTGCTAGTGCAGTCCGATCAAACTGAAAACTAGTGCTCGTTTTGTCGCGTCGGCAAACATAAGCTCGCGGAGTGTCGTAAGTTTAAAAAAGCTTTGCGTTGGGACAGGTGAAGCCATGCAAGGCATATTGGTATATGCTATAAGTGCATAGCTTCTCGTCATGATCGTGAGACGTGCCCCGCGCCAACCTGCGACAAGGACGGCTACGGAGCCGCCCACCACTGCCTGCTTTCTGTCAAAATTCTTTGCTTTTCGATACCGACTTGAATCCTGAGATACTGATTGGTCAAGATAATTACCATATGTTAGCCCCGCTAGAGTGTAGATTAGATAGTCAAATGGAACCGTCTCTGACATTGACCGCCTTAGGCTGATGTGTGCACGGGGTAGTTCCCGCGCATAGTAGCGAACGCGCACAACCAGCTAACCTACTCTCAGAAAACCATTTTGATATGCAGCGTAAGCTGAGGGAGTTGCATGAGGAGGTAAAGCCATCACTCAGCGTGTCTGCCAAACCAAGACTGAACGCCGACGATGAGTGTGCTCGAGTGCAGCTCGACGAGTCTGCAGTCCTCTTCAATGGCTGCTGGCATGTGAGTCTGCCGTGGAAGGACCCAAAATGTAAGTTGAATGACAGCTATGACACGGCCCTCAAACGCTTCAAATCTGTGGAGAAGAAACGGCGTCAAACGAAGAATTCGCCGGCAGGTATGCCGAACGTATGCAGCACTTACTTGATAATGACTACGCTAGTCAGCTGATAGGTGATGACGTCAATGCGCAGCGCACGTGGTACCTGCCCCACTTCGGTGTCGACAACCCTAATATAAAGAAGCTACGCCTTGTTTTTGACACCGCAGCTATATAGGTTTGTCATTAAATGATTACCTACTGACGGGCCCGGATCTTTTAATATCGTTATTAGGGATAATGCTACGTTTTAGGCAGCACAGGGTGGCCATGACTAGGGACATAAAAGATATGTTTTTACGTGTCAAAATTCATCCCGAAGACCAAAATTGTCTAAGATTTCTGTGGCGCGGTAAATCTACGGACCCAATCAAAACGTTTAATATGACGTCACTGATCTTCGGGGCTAATTGCTCCCCATTCGTAACTCAGCACATTAAAAACATAAATGCTGCGCGGTATGAATTGACTTTGCCTCCGCAGTCGATGCAATTCAGAATCAGCACTACATGGATGATTACATAGACAATTTTAAAGACGAATCCTCCGCGATCGAGTCAGTCAAAAATGTGACAAACATTCACAAATCCGGCGGTTTCGAAATTCGCAACTGGACTAGCAATAGTCTCGAGTCAGCTGTGCTCGACTGTGTACCCGAGTCGACCCTGAGCACTGCTGCTATAAAGTTCAAAGTCGATAAGCAGTCTCAAGAGGAACGTACACTCGGTCTTATATGGTACCCAGCTGAAGATGCGCTAGGCTTTGACGTGTCGATGAAACGGATTCCCGACGACATTATCAAAGGTAATAAAAAGCCTACTAAACGAATTTTACTTCGCGTCATTACGTCTGTTTACGACATTTTCACCTTGTAAGCCCCTTTCCTTATTCTAGGCAAAATTATGCTTCAGAACACCTGGAAGGCGAACGTCAACTGGGATGACTCTATCACCGACGAAATCCACACTAAATGGGTTCAATGGCTCGCGATACTACAGCTGATTGATAAGGTAAGAATACCTAGGTGTTATTAATCTAGCGTTCAGCGCTCGATGGGTGGGAGAGAGACAGAAGTACATACTCAACCCCGTCCGCCGACGGGACCTACTCCCGCACCCACCACGAGAGCCTGCACTGATAAATGATTATAATGATCTACAGTTACATGTATTTTGCGATGCAAGTCTGCAAGCAATGTGTGCTGTGGCCTACTGGCGCTGGATAAACAATGAAGGACAGGTTGTAGTAGCATTTGTTGCGAGTAAAACGTGAGTAGCCCCCGTGAAACCTATGACCGTGGTTCGTTTGGAACTACAAGCGAGTGTCTTGGCCGCTAAGTTAGCGGTCTCTATAGTCAAACGGCATAAACTTGATGTCGCGCGTAGATGTTTTTGGTGCGATTCCATAGTCGTTTTACACTGGATTAATAATGATTCGCGTAATTATAATGTGTTTGTCGCGAAAAGGCTGGGGGGGATTGATGATTTAACCCAGAGCAAGGAGTGGAGATATATTCCTACTAAATTAAATGTTGCTGATATAGTTAGCAACACGTGATAAATTTGATCACTTGATTTTCATGAGCGATTGGCTAAACGGCCCTAAGTTTTTACTGAACTATGAGTCATCATGGCCCCAGCGTAAATTTGCTTTAAAAAATAGCAGTACTACTACAGATGGCGATGTAGAGTGTGTAGCCGTAGACCAAAATGTATATTTTAGTACGCCTCCGCCTGTACCAGACCCGGAGCGATTCTCATCGTGGCTTCGTTTGAAGAGGGCCACAGTGAACGTCCTGCTTTTTATAGGTAAGTGTAGAAAAGAAAACATTGAAAAGTCCTGTGAACTGCTGGAGCATGCAGAACGACTGTTAATTAAATACGCACAGGCACAATCCTTTGGCGAAGAGCTGGCAGTTGTAAGACAAGAAAAATTTATTAGTCGCTCTAGTAAGTTACTGAAGTTACTGAAGACGATGTTCCTGGCCAAAGGTTACTGACCGGAGGGCATCCTTTTCCGACGCTACAGGTAAGCGAAACCTAGGAAGAAAATCCCTAGCTAGGCTAGATAATATTTTGTGTTTATTTAATAAATTATGTATCTTTAGTCTTAAGGTATGTATAGATATGGGTTTTTGTAACCTGAAATAAAGATGATGATTATTATTATAATTATTATTAACCCTGTCACCTTACTTGACGAGCATGGCATCCTCCGATGCGGCGGCCACATCTACGCTGCTCATGATGTACCATCTGAAATATAGAGACCAATAATCCTGGAAGGTGGCAATAGGATTGCTAAGTTAATTGTAAGACACTACCACATAAAGTTGGCTCACGGTAGTCAATAAGCTGTCGTGAACGAAGTGAAGCAACTTTACTGGTTGATTAGGCTAAGGCCCACCGTTAAAAATGTCGTAACACACTGCATGCTGTGTCGCCTAAGAACATGTAAACCTCAGGTGCCCCGCATGGGTGACTTACTTGTACCTAGTCTTACATCTGACTCCTTGATCCTGGTACTGCGGCGGATGGCACCACGACGTGGTTGGACTCGTTGTTACTATTCGGATAATGGTACGAAAATGCACGGGGCTGATACAGAGCTGAAAAGATCTCTGCTGGAGCTCGACCATGACGTTCTACAGCAACACGGTATGAACGTTGGGTTTAAACTGATTCTAACCTAGTATTAGTAGACACAGGCCCTTATAATATGTGTGTCAAAATATATAATCACCTACCTCCTACTATAAAAGAAACAGAAAATTTTAAAAGGTTTCAGAATATTTTAAAGAAATTCTTGATAGAAAATGCCTTTTACAGCCTTCAGGAGTTTTATGATTATGATTATGACCTATGCCCTTAATAATTTAATTTGAAATAAAATAAAATAAAATTGTACAATCATTGATTACTTACCTTATTTATTCGTATTATATAATTTTATTAAGTGAAATCTCAGAAAATTAGAAAATGTTTACCTATAACTGATATATATATATATATATATATATATATATATATATATATATATATATATATAATAGAATATAATAGCCATGCCTTGATACCTTAGACCTAAGTAAAAAAGAATAATATTGCAATGCCCTTGCAGGGCGCATGTTCTGGGACTAAATTTTATCTTGACATCTTGTACTTGTACATATGTATACCACATGTAAGCGATGAATAAATGAAATGAAATGAAATGAAATGTTTAAATGGCATTTTATACCACCAGCAAGCCCGCACTTTGGAGGGGCTTGGGAACGTTTGGTCCGAAGCGTGAAAGTATACATGTGGCTGTGGGTATTGCATCGTACACAGAAGCGACGAACAGCAAACATGAGTCATCTACACCCCTGACGTTGTGAAGGGGTGTAGATGTCTCATGTTTGCTGATGACTTAAAATTGTTCACATCTTGTAGAGATACTGCCGATGGTCAAAGAATGCAGGATGATGTAAACGCTGTAGCTCAGTGGAGCAAATCAAATAAACTTGATTTGAATATTGCGAAGTGTAAAGTCATCACGTTTTCTAGGGTTCGCGCACCTGCAATAAATCTATACACGCTGTACGGACAAGTCATGGAAAGGGTTGACAACATCCGTGACCTGGGGATAATGTCGGACCAAAAATTAACTTTTAAAGACCACATTGAAACCACTTGCAAAAATGCCAGCAAGACTTTAGGGTTCATCATGCGGACTGCTTCTCATTTTAGAGACCCGAGAGTTGCTATTAAAATTAAATTAAAATTCATTTGTTTCTTTAACACACTATTTCAATAACATAATTGTGGAGTCCTCCTTTTAAGTAAAAAATACCTGTGCCAGGAGAACCCGCTCTTCCGTAATTACATTAACATTTAGTGCGTTACATAAAAAAGTAGGTACCTAAAAATACTGTGAGTACTATTTAATCTATAAAATTCATGCATAATTAATTTATTGGCATAGACATATCATTGGCTTTCATATTGTTTATGTAATAAAAAATAATTGAATAAGTTATACAATTCTATCAAAAATATTATGAAATTTAATAAATTTATCTTATATATATTGAGAATATTTATATCCTTTTTATATAATAAATAAATAAATGTATAAACTAATAAATAAAATAAACCCTATACAAACGTCCATACATTTGTTTTTATTTACTATAATATTATATATATTTATCTGTGTTTATCTGTATTTAATATACTTATGTATCTAAATATCATTTTTGATTGTTCAGGTTCCAAGAAGAGCTTCAGTTTCCTCGTACGATTTATTCATTAACCATTTAGTCACTGCTTTTTTGCATTCATATATTGTCATTTCGTATATTTTTATTTGTTTATTTGCTAAGTTGTACAATGTGGTAGCTCTTTTTGTAATCTGTCTTTCGGAAAATTTAGTTTTTACAGGGTGTGGCGGAATCACCATATAACACCTTCTCTTTTCGAGTGTTTTAGGATCATATTTAAGTGTTTTATGTGTTTTTAATATTACGTTAAGTATGTATAATCTCCTCACAGACAGCACTTCACAGAGGCTATAAAGCTCTGTTGTCGGAAATCTTCGTGGTTTAAAATATATAACCTTTGATAGTGTTCTCTGTGCGCGTTCGATGTCAATCATTTTTGTTTTTACCGCCCCTCCCCAGATTGGTAGGCAATCAGTAATTAGTGATTGAGCTAGGGATATATATATTGATTTTAATATTTTTATTGTTGCAATGTGTCTCAAGTGTTTGAAGAGCCAGACAAGCTTGCGTATTCTGTTTAGAATCATTTCAATTTGAAAGTGCCAGGAAAGTCGTTGATCTACATAAACACCAATATATTTTGTATGTGATACCTTCTCAATAGAATCGCACGAGCAGTTACAAGGACGAGTGTCGTTATTGCATTTGTGTATTTTACCTTAAAGTTTGCAAGTTTTTGTATAGAGCCTTAAGGGGTAAAACATATATAGTTTGTTTTTGATGTGTTTAAGGTAAGAAGATTATTACTCAGCCATTTACCTACTTTAGCAAGCCCCATCTCAGTTGTCTCGTGCAAACCAACCCAAGTTTTACCATCAAAGACAATTACTGTATCGTCAGCATACGAGACGATCTGACCATGTCTGAGGCTCATGTTGCATAGGTCATTAATGTATATTAGAAACAGCGTGGGGCCCAAGACGCTGCCTTGAGGTACCCTATAAGTGATGTCAGTATCCCCACTGACGTAATATTGCTCAAAGATATTGGTGACAATATCTTTGAGCTACCAATATTGCGATAAGTCTTTTATGCAGTTGATAACGACGTGGCAATGAAATGTCTTTACATTTCCCGACAGGATCCATCCGAACTTTGTCTGCTGCGCCATGGGCGCTGTGTCTGGTCCTTTGATGAGACCACTCATTATGACGGCCGAGTAAACGCTAGCGTTCAGGAGGAAGTCGACTTTATTTGACACATTATTGTTACAATTTTTTGGTTACTCGGTTGATAACTAATGCTTGAGTTGTTAATTGATGATTGCCGTAGATTGATTCGATGTTCAGTGAAACGATGCCCTTGCTTTGCTTCGAACCATTTCCAAAGCCCGACTCCGAGGCGTAGAAACATTGTCGTTGTAATCCCAGCATCTGCGCGGCATTTTCGGAGATCATTAATTTGATTGTTACAGTCGTTAGTAAGATCTCTTCATCGTCGGTTGCTAGGTAGTTTACGCTGTGATGTCTGTTCCCAATGGTCTGCGGCAATGTAGGTAAGCTAGATTCTATTGGAGTGGGGCGCGCGGCAGTAGTTTTCACAACACTTCGTTTGCAGATTGCATCATGCAATAATGTGTTGTGATTTTGCTGACAGACTCGGCACCTTTTTAACGAAGGGCACTGGTCGTTAGAGTGCTTGTAGAGGCAGTTCTAACCTCAATTTGGCATATGCGTCCTTGTTACTGAAATTGTCGCATATAAACAGAGTGTGGTTCTGATTACATAATGGGCAGACTTTGTTGGTTGTCTGCGATGTATGAGCCTGGTATTCCTTCTTTGGAAACTTCCCATAATTCCCGAATTTGTTGAATCCTTGACGATGAGTGGTTTGCTTCAGCTGTGGTGGCGTGGGCTCCTTCTCCTTTTTGTGGAGCGGTTCCAACGCGATAAACTTTGATTCGAGGAAATCCATAAGCACTTCAAGCTCAGGTATGTCGCGAGGCGATTTGTGTGACTCATTGTAGTCTAAGAATGTCTCGCTGTCCAGCTTCTTAGCTATCAGATGTACCAACAGAGGGTCCCAGGTAGCTGTGTCAATTCCAAGGTTCTGTATGGCTTGTATGCACTCCGAAGATGTATCGAAGAGGCGCTTGATTTCGTATAATGTTTATTTGAATCCAGCCGAATATACAGATATTCGGCTGGTTTAGGAACAACTCGACGTGTTTGGTGAAGAGAAGCTGTGGGTTGTTGTATCTATGTACCAGCAGTTTCCATTCCGTATCATAGTTGTCCGATAACGTATCCAAGTGCTGAATGCGTCGCTCTGGTTCTCCCTTCAGCTTTCCTTTCAAATGTTGCATCTTCTGGCTCTTGCTTAGACCATTGTTATTGTGAATTGTTTCAATGTAGAGGTCGTAAAATGTTGGCCACAGCGTGAATCTGCCTGTGAAAACTGGTATGTCCAGTTTATGCGTTGCATGCTCTAAATGGGCCGTTGATGCTAGTTTAAATTCAAAGATGTCTTGATGTTTTTATATGAGTCTTCGAACGAGTAGAACTGCTGATCGTAGTCATCGTTTGGTCCTTGCAAAATGTTGTCGATCTGTGGGTATAGGGAGTCTATAGTCTTCCAACGTTTCTGTAGGTTCTCGAGCTCATCTTCCAATTCCCATTTGTCGCGAATGTCTTCCACCTTCAAACTGCTTACGGCTCTACTGAAAAAAAAAAAAAAAACGCAACCAATGTTTGAATGAATTTTGCATTCTGCGCTTCGTTACTAAAAGTTGAATCTCAGTAAATCTAAAAAAAAATGAAATATGCACAAGTCAAAAAACGCAAAGAAACAAGCATGTGACGCAAAAATATAATAAAAAATTGCTTTATTACAATATGATTCGGTTTAATGCACACTTACATCTGTGTATTCTCCGTCTCATCTATCCGTTACACATTTTGAGGATATTATTGCATGTTGTATTATTGTGTGAGTCATACAAAAAGCCTAATTTTATAGATTTTCAAAAAATCATATCTGAATAACATTGAGTTCCGACACCTGAAACTTTTAGGCCGTGTTTAAAAATACCCAAACTATCTACCAAAAAATCACGGAGCCCTAGCGAACCGTCCGTTTTCTAAAGTCTAGCCCCGAAAGGTGCCCAAGGGGAACCCTATTACTAAGCCCCTGCCGTCCGTCCATCCGCCCGTCCGTCTGGCTGGATCTTATGAACCGTGATAGTTAGACAGATGAAATTTTCACAGATGATGTATTTCTGTTGCCGCTATAACAACAAATTCAAAAAAACAGAATAAAGTAAATATTTAAGGGGGCTCCCATACAACAATTCTTTCAACATTATATTTATATACAAACTTATGAATGCACCTGGTAACGTTTATGGAGTGTGGAAGTAGCCGCACCAATAACTTTGTAAATAATATTTTGCTTTGTAAAATCCAAACTATTCACTCCACACCATCCCTACCATTGTACGGTGGTACGGAACTCTTCGTGCGCGAGTTTGACTAGCACTTGACCGGTTTTTATTATATTAGCAGGATTAGTGGCCTTATTTTCTGTTGTATGCTTATGTATGAAAAGAAATAGTAAATGAATTTGTGGTCATCATCATCATCAATCAGCCCACATTGGCCATTGCTGGGTATAGGCCTCTTGTTTTCCACGCCATCCATTCCGCTCCTGAGCCTCCCGCATCCACTGCCTACCCTCTATGGCGATGATGTCATCCGTCCGCTGCTGGAGCCAGGAATAGCAGGGCTGCCGGGGACTGACGGCCGGGTTCTATTGGCGTAATTCATGTTTGGTAAAGAAGGTTGGGGCCTTAAAATGCCACGCGGACCAATGCGTCTTGGCGAGTCTTCCTGACACGTTTTCCTATTACACTCAAGACCGTTGATGGAGTTGAGTGCCTCAGTAGCCGTAATTTTTCACGCTCTGTGAAGTTTTTTTCTCTAATTACTTTCTTATAACTCATTTTATTTTAGATAAGTCCAACAACACCTTTTGAAAATAAGATTGAATTTCGGCTCTAAACCAATACCAAGGCAGATTTGAATGAGTCAAATGAAAGACAAATATGAAAAGCCCAACCAGGAACATAAAAAACCTGTTCCGAGGGCACTTAATAACTTTATAAATAGCAATACTAAGTAAAGTATACCCATGCAAATTGGCCGCTTCGCTAATTGCAGAACTTATTTAAAATCGAATTTATTAGAAGTTACATTTTAAATATAACTATAAATTAACAATGATTTTTTATTTTTTTCTTCGCACACAAAACAGATTTTAGAACTTAAAGTGCTTAAAGCTGCTGCCGCTGGCACTGACTGAAAACCAGCGCTAAGACGTTTTCACCTTAGCATTATGTTGAGTCAGCTGTCATTTTGTGATTTTACGACAACGGTTTTTGTATGCGGTTGAGCTTGTTGAATGTATGCGCATCCATCAGCTGCGAATAAACGTTTTCTTTCTTTTCTCTCTAAATAAAAATAACTAAGGTAACATGAGCAGTTGCAAATTTTCAAAATGCGCGCACAACATTCAAAAGTAAGAATACAAATGCAAAAAGTCTATTAACTTAATTTAACTATCAAACTATCTATTAAACAGTTTATTCTATTGTAAAAGTTTTAATTGTAGTAGTACTACCCATTTGCAATATACGGTAAAAAAATGCTTGGGTAGCAGTACTACCCATTTGCAATCTACGGTAAAAAAATGCTTGGGTAGCAGTACTACCCATTTGCAATCTACGGTAAAAAAATGCTTGGGTAGTAGTACTACCCAATTATAATCAAGCGGTTAAAGACTAGCAAATTCGCTTAAAGTTGACTAATATTAGTGCGAGATGTGGGACGAACAAAAGGAGTGTAATTACGTAGTCTACTGCCAGGACGTGGAACATGGTTTTAAAATTTGTTTAGCAAAGGAACAGTCTATTTTATTATTAAGGAGTTTAAAAAGGAAGATAGATAGATTTAGAATTTTATAGATATGTATTTTGTTTCTTAAGTTTAGTTATGGCTGATTTATGTCATTGTATTTTATTGTAGTTATAGGTACTAGATCTGAGACTGTCTCCTTCAATTTATGTACGAAAATACTCTTGCCTATCTAGGCAAGGCTTTATGTGGCTACATCTGTAGCCACATAAAGAAATGTGAATTGCAATAAAAAGGAAGAGAAGGTCGGAGCAAGTACGTTTCTGTTTAAGTTGTTCTAATTTAAAGGACGAGAGTTTTTCTGAATAAGATCGAAGTTGTTTGCACTTATTTTGTGAGTATGTTAGATGATATAAGAAACGTTTTTGGACTCGCTCTAATCTTATGCATAGAGAGCTTCTGATATGTAGAGATAAAGCAGTGTATGTAACTGTACATAATTAGTCATTAAAATACTCGAATGTTGTTATTATGAAACACTCGTTTATTAAAGCCTCTCATTATGGAAGTCACATTAACTACTATTATTTTTTATTATTATGAAATAATCTTCCATTTTTATAATTATTATAAATCATGTTTATTCTACTGAATAAACATGATTTATACTGTAGCAATATTACTATATTGCTACAGTTTTGTCATACATTTGTACAGACAATATGAGCGTCTTTACTCCCCAAAGAAGAGTTTCCCCTGTGTTTTGGGATAAGTAACATACGCTCCTCCCTACTTATATGCAACAATATTGTCTAACAAAAAATGTTCTGTAGGTATGTACAGACAGTTAAAATATTTGACTGAATTAAAATTCAAAGTTATGAAGTCAAGGATCTTATATAATACTTATTTAAAAGTTTGGTAATATAAGATTAATTTTTACATTTGTGACACAAAAAATACTTGAAAAAGCATCTACTAGCTATTGGAGAGTGTTTATAGTATGAGTTATGAAATAGAAGTTGGTAGGTGTAATGCATGTATAAAGAGTGTGGTGTGAAATGAATGTTTTAATGTATTTGATATGAATAGCACCTACATGTTTATTAGGAATTTAATGAGAGATATTATTAACTTAGGATGGTTATAAATAAATGTCTAATGTGAAAAATGTGATTTTTAAATATATATATATCAATTTTTGAACTTTAGCACTTAAAGTTACTATAGGTGTTTTAAAATTAAAATTTTCATTTAGAATTTTGCCAAGATATTTTATAGTTGAGGTTCTCTCTAATGGTTTGCAAGTGCAAAGATTTACATCAGTACAACCATGTGAGGTATTTTTGTGGTTTTTAGGGGGTTGAGTGGAATTATTTATAGAAAAGGTTAAGTATTTAGTTTAGTCAGAGTTGAGGGTTAAAATATTTTTCTGAAGCCATTTAGAGATTTAGTCGAATCCATGTTGTATACTCTCAAAAGCTTCTGTCCAATTTTTTTCCACTAAAAAGCAAAACGGTGTCGTCAGCATAGGTTACTATATTTCCATCTGGGATTTTAAGGTTGAATAAGTCGTTAATATAGACTAGGAAAAGGGTGGGACCCAGAATTCTGCCTTGAGGACAACGAACTATTCAATTGCACCGAACAGCATCTGCCATAGTCATAAAATAAACAAATAGTGAATATTTCAAATCGAAACTTTCGGGAAAACGTTTAGCACGGGACCCCCAGCGCCATCTACGCACAAGACCACCTCGTAAATACTCTCCGTCGGACGCGTTCGTTAAATAAAAGCTTCTTGGAACGCATGCTTTGCCCCTTCCCGGCGACGTCCGAGAGAGTAATTTCGATATGCGAACCGCAAACCAAATGTAGCGTGTTTTTTTATATCTTTAATAAGTAAAATCCTATAATAAACGGATTCCCATTCGACTGGTTGGGTACTTACTGCTCATATGGTCACCTATGAAAGCGTGTTCCCTTAGCCTTCTTCTTGTGGACTGTATTTGGACTGGAATCAAACTATTAACTTTCTAATTTCACTTTTATTCGTATAAAGAAGCACCAAGCACATGTTAACATCAAGAGCCTATATTGGACAGTGACAGTACAATCAACGTTGCCAGTGGCGAATATTCAAATGTAGATTATATTTTATGTTGCCATAAACAGGCTGCCACCGGCAAAAATAACAATTATAGCTAGTTAAGCTAAAGGTTAAACTTATGATCGCCTTTGGCGCAAATACATACAGATAAATAATTAGAGCAATGATCAATCACACGATCATTTAAACATTGAACTTGATAACCCACTAACATGTATCTAATTCTCTACAACTATTACAGATATCCAGACAGATTTATTTGCAGAAAGTTATACAAACAAATCTATTTAATATAGCAAAGCATAACCTAGACTTTTTATTTCTTAACGGATAGTACACACATAGCCAATCAATAGTGACTTGTAACATAATACCTAAATTCTAAATATACCTCCTACTATTGTTCAATAGGCAGGCCACAAATAGTCTGTAATGACCTATTATACATTTTATGATCTGCTGTTTTTAACGTAACGGCTCTTACTTTGCCGTCTTTCCCCGGACAGACTTTTACAACTCTTGCCATTGGCCAAACTAAAGGTGGAGAGTTAGGTTCCTTCATAAGTACAAGCTGGCCTTCAATAAGGTTAGGCATAGACTTACTCCACTTGTTTCTATTTTGCAATGTGTTTAAATAATACTTATGCCACGCCTTCCAAAACCTTTGCTGTAGTTGGGTACATTTTTGCCAGAAATCAAGCCTGTTACTCACACGATCAGAAATATCTCGTTCTGTATACATTGACAAAGCTGTTCCTACCAAGAAATGTCCAGGAGTCAAGTAGCAGTAATCATTGACGTCCTCTGATAGAGGTAAGATAGGACGTGAGTTCAACACGGCTTCCATTTGACACAAGACCGTATTTAACTGTTCATAAGTCAGTTCAGCACTTAAAACTATTCTCTTTAAATGATATTTCATGCTTTTCACAGCCGCCTCTGCAAGCCCTGCGAAAACAGGGGCGTAACTAGGCGTAAAATGAAACTTTATGCCTTCTTTTGCTGCATAGGCTTGCACAAGCGTCTGATGATCAGCAGAACTATTAAGCTCGTACAACTCAGCTAGCTGGTTCCTTGCCCCACGAAAACATCCCCCATTATCACAAAAGACATCGCTGGGCAAGGCACGTCTGCTCAAAAAGCGTTTGAAGGATGCCAAGAAGGCATCTGTCGATATATCAGAAGTCAATTCTAAATGTACTGCTTTTGTTACAAAGCAAACATAAATACAAACGTATCCTTTAGTGATTACCGTGCTTCGCAACCTCGAATTTTTTATCTTAACTGGCCCAGCGAAGTCGATGCCTATCTTTTGAAATGGTCTACATGCAGTGACGCGATGCTGAGGCAAGGATCCCATGAGTTGCTTTGCTGCACTAGCTTTAAATCTGAAACATACCATGCATCCATGAGTCACTTTTTTAACTTTTCGCATACCAGCTACCAGCCAATATTGTTGGTTTAAACTCGCTAAGAGCGACTTAGGGCCAGCATGTAACAACCTAACATGCTCTCTTTGTATGATCAATTCTGTTATTCGAGATTCGTTTGGCAGAATTAAAGGATGTTTCTGTGCGAGTGGTATATCTGAATTATCTAATCTCCCACCTACTCTAAGCAAACCATTCTCGTCTAAAAATGGATGTATTGGCTTAAGGGAGCCTTGCACATTGTTGCCTTTTCGCAATGAAGCTATTTCATCATTGAAATAAACCGACTCTTCGTGCTTTATTATAATATGCAACGCGCATTGCAATTCGTCAGGATTCAGCACTCTCGCACTAACCCTACCATCGCCTTTTATATTATGACAGAATCTATAAATGTATCCTATTACCCTGGTCATTTTATCAATGTCTGAATACTTCTCTATTATTTGAAAAATATCATACTGTACCGCTGTAGCAAGTACTATCACATCAGGCCTGGGGCTCTCCGGTTTCATCTCAGGTAAGTCTTCAGGTAAGTTCTGATTTTTATTATCAAATTGTACTCACATTGTAGGAATTTTGGCCCCTCCCACCAGAGGGAGCATTTTGGAAGTTCCTGTGGGCTGATGCCTCTGCTTATGAGATCAGCAGGGTTGTCTGCTGATGGCACATATTGCCATTGCCATTTGGATGTTTTTTGCTGAATTACACTTTCTCTGTTCGCAACGTAAGCTTGCATCCTTGTTTTGTCAGTCTTTATCCAAGCTAAGGTAATTTGTGAGTCAGTATACAAGTAAACATCATCTATATGTATGTTTCTACACAATGTATCATATACTCTTTCCGCAAGTATAGACAAAAGCAACGCAGCATTAAGCTCCAGCCAAGGTATTGTTAGTGGCTTTGCACGTGGGTTAATTCGCGACTTTGAACAGAGCAAGTATAATTCAGCCTTACCCGTTATGTCGACCACGCGTAGGTATATACAGCACCCGTAGCCTGTTGTGCTGGAAGCGTCGCAGAATCCGATCAGCTGCACCGCCGCTGCTTTGTTGGTTGGAATACACCTTCCTAAATTAATGGGCTGCATGTCAGCCAGACTGCTAGCAAAGTTAAGCCATTCTTCGATCAAATCGTTAGGCAAGCGATCGTCCCAATCTAGATTATGTGACCAAATTTTTTGAATAATGCTTTTTGCTCGCACTACAATTGGACTAGCAAAGCCCATGGGGTCATAAAACTTTGATATGTAACTTAGGACTTCCCTCTTTGTTATTTTATTACTTTTAAATGCTTCTGGGCTGTTTATAGTGAAACAGTCCCCTTTAACGTCCAAGGTAAGTCCCAAGGTCTTCATACTAAAGTTTCCCTTTTGAAAATCAAGCTCACTGAATTGTTGTTCAGCCTTAGGTATGCTTCGAAGAACTTCAGGTGTATTGGAAGCCCATTTGTGCAAGTTGAAACTGCCATAGCTCAACAGCTCACATAGTTGTCGTTTAGCCTCAAGTAGTTGATGCATGTCAGAGCATGAGTACAAAACATCATCAATGTACGTGCAATTTTTTAATATGAAGGATGCCAGTGGTAATTCTTGCTCATGCCTCTGGGCGAGTTCCATTAAACATCGCGTAGCTAAATAGCTCGAAGGTTTAACTCCGTATGTGACTGTGTCAAGGCGAATACACCGCAAAGGCTGGTCTGGGCTTTCCCTCCACAAAATGTTCTGGAGTGAAGAGTGTTCCGGATTCACAAGAATGTTGCGAAACATCTTCTTGATATCTGAACTCCATGTGAATTTCCCAAATCTATACAGCATTACAATATCGAACAATTCTTTTTGTACTATAGGCCCATTCAATAGAATATCGTTCAATGAGATCTTCTTGCCGGTTTTCATAGACGCGTCAAATACCACCCTTGTACGCGTAGTTTTGCTTTGATGCGGCAAGAAGTATATCGCATCTTCATTGAAATTGTATGAGTTAGTATCTGCATAGTGTCCATGTCCCAGCTCTACATATTCATCTATAAACCTTTGATAATCTGTCAGCAGATTGATGTTTTTTTGCAGCCGCTTTTCAAGGCTGAGAAATCTATGTAGAGCTAGGTCAAATGAGTTACCTAGTGTTTTATTTATACTGTCTGGCTCTAACTTCAATGGCAAGTCAACAGTGAACCTTTTTTTATCTAGTTTGACAGTGTTTTTAAATATATCCTCTGCTAGTTGTTGCTCTGAGTTCCCCTCTTTCCCCTCAATTAGTAGTTCTGGAACACGCTCCACCTCCCAGAACCTTTTGACAATCTCATTTATACCCGAGTCACATTTAGTACAAAAAAGTACAACCTGATTTTTTATGATGTCTGATGTGGTGGCCCCAGCGATGATATGGCCAAATTGTGTATTGAAGATGCTCGGAGATGTAGACTGCTCGGGGTTATTGCGTGCAGACTGATTCTGCGACTGCTCAAGCGGCAGTATTATAATATATGCAGTCCATCAATGGCTTGTCTGACGCTGCAGCCAACACTACCTTACTCTTGCTCGGGATCTGTGAGCGGCCCCCAGCTTCCTGCTGCTCTGAACAGGTGTTTTCCAGAGCTAGGGCTCGCTTCTCCATGTATATCAAAAACTCTTCCATGGTGGGCTCGTCTTCCTGCTTTCGTTCGAGGTGGTAGGCTCGTGCACTGTAGTTGTCCAACTTTCGTCCCAGTATTTCTAGGAGGATCGGGTCCCATGCCTGTACTTTTACATAGGCCCGTAAGGCGTTGAGTTTCTTGAGTAATGTTTACTCCATTGTTATGTACTAACTATAATTCTACAAGCTATTACAAAGTACACAGCCTTTTTTTAATTTGCAAAAAAATGTCACAGGCAAAACAAAAACCAATCAGTAAAACAAGAAGGAAGATGGCGGACGCAAAAGTGCAAACCAAACTTAGTTCCCTGACGCTGCCGTTGCTACACGCCGCTGGTGGCGCCGCTTGCGCTTACAGGGTGCCAACTTGACGGAAGCAGGTTTCGGCGGCAAGTTATAAACGGGCCTGTCCGGTGTCGTGCTGTCACTCGCGCCGAGTCGGGATTGGTTCCCACCTGGTTCCCCACGTTCTCGCTGGCGCCACTTACGCTCCACGCTAACCGCAGACTACCAACTTGACAGTGTGAAGTTCCGAAATATTCCTCTCTATTCTATGGTCCTCTCGATTTTTTCTCCTTCCGCCTTATGACTTTCTTCTGAAAATGTCTGAATTTCTTCAATGAATTATGGTTTTGTTTCTGTCAGCAGCTTGATGTATTCAGCAGCAGTCGATGCCTGGTGTCTGAGAATGTAGCAGACTATTGCAGAACATATGCCGCCGGTGTGCTTGCGCTTGTCGCTCGTTTCGTTGGCTCGAATCCGGCTCGAAGGACCAAATGAAAGCGTGTTCCCTTAGCCTTCTTCTTGTGGACTGTATTTGGACTGGAATCAAACTATTAACTTTCTAATTTCACTTTTATTCGTATAAAGAAGCACCAAGCACATGTTAACATCAAGAGCCTATATTGGACAGTGACAGTACAATCAACGTTGTCAGTGGCGAATATTCAAATGTAGATTATATTTTATGTTGCCATAAACAACCTATTTTGACACTTTACTTCCTCTCTGACATATAACTTTTAAAAAGGTTAAGTTGTGTGCCCCTCACACCCAGTGTCGAGTTTATTCACAAGGAATGCGGTCGAAACCGTATCTAAAGCTTTGGCCAGATCGAGAAAGATCCTAATACTCGCCTCTATTCAAACACTTTGTTACAAAGTCTGTAACAAGATGGACTGCATCAGACGTGGACTTCTTTCCAAACTGTCTCTCAGAAAAAATATTGTTTTTCTCGAGATAATCTAAAAATCGTGTGTTAATTCGTTCCAGGATTTTAGAGAGTGGTGGGAGAATCGAGATTGGCCTATAGCAGTCTACACGGTCGCGGTTGCCCCCCTTATGGATGGGTATGACCACTGATCTCTTTAGAGCGTCGGGGAAAATCCCATTACTAAACAAAGATTAAAAATGTGGCATAGATGAGGGACAAAAATGTTCCTGTTCTCCTTTATAACCTTGTGCGGGATGTTGTCCCATCCTACAGAACACGCATTTTTAGCCGCATAATTAGTCAACTGACTTCTTCACAGTCAGTATTTAACAAGATGAAAGAGTCTGATCTCCTATCAGACAGAGCGTCAAGATCTTTGTGATTGATCATTATTTATATTCGCAGCTAGCTTTTTGACCACATTTACATAGTAATTATTGACTAGTTCAACTGAATCAGATAGTGAATCTTTTATTTTGAGTAGTTCGTTCGGTTTGTTTTTTGTTTTTGTGGAAAAAGTGATTGTTTTGATGGCTTTCCATAATTATTTACTATTTCACCTGCTTTATCTATCAATGTTTTATCATAAGTCTTTTTTGTTTCTTCAATAAGTTATTACAAAGACTTCTATATCTGTGATATGTTATTTTAATTATTTCATTTTCTGGTCTAGACATAGACTTTTTGTGTAGCTTGTCCCTATTTCGTAAGCACCTTAGAAACGGTCTTAACTATGGTTTTAAGATCATCTTGCTACATGGAACCTTGTGAGTTGTTTTGTGACTGTCCAAGACAATTTGAATTAGTCTTATAAATTAATTTATAGCAGAGTTTGGATCCAGAAACTCATAAATATGAGTAAAATTGGTGCTATTTAGATCTTTTGCAAAACCCTGGAAGTTTAGTCTACCATAAGTAGTAGGTAGCAACAGCTTCTTCTGATCCAAATTGAGACACAAAAAGGCAGCTTTGTGATCAGTGAAATACTATTGTGCTAAATTCCCTTTTAGTTTTAACAAGAACATGATCAAGACATGTGCGGCTAGCATCTCTGGTTACAAAATTATGTCCAACAAGAAAACCATGAGTAGCTATAAGATTTAAGTAGGCTTCAGCATCTGGATCATTGTTTTCTAAAATAACATCAATATTTATGTCTCCAGCAACAACAATATTTTTAAATGAAGACAAATCCTGAAGAACCTCGCTCAGCGATGCAATAAAAGTATCAGTTGTTCTGTAAGATAGAGAGCGATAGATGGCAATTATAACATTTTCGTTACCATGTTTGATTATCAGGCAATTTCCTTCTTCAAAAAGAGGTTTGTATATTGTTAAACTAATATTGTCTTTGTAGTAGATGACAACTGACTGACGTCATTTTGATTACAAAAGCTCTTGTTTGCACTTTATTTATAGCCTTCTAGTGTTGAGATGACGGCATTACTCGACTGCCAACATTCTGTCAAAATAATAATGTCGCACTATACTTTAAGTTCATGCAGTAGAGTGATAAGTCATATTGACAACAAGGCTGGTGATGTTATTTAGAAGAATAGAGTCCAATCCGACTTCCGACAATCCTTTCTATCCGAAAAATATTTCGATAGATTGTGATTAACTTTTCTTACGCCACTGTTAAAAGTTTTAGGCATTTTCTATCTCAAAACACAAGAAATATACCATGCACAATCGACGCCCCGCTTTGACAGCAATTGACAGATGACATTAATTACTTTTTAAAGAAAGTGTTGCAGGTTGAAGAAAATAGTTTCATAGGTTTTCTGCAACATGGCAATGTTTTTATATTCTAGGTTTGGCTTTAAACGGTGTAAACCCCTAGGTTTACTTGAGACGAGTACCCGCGGGAGGCAACTCGGAGAAACGAAACGTTTTACAACGGTGTGTCAAGATGGCCAATCCGGTCCAAGTATTATTTTGATCCTGGTGCATTTGCAAGCCAGCTTAGCGTTTTCGAGGGTTGAAACTCCATTTTTTTCTGCAGATCGGGAAGCCATAGTCCGCGGCTGATATTTGACACCAATATTTGTATTGGATATATAAGACACCAATATTTGTATTGGAAAATATTTTTATTTGACTAAGGATAGGTATTACCTATCTAGGTTTTATACAAAACAGATAGCACAGTCACTATCTTATTTTATTTTGAACTCAGTCAAGTTTTTGACTAATGAAACGCCTGCTTCTATTAAGCAGTGTAATAATAATGACATGTACTCCTTGGAATCTGTTCCAAGCTCTTTAAATTAACCCATAGGACAACAGAGAGTAACTCTGGCAGTAATATTAATATTTGTATAAATATACCTTCATCTTGCCCATTAAATCAAGTTACTAGTAATGAAAAATGTAAAAGTAAGAATATTTTAAACGTGGTTCATCAAAATATACAGGGCATGTTAAGTAAAGAACTGGAAATTGAGTTATTCATGAACTGTAATAATATTGATATTTTATGTATAACAGAGCACTTTTTAAAGAGTTATCAGTTCATGTTCAACTTTAATAACCACCACGTTGCTAGTTCGTTCAACAGAAAAACAGCTGATCGCGGTGGCTCCTTAATACTTGTAAATAATAGTTTTAAATATAAGGAACGAGTTGACATAGTGAGCCTGTCTGTTGAGCGTACCATGGAAATAGCCTGTATTGAACTTGAACAACTTATTGTAATGAGCGTATACAGACCACACGATTCATCCTTTGATTTATTCGAAAAGAAAATGGATGAAGTGTTGATTGAAATCAGCGATAAAAACAATTTTTTTATAATTTGTGGTGATTTTAATGTTAATCTGTTAGAGGATAATAATATTTGTACTAGATTAAAATCTTTATTTTTATGTCACAACATGAACTATCTGTTTTTGGAGCCTACTAGAATTACTGCAACATCTGCTACCTGCATTGACAATATATTTACTAACATTACGCCCATTTTCAAATCGGTCATCAATAAATTAACCTCTGATCACTCTGGTCAGATAGGTAAATTCAATATTAAAATAAAAAAGGACCAAAAAGAGGATATTACATGTGTGCCCGTTAGTGACACTCGGCTTGAACACTACAGGAATAATATTTTAGATAAACTATGGGAAATACTATACAGTGACGATCCAAATTTGTTGTACAACTCAGTATTTAACCTTGTCAAAAATGAATGTGATACGGTATTTAAATCAAAAACTATAAAAGTTAATAACAAAGCTTTGTTTAGTGATTGGGCGACAGTTGGAATTCATAGGAGCAGACGAAGATTATATGAACTCTATGAAGAGAAATCATATAACAAAAATACGGCCTTTCTAGATTATGTTCGTAGTTATTCAAAAATGTTTAAACGCGTTTGTGCCGTAGCTAAATCTAATTTCATAAAAAACAAAATTGAATCTAGTAGCAATGTAATGAAAACGACTTAGCAAATTATAAACAGAGAGACTGGAAAGGCCAAAGCTACACATAATAACTTCAAGCTTAAGATAGATAATCAATTGCTAAGTACAGACCTAGAAGTAGCAAAAGCTTTCGAAAATTTCTTTACGGACATTCCAGTTTCAACAACCAAGTCTTTAAATTCATCTCCCGCTGCTGCTGAATCTATACTTAAACAAAACTTTGAGGATTGTAAAACAGATTTTAAATTTAGGCACGTAAATAATGAAGACATTGTAAAAGCGTTTAAATCCCTGGCAATGAAAAAGACAACTGACGCCCATGGTCTATCAGTAAAAATTATTAGTTCCATTTTAGATTGTATTGCACCTCACCTTTGTTGTATATTTAATCAATGTATAGATAATGGTGTGTTTCCTGACTTGATGAAACTAAGTAAAGTTATACCTTTATTCAAAGCTGGTAGTACATCAGACCCAACCAATTTTAGACCCATATCGATACTACCAACGCTTAGCAAAATATTTGAAAAACTCATACTTAATCAATTGCAAAGTCATTTTTATCTCAATAATTTAATTCATATTGCTCAGTTTGGTTTCACAAAGGGTCGTTCAACAGCCGATGCTGGTGTTGAACTAATCGACAATATTTTTGATGCCTGGGAAGACGCAATGGATGCAATAGGTGTCTTCTGCGATCTATCCAAGGCTTTTGATTGCGTCCATCATGACACTCTTGTCAGGAAGTTACGCCATTATGGTGTAAAAGATCAGGCACTTGGCCTTCTGGAGTCATATCTAACAGATAGGGTTCAGATGGTCGATGTTAATGGGAAAAGATCACCTGGGTCTTTAATAAGTATGGGCGTACCGCAAGGTTCAAATCTTGGTCCTTTCTTGTTTTTAGTATATATTAATGATTTACCTTACCTTGTTAAAGCAAAACATGGGTTAGTATTGTTTGCCGATGATACTTCTTTGATATTTAAAGTTAAAAGACAGCATTCAAATTATGACGAGGTAAATAATGCTATCTCAAGTATAGTGAACTGGTTTACTGTTAACAATTTATTACTTAATGAAAAGAAAACTAAATGTATTAAATTCGTGTTACCCAATGTGAACCCGGTAACTACAGACATATTTATAAAAGGACAGAGATTGGACCTTGTGCAGTCGACTGTCTTTTTGGGCATTACTTTAGACGCCAAACTACAATGGGATCCTCATATAGATAAATTGTCAAACAGATTGAGTTCGGCAGCGTTCGCAGTTAAAAAAATTAGAGCTCTTACCGACGTAGACACCGCTAGACTAGTCTACTTTAGTTACTGTCATAGTCTGATGACCTATGGTATTTTATTGTGGGGTCACGCTGCGAATGCTAATAGTATATTTATTCTGCAGAAACGGGCTGTTTGTGCAATTTATAGATGAGGTCCTAGAGTGTCACTGAGGGAAAAGTTTAAAGAAATCAATATTCTGACATTTGTGTCTCAATATATCTATGACAATCTTGTGTATGTAAAAGAAATATAACTAATTTTCAGAAGTACAGTGATATAAACAATTTTAATACTAGAAATAAAGACAAGTTGGTTGCTTATGTAAGCCGACTACATAAAATTAGTAATTCTTTTAAAGGCAATTGTATACGCTATTACAATAAGGTCCCTACTGATATTAAAAACTTACCTTTAGACAAGTTTAAAATAATAATAAAACAGAAATTGTATAAAAAAGGTTACTATAGGATATCTGATTACTTAGAGGACAGATGTCCATGGGAATAGATTGTTTGAGTAACAGGCTGTTTCGATATATAATTAGTATAACCAAGTATATTCCACGACTCATCACCCTAGGCTAGGCAGTAAAAATATATGTTACAAAAGAACTAAAAAATTATAACAACAATATATTAAACTACACTCCGGTCATCATTTACAATAGACAGAGGGGTGAAACAGGGAGACCCTCTATAATATACTCTCCTAAACTATTTTACCAGTACCTTCGATGAAGTTTTTAGAAACTTGACGGCCTCGTGGCGCAGCGGCATTGGCGGCATTGTCGTCGGTGATAGAAGGCTGCATAACTTTCGTTTTGCCGACGAATTGGTCTGTTTGCGTCATCCTCGTCAGAACTCCAAATAATGCACCAAGCTGAGAACCGCAAGCCTTGAGGTTGGACTGAAGATGAACCGGTCAAAAACTCATGACCAATGGCGAAAAACGTAAGGTTGAAGGGCAGGACATAAAATATGTCGACGAGTACTTCTACTTGGGCCAGACAATTTCCTTCGAAAACAGGCAGAACAAAGAAATCGAAAGACGTGTTTCGAACGTCTGGAAAAGCTTCGAAGGGCAGCCTACCACTGTCCCGGAAGCGCAAACTCGTCGACATGTGCACCATGCCCATCCTAACTTACGGCGCACAAATTTGGTCGTTGGCCGAGCATCAGACGTCCAAACTCAAGGTTTGCCAGAGAGCGATGGAGCGCTGTATTCTAGGTGTTAAACGTATATATCGCATCAGGAACGCTCCAAAACTGGCATAGTTGACATAGGCGTACAAACCGCCAGACTCAAATGGATCTGGCTTGGACGGACATATCTGTCGAATGCATCCGGACAAATAGGCGAAATCAGCCACTGAATTGATGCCTACAGACGGGCATCGGTGGCGTAAGGGAAGGCCCAGAAGGAGATGGAGGGACGACCTGGATAAATTGTTGCCTGGGTGGATCGATGAAGATTTAGCTATAGAGATGTGTGGGCTTGAACCAGTGAGGCCTTTGCCCAGCAGTGCAACACCGTGTAGGCTAACTAAATAATTATATAATAAAACAAAAACAATAAATGTCCGAATTTGGTCTTGTTACCCTACAGATCAAGTATCCGACGTCAAACCAATTGTGCCATCGATGACAGTAAGAGTAACCGCGAAATTTTCAATGATATTATAAAAGGTGTCTTGTATGGGGAAACCCTTTAATTTATAAAATCTCGTGTAGTTTCATCCATTCCATCTCGGATGTATTGTCTTCCTCGTATCATCTCTATGCAGATGACCTTCAAATTTATCGGCATTTTCCCCTGTGTGATTTGACATCGACTGTAGAGGCTTTGAATGCTGACCACGACAACATCAGGAAATGGGCTCTTTCGTATGGGCTGTTAGTCAACCCGGATAAGTCTCAGGCGATGATACTGGGTACACGGCACTTACTTAATTTGTTGCAGAATAGGTCAGTTGCTCGCGTGCTTTATGACGGTACCATTGTCAAGTACAGCGAGAAAGCCAAAAATCTTGGGGTTGTTTTTGATACTCTTTTATCCTGGTCGCCCCACATTTGTGAGGTCAGCAGACGAGTCTTTGCATCCTTTCATTCCCTTCGGCGTTTGCAGTACTTCTTGCCTAGGCAGACTAAAATCATGCTAGTTCAGACCCTTCTTCTGCCTTTAATTGACTACGCCGATGTTTGCTGGGCCAGCGCGAACGAAGATCTACTGAACAAACTCGAGCGACTTCAAAATCTCGGGATTCGGTTTATCTTCGGTCTCCGCAAGTACGATCACGTGTCCCAATATCGCAGGGAATTAGGCTGGCTCCCGATCCGACTTCGTCCTGATATGCACATTCTCTCCTTCCTCTTCAATATTTTGAGAAATCCGCGCTATCCCGCATATCTTCGTGAACATTTTGAGTTTCTTTTCTCTGGGGATAGACTTCGGAGATCTCACAAGGTGTCACTTTTGTCAATTCCTCAGCACAACACTGTTGTTAACGAGCACTCGTTTAGGTTAAGGGCAATACGTTTGTGCAATGCCCTTCCTTGCGCTATTAGGGATTGCACATCCTTGTTCTCTTTTAATAAAAAGTTGAAACAGCATCTCCTCTCTTCCGCATAGTGGGTATCTTATAGTATATATGTGTATCTATGTATTTATTGTATTCTATTAATTTATTTTATAGTATGTGTAAGATGTATTGTGATTTATCTGATAGTATATTGACATTATTTCTTTCTTTTAACTCTTAATTGTACACTAGGACTATCTCTCTATAAATATTTTTTCCTTTCCTCACAGGTTACCTGTAAGAAATTTCTTTTTAGAAATAAGCTCACCTTTGCATATTGTTCGTTATATTTTTTCCATTGTGTTTTCTGTGCAATAAAGAATTATTATTATTATAATTATTAATTTCTTGTTGCCGTAGTGGCATCAGAAATATAATCAGGTAGACAGCGGAGGCTTAGTAATAGGGTCACGTTTGGCACCCTTCGGGTACGGAACCCTACAAAAGCAAAATGTGCTAGTCAGCCGACCTAATTCTTGGCAGACAAATTCAAATGCCATGGTGGGCCACGGGGATTGAGTTTGGCCAGCCTTGGTGCAAACTGCCACATATTGCTATGCTAAAAAAAATATTTGACAGATCGGATGTTAAAATTAAATTGATTAGTGATTACTTAATTTTTAACTGATTTGCTTTCCTTAAACCCAATATGTTTTTAATGCTCGGTCAAATTGATGCTCCGTTAACTTATCATAACTTTGAACAGCGCCTAGGAAACCAGCTCTTTGTCAAGCAAATAGTTTTTTTTTATTGCGCACATCAAAAGCACTAAAATAGTTTTTCTGATTATAAATAAGGGTCAACTTAAATACAAATCCACATTGTTTATACTTTTGAATGTCTTTCATTACAATAAATATAATAAATGTAGCCCTTTGATGTCACCACCGAGGGTACAGGCCTTTACTTTACTCCACCACGCTGGCTCAGTGCGGGTTGATGGAGGGAGGGAGTGGATGTTTCCATTTAAGTTCGAAATTTTACTAGTGACATTGAAACTTCTATAGTAAAGGCAATCCAAAGTATACCCGGAAATAATTACAAATGGATGTTACTTTCATTATCCGAAGAAAATCTTCAAAAAAAAACAAATTCATTAGCCTTAGAAAGGGAAGAATTTGACAGGAAAATTATAAAAGCTATATGACGCTTTTTCCACCGGTACTAATACCAGAAGGTTCACTCGCTATATCAGAAAATGTTTATGACAAAAAAGGAAATGTCTGAGTTTAATAGTAGATTGTTTACCTGTGGAGTAAAGAAAAGAACTACTTTTAAGGTGAGAGTGTTTTTTGAATCGAGAGCGGAGCGAAGGATTCAAAAAACACTCAACATCACATTCTGTCAAAATAATAATGTCGCACTATACTTTAAGTTCATGCAGTAGAGTGATAAGTCATGTTGACAACAAGGCTGGTGATGTTATTTAGAAGAATAGAGTCCAATCCGACTTCCGACAATCCTTTCTATCCGAAAAATATTTCGATAGATTGTGATTAACTTTTCTTACGCCACTGTTAAAAGTTTTAGGCATTTTCTATCTCAAAACACAAGAAATATACCTTGCACAATCGACGCCCCGCTTTGACAGCAATTGACAGATGACATTAATTACTTTTTAAAGAAAGTGTTGCAGGTTGAAGAAAATAGTTTCATAGGTTTTCTGCAACATGGCAATGTTTTTATATTCTAGGTTTGGATTTAAACGGTGTAAACCCCTAGGTTTACTTGAGACGAGTACCCGCGGGAGGCAACTCGGAGAAACGAAACGTTTTACAACGGTGTGTCAAGATGGCCAATCCGGTCCAAGTATTATTTTGATCCTGGTGCATTTGCAAGCCAGCTTAGCGTTTTCGAGGGTTGAAACTCCATTTTTTTCTGCAGATCGGGAAGCCATAGTCCGCGGCTGATATTTGACACCAATATTTGTATTGGATATATAAGACACCAATATTTGTATTGGAAAATATTTTAATTTGACTAAGGATAGGTATTACCTATCTAGGTTTTATACAAAACAGATAGCACAGTCACTATCTTATTTTATTTTGAACTCAGTCAAGTTTTTGACTAATGAAACGCCTGCTTCTATTAAGCAGTGTAATAATAATGACATGTACTCCTTGGAATCTGTTCCAAGCTCTTTAAATTAACCCATAGGACAACAGAGAGTAACTCTGGCAGTAATATTAATATTTGTATAAATATACCTTCATCTTGCCCATTAAATCAAGTTACTAGTAATGAAAAATGTAAAAGTAAGAATATTTTAAACGTGGTTCATCAAAATACACAGGGCATGTTAAGTAAAGAACTGGAAATTGAGTTATTCATGAACTGTAATAATATTGATATTTAATGTATAACAGAGCACTTTTTAAAGAGTTATAAGTTCATGTTCAACTTTAATAACCACCACGTTGCTAGTTCGTTCAACAGAAAAACAGCTGATCGCGGTGGCTCCTTAATACTTGTAAATAATAGTTTTAAGTATAAGGAACGAGTTGACATAGTGAGCCTGTCTGTTGAGCGTACCATGGAAATAGCCTGTATTGAACTTGAACAACTTATTGTAATGAGCGTATACAGACCACATGATTCATCCTTTGATTTATTCGAAAAGAAAATGGATGAAGTGTTGATTAAAATCAGCGATAAAAACAATTTTTTATAATTTGTGGTGATTTTAATGTTAATCTGTTAGAGGATAATAATATTAGTACTAGATTAAAATCTTTATTTTTATGTCACAACATGAACTATCTGTTTTTGGAGCCTACTAGAATTACTGCAACATCTGCTACCTGCATTGACAATATATTTACTAACATTACGCCCATTTTCAAATCGGTCATCAATAAATTAACCTCTGATCACTCTGGTCAGATAGGTAAATTCAATATTAAAATAAAAAAGGACCAAAAAGAGGATATTACATGTGTGCCCGTTAGTGACACTCGGCTTGAACACTACAGGAATAATATTTTAGATAAACTATGGGAAATACCATACAGTGACGATCCAAATTTGTTGTACAACTCAGTATTTAACCTTGTCAAAAATGAATATGATACGGTATTTAAATCAAAAACTATAAAAGTTAATAACAAAGCTTTGTTTAGTGATTGGGCGACAGTTGGAATTCATAGGAGCAGACGAAGATTATATGAACTCTATGAAGAGAAATCATATAACAAAAATACGGCCTTTCTAGATTATGTTCGTAGTTATTCAAAAATGTTTAAACGCGTTTGTGCCGTAGCTAAATCTAATTTCATAAAAAACAAAATTGAATCTAGTAGCAATGTAATGAAAACGACTTGGCAAATTATAAACAGAGAGACTGGAAAGGCCAAAGCTACACATAATTACTTCAAGCTTAAGATAGATAATCAATTGCTAAGTACAGACCTAGAAGTAGCAAAAGCTTTCGAAAATTTCTTTACGGACATTCCAGTTTCAACAACCAAGTCTTTAAATTCATCTCCCGCTGCTGCTGAATCTATACTTAAACAAAACTTTGAGGATTGTAAAACAGATTTTAAATATAGGCACGTAAATAATGAAGATATTGTAAAAGCGTTTAAATCCCTGGCAATGAAAAAGACAGCTGACGCCCATGGTCTATCAGTAAAAATTATTAGTTCCATTGTAGATTGTATTGCACCTCACCTTTGTTGTATATTTAATCTATGTATAGATGATGGTGTGTTTCCTGACTTGATGAAACTAAGTAAAGTTATACCTTTATTCAAAGCTGGTAGTACATCAGACCCAACCAATTTTAGACCCATATCGATACTACCAACGCTTAGCAAAATATTTGAAAAACTCATACTTAATCAATTGCAAAGTCATTTTTATCTCAATAATTTAATTCATATTGCTCAGTTTGGTTTCACAAAGGGTCGTTCAACAGCCGATGCTGGTGTTGAACTAATCGACAATATTTTTGATGCCTGGGAAGACGCAATGGATGCAATAGGTGTCTTCTGCGATCTATCCAAGGCTTTTGATTGCGTCCATCATGACACTCTTGTCAGGAAGTTACGCCACTATGGTGTAAAAGATCAGGCACTTGGCCTTCTGGAGTCATATCTAACAGATAGGGTTCAGATGATCGATGTTAATGGGAAAAGATCACCTGGGTCTTCAATAAGTATGGACGTACCGCAAGGTTCAATTCTTGGTCCTTTCTTGTTTTTAGTATATATTAATGATTTACCTTATCTTGTTAAAGCAAAACATGGGTTAGTATTGTTTGCCGATGATACTTCTTTGATATTTAAAGTTAAAAGACAGCATTCAAATTATGACGAGGTAAACAATGCTATCTCTAGTATAGTGAACTGGTTTACTGTTAACAATTTATTACTTAATGAAAAGAAAACTAAATGTATTAAATTAGTGTCACCCAATATGAACCCGGTAACTACAGACATATTTATAAAAGGACAGAGATTGGACCTTGTGCAGTCGACTGTCTTTTTGGGCATTACTTTAGACGCCAAACTACAATGGGATCCTCATATAAATAAATTGTCGAACAGACTGAGTTCGGCAGCGTTCGCAGTTAAAAAAATTAGAGCTTTTACCGACGTAGACACCGCTAGACTAGTCTACTTTAGTTACTGTCATAGTCTGATGACCTATGGTATTTTATTGTGGGGTCACGCTGCGAATGCTAATAGTATATTTATTCTGCAGAAACGGGCTGTTTGTGCAATTTATAGTTTAGGGCCTAGAGTATAACTGAGGGAAAAGTTTAAAGAAATCAATATTCTGACATTTGTGTCTCAACATATCTATGACAATCTTGTGTATGTAAAAAGAAATATAACTAATTTTCAGAAGTAACGTGATATACACAATTTTAATACTAGAAATAAAGACAAGTTGGTTGCTTATGTAAGCCGACTACATAAAATTAGTAATTCTTTTAAAGGCAATTGTATACGCTATTACAATAAGGTCCCTACTGATATTAAAAACTTACCTTTAGACAAGTTTAAAATAATAATAAAACAGAAATTGTATAAAAAAGGTTACTATAGGATATCTGATTACTTAGAGGACAGATGTCCATGGGAATAGATTGTTTGAGTAACAGGCTGTTTCGATATATAATTAGTATAACCAAGTATATTCCACGACTCATCACCATAGGCTAGGCAGTAAAAATATATGTTACAAAAGAACTAAAAAATTATAACAACAATATATTAAACTACACTCCGGTCATCATTTACAATAGACAGAGGGGTGAAACAGGGAGACCCTCTATAATATACTCTCCTAAACTATTTTACCAGTACCCTCGATGAAGTTTTTAGAAACTTGACGGCCTCGTGGCGCAGCGGCATTGGCGGCATTGTCGTCGGTGATAGAAGGCTGCATAACTTTCGTTGTGCCGACGAATTGGTCTGTTTGCGTCATCCTCGTCAGAACTCCAAATAATGCACCAAGCTGAGAACCGCAAGCCTTGAGGTTGGACTGAAGATGAACCGGTCAAAAACTCATGACCAATGGCGAAAAACGTAAGGTTGAAGGGCAGGACATAAAATATGTCGACGAGTACTTCTACTTGGGCCAGACAATTTCCTTCGAAAACAGGCAGAACAAAGAAATCGAAAGACGTGTTTCGAACGTCTGGAAAAGCTTCGAAGGGCAGCCTACCACTGTCCCGGAAGCGCAAACTCGTCGACATGTGCACCATGCCCATCCTAACTAACGGCGCACAAATTTGGTCGTTGGCCGAGCATCAGACGTCCAAACTCAAGGTTTGCCAGAGAGCGATGGAGCGCTGTATTCTAGGTGTTAAACGTATATATCGCATCAGGAACGCTCCAAAACTGGCATAGTTGACATAGGCGTACAAACCGCCAGACTCAAATGGATCTGGCTTGGACGGACATATCTGTCGAATGCATCCGGACAAATAGGCGAAATCAGCCACTGAATTGATGCCTACAGACGGGCATCGGTGGCGTAAGGGAAGGCCCAGAAGGAGATGGAGGGACGACCTGGATAAATTGTTGCCTGGGTGGATCGATGAAGATTTAGCTAGAGATGTGTGGGCTTGAACCAGTGAGGCCTTTGCCCAGCAGTGCAACACCGTGTAGGCTAACTAAATAATTATATAATAAAACAAAAACAATAAATGTCCGAATTTGGTCTTGTTACCCTACAGATCAAGTATCCGACGTCAAACCAATTGTGCCATCGATGACAGTAAGAGTAACCGCGAAATTTTCAATGATATTATAAAAGGTGTCTTGTATGGGGAAACCCTTTAATTTATAAAATCTCGTGTAGTTTCATCCATTCCATCTCGGATGTATTGTCTTCCTCGTATCATCTCTATGCAGATGTCCTTCAAATTTATCGGCATTTTCCCCTGTGTGATTTGACATCGACTGTAGAGGCTTTGAATGCTGACCACGACAACATCAGGAAATGGGCTCTTTCGTATGGGCTGTTAGTCAACCCGGATAAGTCTCAGGCGATGATACTGGGTACACGGCACTTACTTAATTTGTTGCAGAATAGGTCAGTTGCTCGCGTGATTTATGACGGTACCATTGTCAAGTACAGCGAGAAAGCCAAAAATCTTGGGGTTGTTTTTGATACTCTTTTATCCTGGTCGCCCCACGTTTGTGAGGTCAGCAGACGAGTCTTTGCATCCTTTCATTCCCTTCGGCGTTTGCAGTACTTCTTGCCTAGGCAGACTAAAATCATGCTAGTTCAGACCCTTCTTCTGCCTTTAATTGACTACGCCGATGTTTGCTGGGCCAGCGCGAACGAAGATCTACTGAACAAACTCGAGCGACTTCAAAATCTCGGGATTCGGTTTATCTTCGGTCTCCGCAAGTACGATCACGTGTCCCAATATCGCAGGGAATTAGGCTGGCTCCCGATCCGACTTCGTCCTGATATGCACATTCTCTCCTTCCTCTTCAATATTTTGAGAAATCCGCGCTATCCCGCATATCTTCGTGAACATTTTGAGTTTCTATTCTCTGGGGATAGACTTCGGAGATCTCACAAGGTGTCACTTTTGTCAATTCCTCAGCACAACACTGTTGTTTACGAGCACTCGTTTAGGTTAAGGGCAATACGTTTGTGCAATGCCCTTCCTTGCTCTATTAGGGATTGCACATCCTTGTTCTCTTTTAATAAAAAGTTGAAACAGCATCTCCTCTCTTCCGCATAGTGGGTATCTTATAGTATATATGTGTATCTATGTATTTATTGTATTCTATTAATTTATTTTATAGTATGTGTAAGATGTATTGTGATTTATCTGATAGTATATTGACATTATTTCTTTCTTTTAACTCTTAATTGTACACTAGGACTACCTTTCTATAAATATTTTTTCCTTTCCTCACAGGTTAGCTGTAAGAAGTTTCTTTTTAGAAATAAGCTCACCTTTGCATATTGTTCGTTATATTTTTTCCATTGTGTTTTCTGTGCAATAAAGAATTATTATTATTATAATTATTAATTTCTTGTTGCCGTAGTGGCATCAGAAATATAATCAGGCAGACAGCGGAGGCTTAGTAATAGGGTCACGTTTGGCACCCTTCGGGTACGGAACCCTACAAAAGCAAAATGTGCTAGTCAGCCGACCTAATTACTGGCAGACAAATTCAAATGCCATGGTGGGCCACGGGAATTGAGTTTGGCCAGCCTTGGTGCAAACTGCCACATATTGCTATGCTAAAAAAAATATTTGACAGATCGGATGTTAAAATTAAATTGATTAGTGATTACTTAATTTTTAACTGATTTGCTTTCCTTAAACCCAATATGTTTTGATTGCTCGGTCAAATTGATGCTCCGTTGACTTATCATAACTTTGAACAGCGCCTAGGAAACCAGCTCTTTGTCAAGCAAATAGTTTTTTTTTAATGCGCACGTCAAAAGCACTAAAATAGTTTTTCTGTTTATAAATAAGGGTCAACTTAAATACAAATCAACATTGTTTATACTTTTGAATGTCTTTCATTACAATAAATATAATAAATGTAGCCCTTTGATGTCCCCACCAAGGGTACAGGCCTTTACTTTACTCCACCACGCTGGCTCAGTGCGGGTTGATGGAGGGAGGGAGTGGATGTTTCCATTTAAGTTCGAAATTTTACTAGTGACATTGAAACTTCTATAGTAAAGGCAATCCAAAGTATACCCGGAAATAATTACAAATGGATGTTACTTTCATTATCCGAAGACAATCTTCAAAAAAAAACAAATTCATTAGGCTTAGAAAGGGAAGAATTTGACAGGAAAATTATAAAAGCTATATGACGCTTTTTCCACCGGTACTAATACCAGAAGGTTCACTCGCTATATCAGAAAATGTTTATGACAAAAAAGGAAATGTCTGAGTTTAATAGTAGATTGTTTACCTGTGGAGTAAAGAAAAAAACTACTTTTAAGGTGAGAGTGTTTTTTGAATCGAGAGCGGAGCGAAGGATTCACCAATCAAATCCTGAGTGCAAAAGAGGGATTCAAAGTTCAACAAACGAGTTAAACTCGAGTATTAATAGTTTTTACTCCTGAGGTGGACGGACACTCTACTTTAACCCTGCCTAGGTTAAGACCTGATGAGAAGAGAACTTGAACAACTTATTGTAATGAGCGTATACAGACCACCAGATTCATCCTTTGATTTATTCGAAAAGAAAATGGATGAAGTGTTGAATAAAATCAGCGATAAAAACAATTTTTTTATAATTTGTGGTGATTTTAATGTTAATCTGTTAGAGGATAATAATATTTGTACTAGATTAAAATCTTTATTTTTATGTCACAACATGAACTATCTGTTTTTGGAGCCTACTAGAATTACTGCAACATCTGCTACCTGCATTGACAATATATTTACTAACATTACGCCCATTTTCAAATCGGTCATCTATAAATTAACCTCTGATCACTCTGGTCAGATAGGTATATTCAATATTAAAATAAAAAAGGACCAAAAAGAGGATATTACATGTGTGCCCGTTAGTGACACTCGGCTTGAACACTACAAGAATAATATTTTAGATAAACTATGGGAAATACCATACAGTGACGATCCAAATTTGTTGTACAACTCAGTATTTAACCTTGTCAAAAATGAATATGATACGGTATTTAAATCAAAAACTATAAAAGTTAATAACAAAGCTTTGTTTAGTGATTGGGCGACAGTTGGAATTCATAGGAGCAGACGAAGATTATATGAACTCTATGAAGAGAAATCATATAACAAAAATACGGCCTTTCTAGATTATGTTCGTAGTTATTCAAAAATGTTTAAACGCGTTTGTGCCGTAGCTAAATCTAATTTCATTAAAAACAAAATTGAATCTAGTAGCAATGTTATGAAAACGACTTGGCAAATTATAAACAGAGAGACTGGAAAGGCCAAAGCTACACATTATAACTTCAAGCTTAAGATAGATAATCAATTGCTAAGTACAGACCTAGAAGTAGCAAAAGCTTTCGAAAATTTCTTTACGGACATTCCAGTTTCAACAACCAAGTCTTTAAATTCATCTCCCGCTGCTGCTGAATCTATACTTAAACAAAACTTTGAGGATTGTAAAACAGATTTTAAATTTAGGCACGTAAATAATGAAGACATTGTAAAAGCGTTTAAATACCTGGAAATGAAAAAGACAGCTGACACCCATGGTCTATCAGTAAAAATTATTAGTTCCATTGTAGATTGTATTATACACAATACAAAATACAAAAAGCTTTATTCACCAACAAACTTAATTTTAGATTACAAGTTGATTAGGGCTTCCTTTTAAGTAAAAAATACCTGTACCAGGAAGCCCCGCTCTTCCATATCTGGGTAACATTATGTTAAGCATGTGGATAGCAATCCATACATCTTTTGATTTTGAGTAGGTAAAGTTAATTTTAATTTATATCTAAGTTTATATAAGTTTGACTGCAATGCGACGTAATAAAATTAAAAGAATTTGGTGAAACTGCTTAGGTACCTACATTGATGTAACAAAACTATTAGATGTTGAAACTACTTAGGTACCTACATTGTTATTCAAATAAAAATAAAAATATAAAATAATGTAAATATTCTAGGCTATTCACTTTCATCTTTGTGTGTTAGTGTGAGGAAGGTTGTGAGGGTGTGTGTGTGTGTGTGTGTGTGTGTGTGTGTGTGTGTGTGTGTGTGTGTGTGTGTGTGTGTGAGAGAGAGAGAGAGGGCGTGTATGTGTTGGGTAGGGGTGTGAGTGTGTGGATATGGCTGTCCAAATTTGGCATGTACAAATTTGGGTTGCCACTTTAAGAGTTGATTTCTCATTTTGTTTTATTTCTGATTAGAACTTCTGTTTCATCATATTTTTTCCCATTAGCCAATCAGTTATTAGTTTTTTACAGTGATAGAATGTCATCGGAAATATGTTAAGTTCTTTATTTGCCAAGTTGTATAGTAGCGATGATTGGTTTTTATACTGCCTGTAGGCGTATTCTGTGCTCACTATGTGTGCAGGGGCTACATTGTGTTTTCTTCTTTTAATTGTTAAATTAGGATCAAATTCCAGCTTTCTGTGTAGTTTCATTATAATGTTAAGTATATAAAGCTTCCTTACTGTCAGTTCCTTACAGGATTGATAGAGTTCGTTTGTGGGAAATAAGCGAGATTTGAAGTACATGATTTTTAGAAGTGATCTCTGGGCTCTTTCTATCTCTATAAATTTTGTTTTAATGGCACCTCCCCAGACAGGAATACAATATATTATCACGGATTGAACTAGAGAGACATAAATTTTACTTAGAATCTGTTTTGTAGCAATGTGTCGTAGTATTTTAAAAACCCAGGTTAGCTTGCGTATTCTACCTATAATAAGATCTATGTGTAACTTCCAGGTCAATGTTTGGTCAAGTATAACACCAAGATATTTTATGTGTGACACCTTGTTTATCACAGGGCAAGAGCATGGGAAGTCGTCGTTCAGACAGTTTGTGGACTCATGAATTTTTATATAAAAGTCAGTTTCAGGTTGAGTTTTGACAGTTGTTGTAAAGCAGATATAATTTGTTTTAGAGGAATTTAACGTGAGGAGGTTACGCTTTAACCAGTTACCTATTCTAGAAAGACCAGTTTCTGTCATCTCCTTGACCTCACTCCAGGAGCTTCCTGTGAAAACAATAGCTGTGTCGTCTGCGTAAGTGAATATCTGGCCATTATTTACTTTCATGTTACACAAATCGTTAATATATATTAGAAAGAGTGTCGGGCCCAGGACACTTCCTTGTGGCACACCATAGGATATAGAAGTCTCCTCACTAATACAAGGGCCTATTTTAACACGCTGGGTTCTATCATGTAGGTAGCTAGTTAGTAAATCAAGCGGATTACCCCGTATGCCAATATTTTCTAGTTTCTGGACAAGAATGGAGCCTGAGACGGTATCGAAAGCCTTTTTTAAATCCAGAAAGACTGTAAGGCATTTTTTCTGTTTGTCAACATTTTCCACAATAAGTGAGGTCAAAGAGATGACAGCGTCTTCAGTTGATAAACTTTGTCGGAAGCCATACTGCTTCTCAGAGAGGATGTTGTACGCATTCAAATATTTAAGTAGTCTATTATTTATTATTTTTTCTAAAATTTTTGAGATAGATGGCAGGACTGAGATTGGCCGGTAGTTTGTGCAATCGTCTTTGTCACCTTCCTTATACACAGGGGTGATAATCGATTTTTTCAGGACTGTAGGAAACAAACCTTTATCAAAACAAAGATTTACTAGATGGGAGATAATTGGGACAACAAGCCTATTTGCCATGTTGAGGAATTTGACCGTAATACCATCCCACCCCGGGGCACTATCAGCTTTAAGGCTCACAAGAACGGAGTGCACTTCACTTGGATCTGTTTCAAGAAGTACAAAAGATTGCAGTTGAGGGTCAGTTAAGATCTGTTCGTTGTTTATAGCCCTGCTTTGAATGTCCTCAGCCAGATTCCTTCCTATATCTGCAAAGTATTTATTCGTAAGGTTGACTGACAAATCAGGAGATGAATGAGAGTTTAGCAAGCTTGTATTTTGGGTTTTTTTTGGTTTGAATTTTGTCATGTTGTTTATAGTATTCCACATAGATTTTGGGTTTTTTGTAGATTTATCTAGTAATTCTCTGTCGTATCTGCGTTTTAATTTCTTTATTAGATTATTACAAAAATTTCGGTATCTTCTGAACTTTATCCTCAGAATTTCATTATCAGGGTCAGAACTTAATTTACGCTGCATTTTGTTTCTATTTCTGATGCATCTTAGTATGCCTTGAGATATCCAGGGTTTAATTGTTCTTTTGCTTTTAGGAATATGGATTTGCTTTGTATTTTCTTGAAGAGACTCAGTTAGTTTTTCTATAAGTTTAGTTGCCACGATATTAGGATCCTTTTGTAGAATTAGGTCCGAAAGACCTTTGCTCTCAAGACTTGTGAGTGCATTTTCGTATGTAATGACTGTTTTCCATTTTTTTACAGTTTTGGTACTGTTTGATAGTTTTAGCAGAGTTAACAAGTGATCTGTGACAGAAGTATTTAAAACTGCGATAAAAGCTGACTTAGAAACCCTGTCTATTTTCAAAATAAAATGATCCAGGCAGTTTTCTTCTCTAGTAGGGAAATAATGGCCGGGTAATAGTCCATGATTAATTAATGTGTCTAAGTAGCTTAGTCTATTTTTCTTGTCTTGAGATCGTTCATTTAGTTTAGGAATAATATTAATATTTATATCGCCAGCTATTACAATATTTTTATGGGCCTCAATTGAGTCTAGGTGTTTGCTAAGGGAGTCTAAAAATGACTCAGCATCTTCGTTCGAAGGTGAACGGTAAATTCCCAAGATAACGATATTATTCAAATTTATTTGCAAGCATGACGCCCCAGCAAGAGTTATTTCTACAACATTAACTGCATGGTTATTTTTGACATATACTACAACCCCATCATTTTGGTTCAGTTGATTGGTCGTAGAAAAAGCCATGTAATTATGGATATCGGGTACGGTTTTGTTTGGGTTAAGTCTACATTCTGTAAGGATCATAATATCAATTTCAACATTAAGGTCTGTTATAGTTATTTGCAAATCTTCAAGATTACTATAGATGTATTGCACCTCACCTTTGTTGTATATTTAATCAATGTATAGATAATGGTGTGTTTCCTGACTTGATGAAACTAAGTAAAGTTATACCTTTATTCAAAGCTGGTAGTACATCAGACCCCACCAATTTTAGACCCATATCGATACTACCAACGCTTAGCAAAATGTTTGAAAAACTCATACTTAATCAATTGCAAAGTCATTTTTATCTCAATAATTTAATTCATATTGCTCAGTTTGGTTTCACAAAGGGTCGTTCAACAGCCAATGCTGGTGTTGAACTAATCGACAATATTTTTGATGCCTGGGAAGACGCAATGGATGCAATAGGTGTCTTCTGCGATCTATCCAAGGCTTTTGATTGCGTCCATCATGACACTCTTGTCAGGAAGTTACGCCATTATGGTGTAAAAGATCAGGCACTTGGCCTTCTGGAGTCATATCTAACAGATAGGGTTCAGATGATCGATGTTAATGGGAAAAGATCAACTGGGTCTTCTGGGCGTCAATGGGCGTACCGCAAGGTTCAATTCTTGGTCCTTTCTTGTTTTTAGTATATATTGATGATTTACCTTACCTTGTTAAAGCAAAACATGGGTTAGTATTGTTTGCCGATGATACTTCTTTGATATTTAAAGTAAAAAGACAGCATTCAAATTATGACGAGGTAAACAATGCTATCTCTAGTATAGTGAACTGGTTTACTGTTAACAATTTATTACTTAATGAAAAGAAAACTAAATGTATTAAATTCGTGTTACCCAATGTGAACCCGGTAACTACAGACATATTTATAAACGGACAGAGATTGGACCTTGTGCAGTCGACTGTCTTTTTGGGCATTACTTTAGACGCCAAACTACAATGGGATCCTCATATAAATAAATTGTCGAAGAGACTGAGTTCGGCAGCGTTCGCAGTTAAAAAAAATAGAGCTCTTACCGACGTAGACACCGCTAGACTAGTCATTTCATTTCATAGTCTAATGACCTATAGTTATTTATTGTGGGGTCACGCTGCGAATGCTAATAGTATATTTATTCTGCAGAAACGGGCTGTTCGTGCAATTTATAGATTAGGGCCTAGAGTGTCACTGAGGGAAAAGTTTAAAGAAATCAATATTCTGACATTTGTGTCTCAATATATCTATGACAATCTTGTGTATGTAAAAAGAAATATAACTAATTTTCAGAAGTACAGTGATATACATAATTTTAATACTAGAAATAAAGACAACTTGGTTGCTTATGTAAGCCGACTACATAAAATTAGTAATTCTTTTAAAGGCAATTGTATACGCTATTACAATATTCCCTACTGATATTAAAAACTTACCTTTAGACAAGTTTAAAATAATAATAAAACAGAAATTGTATAAAAAAGGTAACTATAGGATATCTGATTACTTAGAGGACAGATGTCCATGGGAATAGATTGTTTGAGTAACAGGCTGTTTCGATATATAATTAGCATTCGTTTTGTAATTTGACAATATTTTATTTAAAAAAGGAAACGCAAAAGTTGCGACGACTGTGGAGTTTCTTCGGTGAGCTCTTCTCCACAGATTCCGCCATTGTGTTAGTGAACTCACCCAAAAAAATGTAATGACGGATCTAAGTGATGTAACAACATCCTATGGAAATAAATGATTTTAGATTTGATTTGATTTAAGAGTAATATACAAAATATGAATAAGAATATTTATTTTAATACAATTGGTATGAATAACGTTCAATATGATCAGAAGTTATTATATTAGAACATTTATGGAAGTACATCGTGACAGTACATTTACTAGGACTATACGTTACAGTTATATATTTATTTCCCATTTAAGATTAAGTTACAGTTTCAGAACATATTGTTTTGGGATGTAGTTTCTGAGAAATTTTATTTTTTTCTTGCCAACGTGGAAGCCCGCATCAACAAGGCTCAAACTGCAATTGCCAAATTCAGACCAGTGTGGAACTCCTTTACCATAGACGCCGCACCAATATCCGTTTGGATAAAAAATCAAGTGATTTTAACATTAGATGGGCGAAGTTTACTGGTAGTTTTAAACGATAAGTTTGTATTCTCCTCGGGCCAATTTTGGTTTTTGAGTCTTTCAATTTATTAACATAATAATAAAATAAATCAAAAGCCATTTATCTCTCCTAGTTTCCTAAAGTACAATGATAATGAAAAGTTATTAAGATATAACATATTGTTGCATGCATTCTTTATTAGTATTTTTTATTTATTTAAAATTCTATGATTTTATTTTTTATTCTACCCCTTTTAGATTTGTAGACCTCCTCCAGAAAAAGCCTTTTGTCCCGATCTTGGGCTGTGAGCTCTCTGTTTTCCTGCATGTCTTTTGTTAGGTCTTCCTACTCCACGTATCCTTCTACTTATCTCTAGGATGGACCCTCTGTGTAGTCTTGAAATATGCCCAGCCCATTTTCATTTCAACTTTAGAGACGGTTTCAACAGTAGAGCTTCTATTTTTTTTGAAGTGTTCGTGTTCCTGTGAGGCTTCGTTCCATAGCCTTTCTACACGATTTTTTCAAAAGGCAGTGGAAGGTTGCTTTTATAAATTCCCGTTAGGGACCAGATCCTATTCCAGGTACCATATATTCTTCAGTTGATCTCTGATAACTTATTGTTTTCTTGAAACGATACGTTTAATAAGATACATGTATGAGACAAGATATTATATTTCGTCGCAACCCAGATTAATGGGTGTTCTATCAGCGTTCGTCATTATTTTTGTATTTGAAAGATTCATCTTCAGCCCTATTTATTTACTGGCGGTATGTAGACAGACTCTACAAATCGCCAGTAAATAAATAATGATATGTTTCATATCTGCGCCATTTTCTGAGAATAATAAATACTATGTCGTCGGAAATACGGAGATGACTGAGGTTCTATTCATTTATTGGAATTCCTGCTCTTTCCCGTTGTAGATTTTTAAATAACATCTCCGTAACATGTTAACATGTATATGTTGTAGAGCCTGTAAAGGACCACATATGTACATATGTGGTCCATTTTAGAACATCCCCCGCGAAGTCCTGTCTGTTCTTTTGGCTGATTATCCTCGATTTAGCTGTTTACTCGTGTTTAGATACAAAAAGAAAAAAACTGAAACGGGTCTCAGGAAAACTTCTTTTAGTTCAACACTTTTATTGAATCACTATTTACACTGGCATAGATTCCTCCTTACAACCTTATTCCACAAGATTCACACCAAGACTGAGCTCTGCTGACACGGACAGCCATTTTTATAGACTTCCATTACCGCTTCTTTATACAATTTCCGGAAGTGATATTATCCTAACATTCATAAAAACTTCAGTAGCTTAATAATTACGTATCTTTTAATTCTTAAATATTCTAAAAATTAAGTTTACTAATATCTAAGCTATCAATAAAGAATAGCTTAACTTCTCAATAATTATGCTACTGTTACACATGTATTCTAAAATATATCAAAATAAAGTAAATTAATATCTTAGGGGCTTAAAATTAATATCTTAGCTACTCAATAATTATGCTACTGTTACAGTCGGCCATCCGCATCAGAACGAGACCCTTCGTTCAATTAAATTTGTATAACAATCAATAGCAATAAATAAAATACCACACTTCCAATACAAAAAAAAACTTACAAAATAAAATAACTCATTCCATAACTAAAAGATTAATTATGTTTAAGCACAAAGACAAGCAAAAAGTATTTATTATCATGATACCTCATGGTTTAAATACCAAAGAGTGCTATACCTGGGCGGCGAAAACTCACGCCAATCCTGCCCACACTCATATTATAGTATAGTAGTTAAAGGCGGCGAAACTTACGCCTGTCCTGCCTTATTCATTATATTTTATCCACATATTGTGCATTGTAGATCCAGCATCAATCCAAGATTAATATTACTGTTATTTTTACTAATTCGTCGGGGTAGGTGATCATGAAAGGCTATGTTTTACAACTCATCTTCACTGGATTCTGATGATGAACATGCTGCGTTGAAGCTTAACCAAGGGAATATTTTATCAATTGCGATAATGTTTTCATAACGGCGACCTTTTCTAGTGATAGGAGTATCTTCAACGACGAAACGGTCATTTGGCAGTACCTTTTTTATTCTATATGGACCCTGAAGTTTTGGCTCTAGTTTCTTTGACTGTCCAGACCCTGAAGCTACTGCTTTAACTATTCTAACTAAATCTCCTTCCTTAAATTTAATTGATTGTTTTCTATTTCTGTCAAATCTGGTCTTATTCTTTTGTTGATTTTTCTCGATAAGTTCACTTGCTTTACTCCTAACTTCATTTAATGGCATGTTCAACATGCCGTTACCTATGTCTGAAATAACGTCATTTAAAATTCCCTGTGATGGATTGATGATTTGTCTTCCAAATAATAACTCAGATGGACTCTTTTTTGTCACGTCATGTACTGTTGAGTTTATACCCATTTGTACATCTGGAACGTACTCATCCCATGTTTCTGGTTTTTTGTCGTGAGACATCGCACCTAATGCTGACAATATACTTCTGTTAGACCTTTCTACTTGGCCATTCGCTCGAGGTGTGGCTACCGAATTAAGTATGTGTTTAATTCCAATAGACGATACAAATGACTCAAATTTCTTACTAGTGAAGCTGGTGCCTCTATCTGTAATCAACCTGACAGGTACCCCAAATTTACTGAAGAAATTACGAAATACTTTTATACTTTCTTTGGATTTTGTGCTTCGAACCGGATTAAGACTGATATATTTTGTAAATGCATCTATTATTACGAGTAAGTATGTGTTTCGCTGCTTACTGCGAATAAAAGGGCCTAGGTGGTCTGCATGCACAGTATGAAGGGGGATATCTAATTTCGGAATCGGATGAAGTTTTCCAGCTTTTGCTCCAGATGGCGCCTTGTGATGTGAGCACTCAAGGCAGGCCGCTACATACTTTTTTATGAACCTGCGCATTTTCGGGAACCAGTAAAAGGCCCGGATTCGTTCTAGAGTTTTTTGAAACCCGAAATGGCCTACGTCGTCATGGTTAGTTTTGAGGATTTGCCACCGGACACCTCTAGGCACAACCCAACGGATAGTTTTGTCATCGATAATCCGATAAACACGGCCATTCTTAACTATGAAACTATTACGTATCGATATGGTCTTTGCGGTTTCAGGATCCTCCAAGATTTCCTTTATCCGCTTAATCTCTGTGTCCGTCGACTGCACGGTAGTAATCCAGTCATCCGCACTCAGAGATAAAACATCTAGGATGTGTAATCGGTTGTAATCCTGTTCCTCAATAGGCCCCCGGCTTAACGCATCTACATGTGCCATTCTATCACCAGTTCGATATTCTATATCACAGTCATACTCAAGGAACTGTATCCACCATCTTGAGATACGAGAAATAAGGTCACGTTTGGTAAACGTGGATCGCAAAGCATTACAGTCTGTAACAATTGTAAATTTTATTCCTAACAGGTACACTCGAAATTTATTTAGAGCGTTCACAACCGCGAGAGTTTCGAGCTCAAATGAATGTAATTTTTGTTCGTCTCCTGTCGTTTGACGACTGTAATAGGCAACTGGCCTCCATAGATCACTTCCTCGCCTTTGCACAAGTATCCCTGCTAATCCTACTTTGCTTGCGTCAGTGTGCAACTGTGTTTCGGCTTTCGGGTCAAATAGAGCTAAAACTGGGCGGGCGGTTAATAGTTGTTTAAGTGTGTTGAAAGCTCGCTCCTCTACTTCTGTCCATTTCCAGGGAGTGTCTTTCTTGAGAAGTTGTGTCATGGGTCTTGCGATTGTAGCAAAGTCTTTTACGAATCTTCGAAAAAAACTTGCTAGTCCTATAAATCTCCTTACTTCGTGCTGATTTTTGGGAGTCGGAAATTTGGAGACAGCTTCCGTTTTTAGGTTACCGGGTCTAATACCTTCTTTACTTATTTCAAAGCCTAGAAAATCCAGCCGCTCTTTAAAGAAATGACATTTGCCAAGTTTAAGCGTTAAACCACTCTCATTCAATGCATCCAGTACCTCTTTTAGACGACTAATTCCTTCGTTATACGAGCTGGCAGGTATCAAAATGTCGTCCATATATACAACGACGTATTTGATGTCTGCTTTATTCAAGACTTTATGTATTACCCGTTGAAAAACCGCTGGAGCATTTGCAAGGCCGAACGGAACTCGATTATATTCGTACTGTCCATCTGGCGTTACAAAAGCGGTTTTATTTTTGGATTCTTCAGCGATAGGTATTTGGTGATAGCCCGACGCTAAATCAAGAGTTGTGAAGAGGGTCTGTCCCGTCAGTTGGTCTAAAAAGTCGTCAATTCTTGGTAGAGGGTAATGATCCCTAATTGTTTTGTTGTTGAGGGCGCGAAAATCAACACAGAGACGCTTCTCTCCAGTCTTCTTTTGCACTAGCACAATTGGACTGGCATATGGTGAATTAGACTCGCGTATGATGTCGTAATTCAACATTTCGTCAACCATTGTTCTTACGCGTTGGCGTTCGGAAAGTGGTAGTCTATAAGGCCTATAAACTACTGGCTCAGTGTCTTTAAGCTGTATTGTCATTTCCGCTTCAGTTGTAAATCCTAAATCATGCATCCCACTAGAGAAACATGCTTTGTATTTATCTAGTAGGGCTTCTAATCCTTGCTTTTCAGAACATGACAGTTGTTCGCCGTGATTCAAAGCAGGTTTCTCTACAGGAGTAACGACAGTAGTTAGAGTATTCACCATTAGCCCTTTTCCTACGTATCTTGCTCTAGTAATAAGTGTGTCTTTACTAAACTCAATAGAATTTGGTCCTAAACTATGTATAAGGAGGGAACATTCACCATTATTTATTTGGAATTCACCTGGAAATAAATAGAACTCATATCCAGGTACCCCCCGAACTGTTCCCTCAAAATAAATATTTCCATTACGTGAACCGTTCGATTTAACCCGTATTGACTTTGTTTGACCTACCGCAAGGGTTTCGTCTCGTTCCAACAACAATGGGATCTTCACTTCACAATCATGATCGATATTTCGAAACAAAAGCTCAGTTGCAGTTTTGAGAATGCACAAATCTGGCCTTTCTGTAAAACTATGCCCTAACAGTACCGGGCTATTTATCAAGTGATCATCTACAATCAAAACTTCAACTCTGTTTTCAGTTATTCCTTGAACTTCGATAGAAGTCTCAACCCGACCCAGCGGTAAATATGGTACATTACCCAGACCGCGGAGAAGCGGTCCCTGCACAGAGTCCCAAGTAAAATTCAGACGTTGTGCATCAGACTTGCGAACGAGTGTCGCTTCGCTACCTAAATCTACCACCGCATTTATTGGTTCATCATTCATCTTTATTATCATCCGATATTTGTCGCTACTTGAATAAGACTCTTTATTGGAATGTGATTCGACGACAATCTGATTTTCTTGCTCTACAAACACTTTCAGAACATGTTTGTCCTTAGGGTCAGATATTTTGGGATCCGACTTAGACTTTTTGAAGCACTCACTTTCTGTATGTCCCAAAGTATTACAGAAGGTGCATTTAGTGATAGGTTTGGGACATTTAAAGAAAGGGTGTCCCTTCTGTTTACAGTTGTAACAAGTAATTTCATCAGATTGTGGACGAGGCCTGTAGGTACTTCCATTATCGGTTCTACGAGAGACACTGGGTATCCGTTTATCTCGCGTTGTAGAACTATCCCTAGCCTGACCCTTCACAGTTTTGAAAAATTCAAGCACCTCTTCTGGTTTTGTAAACTTTGCCGCTTGTGCTCCTACTCTAACACCCCTGTCATCCACCCCATGAACTAGACAATCTACTGCGTTCTTTTTGAATATTTTACACCTGTTCAATAAATTTACTTTGTAGTAGTAGTAAGTTTCGAGGGATTCGCCAAAACGTGCCCTTTTGCTCAACATTTCAGTCAACATTTCCGCGTAGTTTTCTGTTGGTGGAAAAGATTCCTTTAGTAGTTGTTTCCATTCGGGCCAAGACCGGCGAAGCGAAGGAAGACCCTGATACCAGGTTTTTGCATGACCGATAAGTTTAGGCAGTGCATAGTGTATTATCTGCTTATCACTCCAGTTATAAATTTCGCTACATTCCTCTACCTTAGTCAGCCACACATTAATAGTTTGCTCCTTCGACATTGGGTCAAATTCTGGCAGTACGTTATTTAACACCGAAAATCTTTCACGATCACCTGATCTATCCTTTAAAGCTTTTAGAAACTCTTGGACAAGAATTGATGTTGACTCATACCTGGACCTTTCCGGGGAGACATGCCGATTGGTGGATTTCCTTATCGGGGAGACATGCCGACTGCGACTTCTAGCTGGGGAGACATGCCGACTGCGACTTCTAGCTGGGGAGACATGCCGACTGCAACTTCTAGCTGGGGAGACATGCCTTTCTTCAATGGATCTACGCGTATCACGCTGTCGTCGATCATAATTTAACCGGTCTTCCAATAATTTCACCCGATTTCTTTCCAATTCCAACTCTTCTTCCTTGTCCTTTAATCTCCGTAATATGCTCCTGCTGCGGGAGCGGGAACGGGAATGGTGATGAAGCGTGTCACCATCGATACGGCTACGTCTTGTCCTATTTCTTTCTGGTGTCCTCAGCTCTCTTGAACGTCTACGTGGTTCGAGTATGATACTCCGAGATCGGCTGGGACGAGTAGTGTCTTCATTTGGGCTTTCCATTTTCTCTGAAACTTTCAACAGGCACTTGTATTTTGCACGAGATACGCTATTTAATGTAAAAATAAAACTATGCATTCATTGCGTTTCATTTATAAGATTTATAGTTAATAGGACCGGTATCTAAGATAAATTAAGTATGTTTACTACTGATGTGATTCTACAGTCTATCCATGAAAATTTACACACAGTGTGTAAGTAGTCACCACCATATTTCGTGTGGTACACTTTGTTATATGCAGTAAACCTTTAAGTAAATATGTATTCCAAGAGGTTTAAATTATATACTTTGGTGTATTACCCAAAATGACTCGACAATACTGTTGTGAATCAAGTAAGCTTGTAAATCTATTAGTACTGCAAATGTATTGATGTTATGAACGTAGGTACATCAAGAGAGTAGCCCTGGCAAAGTACATGGTGTTGTGAGTGTAATAATACTTCCAGAGAGTAGCCCTGGCAAAGTACTTGGCTTCGTGAGTATAAATACTTCCAGAGAGTAGCCCTGGTAAATTACATAGTGTTGTAAGTGTAATAATACTTCCTGAGAGTAGCCCTGGCAAAGTATATGGCGTTGTGGGTATAAATACTTCCAGAGAGTAGCCCTGGCAAAGTACATGGCGTTGTGAGTGTGTAAATACTTCCAGAGAGTAGCCCTGGCAAAGTACATGGTGTTGTGACTGTAATAATACTTCCAGAGAGTAGCCCTGGCAAAGTACATGGTGTTGTGAGTGTATTAATACTTCCAGAGAGTAGCCCTGGCAAAGTACTTGGCGTTGTGAGTGTAAATACTTCCAGAGAGTAACCCTGGCAAAGTACATGGTGTTGTGACTGTAATAATACTTCCAGAGAGTAGCCCTGGCAAAGTACATGGTGTTGTGAGTGTATTAATACTTCCAGAGAGTAGCCCTGGCAAAGTACTTGGCGTTGTGGGTAAAAGTACTTCCAGAGAGTTGCCCTGGCAAAGTACATGGCGTTGTGATTGTGTAAATACTTCCAGAGAGTAGCCCTGGAAAAGTACATGGTGTTGTGACTGTAATAATACTTCCAGAGAGTAGCCCTGGCACAGTACATGGCGTATGTATGTGTAGGTAAAGAAATTTATGTCATCACAACAAGCACTTTATAGTGTGTTCAAAAGTAGCAAGACGAAGAGAAAAAAAAATACCGTACCTTTTTATTAATCGTGGGCGTGTAAAATCCTGCTTCTGAGATGAAACGGGTCTCAGAAAAACTTCTTTTAGTTCAACAATTTTATTGAATCACTATTTACACTGGCATAGATTCCTCCTTACAACCTTATTCCACAAGATTCACACCAAGACTGAGCTCTGCTGACACGGACAGCCATTTTTATAGACTTCCATTACCGCTTCTTTATACAATTTCCGGAAGTGATATTATCCTAACATTCATAAAAACTTCAGTAGCTTAATAATTACGTATCTTTTAATTCTTAAATATTCTAAAAATTAAGTTTACTAATATCTAAGCTATCAATAAAGAATAGCTTAACTTCTCAATTATTATGCTACTGTTACACATGTATTCTAAAATATATCAAAATAAAGTAAATTAATATCTTAGGGGCTTAAAATTAATATCTTAGCTACTCAATAATTATGCTACTGTTACAAAACTTTGAATAGGCTGCATAGTAGGATGATCTAAACAAATAAACTTAGCATTTACATACAGGCACGCACATTGATTCTGGCCCCACACTAGGATACCCTGTGTCGTGAGAACCAGAAACAGCGACGTTCACACATATAAACATTTAAGACCTCGGGTTATTTTTTTTCTTACTCCCAGCAGGGATCGAACCCGGGACCTCTCGTATAGCGGGCAGAGCCACAAGCGCTGCGCCACAGTGGTCGACAGATTGGGCGGCAGTTAGGGGCATAGTTTCGATTCCTTTTTTATAAAACAATATTATGTTGGATTCCGTCCATTGCCAAGGTACATTTCCTGTTATTGCTTTGAGATTAAATAGTTGAGCATGAGGTGTAGACAGTATATGAAGAGCAGTTTTTATTGCCTCATTTGTCATGTGATGGAACTTTTATTTTATTTGAGTCGTCAAACCTTAATCACTTAAATCAAATCAAATCAAAAATCATTTATTTCCATAGGATGTTGTTACATCACTTAGATCCGTCATTACATTTTTTTGGGTGAGTTCACTAACACAATGGCGGAATCTGTGGAGAAGAGCTCACCGAAGAAACTCTACAGTCGTCGCATCTTTTGCGTTTCCTTTTTTAAATAAAATATTGTCAAATTACAAAATGAATGCTAATTATATATCGAAACAGCCTGTTACTCAAACAATCTATTCCCATGGACATCTGTCCTCTAAGTAATCAGATATCCTATAGTAACCTTTTTTATACAATTTCTGTTTTATTATTATTTTAAACTTGTCTAAAGGTAAGTTTTTAATATCAGTAGGGACCTTATTATAATAGCGTATACAATTGCCTTTAAAAGAATTACTAATTTTATGTAGTCGGCTTACATAAGCAACCAACTTGTCTTTATTTCTAGTATTAAAATTGTGTATATCACTGTACTTCTGAAAATTAGTTATATTTATTTTTACATACACAAGATTGTCATAGATATATTGAGACACAAATGTCAGAATATTGATTTCTTTAAACTTTTCCCTCAGTGACACTCTAGGCCCTAATCTATAAATTGCACGAACAGCCCGTTTCTGCAGAATAAAATAGGTTGTGCTTAACTATTACAAATATAAAAAATTTAATTATTATGATTAATAAGCAGGAATAAATAATTAAAAAATTATTATCAGCAAGGTCTGTGTTGAGCTAGATTAACCCCATACAGTCCTGTCATTTAAGTAATCTTGAACATTGTAATATCCCTTTTTTGACAAAGTCGCTTTAACATTTTTAAATTGCTTAAATGGCAATTTCAAAATCTCCAGAGGTATCTTATTATAGTAGAGAATACACTGACCATTACAGCTATCGCTAAGTTTGGAAAATGTTGTAAGGTTCTTGCGTACATACATTATATTTTCGAAAATAAATTGACTAGCTCTGTTAGTATGTCAATTTCTTCAAAAAGCTCTCGAGGAGGAATCTGTGCTAAAGAGGAGTCTGTTCGTTTTAAATTATAAATTGCTCGAATAGCTCTTTTCTGTAAAATAAAAATAGTTTGAATATCCGCTGCTTTCCCCCACAACAAGATACAATAGGACATCACACTATGAAAGTAACTAAAATATACTAGCCTAGATGTAGCCATATCCAACTATAAAACAACTATTAATTACTAAATGCTATTATTGTGTAAATGATTATTTAAATGACGAATTATAATTATTAAAATAGGTATAGAATAAAAAATTTAAACATATGAAAACTAAAATTATATAAATAAGTATCTGATACAATTTAATTTATATATAAATTAAGTAGTACGTAGAAATATTGCAATATTGTAATATCGCCCTCTCGCAAACTGCTGTACCTGGACAAGGTCCATAATGATAATCTCCACCTATATTATGTATGGAATGCAATAAATAAACTGATATCCGTGCTTTATCTGATGTTCCTAACAGCGTAAGCCGCAGAACTTAATTAACAACAACTTAATTAAATACACCTTCATTTACGTCATAAATTAAATTTACTTTGGTTTTGATGAACTTTCGAGGCAACAATCCATTGATGAAGTGTACTGTCGAGGCAAAGACCCTTCGAGGTAGAAACCCTTCGAGGTGCTGATCTTTTGAGGTCATTACCTCGGTCATTGTCGGTGGGTCATTACCCGGACTTGGGGTTGCTCCGTCACCTAAACATTTTATTACTGTTGGCTCTATGTAGCGGGTTGCTCCCCGCTTGTGAACGGTTGCTGCTTGGCGGGACTGGTCCAGTCAGGTTTCTGGGTACTGGTCCAGTCTGGTTTCTGATAAGTTATGTTCATAACAGTTTATTTATTTATTTTGTAAAATTGATCTTTTGAGGAACTTAGTTCGGCAGCGTTCGCAGTTAAAAAAATTAGAGCTCTTACCGACGTAGACACCGCTAGACTAGTCTACTTTAGTTACTGTCATAGTCTGATGACCTATGGTATTTTATTGTGGGGTCACGCTGCGAATGCTAATAGTATATTTATTCTGCAGAAACGGGCTGTTTGTGCAATTTATAGATTAGGGCCTAGAGTGTCACTGAGGGAAAAGTTTAAAGAAATCAATATTCTGACATTTGTGTCTCAATATATCTATGACAATCTTGTGTATGTAATAAGAAATATAACTAATTTTCAGAAGTACAGTGATATACACAATTTTAATACTAGAAATAAAGACAAGTTGGTTGCTTATGTAAGCCGACTACATAAAATTAGTAATTCTTTTAAAGGAAATTGTATACGCTATTACAATAAGGTCCCTACTGATATTAAAAACTTACCTTTAGACAAGTTTAAAATAATAATAAAACAGAAATTGTATAAAAAAGGTTACTATAGGATATCTGATTACTTAGAGGACAGATGTCCATGGGAATAGATTGTTTGAGTAACAGGCTGTTTCGATATATAATTAGTATAACCAAGTATATTCCACGACTCATCACCCTAGGCTAGGCAGTAAAAATATATGTTACAAAAGAACTAAAAAATTATAACAACAATATATTAAACTACACTCCGGTCATCATTTACAATAGACAGAGGGGTGAAACAGGGAGACCCTCTATAATATACTCTTCTAAACTATTTTACCAGTACCCTCGATGAAGTTTTTAGAAACTTGACGGCCTCGTGGCGCAGCGGCATTGGCGGCATTGTCGTCGGTGATAGAAGGCTGCATAACTTTCGTTTTGCCGACGAATTGGTCTGTTTGCGTCATCCTCGTCAGAACTCCAAATAATGCACCAAGCTGAGAACCGCAAGCCTTGAGGTTGGACTGAAGATGAACCGGTCAAAAACTCATGACCAATGGCGAAAAACGTAAGGTTGAAGGGCAGGACATAAAATATGTCGACGAGTACTTCTACTTGGGCCAGACAATTTCCTTCGAAAACAGGCAGAACAAAGAAATCGAAAGACGTGTTTCGAACGTCTGGAAAAGCTTCGAAGGGCAGCCTACCACTGTCCCGGAAGCGCAAACTCGTCGACATGTGCACCATGCCCATCCTAACTAACGGCGCACAAATTTGGTCGTTGGCCGAGCATCAGACGTCCAAACTCAAGGTTTGCCAGAGAGCGATGGAGCGCTGTATTCTAGGTGTTAAACGTATATATCGCATCAGGAACGCTCCAAAACTGGCATAGTTGACATAGGCGTACAAACCGCCAGACTCAAATGGATCTGGCTTGGACGGACATATCTGTCGAATGCATCCGGACAAATAGGCGAAATCAGCCACTGAATTGATGCCTACAGACGGGCATCGGTGGCGTAAGGGAAGGCCCAGAAGGAGATGGAGGGACGACCTGGATAAATTGTTGCCTGGGTGGATCGATGAAGATTTAGCTAGAGATGTGTGGGCTTGAACCAGTGAGGCCTTTGCCCAGCAGTGCAACACCGTGTAGGCTAACTAAATAATTATATAATAAAACAAAAACAATAAATGTCCGAATTTGGTCTTGTTACCCTACAGATCAAGTATCCGACGTCAAACCAATTGTGCCATCGATGACAGTAAGAGTAACCGCGAAATTTTCAATGATATTATAAAAGGTGTCTTGTATGGGGAAACCCTTTAATTTATAAAATCTCGTGTAGTTTCATCCATTCCATCTCGGATGTATTGTCTTCCTCGTATCATCTCTATGCAGATGTCCTTCAAATTTATCGGCATTTTCCCCTGTGTGATTTGACATCGACTGTAGAGGCTTTGAATGCTGACCACGACAACATCAGGAAATGGGCTCTTTCGTATGGGCTGTTAGTCAACCCGGATAAGTCTCAGGCGATGATACTGGGTACACGGCACTTACTTAATTTGTTGCAGAATAGGTCAGTTGCTCGCGTGCTTTATGACGGTACCATTGTCAAGTACAGCGAGAAAGCCAAAAATCTTGGGGTTGTTTTTGATACTCTTTTATCCTGGTCGCCCCACGTTTGTGAGGTCAGCAGACGAGTCTTTGCATCCTTTCATTCCCTTCGGCGTTTGCAGTACTTCTTGCCTAGGCAGACTAAAATCATGCTAGTTCAGACCCTTCTTCTGCCTTTAATTGACTACGCCGATGTTTGCTGGGCCAGCGCGAACGAAGATCTACTGAACAAACTCGAGCGACTTCAAAATCTCGGGATTCGGTTTATCTTCGGTCTCCGCAAGTACGATCACGTGTCCCAATATCGCAGGGAATTAGGCTGGCTCCCGATCCGACTTCGTCCTGATATGCACATTCTCTCCTTCCTCTTCAATATTTTGAGAAATCCGCGCTATCCCGCATATCTTCGTGAACATTTTGAGTTTCTTTTCTCTGGGGATAGACTTCGGAGATCTCACAAGATGTCACTTTTGTCAATTCCTCAGCACAACACTGTTGTTTACGAGCACTCGTTTAGGTTAAGGGCAATACGTTTGTGCAATGCCCTTCCTTGCGCTATTAGGGATTGCACATCCTTGTTCTCTTTTAATAAAAAGTTGAAACAGCATCTCCTCTCTTCCGCATAGTGGGTATCTTATAGTATATATGTGTATCTATGTATTTATTGTATTCTATTAATTTATTTTATAGTATGTGTAAGATGTATTGTGATTTATCTGATAGTATATTGACATTATTTCTTTCTTTTAACTCTTAATTGTACACTAGGACTACCTCTCTATAAATATTTTTTCCTTTCCTCACAGGTTAGCTGTAAGAAATTTCTTTTTAGAAATAAGCTCACCTTTGCATATTGTTCGTTATATTTTTTCCATTGTGTTTTCTGTGCAATAAAGAATTATTATTATTATAATTATTAATTTCTTGTTGCCGTAGTGGCATCAGAAATATAATCAGGTAGACAGCGGAGGCTTAGTAATAGGGTCACGTTTGGCACCCTTCGGGTACGGAACCCTACAAAAGCAAAATGTGCTAGTCAGCCGACCTAATTACTGGCAGACAAATTCAAATGCCATGGTGGGCCACGGGGATTGAGTTTGGCCAGCCTTGGTGCAAACTGCCACATATTGCTATGCTAAAAAAAATATTTGACAGATCGGATGTTAAAATTAAATTGATTAGTGATTACTTAATTTTTAACTGATTTGCTTTCCTTAAACCCAATATGTATTGATTGCTCGGTCAAATTGATGCTCCGTTAACTTATCATAACTTTGAACAGCGCCTAGGAAACCAGCTCTTTGTCAAGTAAATAGTTTTTTTTTATTGCGCACATCAAAAGCACTAAAATTGTTTTTCTGATTATAAATAAGGGTCAACTTAAATACAAATCAACATTGTTTATACTTTTGAATGTCTTTCATTACAATAAATATAATAAATGTAGCCCTTTGATGTCCCCACCGAGGGTACAGGCCTTTACTTTACTCCACCACGCTGGCTCAGTGCGGGTTGATGGAGGGAGGGAGTGGATGTTTCCATTTAAGTTCGAAATTTTACTAGTGACATTGAAACTTCTATAGTAAAGGCAATCCAAAGTATACCCGGAAATAATTATAAATGGATGTTACTTTCATTATCCGAAGACAATCTTCAAAAAAAACAAATTCATTAGGCTTAGAAAGGGAAGAATTTGACAGGAAAATTATAAAAGCTATATGACGCTTTTTCCACCGGTACTAATACCAGAAGGTTCACTCGCTATATCAGAAAATGTTTATGACAAAAAAGGAAATGTCTGAGTTTAATAGTAGATTGTTTACCTGTGGAGTAAAGAAAAGAACTACTTTTAAGGTGAGAGTGTTTTTTGAATCGAGAGCGGAGCGAAGGATTCAACAATCGAATCCTGAGTGCAAAAGAGGGATTCAAAGTTCAACAATCGAGTTAAACTCGAGTATTAATAGTTTTTACTCCTGAGGTGGACGGACACTCTACTTTAACCCTGCCTAGGTTAAGACCTGATGAGAAGAGAACTTGAACAACTTATTGTAATGAGCGTATACAGACCACACGATTCATCCTTTGATTTAGTCGAAAAGAAAATGGATGAAGTGTTGATTAAAATCAGCGATAAAAACAATTTTTTTATAATTTGTGGTGATTTTAATGTTAATCTGTTAGAGGATAATAATATTTGTACTAGATTAAAATCTTTATTTTAATGTCACAACATGAACTATCTGTTTTTGGAGCCTACTAGAATTACTGCAACATCTGCTACCTGCATTGACAATATATTTACTAACATTACGCCCATTTTCAAATCGGTCATCAATAAATTAACCTCTGATCACTCTGGTCAGATAGGTATATTCAATATTAAAATAAAAAAGGACCAAAAAGGAATTACATGTGTGCCCGTTAGTGACACTCGGCTTGAACACTACAGGAATAATATTTTAGATAAACTATGGGAAATACCATACAGTGACGATCCAAATTTGTTGTACAACTCAGTATTTAACCTTGTCAAAAATGAATATGATACGGTATTTAAATCAAAAACTATAAAAGTTAATAACAAAGCTTTGTTTAGTGATTGGGCGACAGTTGGAATTCATAGGAGCAGACGAAGATTATATGAACTCTATGAAGAGAAATCATATAACAAAAATATGGCCTTTCTAGATTATGTTCGTAGTTATTCAAAAATGTTTAAACGCGTTTGTGCCGTAGCTAAATTTAATTTCATTAAAAACAAAATTTAATCTAGTAGCAATGTAATGAAAACGACTTGGCAAATTATAAAATCAAAATCAAAATCAAAAATCATTTATTTCCATAGGATGTTGTTACATCACTTAGATCCGTCATTACATTTTTTTGGGTGTGTTCACTAACCCAATGGCGGAATCTGTGGAGTAGAGCTCACCGAAGAAACTCCACAGTCGTCGCATCTTTTGCGTTTCCTTTTGTAAATAAAATATTGTCAAATTACAAAATGAATGCTAATTATATATCGAAACAGCCTGTTACTCAAACAATCTATTCCCATGGACATCTGTCCTCTAAGTAATCAGATATCCTGTAGTAACCTTTTTTATACAATTTCTGTTTTATTATTATTTTAAGCTTGTCTAAAGGTAAGTTTTTAATATCAGTAGGGACCTTATTGTAATAGCGTATACAATTGCCTTTAAATGAATTACTAATTTTATGTAGTCGGCTTACATAAGCAACCAACTTATCTTTCCAACAGATTCCAAGGAGTACATGTCATTATTATTACACTGCTCAATAGAAGCAGGCGTTTCATTAGTCAAAAACTTGACTGAGTTCAAAATAAAATAAGATAGTGACTGTGCTATCTGTTTTGTATAAAACCTAGATAGGTAATACCTATCCTTAGTCAAATAAAAATATTTTCCAATACAAATATTGGTGTCTATGAAATGAAATTTTTCAGTATGACGACATGTCAATGAGTGTATAAATGTATTATAATCATGTCTTATATGATTTTCATGTTGTGACAAAGATTGGCTGAAGGGAAACGCAAACAAGATTATTCTATCTACATTTTGTAAAGAATTTAATATAAACAGAGAGACTGGAAAGGCCAAAAGCTACACATAATAACTTCAAGCTTAAGATAGATAATCAATTGCTAAGTACAGACCTAGAAGTAGCAAAAGCTTTCGAAAATTTCTTTACGGACATTCCAGTTTCAACAACCAAGTCTTTAAATTCATCTCCCGCTGCTGCTGAATCTATACTTAAACAAAACTTTGAGGAATGTAAAACAGATTTTAAATTTAGGCACGTAAATAATGAAGACATTGTAAAAGCGTTTAAATCCCTGGAAATGAAAAAGACAGCTGACGCCCATGGTCTATCAGTAAAAATTATTAGTTCCATTATAGATTGTATTGCACCTCACCTTTGTTGTATATTTAATCAATGTATAGATAGTGGTGTGTTTCCTGACTTGATGAAACTAAGTAAAGTTATACCTTTATTCAAAGCTGGTAGTACATCAGACCCCACCAATTTTAGACCCATATCGATACTACCAACGCTTAGCAAAATATTTGAAAAACTCATACTTAATCAATTGCAAAGTCATTTTTATCTCAATAATTTAATTAATATTGCTCAGTTTGGTTTCACAAAGGGTCGTTCAACAGCCGATGCTGGTGTTGAACTAATCGACAATATTTTTGATGCCTGGGAAGACGCAATGGATGCAATAGGTGTCTTCTGCGATCTATCCAAGGCTTTTGATTGCGTCCATCATGACACTCTTGTCAGGAAGTTACGCCATTATGGTGTAAAAGATCAGGCACTTGGCCTTCTGGAGTCATATCTAACAGATAGGGTTCAGATGGTCGATGTTAATGGGAAAAGATCACCTGGGTCTTCAATAAGTATGGGCGTACCGCAAGGTTCAATTCTTGGTCCTTTCTTGTTTTTAGTATATATTAATGATTTACCTTACCTTGTTAAAGCAAAACATGGGTTAGTATTGTTTGCAGATGATACTTCTTTGATATTTAAAGTTAAAAGACAGCAATCAAATTATGACGAGGTAAACAATGCTATCTCTAGTATAGTGAACTGGTTTACTGTTAACAATTTATTACTTAATGAAAAGAAAACTAAATGTATTAAATTCGTGTTACCCAATGTAAACCCGGTAACTACAGACATATTTATAAAAGGACAGAGATTGGACCTTGTGCAGTCGACTGTCTTTTTGGGCATTACTTTAGACGCCAAACTACAATGGGATCCTCATATAAATAAATTGTCGAACAGACTGAGTTCGGCAGCGTTCGCAGTTAAAAAAATTAGAGCTCTTACCGACGTAGACACCGCTAGACTAGTCTACTTTAGTTACTTTCATAGTCTAATGACCTATGGTATTTTATTGTGGGGTCACGCTGCGAATGCTAATAGTATATTTATTCTGCAGAAACGGGCTTTTCGTGCAATTTATAGATTAGGGCCTAGAGTGTCACTGAGGGAAAAGTTTAAAGAAATCAATATTCTGACATTTGTGCCTCAATATATCTATGACAATCTTGTGTATGTAAAAAAAAAAATAACTAATTTTCAGAAGTACAGTGATATACACAATTTTAATACTAGAAATAAAGACAAGTTGGTTGCTTATGTAAGCCGACTACATAAAATTAGTAATTCTTTTAAAGGCAATTGTATACGCTATTACAATATTCCCTACTGATATTAAAAACTTACCTTTAGACAAGTTTAAAATAATAATAAAACAGAAATTGTATAAAAAAGGTTACTATAGGATATCTGATTACTTAGAGGACACATGTCCATGGGAATAGATTGTTTGAGTAACAGGCTGTTTCGATATATAATTAGCATTCGTTTTGTAATTTGACAATATTTTATTTAAAAAAGGAAACGCAAAAGTTGCGACGACTGTGGAGTTTCTTCGGTGAGCTCTTCTCCACAGATTCCGCCATTGTGTTAGTGAACTCACCCAAAAAAATGTAATGACGGATCTAAGTGATGTAACAACATCCTATGGAAATAAATGATTTTAGAATTGATTTGATTTAAGAGTAATATACAAAATATGAATAAGAATATTTATTTTAATACAATTGGTATGAATAACGTTCAATATGATCAGAAGTTATTATATTAGAACATTTATGGAAGTACATCGTGACAGTACATTTACTAGGACTATACGTTACAGTTATATATTTATTTCCCATTTAAGATTAAGTTACAGTTTCAGAACATATTGTTTTGGGATGTAGTTTCTGAGAAATTTTATTTTTTTCTTGCCAACGTGGAAGCCCGCATCAACAAGGCTCAAACTGCAATTGCCAAATTCAGACCAGTGTGGAACTCCTTTACCATAGACGCCGCACCAATATCCGTTTGGATAAAAAATCAAGTGATTTTAACATTAGATGGGCGAAGTTTACTGGTAGTTTTAAACGATAAGTTTGTATTCTCCTCGGGCCAATTTTGGTTTTTGAGTCTTAACATAATAATAAAATAAATCAAAAGCCATTTATCTCTCCTAGTTTCCTAAAGTACAATGATAATGAAAAGTTATTAAGATATAACATATTGTTGCATGCATTCTTTATTAGTATTTTTTATTTATTTAAAATTCTATGATTTTATTTTTTATTCTACCCCTTTTAGATTTGTAGACCTCCTCCAGAAAAAGCCTTTTGTCCCGATCTTGGGCTGTGAGCTCTCTGTTTTCCTGCATGTCTTTTGTTAGGTCTTCCTACTCCACGTATCCTTCTACTTATCTCTAGGATGGACCCTCTGTGTAGTCTTGAAATATGCCCAGCCCATTTTCATTTCAACTTTAGAGATGGTTTCAACGGTAGAGCTTCTATTTATTTTTGAAGTGTTCGTGTTCCTGTGAGGCTTCGTTCCATAGCCTTTCTACACGATTTTTTCAAAAGGCAGTGGAAGGTTGCTTTTATAAATTCCCGTTAGGGACCAGATCCTATTCCAGGTACTATATATTCTTCAGTTGATCTCTGATAACTTATTGTTTTCTTGCAACGATACGTTTAATAAGATACATGTATGAGACAAGATATAATATTTCGTCGCAATCCAGATTAATGGGTGTTCTATCAGCGTTCGTCATTATTTTTGTATTTGAAAGATTCATCTTCAGCCCTATTTATTGACTGGCGGTATGTAGACAGACTCTACAAATCGCCAGTAAATAAATAATGATATGTTTCATATCTGCGCCATTTTCTGAGAATAATAAATACTATGTCGTCGGAAATACGGAGATGACTGAGGTTCTATTCATTTATTGGAATTCCTGCTCTTTCCCGTTGTAGATTTTTAAATAACATCTCCGTAACATGTTAACATGTATATGTTGTAGAGCCTGTAAAGGACCACATATGTACATATGTGGTCAATTTTAGAACATCCATCGCGAAGTCCTGTCTGTTCTTTTGGCTGATTATCCTCGATTTAGCTGTTTACTCGTGTTTAGATACAAAAAGAAAAAAACTTTGAATAGGCTGCATAGTAGGATGATCTAAACAAATAAACTTAGCATTTACATACAGGCACGCACATTGATTCTGGCCCCACACTAGGATACCCTGTGTCGTGAGAACCAGAAACAGCGACGTTCACACATATAAACATTTAAGACCTCGGGTTATTTTTTTTCTTACTCCCAGCAGGGATCGAACCCGGGACCTCTCGTATAGTGGGCAGAGCCACAAGCGCTGCGCCACAGTGGTCGACAGATTGGGCGTCAGTTAGGGGCATAGTTTCGATTCCTTTTTTATAAAACAATATTATGTTGGATTCCGTCCATTGCCAAGGTACATTTCCTGTGTAGACAGTATATGAAGAGCAGTTTTTATTGCCTCATTTGTCATGTGATGGAACTTTTATTTTATTTGAGTCGTCAAACCTTAATCACTTAAATCAAATCAAATCAAATCAAAAATCATTTATTTCCATAGGATGTTGTTACATCACTTAGATCCGTCATTACATTTTTTTGGGTGAGTTCACTAACACAATGGCGGAATCTGTGGAGAAGAGCTCACCGAAGAAACTCTACAGTCGTCGCATCTTTTGCGTTTCCTTTTTTAAATAAAATATTGTCAAATTACAAAATGAATGCTAATTATATATTGAAACAGCCTGTTACTCAAACAATCTATTCCCATGGACATCTGTCCTCTAAGTAATCAGATATCCTATAGTAACCTTTTTTATACAATTTCTGTTTTATTATTATTTTAAACTTGTCTAAAGGTAAGTTTTTAATATCAGTAGGGACCTTATTGTAATAGCGTATACAATTGCCTTTAAAAGAATTACTAATTTTATGTAGTCGGCTTACATAAGCAACCAACTTGTCTTTATTTCTAGTATTAAAATTGTGTATATCACTGTACTTCTGAAAATTAGTTATATTTATTTTTACATACACAAGTTGTCATAGATATATTGAGACACAAATGTCAGAATATTGATTTCTTTAAACTTTTCCCTCAGTGACACTCTAGGCCCTAATCTATAAATTGCACGAATAGCCCGTTTCTGCAGAATAAAATAGGTTGTGCTTAACTATTACAAATATGAAAAATTTAATTATTATGATTAATAAGCAGGAATAAATAATTAAAAAATTATTATCAGCAAGGTCTGTGTTGAGCTAGATTAACCCCATACAGTCCTGTCATTTAAGTAATCTTGAACATTGTAATATCCCTTTTTTGACAAAGTCGCTTTAACATTTTTAAATTGCTTAAATGGCAATTTCAAAATCTCCAGAGGTATCTTATTATAGTAGAGAATACACTGACCATTACAGCTATCGCTAAGTTTGGAAAATGTTGTAAGGTTCTTGCGTACATACATTATATTTTCGAAAATAAATTGACTAGCTCTGTTAGTATGTCAATTTCTTCAAAAAGCTCTCGAGGAGGAATCTGTGCTAAAGAGGAGTCTGTTCGTTTTAAATTATAAATTGCTCGAATAGCTCTTTTCTGTAAAATAAAAATAGTTTGAATATCCGCTGCTTTCCCCCACAACAAGATACAATAGGACATCACACTATGAAAGTAACTAAAATATACTAGCCTAGATGTAGCCATATCCAACTATAAAACAACTATTAATTACTAAATGCTATTATTGTGTAAATGATTATTTAAATGACGAATTATAATTATTAAAATAGGTATAGAATAAAAAATTTAAACATATGAAAACTAACATTATATAAATAAGTATCTGATACAATTTAATTAATATATAAATTAAGTAGTACGTAGAAATATTGCAATATTGTAATATCGCCCTCTCGCAAACTGCTGTACTTGGACAAGGTCCATAATGATAATCTCCACCTATATTATGTATGGAATGCAATAAATAAACTGATATCCGTGCTTTATCTGATGTTCCTAACAGCGTAAGCCGCAGAACTTAATTAACAACAACTTAATTAAATACACCTTCATTTACGTCATAAATTAAATTTACTTTGGTTTTGATGATCTTTCGAGGCAACAATCCATTGATGAAGTGTACTGTCGAGGCAAAGACCCTTCGAGGTAGAAACCCTTCGAGGTGCTGATCTTTTGAGGTCAATACCTCGGTCATTGTCGGTGGGTCATTACCCGGACTTGGGGTTGCTCCGTCACCTAAACATTTTATTACTGTTGGCTCTATGTAGCGGGTTGCTCCCCGCTTGTGAACGGTTGCTGCTTGGCGGGACTGGTCCAGTCAGGTTTCTGGGTACTGGTCCAGTCTGGTTTCTGATAAGTTATGTTCATAACAGTTTATTTATTTATTTTGTAAAATTGATCTTTTGAGGAACTTAATGGCAGTTATGGATACGATGTTATAATGTTGTCATTAGATAAGATATTTTTTTATCTAAAGATATTTTTATTTATTAAATTCAATTGTTCAAAACATAATTTACAATTCGATTTATCTGCGGGAAGCTTCGTCAATTACTTAAAACTAAACGTAAACACTTGCTAAACTAAAATAAGATAAGTATAAAGCTAACGACTATAACTTAACTAAATAACCTCACCCCGGGACACTTCCCTACCAAAGGTCCCCATGATACTAGCGGCATTGCCCCGCTGCACTGCCAAGGAAATCCTCTGCATAAGAAATGCCCCGGAGCGGTAGTCATAACCACCTTCACGCAGACGGCGCCCCAACTCCTTTATAAAAACTCTGCCACATGTCCCCCAAACACCGGTCGTCTCCACAGCCAAAGGTACAAAAATGTAATTCCCCATTAGAGCGGCATATTTAGTGCGCTTGCGCCTTGCAGCAGATTCTGCTACAGCGCCAGCGGAAGCGGTAGTCAAAGCTACATGTGACACAGACACAAGTCGCGTCCCATAGGAGAGAGCGCCCTCTCTCCCACGGAACCAAAGTTTTTTTATTGCACATTGTGACTTTAAAAAAATGACGAAAATTAGAAAAAATACATCCCTGTGGAGTTTTTTGGCGCTATATATTCTCTGCAAGATTCAGCCATGAATCACCGTGAAATCACCATGATAGGAAAAATTCCTTTTCCACACTTAAACCATAATCAGTTAGTTGATCATACATGATTTATTTTTAATTTTTCTCCATGTGTGAGTGTCTGACTTGTAAAAGTGCATTATTTTTGCCTACTTACAAAAAATCAATTGACTTGAGTTTTGATACCAATACGTGATCGCCAAAAGAACAATTGTTGAGGTATCACCAAAATTCCAAAGATATAAAAAATGACGAAATACAGAATTATTGTGGTTGTGATTTTTTTATATTAGAACCAATAATAATATAGAAAGCTGGCGCACAAAAATAAATGACTACATTGATCGCAAAATCCCAAATCTAGCTGACTTATTAAATGTTTTAAACACAGCGTCTAAGCGTGCTTTGATCTAAGAAAAGCCAGCAATCAAAAGAAGAAGAAATGCGGAAAAGAAACGACCTGAAATCTTAAAAATGCGTGGGGCACTCTGTTGAATTTATTTGCCCTATGCAATTTTGAATGAGTTCCAAAAATATTATATCTTTCAGTTTATTCATTTTAGTAGGTAAGATTAATTTGTTTTATTTAAATATAATTTTGTTGAGTTTTTATGTTTTTGTTACGTATAATAGTAGATTGACATTGCGATTTTTCGTTTTAATTGCATATTTTTTATTCATTATCTTATCGAATAGTTGCAAATCAAGAGATGCTAATCTTCCATCGCAATTATGTAAGTTTGGGAACATTTTATTTTTTGTCCGCAACCAAAAAGCGGTCAATGAATAAGTTCTCTAAAAAGGTAGGGATCTCAATTTTAGGTAGTGATTGATTCTTAGAGGTGGTAGCGTTGAGTTTGCGATGCAATTGACGTTTTATCGACTCGTTCTTGTCCTCGTTGTTAGTAAATTCTTGTTCGTAGTCCAAGTTACTGTCAATAAGCAGATTTTCGATCTGACAGTGGATGTCATCTATTATTTTCCACCTGGCTTAGAGCATCTGCAACATGTGTCATCTAAAAGTCATACCTATAAACTGAATCCCTTTCTGGATGAACAGGGAATTCTGAGATTAGGTGGCACACTCCAAAATTGTAACTTAAACTACAACATGAAGAAACCTATTTTATTGCCAAGAAAAGGCACTCTAACAGAACTTATTATAAAACATTCGCTTTTTCTAACTTTACATGGCGGCGCAAGACTAACTTTGGCCTACATCAGGCAAACTTACTGGATCATCTCAGGAAACAGAACTGTTAAAGAACAACTTCGACACTGCATACGATGTCATCGTTTCAGTACAAGAGAAAATTACCAAATTATGGGCAATCTTCCTGAAGCCAGAATTATACCATCAAGACCATTTACCCACACCGGAGTTGATTTTACCGGTCATGTTGAAATAAAAATCAACAAGGGAAGAGGAGAACGCACTTGCAAGGGATACATTGCAATCTTCGTGTGCATGGTAACAAAAGCTGTGCACATTGAGCTAGTGTCGGACCTGAGCTCTGAAACATTTATAGCAGCTTTGAAACGGTTTTGCTCACGCTGGTCAACGCTCCAGCACCTCTATAGTTATAATGCCTCAAATTTCGATGGCGCATCCAAACAGCTGAAGAAGGAATTTATTGAGTTCAAGCAAATACTAACGCCAACATTTTACAATAAAATACGAGAAATGTCAATCGAGTGGCATTTCAACGCGCCAATCTGGCCTACAGCGGGCGTACTTTGGGAAATTGCGGTGCGGTCCATGAAACATCATTTAAAACGAGTCATCGGGGAGCAGAAACTAACATACGAGCAATTCTCAACACTTCTAGCCTAGATAGAAGGGTGCATGAACTCTAGACCCCTGTGCCAGCTCAGTGAGACATCGAAGAGTTTGAAAACTATCTGACTGCCGGTCACTTTCTTACTGGCGGACCAAACTTCACGCTTCCTCAAGGTGACTACACCGAGCACGTAGATATCAGAAAACGGTGGCAACTAACAGAGAAACAGATGTGGAAGAGATGGCCTGAAGATTATTTAACACAACTGCAAACAAGAAGCAAATGGCAGAAACCAACATGGACCTTGAAACTGGATGACGTAGTGCTGATCAAGGAGAACAACTTACCTCCAGGAAAATGGGCACTAGGGTGCGTCATCGAACTTTATCCTGGCAACGATACACCGGACAACTCGGGGACAATAAAACTCCCTGTAACGAAGATATCACCGTTACCCATTTCAAACGAAACTAACAACATTTATAAAGATAACAAGAACGAAAAGGAGCAAGAACAAAAACAAGCAAGAATTCGAAAATCGAAAAAATTTTCTTAACGGCATTAACGATGTGCATGACGCTATTAACAGCAGGTTCTTACGGATCAGCAACAAACAACAATAATATAACCATAAGAAACCTGGATGAAAACCAACCAGTCTATTACGACCACGTCGGCAGCCTGCAAATAGCACACACTGAATGGATAGTGCTAGTCTATTATAACTTAACTTCTTATTGGTCGAATATTAAACAACTAGATGGCTACCTGGATCACTTAAACGGAACATGCGAAATCACTGCCAAGCCAAATTATCGAAAACTACGTAATAGAATTGGTGAAGAACCAAACGTCTATTGTGGAAATAGAAAACGAGGCCTTCAAGAAAAACGAAGAAAACATTCGAAAACAATACTCCACAATAGAATATTTCATTACAAGTGCGGAAAGGCTGTCATTGCAAAGAGTTCTGACAAATGTCTACCCGAGCCGAGGCGCAGCCAAAGGTGAGGGTTGACAGTCAGAACCAGTTGCAATGACGGTTCCGCACGTGTACTGAACGACTTTTTTTAATACAGCTGCGAAAAAATTAAGCAATTTAATAAAATAATAAAAACACAATAAACTCAACTAACTTAACATTTATTTCATATAAAAGTTTTAATTCACATATACATTGAAATTGGTACAGTTTTTTATAATAACAGGGGAAGTTTTAGGTTGCATATTTACTGTTTGAGACAAACTATTGTTAATTTCGTATGATTGTTCATGTCTATTTTATTAATTTCATGTCTTTGTCATACAATGGCATTTGCTAGTTGATGGAGTTGGATCTGATGATTTATCATTATCAACGAAGGTAGATTGACGAACGTTCTCTGCAACACGTGAAGGAGACGGACTGGACCTTAAATTAATGGATTGTGTGATTTTTTCCCAGTTTCTAGTTTTTTGTTATAGAATCACCAATATAGCTTTCTGCAACTTTGTCCGATTTCCAACCTCCTCGTCGCTTTAAGGACGTCAAATACTTGAAACTCGTCAAAAACATTGCGCGTGCGAAGGGCGCTGCGGTGGCTTATTGGTGGAAACATTGCATTGTAATACTCTATTTTTAATCGGCGCATTTGATTTTTTATGATCTACTTTACCGTAATCTTTGCTGTGTGATAATACTAATGTTTCCAACAAGTCTGCCCGGTATTTAAGGAACTTGAGTAAATGATCGACCTTTAACGTGATTTTAGAGTCGGCATTAGACAACAATACACCTTTCTGTTGCTCCCATTCACGCTCAGTCGTTTTATTTTCATTTCATTTTCATTTATTTATTCATTAACAGCATAAGTTGTGTGTGAAATAACATATTACTAAAAATAAATTAAAAATAAACATTCTTAAAAACTAGTACAAAAAAAACAAGGTTTTACATTACAAAGTAGTCATTGATTCCGTAAAATATTCCTCTATTGAGTAGTAGCATTTCTCCAGTAGAAAAGCATTTAGTTTTTTTTTTTAAATAAAGCTGTTGGTCACAGATTTTAGCTGAACCGGCAGTTTGTTAAAAAGCACGATTGCGAAATGCGAAATGTTTAACTACTTTGAGCTTGGTAGTAACCAGTTGAGGCAAGTCTTTTCTACGTGTTGCAAGGCGGCGGTCCCTTTGATCTTGCGTTTCGACATCATTGATATGCTTAACTAAGTCCTTAAGCGTAACTAAAATGTACAAACTTGGAACAGTGAGTATTTTTAAGCTTTTAAAGTAGGTTCGGCAAGATGTCTGCTGTGGGATATTAATCATAGTTCTAATTGCTCGTTTTTGAACAACAAATGCAGCCTGGATATTATACTTGTAGCTGTTGCCCCAGAATTTAACGCTGTAACGAAACTTGGACTCTACCAAAGTGTAATAGACCATCTTTAAATGTGGCAGTTTCAATTCATCCCGTAAACTCCTAAGGGCGTAGCAAGCAGAACTGATTGAACCTACCACTGCAGATACCTCTTGTTTCCAATTAAGCATGCAGTCAATGTGAACTCTTTATTTAACGAACTATTTAGTATCAGGTACCATTTTATGTACAAATGTTATCAGGTCATTAGTAAAAATAATAAAGAAAATGGGACCCAATATCGAACCTTGCGGGACTCCAGTAAATATATCACCTACACTGGATTTATGGGTTTTAACTTGATTATCTAATTTCCGTTGAATTTCAACATATTGCTTCCTTTTCATTAAATATGAGCGAAAAAGGGCCAAAATTTTTCCCCTGATACAGTAATGCTCTAGCTTTCCTAGCAGTATGTCATGATTGACTGTATCAAATACAGCGCTCAAATCCAGTAAAAGTCCTGCAACTTTCTTTTTGTTATTATGTTTTTCTATTACGTCTCCAATGAAAGCACTAACCGCTTCGTTTGTACTCTTTTCTTTCTGATACCCAAATTGCCATTCGTGTATAATTTTATTACGGTTTAGGTGTTTTGTAAGCCTATCTTTCATGACTCTTTCAAGTAATAATAATAATAATAATAATAATACCTTGGACACATTTTACATACATTGATCTAGCCCCAAACTAGGATTCCCTGTATCTTGTGTACTAGACAACGATATAATACTTATATAGAGAAATATTATACTTAGATAGATAAAAAACCATGACTAGGGTACAAACATCCGTTCTCATCAAACAAACATTTGCCCCCACCGGGACTCGAACCCGGGACCCTTGGTTTCGTAGGCAGCGTCACTACCGATAGTAGTAGTTTTGATAGTGTTGGCAAAATTGAGATAGGTCTGTAATTTGTTGGGTCTGACTTAACCCATTTCTTATATAAAGGGAGAACCTGTGCCACTTTGAGTTTTTCTGGAAAGATACTTTTCTCAAAACATTGATTTAAGAACCCAGCTAAAGGACCCGCAAGTATATCGAGGTTGTCTTTTATTACCGTAATCGGAATGCCATCATAGCTACACGACCTCTTAGGTTTAAGGTTTTGAACTAGACGCCTCACTTCATTAGGATTTGTCTGTTCAAATTCCATGTCATTTTCGATACGAGCTACATGTGATCGCAAAATGGCGAGAGCTGCCTCAGTAGTGTTGTTTCTACTTCTATTTCGACTGAATTTCTTGAGAAAAGTAGCACAGACATCATTGGGGTCGTCAAGTGTCTGTTCATGTCCATTTGTACAGGCTGTTTTTAACAGTATATTACCTTCCTCTTTGGTTGTCTTGTTTCGATGCTTTTGTATTACCTTCCATATCTCTTTTGACGAGTCTTTTGATTTAAATATTTGCATCTGTACTGCTAACTTTTTAGCGTGTTTAATTACACGTCTAAAAATGTTAACATACTTGTTACAATAGCGCACAACTGATTCTGAGTTCAAAGATTTATGTGTCATTAAAAAGCGCTTCATTTTACTGGATACTTTGACACCCTTAGTGATCCATTTCATTTTGCCAAATGCTTTTTTGTTAATTACTTTGTTGTGCATCTTAAAGCTTCCTACAAAAACTTGGTGGAATTAATTAATGAAAGTGTTTACTCCTATACCCTGCCAATTGTTCCCTTTTATTCTATTTCTAAATATTTCTTTTTCCTTATCAGAGAAAATTCTGACCTCTTTGCGTAATGGTTTATCATTGTGCCTTTTTTACATACCACATTAACTGCAAAGGAGCTAAGCAGGCTTGCGTGGCCATCAGCCAAACCATTATGATCCACCACTGGTGGGGCTATCGAATCTTCTAGTAAATTTGTAAGAACATTATCTAGGCAAGATTCTGAATTATTACGAGCAAAAGTGGGACATTTAATAAGGCATTTAAAATTATAACATGTACGAAGTGACAAGAAATCTGCAGTATGTTTATCGTGTCTGAGTATATTAATATTAAAGTCACCGCAAATAATGCATTTTTTGTTGAATAAATGCTCTAAAAGTTGCTCAAGTCTTTCCATAAAATTTGCCAAATTAACTTCATTTGGATTACGGTAACAACAGATAATGCTTACATTAGTTTTACAATCTTTAACCCCACAAACTTCAAAATATTCTTCTTTGTACAACTTTTTAAAAATTGCAAGCTCTTCACATTGGGTAGTATCGTGACTCAAAATAAGAGACCCACCTCTTGTCTTTCTTGATCGTGTAGTGTATAAGGCAAGTTTATTCCGTTTCCGATAAACTGAATAATGGTGCAGATATTTTGTTGAGAAAATGTTCACTGACACAGATGAACATCAGAAAGACTATGCACATACAATTCCAATTCATTCTTTTTATTTAAAATACCGCATAAATTTTGATAAAAAAGGTTTAAGGTTTACTCTTACTTGGTTCTGAGTCACATATTGTTATGATGTCATTTTTGCTCACGAAAAAACTGGATATTGTGGAGTATTACTTGAACATTTTGTAAAATATTTTTCATCCCCGTACCTAAAATTTTCCCTGAAAGCTATGAGAACATATCAAAAGTTACGTTAACATTGGAATCATAAAAGTGAGCATTATTTAGGTTTCCTAAGACATTATTTAGGTAAGTATTGAATAATTCTATTCTATAATTAAATAACGGAGCCCCACAAATGTAAGTCGGTGTACACACTACTAAGTTAGTGTGAGTTACTTTCTCAATCGCCGATTTGATCTCATGAACAAGCGCTGTATGCTCGAATTCTTCGTTGATTTTGAAGTCTTGCTCGCCAATTAACAGAACGCAGCAGTCGTTGTTCGTATATCCCTGGAGTTTTGTAGGCAGCGTTTTCAAAATATCTCGTATCTTTCCACCTGGGTGAATGGTGAATACATTCAGAGTTATCAAACAAGTCAAGCATAGTTGGTAATATTTTTTACCAGTCCTGCCATTAATATTACTAACAATACATAACCGGCTCCCAGTTTTTTGGGTATTTATGTCTCTAGGTGGAAAAGAGTCTTTTTTTGGTCGCAAAATATTTTTCTCATTGTTATGAATTCCTTGTGCTTCTTTCTGGTCTATAGGGAGAATACATTGTGATACGTCGGCGTCAGCATCCACTGGCAGGCTTTGGCTTTGGATCTCAGCCTCAGGCCGGTCCTTATGCTGGTCAAAGGTCACCTCCTGGGTCGATATTGACAAATTCTTCACCGGGGAGTGTCCGCATGAAATAGACATATTTTTCTTACCACGACTAAAAGACTTGTGTGACTGTGTATTATGTTTATTAATTTTAATTGTAGGCGTCTTAAGAGGAGAGCCTATAGTTTTACTTTGGACCAAATTCCTATACAAATCACATTTTCGACGCGATTCAGTTAAGGCATCCTGCAACTCGTAGTTCTCGTTTAGTAATTTTTGAACTTCGGCATCCGCTCCAAGCAGCTGTTCTTGGAGCGATTTCACTTGATTCTTCAGTTGTTCCACTAAGAAGTTTTCGATCTGTGAGTCAAGATTTGGTAACCTATGCGTGCTTAGTTCGTTTGGCGTCGAGTTCAGTAAATCAAAACCGTTCCCGTTCGAAAAACAAGTGATGTCTCTTTTACTCGAGATCTGAGAGACATTTTTATGAATTTCAGGGCATGGCGCCTCGTTGCAATTTGCTAACATATCGCCACTTTGTGCAAAAGTACCAATACTGGGTGAAATGTTGCCTCCGTCGAGCAAAAGATCATTCGTACAAATAGGTGGCGGGTCCGTTATTTGTTTGACTTTCTGTTCTGGTGAAAGCTTTCTTCTTCTTTTCTGACTCCTTAAATTCATGTTCCTTTTTTCCGACGTAGGCGGTGTAGTATCACTGTTATTTACACTGGGAAAGTTTGAACGGCTACTCATACAACTATTTCCTTTCTGATCGCAAGGAGATCGGCACTTCCAAGTAAGTTTATCATACCGCGTCATCAACCTAAATTGTTTCAGTGTTATCTTAACACACCTGATATCATAGATCATTTTGCATTTGGAGCATTTTATACTGTCTTTTTTAATCTCTTTTTTGCAAGTTTGGCATGTGCTCTTTTTCAGTTTGGTAGACATTCTTAGTTTGTTTCAATATAATCACAAAAACAAAACAAAAAGCCCCTTTTGGTATTTATAGATAATTCAACAAATTTATTTCGCCGTTTAGTTAAATCAGAGAAAAAATAAAAAATAAATAAAAAAATACACAAACAGAAAAAAAGCTGACGCGGTCGAGGCTCGAACGCACAGTCCAAGCTTTAGTCCGTACTCGTAATCCGAGCGCATACACCGTAGGGCTACACGAACGTTCTAATAGGTGAGCGAAAATCAGCCTATATATTGTAGATCGATGAGTCATCGATAACGGTTTTGCTTTTGATGTTTTGCTTAGTGCTCATTGTTCACAATATCACCACATTTTGTTCAAATTCTTAACACACTTAATACCAGATTTTAATTATCTGTTGCTTGTATTATTTATTTTAGTTATAGTTCACGTAAATAATGTTGTGAGTAACAAAGATCCGAAGGTTACTTATAAATGAAATCACTGTTATATTGCACTTCACTCTGTTTTTACACGTCACCCACAATATCACTGTAGAATTGAGTCTTAGCGCTCATTTTGCGATGATTTTAAAGCACATTCAATGAAAATTTCTATTTTTAATAACAAATTATCTACGAGCATGATGTTCTCGTGACGGGCAGCGCCATCTAGCTCCTATCCTACCTCAATGTCCACATCCTTAGGGGCCCGTTCGACATTCAAATTCCTCTTGAACATGTGCAGCAGTTGTGTGGCCACGTGACCGTGGGCACGCCAGCCGACGCAGGCCGGACACTGTAGGAAGCTGGCGGCGGGCAGGCGACTGAGATCGATAACGTCGTATGTAACTCTCACGAAAATAATCTGTAATGTGACAGACTTCCACAGCGGACCGAACTACAAGAATTGACGTATTGACGTATTTATCTAGCTTGGACACAACAATATAGATAAATAGCGTATCCCAGGCGTCTGTAGGCTCGCCGAGGATTTTCAAAGCACGTAAGTTATTTATTATTATGTCAATGAGTTTCCTAATTCGATTGCGAATTCTAATGCGATTCCTTAGCAGTGCTTGCAGGGAAAATAGTGCTTTTACGTGGCTATGTAACAATAACCTAGTGTTATCGTATCGGTTAAGCAGAAGATTTCGAGTGAGGTTATAACTAGTTCAGCGCTACCTTTGAGTGACGATTTTAGGTAGTGAAATTTCTGCCCGTCACTTATTTCAATAGAATTATGTACCGGTGATAGAAAGGTATCCCTATATTGTAACCAGTTTTTGTATAAACCGTCAAATGTGGTCAATGAAATGGTAGGCAACTTTACTGAAGATAATTTAGTGCTATGTTGGCAAGTATTGGAACTGTTGTGGACCTCTGCACCAATGCTAAGAATTGACTCAGCTCGAGCCACAGTGATTTAGCAGATGTCTTCGAAGTGTTGACGCTGATCTAACTGCTCTTCTATGTCATGATCGAAAACAAGTTCTTCAATTTTAGATTGAATCTTATTAAATTCAGACAACACGCTACCTGCGCCTTGTATGCGTAATTTAAAATCTATTCTAGATTTACTTGTAAGGGTTGTGACTGTTAGTACTCAAGTAGTTAGTAAATTTAGTTAATCTACCATTTATGATACCTCGTTTCCTAACCAGATCGCGAATAATATGGTCGTCACTGGGCTTGTTAGGAGACTTATCGCGAGGTCTATTGCTAGTGCTACCCTGATCTAATGGCATTAAAGACATTTTGATGGCTTGTAAAAGTAGGTGGTACTTACGTGCAAGTAACTGCTAATAAAGAACAGCTTATGCTAGCAGCGGCACTCAGCTGTACTTCACATTCGCGTTATAAGCAACACTCACCCAACTGACTTGGATTACGTAAGTACACGTGCACAGATTTTCCAAATCCAAGTTTGCGGTCCAATATGTGGTTCTGAAGGATCAATATATAGCGGCGTAGTCCAGCTACTGTTGTTTTATTGTAAAGAGCCAGAGATGACAGGGTTTATTCGTATAAATTAAACACGAGGTGTAAGCCAGTGGTATTAGCGAACAAGTGCCATGTAATACAAAAATCATACAAAAAAAGGAGAAGGGGTGAGGGAACAATGAGCCAATCAGCAAACAGTATACGACACTCAGCACTCGGCATCACGTCATTTATGCGCATTCCCATTGGACGACAATTCTGGTTAGTTCTAGATCCTAGGGCGCCTCCGTCGGCGTGGTTTGACAGGATATGGCCTCAACACTAAGTATTTAAGCAAAAATAATAAAACAATGTTTAAAAAGGAAAATCTATTGGATTACTGAACGAAATTATAATGATATAAAGAACGAAATATAAAAACATTTAAAAAAAAAACGGAGTATTTTTTCAGTAAAACATAGAGTGAAAAATATTAAAAAGTTCATTTTAGGTATCACTGAAATCAAAAAAATAATTTGGATTCTTAACTCTAAGGGATTCGCGCTTCAAATTGAAACACAAACACTTGCTATCGGGTCGACCGGACCCAGACAATATTACGTGTTTATTTTAATTAATTTATTTATTTACAATTTGGAAAACCAACAGCTATAAAAAAAATTTCAGATAATACAAAAATTCTTGAGAGAACAAAGAAATCTTACCCACAAAATTAAATAAACTGAAATATATTATATTTTTAGAACTCAGATTGCATATGCACATTTTTTTTTCAGATTTTAGATCGTTTATTGCCTAACTGATCTTCTCGTCTATTCTTCGTATTCCTTCTCCTTTTGGTTACTGACTTTTTTAAATCAAAGAACTTAGATGCTCTGTTTAAAACATCAAGTAAGTTAGCTACATTTGGGTTTTTGCAACTAATGTGTTTATTTATTTTTGTACGCCAGTCTTCTTTATTATTATTAGTTCTTATATTTTATTTTTTACAATAACAATAATTCTGTATTAGATCTTTTTTTAATAAATGTTGAATCTTGTTAATTCTTCAACAATTGTGCTTTTGGTCATCACGTATTGGTATCCAACAGAAAAAAAATGTTAAGGTTACGGAGCAAGGGCAACACACCGTGCGACTTGTCTTTTCTTGGGCCTTGTTTTTATTTGGAGAGCCTTCGATTTGCTCCAGAGGCATCGGTTAAAATGGTAGTAACACCTTCGAAATAGAATTTATGGAAACATTTTCTTGAATTGCAGCTAGTTCGAAGTCCATAGGTAGTTATTTTCCTGGCGAACACGAAGTAAGCGTGGTCCTAATGAAATTTACCAATATTTCGTAGCTCCTCATTTTCTTATCACACATCAGACAAAATATTAATGTTTATATGCTCTTACTATTTTCATCAAATTTCACAATATAGAGTTTTTAAAAACCCTTTGGACAGCTCTTAAAAGTTCCATCAGCAAAAAAGTGACTTCCTTATTTGTCTTCTATTTTAAACAGAGCAAAATATGATAATCTTCTCATTCTCATAGTCAGCAAGTACTTGGTTGTGCTAACTACGTCGTCAGGATTATGAAAACGTACCTTGGTGGCACATAGCATTTTATTTCTTACGTTATAGTCCTGTTTTAACACTTTAAGATTTTAAAAATGTTGGAGACCATTTGTTGGAGAATGTTGTAGTCATTTATTCGCTTTACTGTTTTATAATATTTTTGTTGAATAAAGTCAAAATTACTGCTATTTGTCCGTTTGTGATTATAACATTATTTTAGTTCCATGTTTTAGCGATGTTGGCTTTACAGCTCGTGTTGTGTGCCTAAAATAGTTTTATGTGATTAGGTTATATTTATCGTTTTAAAAGCGTTAATTTTCCTTTACACACTTTCTCATTGCAGTCTCCTTTTGTCTATGTTTTATTTTTCCTCGCTTAGTTGGAATAAATTCCAAGTCGGATGAAGTGAGAAACACGTTGTACGAAGTCATTTAGTTGTATTATTAAAAAGACTGAAATAGGTACTATTAATTAGAGATAAAGTTACTGCTGTGAAATTACTTATCACGCCATAAGTAGCACGTCGCAATGAGAGTCTTGTCACAATTATATACCTAGTAGTTTCATAGTACGAATCTTATAATTCACTGAAGATAATATGTTTAAAGGACTTGATATGCGAGGGTTAAAATGTAATGTGCCAAAATAATTATTTTCATACATTTTAAATACATTATCTTCGCTACAAAAGTTTTATGAAACTACGCACAGTGGCCTACATTCTTAGATTTGTACAAAATACACAACAGCATGCTCTCTAAACCTCAGAAGATGCAACATCTTAAAGAAAAGCTTAGAGGCGAAGCAGAGCGACTCCTTCAACATCTTACAGCATCGGCGGAGAACTACAACACATGTTGGGATATATTTACTCATAGGTACGACAATAAACAGCTGCTTTTCACTAAACAGATACAAACCTTTATGAGTCAGCCCGCTATTCAACACCAAAGCGCGTTTGAACTAAAACGACTACATGACACCAGTATGGAAACAATCTTCGCCATACACAACTTCGGGGTGGATACAACTACGTGGGATCAAATTCTGGTTCACATATTAACTGGAAAGCTGGATTCGGACACCCACACGTCATACATGGAATCGAGAAAGGCCCCACGTGACTTCCCTGCCTTTGACGAGTTTATAGAATTCCTAGAGAACAAGTTTACCGTCCTGGAACCTGTTAACAAGAAAAAACAGCAGGCTAATGCGATATCATCTGCAAAACCTAACAATTTTATTGCAAGAGAATTTTCGGTGTCGTCACCCAAGGAGGCACAGAACAAACAAACACGTGCTTACCCACAAACATATCACGTAAGCGCCGAACGATCTTGTCCTCTATGCAAAACAAATCACATATTAATTAATTGCACACAATTTCACGATATGAAACCTGAAACGAAGTTACAGACGATTTCGCAATTGAACATATTTCAAAACTGTCCATGTTCGCATACGATTCGTTTAGTTTTAAGATTATGTAGGACCGTCCACCACGAGAGCAACCCCCCTTGTATTTAAATCCTATAATAAAACTCGACCACCGAATTTTCTTTTTCTATAGAAATTACTCCCGCCCAAAATCAACCCACACCCAAATAACAATCGGGGTAACATTGGTATTCCGGAACTTTGAGTGTTGGTTGGGGTGACTACTGATATCGTAGGATCCTCTTAGGGAAACCAGACCATGTAAAAACAGGGTTACAATTGGCGCCCAAACAGGTTTTTCTCTTTTAGTGGTTGATCACGTTTCTGTTTGCACCACAGCATGCGGGGTACTGCCTAAATTTGAAGTAATTTGTTTGATTACTAAGTGAATAATGATTCGTGTGAAAACACCACCGAGCAATTCGCATACCAACATAGCCTCGTGGCTAACGTGACCTTCGCCGCATCAGCAGATCGCCTTTAGCTCTCACCTTAGCTTTGGAAAGTAATTTGCTTTTGGTCCGCGTCACCACGTGTCCGCGCCCCGTTGAGCAATCTAGGACCCGAACCATGCGCCACATGGTCTGTCCCCGCGGGGGTCAGCAGACCCACGGTCCTCGCCGTGCTCGTATTAGCATGGAGGATCATAACTGGGAACCAATACACGTATAGTGCCTTCGCTCTGAACAATCCCCTGTATTTTGTGGCTGGGCCCAGAGATTGTAATTTATTTAGTCATATATATGTGCTAGATTTGTTAGAAATCTTGTTGTGAATTTAGAATCTAGTCATAAATAAGTAATGTAGAAATAACTTGTCGTTTTTTATAACCTTGATAAGTTTATTTAATTTTGTACATTTGGGCCTTCTGTCAGGGCCTTTTTACATTTTATGTGTTATAGTAGTTTTTCTCCCAATTTCAAGAGAAAATATCTTACAAGGCGCCTGACTGGTACTGAATGAAGCAAGGTCCTACAAGGACGGATAGGGAGACTAAATAATAATAATAATAATACCTTGGACACTATTTACACACACTGATCTAGCCCCAAACTAGGATTCCCTGTATCTTGGGTACTAGACAACGATACACATACTTATATAGATAAATATTATACTTAGATAGATAAACAACCATGACTAGGGTACAAACATCCGTTCTCATCAAACAAATATTTGCCCCCACCGGGACTCGAACCCGGGACCCTAGGCTTCGTAGGCAGGGTCACTGCCGACTAGGCCATTCGGGTCGTACATATAGGACTCAGTTTAATTTAGTCATCTTTTTTTTTCTACCGGTTCTTGGTGGCTGGGTAATCACAAGGAAACAGTACCGTACTACACAGTTGAAGCAGTTGAAGTGGAAGGTCTTATTGTATATACTAGGGTTAGCAGATGACTAGAGTTCGAACTTTTACATACATGATTGTAATGCCGATAGGCCTTACATTACCTTTTTATCTCTGTTGGATGTCGAGCCTTGCCCAGATTATGTAAGCCACAGATGATGTAATAGAAACAGTTAAATTCCAAGACATTATGAAAAAAAATACGACGTCTACACTTACAGATGCGACATTAATTATATATACCATGCGTCAGATTGTGGTATGCACAGTTATTCCTCGCACTTACGTAGATTTTATCGGCAGAGCTAGCTATGACGATATGTCTAACATCAATTGTAACTACAACGACGACGACGTTATTATCGTCGTTATAGTTTGATGTCAAACACGAGTCTTGCCAAGAATGTTGGCCTTTCTAGTTCTTTGGAGATCAATGCATTAGATGGACTTGTCGGCCAGATCTTGGTTCCTTCACTGGCCCTGACGGGCCAAAGAAAGAAAGGAGAACATTCTAAGCAGGACTCGTGATTGACATCAAACTATAACGACGACTATAACGTCGTCGTCGTAGTAGTTACTAATTATAACAAGTCTGCGAAGTGGACAAAGACCTACCATACGACGATTCGAAACTGTCCACTCTGCAAAAGCGAGCACGTTTTGATGAACTGCCCTACGTTTGCTGACATGAGTATTGAGGCACGGAATGCGGCAGTCAAGCAAGCGCACGTATGCAAAAACTGCCTATTCAGTCACGAAGGTCGAAAGTGTGACTCAAATAAAACGTGCAAGATATGTAAAAGATTTCATCACACGTCCCTGCATAATCCGGATATCAAGAGAAGGATAACCCGGAATCCTACTACAACCCAGAAGAGCAATCACGTAAATGGAAAAAGAGAAGTGCTTCTGACCACAGTACAATTAATGGCAAAGGATGTAACCGGGAATCATGTTGTATTGAGAGGATTGCTCGATCAAGGATCACAAGTTAACCTCATTACGGAGAACGCAGCCCAGCTCTTAAAGGTACCCAGGGAACGCTACAGCGCGGCTATTTCCGGGATCGGATCATCACCCGAGTCCAGTAAGGGACGTGTGAAAATCGAGTGCAAGTCTTTAAACTCAAACTTCACCTTCAAAATCGAGGCACTCGTGACTATAACAAATCTAAAAGAATTTTTAACATTTTTAGCAGCCTTTGTAATTGCAGTTTTTAGTGGTTGTTCAGCATTTATAAATTTTTTGGGGACTTTCATCTTAGCATTGATAAGGGAAATATCAATTTTGGTAAAAAATTCAACACCCATGTTTCTTGGTGTTGAACATTGATGAACGATCTACCGAACACGTCGGTTGACAGGACCGGCTCCAGTCCGCTTAAACAACATCAAGCTGGCTGATCCCAATTGCCATCAACCAGGCCGTATCGACATGCTACTGGGGGCCGAAGTATATGCAGATATCATCATGGACGGACTTCTTAAACAAAATCAACAATCACCGGTTGCTCAACAAACAATACTGGGTTGGATCTTAAGCGGTAATACGAAGACATACAATTGCTGTGTAACGCTGAACGACATCGAAGACTTATCCCGCTTCTGGAAAATTGAAGATATAGATTACCACAGAAGAACAGTCAAGAGACGACTTTTGTGAAAAATACTACAATCAAACTACAAAACGACTGCCAGACGGTAGATACGTTGTGAAGATGCCTCTCAAGGAGGACATCTCGACTAAATTGGGATACTCAAGAACCCAAGCAATGTCACAATTTTTTCAACTAGAGAAGAAAATGGCGAGACAGGAAAAACTTGCTGTCCAAACCATCGCGACGTCATCGCTGATGATAAATCATTTTTGCACAATATTGCACAGTGGAAACTGGAAATCATTTGATTAGATATGGACACATCTCGAACAAATCTCATCTATACGAGAGCCTTCGTCAGAAAAACGCTCTATGACCTTACAAGGTCTGTCTGTCTGTAATGTGAAAGTGATCCAACCAACCTGTATTGCACATTCTCGCGGAAGTGCTAAGGAGCAAGAAAATATTTTCAAGACGTTAATTTCCAAGTTCTCGAAAGAAAACCTGACCAAATTGTGATCTTTCTAATTACACTCAACACTGAGCAAAGTGAGTTGAGTATAGTGTAAGTGTCCATCCATCGTAATTTTTAATGACTGATTATAAAACAATTTCATCATTAAGGACAAACAAAAACATGGTTATCCTTTTCTTAGGATCTGTGCCAATTAACATAGCATAAACATTTACATACAGGCAAATAAAAGCCAAGATGGGTACAAACTCTTCATAAAGGAGTACACTGATCTCGGTCACATGAAACCGTCAACAACAACCACTCACAACTCGACGGCGCTTTAATCATATGGGGGAGGCCCATCACGGTGTTATTTGAGAAGATTCCGCGACAACTAAACTTAGAGTTGTCTTCAACGCTTCAATGAAAACAGACACGAAGTACAGTCTGAATGATTGCATTGAATGTGGACCAAACCTTCAAAAATATATTTTGACCCTTATCATCAAATGGCTTACCTATCGCTATGCTTTAACTGCCGACATCGAGAAAATGTACCGCCAAATTCTAATTGATGAAGAACAACAAAGCCTACAAAAAATCATATGGAGGGAGTCCCCGCATTTACCATTACAAGAAATGCAACTGTGCACCATAACGTATGGGACAAAAGCTGCCCCATTTTTGGCCATGCGAACTTTACAACAATTGGCTCAAGACGAAGGACATGCATACCCTCTAGCCAACAAGGCGCTCCGAAGCGAGTGTTACATGGATGACCTAATTTGCGGAGAAAACACCTTAGAAAAAACCGAGGCGCTACAAGTCCAACTCAGCGAACTTTAAAAAAAGGGAGGATTTATACTGAAGAAATGGGCCTTCAATGAGTCCTCAATCCTGAAAGATCTTCCAGAAAATTATAAACACCCCCACGTTACCATCGACCTTAAACAAAAAGAAGCAATGAAAGCTCTGGGTCTTAGGTGGAATACGAAGACGGATGTATTCTGTTTTCACTGGGAACTAACCGACAGAAAAGGAAAGATGACTAAACGAACATTATTATCCGATATCAGCAAGATATATGATCCCCTTGGATGGATCGCACCTGTAGTCATAAAGCCAAAAATATTGTTTCAAACCCTGTGGCTGACAAAAATGTCCTGGGATGACAAGCTGCCTCTTGAAATCACCAAAGAATGGGAGCAGTTACGCGGCGATATACCGAACATAAACAACGTCACTTTACCAAGGTGGATCTCGTATACGTCACACAACATACGTTTGGACGAATTTTGCGACGCCAGCGAAAAGGCATTCGGTTGTGTGATTTATACCACAACGGACGGCGAGTGCGGACAACGAAAAGTAACGCTACTGGCAGCAAAAACAAAAGTAGCTCCAATCAAGAAAAAGCTGACATTACCAAGGCTAGAACTGGAGGGGGCCGTTCTACTATGCAGATTAATGGAGAAAGTGACCAACGCCCTAAAAGAGTTTCCAACGACGGTTCACTTCTGGACTGACTCACAAGTAGTCTTAGCGTGGCTACGAGGAGATTGTTCTCGATGGGACAAGTATGTGGCGAACAGGGCGTCATATATTAACAACACGTTCCTTTTTTTTTTTTTACTTTATTACTGTAGATATTTACATATACTTAGCAAACGTCATTTTTTGCCGCTTCTCTACATTGGACCACCGTGGGAGAAGAAGGGCTTAACTAATACCAATATCAAAAATTTAATTGTTATGATTAATAAGCAGGAATAAATAATTACAAAATTATTAACAGCAAGGTCTGTGTTGAGCCAGATTAACCCCATACAGTCCTGTCATTTAAGTAATCTTGAACATTGTAATATCCCTTTTTCGACAAAGTCGCTTTAACATGCTTTTTAAATTGCTCAAATGGTAATTTCAAAATCTCCAGAGGTATCTTATTGTAGTAGAGAATGCACTGACCCTTGAAAGAATTGCTAACCTTCGCGAGTCTAAAACGGGGCGCACAAAGTCTGTGATTATTTCTTAGGTTAACATTACAGCTATCGCTTAGTTTGGAAAATGTTGTTAGGTTCTTGCGTACATACATTATATTTTCGAAAATAAATTGACTAGCTACTGTTAGTATGTCAATTTATTTAAAAAGCTCTCTTAAGGAGTCTGTTCGTTTTAAATTATAAATTGCTCGAATAGCTCTTTTCTATAAAATAAAAATAGTTTGAATATCCGCTGCTTTCCCCCACAACAAGATACCATAGGACATCACACTATGAAAGTAACTAAAATATACTAGCCTAGATGTAGCCACATCCGTGCTTTGTCTGATGTTCCTAACAGCAAAAGCCGCAGAACTTAATTTACCAGCCAATTTATCTATGTGGGGTCCCCACTGCAATTTGCTATCAATGGTTATTCCAAGAAACTTCGTTTCATTTACTAATTCAAACGTGCTGTTGTCTAACACTAAACTGGTCTCAACTTGCCTGACATTTGGAAGTGAGAATTTGATACACTTGGTTTTACCAGCGTTTAACAATAAATTATTAACTGTGAACCAATTCAAGGTTAAAGACAATACACCATTAAAATCATCAAAATCTCCTTTTTGTCTTTCAATTTTGAAGACCATTGAAGTATCATCAGCAAACAACACTATGTCAGTTAATTTCTCCACCATGAAAGGCAGATCATCAATATATACCAGGAATAAGAAAGGGCCTAATATGGAACATTGTGAAACGCCAATTTTAACACCCGATCCATCAGATTTTACGCTGTTAACTTCTGCCTTTTGAATTCTATTGCTTAGGTATGATCTTAGTAGATCCAACGCTTTATTTCTAACTCCGTAATGATTTAATTTAATTAATAGCGTATTATGATCAACACAATCAAACGCCTTCGACAGGTCGCAAAAAACTCCGATAGCATCCTGTGCGGCCTCCCATGCAGAATAAATATGAGATATAAGGGTAATACCTGCATCCGTAGTCGATTTACCCCTAGTGAAACCATATTGTTGAGCGTGGAGTTGTTTTGTACGGTTGAAGTGTGAGAGCATTTGATTGAGTATAATCTTTTCAAATATTTTACTTAGTTTTGGAAGAACAGATATTGGTCTGAAATTTGAAGGATCGCCCGTATCTCCCGACTTGAACAGAGGTATCAGTTTACTGTGTTTCATGAGGTCTGGAAAAGCCCCATCGTTAACACATTTATTGAATATATAAGCTAAGTGTGGGGCTTTAACTAGAATTACTAAACCAATGACTTTGACTGATATACCCCACAGGTCTTCCGTATTTTTCAAGTTAAGTAATTTAAACGTTTTGACAATGTCCTGGGGATATACATGATGAAATTTTAAATATACATTACTGACGCTAGTGTTATTTTTTAATTAAGTCTCTGTTTCATATGGAGATGAACATAGACGGTCTGTTGTGAGTACGGGTACATTGGTGAAGAATGTTTCAAAAGCTCGAGCAACATCAGCGTTGGATTTAACAACATCATCACCTCATCATCTTTAGGCAGAAATCATTGTCCATTGGTATAACTTTGCCAGTCTCGCGGTTCATTATTTGCCAAACTCTTTTCATTCTATTATTTGAAATTTGAATTTTGTCCCGCAAGGAAACTGGCATTACGTCAAGACCGGCGAAAACCCCGCTGACTGCGCTTCAAGAGGCCTTCTCCTCAGCCAACTTACCAAGCATACGCTTTGGTGGAACGGACCTGAATGGTTAACAACCACAAATGATCTACATGACGACATAAAACCTGACATCACACATGCATACGCAGTGACGAAAAACGCTGAGTCGAGCAGCGCGCAAACGATAGCTGATACCGCACCCAAACAAGGTGTGATACATGACCTGTTATAACGTAGTAGTTCATTGACGCGTGTAGTACGAGTACTCGGCTGGTTGTTACGAGTCAAAAAAAACAGAAAAATAGCTACTTGAAACTTAACGAGCTGAGAGATGCATTGTAAAATGGGTTCAAGAAGCAGAATTTAAAGAGGAAATCAAGAGCCTCAAGGCGATTGACTCTGTTCCTAATAAGAGGAAATTGCTAAAACTATATCCTTACATTGACGAAAATGGGGTATTAAGAGTGGGAGGACGCTTACAACAGTCTTATTTACCTGTGGAAATGAAACATCCTGCAATTCTGCCACATACGGGTCGTTTAACTGAACTTATTATCCTACAAGCCCATCTGCAAACTTCACACGGAGGAGCCAGGCTTTCCCTTGCCAAGATCAGGCAGACATTTTGTATAATAGGTGGAAACCGAGCCGTGAAGAAAGCGATAAGTTTATGTGTCAAATGTCACAGATACTCATCCAAGAAAACTCAACAACTAATGGGGAATTTACCAGAAGTACGCATCACCCCATCGAGGCCATTTACTCACACTGGAGTAGATTTTACCGGCCATGTCGAGGTGAAGTTAAACAGAGGAAGGGGCGTTAAAACCAGCAAAGGTTATATTGCGATCTTCATCTGTATGGCCACCAAAGCATTACATCTAGAACTGGTTTCAGACTTGAGTACGCCAACTTTCATAGCAGCACTCAAGAGGCTATGTGCACGGAAAGGAGTGCCAGCCCAGGTCTACTCTGACAATGGCAGTAACTTCGTCGGTGCAGACAAAGAGCTACGACGAGAATTTAACCTTTAAAACCATGATGTCGACTGAGTTCTTCGAGGAGATTAATAAACAAGGTGTGATACATGACCTGTTATAACGTAGTAGTTCATTGACGCGTGTAGTACGAGTACTCGGCTGGTTGTTACGAGTCAAAAAAACAGAAAAATAGCTACTTGAAACTTAACGAGCTGAGAGATGCATTGTAAAATGGGTTCAAGAAGCAGAATTTAAAGAGGAAATCAAGAGCCTCAAGGCGATTGACTCTGTTCCTAATAAGAGGAAATTGCTAAAACTATATCCCTACATTGACGAAAATGGGGTATTAAGAGTGGGAGGACGCTTACAACAGTCTTATTTACCTGTGGAAATGAAACATCCTGCAATTCTGCCACATACGGGTCGTTTAACTGAACTTATTATCCTACAAGCCCATCTGCAAACTTCACACGGAGGAGCCAGGCTTTCCCTTGCCAAGATCAGGCAGACATTTTGTATAATAGGTGGAAACCGAGCCGTGAAGAAAGCGATAAGTTTATGTGTCAAATGTCACAGATACTCATCCAAGAAAACTCAACAACTAATGGGGAATTTACCAGAAGTACGCATCACCCCATCGAGGCCATTTACTCACACTGGAGTAGATTTTACCGGCCATGTCGAGGTGAAGTTAAACAGAGGAAGGGGCGTTAAAACCAGCAAAGGTTATATTGCGATCTTCATCTGTATGGCCACCAAAGCATTACATCTAGAACTGGTTTCAGACTTGAGTACGCCAACTTTCATAGCAGCACTCAAGAGGCTATGTGCACGGAAAGGAGTGCCAGCCCAGGTCTACTCTGACAATGGCAGTAACTTCGTCGGTGCAGACAAAGAGCTACGACGAGAATTTAACCTTTAAAACCATGATGTCGACTGAGTTCTTCGAGGAGATTAATAAACAAGGTGTGATACATGACCTGTTATAACGTAGTAGTTCATTGACGCGTGTAGTACGAGTACTCGGCTGGTTGTTACGAGTCAAAAAAAAACAGAAAAATAGCTACTTGAAACTTAACGAGCTGAGAGATGCATTGTAAAATGGGTTCAAGAAGCAGAATTTAAAGAGGAAATCAAGAGCCTCAAGGCGATTGACTCTGTTCGTAATAAGAGGAAATTGCTAAAACTATATCCCTACATTGACGAAAATGGGGTATTAAGAGTGGGAGGACGCTTACAACAGTCTTATTTACCTGTGGAAATGAAACATCCTGCAATTCTGCCACATACGGGTCGTTTAACTGAACTTATTATCCTACAAGCCCATCTGCAAACTTCACACGGAGGAGCCAGGCTTTCCCTTGCCAAGATCAGGCAGACATTTTTTATAATAGGTGAAAACCGAGCCGTGAAGAAAGCGATAAGTTTATGTGTCAAATGTCACAGATACTCATCCAAGAAAACTCAACAACTAATGGGGAATTTACCAGAAGTACGCATCACCCCATCCAGGCCATTTACTCACACTGGAGTAGATTTTACCGGCCATGTCGAGGTGAAGTTAAACAGAGGAAGGGGCGTTAAAACCAGCAAAGGTTATATTGCGATCTTCATCTGTATGGCCACCAAAGCATTACATCTAGAACTGGTTTCAGACTTGAGTACGCCAACTTTCATAGCAGCACTCAAGAGGCTATGTGCACGGAAAGGAGTGCCAGCCCAGGTCTACTCTGACAATGGCAGTAACTTCGTCGGTGCAGACAAAGAGCTACGACGAGAATTTAACCTTTAAAACCATGATGTCGACTGAGTTCTTCGAGGAGATTAATAAACTTTAAATTCGATGGCATTTTAACGCACCAATTTGGCCATCCGCTGGAGGATTGTAGGAGGCGGCTGTCAAGACAATGAAGCATCATCTACGCAGAGTACTTGGTGAATAAAAGCTGACGTATGAAGAGTTCAGTACTCTCCTATGCCAAATAGAAGCCTACATGAACAGCCGTCCTTTGTGTCCTCTTTCTGAGGATCCAGAAGATCTGGAATATTTAACACCGGGTCATTTCTTGACTGGGAGCGCTACCATAACCCTGCCACAAGAAGATCATACAGATGAAAGAAACATTGACATGAGGAAAAGGTGGAGGGTCACGGAATCGAAGTCTCAACACTTTTGGAAACGGTGGTCAAGCGAATATCTTCATCAGCTTCAAGAAAGATCAAAATGGCTACAGAAAAAAGAAAACTTACAGAATGGTGATTTAGTTCTAATAAAAGAGGCCAACTTACCACCTGGGAAATGGGCAATGGGTAGAATAATTGAACAGCATCCCGGAGAAGATGGACTCGTTCGAGTAGTGACCATGAAGGCCAAGGGCGGTGAAATCAAGCGCCCCATAAGCAAACTAACACCCCTCCCGATAAATAGAAGCCAACAAACAGATTTCGACGAACTGGGAAAATCGGAGGAGTGTAAGACTAAAAACTCATCACCCGCGTTAAAACGCGGAGGAAAAGTGAGCAGCTTCATTACCTTACTACTATTATCATTAATATGCCTGCCATCAATACCTGTGTCTCGAGCTGAAAACATCGATATGAAACAGTACAAGATCATCACGATTGAAGAAGACCGACCGATGTACTTCGACGAAATCGGAAAAATACAACTAATCCACGACGAATGGAACCTACTTGTTTACTTCAACTTATCTTCGTACTGGCAAGCCACGAAAGGCCTAAAAACATATATAAAACATGCGTAGATCAGATTTGTGCTAAAGCAAAATCACAGACGTGTTTACTAATGACAAGACAGCTCACCCACGAAATCTACCAACTTATAGATTACAACAATATACTCCTGTCTCATCACCTGAACAGAAAATCGAGAGGGTACTTCAATGGAGTGGCAAACCTTGCTCGCACCCTGTTTGGAGTACTAGATGAAGATTTCGCGCAAAAATACACACAGGAACTAGAAAACATGCGGACAAATCAGAAATACCAACTACAACTGATAAAAACCAAACAACTATAATTGAGGCAGAGGAAAATATCGTCAAGAAAAACGAGCAATTCGTGAAAAATCAATTCCAAGTAATAAAGGATTATATTAAACAATCCGAAGAGCAAATGCGCACGACCGAAAACCGGGTCAGCAAGGAAGAAATGCTAAGTAGCGCTAACACAGCCGCAATAATCGCAAGCTCCTTGATAAACAGCTTGAAGAAAACTCAAGGGATGCTCATGAATGCTTTGACCGACATTTACAGAGGTCATCTGGACATAAATCTTTTCACCCCTGATCAACTAAGTAAACAGTTAGAACGAATTTTGAGTTCCATGCCTAAAAATCTAGCGCTGCCTATCAAAAACCTGCAAGATGACGCCGAAGAACTCTACAAACTTATTTATGTAAGGGCGAGATTAACTCAACAGTACCTGTTATTCGAGCTTCACATACCGCTTGTAAGCGATTATCAGTACAGCCTTTATCGGTTGATACCGACCACCGTTAAAAATGGAGAAAGATATACGACGGTTACAGATACGGCGGCATACATCGCTGTAAATCTAATAAAAAATACGTACATTGAATTGGAAAACCAAGATGTGTCACAGTGTATGTCAACAAAAGATTCGCTGCTGTGTCATGAACATCACCATACATACATAACTTACAAGGAAATAACACTTCATGCGCCGCAAAACTGCTGAGTCAAAGAACGCACGTTTTATGCGCTGCGAAACAAATTCCGTGCAGTAATTACTGGGTTCAATTACACAACAAAAACTCATGGCTCTACAATTGTTGCGATGAGTGTCAGCTAAGAATAATATGTAAAAACCTTGCTTTGACAAAACAAATCAGCAAGCTAGGGATCGTTGCTCTAGGTCAAGGATGTATTTTGCAACGGTCAGACATTACGATACATTCCTACAACTCATACAAAAGCAAAATGACGATGGGCTTCAACTTGAGCGTGCCTGAAATTCCAGCACCAAACTACATGGCATCTAGTAACTTCAAGAACATTTCACTACATCTTAAAGAAGAGGATCACAGCAAGGAATATCAAGATATCGAAAAACAAATATCGCAACAAAAGAGGAACGAATACTGGCTGAATTTAACAAACTTATCAACGCACAGCATTGTAAACATCGGAACTACAAGCCTCTTATCGATAGCTGTCATAATAGTCGCATTGGTTTGGTGCATAAGGAAGAAATGCATAGGTCGCCGGCCGTCCCCAAGGATCATGCAATCCCATGAAAACCAAGGATTTGAGATGACAGAGACAGTCAGGCGCCCCAATGACAAACAAACGAAGCAAGAAGACGGAAAGTCAAGATTCAGATTTGACTAAAATATTTATTAATTTACTTGCTTTGTGAGCTGTTGTGGTTTAGCACTAAGTTAACTTCTCCCTCGGGAGCATGTACACGCCAACCTTGTACAATGCGAACGCGGCATTTATCAGCACGTTCTAATTTCTATATAATTGTATTTTAACTATTAACATATTGCAATTCTACTTACTTATTCGCCGTAGCACCTAAATCTAAGCCACAACAGACAATTTTTAGAGTGTATTTCATTATTATAATAGTAAAGTGTTTTCAACTATACAAAGAGACTCTTTAACTTCCAACTGACAACTTAGCTAACCCTGAGTTGTATGCAAGGCTGTGTGGATCCCACCAAAGACCATACAGACAGCATGGCTCGGAAAATAGCTAGGGACGCATAACTGTTCCTACGCCTCAGGGGCTTCATGGCGGCCGGTATACGGAACGGGATCTTCTGTAGTGCCGTGTGCTCCAGGTTCGTTCGTCTGATCAAAGTATCAGACATACAAAAGAGCGGTGAAAGCAAAGCCTCCCGGCTGAGGTGTTATTCGACACCATCAAGCTATGGGTCCTTAAAAAGGGACGGGAGATCCAGGCCGAGCGTCCGACAGAAAAGAAAAGGGAAGCCGACTCTGAGCAGGCAGCAGCTCGAGTCGCTGAGGGCCAATCAAGCACCGAGGCCTTTGCGGCAATAGCGGCAGCGGGGCTGGACTGGGAGGTGGAGGTGGACAGGTGTGTCGTCGGGGCGGGGGCCCTTATCAAAACTAGGCCGTTGGCTTCCCCCCTCCTTGACGCGCGCGTCTGTCCGATCTGCTCCGTACAGCAGCTCTTGGGGGCCGCGAGCCATAATGTGGAGGAGACGAAAGGTGAGCTGTTGGCCTTCCCGGCCCTGTGCTCCCTACTAAAGACCGGCAGTACCCGAGGCCTGTAAATGATGGCGCGGGCACACAACAGGGAGATGCACGCCGCCAACGGCAACATCTCGTACGGCTGCACCGGTTTGGCGGCGTGCACAGACGTGATGGCTGACACGTTGGCAAAGAGCGAGCGGGAGGTCAAGCACGTCCACGTGAAGTCGGCTGATATTAACGCAGTACTAAACGTAGCGTCAGACGAAGTGCCAAAGTTGAATTACGCTATCAACATATGCCAGGGCACAACCCTCACCGCCGCACCGCCCACCCGCCACCAACTACTGTGGAAAATAATAGGCGTCCCAGCTCCCGAACCAGCCGAACTGGTGCCGGTCGTAGCAGGGGAGGGGGTAGATCCCGCGTTGGCCGAGATCCTCAACGGGGAACGTCAGCAGGCAAGAGCGATACAAAACGCCTGGGCCCAGGCTACACGCGAGGCGCAGCCCAGGGACGGCGCCTTAGCATTCCTGCAGAATCAACAAGCAGCCAGGGCAAGGGGTAACAGGCTGTTGGCGGACGACGGGATTCTACGGGCCTTGGAGCAGCGCCGCTACGCGAACGAAGTGGCGCTACGTGAGCCCAGCTGGATCGGGGTCAGCCTCGAGAGCTCACGGGGGGCCGGCTCCTTATCCCTGACCGATCTGGGAATGACTTTGGGTTCTGAGATAAACAGGACAGACTCGAAGGATGGCCGCGTGAACACTAAGTTCCCTATTAATACCTGGCGGTACATCGCAGCATCGCCCTTGCTGCAATCCTGCGTGGCGGGTGGGTCCAGGGAGTCGAACTCGACATAACCGGGACCCTTATTAAAATCCGCTTGTACGATCACCTCAGGCGGATAAGCTGTGCTTTCCCGAGCGGCACGGACTGAGGGGTTCCCCTGCGTGGCCCTATCCCGCGCATCATGGAGCTGGTGCCTGGCGTGGACGATGACTGGCAGTGCCTGGCAATATCGCCGCAATACTTGGAGGTCTGTATGACTGACCATGCAGGGGCCATCGGTGTAGAGCAGGGCCTCAACTGGCGCTTGGACGACCCGGACGTCGCGGTGGTCGTGCTTAACCACGAGATAGCGCAAGTGGCGCAGCTGTGGGCGCTGCAGGTGCTGGCCGCCCTGCCTTATCCATTAGTATGAGATATGACGGCAATCATGAGTCTGAAGCATGCAGTAAATTACTACAAGGATAGGGGTACGTCAGTTTATGCATGCTTCCTAGATTTAAGCAAGGCGTTTGATTTAGTGAATTATAAAATTCTCTGGAACAAATTGCTGAGCTCAAACGTTCCCAAGGAGTTGGTGGGTCTCTTGAGATACTGGTACGGGGGCCAAACGAACTGTGTGAGGTGGGGCGACGCGACGTCTAGCGAATACAAGCTAGAATGCGGAGTTCGCCAGGGGGGGCTTACCTCTCCGGATCTCTTCAATGTCTACATCAATGACCTAATTGTGAGGTTGAGGGGCACCAAGGTCGGTTGTCATGTTGGGGGTGTTTGTGTAAACAACCTCAGCTATGCGGACGACATGGTGCTCCTAAGCCCCTCTATCGAAGGTTTAGGGAAACTACTTTCAGTTTGTGAGCATTATGCCGATGAACACGGACTGAAGAACAATGTCCAAAAAACTGAGATGATGGTATTCAGGGAAGGCAGAGGTCCGGAGAGGGTGCCCAAGATAGTACTGAATGGCTCGCCGGTTCGGGTTGTAGATCGTTTTAAGTACCTAGGACACATACTGACGGAGGACCTTCGTGACGATTGTGACATGGAGCGGGAAAGAAGGGCGCTATCTGTCAGATGCAACATGCGCGCTCGCAAGTTCCACAGGTGAAACCAAGATGTTAAAGTCATTCTGTTCAAGGCATTCTGTCAAAACCTTTACACAGGTCACCTGTGGATCAACTACTTGAGAAAATCTTATAGTGTCGTGAGGATTCAGTACAATGATGCGTTCCATATCCTCCTCAGGCGGCCGCGTTTCTGTAGTGCGTCGAGCATGTTTTCAGACGCGGAAATGCCTGACTTCTTCGCTGTCTTAAGATCCAGGGTCGCCTCCGCGAGGGGGAGACTGAGAGGCTCGGGAAATGCAATCGTGCGTGCCGTTTGTGACGATATCTGCAGTTCATTGCATAGATATTGGCTCTCTGTACATATGAGTGCTAATAGAAAATAGTAAGTTGTTTATAATAATTATTATTCATTTTTTTTTATTATTATTTTTTCAACATAGTTTTACAATTTTAATCCTGGCTGTTTGTGATATATATCTGCTTTATTTTTATGTCATTGCATTTTAATTTTATTGCATTTATACTTTTTATTTTAATGACTGTGTATTGTACATTTTCTGTGCTATGGGTACTTTACCTGAAATAAACGTTATTATTATTATTATTATTATTATTAGTGCAGGTTACGGAGCTTTTTGCCGTAACGACCCACGTGGTGTGCAACCAGCTGTGCCTAGCGGGCATGTTGCGCAATGAGTGCGCAGTCAACATTGAGCCGCAAAAAAGAAAACTTGTCATAATCTCCACAACGCAAGCTGCGAACATAACCGTTGGGGGAGTGGCGCTAAACGTGGCAAGGCTTGCGAGAGCCGGGGCAGGGGAGGTGGTGGCGGCCCAGGGCCTGCGTGGCGTCATAATCGGCTGCCTACACAATGTGCTGAATTGTGCCCAACCCCTCAGGGAGGTAATGACCCCATGGCTAGACAAAAGGTGCACCAGTAGTTATATTGACTGGTCAATGATTGACGAGCTATGCGCATGGCTAATGCGCTTTGTGCCCCAGCCGGAGGTAGCAGTCGCGGCAGGGGGAGGGCGCACATCACAATGGTTGCCGGAGGCGTATATAGTGGGAGGCGTCGACATACAAAATGTACCCGAACCATGTGCAGGCCAGGTCCATAACGACTACTACCATGGGGAAGCAACCACCTACACCGATAATATTTTCGTCACAGAAGAGGAGGCGGAGATGAACCCCGCACTACGCCTGGGGATTTGGGGTAGTGACGCTGAGTTATCCACCAGGCTCGGGCTGGCCCTCTTCACGTACAAATAAATGAGCAGCGACAAACAAGAGGCCGGCACCGGGCTGGCCCTAGATGACATCGAGAGGGTACTTCTTCTAAGACGGTGCTTCGAGGAGTGGAAGCGCGTGTCGGGCATCACCGACCATGCCGCAGCGCCGCCGCTGCTGGGCGAGCACGCGCATTACTGGGATATAATAATAAATGTAGAGGCGGGGGCCACCTTCAGTGGTATCTCCGAGATAGGCGCTTTTGAGCTTTTAATGCCGGACAAGAGTAGCATGTGTTGGGGGGCCAATGAAGTGGGAGCCGTGGTGGCCACCCTTACGGGGGTGAGGACCCCACTAGCCCTCAACCTCTGCGATTACACAAACGGGGGTAGGTACAACATAAGCGATGCGGAGAACTTCGGACTGTTGTCCGCCGTGGGCGGAGGATGGCTCAAGAATCGGTACGGGCACAGGGGAGGGGAGAGCAGCTGCACACGCAGTCTCGGAAGGGCGCTCAATCGCGTCAATCTTCTCGACGTAGAGGTAGTGACGATAGCCTACGCTACCAAGCCTCAAAACCAGCAGGCAGACGCCTTTGCATACCGCTTGAATACGGCAATCTTCACACTGACGCGACACTGGTGCCGCAGCGCAAAACGCCGGCATTTGGCTGGGGCCTATTACATTATATTAGATCACAAATTAACCCATTTGCGCCGTCCGTCCCCATATGAGGACGCCTCTTTAAGTACCCTCAATTGAAAAATATTAATAGCTATTCTTGTTTCTAAGGTGAATACGTTAAGGTAAATAGTGCATCTTTGGTAATAAAATACAGTAATACCTATCTGAATAACATTATAGTGGTTTATATCGTTTTATATTTGGTTAGATTCTGGCGAAGTGGTTCCCAAAAGTAAGTATTCTTTATTTTCTATATTTTACCATATATTTGCTTAGTGTATGTGATAGATTATTAGAATATACCCCGCTTTACGATATATGCCCACGTAGGCAAACAAAACTTTGTTTTCGTACTTAGAATTGAACAAATTATAGGGGTGTCCCTAATTGGGGCCAGTGGGCATATTAGTGATAATTTTCTCCTTATTTCGTCCGTAGGTAAATAATAAATAAATAATGGCGCAACGTGCATTTGACCATCGCAACGAATATCGCGGACTCCAGGAGGCAGTTGAGGCTATTCTGTGTGAGGAAGATTCTGATGCGGAGATTGAGTTAGTAACACTTCCTCCTGATCCGAGTGCTCTCACGGATGAGGAAGAAGGCGATGATGATAATATCCAGAGTAATAACATTCCGCAAGATGTGCCAGGAAGGGTAGAAGTGCTTGTGGACAGAGAAGAAGAACAATGGAGCGACAGCGATGACGGGCCTTTATCTGCGTCCAAAAGACCTAGATCTTCAATCAAAGAGCCCCGCTGGCGTAAATGTGTGCCTACCTACCAACCTATTCCATCCGCTGATGATAATGTATCTTCTCGTCTGCAAAATTTGGTTGATAAGGTTAAAAACCAAAACCCTGCGAATATTTTTGAAATGTTCTTTGATGAGGAGGTCATGACAATGATTTCTCAGTATTCGCAAATGTATGCCGCACAAAATAATAAGCATGACTTCCATGTATCTATTGAAGAATTGAAAATATTCTTTGGGATTCTTCTGCTGACTGGCTATCATTCACTGCCCAGAGAACGTTTATATTGGTCTCTGGATGAAGACTGTAAGGTATCCATTTTCGCAAAATCTATGTCAAGGAACAGGTTTCTCGAAATCAAAAAATACCTGCATTTTTGTGACAAAACTGCCGCGGCCAAAACATCAGACAAGATGTTCAAAGTACGTTCTCTCGCTGACATCCTCATCAAGAAATTTTTGCAGTGGGGCGTATTCCATCAAGATTTGTCGAGAGATGAGTCAATGGTGAAGTATTTTGGGCGTCATCCAGCGAAACAATTTATAAGAGGTAAACCAGTACGATTTGGTTATAAAAATTGGATGGTAACAAGTTCTGATGGATACTGTTATGGTTTTGATATCTACTGTGGCAAATCATCTGCACCTATTTCTTCAGAACCTCTGGGTACGAGGGTGGTGAAGCAGCTTCTTGAAAAACTGGAAACTACTCCTACCGATCACGTCGTATACTTTGACAATTTTTTTACGAGTCACGCTTTGCTACGAGATCTACGCCAATCTGGATATCGGGCGACTGGTACTGTTCGCGAAGGAAGAACTAAGAAGTGTCCATTGGTGCCTGTAAAAGAAATGAAGAAGAAAAACCGAGCTGAATTTGACTACAGATTTGATGCAGTCAATCAAATTTTGTTTGTTCGATGGCTTGACAATAGTGTGTGTACAATGGGCACAAATTTTGATACTGTTTTACCATTAGGAAAAGTGAAGAGATGGAGTGCCACGGAAAGGCAGAAAGTCGATGTCAATATCCCCCACGTATTCCAAAGATATAATCAGGGAATGGGAGGGGTGGACCAAGCAGATCCATCTCACTTTACCGCACTGCCATCAGAGGCAAGAAGTGGTGGTGGGTTTTATTCACTTATATGCTGGATCTAGCAGTTGCTAATGCATGGCGTGTCCACCTTCTGACCAATGACACAAAGCTAGATCAGCTTCACTTTCGACGCTATATTGTTCGTCACTATTTGAGACAAACAAACGCGCAAAGTGTACGTCCATCAGCTTCTTTGATGCCAAGTTTGCAGTACGACGGCATTGGACACTATGCTCGAAAACTTGGACATCAGCTGAGATGTGCAGTTTGCCATAAAAAAGCACGTTGGCAGTGTAAGAAATGCTTAAAAACATTGTGCATGGAAAAGGAATGTTTCGAATTTTTCCATACCAAATGAGCCCAGTGGCCCCATTTGAGGACGGCTTTTTTTTTCCAAGAAGGCAATATAAAAGTTTTTGTTTTTTTATGTTTTTCTTATAAATAGGTTAGTATCCATCCAATAATAAAGATAATTTGATAATTCTACTTCTGAGTTTTATTTGGGCGCAAATGGGTTAAGGATGTTATAGCAACAATAAACAAAAACAACAGATCAAGCGAATAATAAATATTGACATTGCCTTCGGCAGGTACGGCTTACAGCTTCAAAGTTGTATGAAGCTGCTCATTGCAAGACCGATAGGACATTGGTGCCACAAATATTAGGGGCCGGGACATTCTACTTGTCATTTCATTTCATTTATTTATTGCATACATGTGGTACATAAGATGTCAAATAACAAATAAAGATCCTAACATGCGCCCTGCTTGGGCATAGCAAACATAGTTTTAAAATAAAAACTGAAACTTAAGATAGTAATCTACTTCCTATGGTACAATATCTTAATCTTATAGAAATCTTTCTTTTTTTATAACAAACTATAAACGTAGTAAAAATAAAAAGTTTATAAAATTTTAACATTTAACAAATTATACTATCTTTGTTGGGTAGGTTCGTAATCATAGAACTCTTCTAGGTTGTAAAATGTGACGGCTCTTTATATTTAGTCTTTAGATTAGATTTAGTCTATGGTTAAGTATTAAGTTAAGTATTTAATCTAATTTTTTTAATTTTAATTTTAATCTTTAATATTTAATTAAAAAAAATATCTGTGACATTTTATTATTATTCAATGTACTATATTTCATTTCATTGATGATTAATTTATTAATTTTAAATTTAATTTAATTTTTGTAATTTCACTCACAATCTTTGCATTGTTTTTGAATAAAATACTTATGACTTATGACTTAAGAGATAAAGCACTCGCCCGAGCACGCCAATCAAAAAAAGAGAGTCACTTTCATTATTACAAAGACCTCAAAAATACAACAACGAGTGCATTGAGGAGGGAGAGGGAAGCATTTTATTGTTATTATGTAAACAATAACATAAAAAACCCAGCCAAGATTTGGAGTTATTTGAAGAAAACATCTGTTTTGGGTGATAGAGTATTACCAGACATACCACAACATCTTAATGAACCAGACAAAATTAATAACTTTTTCCTTGATGTACCTGGAGATATACCTAAAATAGATGTAGATCTTCCAGGCAACTGAAAAGGCTATATTCAACTATGGATGAAGTGTACAACATGTTCCCGCCCATCGCTCACAGGACTAGAAAGTCAGTACGCTCCACCACAGAGAAATTCAGCTACTGGCATTCTATAAACGCAATATTTTCAACTCGGGAAATTTTATAATAGAAACTAGCACTCCTGATCAAATCTTAAAAATAATACAAAATATAAACACAAATGCTGCTGGATGTGACACAATATCAGTGCAAATGTTGCGCATGACCTTATCGGTCACTTAACCAATCATCACGGATATTATTAATATGTCGATCACAAAGAGTATTTTTCCTGATCCGTGGAAACTAGCAAAAGTGAAACCCTTGCCAAAATCCACTACAGTCGAACAATACAACGACCTCCGAGCAATAAGTATATTACCTCTTAAGTCAAAACTAATAGAGAAAGTCGTATGCTCACAATTGACAAAATTTCTGGAACAACAGTCTATCCTTCCGGTTATGCAATCAGGCTTCCGAAGCGGACACGGTACCGCCACGGCTCTGGCTAATATTACAGATGACATACTTGGTGAATCAGACAAGGGTAAGGGCAATTTATTGGTGATACTTGATTTCGATTGCATCAGTGTAGACCTGCTAATAGCCAAAATGTCTTACTACGGATTTTCGGAAATGGCTTGCAAGTGGTTCAGATCACTGAGAATAGTAAGGGAGGCTCTCAAGATTCCAGGTAAAAAACATATATCGAGGTTACCCTCAGGGATCAATCCTAAGCCCAATTTTGTTTACACTGTATACCTACGATCTCGTTAAGAACCTTCAACATTGTAACGTTCATCTATACTCTGATGATACCCAATTTTATTACTCTTTCAATCACAAGGATACTTGCGATGCAGTGCGAAAGGTAAATAAGGATCTAGATAGTATTTTTAAATGGACATTAAAAAACGCTCTGGTACTTAAGTACTACTAAATCTAAGTATATGGTACTTCGCACAAAGCATCAACGCAATCAAATTATAGCTTACGCACCTGACCAAAAAATAATTATTCTTTAGATATCTGCTAAAAATATTTACCTATATACTTTTTGAGTTACAGTGCGCGATGGTTTGGTATTTACCTACCTTCTCTGTTTCAATTTCAAGTTGATAATTCTATTGGTCGGTATCAACTGCATCTTGAAAATAAAACATGGATAGGTAATTATGAAAGTTTTCCGGAAATATAGCATAGAGCAAGGTCACTATTTCAAAAATAACTAACTTCTTCCAAATCAACCATCAAACTATGGCTTGGTTCGCTGTCATCCAATATCTGAAAATAATAAGGGAAATGAGAATTTTCCACATATTTATGTCTATTGTAGCGTTGCACTGAAAAGTCCGATGATTAGTATTTAGGTGTTTATTTAATCTTTATTAGAGATTGATTACATACCATACTATGATACATTTAACTGCAGTTGTGGTACCTACAGTTTCTTCTGTTACAGTTACACTGCATAATTCTTGGCTTTTTTTCTGAAGCAAATCTTCTCTATCTGCTTGATACCGTCTACAATAGGAGATTAAATTAGGTTTTTTATAAGCATAGCATGTTCTAAAATATTCAAATCCGATCACAACTCATAATGGCCTTAACAGCTTATATAGAAAGAAAAAAATAGCTAATTTGCTATTTTATAATATTAATAATTTTGTAATGCTCCAGGATCTTATTTATTTATGATTTCTAATATATCTAGGTAACATACCTTTTAGCTTCATTGGCCTTGGACTAGTCTCTATGACGTTTTCTTTTTTTTTGCCTAACCCAAATTATATGTGTTTGTTCCCCATCCTAAAAAAATAACAATACCCATTAACAAGTTTAATTAAATCCAGTTATTTGAAAGTCACATACCCTAAGTACTCACCTACAACAGTATTTATATTCAATCCATGGATCAAATACTGGCCGTCGCACTAAAAACTCGAGCGCAAGTCGAATGCGGCGGCGCGCAGCGAGACGGGTTTCGCAGGAACGACAGCAAACGTCCTTCCTCTGAGAGGCTTGGGCCGGGTATGAGCGGGAGTCCAGCCAGTCGAGCGTGGATTATATAGTTGTTTTATAAAAATATTAGTAAAATAACCAAATAATTTGTAATGAAAAATCGTACACAATATTTTAAGCCATATGGGATTTCACATCATGGTTAAAATATTTTGAAAATAGGTTGTGATTTTTCCGCAACTATTAAGATTAATATCTGGAAAAACTCACTGAAATGCCTATTTTGATTGTAATTTTCATGAATGAAAGTTCATAGGACTAGTGTTTTTGAATGGTCGTTTCCCGAAAGAAGGAACTTAAATTTAAATATATCATATTTTCATTTGTGTCTTTTTTAATATTTTGTCTATATTTCAAGAATAAAAAGTCCTTATAAGGCTTGTTCAAAAAACGGTCGATGGTAAAACGTCTCTCACGAGGAAACTATTCAAAATTACTAAAAACTTTCTCGTCAAAGCTGTAGTTAATTAAAATCTAATTACTTCGTAAATATCTTGTGTATATAAAATAAACAGATCATTGCATAATTTCACGTTAAAATGGGAGGAATTTCGTTTTTCTGATGTAAGCGTTCTTAATGAATATTTTTTAAACTTAAAAATACCCAAATGAAGCTATAAGTTACCATTACATTTATTCAATACCCTTGTACCCTTCATTTGTAAAAAAAAACGAAATGCAAAGACTTTTTTTGGCCTTGCAACTGCGTATAACCCCTTAAGGAGTTTAATAGCCAGAAGAGGATGCACAGCAAAACTCTATTCGGACAATTGAACCGCTTTTTTCAGCACGCAGCGAGGGCTATTGCAGGACTTCGCGGCCAACAGGTTAATTGAATGGCAATTTATAGCACTTTATCTCCATTCATGGGTGGTATCTGTGGGAAGTAGTGGGGACTGTGGAGAGTGCCCTCGCAGTACCCATAAAGGAAAGAGCTCTAGGAAGAGGTCTTACGGATGCTATTAACCGAAGCAGAACACATGACTATAGAATTGACATTCAAGACCGCAAACCGACCTTTCGGACAGTCTTACCCCGAACCACTTCTTACTAGGTTCCCGAAGCGCGTCGATACCGCCTCAAGTGAAACTGATGAAAGCGACCTAATCCAACCTTCAGATTGGCGAAAAGCAGTACGATTTGCGGATAAAAACTCCATGTTTCACGCTGCTTGGATAGAATGGTTACTCGAGAGGGGTTCTGATTACCTATACCTAGCTAGAGGTAATGACTAGAAAATAAATGTGCCTTATACATGAGATATTTATGAAAAGTATTCTGTTGTTGCTTGAAAATCTAATGTTGAATATATATGTTACATTAGAATTTGTTATATTTTTATAGTTTGAATGAGGAAATTGTCTGTGTTATATTTTCTTATTTTCAAACATAAAAATTCAAAAAAAATAAAAAAAAATTGGGGAAGGTGGATTCGCAAGTATTTACTGACTCTAATAACAAGGGTGTTGAGAATGTAAGTAAAAAAGTATTCACAGGTGCCACAACAATACTAAAAGATGTTTTATTTGTGCCTGATTTATCTGTAAATTTACTGTGCTAATACTAGTACTAGTGCTATGTTGGGTAAAAATCTAAAGGTGATTTTTGACAATGATTTATGTTGTATTTTTGACAAATATGACGAGAGAATTGTTGCTGTGCAAGATGCACATCCTTTTTTTATAGTATTTTTATTGTCTATGTTTTTTATCCTTTTTTCTCTACTTTTGTTTTATTGACGTATTGTCAGTTCATGTTTGCAATTATTAGTGTTTTCCAAAACCAGTGCATTTTTCATTAAGTTCGTAATATTGTACGGCGCGTTCGTCAGCGGCATTACGTGCTTCCATTTTTGAGATACCAATTGAATCGATTTTGAATTGTTCCCTAATAAGATTTTCTATAACAAAACTGTCACTTACAACGTCAGGTTCGACAAGTGTGGTATGGTTGACAAAATCAACTCGTTTAGTTCTGCTGCAACCGAACCCAAACAAAACCAGTGCATTTTTCATTAAGTTCGTAATATTGTGGATCCGGTTCGAAGGACCACAATTTGTACGGCGCGTTCGTCAGCGGCACTACGTGCTTCCATTTTTGAGATACCAATTGAATCGATTTTGAATTGTTCCCTAATAAGATTTTCTATAACAAAATTGTCACTTACAACGTCAGGTTCGACAAGTGTGGTATGGTTGACAAAATCAACTCGTTTAGTTCATGTTTGCAATTATAGTGTTTTCCAAAACCAGTGCATTTTTAAACGTCATAATATCTTCGTAAAAAACGTGCTTTTTGTGTTCGAGAACGCTGTGTAAAGTCTGTTTCGAGTGTAAATTACTATGAGTGTGTTTAACCGTAAATCTGTGAGTGTGCGACTGTGATGATGAAGCCGGCTAGCATGACGAGAAACAGAGGACCATTCAGTATGAGGAGAAAATGAAGCAGGCTGTGTCCGAAATAGAACAGATACATAAACAGTTAAGATCTGAGCTGCATTGGCTCCTACCAGGAAGCGCTACTGAGAAACTTGCCGAGACCGTGCAGAAGATTGAGAAACCAATCGACGGTCGCCGGAGATATCAACTCAAAGGAAGATTCACCGATAACTGTACAACGTGATCCCCTTCGTGTCATCTTCAATACGTGATATTGGCGGAATTACTGTAGGGATCCACAGTAGAAGCCATCAAACCAAAAATTTGAATTGAATTGTTTTGGTTTTGCGTTTTTACATTCGTCAACTTTAGTTTAGCTAGTTAACCTATTTTAAATTTATTATATAATTATATTAATAATTACAAAAAAAAAAACAGTGCATTTTTCATTAAGTTCGTAATATTGCCAAGAATGGCAGGACACTTATCCAGATGCAGCTCGGATAATTATTAACGATCACTATATGGATGACTGCATAACTAGCCTCGATGATGTCAATGAAGCAGCCAAACAGATGCAGATGTTTATGCCGTTCATTCGTATGCTGGTTTCGAGATGCGTGGCTGGACTTCGAATAATCTCATGGCACTCTCCTTGCTGCCAAAGGAGTCTTTGCTTGAGGCTCCCATAGCAAAAGAAGTTGACGTAAATTAAGGTCGCCTGTCCACGCCTGTCCGCACTCTTGGCCTTATTTGGCAACCCTCCTCAGATCTTATTGGTTAAAACCAATAAGATCTGAACGTATTAAAATACGGGTATCAAAAATCAACGTGTGCTGCCAGAAAAGCTTACCAAACGTGAGGTGCTGGTCCATGTAATGCGTATCTATGATTCTCTCGGGGTCCTCGCGCCAATAGTCATAAGAGGTCGCATTATGTTTCAAGATGCTTGACGTAAGGGTTTGGATTGGGACCAGGAGCTCTCTCAAAATGACAGCGCTGCGTGGAAACTGTGGTTTCAGGATTTGCTCTCAATCTCTAATTTACGAATACCACGATGCTATAATTTGAGTGAGCTCGATGTAGTAGGATGCGAACTTCATTTGTTTTCGGATGCGAGTGAGTCTGCGTTTGCCGCTGTTGCATATTGGCGCTTTTTATACTCAAATGGTGAAGTAAGACTCTCTCTTATCTGCAGTAAGGTCCGCGTAACGCCTCTCAGACCCGTATCGATTCCCCGTGTAGAACTTCAAGGCGCTTTGATGGCTGCGCGACTTGCGACGTCCATATGCGAAGCCCACCGACTAAAGCCTAGCAAACGCGTTTTCTGGTGTGACTCAATGACGGCTTTGGGTTGGCTACGTAGCGACGCTCGCACCTTTAAGCCATTTGTGTCTCATCGAGTCGGTGAGATACTGGAGCTCACAACTGTCAGTGAATGGCGTTGGGTTCCGAGTGATTTAAATGTAGCCGATGACGCAACTCGTGTAAAACGCTGTGTGCTGTCTCCAGAATCTCGCTGATTCACAGGTCCTGATTTTCTTCTTTCCTCGGACTGGCCCGCTGAGCCGCAAATTGATATCAGCGGACTAGGCCACGTAGAATATAAACATTTCGTTCATCTTATCACCGACACTGACTTGCCTGCACCACTCTCCGCGAAGCTGAGCCGCTTTAGCACATGGCTGAGAATTGTGCGTGCAACTGCAAAGACGCATCAATTCATTTCATCACTGCGTGTGCGTAGTCTACGTAGACGAGTTCCTGATTTTAATCTAATTCGTCTTGAAGGTAGTTTGTGTACCTATACTCCGACTTGCACATCCTCTCCTAATATTCCCAATGACTCATCAAGATTGTCTGCCAGCGATATACGTATTGCTGAAGCCCACATCCTACGCTTGATTCCTTTAAAGAGGATATTCTGAAAATCAGGACCTGTGATTCGGCTCGAAGGACCACAATATTACGAACTTAATGAAAAATGCACTGGTTTTGGAAAACACTATAATTGCAAACATGAACTGACAATACGTCAATAAAACAAAAGTAGAGAAAAAAGGATAAAAAACATAGACAATAAAAATACTATAAAAAAGGATGTGCATCTTGCACATTCTCTCCTTCTTTATGTAACTGACAACTTAACAAGTTTTTTGAGGAGACGTCTTAATTTGCCAGCTGCTGTAGCCACTTCTGCCACTCTAACGATCCCGTCTCTACCAGGGTACAAGGCAGTTATTCGGCCTCTGGGCCATGTAGTGTGTCACCACCTTTAGCCGATACGTCTCTATAATAACCAATGTCTGTGTCCATCCTTTGTCAATAAACGCCCGTCTTTGAACCAACAAACACGTCTCTCACTACATCCCATAGGCCCATCCCTACATGGCGACCTAGCCAGGCCAGCCTGCCCTAAAAGGCAGTGCTGCGCCGAATGGCATATTTCGTGTAAAGTGAAATGATATTTTGGACTAAATGTGAAATAAAATGTGAAAAGGACAAAAAGTGCTAAAATTATACCTAAATAACTACTAGGATTCCTGCTGGGTGCCGGGTGATCTGTGCAAGCCTAGATGATGTGCGATGCAGGGCGCAGGGCGAATTGTACGCTGCACAATGTACGGGTCCGATGAGGAGCAGCTGGGAGATGTTATCCCAGAGTGATGAGCTGCAGCACCACGCAGTAGGAATGATAGGCACCACGTGAAGTCTTCATGAGTGAGTCGTGACCAATTTTTTCCAATTCCATGTCAATGAATTATACATTTTATGCGAGTTAATTTGATTTATTTTATCAGATGTTGTTTTGTGTGTTAAATAATAATGACGGAAATTGTTAATTTGGATATAAAAGAAAAATAATGATGGAATAGAAATTGAATATTTAAGTAAGTATTTTATAAATGATTTGTAGTATTTACTTTACACCCCTGAATATGGTGTACTTAATAAATAATTCAGATTAATTTGTAAAGGGTTGACGACAAGAACTACATTTTTTTAAATAATTTAGTTTGATGATGAATGAGTTAAAGGATGACATTGAATTTGTGGCGTATGTTCGTGTGTATTTTTTCCAGTGAATTTATAATTTTATTTACAATAATTGCCTTAGTAACATATCCAGTTAATACGTATTCAAACCATATTTGCATGTAACGCGATGCAATACAATACAGTTAACAACAGAGTACCAAATTAGGGGACCACCGAGAATTTGTTTTAGTTCTGACAAAAATGGATCGTGACGATACAAAACAATATCAATATACCATTTTTTTTTCCGAGGATGATTGCATAAAGTAAAGAATATTTGCAAGAATACATACAATGAAAAGTTAGTAGGTAGTACAGTACAGTTAGCAAGAGAAGTATGAATAAATGTTTGATAACTGTTTTTTTTTGGGAATTTATGAAGGCCGTAAAGTAAATTGAATTAGTTTGACACGAGTTATTTTGGATGAGGATTTTGATAGTAGTTTATTTTTGGAGGAGACGATTTTGAGAAATATGGGAAGAATGTGGTTTAATATGTGAAGTAGGAAGATAAAAGTTTTGTTGTTTTATAGCCGTTCTAATATGTTATTAAATAATTGCCTCATAATTCAAATTTACTCCAAATGTACAATCAAGTACATAAATGTTTCATGACTTGGTAACAGTCACAGTTATTCCAAGTAATTCAATATAGTGTTCGCAGGCAATCCAAATATGAACATGCAACACTGCAGAAGAATCCAAATTAGGTAGAACACTTGTTTCGATTACAGACTTAAAATAATTGTTATTATAAGTTCATGTTACTACAGTTCGACTTGTACAGAACGAAAGATTTTAGTTTCAGTTGACTAATATGGGAGATACGTAAAAGGAGATGAATGATAGATAGCAAGCTTAGGGTACCACAAAGAGATAAATTTTGCAACCATTTTTAAATTACAGTATCAAATTAATATTAATAGTATGAGTAGGTATGTATGAAAATCAGTTGAGTGTGTGAAATAAATATTTAGTACGCTAAATAAGTACGTCTTAGAGAGAAGATAACGGGAGTATTTTTTTTTGTGTGTTCAGATTTTTATGTTTCATTAGTTTTTCAGAATAATTTACAGATAAAGTAGTTTAACCTCAGATTTAAAATACATTACTAACGACGGAACCACTTACGTTAGTTTAATACAAAAGATTGTTTCGAGATTGCATTTACGTTTATTTTATTTTACAGATACAGTGCAATCGAGTCTATTAATAGAATTATAGTCTGACCAGCGGATATGGTCACTTCTTCTTGTTTTATATTGAGAGTTGAAAAGTATGGAAATTTAATGAAATTAAAAGTTAATCGTTGTTATGAAGGTTTATTTCATATTTGATATTTTTGAGTTTTATGATAGTATTACAAGGGGAAAGTTGATTTTGTTTGGATTTGGGAATGTTGGTTTTTGTTTAGGAATAAAAAGTATGAATTTGAGAGAAGGTGTGGAATGTGCAGGATTGTTACTCTAGGCCACAGAGCAAGTTAGTTGGGAACACTTCGTTTGTTAAGTTTTCGAGAAAAGTTGGAATGATCATCCAATCTTTACAGAATATCTTAAAATTCGAAGGATTCGTATTGATTGAGTATAAGTTATGTTTTTAGTATGGTACGTAACTATTGGCGAGTCCGATATGTTATTGTATTTTCATCAAAGTCTCAAAGGTACAAGGTACAAGGCACGAATCCTTCCTCTTCGATCATGATGTGAACGAGTTTCCTTCGTGAGAAAGTTGGATATCGATGACCTAATAAGCTCGCGAGCAGGCTCAGGCAGGTAGACCTGGAGCCAGGTACTAGTAGTCTATGTATTTAAGTATTATTATAAAAAGTACCTTATAAAGTAAATACCAGTGTGTATAAAAAGTACCTATAAATGTGCACTCACTACATGTGAATATTAAGGGTCCGGATCCCGATAATTAAAGTACCTATATGAAGTGATAAGGAGATTATAATAAAGACTTTGTTTGAAAGAGATTGTTTATGAAAAGAAAAGTACATTTTGATGGGTTTTGAAAAGATGGTTATTATATTATGTTTATGTAGAGTGTTTTTTGGATAAGAAAGTAATAATGAGATATATGACAAATATAAAAATGGTATTTACTAGACATATAAAAAAAAAAGAAGTTTGAATAAAACATAGACTAAGAGTTATAAAGAATGTCAAAGGATATAAAGTTATAATTTTCTTGAAAAATTTTGAGAGTATGTAGTAAATTAGAAGTATTGTTTTTGTTATTGAGAGCATGTCCTTAAGTAGAGCGGAAAGTCTGTTTTTGTTGTCTGGTATGCAAGTAAGAAAATGAATGAGTTAAAATATTGCTGAAAGAGAAAGCAAAAATAAATAAACGTTATTGTCGCCAACCCTACCCTACCCTACCCTACCCTACCCTATACTACCTACTACAAATTCTTTTTTACCAACAGTTTGCGTTTAGTATTTGAATCTTTTTTTATCGACGTAGGTTTTAATTATTTACCTATCATGTATCTTTACTTTTAGAATGGTGGATTATAACCCACATTATATCCATAGTAATAGTAAACAACCTCTGTATGGTTAATTTTTATATTATTAACAATAAACATGTATCGTTTTCATACCTATATTTTTGCAATGGCGGTGTAGTTTAAAAAAAAAAAAAACAATTGAAAATGCAAAGATAATTATTTTAATTAAAATTATATTTGACAAGTTGTCATTGTTTATGTTAAAAAAAAAATGAAAATTAAAATAAATATTTATAGTTATACTTCACTACTGTTGATGTTTTGGATATGTTTTTATTTCAGTATTTTTTTTTGTATAAGTAGTTATCAGTGATTAGATGAAGAGTTAAAATGTTAAAATGAAATGTAAGATGTTTTGCAAAGTTTGTTGATGTTGATGATGTTATTCGATTTGGCATAAAAAACAGCATATTATTTATAAGTAGTATATTTGAAATTAAAAGATAAAAAAGTCACATTGGATTGTATAGGTTATTTATTTTAAGATTTTTAAATAAATTTAGTTTTAATGTTAGAAAAAATAATACACCAAATTTTTTCTTTCAAAAAAAAGGTGGAAGGTGTAGTGTGTCACCACCTTTAGCCGATACGTCTCTATAATAACCAATGTCTGTGTCCATCCTTTGTCAATAAACGCCCGTCTTTGAACCAACAAACACGTCTCTCACTACATCCCATAGGCCCATCCCTACAGCCATGTGCCGCGTGGCAGGTTGGAGTCGCAGACGACAACAAGGTCTCCTTCAGCTATATTTGGAGCAGCACCTCCTCCCCTTCTGGGTGCTAACATGGGTAGGTATTCTGTGACCCATCGCTGCCAAAAGTGATCAGCTAGTCTTACTGCTCGACGCCACTTGTTTCTGCTCATGAGGTCGGATTCGCCCAGGAGGGCAGGAATAGGACGGCCGGAAGAAGATCCGAGAAGGAAGTGGTTTGGTGTTAAAGCCTCATCAGCATCGGAGTCCAGTGAAACATGCGTCAGGGGTCGCGAATTCACTAGGGCCTTGGCTTCCACCAAAAAAGTGTTCAACACCTCGTCGCAGGGAGCTCGATCGTGGAGAGACACCTTGAGCGCTTCCTTGACACTTCGTATCAGCCTTTCCCAGGCACCTCCCATAAAGGGCGCTGAAGGGGGGATAAAGCGCGAGTTGATAGACTCGTTAGCGGCGTAATCTTCCACACCATCACCGTAAAGGGTCTTTAATTCCCTGCTGCCTCCAATGAAGGCGGTCCCGTTGTCGGACCAGATCTCTACGGGCGTCCCTCGACGCGCGGTGAAACGGCGTAAGCCCATAATAGCTGCATCCGTTGATAGACTGTGCACCACCTCGAGATGCACGGCACGAACGACTAGGCAGGTAAATAAGGCCACGTAAAGTTTTTCTCGTCTCCGGCCGACTGAAACATGTACGGGTCCGAAATAGTCCAACCCAATGAAGGAAAAGGGTATTTTGTGATGTGCCAAGCGAGCTTCGGGCAGATTTCCCATCGGTGGTTGAAACGTTTTGGCGCGCCTTATTTTGCAAAGCTGACATTCATGAGCTACGGAACGAACTGCGTTTCTGAGGCCGAGAATCCAATATCTTTGCTGCAACTCATTCATGACTAATGCCGAATTTCTATGCGCAGCCTTTTGGTGATATCTGGCGATCAGAAGACGTACCGCCGGATGCTTTCCGTTCAATATCAACGGCCGTTTAAGTTCGTCAGGAACGTCTGGTGTAGCTATTATTCGAGTGGACATCCTTAGTTGATTATCCTCGTCAAGGAAGGGCGACAGTTTGATCAAGCGGCTGTTACGAGGCAACTGCTCTTTGTTCTTGATTTTCAGAATATCCTCTTTAAAGGAATCAAGCTGGCTCTGGCGTAGGATGATGACCACTCAAAAAAAATACCCAAATGAAGCTATAAGTTACCATTACATTTATTCAATACCCTTGTACCAATGCAAAGACTTTTTTTGGCCTTGCAACTGCGTATAACCCCTTAAGGAGTTTAATAGCCAGAAGAGGATGCACAGCAAAACTCTATTCGGACAATTGAACCGCTTTTTTCAGCACGCAGCGAGGGCTATTGCAGGACTTCGCGGCCAACAGGTTAATTGAATGGCAATTTATAGCACTTTATCTCCATTCATGGGTGGTATCTGTGGGAAGTAGTGGGGACTGTGGAGAGTGCCCTCGCAGTACCCATAAAGGAAAGAGCTCTAGGAAGAGGTCTTACGGATGCTATTAACCGAAGCAGAACACATGACTATAGAATTGACATTCAAGACCGCAAACCGACTCTTCGGACAGTTTTACCCCGAACCACTTCTTACTAGGTTCCCGAAGCGCGTCGATACCGCCTCAAGTGAAACTGATGAAAGCGACCTAATCCAACCTTCAGATTGGCGAAAAGCAGTACGATTTGCGGATAAATTCTCCATGTTTCACGCTGCTTGGATAGAATGGTTACTCGAGAGGGGTTCTGATTACCTATACCTAGCTAGAGGTAATGACTAGAAAATAAATGTGCCTTATACATGAGATATTTATGAAAAGTATTCTGTTGTTGCTTGAAAATCTAATGTTCAATATTCATATGTTACATTAGAATTTGTTATATTTTTATAGTTTGAATGAGGAAATTGTCTGTGTTATATTTTCTTATTTTCAAACATAAAATTCAAAAAAAATAAAAAAAAATTGGGGAAGGTGGATTCGCAAGTATTTACTGACTCTAATACCAAGGGTGTTGAGAATGTAAGTAAAAAAGTATTCACAGGTGCCACAACAATACTAAAAGATGTTTTATTTGTGCCTGATTTATCTGTAAATTTACTGTGCTAATACTAGTACTAGTGCTATGTTGGGTAAAAATCTAAAGGTGATTTTTGACAATGATTTATGTTGTATTTTTGACAAATATGACGAGAGAATTGTTGCTGTGCAAGATGCACATCCTTTTTTTATAGTATTTTTATTGTCTATGTTTTTTATCCTTTTTTCTCTACTTTTGTTTTATTGACGTATTGTCAGTTCATGTTTGCAATTATTAGTGTTTTCCAAAACCAGTGCATTTTTCATTAAGTTCGTAATATTGTACGGCGCGTTCGTCAGCGGCACTACGTGCTTCCATTTTTGAGATACCAATTGAATCGATTTTGAATTGTCCCCTAATAAGATTTTCTATAACAAAATTGTCACTTACAACGTCAGGTTCGACAAGTGTGGTATGGTTGACAAAATCAACTCGTTTAGTTCTGCTGCAACCGAACCCAAACAAAACCAGTGCATTTTTCATTAAGTTCGTAATATTGTGGATCCGGTTCGAAGGACCACAATTTGTACGGCGCGTTCGTCAGCGGCACTACGTGCTTCCATTTTTGAGATACCAATTGAATCGATTTTGAATTGTTCCCTAATAAGATTTTCTATAACAAAATTGTCACTTACAACGTCAGGTTCGACAAGTGTGGTATGGTTGACAAAATCAACTCGTTTAGTTCATGTTTGCAATTATAGTGTTTTCCAAAACCAGTGCATTTTTAAACGTCATAATATCTTCGTAACAAACGTGCTTTTTGTGTTCGAGAACGCTGTGTAAAGTCTGTTTCGAGTGTAAATTACTATGAGTGTGTTTAACCGTAAATCTGTGAGTGTGCGACTGTGATGATGAAGCCGGCTAGCATGACGAGAAACAGAGGACCATTCAGTATGAGGAGAAAATGAAGCAGGCTGTGTCCGAAATAGAACAGATACATAAACAGTTAAGATCTGAGCTGCATTGGCTCCTACCAGGAAGCGCTACTGAGAAACTTGCCGAGACCGTGCAGAAGATTGAGAAACCAATCGACGGTCGCCAGAGATATCAACTCAAAGGAAGATTCACCGATAACTGTACAACGTGATCCCCTTCGTGTCATCTTCAATACGTGATATTGGCGGAATTACTGTAGGGATCCACAGTAGAAGCCATCAAACCAAAAAATTGAATTGAATTGTTTTGGTTTTGCGTTTTTACATTCGTCAACTTTAGTTTAGCTAGTTAACCTATTTTAAATTTATAATATAATTATATTAATAATTACAAAAAAAAAACCAGTGCATTTTTCATTAAGTTCGTAATATTGCCAAGAATGGCAGGACACTTATCCAGATGCAGCTCGGATAATTATTAACGATCACTATATGGATGACTGCATAACTAGCCTCGATGATGTCAATGAAGCAGCCAAACTGGCTGCAGATGTTTATGCCGTTCATTCGTATGCTGGTTTCGAGATGCGTGGCTGGACTTCGAATAATCTCATGGCACTCTCCTTGCTGCCAAAGGAGTCTTGAGGTGCTGCTCCAAATATAGCTGAAGGAGACCTTGTTGTCGACTGCGACTCCAACCTGCCACGCGGCACATGGCCCAGAGGCCGAATAACTGCCTTGTACCCTGGTAGAGACGGGATCGTTAGAGTGGCAGAAGTGGCTACAGCAGCTGGCAAATTAAGACGTCCCCTCAAAAAACTTGTTAAGTTGTCAGTTACATAAAGAAGGGGAGAATGTGCAAGATGCACATCCTTTTTTATAGTATTTTTATTGTCTATGTTTTTTATCCTTTTTCTCTACTTTTGTTTTATTGACGTATTGTCAGTTCATGTTTGCAATTATTAGTGTTTTCCAAAACCAGTGCATTTTTCATTTAGTTCGTAATATTGTGGTCCTTCTACTGGGAAATATAATGGAAACACGCGCAAAACACGCAAAGGCAAAGGCGCTTTGTGTGGGAGATGGTGTGACGGTTGTGTCGGGGGAGGCTGCCCCGTCCGCGAAAGAGATCACGGGCTTGCCCCCTCGCGCTGCGCCCCCTGTTGCGGGCGCGCCGCCGGCACCTTCCCGCCCGTCCAGCGCCGCTACCTCGCGCTCCTCCGCCACCATCGTGGCGCGCCAGCTGGCGGCACAGGCACAGCATGTGCGCCGTTTGGCTGACATAGAGAAGGAGCGTGAGCGCCAAGCTGTGGAGCGTGAGCGTCAAGCCGCAGAGCGCGAGCGACACGTCGCTGAAGCTCAATTGCAGGCTGAATTAGCCGCCATAGAGGCGGAAGGCAGCCAACGTGGCAGCCGCGGCACACGTAGTCGTGCTAGTGTGCAAGAATGGGTAGATAACGTAGTTAGTTGTGACAACCCTGATGACCGAGATGCTAACCCACCTTTCAGGTACGTCGGCACTACGACAGGATGCGAATCAAGAGTTATGAGAGCGCCGCGCGGCCCTGGTGCTGCTGCGAATAATCCCTCTCACACTCAGAATCGCCCTGAAGACGGAGGAGTGACGCGCTTAGTCAACACACTCGAAACGTTGCTAACTAGGACTCTACCCCAATCTCATGTAACGAAGGCAGATGTTCTGCCAACTTTCGATGGTAACTCGTATTTAGATTGGTTAGCTTTAAAAAGAGTTTACGAAAATTCAGCTCGAAACTGTTCGGCCACCAATAATTTAGCTAGGCTTTCGTGCGCCCTACGTGGGGCGGCGCGCGACGCCGTGGCGGGACTGCTGGCGGCGGCCCGCGCTCCCGAGGCAGTTGTGGCGGCGCTCGACGCGCGCTTCGGCCGCCCCGAGCTTGTTGTGACGCATGAAGTGGCGGCGGTACGTGCATTGCCGAAGGTAGGCTATGACAGCAAAGATCTAGTTATTTTCGCCGGCCGTGTACGTAACTGCGTAGAAGTGATCCGATTGTTAAATCAGCCGGACCACTTACGTTCGCCCGAATTTTTCAAATCATTGTGGAGCAAGTTACCTCCGCTGTTGCGGCCACGGTGGCTAGATTACGCTCATTCATGTGATGGTTCGCAGGCAAAAATAGAAATGTTTGCAGATTTCCTCTCCCGTGAGGTAGATTTGCAGTGTAGGTTTGGAGGAGCGTTTGATTCTTTGCCACCCTACCCTACACGTCCAAGCGGGGGATATAGGGACAAAATAAATGTTATCGCTGAAAATAACCATCATTATAAATATATCATTCCTTCGACATCGACATTTTCTTCGATTTCTAATGATAAAAATTGTTTACTTTGTAAACAAACTCACGATTTGACGGTTTGTGAGAAATTTGTCCAAATGACTTTAAATGATAGGTGGCAGTTTATAAAGAAAAATAAAATATGTCATAGATGCTTAAAGAAGGGTTGGCACAAAAATAAAACTTCATGTTTAAAAAAAGTTTGTAGCAAGGAAGGCTGCGACATGCGTCATCATGTTTTATTGCACGGCTCGAAATTCGAGCGTACTATCACCGCACACGTCGACGTGGATGTCGACAACGACGACGAGCCTGCGCCGTCGACATCCAGCGAGTCTGCGCCCTCAACCTGCAGCGCGCCCGCGGCGCCACCGTCTGTTGATCCGGAGCATGAAGTTATAACACATGCAACTTCGTCGTCACTAGCTGAACCTTCTGCTCGGCCCTTGCTAAAGGTCGTTCCCGTGATCGTGTCGGGACCCTCTGGATCCGTCAGCTGCTACGCGATGCTTGACGACGGATCATCTGCCACGTTCGTTGACTCTGAGATTACAAAAAAAATTGGCTGCCAAGGCCCAGAGAAACAGATTCATATAGACTGTGTAGGTGGTCTAGGGAAGGATGTCAACGTACAGTATGTTGATTTTACAATACAGGGACGTCACTCGTCCGAAGTGCATACTATTAAGAGAGCTAGGTCTGTCGCCGGCCTAGGCGCTGCACGACAGGCTGCGCACTACGACGGCGTGCGGAAGTACCCGTACCTGTCGGACATAGCTGTCGAATTTTGTTATGAGGACGTAAAACCAATGATAATTATAGGTATTGACAATTGGCATCTATCTTGCGCTAAAGCCATGCGCAAGGGAACTAAGACACAGCCTGTGGCAATCTTATGCGCTTTAGGTTGAGTTTTGTTTGGGTTCGGTTGCAGCAGAACTAAACGAGTTGATTTTGTCAACCATACCACACTTGTCGAACCTGACGTTGTAAGTGACAATTTTGTTATAGAAAATCTTATTAGGGAACAATTCAAAATCGATTCAATTGGTATCTCAAAAATGGAAGCACGTAGTGCCGCTGACGAACGCGCCGTACAAATTGTGGAGCGCACGGCGCACCGGCTGACAAGTGATCGTTTTGAGGTAGGCTTATTGTGGAAGGCTGACAATCCGATTATACCCGATAGTTATAAGTTAGCTTTGTCTAGATTTCTCAGTTTAGAGAAAAAAATGATGAAAGACCCGGGCTATGCTGAACGTTATCGACGAAATATACATGACATGCTGTCGAAAGGTTATGCTGAGCCATGTACAGGTCCTCCTAGCTCAGGGTCTCCGCTGTGGTATTTATCTCATTTTGGCGTGACAAATCCAAATAAACCTAATAAATTGCGGACGGTACATGACGCGGCTGCTAAGTCTCATGGCGTGTCATTAAACTCAATGTTATTAACTGGCCCAGACCTTTTGCAACCGTTACTAGGGATTTTAATGCGATTTCGAGAAGGTAAGGTCGCACTGACTGCTGATATTCGCGAAATGTTTCCGCAAATCAAAATTATCGAGAAAGACAGAGACGCGCAAAGGTTCTTGTGGCGTGACACCTCGAATGAGCAAATTAGGACGTATCGTATGTCGTCTATGATCTTTGGCGCTGCTTCCAGCCCTTTTACTGCTATACACATAAAAAATAAAAACGCAGTAGAATGGCAGGACACTTATCCAGATGCAGCTCGGATAATTATTAACGATCACTATATGGATGACTGCATAACTAGCCTCGATGATGTCAATGAAGCAGCCAAACTGGCTGCAGATGTTTATGCCGTTCATTCGTATGCTGGTTTCGAGATGCGTGGCTGGACTTCGAATAATCTCATGGCACTCTCCTTGCTGCCAAAGGAGTATTTGCTTGAGGCTCCCATAGCAAAAGAAGTTGACGTAAATTAAGGTCGCCTGTCCACGCTTGTCCGCACTCTTGGCCTTATTTGGCAACCCTCCTCAGATCTTATTGGTTTTAATACGGGTATCAAAAATCAAGGTGTGCTGCCAGAAAAGCTTACCAAACGTGAGGTGCTGGTCCATGTAATGCGTATCTATAATTCTCTCGGGGTCCTCGCGCCAATAGTCATAAGAGGTCGCATCATGTTTCAAGATGCTTGGCGTAAGGGTTTGGATTGGGACCAGGAGCTCTCTCAAAATGACAGCGCTGCGTGGAAACTGTGGTTTCAGGATTTGCTCTCAATCTCTAATTTACGAAAACCACGATGCTATAATTTGAGTGAGCTCGATGTAGTAGGATGCGAACTTTATTTGTTTTCGGATGCGAGTGAGTCTGCGTTTGCAGCTGTTGCATATTGGCGCTTTTTATACTCAAATGGTGAAGTAAGACTCTCTCTTATCTGCAGTAAGGTCCGCGTAACGCCTCTCAGACCCGTATCGATTCCCCGTGTAGAACTTCAAGGCGCTTTGATGGCTGCGCGACTTGCGACGTCCATATGCGAAGCCCACCGACTAAAGCCTAGCAAACGCTTCTGGTGTGACTCAATGACGGCTTTGGGTTGGCTACGTAGCGACGCTCGCACATTTAAGCCATTTGTGTCTCATCGAGTCGGTGAGATACTGGAGCTCACAACTGTCAGTGAATGGCGTTGGGTTCCGAGTGATTTAAATGTAGCCGATGACGCAACTCGTGTAAAACGCTGTGTGCTGTCTCCAGAATCTCGCTGATTCACAGGTCTTGATTTTAATCTAATTCGTCTTGAAGGTAGTTTGTGTACCTATACTCCGACTTGCACATCCTCTCCTAATATTCCCAATGACTCATCAAGATTGTCTGCCAGCGATATACGTATTGCTGAAGCCCACATCCTACGCCAGAGCCAGCTTGATTCCTTTAAAGAGGATATTCTGAAAATCAGGACCTGTGATTCGGCTCGAAGGACCACAATATTACGAACTTAATGAAAAATACACTGGTTTTGGAAAACACTATAATTGCAAACATGAACTGACAATACGTCAATAAAACAAAAGTAGAGAAAAAAGGATAAAAAACATAGACAATAAAAATACTATAAAAAAAATATGTGCATCTTGCACATTCTCCCCTTCTTTATGTAACTGACAACTTAACAAGTTTTTTGAGTGGACGTCTTAATTTGCCAGCTGCTGTAGCCACTTCTGCCACTCTAACGATCCCGTCTCTACCAGGGTACAAGGCAGTTATTCGGCCTCTGGGCCATGTGCCGCGTGGCAGGTTGGAGTCGCAGACGACAACAAGGTCTCCTTCAGCTATATTTGGAGCAGCACCTCCTCCCCTTCTGGGTGCTAACATGGGTAGGTATTCTGTGACCCATCGCTGCCAAAAGTGATCAGCTAGTCTTACTGCTCGACGCCACTTGTTTCTGCTCATGAGGTCGGATTCGCCCAGGAGGGCAGGAATAGGGCGGCCGGAAGGAGATCCGAGAAGGAAGTGGTTTGGTGTTAAAGCCTCATCAGTATCGGAGTCCAGTGAAACATGCGTCAGGGGTCGCGAATTCACTAGGGCCTCGGCTTCCACCAAAAAAGTGTTCAGCACCTCGTCGCAGGGAGCTCGATCGTGGAGAGACACCTTGAGCGCTTCCTTGACACTTCGTATCAGCCTTTCCCAGGCACCTCCCATAAAGTGCGCTGAAGGGAGGATAAAGCGCGAGTTGATAGACTCGTTAGAGGCGTAATCTTCCACATCATCACCGTAAAGGGTCTTTAATTCCCTGCTTCCTCCAATGAAGGCGGTCCCGTTGTCGGACCAGATCTCTACGGGCGTCCCTCGACGCGCGGTGAAACGGCGTAAGCCCATAATAGCTGCATCCGTTGATAGACTGTGCACCACCTCGAGATGCACGGCACGAACGACTAGGCAGGTAAATAAGGCCACGTAAAGTTTTTCTCGTCTCCGGCCGACTGAAACATGTACGGGTCCGAAATAGTCCAACCCAATGAAGGAAAAGGGTATTTTGTGATGTGCCAAGCGAGCTTCGGGCAGATTTCCCATCGGTGGTTGAAACGTTTTGGCGCGCCTTATTTTGCAAAGCTGACATTCATGAGCTACGGAACGAACTGCGTTTCTGAGGCCGAGAATCCAATATCTTTGCTGCAACTCATTCATGACTAATGCCGAATTTCTATGCGCAGCCTTTTGGTGATATCTGGCGATCAGAAGACGTACCGCTGGATGCTTTCCGTTCAATATTCCGTTTCCGTCCCCTTCCCCCCTCGGACCTCGACTTGAGTAGACGTGCCAAACCCTTATCAAATTATTTTTAACCATTTAAAAGTTTTAAATTCAATTTAATCCGCGCATAATATTAGGAGTGCATCAACAGCCGGGAGCCTACAGACGGAAGCTGTCCTCGGCCACGAGTGAGTCACCCAGTCCTCTCATCCAGACCCTGACCACGCCCGCATACCTACCCCGCCCTGATACACCCACTACAGCTAACGGTGGGTGGTTACCCTGCGCAAGAGTATAGCCCTGCCTCAACCAATCACGGAACACTGGCCTTCCCGCCCTGACACACCCGCTACTGCTGACGGTGGGTAGTAACCCTGGAAAGAGAATAGCGTCGCCTCCTGACCAATCACGGAACACTTGCCGTCTAAGTTCTTGCTTAGCTCCTCGCGACTCTGCGATCCTGGTACATTTGGCGGACTACGTGACACCTCACCACTATGACTAAGGTACAACGCTCCCCTCCCCCCACGCCCAAGTTACAGAGCCCCGCAAACATGGAAGCGGTGTTAACTAAAGATGGCACCCCCGCTCTGTGTGACGCATCCCTAGCCAGCGCAAACATCGTCCCCGCCGCATCTTCGACTCTGCATGCACACTCCACGATACCGCTTCCTTTATTGAGTGGTGCAGCTCGTCTGGGCAGTTCAATGCAGCAGTATGGCTCAACGCCTAATCTGAACGAGGGTGAATGCATTCGCGCGGGAAAACGAAAGCATGACGGTTCAGATGACACACAAGACTTTCGAGCATTTATGAATACGATGCGCGGCATGTTCTCGTCACTCACACTGAGTGTAGAATCTCGCTTAAACGCTCTCCAAGAATCCATGACGGTCATTAGAGATCAAAATAACGAGATAACAAAAAGCATTGACTACATGTCGGAAAAGTAGAAAAACGCCTAGATAAGAAAACTATACTGGCCCTAGAAGAGAAGCTGGAGTTTTTTGAGCGAAAATCCCGATCATCCTGCCTTGAGATCCGCAATATACCTTGCAAACCGGTCGAAGACCATAAACCGGAATCAAAAAGTGATCTCTGTAATGTGCTGAAAACTCTGTCATCTACTTTGAGCATCAAACTTGAAGATTCGGAAGTAAAGGATATCTACAGAACTAGCGCTAGAAAAGACGCTACAAGACCCATAGTGGTCGATTTCTGTAGCATTATAAAGTAAGATAGCGTGCTGCGGGCCGTAAAAGATTTTAATAAGAATAAATCTAACGATGACAAACTGAACACCCTTCATCTAAATGTCGTAGGACCTAAAAAGGGCGTATTTATTTCGGAAACACTAATACACAAGACACAGCAAATATTTTACAAGGCTCGTGAATTTGCTAAGGAGTTCAACTATATGTATTGCTGGTCATCGCGTGGATTAATTTATCTTCGTAAAGCAGAAAATCTGCCGTATGTACGCGTTACGTGTGAAAGTGACATTGAAAAGCTTAAATCTACAAAATGACTCTATTATAACTCTGTTCCAACTATAAAGAAAGTCTTAGGTAGACTCATAAGCATATCTATGGTCATCAGTTGTATTGTATCTCTCTTAATTTCTTTCAAAATAACTTCTGTCTTTAACACACGTTACATTATAACCACATTCAACAATTCTACACACACATACACATCAAAAACACACATAAAACTCAATATTATTCCAACACTCACACCAGATATACATATATGTTCGTTATCAAAATCTGAACTAGTGAAACAATTGCGCGGGTACCCAATTTCACAAAGCATAATTAAATACGGCTTAAATCATATTGTAGGGACTTTCTTTTGTCGGTTTTGCGAAAGCTCTATCTTTCAGTATCGTATTGGAATTGATAATTTATTTATTTCTATCAAAATTTGATTCTATAAATGACATAAATAATGATCTTGATGATTTTCTTACTTGTAACGCCGAACTTACAGATTCTCTAAACTGCCATAAACATTGCCCTGCCTCTGCAAATCAGCTTCGTATAATAACACAAAATATACGGAGTATTGGCTGTAATATGCCTGGATTCATTGCTCTTCTCAATGATCTAAAGTTTGAATGTGACATTATTATTCTAACCGAGTGTTGGCTATCATGTGCGCCTATCATCCCTACATTAGTGGGCTATAATTCATATGCCAACAAAACGTTCAACAATCAGAATGATGGGGTTGTCATCTACTTCAAAGACAACCTGAATATTAAAATACAAGAACCGTTATTTAAGGAGGGAAATAGTTTGCTGATCAAGTATGGTGATGACACTGCCATAGTCGCTATATATCGCTCACCTTCATATAAAAAGCTCGATAACTTCTTAGCATCCCTGAGCGAGTCAATTCAGGAGTTCTCTGCCTTTAAAAATATCATTGTAGCGGGTGAAATCAATATCGATATTAATCCAGAGAATAATTATCCAGATGCTGAACCATACCTAAATATATTAGCCTCTTACGGTCTACTTATTGGCCATACCTTTGTTACGAAAGACGCTAGTCGCACATGCTTGGATCATGTTCTAGTTAAAACTAAGAAGGAATTCCTTACAATTGTTCTTCACTCTACAGTTACAGATCACAAAGCTGTCCTTTTTTGCCTGGATCTCGAACAGAAGAAGATCGTAGTCCCACCTAGTACCTATAGTAGAATAAATTTCCAGGGATTTGCAGATGATCTAATTAATATAAATTTTGCATACATATACCAAATAAATGATCCCAACACAGCTCTAGATGAATTTATTGGATTGATACAGACCTTACTGGATAAAAACAAGACAACCCATAAGGTACCTTCAAATAAACGGATCATCAAAGCATGGATAACGCCTGGTCTGCTAAAATGTCTACGAAATAGGGACAATTTACATAAAAAGTTTATGTCAAACCCAGAGAATGAGACCTTAAAAGTAACCTACCACAGGTACAGAAATTTTTGCAACAACCTATTAAAGAAAGTTAAGAGAAACTACGAAAAGTCTTTATTTAATAAAGCCGGATTAAACAGCAAGGAAATTTGGAAAGCCATAAAAACAATAACATCTACTACTAAAACAAAAAATCAACCAAATGAATTATTAAAAATAGAAAAATCAGCTAAAGACTCGATAGAATTTGTTAATGAATACTTTGTCAATGTCGGTAAAAAGTTAGCAGAAAATATAGAAAATCAGGAAACAATTCAGGAGAGCGTCATGCCAGTCAGTAGATCAGACTCGCTCATCCTAATTAGTACGGACACTGATGAGGTAAATAGACTTGTCATGCAGCTTAAAGATAAATGCTCAGTAGGTTGGGACAATATCCCGAACAAAATCTTAAAGCAAAATAACAAAATCATAGTACCTTATCTGTCCTACATATTTAATCTCTGTTTGGATACTGGTATTTTCCCTGATGCTTTGAAGAGGTCAGTAGTGATTCCTATTCACAAGGGTGGTGATCGGGACCGTGCCGACTGCTATAGACCTATCTCAATCCTCCCATCCATATCTAAAATCTTGGAACATATAATAAACAACCGATTAATGAACTTTTTAGAAAGCAACAACATCTTGTCAGAGAGACAGTTTGGTTTTCGTTCCAAAAAATCTACCTCCGATGCTGTTCATGCAGTCACTGACTTCATAACTGAGGCCTTGGATGGAGGAGAGAGATGTTTGGGGATTTTCCTTGATCTGGCCAAGGCGTTCGATACGGTTTCGATCCCACTACTTGTATCTAAGCTTGATTCTCTTGGTGTAAGAGGTAACCAACTCAATCTTTTCAAAAGCTACCTATCTGATAGAAAGCAAAGCGTAAAAATAGGTGAATATATGAGCACTACCCAGCCAGTAGAGTGGGGGGTACCTCAAGGCAGCATTCTTGGACCGACTCTATTCTTGATATATATTAATGAACTTTGCAGCCTTAAACTTCCCGATGGCAACATAGTAACTTATGCTGACGATTACGTTCTGCTTTTCAAAGGAAGAAATTGGACACAAGTTTTTGAAAACGCACAAAACGGTTTTAATATAATATCGAAATGGCTGCAGCATAATATTTTAACCTTAAACGCCGATAAAACTAAATATTTGACCTTCTCTATAAACAACACGACCCAACCTTCTGCTGGTTTAAATTTGACCTCACATATATGTAAAGATGAAACTAACTGCTCATGTAAAACCTTAGAAAGAACCCCTACAATCAAATATTTAGGCATAACATTGGATCGGAACTTAAATTTTAAAAAACATATACAAACTCTAAGTGGCAAAGTCCGTAAACTAATATATATATTTAAAAATTTGAGACACGTTACCAATGCATCACTACTAAAAAATATTTATTTCGCTCTATGCGAATCCATATCTACTCTTTTGAGTTATTGCATAACATGTTGGGGAGGTGCAAATAAGGGAACTCTTTTGTCACTGGAGCGTGCTCAACGTGCTGTTTTAAAGGTCTGCACCTTTAAACCCAGGATCTTTCCGACCGAAGAACTTTATCACTTCTGTGACGTTTTGACTGTTAGACAACTTTTTATTCAGAATATTCTGCTAAAACAACACCAAACTCTTGAGTATACACCTAGTTCTAAAAGACGAAAAGATAAAGTTTTTATAACCACCTCAACAAAGACAAGATTTATGCAGAGATTTTTAAAATTTCTAGGGCCCTATCTATACAATAAAACCTGCAATATTGTGTATATATATCCTAAACCAAATTTTGAATGCAAAAAGCTTATTTATAAGTGGTTAAGATCGATGAATTATGACGACATAGAAAATTTCATCGCCATTTCACAATAATAAGGATAACAAAATAAATAAAATGGTACAATCAATACTTGATAAATACATATTTGATAATTATATTTTAGGTGCACATACTTACGTATTTTTTAGAAATGATGGTAAAAATACTCAAACATTCATAACACACCTCACTTCACATACATCCACTACACTTTCTCATCTCACACACCCATATTTACACTCACTAATACTCACACACACCCAAATACTAACTATTTTAGGCACTAAATGACGAATTTTAAACTTTAAATTACCTTCTTTAAGTTTTAGATAGCTGCATTACATTGAAACTGTAAAAGTACTTGATTTGGTCTGCTAATTTTTCTTCGTTCATATCATTAGGGGAAGAGCCTCGCTACTTATCCCAAAACACAGGGGAAACCCTACCTTGGGGAGTATCGACTCTGATGTTATTTTCGCTTATTACCAACACCTATTCTCATAAACATATGATGTATCTTTAGTTAAGTTTATATAACATGAAACTGTACCTTTCTTATTATGTATTCTTTTGTAATTTTTGTAATTTTTGTGAAATGTTTATTGAATAAATCAAATCATTATTATTATTATTATTATTATATTATTAATATCAACGGCCGTTTAAGTTCGTCAGGAACGTCTGGTGTAGCTATTATTCGAGTGGACATCCTTAGTTGATTATCCTCGTCAAGGAAGGGCGCCAGTTTGATCAAGCGGCTGTTACGAGGCAACTGCTCTTTGTTCTTGATTTTTAGAATATACTCTTTAAAGGAATCAAGCTGGCTCTGGCGTAGGATGATGACCACTGAAAAAAATACCCAAATGAAACTATAAGTTACCATTACATTTATTCAATACCCTTGTACCCTTCATTTGTAAAAAAAACGAAATGCAAAGACTTTTTTTGGCCTTGCAACTGCGTATAACCCCTTAAGGAGTTTAATAGCCAGAAGAGGATGCACAGCAAAACTCTATTCGGACAATTGAACCGCTTTTTTCAGCACGCAGCGAGGGCTATTGCAGGACTTCGCGGCCAACAGGTTAATTGAATGGCAATTTATAGCACTTTATCTCCATTCATGGGTGGTATCTGTGGGAAGTAGTAGGGACTGTGGAGAGTGCCCTCGCAGTACCCATAAAGGAAAGAGCTCTAGGAAGAGGTCTTACGGATGCTATTAACCGAAGCAGAACACATGACTATAGAATTGACATTCAAGACCGCAAACCGACTCTTCGGACAGTCTTACCCCGAACCACTTCTTACTAGGTTCTCGAAGCGCGTCGATACCGCCTCAAGTGAAACTGATGAAAGCGACCTAATCCAACCTTCAGATTGGCGAAAAACAGTACGATTTGCGGATAAATTCTCCATGTTTCACGCTGCTTGGATAGAATGGTTACTCGAGAGGGGTTCTGATTACCTATACCTAGCTAGAGGTAATGACTAGAAAATAAATGTGCCTTATACATGAGATATTTATGAAAAGTATTCTGTTGTTGCTTGAAAATCTAATGTTGAATATTCATATGTTACATTAGAATTTGTTATATTTTTATAGTTTGAATGAGGAAATTGTCTGTGTTATATTTTCTTATTTTCAAACATAAAAATTCAAAAAAAATAAAAAAAAATTGGGGAAGGTGGATTCGCAAGTATTTACTGACTCTAATACCAAGGGTGTTGAGAATGTAAGTAAAAAAGTATTCACAGGTGCCACAACAATACTAAAAGATGTTTTATTTGTGCCTGATTTATCTGTAAATTTACTGTTATAATACTAGTACTAGTGCTATGTTGGTTAAAAATCTAAAGGTGATTTTTGACAATGATTTATGTTGTATTTTTGACAAATATGACGAGAGAATTGTTGCTGTGCAAGATGCACATCCTTTTTTTATAGTATTTTTATTGTCTATGTTTTTTATCCTTTTTTCTCTACTTTTGTTTTATTGACGTATTGTCAGTTCATGTTTGCAATTATTAGTGTTTTCCAAAACCAGTGCATTTTTCATTAAGTTCGTAATATTGTACGGCGCGTTCGTCAGCGGCACTACGTGCTTCCATTTTTGAGATACCAATTGAATCGATTTTGAATTGTTCCCTAATAAGATTTTCTATAACAAAATTGTCACTTACAACGTCAGGTTCGACAAGTGTGGTATGGTTGACAAAATCAACTCGTTTAGTTCTGCTGCAACCGAACCCAAACAAAACCAGCGCATTTTTCATTAAGTTCGTAATATTGTGGATCCGGTTCGAAGGACCACAATTTGTACGGCGCGTTCGTCAGCGGCACTACGTGCTTCCATTTTTGAGATACCAATTGAATCGATTTTGAATTGTTCCCTACTAAGATTTTCTATAATAAAATTGTCACTTACAACGTCAGGTTCGACAAGTGTGGTATGGTTGACAAAATCAACTCGTTTAGTTCATGTTTGCAATTATAGTGTTTTTCAAAACCAGTGCATTTTTAAACGTCATAATATCTTCGTAAAAAACGTGCTTTTTGTGTTCGAGAACGCTGTGTAAAGTCTGTTTCGAGTGTAAATTACTATGAGAGTGTTTAACCGTAAATCTGTGAGTGTGCGACTGTGATGATGAAGCCGGCTAGCATGACGAGAAACAGAGGACCATTCAGTATGAGGAGAAAATGAAGCAGGCTGTGTCCGAAATAGAACAGATACATAAACAGTTAAGATCTGAGCTGCATTGGCTCCTACCAGGAAGCGCTACTGAGAAACTTGCCGAGACCGTGCAGAAGATTGAGAAACCAATCGACGGTCGCCAGAGATATCAACTCAAAGGAAGATTCACCGATAACTGTACAACGTGATCCCCTTCGTGTCATCTTCAATACGTGATATTGGCGGAATTACTGTAGGGATCCACAGTAGAAGCCATCAAACCAAAAAATTGAATTAAATTGTTTTGGTTTTGCGTTTTTATATTCGTCAACTTTAGTTTAGCTAGTTAACCTATTTTAAATTTATTATATAATTATATTAATAATTACAAAAAAAAAACCAGTGCATTTTTCATTAAGTTCGTAATATTGCCAAGAATGGCAGGACACTTATCCAGATGCAGCTCGGATAATTATTAACGATCACTATATGGATGACTGCATAACTAGCCTCGATGATGTCAATGAAGCAGCCAAACTGGCTGCAGATGTTTATGCCGTTCATTCGTATGCTGGTTTCGAGATGCGTGGCTGCACTTCGAATAATCTCATGGCACTCTCCTTGCTGCCAAAGGAGTCTTGAGGTGCTGCTCCAAATATAGCTGAAGGAGACCTTGTTGTCGTCTGCGACTCCAACCTGCCACGCGGCACATGGCCCAGAGGCCGAATAACTGCCTTGTTCCCTGGTAGAGACGGGATCGTTAGAGTGGCAGAAGTGGCTACAGCAGCTGGCAAATTAAGACGTCCCCTCAAAAAACTTGTTAAGTTGTCAGTTACATAAAGAAGGGGAGAATGTGCAAAATGCACATCCTTTTTTTATAGTATTTTTATTGTCTATGTTTTTTATCCTTTTTCTCTACTTTTGTTTTATTGACGTATTGTCAGTTCATGTTTGCAATTATTAGTGTTTTCCAAAACCAGTGCATTTTTCATTTAGTTCGTAATATTGTGGTCCTTCTACTGGGAAATATAAAGGAAACACGCGCAAAACACGCAAAGGCAAAGGCGCTTTGTGTGGAAGACGGTGTGACGGTTGTGTCGGGGGAGGCTGCCCCGTCCGCGAAAGAGATCGCGGGCTCGCCCCCTCGCGCTGCGCCCCCTGTTGCGGGCGCGCCGCCGGCACCTTCCCGCCCGTCCAGCGCCGCTACCTCGCGCTCCTCCGCCACCATCGTGGCGCGCCAGCTGGCGGCACAGGCACAGCATGTGCGCCGTTTGGCTGACATAGAGAAGGAGCGTGAGCGCCAAGCTGTGGAGCGTGAGCGTCAAGCCGCAGAGCGCGAGCGACACGTCGCTGAAGCTCAATTGCAGGCTGAATTAGCCGCCATAGAGGCGGAAGGCAGCCAACGTGGCAGCCGCGGCACACGTAGTCGTGCTAGTGTGCAAGAATGGGTAGATAACGTAGTTAGTTGTGACAACCCTGATGACCGAGATGCTAACCCACCTTTCAGGTACGTCGGCACTATGACAGGATGCGAATCAAGAGGTATGAGAGCGCCGCGCGGCCCTGGTGCTGCTGCGAATAATCCCTCTCACACTCAGAATCGCCCTGAAGACGGAGGAGTGACGCGCTTAGTCAACACACTCGAAACGTTGCTAACTAGGACTCTACACCAATCTCATGTAACGAAGGCAGATGTTCTGCCAACTTTCGATGGTAACTCGTATTTAGATTGGTTAGCTTTAAAAAGAGTTTACGAAAATTCAGCTCGAAACTGTTCGGCCACCGATAATTTAGCTAGGCTTTCGTGCGCCCTACGTGGGGCGGCGCGCGACGCCGTGGCGGGACTGCTGGCGGCGGCCCGCGCTCCCGAGGCAGTTGTGGCGGCGCTCGAAGCGCGCTTCGGCCGCCCCGAGCTTGTTGTGACGCATGAAGTGGCGGCGGTACGTGCATTGCCGAAGGTAGGCTATGACAGCAAAGATCTAGTTATTTTCGCCGGCCGTGTACGCAACTGCGTAGAAGTGATCCGATTGTTAAATCAGCCGGACCACTTACGTTCGCCCGAACTTTTCCAATCATTGTGGAGCAAGTTACCTCCGCTGTTGCGGCCACGGTGGCTAGATTACGCTCATTCATGTGATGGTTCGCAGGCAAAAATAGAAATGTTTGCAGATTTCCTCTCCCGTGAGGTAGATTTGCAGTGTAGGTTTGGCGGAGCGTTTGATTCTTTGCCACCCCACCCTACACGTCCAAGCGGGGGATATAGGGACAAAATAAATGTTATCGCTGAAAATAACCATCATTATAAATATATCATTCCTTCGACATCGACATTTTCTTCGATTTCTAATGATAAAAATTGTTTACTTTGTAAACAAACTCACGATTTGACGGTTTGTGAGAAATTTGTCCAAATGACTTTAAATGAAAGGTGGCAGTTTATAAAGAAAAATAAAATATGTCATAGATGCTTAAAGAAGGGTTGGCACAAAAATAAAACTTCATGTTTAAAAAAAATTTGTAGCAAGGAAGGCTGCGACATGCGTCATCATGTTTTATTGCACGGCTCGAAATTCGAGCGTACTATCACCGCACACGTCGACGTGGATGTCGACAACGACGACGAGCCTGCGCCGTCGACATCCAGCGAGTCTGCGCCCTCAACCTGCAGCGCGCCCGCGGCGCCACCGTCTGTTGATCCGGAGCATGAAGTTATAACACATGCAACTTCGTCGTCACTAGCTGAACCTTCTGCTCGGCCCTTGCTAAAGGTCGTTCCCGTGATCGTGTCGGGACCCTCTGGATCCGTCAGCTGCTACGCGATGCTTGACGACGGATCATCTGCCACGTTCGTTGACTCTGAGATTACAAAAAAAATTGGCTGCCAAGGCCCAGAGAAACAGATTCATATAGACTGTGTAGGTGGTCTAGGGAAGGATGTCAACGTACAGTATGTTGATTTTACAATACAGGGACGTCACTCGTCCGAAGTGCATACTATTAAGAGAGCTAGGTCTGTCGCCGACCTTGGCGCTGCACGACAGGCTGCGCACTACGACAGCGTGCGGAAGTACCCTTACCTGTCGGACATAGCTGTCGAATTTTGTTATGAGGACGTAAAACCAATGATAATTATAGGTATTGACAATTGGCATCTATCTTGCGCTAAAGCCATGCGCAAGGGAACTAAGACACAGCCTGTGGCAATCTTATGCGCTTTAGGTTGAGTTTTGTTTGGGTTCGGTTGCAGCAGAACTAAACGAGTTGATTTTGTCAACCATACCACACTTGTCGAACCTGACGTTGTAAGTGACAATTTTGTTATAGAAAATCTTATTAGGGAACAATTCAAAATCGATTCAATTGGTATCTCAAAAATGGAAGCACGTAGTGCCGCTGACGAACGCGCCGTACAAATTGTGGAGCGCACGGCGCACCGGCTGACAAGTGGTCGTTTTGAGGTAGGCTTATTGTGGAAGGCTGACAATCCGATTATACCCGATAGTTATAAGTTAGCTTTGTCTAGATTTCTCAGTTTAGAGAAAAAAATGATGAAAGACCCGGGCTATGCTGAACGTTATCGACGAAATATACATGACATGCTGTCGAAAGGTTATGCTGAGCCATGTACAGGTCCTCCTAGCTCAGGATCTCCGCTGTGGTATTTATCTCATTTTGGCGTGACAAATCCAAATAAACCTAATAAATTGCGGACGGTACATGACGCGGCTGCTAAGTCTCATGGCGTGTCATTAAACTCAATGTTATTAACTGGCCCAGACCTTTTGCAACCGTTACTAGGGATTTTAATGCGATTTCGAGAAGGTAAGGTCGCACTGACTGCTGATATTCGCGAAATGTTTCCGCAAATCAAAATTATCGAGAAAGACAGAGACGCGCAAAGGTTCTTGTGGCGTGACACCTCGAATGAGCAAATTAGGACGTATCGTATGTCGTCTATGATCTTTGGCGCTGCTTCCAGCCCTTTTACTGCTATACACATAAAAAATAAAAACGCAGTAGAATGGCAGGACACTTATCCAGATGCAGCTCGGATAATTATTAACGATCACTATATGGATGACTGCATAACTAGCCTCGATGATGTCAATGAAGCAGCCAAACTGGCTGCAGATGTTTATGCCGTTCATTCGTATGCTGGTTTCGAGATGCGTGGCTGGACTTCGAATAATCTCATGGCACTCTCCTTGCTGCCAAAGGAGTCTTTGCTTGAGGCTCCCATAGCAAAAGAAGTTGACGTAAATTAAGGTCGCCTGTCCACGCCTGTCCGCACTCTTAGCCTTATTTGGCAACCCTCCTCAGATCTTATTGGTTTTAATACGGGTATCAAAAATCAAGGTGTGCTGCCAGAAAAGCTTACCAAACGTGAGGTGCTGGTCCATGTAATGCGTATCTATGATTCTCTCGGGGTCCTCGTGCCAATATTCATAAGAGGTCGCATTATGTTTCAAGATGCTTGGCGTAAGGGTTTGGATTGGGACCAGGAGCTCTCTCAAAATGACAGCGCTGCGTGGAAACTGTGGTTTCAGGATTTTCTCTCAATCTCTAATTTACGAATACCACGATGCTATAATTTGAGTGAGCTCGATGTAGTAGGATGCGAACTTCATTTGTTTTCGGATGCGAGTGAGTCTGCGTTTGCCGTTGTTGCATATTGGCGCTTTTTATACTCAAATGGTTAAGTAAGACTCTCTCTTATCTGCAGTATGGTCCGCGTAACGCCTCTCAGACCCGTATCGATTCCCCGTGTAGAACTTCAAGGCGCTTTGATGGCTGCGCGACTTGCGACGTCCATATGCGAAGCCCACCGACTAAAGCCTAGCAAACGCGTTTTCTGGTGTGACTCAATGACGGCTTTGGGTTGGCTACGTAGCGACGCTCGCACCTTTAAGCCATTTGTGTCTCATCGAGTCGGTGAGATACTGGAACTCACAACTGTCAGTGAATGGCGTTGGGTTCCGAGTGATTTAAATGTAGCCGATGACGCAACTCGTGTAAAACGCTGTGTGCTGTCTCCAGAATCTCGCTGATTCACAGGTCCTGATTTTCTTCTTTCCTTGGACTGGCCCGCTGAGCCGCAAATTGATATCAGCGGACTAGGCCACGAAGAATATAAACATTTCGTTCATCTTATCACCGACACTGACTTGCCTGCACCACTCTCCGCGAAGCCGAGCCGCTTTAGCACATGGCTGAGAATGGTGCGTGCAACTGCAAAGGCGCATCAATTCATTTCATCACTGCATGTGCGTAGTCTACGTAGACGAGTTCCTGATTTTAATCTAATTCGTCTTGAAGGTAGTTTGTGTACCTATACTCCGACTTGCACATCCTCTCCTAATATTCCCAATGACTCATCAAGATTGTCTGCCAGCGATATACGTATTGCTGAAGCCCACATCCTACGCCAGAGCCAGCTTGATTCCTTTAAAGAGGATATTCTGAAAATCAGGACCTGTGATTTGGCTCGAAGGACCACAATATTACGAACTTAATGAAAAATGTACTGGTTTTGGAAAACACTATAATTGCAAACATGAACTGACAATACGTCAATAAAACAAAAGTAGAGAAAAAAGGATAAAAAACATAGACAATAAAAATACTATAAAAAAAGGATGTGCATCTTGCACATTCTCCCCTTCTTTATGTAACTGACAACTTAACAAGTTTTTTGAGGGGACGTCTTAATTTGCCAGCTGCTGTAGCCACTTCTGCCACTCTAACGATCCCGTCTCTACCAGGGTACAAGGCAGTTATTCGGCCTCTGGGCCATGTGCCGCGTGGCAGGTTGGAGTCGCAGACGACAACAAGGTCTCCTTCAGCTATATTTGGAGCAGCACCTCCTCCCCTTCTGGGTGCTAACATGGGTAGGTATTCTGTGACCCATCGTTGCCAAAAGTGATCAGCTAGTCTTACTGCTCGACGCCACTTGTTTCTGCTCATGAGGTCGGATTCGCCCAGGAGGGCAGGAATAGGACGGCCGGAAGAAGATCCGAGAGGGAAGTGGTTTGATGTTAAAGCCTCATCAGCATCGGAGTCCAGTGAAACATGCGTCAGGGGTCGCGAATTCACTAGTGCCTCGGCTTCCACCAAAAAAGTGTTCAACACCTCGTCGCAGGGAGCTCGATCGTGGAGAGACACCTTGAGCGCTTCCTTGACACTTCGTGTCAGCCTTTCCCAGGCACCTCCCATAAAGGGCGCTGAAGGGGGGATAAAGCGCGAGTTGATAGACTCGTTAGCGGCGTAATCTTCCACACCATCACCGTAAAGGGTCTTTAATTCCCTGCTGCCTCCAATGAAGGCGGTCCCGTTGTCGGACCAGATCTCTACGGGCGTCCCTCGACGCACGGTGAAACGGCGTAAGCCCATAATAGCTGCATCCGTTGATAGACTGTGCACCACCTCGAGATGCACGGCACGAACGACTAGGCAGGTAAATAAGGCCACGTAAAGTTTTTCTCGTCTCCGGCCGACTGAAACATGTACGGGTCCGAAATAGTCCAACCCAATGAAGGAAAAGGGTATTTTGTGATGTGCCAAGCGAGCTTCGGGCAGATTTCCCATCGGTGGTTGAAACGTTTTGGCGCGCCTTATTTTGCAAAGCTGACATTCATGAGCTACGGAACGAACTGCGTTTCTGAGGCCGAGAATCCAATATCTTTGCTGCAACTCATTCATGACTAATGCCGAATTTCTATGCGCAGCCTTTTGGTGATATCTGGCGATCAGAAGACGTACCGCCGGATGCTTTCCGTTCAATATCAACGGCCGTTTAAGTTCGTCAGGAACGTCTGGTGTAGCTATTATTCGAGTGGACATCCTTAGTTGATTATCCTCGTCAAGGAAGGGCGACAGTTTGATCAAGCGGCTGTTACGAGGCAACTGCTCTTTGTTCTTGATTTTCAGAATATCCTCTTTAAAGGAATCAAGCTGGCTCTGGCATAGGATTATGACCACTGAAAAAAAATACCCAAATGAAGCTATAAGTTACCATTACATTTATTCAATACCCTTGTACCCTTCATTTGTAAAAAAAAACGAAATGCAAAGACTTTTTTTGGCCTTGCAACTGCGTATAACCCCTTAAGGAGTTTAATAGCCAGAAGAGGATGCACAGCAAAACTCTATTCGGACAATTGAACCGCTTTTTTCAGCACGCAGCGAGGGCTATTGCAGGACTTCGCGGCCAACAGGTTAATTGAATGGCAATTTATAGCACTTTATCTCCATTCATGGGTGGTATCTGTGGGAAGTAGTGGGAACTGTGGAAAGTGCCCTCGCAGTACCCATAAAGGAAAGAGCTCTAGGAAGAGGTCTTACGGATGCTATTAAACGAAGCAGAACACATGACTATAGAATTCACATTCAAGACCGCAAACCGACTCTTCGGACAGTTTTACCCCGAACCACTTCTTACTAGGTTCCCGAAGCGCGTCGATACCGCCTCAAGTGAAACTGATGAAAGCGACCTAATCCAACCATCAGATTGGCGAAAAGCAGTACGATTTGCGGATAAATTCTCCATGTTTCACGCTGCTTGGATAGAATGGTTACTCGAGAGGGGTTCTGATTACCTATACCTAGCTAGAGGTAATGACTAGAAAATAAATGTGCCTTATACATGAGATATTTATGAAAAGTATTCTGTTGTTGCTTGAAAATCTAATGTTGAATATTCATATGTTACATTAGAATTTGTTATATTTTTATATTTTGAATGAGGAAATTGTCTTTGTTATATTTTCTTATTTTCAAACATAAAAATTAAAAAAAAATTAAAAAAAATTGGGGAAGGTGGATTCGCAAGTATTTACTGACTCTAATACCAAGGGTGTTGAGAATGTAACTAAAAAAGTATTCACAGGTGCCACAACAATACTAAAAGATGTTTTATTTGTGCCTGATTTATCTGTAAATTTACTGTGCTATTGCTAGTACTAGTGCTATGTTTGGTAAAAATCTAAAGGTGATTTTTGACAATGATTTATGTTGTATTTTTGACAAATATGACGAGAGAATTGTTGCTGTGCAAGATGCACATCCTTTTTTATAGTATTTTTATTGTCTATGTTTTTTATCCTTTTTTCTCTACTTTTGTTTTATTGACGTATTGTCAGTTCATGTTTGCAATTATTAGTGTTTTCCAAAACCAGTGCATTTTTCATTAAGTTCGTAATATTGTACGGCGCGTTCGTCAGCGGCACTACGTGCTTCCATTTTTGAGATACCAATTGAATCGATTTTGAATTGTTCCCTAATAAGATTTTCTATAACAAAATTGTCACTTACAACGTCAGGTTCGACAAGTGTGGTATGGTTGACAAAATCAACTCGTTTAGTTCTGCTGCAACCGAACCCAAACAAAACCAGTGCATTTTTCATTAAGTTCGTAATATTGTGGATCCGGTTCGAAGGACCACAATTTGTACGGCGCGTTCGTCAGCGGCACTACGTGCTTCCATTTTTGAGATACCAATTGAATCGATTTTGAATTGTTCCCTAATAAGATTTTCTATAACAAAATTGTCACTTTATTTATTTTATTTATTTATTTATTTAATAGTTTACAATAAGGCTTACAGTAATTATTTACCAAATTGCACTTATTGCTAGATAATTAGTAACAAAAAGCAACACTTATCATTTATCTGTAGAAACTAAATAGTAGAGTCAGATCGTTTGTTAACTTTGGGATTGTATCAGAGAATATGTCAACCAGCTGACCCACCTTGACCAGTTCATTTATGAGAGCTATAGCTCTTGGGGTAGGCGCGTTTTCACCGCGCAGGCTGCGAAAATGATGGGCCGAAGCCAATAGTGGTGGCCGCCGCCGAAGCATACCAGATCGCAATTCGGGGACTATTATAGAGATGCTGTGCAAAACGCTTGGATTATTTACCGTGTTTCGCAATGTACTGATATAGTGGACAAATAGGGCCAGCTTCCTTCTAAGCTCTAGAGTATACAGGCCAACCATACCCACCACAAATAACGTCTTACAACGTCAGGTTCGACAAGTGTGGTATGGTTAACAAAATCAACTCGTTTAGTTCATGTTTGCAATTATAGTGTTTTCCAAAACCAGTGCATTTTTAATCGTCATAATATCTTCGTAAAAAACGTGCTTTTTGTGTTTGAGAACGCTGTGTAAAGTCTGTTTCGAGTGTAAATTACTATGAGTGTGTTTAACCGTAAATCTGTGAGTGTGCGACTGTGATGATGAAGCCGGCTAGCATGACGAGAAACAGAGGACCATTCAGTATGAGGAGAAAATGAAGCAGGCTGTGTCCGAAATAGAACAGATACATAAACAGTTAAGATCTGAGCTGCATTGGCTCCTACCAGGAAGCGCTACTGAGAAACTTGCCGAGACCGTGCAGAAGATTGAGAAACCAATCGACGGTCGCCAGAGATATCAACTCAAAGGAAGATTCACCGATAACTGTACAACGTGATCCCCTTCGTGTCATCTTCAATACGTGATATTGGCGGAATTACTGTAGGGATCCACAGTAGAAGCCATCAAACCAAAAAATTGAATTGAATTGTTTTGGTTTTGCGTTTTTACATTCTTCAACTTTAGTTTAGCTAGTTAACCTATTTTAAATTTATAATATAATTATATTAATAATTACAAAAAAAAAACCAGTGCATTTTTCATTAAGTTCGTAATATTGCCAAGAATGGCAGGACACTTATCCAGATGCAGCTCGGATAATTATTAACGATCACTATATGGATGACTGCATAACTAGCCTCGATGATGTCAATGAAGCAGCCAAACTGGCTGCAGATGTTTATGCCGTTCATTCGTATGCTGGTTTCGAGATGCGTGGCTGGACTTCGAATAATCTCATGGCACTCTCCTTGCTGCCAAAGGAGTCTTGAGGTGCTGCTCCAAATATAGCTGAAGGAGACCTTGTTGTCGTCTGCGACTCCAACCTGCCACGCGGCACATGGCCCAGAGGCCGAATAACTGCCTTGTACCCTGGTAGAGACGGGATCGTTAGAGTGGCAGAAGTGGCTACAGCAGCTGGCAAATTAAGACGTCCCCTCAAAAAACTTGTTAAGTTGTCAGTTACATAAAGAAGGGGAGAATGTGCAAGATGCACATCCTTTTTTTATAGTATTTTTATTGTCTATGTTTTTTATCCTTTTTTCTCTACTTTTGTTTTATTGACGTATTGTCAGTTCATGTTTGCAATTATTAGTGTTTTCCTAAACCAGTGCATTTTTCATTTAGTTCGTAATATTGTGGTCCTTCTACTGGGAAATATAATGGAAACACGCGCAAAACACGCAAAGGCAAAGGCGCTTTGTGTGGGAGACGGTGTGACGGTTGTGTCGGGGGAGGCTGCCCCGTCCGCGAAAGAGATCGCGGGCTCGCCCCCTCGCGCTGCGCCCCCTGTAGCGGGCGCGCCGCCGGCACCTTCCCGCCCGTCCAGCGCCGCTACCTCGCGCTCCTCCGCCACCATCGTGGCGCGCCAGCTGGCGGCACAGGCACAGCATGTGTGCCGTTTGGCTGACATAGAGAAGGAGCGTGAGCGCCAAGCTGTGGAGCGTGAGCGTCAAGCCGCAGAGCGCGAGCGACACGTCGCTGAAGCTCAATTGCAGGCTGAATTAGCCGCCATAGAGGCGGAAGGCAGCCAACGTGGCAGCCGCGGCACACGTAGTCGTGCTAGTGTGCAAGAATGGGTAGATAACGTAGTTAGTTGTGACAACCCTGATGACCGAGATGCTAACCCACCTTTCAGGTACGTCGGCACTACGACAGGATGCGAATCAAGAGGTATGAGAGCGCCGCGCGGCCCTGGTGCTGCTGCGAATAATCCCTCTCACACTCAGAATCGCCCTGAAGACGGAGGAGTGACGCGCTTAGTCAACACACTCGAAACGTTGCTAACTAGGACTCTACCCCAATCTCATGTAACGAAGGCAGATGTTCTGCCAACTTTCGATGGTAAATCGTATTTAGATTGGTTAGCTTTAAAAAGAGTTTACGAAAATTCAGCTCGAAACTGTTCGGCCACCGATAATTTAGCTAGGCTTTCGTGCGCCCTACGTGGGGCGGCGCGCGACGCCGTGGCGGGACTGCTGGCGGCGGCCCGCGCTCCCGAGTTAGTTGTGGCGGCGCTCGACGCGCGCTTCGGCCGCCCCGAGCTTGTTGTGACGCATGAAGTTGCGGCGGCACGTGCATTGCCGAAGGTAGGCTATGACAGCAAAGATCTAGTTATTTTCGCCGGCCGTGTACGCAACTGCGTAGAAGTGATCCGATTGTTAAATCAGCCGGACCACTCAAGTTCGCCCGAACTTTTCCAATCATTGTGGAGCAAGTTACCTCTGCTGTTGCGGCCACGGTGGCTAGATTACGCTCATTCATGTGATGGTTCGCAGGCAAAAATAGAAATGTTTGCAGATTTCCTCTCCCGTGAGGTAGATTTGCAGTGTAGGTTTGGCGGAGCGTTTGATTCTTTGCCACCCCACCCTACACGTCCAAGCGGGGGATATAGGGACAAAATAAATGTTATCGCTGAAAATAACCATCATAATAAATGTTTAATATTTATGCGTCGGAAACGCACCGGTTTTTTGTTGCGCGAATCGATCGCGAGTAATCGAGACATCACTAGCGAAAACGGCACTAGCAGCTGTCACTCGTACCGGAACGAGATGTAAAATTGGAGGTTAATCTTTCTCTTGATCTGGTCTCATCGGGAGAATAACATGGCGGCTCGGGCCCCGTGATGGTATTTCGGTGTACCAATTATCATAAAGGCATCGGGCCTGGTCAGAGTGTAAATCTACCTCATAGCGTCGGGCTATTGATTGAAATAAGTAGATTCGCGTCAGCGGCCAAGTGATTTGTGTTGTGACGCACATAGTCGTATCGGCGGCGACTCCACGTGCCGCCAGCAGCGCGCCGGCGACGGCGTCGGACAGCGACGGCAAGGGTTCGATCCCACCCCCCATTCCAAAACTGTCTCCTCTCCCGAATTCCTGTCTCGAATCGAGCCTTCGATCTCCTGTCTGCGATGACAAGGTAAAACAAGTTCATCATTCTTTTCTCTCAGGTGGCAAAGGCACATCCCCCTCGGGTTTCCATGCCGTTCTGTAGGCGTGGGAAATTAAACATTTTGGTAGCAGAAGCGCGGTTTCCTAGTGGGAAATCATCGATTCACGGTAGGGTTGCCTTTTTCACATTGTAGTTGGGAGAAAAGAATATCCCAGATTGGCTCAAGTCGGCAATGAGTCTGTGGTCGGTATACCACGATTAAAGTTCATTTTCGGTAAGTGAAAGTATAAGTGCCAATTTAGTTAACAGTTGTTATAAATTGTAGTCGGAAACTAATGTTGTTGAGCATAAAAGATTGAACAGTCATTCTACGAAGTAACTAGATTGTATTACTTGCGATAGAACGTCGGGTTCTATAGTCCTACAGTGTTGTTTCGGTTTACACAGCAGGGTCGGGCTATTTAAGGGGTATTAAGCTGATTTTGCTGACCTCAAAGGAAGTGTGGTTCCTATCGGAGGGGCCACTACTAGAAAAATTGTTTTTTTTTTATAATAACCTTTTGTGTGTTATTTGTATTGTACCACATGGTGGCATTTTCTAATTGATTTAGAGTGTATATTATAAGGTGTATGTCCACAGGGCGACTATATTAAATATTGTTTATGATTTAATTGTTTAGTGGTTGCCTTGGGTTTTACAACTTAGTTTTAATTTCTGTGCCCAGCGCTGACGGGAAAGTGCTGGTATCTGGCTGTGCTTAGTTCGGCAGTGAAGCATAGGACCAGGAACAATTAAATCGGTAACCATGGCACCTTCGCCCTTCACGGTACTGCGATATGGTGTCCGTGAGGAGATGAGATGGCTCGCCCATACTCACAAGTATGTGGAGCGACCCGACATGGACGATGTCCTGCTCAAGCGTGTGGAGGACGCAATGACACGCGTCGGGAAGGTGTGTCGGCTGGCTGCCGAGGCTGAAGCCCTCGGGCTTACGGATGAGGCCTCGGTGGCTGCAGTGAGGCAGCTCTGCGCGGATACTGACCAAGCGATGGAGTGCTTGGGCGACATCGAGCGTCGCGCCGAAAAAATTAAGCGGTCGCGTCGGGATGACCGCGGGGAGGGTAGCGGAGACCCCCCCCTAAGGGTGTGGTTGGACGGCTTCCACACCTGGAGATTCCGGCCTTCGGTGGGGCAATTGATGAGTGGCCGGCATTCATCAATTTGTTCGATAGCCTGGTCCACGGTCGGGACGACCTGGACAGCGCCTACAAGTTGGCCCAGCTATTGATGGCACTGCGGGGTGAACCGAAGGAGTTGGTCGGTCACCTAACGGTTACGGCGGGCAATTATGAGATTGCCCGGGTCATATTGTTTGACCGCTACCAACACAAAAGGCGGTTGGTTGATGTGCAGCTGGGTAAGCTGTTCAGCATCCCAAGAGTAACCCGGGATGTTGACATCCGGGTACAGGTGCTCAACCCTGTGCTGGTGGCCACTAAGGCCCTTCAGAACCTTGGTCTGCCGGTAGACCAATGGTCATATATTGTGTTATATATGGTTTTGTCACGATTGCCTGCAGCTGTTAAAAGTCGGTTTGAACAGCTGCATGGGGGCAGTAGCTCGGAACTGCCCACGCTCGTCCTATTAACGGAGTTTTTGGAGAGTGAATGCAGGCGATGCGACACCATGGATTCGGAGGCCAGTGTGCAGCGCCAACCCGCGCGGATGCGGGAGGGGCCGCGCCCCCCACCCCCACGGGGGGGGTGGTCGATCAAAACAATTTGGCGTTTTGAGTGCCGCGCCGTCGGGTGACGGCTGTGTGCACTGCGACAGTGCCGGTCATGAGGTGACCAATTGCGCCAACTTTAAGGCGCTCGGTGTGGCTGCCCGCAGGAAGGTGGTCTTCCGCCACCGATTGTGTTTCGGTTGTTTGGGGCCGCACCCGCTGAGCGAGTGCTCATGGGCGTCCCCCTGTGAGGGCTGCGGTGGCAGGCACCACGTCGTGTTGTGCCTGAACCGGTCAGGCCCATCGGACGGTCACCAGGGCCGGGCTCAGGTTGGTCGGTCACAGGGCCCAACCAGGGCCGGACCCAGTCTCCCTCCGGGCAACGGGAGTCACCAACGGGGTGACTGGGGTACCCGCGGACGGGACCCCCCGAGGGGAAGGGGGCAGCGCGGGGGGGTAACAGGCGGGATAGCCGGGGTTCGGTCGCCGCTGTCCAGGGCCAGCGAGGACTTCGGGCCGCTGGCTCACCGCGTGTTACGGGCGGGTGTCAGATGGCACCTATGAGTGGCGCGAAGGCTGGGAGCCCACCACCTTCTGCGCCAACCTGCCTGTCGCTCTGGGAGGCGAACAGGGAGGCGAACAGTCGGATGTCGCCCCCATTCCTAGAGCGCCCCAGGTTGGATCCGCTCTCCCCCCTCCATCCACGGTGGCCACCGGGCACACCGTTCACAGTCCGGTATGGTCGGGTACCGGGAGAGCGAGGGGCCTATTATGCGGGTTGGGACCCCCTGATGTACATGCGGTCTGATATGCCACCGGTGGCATATCAGCAGCCGAGTTACCAGGCCGACGGGGGGTCCCAGCGGGTTCGGATCCCGCGGAGGTTCCCGCTAGGGACACGCCGCCCACTTACAAGGTGCCACCACTCCACAGACGGTCATGCTCCCCACCGCCTCGGTGATAGCGTGGAGTTCGGACGGCAAATCTTGTGTAGCACGAGCACTATTGGACTCGGGGGCCCAGGGGTGCTTAGTCTCGTGCAACCTTGTAAGACGGTTGGGCATTTCGGTAAGGGAATATTACATACAACATTATTCTGCTGCATAAAAAGGGCGATAAAAGTGATGTAGGAAACTATAGACCTATCAGCCTCATATCACATATTTACAAAGTTTTTATTAAAATAATAGAAAACCGCATTGCTGGTCAGCTTGACTCTCATCAACCCCCAGAACAAGCCGGATTCCGCCCCGGCTTCTCCACCACAGATAATAATAATAATAATACCTCCTCACCTCCACACCCAAAAGCCCACACACAAAAGCCTTTGATGAAAAACAAAGATTGAGCAAGATTTATTCGACTGATTAAGAGGCCAAGCCAATGAAAGCGACTATACAGGCTGTAACAAGGAACAGCAATATTGTACTTGAGTTGTTAAACAAGTATAGCTCATTCATCAAGGTAGTACATGTGCTGTCGTGGATACGCCGATTCACAAGTCGGAAACAAGACAGAAAATATGGGCCCTACATTACACTGGCGGAAAGTAGACGACCTACTGAGATGATAATAAAGGATGTTCAAGGAAGGGAATTTCACGGAGAGATAAATGACCTCAAAAACGGCAAACAAATGTCACCCAAAAGCAAGATTTTGAGTCTCACACCTTTCCTCGATGAACAAGGCTTGCTCAGAGTTGGAGGAAGACTGAAACATGCACACATTAATCCAGAAATAAAACACCCTGTAATTTTGCCTCAAGAAAGCCGCTTGACGGAGTTAATTATCTTGCAAGCGCATGAACATTCCTACCACGGCGGTGCTCGGATTACATTGTCATTCATAAGGCAAAAATATTGGATACTCAGTGGAAACAAGACCACTAAGCAGTTTATTCGTTCGTGTATTACTTGCAAGAAACACAACCCTAATAAAAATCATCAAATAATGGTAGACTTACCTGAATCAAGGATCAACCCATCTCGTCCTTTCCTGCATACCGGCGTTGACTACACGGGACATTTCTACATAAAATCCAACAAGGGACGTGGTACCAAGACCACCAAGGGATATGTCGCAGTCTTCGTAAGCATGGTGACCAAGGCGGTGCATCTAGAGCTGGTTTCCGACCTGACAACATCTTCATTCCTTGCCGCTGTAAGAAGAATGGCAGCGCGCAAAGGAAAACCAGGACATTTTTACAGTGATAATGGGACCACCTTTGTGGGAGCTAACAGATGCCTACAACAAGAATTTCAGGAGATACAAGAGCTCATCAACGATCAATTTCTGAGGGAGATAGGAGACATGGAGATAATATGGCACTTCAACGCCCCTTCCTGGCCGTCAGCAGGAGGTCTATGGGGGGCAGCGGTGAAAAGTTTCAAATTCCACCTGAAACGAGTGATTGGCGAACAACGCCTTACTTATGAAGAATTCTCAACTCTCCTCGCTCAAATAGAGGGTTGCCTGAACTCTAGGCTCTCTCTAGAAGTCCTTTATCTGAAGATCCTGACCCTTAAATTATCTCACACCCGCTCACTTCTTAACCAGCGGACCAACTCTCACCTTGATTGAGACAGAAAGATCAGCGCACAAGATTGTACCTAACACAAACAATATTACAAGATTTGTGGAAAAGATGGGTATCAGAATATATGACACAACTAGCCGCCCGAAGCAAGTGGAAAAGTCCTCAGTGTTAGGCATAGTTCAATTTGTTAAAGGAAGCCGAAAATACTATGAAAAAGCAACGCAAGATGATGAACCAACATATGAACGCAATAGAAGAATCCGTAAGGCAACTGAACGATGAAGCCCAACGAAATCACATCATGAAGGAACTTCCTTCACCATAGGAGCGACAACAGCAAGCAACATGCTACTCAGTCTACGGAATATTCAATACATATTATTAGATACTATCACCGATCTACACCACGGTCGGTTCGATTACCATTTGTTAACTCCCGAGCAACTCATCAAGGAATTGACGACAATTGCAAGCCATTTACCCAAAGATGTATCGCTGCCGTTGCAGAACCTCCACACAGAAGTGTACAAAATTTATAAATTACTACAAGTAAAATCACGATTTTTGGACGACGTACTTCTCTTTGAAATAAAACTGCCACTCATCAGTCGAGACAGTTACGAAATTCATAAAATGATACCGATATCTGAAGCGACAGGACAACAAGCAATCAGTGTTGTCCCAGTATCAGATTACATTGCGCTAAACATGAAAAAGGACATTTACATTCCTTTGACCGAGAGCGACATCAGTTCCTGTTTGGTTCTGTATCAAACTCATTTTTGCCAACTCATGAAACCAGAGTATCACCTAAAAGACGACAAGAGTTTTTGTGACCTGGAAGCTGCAGAATGTACAACAATGAGCAAGATATGCAGAAATAAGTGGCAAGAAGTCAACAGCGTAAACACATACCTTTATTTTTGCTGTAATCGGTGTCAAGTCCGAACAATATGCGAAGATCAGGTGACATCGCATCAGCTGAGTAAAAGTGGTCTAATACATGTGAGTCCTAACTGCGTCATAAAAACGGATAGTTTCACCGTGACGCCACATAAACTTCAAACAAGTGAAGTGAAATTAAGACCAGATATATATGTACCTAAGATTCCTCAGATAAATAACATCATCAACATTACCATCCCTACCACTCCATCACAGGATGATTCACGCGACATGCAACAACAATTATCCCTGCTAGTAGAGAGGATAAACAAGCTGAAGCAAGCAGAAGTAATATCAACAGACATCTCCTATCACAATATTCATCACTACACCATGATTTATGTGGTATGCGGAATATTAGTCATTATTGGAGTAGTGACGATCATCAGAAAGCTGCAATGTGGATGGTTGGTGCACAGCACTGCGCCTCCTACACCACCGCCGGCACCAACGCAGTCCACGCCGCCGCCCGCGCTGCCGCCACCGACCGCCGGCTACGCCCGCACCGCACCACAACGCGCGCGGGCGCTGCCCGCAATCACAGCATCGAGATACCGACCATACACCCCCGTGCTGATAAGAACACACGGGTACAATTCAAAAGTACAGATTATTAGTGTTTTTATATACTTTGTTTATTTAATGAATTATGTTTTACAGATTAATATATTGTTGTGTAATTTTATTAAGTTACCTACTTTTGACATGTAATTATTTAAGATTTTTCTCATCTCAGGCCCCGGAATATGTATGATTCCATCGTGCATCGTCAGATATTTTAACGTCAGCTTTAATGTATATTGCTGTTTTCATTATTTTGTAAGTTAGAATTATCGATCAGTTCACATTCGTCTATCAATAAGTGCGCACCAATTGTAATCATTACAAATAAAGTGATTTATCAAGTTATCACTCTTCTTTCCTGTTCCACCAATCATCATCAGAATCAAGTTTAAGATACCGCCAGCAAGGACTCGTACATTAAGTGGTCCTTCGAACCTGTGTTTAGTGTAACTTTGTGTTTTAATCATGTGACTGCGAATCGGCTCTGCTGGCCTGCCACCAGCGGCAATCCCCGGTAGAGTTGAAAAGGCGCAAAAGGTTATACGTGAGGAATACAAAAGCATTAGACACGCACGACCAAGCGATCAAGGATTCAAGCCATAAGAAGGTTTTTATCAAGAGAACAAGCTCTCCCAAGTTTAACAAGAGATCAAGCTCTACAAGTTAATCAAGTAACAAGGTTTATCAAGAAACCCGTAAAAAGCGAATGACAAGGAACTCAATTGCATCAAGGGAACAGGAACTATCAAACAATTTTATCAAGAAATTCATCAAGGAATTATCAAAACAAGTGATTTTATACTTATATCTAGCAACTGAGCCGTAATGGAGACAAGCCAAGAATTCGTCTACCTGTTGCAAAATCAGCAGCAAATTGTTGACGGAATAAATCAGCTGTGGTCAAATTACAAGAAAGATGGCCAATCTCGTAAGGCAGATTATATCAAAAGGAGGATGGAGACTTTAGATAAGTATTGGGCTGAGTTTCAACGGAATCATGATGGCTGAAAATCAAGATATCGACTACTTTACTGCCAATCAATATGAGCGTTCCCAATCCTTTTACCAAGAAATAAGGGAGTCGATCGTCAAGAGCCCCGCGTTTTCCCTAAAACCGTCTACGCCACTAGTAATTCCTAGGACGGTTGAAGTGGCGGGTGAAGATAAGTCAAGCGCTGAATCAAGTCAGCATCATCCTAGGCAGAACAATCTACACGCCGAATCTGCCCAAAATACTCCCAGCAAGTTAGAGGAAATGTTGCGTCAGCAAACAAGTAACTTCAAAGCCTTCTCCCGCACGCTGTCAAGCATCCACTTATCAGAAGTAAAGGAAAAGTGGGAATTCGACGACCTACTCAAGAACTTAGAAGCACGGTGGACAACTATCGATAAACTTCATTGGGACATCGATAGCGAGCTCCATGGGGAAGAAAATGAATATTATGAGCATACCTTCACCAAGTACGAGAAGAGCTACTGTGATATAAAAAGAGAGATCAATAACAAGCTGTGGTCAGTGGCTCACTGTGAAAAGTCCACGCCAAAACTGGACATTCCTGTTTTCCATGGCAACTATCAACAGTGGACATCCTTTAAAGATCTTTTCACGGAGGCCATTCACAACAATCCCTGCCTATCAAGTGCGCAGAAGATGCAGTTTCTAAAAAGCAAAATTAAGGGAGAACCTGAACGCCTCATCCAGCACCTACAGATAAGCTCCGAAAATTACGTCACCTGCTGGGATATCATCAACCCGAGCCGAGAGAGACGAACAAAGGAACCACGGCAGAATCACATTCTATTCCTGCCGTTTGCAACTTAGCAAAATGCCCACGCCATTGATCGTGTTCGTGCCTACAGTGACTAGTCGAATCGACTGAGAAACAATTATTGTAACTAGATAGCCATCTCAATAAAGGTTAGTGCAATTTAACGATATGTCGCAAAGGATTTGGAAAGCATTTTGATCAGCGCAATGGCGGCTTGCGTTGGGTAGGAGCGTGCACAAATCAGTACTACTCAAGCAACAAGGCTACTTCGAATAATCAATCAAGAAATCAGGTAAAATGTCCGGTTTGCGCTCAAGATCACGGGGTCTATTATTGCCCACAGTTCAGAGGAATGGATCCTGCGACGCAAAAGAAAACAATTACGAAGTTTAACATGTGTAGTAACTGTCTCTATTCACATAAAGGGAAAGATTGTTCAAAACGAGAAATATTTAATAAAAATGACGTCAAGACGTTTTTCTTAACTTCATCACGTCCAACCAACAGTTTATTGTACTACTATCAAAATTTTTACACTACTGTCCTCTACGAACCCGTTTTGGAAAAATCTCCACAATATTTTAATATTTTATTTTTTGTTTGATAGTAACCAACGAATAAAATTGCTTTATAATCCACAACTAACTTCTTATTCATAAGAAATAGATAAGAAAACTTGGTTTTTCCAATTTCGGGGTCTATGATTATTTTTGTTATCATATATTTTTTTAGTTAGTACTATTGAAAATAGTTTTACTACTATCCACTACGAAATAATACAATCTACGAAAGTTGAAATATAATTCTTCTTTCACAACTAGATTCCAAACAACAAAAAAAACTTCTTTTGTAACCGGTTACCAAACTTTGGTTACGAAAATGAACGAAGGGTTTCCCTTCGACTACCAAGTATTCCAGGTCTCTCACACTGGGTGTACATATATGAGTATGACTGCCAGGCCCACAGAATTATTAAAGGCTTCTTCCCGTAAGGTCTTGAGCGACCAAGCAACAGTGTAATAAAACAAAGAGAGAACCACCGTTTCAGTAATGTAACGAACATCCATAGTTCTTGACATTACAGATACGGTGACTAAGAGATATGTCCCAGCCGAGGTGAAGTGTGCGTAAGGAGCGTGTAATGAAGAAGATGAACGCCAGCCTATTCGGATAGATTACCCAGAGATCAGACTGTATCAAGTGGCGACCGAAAACAATATAAATAATTTGTTCAAATATACTAAATGGGAGGATGGACTGAAGAGCTACTGTGATATAAAAAGAGAGATCAATAACAAGCTGTGCTCAGTGGCTCACTGTGAAAAGTCCACGCCAAAACTGGACATTCCTGTTTTCCATGGCAACTATCAACAGTGGACATCCTTTAAAGATCTTTTCACGGAGGCCATTCACAAAAATCCCTGCCTATCAAGTGCGCAGAAGATGCAGTTTCTAAAAAGCAAAATTAAGGGAGAACCTGAACGCCTCATCCAGCACCTACAGATAAGCTCCGAAAATTACGTCACCTGCTGGGATATCATCAACCCGAGCCGAGAGAGACGAACAAAGGAACCACGGCAGAATAACATTCTAGTCCTGCCGTTTGCAACTTAGCAAAATGCCCACGCCATTGATCGTGTTCGTGCCTACAGTGACTAGTCGAATCGACTGAGAAACAATTATTGTAACTAGATAGCCATCTCAATAAAGGTTAGTGCAATTTAACGATTTGTCGCAAAGGATTTGGAAAGCATTTTGATCAGCGCAATGGCGGCTTGCGTTGGGTAGGAGCGTGCACAAATCTGTACTACTCAAGCAACAAGGCTACTTCGAATAATCAATCAAGAAATCAGGTAAAATGTCCGGTTTGCACTCAAGATCACGGGGTCTATTATTGCCCACAGTTCAGAGGAATGGATCCTGCGACGCAAAAGAAAACAATTACGAAGTTTAACATGTGTAGTAACTGTCTCTATTCACATAAAGGGAAAGATTGTTCAAAACGAGAAATATTTAATAAAAATGACGTCAAGACGTTTTTCTTAACTTCATCACGTCTAACCAACAGTTTATTTTACTACTATCAAATTTTTTACACTACTGTCCTCTACGAACCCGTTTTGGAAAAATCTCCACAATATTTTAATATTTTATTTTTTGTTTGATAGTAACCAGCGAATAAAATTGCACTATAATCCACAACTAACTTCTTATTCATAAGAAATAGATAAGAAAACTTGGTTTTTCTAATTTCGGGGTCTAAGATTATTTTGGTCATCATATATTTTTTTAGTTAGTACTATTGAAAATAGTTTTACTACTATCCACTACGAAATAATACAATCAACGAAAGTAGAAATATAATTCTTCTTTCACAACTAGATTCCAAACAACAAAAAAAACTTCTTTTGTAACCGGTTACCAAACTTTGGTTACGAAAATGAACGAAGGGTTTCCCTTCGACTACCAAGTATTCCAGGTCTCTCACAATGGGTGTACATATATGAGTATGACTGCCAGGCCCACAGAACTATTAAAGGCTTCTTCCCGCAAGGTCTTGAGCGACCAAGCAACAGTGTAATAAAACAAAGAGAGAACCACCGTTTCAGTAATGTCACGAACATCCATAGTTCTTGACATTACAGATACGGTGACTAAGAGATATGTCCCAGCCGAGGTGAAGTGTGCGTAAGGAGCGTGTAATGAAGAAGATGAACACCAGCCTATTCGGATAGATTACCCAGAGATCAGACTGTCAAGTCAAGTGGCGACCGAAAACAATATAAAGAACTTGTTCAAATATACTAAATGGGAGGATGGACTGAAGAAGCACCTCATAAGAATGCCTGAGACATTTTATTAACTGTTTCCTAGGTTTATGGGAATGAAACGAATATCGTGCTTGGTTAGGGTGGAACGTCGGAACTCATTGCCTTTTAGGCAGTAAGGAAATTATTGTTTTTTATGTTTAATTCAAAAGTATTGCGCATATGTACTAAGGCGGTAAAATTTATATGTCAAATCTGAAAATCTCATACAAAATTTACTCGATAATGTTATAAAAATATACCTACTATAGAATAGGGTGTTACCGGCTTAAATGAAATACCCATTTTTCTCTTTTTCTCTAACATTTGATGCTGAACCATGTCAGGAAACATATCGGAATCATTGAAAGTTCCGTAACAAAATCTTCGCATAAATATTTTTTTTTCAAAATATAATTTATTTGTTAGATAAAGATTTTAATTTTCTGGCCTGAATTATTATAAGTAGACATTTTTTGAACTAATGATATTTGTCCAACCTGTACGGGCATGTTTTCTCAGAGTATCCCTCTTTATTTTACTTTATAGCTATATTAACATATTTTGGAACATCTACAATCCTTGATTCAACCAAGCCTCGGTGCAAACAAATTATTTTATCTAGTTTCATTTCATTCCCAATCTATGAACAAAAATCGGCCCATGTTGAGTTAAACCGTGAGTAAAAGTTAGAAACTGGGCGTAAATAAGGATTTGTAATCTCAATCAAAACTCAAGTGATGCAAAGAACAGAGTTCTGAAGAAAAAAACATCGTGGTACCCGAAGCAGGACAACTCACTGTGCAATGTCGGGACATGACCCAGACAGATGTTTCAATCTACACTTGCAAGGGATTCCTCAAAAGAATGGGATATGGTTTTTACACAGCAAAAGAAAAGCCTTATCGACTGCCCTGCAAAAGAAGAAACGAGACTTTTGCCGATGAAGAAAAAAGCGTGGCCTATGGTAAGGACTGCATCAAGTGAAAAGTGAAGTTTTCAGCATCAGTAATTGTACGATTCCATCGTGCATCGTCAGATATTTTAACGTCAGCTTTAATGTATATTGCTGTTTTCATTATTTTGTAAGTTAGAATTATCGATCAGTTCACATTCGTCTATCAATATGTGCGCACCAATTGTAATCATTACAAATAAAGTGATTTATCAAGTTATCACTCTTCTTTCCTGTTCCACCGATCATCATCAGAATCAAGTTTAAGATACCGCCAGCAAGGACTCGTACATTATGTGGTCCTTCGAACCTGTGTTTAGTGTAACTTTGTGTTTTAATCATGTGACTGCGAATCGGCTCTGCTGGCCTGCCACCAGCGGCAATCCCCGGTAGAGTTGAGAAGGCGCAAAAGGTTATACGTGAGGAATACAAAAGCATTAGACACGCACGACCAAGCGATCAAGGATACAAGCCATAAGAAGGTTTTTATCAAGAGAACAAGCTCTCCTAAGTTTAACAAGAGATCAAGCTCTACAAGTTAATCAAGTAACAAGGTTTATCAAGAAACCCGTAAAAAGCGAATGACAAGGAACTCAATTTCATCAAGGGAACAGGAACTATCAAACAAGTGATTTTATCAAGAAATTCATCAAGGAATTATCAAACAAGTGATTTTATACTTATATCTAGCAACTGAGCCGTAATGGAGACAAGCCAAGAATTCGTCTACCTGTTGCAAAATCAGCAGCAAATTGTTGACGGAATAAATCAGCTGTGGTCAAATTACAAGAAAGATGGCCAATCTCGTAAGGCAGATTATATCAAAAGGAGAGTGGAGACTTTAGATAAGTATTGGGCTGAGTTTCAACGGAATCATGATGGCTGAAAATCAAGATATCGACTACTTTACTGCCAATCAATACGAGCTTTCCCAATCCTTTTACCAAGAAATATGGGAGTCGAACGTCAAGAGCCCCGCGTTTTCCCTAAAACCGTCTACGCCACTAGTAATTCCTAGGACGGTGGAAGTGACGGGTGAAGATAAGTCAAGCGCTGAATCAAGTCAGCAGCATCCTAGGCAGAACAATCTACACGCCGAATCTGCCCAAAATACTCCCAGCAAGTTAGAAGAAATGTTGCGTCGGCAAACAAGTAATTTCAAAGCCTTCTCCCCCACGCTGTCAAGCATCCACTTATCAAAAGTAAAGGAAAAGTGGGAATTCGACGACCTACTCAAGAAATTAGAAGCACGGTGGACAACTATCGATAAACTTCATTGGGACATCGATAGCGAGCTCCATGGGGAAGAAAATGAATATTATGAGCAGACCTTCACCAAGTACGAGAAGAGCTACTGTGTTATAAAAAGAGAGATCAATAACAAGCTGTGGTCAGTGGCTCACCGTGAAAAGTCCACGCCAAAACTGGACATTCCTGTTTTCCATGGCAACTATCAACAGTGGACATCCTTTAAAGATCTTTTCACGGAGGCCATTCACAACAATCCCTGCCTATCAAGTGCGCAGAAGATGCAGTTTCTAAAAAGCAAAATTAAGGGAGAACCTGAACGCCTCATCCAGCACCTACAGATAAGCTCCGTAAATTACGTCACCTGCTGGGATATCATCAACCCGAGCCGAGAGAGACGAACAAAGGAACCACGGCAGAATCACATTCTAGTCCTGCCGTTTGCAACTTAGCAAAATGCCCACGCCATTGATCGTGTTCGTGCCTACAGTGACTAGTCGAATCGACTGAGAAACAATTATTGTAACTAGATAGTGATCTCAATAAAGGTTAGTGCAATTTAACGATTTGTCGCAAAGGATTTGGAAAGCATTTTGATCAGCGCAATGGCGGCTTGCGTTGGGTAGGAGCGTGCACAAATCAGTACTACTCAAGCAACAAGGCTACTTCGAATAATCAATCAAGAAATCAGGTAAAATGTCCGGTTTGCGCTCAAGATCACGGGGTCTATTATTGCCCACAGTTCAGAGGAATGGATCCTGTGACGCAAAAGAAAACAATTACGAAGTTTAACATGTGTAGTAACTGTCTCTATTCACATAAAGGGAAAGATTGTTCAAAACGAGAAATATTTAATAAAAATGACGTCAAGACGTTTTTCTTAACTTCATCACGTCTAACCAACAGTTTATTTTACTACTATCAAAATTCTTACACTACTATCCTCTACGAACCTTTCACAAACAATTCTACCATTAGAATCAATCGTTAGACCTTCGTAACAGAACTTAAGTCATAGAAATCGTTTTGGAAAAATCTCCAAAATATTTTAATATTTTATTCTTTGTTTGATAGTAACCAACGAATAAAATTGCACTACAATCCACAACTAACTTCTTTTTCATAAGAAATAGATAAGAAAACTTGGTTTTTCAATTTCGGGGTCTAAGATTATTTTTCTCATCATATTTTTTTTTAGTTAGTACTAATGAAAATAGTTTTACTACTATCCACTACGAAATAATACAATCTACGAAAGTTGAAATATAATTCTTCTTTCACAACTAGATTCCAAACAACAATGTAACCGGTTACCAAACTTTGGTTACGAAAATGGACGAAGGGTTTCCCTTCGACTACCAAGTATTCCAGGTCTCTCACACTGGGTGTACATATATGAGTATGACTGCCAGGCCCACAGAACTATTAAAGGCTTCTTCCCGCAAGGTCCTGAGCGACCAAGCAACAGTGTAATAAAACAAAGATAGAACCACCGTTTTTGTAATGTCACGAACATCCATAGTTCTTGACATTACAGATACGGTGACTAAGAGATATGTCCCAGCCGAGGTGAAGTGTGCGTAAGGAGCGTGTAATAAAGAAGATGAACGCCAGCCTATTCCAGCGATGACCTCCAGCGAATTAGTCATGTACGCAGATGACGTGGCAGGAATCATCACTGACAGGACAATTAGAGGCCTTGAACAAAACCTAAACCATACTATCACTGAACTGTCTCACTGGTTCCGTAACAACAGTCTCGTTCTCAACATAAAGAAAACTCACTTCCTCCACTTTGACCTATCAGGTCGCCGTCTCGTCCCACTGAACGTCCAAGTGGACGGAATGCGGGTCGATCAGGTGGAAGCGACAACGTTCCTGGGCTTCGAGCTGGACCGTGGACTCACATGGCGCACTCACGTGGCGCGACTGTGCGCGCGACTCAGCGGCGCATGCTTTGCGCTGCGGCGGCTGGTGCGCACGGTGCCGCGCAGTGAGGCGCGCGCGTGCTACTTCGCCACGGTATACTCGCTGCTGCAGTACGGAGCCGAGCTGTGGGGGCGCGCGGCGGACTGGGAGAGAGCATTCAGGATGCAAAAGCGAGCCGTGAGAGCGATAGTCCAGGTCCGCCGGGACGTGTCGGTAAAACCTCACTTTAAAGCGCTGCACATCTTGACGCTCCCGTCCATCGTCATACTCCAGGTGGCCGTGTATATGCACGAGAACATCCACTCTTTCCGCAGGCATCACGACATCCACGGACACGCGACCCGCAACGGTCACAGGCTCAGGACGGTTTCACACACCCTGGCCAAGTCATCGAAGTTGACTCACGTCATGGGTCCGACAGTATACAACCGCATACCAGAACATATTAAATCTGCGCCTAATTCCGCATGCTTCAAAAAGCGACTGAAACACTGGCTTGTCGAGCAAACTTTCTACTCATTCGCTGAGTTCGAAGCGACCAATATAAAATGTGATTCCAATTTAATGAAATGAATAACTAATTTAATTTAATACAATTCAAATTTAATGTAATACTTTGTGGCAATTGTAATATTAAATAATGGTATTTTAATTAATGGAATGCATTTTTATGTGTCTGACATTTTTTATACAGATGTATATTAATCAATTTTTTATTTATAATCTGACATGTAATTGACACTTACCAATAAATATGTTTCAATGTTTCAATGTTTCAATTCGGATCGATTACCCAGAGATCAGAATCAGAATGTATCAAGTGGCGACCGAAAACAATATAAACAACTTGTTCAAATATACTAAATTGGAGGATGGACTGAAGAAGCACCTCATAAGAATGCCTGAGACATTTTATTAACTGTTCCCTAGGTTTATGGGAATGAAACGAATATCGTGCGTGGTTAGGGTGGAACGTCGTACCTCATTGCCTTTTAGGCAGTAAGGAAATTATTGTTTTTTATGTTTAATTCAAAAATCATATGCAAGAATTGGCTTGAATATATGTATTGATCAGATTTTTGTTGTTTAGATGTGTTTATTCAGATTTAATTTTTATGGGTTATCTTAATTTCAGACACCGTAAAAAAATGTAACACGTTTTACCCACATAGACTAAGTAGGTATTCTACATATTGCGCATATGTACTAAGGCGGTAAAATTTATATGTCAAATCTGAAAATCTCATACAAAATTTGCTCGATAATATTATAAAAATATACCTACTATAGAATAGGGTGTTACCGGCTCAAATGAAATAATACCCATTTTTCTCGTTTTCTCTAACATTTGATGCTGAACCATGTCAGGAAACATATCGGAATCATTGAAGGTTCCGTAACAAAATCTCCGTATAAAGGGAAACTTCAAATGGGATCAGTTTGAATGACCTGATGCACAAAGGATTTATTGTAACTGTCTGTTTATCTATGTTTTCTGTGCAATAAAGAATATGAATATGAATATGAAAGGACCCAATTTACAAAAAGATATTTTAATTCTTATACTAAAATGGAGACAACACAGAATCGCATTTGTGGCGGATATAGAAAAGATGTTTCGACAGTTGTGGGTACATCCAGAGGGCCAACATCTCCAGAAAATCATATGGCGAGACTCTCCACATCAACTCTTACAAGATTATTAACTGACAACAGTCATCTACGGCACCAAGGCCGCCCCCTTTCTCGCCATGATGACGCTGAAGCAATTGGCGTGGGATGAAAGATTCAAGTACCCGGAAGCTGCCAAAATAGTTGAGGAATGTTTCTATATGGACGACCTGTTACATGGGTCAGATTCGGTGACGTCAGCCAAAAGATTACAAGAAGATCTCATTCAACTAATGAAAGCAGGCGGTTTCAATTTAAGAAAATGGAAGTCCAATCATCCCGCCTTAATGCAACAAGTCACCAACAAGGTTGAAGGTGCGATGGGCACATATCAGTTCATACAATCAGAATCGATGAAAACATTGGGACTTAAATGGAACTCGACACAGGACGTCTTCAAATTTCGATCGAAGATTGAAACCACGACTGAAAACAATACAGTTTGTACGAAAAGACAGTTGCTCTCGGAAATCGCCCGATTATTTGACCCTCTTGGCTGGCTCACACCTATTTCTACAAAAATGAAATTACTTTTTCAATCCGTCTGGAATAGAAATCTTCAGTGGGATGAAAAGATACCCAAAGATATTCACAAAGAATGGATAAAAATAAAACAGCACATAGCAGCTATAAATAACCTAAACATACCAAGATGGTTAGGTACAGAGACCTCAAGCGATATCGAGTTACACGGGTATTGTGACGCATCTCAAAAAGCTTACGCCTGCGTAATTTATTTTAAATTAAAAATAGATGGTCAATATCAAATCAGTCTCGTCGCTGCAAAATCAAGATTAGTACCACACAACATAGAGATTACATTGCCAAAACTGGAGTTGTGCGGAGCCCATTTGCTGGCCACACTGATGGAAAAAGTACTAGAAAGTTTGAGCAACCATCGTATTAAGATATATGGTTGGGTAGATTCGACTGCCGTCTTAGGCTGGCTTCAAGGTCAGCCCCAACGCTGGAAGCAGTTTGTTGGCAACAGGGTTCAACAGATTACTCAAGTAATACCCGCGTCATGTTGGCAGTACGTCAAATCTGCCGAAAACCCCGCAGATTGTGCTAGCAGAGGGCTCAACGCCACACAACTACAAGATCATCCACTTTGGTGGCATGGACCGACTTGGCTAAAAGCCCTAAAGGATGTACAGCTTGTCTTAACACCATAGACGATGAGATAGTAATCACAAAAAATAGACAAAACCTTTAATTTATATTGATAAAGTATTTGGAATAATGAAACCATTGTCTTCCCAATGTATCTGGTTTTTAAGGTTCCGCACCCGAAGGGGACCCTATTACAGGTTACCTAAGCTTCCGCCTCTCCGGCTTTCTACCTGTCCCTCAGCGGGCTGTATCGAATTAACCGTAACAGGTAGAGAGTTTTTTTTTACAGAATACGTTTGTAATATGTAAAATAAAAATATGAAATAATTAATCTAAATATATAAAAATATAAAAAATATAAATATATAAATATAAGAAGCCTTAAAATTCGGAAGACCAGTATTACTACCACATTGAACTAATATTTGCAACACTATTCTTTTGAAAGGAAAACTCCCTACTAAATTATGTCATTCCAACATTATTCTGCTGCATAAAAAGGGCGATAAAAGTGATGTAGGAAACTATAGACCTATCAGCCTCATATCACATATTTACAAAGTTTTTATTAAAATAATAGAAAACCGCATTGCTGGTCAGCTTGACTCTCATCAACCCCCAGAACAAGCCGGATTCCGCCCCGGCTTCTCCACCACAGATAATAATAATAATAATACCTCCTCACCTCCACACCCAAAAGCCCACACACAAAAGCCTTTGACGAAAAACAAAGATTGAGCAAGATTTATTCGACTGATGAAGAGGCCAAGCCAATGAAAGCGACTATACAGGCTGTAACAAGGAACAGCAATATTGTACTTGAGTTGTTAAACAAGTACAGCTCATTCATCAAGGTAGTACATGTGCTGTCGTGGATACGCCGATTCACAAGTCGGAAACAAGACAAAAAATATGAGCCCTACATTACACTGGCGGAAAGTAGACGATCTACTGAGATGATAATAAAGGATGTTCAAGGAAGGGAATTTCACGGAGAGATAAATGACCTCAAAAACGGCAAACAAGTGTCACCCAAAAGCAAGATTTTGAGTCTCACACCTTTCTTCGATGAACAAGGCTTGCTCAGAGTTGGAGGAAGACTGAAACATGCACACATTAATCCAGAAATGAAACACCCTGTAATTTTGCCTCAAGAAAGCCGCTTGATGGAGTTAATTATCTTGCAAGCGCATGAACATTCCTACCACGGCGGTGCTCGGATTACATTGTCATTCATAAGGCAAAAATATTGGATACTCAGTGGAAACAAGACCACTAAGCAGTTTATTCGTCGGTGTATTACTTGCAAGAAACACAACCCTAATAAAAATCATCAAATAATGGTAGACTTACCTGAATCAAGGATCAACCCATCTCGTCCTTTCCTGCATACCGGCGTTGACTACACGGGACATTTCTACATAAAATCCAACAAGGGACGTGGTACCAAGACCACCAAGGGATATGTCGCAGTCTTCGTAAGCATGGTGACCAAGGCGGTGCATCTAGAGCTGGTTTCCGACCTGACAACATCTTCATTCCTCGCCGCTGTAAGAAGAATGGCAGCGCGCAAAGGAAAACCAGGACATTTTTACAGTGATAATGGGACCACCTTTGTGGGAGCTAACAGATGCCTACAACAAGAATTTCAGGAGATACAAGAGCTCATCAACGATCAATTTCTGAGGGAGATAGGAGACATGGAGATAACATGGCACTTCAACGCCCCTTCCTGGCCGTCAGCAGGAGGTCTATGGGAGGCAGCGGTGAAAAGTTTCAAATTCCACCTGAAGCGAGTGATTGGCGAACAACGCCTTACTTATGAAGAATTCTCAACTCTCCTCGCTCAAATAGAGGGTTGCCTGAACTCTAGGCTCTCTCTAGAAGTCCTTTATCTGAAGATCCTGAAGACTTAAATTATCTCACACCCGCTCACTTCTTAACCAGCGGGCCAACTCTCACCTTGATTGAGACAGAAAGATCAGCGCACAAGATTGTACCTAACACAAACAATATTACAAGATTTGTGGAAAAGATGGGTATCAGAATATATGATACAACTAGCCGCCCGAAGCAAGTGGAAAAGTCCTCAGCGTAATATTCAAGTCGGCGATGTCGTCCTAATACATGATGACAATCTACCGCCAGGAAAGTGGGCGATGGGTCGTGTTATAGAATTGCAATAAGGCAAAGACGGATACGTACGTGTTGTTAAGTTGAAGACCAAGAATGGATATTTAAAACGGCCAATAGTAAAAATTTCAACCTTATTAGAAAACGACGAGAAGGTTAAACCACGTCATTCAAGTGACGTAGTTACGGCGACCGGACAGAGGCCAACGCGAACTAGCGCAGTCAGTCCTATCAAGTGCAATCTCAGTGCAGTGGTAACAACTTTATTTCTGCTGCTAGCAATCGTCTGCAATTCTCACTGCAATACAACCGTTACACAATTCAGGAAAGGACAAGCGATATATTTCGACAAGATCTCAGATATGACGCTGATTAAAGACGAGTGGAAAATCGTCGCCTATTACCACTTGGATCCTTATTGGGAAGGAATAGACGCGTTCAACAAATTTACACAAACGCTCCAACAGACATGTAATATGATACGGGAACAAGCCCACTGTGCAGTCATACTACTTCAATCACGGCACCGATTCTCCGAACTAGAGTACTACGATCGGGTATTACTTACTCAGCACACGTCGAGCATGCGACTTGCCAGACAGCGCCGGCGCCGAGGTCTCATTAATGGTGTCGGATATCTCGCTAACGGATTGTTTGGAGTATTGGATGAAAATTTCGCCAAACAATACAGGAAAGACATAGCTCTAGTTCGAGACAATGAGAGACACATAGCATCACTTTGGAAAAATCAGACTTCAATCATAGAGGGAGAGTTCAATTTGTTAAAGGAAGCCGAAAATACTATGAAAAAGCAACGCAAGATGATGAACCAACATATGAACGCAATAGAAGAATCCGTAAAGCAACTGAAAGATGAAGCCCAACGAAATAACATCATGAAGGAACTTCCTTCACCATAGGAGCGACAACAGCAAGCAACATGCTACTCAGTCTACGGAATATTCAAAACATATTATTAGATACTATCACCGATCTACACCACGGTCGGTTCGATTGCCATTTGTTAACTCCCGAGCAACTCATCAAGGAATTGACGACAATTGCAAGCCATTTACCCAAAGATGTATCGCTGCCGTTGCAGAACCTCCACACAGAAGTGTACAAAATTTATAAATTACTACAAGTAAAATCACGATTTTTGGACGACGTACTTCTCTTTGAAATAAAACTGCCACTCATCAGTCGAGACAGTTACGAAATTCATAAAATGATACCGATATCTGAAGCGACAGGACAACAAGCAATCAGTGTTGTCCCAGTATCAGATTACATTGCGCTAAACATGAAAAAGGACATTTACATTCCTTTGACCGAGAGCGACATCAGTTCCTGTTTGGTTCTTTATCAAACTCATTTTTGCCAACTCATGAAACCAGAGTATCACCTAAAAGACGACAAGAGTTTTTGTGACCTGGAAGCTGCAGAATGTACAACAATGAGTAAAATATGCAGAAATAAGAGGCAAGAAGTCAACAGCGTAAACACATACCTTTATTTTTGCTGTAATCGGTGTCAAGTCCGAACAATATGCGAAGATCAGGTGACATCGCATCAGCTGAGTAAAAGTGGTCTAATACATGTGAGTCCTAACTGCGTCATAAAAACGGATAGTTTCACCGTGACGCCACATAAACTTCAAACAAGTGAAGTGAAATTAAGACCAGATATATATGTACCTAAGACTCCTCAGATAAATAACATCATCAACATTACCATCCCTACCACTCCATCACAGGATGATTCACGCGACATGCAACAACAATTATCCCTGCTAGGAGAGAGGATAAACAAGCTGAAGCAAGCAGAAGTAATATCAACAGACATCTCCTATCACAATATTCATCACTACACCATGATTTATGTGGTATGCGGAATATTAGTCATTATTGGAGTAGTGACGATCATCAGAAAGCTGCAATGTGGATGGTTGGTGCACAGCACTGCGCCCCCTACACCACCGCCGGCACCAACGCAGTCCACGCCGCCGCCCGCGCTGCCGCCACCGACCGCCGGCTACGCCCGCACCGCACCACAACGCGCGCGGGCGCTGCCCGCAATCACAGCATCGAGGTACCGACCATACACCCCCGTGCTGATAAGAACACACGGGTACAATTCAAAAGTACAGATTATTAGTGTTTTTATATACTTTGTTTATTTAATGAATTATGTTTTTGTTGCAATTAGTAGGTAATTATGGCAACATCAAAGTAGATTATAAAATATTTCAATGTAGTAACATTTCTCTTGGAATCGGGCAATCCCGAACGAAATACAGTGAAACAACGAGCTCTGCGTTTTATTTATTATCATCGCACCACGAAGTCCAGCCCCTAATAAAAAGATTCTACAGTCCACGCTCAAACATTGGTCCTTCGAGCCGACCAGAGGATTTCAACCGTGGAGCGCGAAAAGGAGCATTTTTGTAAGAAAACCTGCATTGGATTGTCCGCCATTTTGCCTTCTTCGTTCGTCGCGAATTCATTCGGCGAACGCGTTCAAGCAAAGCAAGACAAAGAGCATCTCTTCTCTCCCCGTGTGGCTGTGTGTGGTGTGCGACGTTGCCATTCAGCGTTGCATGCCGCGCGAGCGAGAGCCCGCGCAAACGAGAAGATAGAAACAAGACACGAAATACGTCACAAAACGAGTGCGATCGAGAAGTCAAATACATCGTCGCGCGAGAGTGAGTGAACAAACAACAACAAGACCGAACCACGCGCGCGATCTTGCCACGTCTCGCCGCGTCACGTGACCGAAGCGAATCTACAACCTGTGCGTCTGTGCGGTGTGCCTGCGCGACGCCGATTACTTTCTGTGGACGCCATTTTCTTTCTTGTGTTCATTCGTAGTTTGGACTAGAAACTAAATAATTAGAAACGATTGGGTAGTTAAATTCCTAATTGTAAGATACAAGTTTGCCCAGTTGTTCTAAGAGGCAAGCTGATTGTAGCAGAGTAGTGATAACAAACGTGGTTGGTAGAATTTTGTTCTTTGTGGCTGTTGTGGAAGTGCAAAAATGTCAGACCAAGAGTCAGAACCTGATGTGTCCAAGCTATTAGCCAAACTCATAGCTCGTCGGGGGTTCGAGAAGGCTAAGATTTCACGTGCTCTAATTTTCATTCAAAAAGATTTAACACAGTGCTCGCGTGATCTATTGATGCAAAAACGTCACGGTATATCAACTGCTTTCCATGAATATGAAAAATATTGCCGTGATATTTTCGTTTTAGCCCCTACCGACACAGAGAAAATGGAGTCAGTAGAAGAAAGCTACTTTACAATTATGTGTGCTATTGACAAGGCAATTCAAAAATGTAAGCCTTCGGTAATTAACCCGCCTGAAACTTCTACCACGGCCACCTCGAGCAAAACGAAATTACCACCAATAAATATAAAAACGTTTGATGGTAAGTTAACTGAATTTATACCATTCATTAATCTCTTTAAATCAATGATTGATAACGACAAGAACCTGGACCCTTTGCAAAAACTTTATTACTTGAGGACATTTCTTGTGGATGAGCCATTTAATCTCATTAAAAACTTACCTATGTGTGCAGAATCTTACAAAGAAGCATTAGAGCTCCTTGACAAAAGATTCAATAACAAACAGAAAATTATTAACCAACATATCAGTAACATTTTAGATTTGAAAGGTGTGAGTAGGTCTACAGCACAAAATTTGAGAGATTTTATTGCTGACGTTAGGCAGGAGATAGCTGCAATAAAAAATCAAGACCCTAGAGTCAAACACTGGGATCCTATGTTGCTATGTATTCTTTTTCGAAAAATAGATGCGTTTTCGGCGAGGGCTTTCCAACTCGAGAGGGATGAAGCTGTGGACCCAACGCTTGAAGAATTCCTGGATTACCTGGGAAAGCGAGCTATGGCGTTGGAGACTGCAGGCCAGGGCCAGCAGACACTGCACTCTAGCACCAGTAAGGTAGCAGCTGCTGCTGTCACCGGACCGGCATGCAGCTATTGTAAGTCTCATGACCATAAATTATTTAAATGTAAAAAATTCAGTTTACTGACTGCTAACGACAGACTTAAGTTTATAAATGAAAACAAAATGTGCATTATATGTTTGGGGTCACACACAGGCAAATGTAGATTCCACTTTCGGTGCACAGAGTGCAAATCACCTCATAACACCCTGTTGCACTGCGATCCACCAAAAGGTCCTGTCACATTGACCGGCAATACTGAAAATAATGTTCTACTCCCTACAGCAAGAGTAAAGGTCTTCGGCAAAGATGGTATTGAATATCATATCAAAGCCCTTCTGGATTCGGGCTCACAGGTATCCTTTATTACCACAAATGTGATCCAGCGATTAGGTTTGAATCCCAAGCAAGTAGATACAAATATTATTGGCATCTCCAATTCAAAGGCTAAAGTTAACTATTGCATGCCGTTGGATGTTTATTCCTTGAAGTCTCCATTCAAAGCCACAATCACATGTCATGTAGTAGACCAGATAACATGTAATTTGCCTCAATACAGGTTTGACATTTCCGAATTTAAATTGCCAACCAATATTGAGTTGGCTGACGAAGGATTTAATGTGCCAAGCGAGATACACATGTTGATCGGTTCCGATGTCATGTTCCAGGCTATGCTCCCGAGCTCACACCCGATGGAAGTGGTAAGCACGGCGGCTCCATCGCCGTCTGAGCAGTCCGCGGTCGGCTGCACAGCGTCTCCGCCAGCGCCTAGTCTACGCATCATTAATACTGTCTTCGGTCACATAGTCGGAGGTAACATTCTCCAAAACCAAGCTGTCTGTAATAAAGTTGTTTTGAAATGTCAACTAGAGCCTGCTCAAGGTTTAGGTAATGCAATGAATCAGTTTTGGACTCATGAGAAGGTTCCAGAGATCTTCAAGGAACAAACCTCAGAAGAGGAACTTTGCGAACAATTATTTCAAAGTACTGTAAAATTGGAAAACAATCAGTTTCAAGTTGCTTTGCCATTAAAATTGCGTTTGTCTGATGTCAATGATACCTTGGGCGAATCATTCCATTTAGCTTTAAAACGATTTTTGAATCTAGAAAAAAGATTACATTCCAATTTAGATTTATTCATGCAATATCAACAGTTCATACATGAATACCTACAACTCAATCATGGTCACTATGTTGACATTGAGTTGTACGAATTAAACAAACAGGCAGTCTACTTTCTACCGCACCACGCGGTAATAAACGAAAAAAGTAAAACAACTAAATTGCGCACAGTCTTCGATGGCTCAATGAAAACGAATAAGAAAATCTCGTTGAACGACTTACAATTAAATGGGCCAGTGGTTCAGCGAGACTTATTCGACATTATTATGCTCTTTCGTTTAGGTAGATATACTTTCACAGCTGACATTAAGCGTATGTTTCGCAATATCAGAGTAGACCCTGCATATACCTCTCTTCAAAATATACTTTGGAGAGACAACAAAGATGAGCCAGTCAAATGTATAAGACTAGATACTGTTACATACGGGCTAAAAAGCTCGAGCTTTCTGGCAACGCGTTGTCTAGATGAGTTAGCAAATAGGTACGTACAATCCTACCCCCTAGCTTCATCCGTTGTCAAAAACAATATTTTTGTGGATGATGTAATTTATTCTCATGATGATTTGCAAACAGTTCTTGAAACAAAAGAGCAACTGCATGACCTGCTCATGTTAGGTAGTTTCAACATGCACAAGTGGGCCTCCAATGATCATAGGGTTCTGCTCAACATCCCTCCTAGTGAACAACATTTCGATAGTTTTGATTTGCAGAAAGAAAATTTTAACATGAAAACCTTAGGGTTACAAATAAATATTAAAGAGGATAAATTTATTATTTCATCTCCTGAACCATTTAATGCAGCAAGGGTAACCAAGCGATGCATACTTAGTTACATAGGAAGATTTTACGACCCCATGGGTTTTGTGAGCCCAATTGTAGTTACCGCAAAGGCCATCATGCAGAAACTGTGGATGTCAAAGACAGATTGGAATGAAAGTCCCTCACCTATTGTTCAAAAAGAGTGGCTCGAGTTTACAGCTGATTTAGCAAACATGAAAACTATTTTAATAAATAGAAATGTAGATGTTTTAGAATCCCACACAGCTGAACTAGTTGGCTTCGCGGATGCTTCTAGTACAACGGCCTATGGATGCTGCGTGTATCTGCGACTCTCCGAGAACTCAGGTACCATACGAACACATCTACTCTGTTCCAAGTCTAGAATAAATCCTGTAGATAAAAAAGGAACGACTATTCCTAGGCTTGAATTAAATGCTGCACTTTTACTGTCAAAACTGATAGTAAAAACGTACGAAACGCTAAAACTAAAATGTAGTATTAAAAATGTATATTTATTTAGTGACTCACAAATCGTACTGGCATGGCTTAACACTGAGATTACTAAATTGCAAGCGTACGTAGCGAACAGGGTGAATGTGATTCGTCAAAATACTAGTAAATGGAGCTGGCTTTACGTCAACACGAAAGAGAACCCCGCCGACCTGATCAGCAGAGGAGTGCGCCCGAGTGAGCTGGGCGACTGCGAGCTGTGGTGGCGAGGGCCTCAGTTCCTGCGAAATGGTGAGTACAATTTTGCTTCTAGCAATACTTCCTTTCCTCTCGAACACGACTTACCGGAGGTGAAGAACCGCTTGACGCTATCCAGCAACGTATGCCGCAGCTTGCTCCCTCTTGAGTATGTTATCGAACGCTTACATAACTATTCAGATATTAACAAAATGGTTAGGCTTTTTGCGTATATATTGAGGTTTTTAAATAACACAAATAAAAATAATAAGAAAGTAAATACAAGTTATTTACAAAGCACAGAATTAAACCATGCACTGATGCTTTTAATCAAACACGAACAGGGCAATTTTTTCCACATTGAAGTGGAAGCCTTAAGAAAAGGCAACAATGTAAAAGGAAATTTATTAAATTTGCATCCTTTTCTTGACGATTTAGGTCTTCTACGCGTTGGTGGGAGGTTGCATAATGCAGAGATCAGTTACGATCAGAAACACCCTATCATCCTTCCTAAAAGCTCTCTTATTACTAATCTGCTTATTAGGAGCGAGCACGAAAAATTATTGCACGCAGGGCCAAGGCTTTTGTTGGCAAATCTAAATCAGAGATTTTGGTTGGTGAATGGTGTACAAGAAGTAAAGAAAATTACTCATAAATGTATAACTTGTTTCAGACAAAAGGCAACTGTAGTCAAGCAGTTAATGGGCTCCTTGCCAGCGGGTAGAGTCACTGCTACGGCTCGACCTTTTCAGAAGATCGGAGTGGATTTCGCTGGGCCGGTTCAAGTAAAGCTTTCCCGTATAAGACGGTCAGTAATAGGTAAAGGTTACATTCTAGTTTGTGTTTGTTTCGCGACAAAGGCAGTTCATCTAGAACTGGCTTCCGATCTAACCACAGAAACTTTCCTTGCGTGCCTTAGAAGGTTAATTTCGAGACGAGGGCTGCCCACAGAAATTCACTGCGACAATGCTAGCACATTCAAATGTGCAAGGAGCCAGTTAGCTGAGCTTTATTCACTGCAGTCTTCACAGAATCACCAGGCAAGAGTGCACGAGTTTTCCTCTCAGAGAGGTATACATTTTCACTTCATACCCAGTTACTCGCCTACGTTCGGTGGTCTGTGGGAGGCTGCAGTGAAGAGCACAAAGTATCATTTGAAAAGAGTAATGCAAAATAATACCCTAACGTATGAACAATTAGCAACTTTACTTACCGAAATAGAAGCTGTTTTAAATAGTCGCCCACTGTTACCATTGTCGTCTGATCCTAATGAATTTTGTTACCTTACGCCAGGACATTTTATCATAGGTACTTCATTAACAATGTACCCAGAAAAAGACGTAAGTAACGTTCCACAAAATCGCTTGAAATTGTACCAAATATGTTCTAACATAAAACAGTCGTTTTGGAAACAGTGGCACAAGTACTACTTGAACGTATTGCAAAATAGGCCTAAATGGCTAAATGAAACATGTAATGTAAAGATAGGCAGTTTGGTAATTCTTAAAGAAGATAATATTCCTACAATGTCATGGCCTATGGCTAGAATTGTAAAGGTCATTGCGGGACATGATGGGAAAGTCAGAGCTGTAGAAGTCTTGACTCCTAATAATAAAACTCATCTTCGATCTATACATAAGATATGTGTATTACCTATAGAAAATAAGTAAACATTTTAGTTCCTAAAATTAGTAATAGGTGTCAGCACAGTCCTTGTATTTTAGTACCCTCTACATTTGCTTGGTGCTGGAGCCACAACTTTCTAGTTGTAACAAAATAAGTTGACAAATACCTTGTAATTTCCTAGATATTGATCTGTGTTCAAATATTTTTATTTACATTTTGTGTATGAATAATAGGGTCTTGTGCCATCCCAAGAAACGTTATTGTCTCCGTAGGGCTAAGTATTTTAAAAGCAGTGCATATTTAGAAATCTTAGGGTCATAGTACCATTAAATAAGAATTGTATTTTTTTGTATTTTTGTTAGAAAATAAGACTGTGTACTTTCATGTTTAAAAATTATTATTTTTTTACATTTACTTGCTATGTTAAGTTCTTGCTAGGTGGCAGCATGTTGCAATTAGTAGGTAATTATGGCAACATCAAAGTAGATTATAAAATATTTCAATGTAGTAACATTTCTCTTGGAATCGGGCAATCCCGAACGAAATACAGTGAAACAACGAGCTCTGCGTTTTATTTATTATCATCGCACCACGAAGTCCAGCCCCTAATAAAAAGATTCTACAGTCCACGCTCAAACGATTAGAGATTAATATATTGTTTAATTTCCCACGCCTACCGAACGGCGTGAGAATCCTGAGGGGGATGTGCCTTTGCCCACACGTGAGAGAAAAGAAATCATGAATTTGTTTTACCTTGTCACCGCAGACAGGATAGATTGAAGGCTCGATTCGAGGCAGGGGAATGCGGGAGAGGATACCGTTTTGGAATGGGGGATGGGATCGAACCCTTGCCGTCGCTGTCCGACGCCGTCGCCGGCGCGCTGCTGGCGGCACGTGGAGTCGCCGCCGATACGACTATGTGCGTCACAACACAAATCACTTGACCGCTGACGCGAATCTAATTACAAGCAATAGCCCGACGCTATGAGGTAGATTTACACTCTGACCAGGCCCGATGCCTGTATTACAATTGTTACACCGAAACAATCAATGCCACGGGGCCCGAGCCGCCATGTTATTCTCCCGATGAGACCAGACCAAGAGAAAGATAACCTCCAATTTTTCATCTCGTTCCGGTACGAGTGACAGCTGCGGTTCTGTTTCCGTTCCGAGTCGCGCAACAAGAGGAGGTGCGTTCCGAAGCACCAATATTAAACAGTCACCCGCCCGGACAGGCCCGAACCTGTCCCTAATCAATAGGAAGGCGAGAAAGTGTTGCGACTGCTCTCTTGAGGACCGAGTCCCCCACCTTGACTTCCGCTGATCGAGGCGTGCCATCCCGACCCGTGTACAAATTGACGATCCGTTCTCGTCTCCATCTCAATGATGGCAGGTTCGCATCCTTAATCAGCACCAAATCACCGACTTGAGGGGGGCTCGTCCGGTCAGTCCACTTAAGGCGCTGCTGCAAGATGTGCAAGTACTCAAGGGACCACCGTTTCCAAAAATCTTGAGCCATCTGCTGCAACATCTGCCACCTAGTTAACCGACTTAACTTAACATCACCGAATGGGTATTCTGGCAGGGCGTTAAGGGGCTGACCTATCAGGAAGTGACCCAGCGTCAACGCTTCCAAATCATTTGGATCCGAACTGAGCGGGCACAACGGACGCGAGTTCAGTGTCATTTCAATTTTACAGAACAGCGTCGCAAGCTCTTCAAAGCGTAGAGAGGTCTCACCGATGATCCTCGTCAGGTGCGACTTAGCCGATTTAACCGCAACCTCAAAAATTCCTTCCCAATGAGGACATCCCGGCGGACTGAAAACCCATTCAATCCCTCGTCGGGAGCAAGCCGTACCGATGGCGTCCTGGTTACCGTTCAGGAATTGAGTGACCTCCTGCAGATATCGCCTGGCTCCGACAAAATTTGTGCCGTTGTCCGAACGGATTAATGTCGGGAGGCCCCTTCGTGAGACGAACCGATCCAGACAAGCGATAAATGCCTCCGTAGTGAGGTCACTGACCACCTCCAAGTGGACCGCCTTCGTGGCCAAGCACACGAAGACGCACAGGTATGCCTTCACTAATCTGGCGTTCCGCAGCTGTGAAGACTTGACCATGAATGGTCCCGCGAAATCCGTTCCGACACCCGCAAAGGGCCGGATTTCTTTAACCCTATCCGAGGGCAAATCGCCCATCTGGGGCTGCATCGTAGCCGCCTTGGCCCGATAACAAGGCAGGCACCGAAATACGACGCTACGCACTTAGCGTCTTCCCGATAGAATCCAGAACTCGCGCTGGAGAAACGCCATCAAGGCGTGGCATCCGACATGCCCATTCCGAATGTGTCGATCCTGTATCAACAGTTCGACCAACTTCCCTTTCCTAGGTAGTAACAACGGGTGGCGAGCCGCATAAGGCAGGTTGGCATTCTGCAGCCGACCTCCTACCCTCAGCAATCCTTGAGGGTCAATAAACGGGTTGAGCCGAGCTTAGCTCCCTTCAGTTGGACGCGTCCGCGTCTCAGAATGTCCAATTCGGACTTAAAGTGCACCGTCTGCACGTTCCGTATCAATGCTAACAACGCATGGTTCCGTTTCCGTGGTGTCAGGACCTGTGTCCGCACTCGTGGCGCCTCAGAATTCCGACAATTCCGCGCAAATCGGCAGATCCAGGCGGTCACATTGACCAGCTTGTCGAGCGAGCTGTACCGTTCCAGCAGGCTGAACTCCTCTTCCGGCTCTGGCTGCGTCGTACAGACACCGACTGTCAAGGCGCCGTTCGCCGTGGTAAAGCGTGGACTCATTGGCCAATCCGATTCGGCTTGAGTCAACCATTTTGGACCCCACCACAAGGGATGTCCAACCAACTCCGGAGCGTGACACCCACGAGACGCACAGTCTGCTGGGTTCATTTCCCCTGGAACATGTCTCCATATTAAGGGAACCTCCGAAGTCAAAATCTGCGAAACCCGATTCGCCACAAAAATCTCCAGCTTGTGAACTGAAGCCTTCAGCCAGCATAACACGATCTGGCTGTCCGTCCAAGCGTAGACCGTATCTTCCAACGCTATTGACCCACGAAGGACCGTCATCGTGTGGTTGAGCAGACGAGTCAGGACAGCCGCTCCCGAAAGCTCTAACTTGGGAATGGTCAGGCGAGTGCGCAACGGCGCAACCTTGCTCTTGGCCATGACCAACCGCACATCAACCTACCCGAGGAGTCGACCGTAGGCAGATACACCGCAGCTCCGAAGCCCTTCACCGAGGCATCGCAAAACCCATGCAGGGTGGCGGTGTATCGTTTGGTGGGGACCAACCTCCGTGGCAGTAAAATCCGATTAATGCCAGGGAGGGTCGAAAAGAACGAGTCCCACTCCGAGCTCAATGATCCGCCGATTGGGTCGTCCCATTTCAGCTCAGCAGACCACAATTGCTGCATAAAACACTTGAGCTGAAATGTTACCGGGGTGATCCACCCGTTTGGATCAAATTTCCTAGCCACCGTTGAGAGGACGTTCCGTTTTGTCCAGACCTTCGGGGAGTCCAACTCGACCCGATACGAGAACATGTCTGACACCGGCTGGTACTGGACGCCTAATACCGACAACATATTTGGATTTTCCAAATTTTCAAAAATGTGGGGATCCTGCTGGTAGTCATCCGGAAGTACAGTCAGTAACTCTGTAGAGTTCGACATCCATTTCCGGAGCTCGTAACCTCCACCCCGTAAGAGCTCAACTAGCTCGTTCCGTTGAGCGAGCGCCTCCTCCACGGAATCTGCACCGGTACAGATTTCGTCCACGTAGAGGTCCTGCTCCAGGATCGCTGCTCCTCTAGGGAAATTTAACCGTTCTCGATCCGCTAACTCCCGAAGAGTGCGAATCGCCAAATAAGGACTAGACCGTAGCCCGTACGTGTTGGTGTTCAACTCGTACACCCTGATGGGCTGATCTGGGCTCTCTCGCCACAGTATCAGCTGATACCGTCTATCGTCAGGGTGAATGACCGTCTGTCTAAACATCATCCGGATGTCAGCTACAAACACAACATTGTGTCGACGGCACCGTGTGATAACATCCGCGATGTCATGATTCAACTTCGGCCCTGAATGCAAACACTGGTTCAGGTTCATGCCGTTAGATGTTGATGCCGATCCATCGAACACTACCCGTATTTTGCCCTCCGGGGTCCTCAAGACCGCGTGATGAGGCAGGAAGCAGTGGTCTTCACGCTTCCAGTCGATACCCGAAACCGACATGTGGCCGAGCGACTCGTATTCCCGCATGAAGTCGACGTACTTCTGCCGGAAAATCCCGTCACGCTTCATGCGTCGTTCCATCGACAGAAGCCGCGTCTCGGCTGCATGGTGTGAACTGCCCAGCGGTGGGCGATCACTCCGAAATGGAAGACGTGTGAGAAATCGACCTGACCGAAGGCGACCAGTATTGTTCCGATAAAACTGTTCACACTCTTCTTCAACCGGGTCCAACCGGCGTACCGTAGGTGGTTCCTCCACCTCCCAAAACTTCTGTATCACCTCCGAGAGTACAGAACCGAATAAGGGACTACGAGTCGCTAGGCGTGGGGCAGCCGGCATGACCGGACCCATTACCGCATGGCCCAGTCTGGTGTTGACCGAAACCAGACCAGTCGCCTGCAAAACGTGGATACCTGGCACTAACAGGTATCCTAAGGCATCGACACCCAATAAAATGTCTACTGGGCACGGAATGTCGAACTCCGGGTCTGCCAGTGACAACCCAGCGACCAACTGTCGCACCGAGGGCGAAAACCGTACGTGAGGGTGTGAGCCCATCACATTAGGCATGACTAATGCCGTGACCGTCAGATTCACCGATGAATCCACCCGTGAAGAGAGAGTAATCCAACATACTCCCTTAACGGAACCGACTTCCGTGTTCCCAATTCCCCGAATGGAATGTGGGTACTCCCTTACCGAAATGCCCAACCGTCTTACAAGGTTGCACGAGACTAAGCACCCCTAGGCCCCCGAGTCCAATAGTGCTCGTGCCACACAAGATTTGCCGTCCGAACTCCACGGAGGCGGTGGGGAGCATGACCGTCTGTGGAGTGGCGGCACCCTGTAAGTGGGCGGCGTGTCCCTAGCGGGAACCTCCGCGGGATCCGAACCCGCTGGGACCCCCGTCGGCCTGGTAACTCGGCTGCTGATATGCCACCGGTGGCACCGGTTAGGTGACTGACCAACTCCTTCGGTTCACCCCGCAGTGCCATCAATAGCTGGGCCAACTTGTAGGCGCTGTCCAGGTCGTCCCGACCGTGGACCAGGCTATCGAACAAATTGATGAATGCCGGCCACTCATCAATTGCCCCACCGAAGGCCGGAATCTCCAGGTGAGGAAGCCGTCCAACCACACCCTTAGGGGGGGGGTCTCCGCTACCCTCCCCGCGGTCATCCCGACGCGACCGCTTAATTTTTTTCGGCGCGACGCTCGATGTCGCCCAAGCACTCCATCGCTTGGTCAGCATCCGCGCAGAGCTGCCTCACTGCAGCCACCGAGGCCTCATCCGTAAGCCCGAGGGCTTCAGCCTCGGCAGCCAGCCGACACACCTTCCCGACGCGTGTCATTGCGTCCTCCACACGCTTGAGCAGGACATCGTCCATGTCGGGTCGCTCCACATACTTGTGAGTATGGGCGAGCCATCTTATCTCCTCACGGACACCATATCGCAGTACCGTCAAGGGCGAAGGTGCCATGGTTACCGATTTAATTGTTCCTGGTCCTATGCTTCACTGCCGAACTAAGCACAGCCAGATACCAGCACTTTCCCGTCAGCGCTGGGCACAGAAATTAAAACTAAGTTGTAAAACCCAAGGCAACCACTAAACAATTAAATCATAAAAAATATTTAATATGGTCGCCCTGTGGACATACACCTTATAATATACACTCTAAATCAATTAGAGAATGCCACCATGTGGTACAATACAAATAACACACAAAAGGTTATTATAAAAAAAACTATTTTTCTAGTAGTGGCCCCTCCGATAGGAACCACACATCCTTTGAGGTCAGCAAAATCAGCTTAATACCCCTTAAATAGCCCGACCCTGCTGTGTAAACCGCAATAACACTGTAGGACTATAGAACCCGACGTTCTATCGCAAGTAATACAATCTAGTTACTTCGCAGAATGACTGTTCAATCTTTTATGCTCAACAACAGTAGTTTCCGACTACAATTTATAACAACTGTTAACTAAATTGGCACTTATACTTTCACTTACCGAAAATGAACTTTAATCGTGGTATACCGACCACAGACTCATTGCCGACTTGAGCCAATCTGGGATATTATTTTCTCCCAACTACAATGTGACAAAGGCAACCCTACCGTGAATCGATGATTTCCCACTAGGAAACCGCGCTTCTGCTACCAAAATGTTTAATTTCCCACGCCTGCCGAACGGCGTGGAATCGTGAGGGGGATGTGCCTTTGCCACGTGAGAGAAAAGAAGTGATGAATTTGTTTTACCTTGTCACCGCAGACAGGATAGATTGAAGGCTCGATTCGAGACAGGGGAATGCGGGAGAGGAGACCGTTTTGGAATGGGGGATGGGATCGAAACCTTGCCGTCGCTGTCCGACGCCGTCGCCGGCGCGCTGCTGGCGGCACGTGGAGTCGCCGCCAATACGACTATGTGCGTCACAACACAAATCACTTGACCGCTGACGCGAATCTAATTACAATCAATAGCCCGACGCTATGAGGTAGATTTACACTCTGACCAGGCCCGATGCCTGTATTACAATTGTAACACCGAAACAATCAATGCCACGGGGCCCGAGCCGCCATGTTATTCTCCCGATGAGACCAGACCAAGAGAAAGATAACCTCCAATTTTTCATCTCGTTCCGGTACGAGTGACAGCTGCGGTTCTGTTTCCGTTCCGAGTCGCGCAACAAGAGGAGGTGCGTTCCGAAGCACCAATATTAAACATATATTGTTGTGTAATTTTATTAAGTTACCTACTTTTGACATGTAATTATTTAAGATTTTTCTCATCTCAGGCCCCGGAATATGTACGATTCCATCGTGCATCGTCAGATATTTTAACGTCAGCTTTAATGTTTATTGCTGTTTTCATTATTTTGTAAATTAGAATTATCGATCAGTTTACATTCGTCTATCAATAAGTGCGCACCAATTGTAATCATTACAAATAAAGTGATTCATCAATTTATCACTCTTTTTTCCTGTTCCACCAATCATCATCAGAATCAAGTTTAAGGTACCGCCAGCAAGGACTCGTACATTAAGTGGTCCTTCGAACCTATGTTTAGTGTAACTTTGTGTTTTAATCATGTGACTGCGAATCGGCTCTGCTGGCCTGCCACCAGCGGCAATCCCCGGTAGAGTTGAAAAGGCGCAAAAGGTTATACGTGAGGAATACAAAAGCATTAGACACGCACGACCAAGCGATCAAGGATTCAAGCCATAAGAAGGTTTTTATCAAGAGAACAAGCTCTCCCAAGTTTAACAAGAGATCAAGCTCTACAAGTTAATCAAGTAACAAGGTTTATCAAGAAACCCGTAAAAAGCGAATGACAAGGAACTCAATTTCATCAAAGGAACAGGAACTATCAAACAAGTGATTTTATCAAGAAATTCATCAAGGAATTATCAAACAAGTGATTTTATACTTATATCTAGCAACTGAGCCGTAATGGAGACAAGCCAAGAATTCGTCTACCTGTTGCAAAATCAGCAGCAAATTGTTGACGGAATAAATCAGCTGTGGTCAAATTTGACCACATTACAAGAAAGATGGACAATATCGTAAGGCAGATTATATCAAAAGGAGGGTGGAGACTTTAGATAAGTATTGGGCTGAGTTTCAACGGAATCATGATGGCTGAAAATCAAGATAACGACTACTTTACTGCCAATCAATATGAGCGTTCCCAATCCTTTTACCAAGAAATAAGGGAGTCGATCGTCAAGAGCCCCGCGTTTTCCCTAAAACCGTCTACGCCACTAGTAATTCCTAGGACGGTTGAAGTGGCGGGTGAAGATAAGTCAAGCGCTGAATCAAGTCAGCATCATCCTAGGCAGAACAATCTACACGCCGAATCTGCCCAAAATACTCCCAGCAAGTTAGAGGAAATGTTGCCTCAGCAAACAAGTAACTTCAAAGCCTTCTCCCGCACGCTGTCAAGCATCCACTTATCAGAAGTAAAGGAAAAGTGGGAATTCGACGACCTATTCAAGAACTTAGAAGCACGGTGGACAACTATCGATAAACTTCATTGGGACATAAATAGCGAGCTCCATGGGGAAGAAAATGAATATTATGAGCAGACCTTCACCAAGTACGAGAAGAGCTACTGTGATATAAAAAGAGAGATCAATAACAAGCTGTGGTCAGTGGCTCACTGTGAAAAGTCCACGCCAAAACTGGACATTCCTGTTTTCCATGGCAACTATCAACAGTGGACATCCTTTAAAGATCTTTTCACTTCACAACAATCCCTGCCTATCAAGTGCGCAGAAGATGCAGTTTCTAAAAAGCAAAATTAAGGGAGAACCTGAACGCCTCATCCAGCACCTACAGATAAGCTCCGAAAATTACGTCACCTGCTGGGATATCATCAACCCGAGCCGAGAGAGACGAACAAAGGAACCACGGCAGAATCACATTCTAGTCCTGCCGTTTGCAACTTAGCAAAATGCCCACGCCATTGATCGTGTTTGTGCCTACAGTGACTAGTCGAATCGACTGAGAAACAATTATTGTAACTAGATATCCATCTCAATGAAGGTTAGTGCAATTAAACGATTTGTCGCAAAGGATTTGGAAAGCATTTTGATCAGCGCAATGGCGGCTTGCTTTGGGTAGGAGCGTGCACAAATCAGTACTACTCAAGCAACAAGGCTACTTCGAATAATCAATCAAGAAATCAGGTAAAATGTCCGGTTTGCGCTCAAGATCACGGGGTCTATTATTGCCCACAGTTCAGAGGAATGGATCCTGCGACGCAAAAGAAAACAATTACGAAGTTTAACATGTGTAGTAACTGTCTCTATTCACATAAAGGGAAAGATTGTTCAAAACGAGAAATATTTAATAAAAATGACGTCAAGACGTTTCAGTAATGTCACGAACATCCATAGTTCTTGACATTACAGATACGGTGACTAAGAGATATGTCCCAGCCGAGGTGAAGTGTGCGTAAGGAGCGTGTAATGAAGAAGATGAACGCCAGCCTATTCGGATAGATTACCCAGAGATCAGACTGTATCAAGTGGCGACCGAAAACAATATAAAGAACTTGTTCAAATATACTAAATGGGAGGATGGACTGAAGAAGCACCTCATAAGAATGCCTGAGACATTTTATTAACTGTTTCCTAGGTTTATGGGAATGAAACGAATATCGTGCGTGGTTAGGGTGGAACGTCGTAACTCATTGCCTTTTAGGCAGTAAGGAAATTATTGTTTTTTATGTTGCATTCAAAAGTATTGCGCATATGTACTAAGGCGGTAAAATTTATATGTCAAATCTGAAAATCTCATACAAAATTTACTCGATAATGTTATAAAAATATACCTGCTATAGAATAAGGTGTTACCGGCTTAAATGAAATACCCATTTTTCTCGTTTTCTTTAACATTTGATGCTGAACCATGTCAGGAAACATATCGGAATCATTGAAGGTTCCGTAACAAAATCTTCGCATAAATATTTTTTTTTCAAAATATAATTTATTTGTTAGATAAAGATTTTAATTTTCTGGACTGAATTATTATAAGTAGTTATTTTTTGAACTAATGATATTTGTCCAACCTGTACGGGCCTGTTTTATCAGAGTATCCCTCTTTATTCTACTTTATAGCTATATTAACATATTTTGGAACATCTACAATCCTTGATTCAACCAAGTCTCGGTGCAAACAAAATATTTTATCTAGTTTCATTTCATTCCTAATCTATGAACAAAAATCGGCCCATGTTGAGTTAAACCGTGAGTAAAAGTTAGAAACTGGGCGTAAATAAGGATTTGTAATCTCAATCAAAACTCAAGTGATACAAAGAACAGAGTTCTGAAGAAAAAAACATCGTGGTACCCGAAGCAGGACAACTCACTGTGCAATGTCGGGACATGACCAAGACAGATGTTTCAATCGACACTTGCAAGGGATTCCTCAAAAGAATGGGATATGGTTTTTACACAGCAAAAGAAAAGCCTTATCGACTGCCCTGCAAAAGAAGAAACGAGACTGTTGCCGATGAAGAAAAAAGCGTGGCCTATGGTAAGGATTGCATCAAGTGAAAAGTGAAGTTTTCAGCATCAGTAATTGTACGATTCCATCGTGCATCGTCAGATATTTTAACGTCAGCTTTAATGTATATTGCTGTTTTCATTATTTTGTAAGTTAGAATTATCGATCAGTTCACATTCGTCTATCAATAAGTGCGCACCAATTGTAATCATTACAAATAAAGTGATTTATCAAGTTATCACTCTTCTTTCCTGTTCCACCAATCATCATCAGAATCAAGTTTAAGATACCGCCAGCAAGGACTCGTACATTAAGTGGTCCTTCGAACCTGTGTTTAGTGTAACTTTGTGTTTTAATCATGTGACTGCGAATCGGCTCTGCTGGCCTGCCACCAGCGGCAATCCCCGGTAGAGTTGAGAAGGCGCAAAAAGTTATACGTGAGGAATACAAAAGCATTAGACACGCACGACCAAGCGATCAAGGATACAAGCCATAAGAAGGTTTTTATCAAGAGAACAAGCTCTCCTAAGTTTAACAAGAGATCAAGCTCTACAAGTTAATCAAGTAACAAGGTTTATCAAGAAACCCGTAAAAAGCGAATGACAAGGAACTCAATTTCATCAAGGGAACAGGAACTATCAAACAAGTGATTTTATCAAGAAATTCATCAAGGAATTATCAAACAAGTGATTTTATACTTATATCTAGCAACTGAGCCGTAATGGAGACAAGCCAAGAATTCGTCTACCTGTTGCAAAATCAGCAGCAAATTGTTGACGGAATAAATCAGCTGTGGTCAAATTACAAGAAAGATGGCCAATCTCGTAAGGCAGATTATATCAAAAGGAGGGTGGAGACTTTAGATAAGTATTGGGCTGAGTTTCAACGGAATCATGATGGCTGAAAATCAAGATATCGACTACTTTACTGCCAATCAATACGAGCGTTCCCAATCCTTTTACCAAGAAATATGGGAGTCGAACGTCAAGAGCCCCGCGTTTTCCCTAAAACCGTCTACGCCACTAGTAATTCCTAGGACGGTTGAAGTGACAGGTGAAGATAATTCAAGCGCTGAATCAAGTCAGCAGCATCCTAGGCAGAACAATCTACACGCCGAATCTGCCCAAAATACTCCCAGCAAGTTAGAGGAAATGTTGCGTCGGCAAACAAGTAATTTCGAAGCCTTCTCCCCCACGCTGTCAAGCATCCACTTATCAGAAGTAAAGGAAAAGTGGGAATTCGACGACCTACTCAAGAACTTAGAAGCACGGTGGACAACTATCGATAAACTTCATTGGGACATCGATAGCGAGCTCCATGGGGAAGAAAATGAATATTATGAGCAGACCTTCACCAACTACGAGAAGAGCTACTGTGATATAAAAAGAGAGATCAATAACAAGCTGTGGTCAGTGGCTCACCGTGAAAAGTCCACGCCAAAACTGGACATTCCTGTTTTCCATGGCAACTATCAACAGTGGACATCCTTTAAATATCTTTTCACGGAGGCCATTCACAACAATCCCTGCCTATCAAGTGGGCAGAAGATGCAGTTTCTAAAAAGCAAAATTAAGGGAGAACCTGAACGCCTCATCCAGCACCTACAGATAAGCTCCGTAAATTACGTCACCTGCTGGGATATCATCAACCCGAGCCGAGAGAGACGAACAAAGGAACCACGGCAGAATCACATTCTAGTCCTGCCGTTTGCAACTTAGCAAAATGCCCACGCCATTGATCGTGTTCGTGCCTACAGTGACTAGTCGAATTGACTGAGAAACAATTATTGTAACTAGATAGCGATCTCAATAAAGGTTAGTGCAATTTAACGATTTGTCGCAAAGGATTTGGAAAGCATTTTGATCAGCGCAATGGCGGCTTGCGTTGGGTAGGAGCGTGCACAAATCAGTACTACTCAAGCAACAAGGCTACTTCAAATAATCAATCAAGAAATCAGGTAAAATGTCCGGTTTGCGCTCAAGATCACGGGGTCTATTATTGCCCACAGTTCAGAGGAATGGATCCTGCGACGCAAAAGAAAACAATTACGAAGTTTAACATGTGTAGTAATTGTCTCTATTCACATAAAGTGAAAGATTGTTCAAAACGAGAAATATTAAATAAAAATGACGTCAAGACGTTTTTCTTAACTTCATCACGTCTAACCAACAGTTTATTTTACTACTATCAAAATTCTTACACTACTATCCTCTACGAACCTTTCACAATCAATTCTACCATTAGAATCAATCGTTAGACCTTCGTAACAGAACTTAAGTCATAGAAATCGTTTTGGAAAAATCTCCAAAATATTTTAATATTTTATTTTTTGTTTGATAGTAACCAACGAATAAAATTGCACTACAATCCACAACTAACTTCTTTTTCATAAGAAATAGATAAGAAAACTTGGTTTTTCAATTTCGGGGTCTAAGATTATTTTTCTCATCATATTTTTTTTTAGTTAGTACTAATGAAAATAGTTTTACTACTATCCACTACGAAATAATACAATCTACGAAAGTTGAAATATAATTCTTCTTTCACAACTAGATTCCAAACAACAATGTAACCGGTTACCAAACTTTGGTTACGAAAATGGACGAAGGGTTTCCCTTCGACTACCAAGTATTCCAGGTCTCTCACACTGGGTGTACATATATGAGTATGACTGCCAGGCCCACAGAACTATTAAAGGCTTCTTCCCGCAAGGTCCTGAGCGACCAAGCAACAGTGTAATAAAACAAAGATAGAACCACCGTTTTTGTAATGTCACGAACATCCATAGTTCTTGACATTACAGATACGGTGACTAAGAGATATGTCCCAGCCGAGGTGAAGTGTGCGTAAGGAGCGTGTAATGAAGAAGATGAACGCCAGCCTATTCCAGCGATGACCTCCAGCGAATTAGTCATGTACGCAGATGACGTGGCAGGAATCATCACTGACAGGACAATTGGAGGCCTTGAACAAAGCCTAAACCATACTATCACTGAACTGTCTCACTGGTTCCGTAACAACGGTCTCGTTCTCAACATAAAGAAAACTCACTTCCTCCACTTTGACCTATCAGGTCGCCGTCTCGTCCCACTGAACGTCCAAGTGGACGGAATGCGGGTCGATCAGGTGGAAGCGACAACGTTCCTGGGCTTCGAGCTGGACCGTAGACTCACATGGCGCACTCACGTGGCGCGACTGTGCGCGCGACTCAGCGGCGCATGCTTTGCGCTGCGGCGGCTGGTGCGCACGGTGCCGCGCAGTGTGGCGCGCGTGTGCTACTTCGCCACGGTACACTCGCTGCTGCAGTACGGAGCCGAGCTGTGGGGGCGCGCGGCGGACTGGGAGAGAGCATTCAGGATGCAAAAGCGAGCCGTGAGAGCGATAGTCCAGGTCCGCCGGGACGTGTCGGTAAAACCTCACTTTAAAGCGCTGCACATCTTGACGCTCCCGTCCATCGTCATACTCCAGGTGGCCGTGTATATGCACGAGAACATCCACTCTTTCCGCAGGCATCACGACATCCACGGACACGCGACCCGCAACGGTCACAGGCTCAGGACGGTTTCACACACCCTGGCCAAGTCATCGAAGTTGACTCACGTCATGGGTCCGACAGTATACAACCGCATACCAGAACATATTAAATCTGCGCCTAATTCCGCATGCTTCAAAAAGCGACTGAAACACTGGCTTGTCGAGAAAACTTTCTACTCATTCGCTGAGTTCGAAGCGACCAATATAAAATGTGATTCCAATTTAATGAAATGAATAACTAATTTAATTTAATACAATTCAAATTTAATGTAATACTTTGTGGCAATTTTAATATTAAATAATGGTATCTTAATTAATGGAATGCATTTTTATGTGTCTGACATTTTTTATACAGATGTATATTAATCAATTTTTTATTTATAATCTGACATGTAATTGACAATTACCAATAAATATGTTTCAATGTTTCAATGTTTCAATTCGGATCGATTACCCAGAGATTAGAATCAGATTGTATCAAGTGGGGACCGAAAACAATATAAACAACTTGTTCAAATATGCTAAATTGGAGGATGGACTGAAGAAGCACCTCATAAGAATGCCTGAGACATTTTATTAACTGTTCCCTAGGTTTATGGGAATGAAACGAATATCGTGCGTGGTTAGGGTGGAACGTCGTAACTCATTGCCTTTTAGGCAGTAAGGAAATTATTGTTTTTTATGTTTAATTCAAAAGTCATATGCAAGAATTGGCTTGAATATATGTATTGATCAGATTTTTGTTGTTTAGATGTGTTTATTCAGATTTAATTTTTATGGGTTATCTTAATTTCAGACACCGTAAAAAAATGTAACACGTTTTACCCACATAGACTAAGTAGGTATTCTACATATTGCGCATATGTACTAAGGCGGTAAAATTTATATGTCAAATCTGAAAATCTCATACAAAATTTGCTCGATAATGTTATAAAAATATACCTACTATAGAATAGGGTGTTACCGGCTCAAATGAAATAATACCCATTTTTCTCGTTTTCTCTAACATTTGATGCTGAACCATGTCAGGAAACATATCGGAATCATTGAAGGTTCCGTAACAAAATCTTCGTATAAAGGGAAACTTCAAATGGGATCAGTTTGAATGACCTGATGCACAAAGGATTTATTGTAACTGTCTGTTTATCTATGTTTTCTGTGCAATAAAGAATATGAATATGAATATGAAAGGACCCAATTTACAAAAAGATATTTTAATTCTTATACTAAAATGGAGACAACACAGAATCGCATTTGTGGCGGATATAGAAAAGATGTTTCGACAGTTGTGGGTACATCCAGAGGACCAACATCTCCAGAAAATCATATGGCGAGACACTCCACATCAACTCTTACAAGAGTATTAACTGACAACAGTCATCTACGGCACCAAGGCCGCCCCCTTTCTCGCCATGATGACGCTGAAGCAATTGGCGTGGGATGAAAGATTCAAGTACCCGGAAGCTGCCAAAATAGTTGAGGAATGTTTCTATATGGACGACCTGTTACATGGGTCAGATTCGGTGACGTCAGCCAAAAGATTACAAGAAGATCTCATTCAACTAATGAAAGCAGGCGGTTTCAATTTAAGAAAATGGAAGTCCAATCATCCCGCCTTAATGCAACAAGTCACCAACAAGGTTGAAGGTGCGATGGGCACATATCAGTTCATACAACCAGAATCGATGAAAACATTGGGACTTAAATGGAACTCGACACAGGACGTCTTCAAATTTCGATCGAAGATTGAAACCACGACTGAAAACAATACAGTTTGTACGAAAAGACAGTTGCTCTCGGAAATCGCCCGATTATTTGACCCTCTTGGCTGGCTCACACCTATTTCTACAAAAATGAAATTACTTTTTCAATCCGTCTGGAATAGAAATCTTCAGTGGGATGAAAAGATACCCAAAGATATTCACAAAGAATGGATAAAAATAAAACAGCACATAGCAGCTATAAATAACCTAAACATACCAAGATGGTTAGGTACAGAGACCTCAAGCGATATCGAGTTACACGGGTATTGTGACGCATCTCAAAAAGCTTACGCCTGCGTAATTTATTTTAAATTAAAAATAGATGGTCAATATCAAATCAGTCTCGTCGCTGCAAAATCAAGATTAGTACCACACAACATAGAGATTACATTGCCAAAACTGGAGTTGTGCGGAGCCCATTTGCTGGCCACACTGATGGAAAAAGTACTAGAAAGTTTGAGCAACCATCGTATTAAGATATATGGTTGGGTAGATTCGACTGCCGTCTTAGGCTGGCTTCAAGGTCAGCCCCAACGCTGGAAGCAGTTTTTTGGCAACAGGGTTCAACAGATTACTCAAGTAATACCCGCGTCATGTTGGCGGTACGTCAAATCTGCCGAAAACCCCGCAAATTGTGCTAGCAGAGGGCTCAACGCCACACAACTACAAGATCATCCACTTTGGTGGCATGGACCGACTTGGCTAAAAAGCCCTAAAGGATGTACAGCTTGTCTTAACACCATAGACGATGAGATAGTAATCACAAAAAATAGACATAACCATTAATTTATATTGATAAAGTATTTGGAATAATGAAACCATTGTCTTCCCAATGTATCTGGTTTTTAAGGTTCCGCACCCGAAGGGGACCCTATTACAGGTTACCTAAGCTTCCGCCTCTCCGGCTTTCTACCTGTCCCTCAGCGGGCTGTATCGAATTAACCGTAACAGGTAGAGAGTTTTTTTTTACAGAATACGTTTGTAATATGTAAAATAAAAATATGAAATAATTAATCTAAATATATAAAAATATAAATATATAAATATAAGAAGCCTTAAAATTCGGAAGACCAGTATTACTACCACATTGAACTAATATTTGCAACACTATTCTTTTGAAAGGAAAACTCCCTACTAAATTATGTCATTCCAACATTATTCTGCTGCATAAAAAGGGCGATAAAAGTGATGTAGGAAACTATAGACCTATCAGCCTCATATCACATATTTACAAAGTTTTTATTAAAATAATAGAAAACCGCATTGCTGGTCAGCTTGACTCTCATCAACCCCCAGAACAAGCCGGATTCCGCCCCGGCTTCTCCACCACAGATAATAATAATAATAATACCTCCTCACCTCCACACCCAAAAGCCCACACAAAAAAGCCTTTGCTGTCGTGGATACGCCGATTCACAAGTCGGAAACAAGACAGAAAATATGAGCCCTACATTACACTGGCGGAAAGTAGACGACCTACTGAGATGATAATAAAGGATGTTCAAGGAAGGGAATTTCACGGAGAGATAAATGACCTCAAAAACGGCAAACAAGTGTCACCCAAAAGCAAGATTTTGAGTCTCACACCTTTCCTCGATGAACAAGGCTTGCTCAGAGTTGGAGGAAGACTGAAACATGCACACATTAATCCAGAAATGAAACACCCTGTAATTTTGCCTCAAGAAAGCCGCTTGACGGAGTTAATTATCTTGCAAGCGCATGAACATTCCTACCACGGCGGTGCTCGGATTACATTGTCATTCATAAGGCAAAAATATTGGATACTCAGTGGAAACAAGACCACTAAGCAGTTTATTCGTCGGTGTATTACTTGCAAGAAACACAACTCTAATAAAAATCATCAAATAATGGTAGACTTACCTGAATCAAGGATCAACCCATCTCGTCCTTTCCTGCATACCGGCGTTGACTACACGGGACATTTCTACATAAAATCCAACAAGGGACGTGGTACCAAGACCACCAAGGGATATGTCGCAGTCTTCGTAAGCATGGTGACCAAGGCGGTGCATCTAGAGCTGGTTTCCGACCTGACAACATCTTCATTCCTCGCCGCTGTAAGAAGAATGGCAGCGCGCAAAGGAAAACCAGGACATTTTTACAGTGATAATGGGACCACCTTTGTGGGAGCTAACAGATGCCTACAACAAGAATTTCAGGAGATACAAGAGCTCATCAACGATCAATTTCTGAGGGAGATAGGAGACATGGAGATAACATGGCACTTCAACGCCCCTTCCTGGCCGTCAGCAGGAGGTCTATGGGAGGCAGCGGTGAAAAGTTTCAAATTCCACCTGAAGCGAGTGATTGGCGAACAACGCCTTACTTATGAAGAATTCTCAACTCTCCTCGCTCAAATAGAGGGTTGCCTGAACTCTAGGCTCTCTCTAGAAGTCCTTTATCTGAAGATCCTGAAGACTTAAATTATCTCACACCCGCTCACTTCTTAACCAGCGGACCAACTCTCACCTTGATTGAGACAGAAAAATCAGCGCACAAGATTGTACCTAACACAAACAATATTACAAGATTTGTGGAAAAGATGGGTATCAGAATATATGATACAACTAGCCGCCCGAAGCAAGTGGAAAAGTCCTCAGCGTAATATTCAAGTCGGCGATGTCGTCCTAATACATGATGACAATCTACCGCCAGGAAAGTGGGCGATGGGTCGTGTTATAGAATTGCAATAAGTCAAAGACGGATACGTGCGTATTGTTAAGTTGAAGACTAAGAATGGATATTTAAAACGGCCAATAGTAAAAATTTCAACCTTATTAGAAAACGACGAGAAGGTTAAACCACGTCATTCAAGTGACGTAGTTACGGCGACCGGACAGAGGCCAACGCGAACTAGCGCAGTCAGTCCTATCAAGTGCAATCTCAGTGCAGTGGTAACAGCTTTATTTCTGCTGCTAGCAATTGTCTGCAATTATCACTGCAATACAACCGTTACACAATTCAGGAAAGGACAAGCGATATATTTCGACAAGATCTCAGATATGACGCTGATTAAAGACGAGTAGAAAATCGTCGCCTATTACCACTTGGATCCTTATTGGGAAGGATAGACGCGTTCAACAAATTTACACAAACGCTCCAACAGACATGTAATATGATACGGGAACAAGCCCACTGTGCAATCATACTACTTCAATTACGGCACCGATTCTCCGAACTAGAGTACTACGATCGGGTTTTACTTACTCAGCACACGTCGAGCATGCGACTTGCCAGACAGCGCCGGCGCCGAGGTCTCATTAATGGTGTCGGATATCTCGCTAACGGATTGTTTGGAGTATTGGATGAAAATTTCGCCAAACAATACAGGAAAGACATAGCTCTAGTTCGAGACAATGAGAGACACATAGCATCACTTTGGAAAAATCAGACTTCAATCATAGAGGCAGAGTTCAATTTGTTAAAGGAAGCCGAAAATACTATGAAAAATCAACGCAAGATGATGAACCAACATATGAACGCAATAGAAGAATCCGTAAAGCAACTGAACGATGAAGTCCAACGAAATCACATCATGAAGGAACTTCCTTCACCATAGGAGCGACAACAGCAAGCAACATGCTACTCAGTCTACGGAATATTCAAAACATATTATTAGATACTATCACCGATCTACACCACGGTCGGTTCGATTACCATTTGTTAACTCCCGAGCAACTCATCAAGGAATTGACGACAATTGCAAGCCATTTACCCAAAGATGTATCGCTGCCGTTGCAGAACCTCCACACAGAAGTGTACAAAATTTATAAATTACTACAAGTAAAATCACGATTTTTGGACGACGTACTTCTCTTTGAAATAAAACTGCCACTCATCAGTCGAGACAGTTACGAAATTCATAAAATGATACCGATATCTGAAGCGACAGGACAACAAGCAATCAGTGTTGTCCCAGTATCAGATTACATTGCGCTAAACATGAAAAAGGACATTTACATTCCTTTGACCGAGAGCGACATCAGTTCCTGTTGGGTTCTTTATCAAACTCATTTTTGCCAACTCATGAAACCAGAGTATCACCTAAAAGACGACAAGAGTTTTTGTGACCTGGAAGCTGCAGAATGTACAACAATGAGTAAAATATGCAGAAATAAGAGGCAAGAAGTCAACAGCGTAAACACATACCTTTATTTTTGCTGTAATCGGTGTCAAGTCCGAACAATATGCGAAGATCAGGTGACATCGCATCAGCTGAGTAAAAGTGGTCTAATACATGTGAGTCCTAACTGCGTCATAAAAACGGATAGTTTCACCGTGACGCCACATAAACTTCAAACAAGTGAAGTGAAATTAAGACCAGATATATATGTACCTAAGACTCCTCAGATAAATAACATCATCAACATTACCATCCCTACCACTCCATCACAGGATGATTCACGCGACATGCAACAACAATTATCCCTGCTAGGAGAGAGGATAAACAAGCTGAAGCAAGCAGAAGTAATATCAACAGACATCTCCTATCACAATATTCATCACTACACCATGATTTATGTGGTATGCGGAATATTAGTCATTATTGGAGTAGTGACGATCATCAGAAAGCTGCAATGTGGATGGTTGGTGCACAGCACTGCGCCCCCTACACCACCGCCGGCACCAACGCAGTCCACGCCGCCGCCCGCGCTGCCGCCACCGACCGCCGGCTACGCCCGCACCGCACCAGAACGCGCGCGGGCGCTGCCCGCAATCACAGCATCGAGATACCGACCATACACACCCGTGCTGATAAGAACACACGGGTATAATTCAAAAGTACAGATTATTAGAGTTTTTATATACTTTGTTTATTTAATGAATTATGTTTTACAGATTAATATATTGTTGTTTAATTTTATTAAGTTACCTACTTTTGACATGTAATTATTTAAGATTTTTCTCATCTCAGGCCCCGGAATATGTACGATTCCATCGTGCATCGTCAGATATTTTAACGTCAGCTTTAATGTATATTGCTGTTTTCATTATTTTGTAAGTTAGAATTATCGATCAGTTCACATTCGTCTATCAATAAGTGCGCACCAATTGTAATCATTACAAATAAAGTGATTTATCAAGTTATCACTCTTCTTTCCTGTTCCACCAATCATCATCAGAGTCAAGTTTAAGATACCGCCAGCAAGGACTCGTACATTAAGTGGTCCTTCGAACCTGTGTTTAGTGTAACTTTGTGTTTTAATCATGTGACTGCGAATTGGCTCTGCTGGCCTGCCACCAGCGGCAATCCCCGGTAGAGTTGAGAAGGCGCAAAAAGTTATACGTGAGGAATACAAAAGCATTAGACACGCACGACCAAGCGATCAAGGATACAAGCCATAAGAAGGTTTTTATCAAGAGAACAAGCTCTCCTAAGTTTAACAAGAGATCAAGGTTTATCAAGAAACCCCTAAAAAACGAATGACAAGGAACTCAATTTCATCAAGGGAACAGGAACTATCAAACAAGTGATTTTATCAAGAAATTCATCAAGGAATTATCAAACAAGTGATTTTATACTTATATCTAGCAACTGAGCCGTAATGGAGACAAGCCAAGAATTCGTCTACCTGTTGCAAAATCAGCAGCAAATTGTTGACGGAATAAATCAGCTGTGGTCAAATTAGAAGAAAGATGGCCAATCTCGTAAGGCAGATTATATCAAAAGGAGGGTGGAGACTTTAGATAAGTATTGGGCTGAGTTTCAACGGAATCATGATGGCTGAAAATCAAGATATCGACTACTTTACTGCCAATCAATACGAGCGTTCCCAATCCTTTTACCAAGAAATATGGGAGTCGAACGTCAAGAGCCCCGCGTTTTCCCTAAAACCTTCTACGCCACTAGTAATTCCTAGGACGGTTGAAGTGACGGGTGAAGATAAGTCAAGAGCTGAATCAAGTCAGCAGCATCCTAGGCAGAACAATCTACACGCCGAATCTGCCCAAAATACTCCCAGCAAGTTAGAGGAAATGTTGCGTCGGCAAACAAGTAATTTCAAAGCCTTCTCCCCCACGCTGTCAAGCATCCACTTATCAGAAGTAAAGGAAAAGTGGGAATTCGACGACCTACTCAAGAACTTAGAAGCACGGTGGACAACTATCGATAAACTTCATTGGGACATCGATAGCGAGCTCCATGGGGAAGAAAATGAATATTATGAGCAGACCTTCACCAAGTACGAGAAGAGCTACTGTGTTATAAAAAGAGAGATCAATAACAAGCTGTGGTCAGTGGCTCACCGTGAAAAGTCCACGCCAAAACTGGACATTCCTGTTTTACATGGCAACTATCAACAGTGGACATCCTTTAAAGATCTTTTCACTTCACAACAATCCCTGCCTATCAAGTGCGCAGAAGATGCAGTTTCTAAAAAGCAAAATTAAGGGAGAACCTGAACGCCTCATCCAGCACCTACAGATAAGCTCCGTAAATTACGTCACCTGCTGGGATATCATCAACCCGAGCCGAGAGAGACGAACAAAGGAACCACGGCAGAATCACATTCTAGTCCTGCCGTTTGCAACTTAGCAAAATGCCCACGTCATTGATCGTGTTCGTGCCTACAGTGACTAGTCAAATCGACTGAGAAACAATTATTGTAACTAGATAGCGATCTCAATAAAGGTTAGTGCAATTTAACGATTTGTCGCAAAGGATATGGAAAGCATTTTGATCAGCGCAATGGCGGCTTGCGTTGGGTAGGAGCATGCACAAATCAGTACTAATCAGTACTAATCCTCTGAACTGTGGGCAATAGCCCACAGTTCAGAGGAATGGATCCTGCGACGCAAAAGAAAACAATTACGAAGTTTAAAACGTGTAGTAACTGTCTCTATTCACATAAAGGGAAAGATTGTTCAAAATGAGAAATATTTAATAAAAATGACGTCAAGACGTTTTTCTTAACTTCATCACGTCTAACTAACAGTTTATTTTACTACTATCAAAATTCTTATACTACTATCCTCTACGAACCTTTCACAATCAATTCTACCATTATAATCAATCGTTAGACCTTCGTAACAGAACTTAAGTCACAGAAATCGTTTTGGAAAAATCTCCAAAATATTTTAATATTTTATTTTTTGTTTGATAGTAACCAACGAATAAAATTGCACTACAATCCACAACTAACTTCTTTTTCATAAGAAATAGATAAGAAAACTTTTTTTTTCAATTTCGGCGTCTAAGATTATTTTTCTCATCATATTTTTTTTTAGTTAGTACTAATGAAAATAGTTTTACTACTATCCACTACGAAATAATACAATCTACGAAAGTTGAAATATAATTCTTCTTTCACAACTAGATTCCAAACAACAATGTAACCGGTTACCAAACTTTGGTTACGAAAATGGACGAAGGGTTTCCATTCGACTACCAAGTATTCCAGGTCTCTCACACTGGGTGTACAAATATGAGTATGACTGCCAGGCCCACAGAACTATTAAAGGCTTCTTCCCGCAAGGTCCTGAGCGACCAAGCAACAGTGTAATAAAACATAGATAGAACCACCGTTTTTTTAATGTCACGAACATCCATAGTTCTTGACATTACAGATACGGTGACTAAGAGATATGTCCCAGAACTGTCTCACTGGTTCCGTAACAACGGTCTCGTTCTCAACATAAAGAAAACTCACTTCCTCCACTTTGACCTATCAGGTCGCCGTCTCGTCCCACTGAACGTCCAAGTGGACGGAATGCGGGTCGATCAGGTGGAAGCGACAACGTTCCTGGGCTTCGAGCTGGACCGTGGACTCACATGGCGCACTCACGTGGCGCGACTGTGCGCGCGACTCAGCGGCGCATGCTTTGCGCTGCGGCGGCTGGTGCGCACGGTGCCGCGCAGTGTGGCGCGCGCGTGCTACTTCGCCACGGTACACTCGCTGCTGCAGTACGGAGCCGAGCTGTGGGGGCGCGCGGCGGACTGGGAGAGAGCATTCAGGATGCAAAAGCGAGCCGTGAGAGCTATAATCCAGGTCCGCCGGGACGTGTCGGTAAAACCTCACTTTAAAGCGCTGCACATCTTGACGCTCCCGTCCATCGTCATACTCCAGGTGACCGTGTATATGCACGAGAACATCCACTCTTTCCGCAGGCATCACGACATCCACGGACACGCGACCCGCAACGGTCACAGGCTCAGGACGGTTTCACACACCCTGGCCAAGTCATCGAAGTTGACTCACGTCATGGGTCCGACAGTATACAACCGCATACCAGAACATATTAAATCTGCGCCTAATTCCGCATGCTTCAAAAAGCGACTGAAACACTGGCTTGTCGAGCAAACTTTCTACTCATTCGCTGAGTTCGAAGCGACCAATATAAAATGTGATTCCAATTTAATGAAATGAATAACTAATTTAATTTAATACAATTCAAATTTAATGTAATACTTTGTGGCAATTTTAATATTAAATAATGGTATCTTAATTTATGGAATGCATTTTTATGTGTCTGACATTTTTTATACAGATGTATATTAATAAATTTTTTATTTATAATCTGACATGTAATTGACACTTACCAATAAATATGTTTCAATGTTTCAATGTTTCAATTCGGATCGATTACCCAGAGATCAGAATCAGAATGTATCAAGTGGCGACCGAAAACAATATAAACAACTTGTTCAAATATACTAAATTGGAGGATGGACTGAAGAAGCACCTCATAAGAATGCCTGAGACATTTTATTAACTGTTCCCTAGGTTTATGGGCATGAAACGAATATCGTGCGTGGTTAGGGTGGAACGTCGTAACTCATTGCCTTTTAGGCAGTAAGGAAATTATTGTTTTTTATGTTTAATTCAAAAGTCATATGCAAGAATTGGCTTGAATATATGTATTGATCAGATTTTTGTTGTTTAGATGTGTTTATTCAGATTTAATTTTTATGGGTTATCTTAATTTCAGACACCGTAAAAAAATGTAACACGTTTTACCCACATAGACTAAGTAGGTATTCTACATATTGCGCATATGTACTAAGGCGGTAAAATTTATATGTCAAATCTGAAAATCTCATACAAAATTTGCTCGATAATGTTATAAAAATATACCTACTATAGAATAGGGTGTTACCGGCTCAAATGAAATAATACCCATTTTTCTCGTTTTCTCTAACATTTGATGCTGAACCATGTCAGGAAACATATCGGAATCATTGAAGGTTCCGTAACAAAATCTTCGTATAAAGGGAAACTTCAAATGGGATCAGTTTGAATGACCTGATGCACAAAGGATTTATTGTAACTGTCTGTTTATCTATGTTTTCTGTGCAATAAAGAATATGAATATGAATATGAAAGGACCCAATTTACAAAAAGATATTTTAATTCTTATACTAAAATGGAGACAACACAGAATCGCATTTGTGGCGGATATAGAAAAGATGTTTCGACAGTTGTGGGTACATCCAGAGGAACAACATCTCCAGAAAATCATATGGCGAGACTCTCCACATCAACTCTTTATTTATTTATTTATTTATTTATTTGTATATTAACGAAACAAACAGTTAGCAAAATTACTTACGAAAAAGTTAAAGTTATGGTGTTAAAATAAACCTACAGTTTCGATTAATTACTAGTTTGAATTTTACATAAAAAATGCACAAAACAAATTAATCAACCTACTTACATAATTTCACCATCACTATTTAAAATTTTAGTGGCACTTTGCTTAAACACATTAAGAGACATATTAAAAAGATCTAAATCAGAAAAGCTTTCATTATAAACTTTAGAGGTTCTACGGACAAACGAATTACCAGTATAGTTAGTACTACTTGAAGGAACAACTAATAGGTGTTTTCTATTTCTAAGACGAGGGTTAGACACACGAAATCCCACACTCTGTAATAAGACTGGACAGTCGGTAACATTATTTACAATTTTATATAGAGTTAAGGCATCTGTCACCTTGCGACGTATCTCAAGTGAAGGTATATTATAACGTGAGGAGCACATTTTATAATTATCGAAGGCATGGCGCACACGATAGTCAAGAGATTTAAGGAACTTGTTCTGAATTTTTTCAATTCTATCAATATGAATTTGAAAGAAAGGGTTCCAGACAGAACTGGCAAATTCTAGTATACTTCTAACATAGCTAAAATAAAGAATCTTGTATGAGCTTGCTAAGTTGAAAGGCTTACCCATCCGCAGGATAAAACCAAGTTTTTTATAGGCATTATTAACTATTTTGTTTATGTGAGGAACAAAACTGAGCCGAGAATCCAAAGTTATACCGAGGTCACGGATTTCATCAACCTTAGCAAGTTTGGTGTCGCTGATGCTATAATCGAAATCTGTTTTTCGAAGTTTCCTAGTAAAAGATATAGTGTAACATTTTTTAGGATTCAGGAACAGATTGTTTTCTGTACAATAACTTAACATACTATTTATATCACTTCGGAGTAGAAGACAGTCATCGATGTTTGATATATTTTTGAAAATTTTAGCGTCGTCAGCATAAAGGAGAAATTCAGAGTGTTTAATGGCAGATCCAATATCGTTGACATATAAAATAAAAAGTAGAGGTCCCAAATGAGACCCTTGTGGGACCCCCGAGCTAATAGTCTTATAATCGGAGACGAAACCTTTTAGTGCAACTGCTTGCATTCTATTCTCCAGGTAGGAGAGAATCCAACGGAAAAGAGCACCGTGTATACCAAAGTTCCAGAGTTTGGAAAGCAACGTAAAGTGGCTAATTTTATCAAAAGCTTTTGAAAAATCGGTATACACGGCATCTACTTGAATCTTTTGATCCATAGAATTAAGTAAGAATTCAGTAAATGTTAAGAGATTAGTATCAACACTCAGACCACTACGAAAACCATGTTGAGCCCCAGATATATGATGCGAAACAAGTCGAGATAGTTGATCGGTGACAATCTTTTCAAAAATTTTTTTGCTAGTGAACATAATTTAGATATGGGTCGATAATCAGTAATACTATACGGATCATCTCCTTTTGGAATAGGAGTGATTAGAGCCCGCTTCCAAACGATAGGCATACACCCCTCACTCAAAGACTTTTTAAATAAAATTGTTATGGGGGCTGAAAGATGCTCGGCACATTTAGAAATGAATAAAGGATGAAGCCCATCGGGGCCAGCTCCCTTATTAGAATTAATACCGCTTAGATATTTGAATACCAGTTTTAAATCAATGTTAATAGAGTTTATGTCAACTACAGTACAAGAAGGAGGGGGTAAAGTCAAAGAATCGCGGGACAAGCGCGCAGCTGGCTCAAATACGGAGCCAAAGTGCCTAAAGAGATCACAGATTTTGGAGCCAGTGTTAGCCGAAATGTCACCTAAGCTCATTTTGTGTGGTATGTCATTACATGAGGAAACACTCTTTATGTAAGTCCAGAAATATTTTGGGCACACTTTGATTTTATGTTCAGAGTAACTAATATACTTTCGATAAGATTCACGCTCAAGTTTCTTTAGCCTTTTTCTCAAGATAGAAAATGTGTGATAATCGTATTGACTGCCGTAAACCTTATACTTCTTGTGATATTTCTGCTTCTCGCGCTCCAGCTTAATTAAACTTTTGGAATACCAAACAGGATACTTTCTAGATTGTGAGGAAGAGCGGAAAGGTACTATCGAACCATCTGAATCATGACCCACCATAAGCTTATTTTGCTAAAACCCTTAAATGCAAGTAGGTCGAAATTCGCTTGAAGGTTTATTTCCTTGGTAACGAACTTGTTATCATTTGATTAGACACTGACATTACGATAGATCTTACAAGTTTGAAAGTTTCAAACGAATTATCAGGCAAGTGGGTCATGATTCAGTTGGTTCGATTGTACATGTAAGCTAATGAGATCATTTATAATATTATAAAAGGTATTTGTAGCTTCTTCAGTATCTAAGTCACTCAACTGGCTGTCCCAATCAACACGAGAGAGTGCATTATTTATTAGATCATAATTAGCTAAGTTAAAATTTGGCAATAAGGCAGGAGATGACCCTAAGGTTATGAATGGCTGAGTGACAAGTTCAAATTCTAAGGCATTATGATGGTCATGATCTATAGGAGTGAGCGGATTTAGACATTCTCTGACCAAACAAGGCATGCTACTTATAACAAGATCTAATAACCTACTATTTTTATTTATAATGGAATTATATTGTTTAAGATTAGTTAGAGATAAAAAATCTGAGATAAGACATACCCTAGGGCTAGAATTTGTATTCAAGTTCAGAACTAAATTTGAATTCGATTTACTGAAAATCCAGTCAGCGTAAGTTATATTGAAGTCACCCACTAAGAGAAATATATCGTTAGGATTACTCAGAACAAGATCCTGACAAATGGTGAAAAACTCGGATAAACAATCAGTATGACAATCTCCATGAGGCGAATAGAAGCATGCGATATTTAGGTACTTAGATGTTTGAGCCCGAATAGGTGTCGCAATCCACAGGCACTGGGAGCGGGCGCGGGCCGGCACGGGCCATGCGCGCCTCTCCGCCGCCAACTCCCGGTGGGTTACAATCAGCACTCCGCCACCACACTCCGCTCCGCTAGCCGCCTCGTCCCTGTCGCATCTATGTACTATAAAACGTTCATCAAAATACTCCCTACTATGAAAACCATCGTTGAGCCAAGTCTCCGACAAACAGACAACATGGTAATTACAATCTAATACGTTAGAATGAAAGTCGTGAGATTTCGTGCGCAGCCCTCTTACATTCTGGTAGTAAAAGGATAAATTAGACATAGTCATTAATGAGGTTAGATTTAATAAAACAAGTAACATTATTAAGAGCCTCCTTCAGACGGTTTGCAGTACCCAAAGCAACACTTATAAGCAGGGTATGTAGGTTATAAAGATAGTTAAATAAGTAGGTACAACCAATACAAGCTACTAGTACTAATGGTAAGTAAGCATAACAAGTTACATTAATAAGGGCCTCCTTCAGATGGTTTGCAGTACCTAAGGAAAATCTAACAAGAGAGGTATTTAGGTAATAAAGATGGTTAAATAAGTAGGTACAATCAATATAAGCTACTAGTACTAATGGTATACAAGCGTAACAAGTTACTAGGTGCAAAAATAATAAATTAGGTTTTAAAGGTAAAGGTTTAACATAAGTGGTTGTTTTTACATAAATTTTTTGTGCATGTATAAAAGCGTAACAAGTTACTAGGTGCAAAAATAATAAATTAGGTTTTAAAGGTAAAGGTTTAACATAAGTGGTTGTTTTTACATTAATTTTTTGTGCATGTGTAACGCAATTTTGTCACTTAATGAGGTTTTTAACATCGTCTTGAGATCGGATCGTAACTATACGGTGATTAGCAGATTTGCGGGCCTTGATAACGCCATTTGCACACCAGACATTAATGAAATTGTGCTTTGTTTTCAAGGTTCTTGCCTCTTTGAACAATAATTTGTTTGCAGGCGTAATATGTTCATTCACAAATATGTTACTTGGGGTACCGGGAATACCTAGTAGGGCCGAGGTGACTCCACGTCTGGATCGAACCGCACTAATTAAATCGATCTTGCAGCGACGTCGAGTAAAACGCACGATGATGTTTGGAAAGCGGGGAGAACCTGAACCCCCAGCCTCGACGTTAGCATCAGAGGATGATGGCGTAGGTAAAAACATTCGCACACGGTGCACAAAGTCAACGTCGCGCTCGTCAAGTTTGAAACCGACAAAAACACACAAGTCGTGCAGGATACTATTAAGGTTTTCTCCAGGTTTCATGGGCACACCACTAAGCTCGACATTATTTAGACGCGCATATTGATCACGTGCATTGAGTTCCGCCTCCAGAGCCAGGATTTTGACGTTTGCATCAGCCACAGATTTTTCCATGTTTTCGACGAGTGAGAGACGCTTGTTGAACTCGTCAAGGCGCTTGGCGAGGTTGTCGATGCAGGTCACTAGCTGAGACTTCATCGAGACTATTTCCTTCATGATGTTAGACAGCGTCGGCGAGCCCGAGCCAACACCCCCGGCCGTGGCATCAGTTACGCAACTTGCACATCGCCACGAGGATTTCTTCTCTAACGGCATGCGCCTGTACTTGCTTTCGGTTAAACCTGCGCAATCAAAGTGCAGCAATCTCGCACAAGAAGAGCATGATACGCCATCCGTCACCTCGTCGGAACACTTGGGACAAACACTAGACATTTTATGTTGCAATAAGTTATGTGGCAATTAGGTTATGTGGACGGTGTCGACGCTATGTTCAACGCAGTAAGGGCTAGAATCAAGAGAACGCGCGACACGGTAGGTAAAATCGTGCAGCGTCGACGGAGCCGCGATGACAACTGACAACTCTTACAAGAGTATTAACTGACAACAGTCATCTACGGCACTAAGGCCGCCCCCTTTCTCGCCATGATGACGCTGAAGCAATTGGCGTGGGATGAAAGATTCAAGTACCCGGAAGCTGCCAAAATAGTTGAGGAATGTTTCTATATGGACGACCTGTTACATGGGTCAGATTCGGTGACGTCAGCCAAAAGATTACAAGAAGATCTCATTCAACTAATGAAAGCAGGCGGTTTCAATTTAAGAAAATGGAAGTCCAATCATCCCGCCTTAATGCAACAAGTCACCAACAAGGTTGAAGGTGCGATGGGCACATATCAGTTCATACAACCAGAATCGATGAAAACATTGGGACTTAAATGGAACTCGACACAGGACGTCTTCAAATTTCGATCGAAGATTGAAACCACGACTGAAAACAATACAGTTTGTACGAAAAGACAGTTGCTCTCGGAAATCGCCCGATTATTTGACCCTCTTGGCTGGCTCACACCTATTTCTACAAAAATGAAATTACTTTTTCAATCCGTCTGGAATAGAAATCTTCAGTGGGATGAAAAGATACCCAAAGATATTCACAAAGAATGGATAAAAATAAAACAGCACATAGCAGCTATAAATAACCTAAACATACCAAGATGGTTAGGTACAGAGACCTCAAGCGATATCGAGTTACACGGGTATTGTGACGCATCTCAAAAAGCTTACGCCTGCGTAATTTATTTTAAATTAAAAATAGATGGTCAATATCAAATCAGTCTCGTCGCTGCAAAATCAAGATTAGTACCACACAACATAGAGATTACATTGCCAAAACTGGAGTTGTGCGGAGCCCATTTGCTGGCCACACTGATGGAAAAAGTACTAGAAAGTTTGAGCAACCATCGTATTAAGATATATGGTTGGGTAGATTCGACTGCCGTCTTAGGCTGGCTTCAAGGTCAGCCCCAACGCTGGAAGCAGTTTTTTGGCAACAGGGTTCAACAGATTACTCAAGTAATACCCGCGTCATGTTGGCGGTACGTCAAATCTGCCGAAAACCCCGCAGATTGTGCTAGCAGAGGGCTCAACGCCACACAACTACAAGATCATCCACTTTGGTGGCATGGACCGACTTGGCTAAAAAGCCCTAAAGGATGTACAGCTTGTCTTAACACCATAGACGATGAGATAGTAATCACAAAAAATAGACATAACCATTAATTTATATTGATAAAGTATTTGGAATAATGAAACCATTGTCTTCCCAATGTATCTGGTTTTTAAGGTTCCGCACCCGAAGGGGACCCTATTACAGGTTACCTAAGCTTCCGCCTCTCCGGCTTTCTACCTGTCCCTCAGCGGGCTGTATCGAATTAACCGTAACAGGTAGAGAGTTTTTTTTTTACAGAATACGTTTGTAATATGTAAAATAAAAATATGAAATAATTAATCAAATATATAAAAATATATAAAATATAAATATATAAAATATATAAATATAAGAAGCCTTAAAATTCGGAAGACCAGTATTACTACCACATATAACTAATATTTGCAACACTATTCTTTTGAAAGGAAAACTCCCTACTAAATTATGTCATTCCAACATTATTCTGCTGCATAAAAAGGGCGATAAAAGTGATGTAGGAAACTATAGACCTATCAGCCTCATATCACATATTTACAAAGTTTTTATTAAAATAATAGAAAACCGCATTGCTGGTCAGCTTGACTCTCATCAACCCCCAGAACAAGCCGGATTCCGCCCCGGCTTCTCCACCACAGATAATAATAATAATAATACCTCCTCACCTCCACACCCAAAAGCCCACACACAAAAGCCTTTGACGAAAAACAAATATTGAGCATGATTTATTCGACTGATGAAGAGGCCAAGCCAATGAAAGCGACTATACAGGCTGTAACAAGGAACAGCAATATTGTACTTGAGTTGTTAAACAAGTATAGCTCATTCATCAAGGTAGTACATGTGCTGTCGTGGATACGCCGATTCACAAGTCGGAAACAAGACAGAAAATATGAGCCCTACATTACACTGGCGGAAAGTAGACGACCTACTGAGATGATAATAAAGGATGTTCAAGGAAGGGAATTTCACGGAGAGATAAATGACCTCAAAAACGGCAAACAAATGTCACCCAAAAGCAAGATTTTGAGTCTCACACCTTTCCTCGATGAACAAGGCTTGCTCAGAGTTGGAGGAAGACTGAAACATGCACACATTAATCCAGAAATGAAACACCCTGTAATTTTGCCTCAAGAAAGCCGCTTGACGGAGTTAATTATCTTGCAAGCGCATGAACATTCCTACCACGGCGGTGCTCGGATTACATTGTCATTCATAAGGCAAAAATATTGGATACTCAGTGGAAACAAGACCACTAAGCAGTTTATTCGTCGGTGTATTACTTGCAAGAAACACAACCCTAATAAAAATCATCAAATAATGGTAGACCTACCTGAATCAAGGATCAACCCATCTCGTCCTTTCCTGCATACCGGCGTTGACTACACGGGACATTTCTACATAAAATCCAACAAGGGACGTGGTACCAAGACCACCAAGGGATATGTCGCAGTCTTCGTAAGCATGGTGACCAAGGCGGTGCATCTAGAGCTGGTTTCCGACCTGACAACATCTTCATTCCTCGCCGCTGTAAGAAGAATGGCAGCGCGCAAAGGAAAACCAGGACATTTTTACAGTGATAATGGGACCACCTTTGTGGGAGCTAACAGATGCCTACAACAAGAATTTCAGGAGATACAAGAGCTCATCAACGATCAATTTCTGAGGGAGATAGCAGACATGGAGATAACATGGCACTTCAACGCCCCTTCCTGGCCGTCAGCAGGAGGTCTATGGGAGGTAGCGGTGAAAAGATTCAAATTCCACCTGAAGCGAGTGATTGGCGAACAACGCCTTACTTATGAAGAATTCTCAACTCTCCTCGCTCAAATAGAGGGTTGCCTGAACTCTAGGCTCTCTCTAGAAGTCCTTTATCTGAAGATCCTGACCCTTAAATTATCTCACACCCGCTCACTTCTTAACCAGCGGACCAACTCTCACCTTGATTGAGACAGAAAGATTGTACCTAACACAAACAATATTACAAGATTTATGGAAAATATTGGTATCATGATATATGATACAACTAGCCGCCCGAAGCAAGTGGAAAAGTCCTCAGCGTAATATTCAAGTCGGCGACGTCGTCCTAATACATGATGACAATCTACCGCCAGGAAAGTGGGCGATGGGTCGTGTTATAGAATTGCACCAAGGCAAAGACGGATACGTGCGTGTCGTTACGTTGAAGACCAAGAATGGATATTTAAAACGGCCAATAGTAAAAATTTCAACCTTATTAGAAAACGAAGAGAAGGTTAAACCACGTCATTCAAGTGACGTAGTTACGGCGACCGGACAGATGCCAACGCGAACTAGCGCAGTCAGTCCTATCAAGTGCAATCTCAGTGCAGTGGTAACAGCTTTATTTCTGCTGCTAGCACTCGTCTGCAATTCTCACTGCAATACAACCGTTACACAATTCAGGAAAGGACAAGCGATATATTTCGACAAGATCTCAGATATGACGCTGATTAAAGACGAGTGGAAAATCGTCGCCTATTACCACTTGGATCCTTATTGGGAAGGAATAGACGCGTTCAACAAATTTACACAAACGCTCCAACAGACATGTAATATGATACGGGAACAAGCCCACTGTGCAGTCATACTACTTCAATTACGGCACCGATTCTCCGAACTAGAGTACTACGATCGGGTATTACTTACTCAGCACACGTCGAGCATGCGTCTCATTAATGGTGTCGGATATCTCGCTAACGGATTGTTTGGAGTGTTGGATGAAAATTTCGCCCAACAATACAGGAAAGACATAGCTCTAGTTCGAGACAATGAGAGACACATAGCATCACTTTGGAAAAATCAGACTTCAATCATAGAGGCAGAGTTCAATTTGTTAAAGGAAGCCGAAAATACTATGAAAAAGCAACGCAAGATGATGAACCAACATATGAACGCAATAGAAGAATCCGTAAAGCAACTGAACGATGAAGCCCAACAAAATCACATCATGAAGGAACTTCCTTCACCATAGGAGCGACAACAGCAAGCAACATGCTACTCAGTCTACGGAATATTCAAAACATATTATTAGATACTATGACCGATCTACACCACGGTCGGTTCGATTACCATTTGTTAACTCCCGAGCAACTCATCAAGGAATTGACGACAATTGCAAGCCATTTACCCAAAGATGTATCGCTGCCGTTGCAGAACCTCCACACAGAAGTGTACAAAATTTATAAATTACTACAAGTAAAATCACGATTTTTGGACGACGTACTTCTCTTTGAAATAAAACTGCCACTCATCAGTCGAGACAGTTACGAAATTCATAAAATGATACCGATATCTGAAGCGACAGGACAACAAGCAATCAGTGTAGTCCCAGTATCAGATTACATTGCGCTAAACATGAAAAAGGACATTAACATTCCTTTGACCGAGAGCGACATCAGTTCCTGTTTGGTTCTTTATCAAACTCATTTTTGCCAACTCATGAAACCAGAGTATCACCTAAAAGACGACAAGGGTTTTTGTGACCTGGAAGCTGCAAAATGTACAACAATGAGCAGGATATGCAGAAATAAGTGGCAAGAAGTCAACAGCGTAAACACATACCTTTATTTTTACTGTAATCGGTGTCAAGTCCGAACAATATGCGAAGATCAGGTGACATCGCATCAGCTGAGTAAAAGTGGTGGTTTTTATGACGCAGTTAGGACTCACATGTATTAACATGTGAGTCCTAACTGCGTCATAAAAACGGATAGTTTCACCGTGACGCCACATAAACTTCAAACAAGTGAAGTGAAATTAAGACCAGATATATATGTACCTAAGATTCCTCAGATAAATAACATCATCAACATTACCATCCCTACCACTCCATCACAGGATGATTCACGCGACATGCAACAACAATTATCCCTGCTAGTAGAGAGGATAAACAAGCTGAAGCAAGCAGAAGTAATATCAACAGACATCTCCTATCACAATATTCATCACTACACCATGATTTATGTGGTATGCGGAATATTAGTCATTATTGGAGTAGTGACGATCATCAGAAAGCTGCAATGTGGATGGTTGGTGCACAGCACTGCGCCCCCTACACCACCGCTGGCACCAACGCAGTCCACGCCGCCGCCCGCGCTGCCGCCACCGACCGCCGGCTACGCCCGCACCGCACCACAACGCGCGCGGGCGCTGCCCGCAATCACAGCATCGAGATACCGACCATACACCCCCGTGCTGATAAGAACACACGGGTATAATTCAAAACTACATCGTGCATCGTCAGATATTTTAACGTCAGCTTTAATGTATATTGCTGTTTTCATTATTTTGTAAGTTAGAATTATCGATTAGTTCACATTCGTCTATCAATAAGTGCGCACCAATTGTAATCATTACAAATAAAGTGATTTATCAAGTTATCACTCTTCTTTCCTGTTCCACCAATCATCATCAGAGTCAAGTTTAAGGTACCGCCAGCAAGGACTCGTTTATTAAGTGATCCTTCGAACCTATGTTTAGTGTAACTTTGTGTTTTAATCATGTGACTGCGAATCGGCTCTGCTGGCCTGCCACCAGCGGCAATCCCCGGTAGAGTTGAAAAGGCGCAAAAGGTTATACGTGAGGAATACAAAAGCATTAGACACGCACGACCAAGCGATCAAGGATTCAAGCCATAAGAAGGTTTTTATCAAGAGAACAAGCTCTCCCAAGTTTAACAAGAGATCAAGCTCTACAAGTTAATCAAGTAACAAGGTTTATCAAGAAACCCGTAAAAAGCGAATGACAAGGAACTCAATTTCATCAAGGGAACAGGAACTATCATACAATTTTATCAAGAAATTCATCAAGGAATTATCAAAACAAGTGATTTTATACTTATATCTAGCAACTGAGCCGTAATGGAGACAAGCCAAGATATCGTCTACCTGTTGCAAAATCAGCAGCAAATTGTTGACGGAATAAATCAGCTGTGGTCAAATTACAAGAAAGATGGCCAATCTCGTAAGGCAGATTATATCAAAAGGAGGGTGGAGACTTTAGATAAGTATTGGGCTGAGTTTCAACGGAATCATGATGGCTGAAAATCAAGATATCGACTACTTTACTGCCAATCAATATGAGCGTTCCCAATCCTTTTACCAAGAAATAAGGGAGTCGATCGTCAAGAGCCCCGCGTTTTCCCTAAAACCGTCTACGCCACTAGTAATTCCTAGGACGGTTGAAGTGGCGGGTGAAGATAAGTCAAGCGCTGAATCAAGTCAGCATCATCCTAGGCAGAACAATCTACACGCCGAATCTGCCCAAAATACTCCCAGCAAGTTAGAGGAAATGTTGCGTCAGTAAACAAGTAACTTCAAAGCCTTCTCCCGCACGCTGTCAAGCATCCACTTATCAGAAGTAAAGGAAAAGTGGGAATTCGACGACCTACTCAAGAACTTAGAAGCACGGTGGACAACTATCGATAAACTTAATTGGGACATCGATAGCGAGCTCCATGGGGAAGAAAATGAATATTATGAGCAGACCTTCACCAAGTACGAGAAGAGCTACTGTGATATAAAAAGAGAGATCAATAACAAGCTGTGGTCAGTGGCTCACTGTGAAAAGTCCACGCCAAAACTGGACATTCCTGTTTTCCATGGCAACTATCAACAGTGGACATCCTTTAAAGATCTTTTCACGGAGGCCATTCACAACAATCCCTGCCTATCAAGTGCGCAGAAGATGCAGTTTCTAAAAAGCAAAATTAAGGGAGAACCTGAACGCCTCATCCAGCACCTACAGATAAGCTCCAAAAATTACGTCACCTGCTGGGATATCATCAACCCGAGCCGAGAGAGACGAACAAAGGAACCACGGCAGAATCACATTCTAGTCCTGCCGTTTGCAACTTAGCAAAATGCCCACGCCATTGATCGTGTTCGTGCTTACAGTGACTAGTCGAATCGACTGAGAAACAATTATTGTAACTAGATAGCCATCTCAATAAAGGTTAGTGCAATTTAACGATTTGTCGCAAAGGATTTGGAAAGCATTTTGATCAGCGCAATGGCGGCTTGCATTGGGTAGGAGCGTGCACAAATCAGTACTACTCAAGCAACAAGGCTACTTCGAATAATCAATCAAGAAATCAGGTAAAATGTCCGGTTTGCGCTCAAGATCACGGGGTCTATTATTGCCCACAGTTCAGAGGAATGGATTCTGCGACGCAAAAGAAAACAATTACGAAGTTTAACATGTGTAGTAACTGTCTCTATTCACATAAAGGGAAAGATTGTTCAAAACGAGAAATATTTAATAAAAATAATGTCAAGACGTTTTTCTTAACTTCATCACGTCTAACCAACAGTTTATTTTACTACTATCAAAATTTTTACACTACTGTCCTCTACGAACCCGTTTTGGAAAAATCTCCACAATATTTTAATATTTTATTTTTTGTTTGATAGTAACCAACGAATAAAATTGCACTATAATCCACAACTAACTTCTTATTCATAAGAAATAGATAAGAAAACTTGGTTTTTCCAATTTCGGGGTCTAAGATTATTTTTGTCATCATATATTTTTTTAGTTAGTACTATTGAAAATAGTTTTACTACTATCCACTACGAAATAATACAATCAACGAAAGTAGAAATATAATTCTTCTTTCACAACTAGATTCCAAACAACAAAAAAAACTTCTTTTGTAACCGGTTACCAAACTTTGGTTACGAAAATGAACGAAGGGTTTCCCTTCGACTACCAAGTATTCCAGGTCTCTCACACTGGGTGTACATATATGAGTATGACTGCCAGGCCCACAGAACTATTAAAGGCTTCTTCCCGCAAGGTCTTGAGCGACCAAGCAACAGTGTAATAAAACAAAGAGAGAACCACCGTTTCAGTAATGTCACGAACATCCATAGTTCTTGACATTACAGATACGGTGACTAAGAGATATGTCCCAGCCGAGGTGAAGTGTGCGTAAGGAGCGTGTAATGAAGAAGATGAACGCCAGCCTATTCGGATGGATTACCTAGAGATCAGACTGTATCAAGTGGCGACCGAAAACAATATAAAGAACTTGTTCAAATATACTAAATGGGAGGATGGACTGAAGAAGCACCTCATAAGAATGCCTGAGACATTTTATTAACTGTTTCCTAGGTTTATGGGAATGAAACGAATATCGTGCGTGGTTAGGGTGGAACGTCGTAACTCATTGCCTTTTAGGCAGTAAGGAAATTATTGTTTTTTATGTTTAATTCAAAAATATTGCGCATATGTACTAAGGCGGTAAAATTTTTATGTCAAATCTGAAAATCTCATACAAAATTTACTCGATAATGTTATAAAAATATACCTACTATAGAATAGGGTGTTACCGGCTTAAATGAAATTCCCATTTTTCTCGTTTTCTCTAACATTTGATGCTGAACCATGTCAGGAAACATATCGGAATCATTGAAGGTTCCGTAACAAAATCTTCGCATAAATATTTTTTTTTCAAAATATAATTTATTTGTTAGATAAAGATTTTAATTTTCTGTACTGAATTATTATAAGTAGACATTTTTTGAACTAATTATATTTGTCCAACCTGTACGGGCCTGTTTTATCAGAGTATCCCTCTTTATTCTACTTTATAGCTATATTAACATATTTTGGAACATCTACAATCCTTGATTCAACCAAGCCTCGGTGCAAACAAAATATTTTATCTAGTTTCATTTCATTCCTAATCTATGAACAAAAATCGGCCCATGTTGAGTTAAACCGTGAGTAAAAGTTAGAAACTGGGCGTAAATAAGGATTTGTAATCTCAATCAAAACTCAAGTGATGCAAAGAACAGAGTTCTGAAGAAAAAACATCGTGGTACCCGAAGCAGGACAACTCACTGTGCAATGTCGGGACATGACCCAGACAGATGTTTCAATCGACACTTGCAAGGGATTCCTCAAAAGAATGGGATATGGTTTTTACACAGCAAAAGAAAAGCCTTATCGACTGCCCTGCAAAAGAAGAAACGAGACTGTTGGCGATGAAGAAAAAAGCGTGGCCTATGGTAAGGACTGCATCAAGTGAAAAGTGAAGTTTTCAGCATCAGTAATTGTACGATTCCATCGTGCATCGTCAGATATTTTAACGTCAGCTTTAATGTATATTGCTGTTTTCATTATTTTGTAAGTTAGAATTATCGATCAGTTCACATTCGTCTATCAATAAGTGCGCACCAATTGTAATCATTACAAATAAAGTGATTTATCAAGTTATCACTCTTCTTTCCTGTTCCACCAATCATCATCAGAATCAAGTTTAAGATACCGCCAGCAAGGACTCGTACATTAAGTGGTCCTTCGAACCTGTGTTTAGTGTAACTTTGTGTTTTAATCATGTGACTGCGAATCGGCTCTGCTGGCCTGCCACCAGCGGCAATCCCCGGTAGAGTTGAGAAGGCGCAAAAAGTTATACGTGAGGAATACAAAAGCATTAGACACGCACGACCAAGCGATAAAGGATACAAGCCATAAGAAGGTTTTTATCAAGAGAACAAGCTCTCCTAAGTTTAACAAGAGATCAAGCTCTACAAGTTAATCAAGTAACAAGGTTTATCAAGAAACCCGTAAAAAGCGAATGACAAGGAACTCAATTTCATCAAGGGAACAGGAACTATCAAACAAGTGATTTTATCAAGAAACTCATCAAGGAATTATCAAACAAGTGATTTTATACTTATATCTAGCAACTGAGCCGTAATGGAGACAAGCCAAGAATTCGTCTACTTGTTGCAAAATCAGCAGCAAATTGTTGACGGAATAAATCAGCTGTGGTCAAATTACAAGATAGATGGCAAATCTCGTAAGGCAGATTATATCAAAAGGAGGGTGGAGACTTTAGATAAGTATTGGGCTGAGTTTCAACGGAATCATGATGGCTGAAAATCAAGATATCGACTACTTTACTGCCAATCAATACGAGCGTTCCCAATCCTTTTACCAAGAAATATGGGAGTCGAACGTCAAGAGCCCCGCGTTTTCCCTAAAACCGTCTACGCCACTAGTAATTCCTAGGACGGTTGAAGTGACGGGTGAAGATAAGTCAAGCGCTGAATCAAGTCAGCAGCATCCTAGGCAGAACAATCTACACGCCGAATCTGCCCAAAATACTCCCAGCAAGTTAGAGGAAATCTTGCGTCGGCAAACAAGTAATTTCAAAGCCTTCTCCCCCACGCTGTCAAGCATCCACTTATCAGAAGTAAAGGAAAAGTGGGAATTCGACTACCTACTCAAGAACTTAGAAGCACGGTGGACAACTATCGATAAACTTCATTGGGACATCGATAGCGAGCTCCATGGGGAAGAAAATTAATATTATGAGCAGACCTTCACCAAGTACGAGAAGAGCTACTGTGTTATAAAAAGAGAGATCAATAACAAGCTGTGGTCAGTGGCTCACCGTGAAAAGTCCACGCCAAAACTGGACATTCCTGTTTTCCATGGCAACTATCAACAGTGGACATCCTTTAAAGATCTTTTCACTTCACAACAATCCCTGCCTATCAAGTGCGCAGAAAATGCAGTTTCTAAAAAGCAAAATTAAGGGAGAACCTGAACGCCTCATCCAGCACCTACAGATAAGCTCCGAAAATTACGTCACCTGCTGGGATATCATCAACCCGAGCCGAGAGAGACGAACAAAGGAACCACGGCAGAATCACATTCTAGTCCTGCCGTTTGCAACTTAGCAAAATGCCCACGCCATTGATCGTGTTCGTGCCTACAGTGACTAGTCGAATCGACTGAGAAACAATTATTGTAACTAGATAGCCATCTCAATAAAGGTTAGTGCAATTTAACGATTTGTCGCAAAGGATTTGGAAAGCATTTTGATCAGCGCAATGGCGGCTTGCGTTGGGTAGGAGCGTGCACAATCAGTACGAATAATCAATCAAGAAATCAGGTAAAATGTCCGGTTTGCGCTCAAGATCACGGGGTCTATTATTGCCCACAGTTCAGAGGAATGGATCCTGCGACGCAAAAGAAAACAATTACGAAGTTTAACATGTGTAGTAACTGTCTCTATTCACATAAAGGGAAAGATTGTTCAAAACGAGAAATATTTAATAAAAATGACGTCAAGACGTTTTTCTTAACTTCATCACGTCTAACCAACAGTTTATTTTACTACTATCAAAATTCTTACACTACTATCCTCTACGAACCTTTCACAATCAATTCTACCATTAGAATCAATCGTTAGACCTTCGTAACAGAACTTAAGTCATAGAAATCGTTTTGGAAAAATCTCCAAAATATTTTAATATTTTATTTTTTGTTTGATAGTAACCAACGAATAAAATTGCACTACAATCCACAACTAACTTCTTTTTCATAAGAAATAGATAAGAAAACTTGGTTTTTCAATTTCGGGGCCTAAGATTATTTTTCTCATCAAATTTTTTTTTAGTTAGTACTAATGAAAATAGTTTTACTGCTATCCACTACGAAATAATACAATCTACGAAAGTTGAAATATAATTCTTCTTTCACAACTAGATTCCAAACAACAATGTAACCGGTTACCAAACTTTGGTTACGAAAATGGACGAAGGGTTTCCCTTCGACTACCAAGTATTCCAGGTCTCTCAAACTGGGTGTACATATATGAGTATGACTGCCAGGCCCACAGAACTATTAAAGGCTTCTTCCCGCAAGGTCCTGAGCGACCAAGCAACAGTGTAATAAAACAAAGATAGAACCAGCGTTTTTGTAATATCACGAACATCCATAGTTTTTTGTTAAACAGTTTACTTTACTGTACTTTATTGTTACCTTTGTAATTAGTTAAGTTGGCTCAGAATAATGTTTTTTTTAAACAGTTTACTTTACTGTACACAGTACCTTTTCATTAAACTATCGTAAAAAATATCATGATGTCCCAGCCGAGGTGAAGTGTGCGTAAGGAGCGTATAATGAAGAAGATGAACGCCAGCCTATTCCAGCGATGACCTCCAGCGAATTAGTCATGTACGCAGATGACGTGGCAGGAATCATCACTGACAGGACAATTGGAGGCCTTGAACAAAGCCTAAACCATACTATCACTGAACTGTCTCACTGGTTCCGTAACAACGGTCTCGTTCTCAACATAAAGAAAACTCACTTCCTCCACTTTGACCTATCAGGTCGCCGTCTCGTCCCACTGAACGTCCAAGTGGACGGAATGCGGGTCGATCAGGTGGAAGCGACAACGTTCCTGGGCTTCGAGTTGGACCGTGGACTCACATGGCGCACTCACGTGGCGCGACTGTGCGTGCGACTCAGCGGCGCATGCTTTGCGCTGCGGCGGCTGGTGCGCACGGTGCCGCGCAGTGTGGCGCGCGCGTGCTACTTCGCCACGGTACACTCGCTGCTGCAGTACGGAGCCGAGCTGTGGGGGCGCGCGGCGGACTGGGAGAGAGCATTCAGGATGCAAAAACGAGCCGTGAGAGCGATAGTCCAGGTCCGCCGGGACGTGTCGGTAAAGCCTCACTTTAAAGCGCTGCACATATTGACGCTCCCGTCCATCGTCATACTCCAGGTGGCCGTGTATATGCACGAGAACATCCACTCTTTCCGCAGGCATCACGACATCCACGGACACGCGACCCGCAACGGTCACAGGCTCAGGACGGTTTCACACACCCTGGCCAAGTCATCGAAGTTGACTCACGTCATGGGTCCGACAGTATACAACCGCATACCAGAACATATTAAATCTGCGCCTAATTCCGCAAGCTTCAAAAAGCGACTGAAACACTGGCTTGTCGAGCAAACTTTCTACTCATTCGCTGAGTTCGAAGCGACCAATATAAAATGTGATTCCAATTTAATGAAATGAATAACTAATTTTATTTAATACAATTCAAATTTAATGTAATACTTTGTGGCAATTTTAATATTAAATAATGGTATCTTAATTTATGGAATGCATTTTTATGTGTCTGACATTTTTTATACAGATGTATATTAATCAATTTTTTATTTATAATCTGACATGTAATTGACACTTACCAATAAATATGTTTCAATGTTTCAATGTTTCAATTCGGATCGATTACCCAGAGATCAGAATCAGAATGTATCAAGTGGCGACCGAAAACAATATAAACAACTTGTTCAAATATACTAAATTGGAGGATGGACTGAAGAAGCACCTCATAAGAATGCCTGAGACATTTTATTAACTGTTCCCTAGGTTTATGGGAATGAAACGAATATCGTGCGTAGTAGGTGTATAATGACAGTTTAAATTCACTTCACGATCGTTCGGGCCTACGGGCTCGACAGATGGATCGAAAAACCTATCGACAGATGGATCGAAAAACCTATTGACAGTTCAAATTTAGGTAGATAATAACAGATCAAATTCATTCAAGAACCTTTAGGTCTACGAACTCAACAGATGTGTTGAACGCTAGATATTTTCAGATCGCAATGTATTAGTGTTTGTTAACCTCAATATATTATGTTTAGGTCCAAAATATTCATTAGTCTAACACTGATTCTCGATTGCAGCATACCTACAGCAGCATGAAGTTTTTAAAACAGAAAAGTTCATTACATGTAGACAATCTCTGTTCTTTAGAAGCGTCAAATAAAATATTTCGCCACGGAAACCTTTTGCCAAATTCAATAAGATGCCTTATTTGCGGACCATCAAACTGTGGGAAAACTAACCTTATGATCGGTCTTCTATTGCATGAAAATGGACTACACTTTCAGAATGTTTATGTTTATTCAAAAACGTTACATCAACCAAAATACGTTTTTCTTGAAAAAGTTTTGGGTTTAGTGCCAGGCGTATCCTTCCATAAATTTAACGCAAACCAGCAAGTACTTAGTCCAGAAGAAGCAAAGTCAAATTCAGTGATGATTTTTGATGACGTCGCATGTGAAAATCAAAACAACATACGTGACTATTTTGCAATGGGCAGACACAATAATATTGATAGTTTTTATTTGAACCAGACTTACAGTAAAATTCCAAAACAACTTGTGAGAGACAACGCAAATCTAATTGTACTTTTCAAACAGGATGATATTAATTTGCGTCATGTATATGATGAACATGTTAATACAGACATGACTTGGTACGAATTCAGAAAAATGTGCTCTAAAATATGGACCGATCCTTACAGCTACTTGGTCATAAACAAAGACTGTGAAAAAAATAAAGGTTGCTATCGAAAACAATTTGACACATTCGTTGTGTTTACTTCGTAAATCTATATAAGTCTGGGTGAATGCAAAAACACTGCATTTGACCGTGCAAAGGAAGAGCATACAATACAAAGTCTAGCTATGGAAAAAAACTTAAAGCAAATTGTCACTGTCGCTGAAGCTGTAAAGAAAAAGTTTAAAAAAATGCGCAACGTTGAATCAGAATACGATAAAGCTCTAGGAAATGTTTTCAAGCCAGTTATCAGTCCACTTAATCAACTCACATATACAATAAAACGAACAGAAAATAAAGAAGTACTGACACCTATCAAGAAAGAAGAAATGAAGTTTGACAAAGACGATGAACCTATTAAATGGGATGCAGGAAATGTTACTACAAAAAATAAGCGAAAAAGTGATAATTTTATGACACCTACTGCGTCTGCTATAAATACAGAAGAAGACATTTCTGAAAATGAATCTGATGATGAAAGTGACACGTCAGAAAAGTCGACTACACACACTCCAGATTATTCTTCATGGTCAATGTCAGAATATCGCTTAAAAGATACTCCTTTTGGAATAAGACATGATGGACGAAAGCTTATGATGGGGTCAGCTAATGTTACTATCACTGAAAATAAAATTACGGTGGGCAGTCGTCAATACAATAAAACTCCTGGTTTGATGGAGCTAATAAGCAAAGGATCGCCTGACTTAAAAGTTATAACCGAGGAAGACATCGCGAACTACAAGTTGATGCTGTTAGAGACGAATGCGCATAGACGAGAATATGATCCAAGCAAACCAATAAAGAGCAATAAAGGAAGAAAGTACTTAAATATAATTAAACCTCTTTTTAATAAACATGACGATCGAAGCAGTGAAGTTCAAGGTTCGGGATTACCGCTATTAAAAAAATGGAAGAAAAATGTAGACTATATCTACTGGGATGATCCAAACGAGCTTGTGGATAGGTTGAAATTACTAATAGCATCTCGAGATGCTGGAAACACTGGACTTGATAATGAAATTATATCCATTATAGAAGAACTGCGGGAAAGTGACTTGATTGATTAGAATAAATAAAACTGCTTGAAATGTTTTTATTTATTTCATTGTTAACCTCTAAACCAATAACTTGAGTAACCTAGCTCAGTGCTATGAATATTGATAAATTCGGTCATCATGTTCATAAGCGTTTACGTTTATCTGAATTGTTTGATTTTACTGACAATGCGCTGACCAAAAACGAAGAGGGACATTTTGATCTTCAATCGTCACGATTAAAAGGTTTAAAGGCGCCTCAAGAGTCAGACGATGCCGTCAACAAGGAGTACGTTGATATGAAGAGTAATGATTTACGGGAATATGCTAAATTTCTACTGAATGAAGCAATGAATGATGTACAAAGAGTGATGAATGACTTTATAAAGGATGTTTATACGAAGAGAGAATTAGATATTATCATAAGGTCGTTGGCGAAAGATGAAGCAGCAGGTGGTAAACGAAATCCATAAAAATGCAAGAAAAAATTTTGTTCGTCGTTCAGTGGTTCTCAAGGGAATTGATGATTTGTGGCAGGCAGATTTGATCGACTTTATATCATTGAAAATTTACAATAAAGGTTATAAGTTTATTCTTGTCGTAATTGATTGCTTCTCTAAATATGCATGGGCTATACCTCTTAAAACGAAGTCAAAAGTAGAAGTTTGTCAAGCCTTAGCTAACATTCTGAAGAAAAGTAGAAGACGACCGCACAATTTACAAACAGATATGGGCACCGAATTTTATAATGATGAATTCAAAAAACTTTTAAAGCAATACAATATCAATCATTATTCTACATATTCGGTTAAAAAAGCTTCTATGGTAGAAAGATTAATCAGAACATTAAAAACAAATCTATATAAGTATTTCAATCTCAAAGGTAGTTATAAGTGGGTGGCGGAACCGTTGGAATATGTTGTTAATTCTTACAATCAAACAAAACATCGTGTAACGCAGCACGAGCCCGTAAAAGTAAATAAGTTAAATGAAAGTAACGTATCAGATAATATAAAGAAATTTCAGACTAAAAGTATTATTTCAAGGAAACCAAAATTTCGTGTGGGTGATCATGTAAGAATAAGTAAGTACAAAGGATGTTTTAAAAAAGGCTATACTCCTAATTGGTCAACAGAAATATTTGTTATCAAGAAGGTGAACAGAACTATTCCTACAACTTATTTGATAGAAGATTATCGCAGACAACCGATTTTAGGATGCTTCTATGATCAAGAACTCCAGATGACTAAATACCCTAATGTTTATTTAATCGAAAAAATTATCAGGAAAAAAGGAAATAAATTATATGTAAAATGGCTGGGTTTGAATGAAACTGAAAATAGCTGGATCGATAAAAAGGCACTTGTGTAAAATATATCATTAGTCTTCAAACAGTTATGCAAGGTGGAGGTATAGTTAACAGTTTCATAAATAATTTACCGTTTGAGTTACATCTACCTGGCTATAATTACTGTGGGCCTGGAACGAAGCTGGTGAAACGATTAGCCCGCGGGGATAGAGGCATCAACCCATTGGACGACGCGTGTATGGTTCACGACATAGCATATACAAAGTTCCAGGACTTGGATAATAGGCATAAAGCTGATTTGGATTTATTAAATATGGCGAAACAAAGACTTCGATCGAAAGAAGCCAAAAGTGGTGAAAAGATTGCATCATGGCTGGTCAATAAAGTGATGAAGAGGAAACTGAAAACAGGCGCAGGAATGAAACATTTTAAAGCTATGGTATCAAAAATAAAGGGTGACCTTAAAAAGCTAAAACCAAAAAGTAATAACAGAGCTATTAAATTAGCATATTCTGCTGCCAAGAAAATAGTTTCTGCTGGTACCAAACACGATATAAAGATACCGCGAATTATTCCTCTACCTAAAAGTGGAGGGATTCTTCCATTGCTACCAATATTTGCTGGGCTGTCCGCTTTAGGAACTCTTGCTGGAGGAGCTGCTGGAATAGCGAAAAGTGTTAATGATTATAAAGCAGCCCAAGAAAGTTTACGAGAATCTCAACATCATAACAAAGCGATGGAATCAATTGCATTGGGTAAAGGTTTATACATAAAACCTTACAAAAAGGGTAGTGGGTTATTTATAACACCTTCAAAAAACTGTTAAAGAGGCTACCTAAGCGTGCTCTAACGAATGTGGATTTAATGAAATATGCAAAAGTAATACCTTACTTTCGTGGGGTCTACATGAAAGATGCTCTGCCAAGAAAACCAAGAAGTATAGAATGTGGCATAATAAATTTGGACGATTCTTACAAGGAAGGAACGCACTGGGTAGCCTACATAAAATTTAATGACTATTATGAATACTTTGATAGTTTCGGAGACTTGAAACCACCCGTTGAAGTTGTAAAATATCTAAATACTCCTAACTTATATTATAACTATACCCGTTATCAAACTTACAATAGCACAAACTGTGGACATTTATGTTTAAAGTTTTTGTTCGATTTTTGGAATAAACATGATGTATAAAAAAGATGTCAGCGTTTATTTTACACCATTGTTACAATGTCCTTCACCCTATCCATAACTGGCAATGAGTCACTTTTGACGACTACATATTCCCCTACGCTAGAACTAGATGGTGAATATGAGTGCGCTCTGCTATATTTATCTACATTTAACTCCATCCCAAACATTGATACCAAAAATAACAAGTTTTACTATGGTGAAAATGGTAGTATAGAAATTCCTGAAGGGGTTTACGAGTTGCAGGATATAAACGATTTTTTGAAAGGAAAACTGAACGATGTAAACTTTAATTTAACGTGCAATAATAATACATTAAGAACACATATTATTGGCACGAAAGATATTCATTTTGAGAAAAAAAATAGTTTAGGTAATTTATTAGGATTCGGTAGACAGTTGCTCAAAGCGAATGTACTACATGAATCACAACATCCTGTCAACATTCTTTCAACTACTGTGGTCAGGGTAGAGTGTGATGTAGTGAGCGGATCATATATAAATGGCATGTCAAGTCACATTATACATGAGTTTGCACCTAACGTCCCTCCAGGTTATAGATTAATTGAAATACCTAAGAATATTATTTATTTCCCAGTGAATCAAAATAACATAAGCAGCATAAATATAAGATTATTGGATATAAATAATAACTTGATTAATTTACGTGGTGAAGAAATTCAGTTGTATTTACATATTAAAAGAAAATGATCGAATTTAATAAAACCTTACCACCGCAATCCAAAATCATTAGTCACACTCCAATCGCTCCCAAGGAAAGAACTTTAAAGAAGAAAAGACTAACATCAAAAAATAAAAAATTCCTGAAACTAATCGGACTGTTAAAATGAGTAATATACTAGATATTTTGAGTACACCTGTTTATGATAATACCATCGACGGTGTCGAGATTCATTCGTATAAGCCATACGTGACTAGTTTTAACAGGAATGACGAAATTCGTATACCGATCAATCAACAAGATCTGTATGTACTCCCGTCAGCTAGCACTTTATATTTGGAAGGCGCTGTTAATGTGTTCAAGAAAGACCCAAGGCAGCAGGCTGCCAGTGTACATTTTACAAATAATCCACTGCTGTTCTTTTTTCAAGATATACGATATGAACTAAATGGAGTCGAAATAGACAAAATTAAAAACGCTGGCATAACTACCACTATGAAATCATTGCTATCTATGAATGAGAGTGAGTCGAAAATGTCAAAAGTTTGGGGTTGGGATATTAATGGAACAAAAAATAGTCAGTCAGGAAAATTTTCAGCATCTATACCACTAAGTAATATTCTCGGATTCGCGGAGGACTACAAAAAAGTCATAATCAACTGTAAACATGAACTTGTTCTGCTGCGCAGTAACACTAACCTCAATGCATTGAAATTAAGTACAGGAGAAGTCGTGGAAGATGTAGTAATTCATAAAATTGTATGGAGAGTTCCTCATATAAAAGTTTCTGATGTAGAAAGAATCAACCTTCTTCGGTTGTTAGAAAAAGACAGATCCATTCAAGTAGCATTTAGAAATTGGGATTTATATGAATATCCATTGTTGCCAAGAACTACGAAGCATACATGGTCCATCAAAACATCATCTCAAATAGAAAAACCTCGATACGTCATTCTAGGTTTACAAACGAACAGGAAAAATAATGCTACTACTGACATGTCGCAATTTGATCACTGCAATTTACGTGACGTCAAAGTGTATCTGAACTCTACTTACTTTCCTTACGACAATATGAATGCGAGCTTTTCGAACGACAATATTGCTATATTATACGAACAATACACTCGATTTCAACAGTCTTATTACGGCAGAAGAACTGAACCATTGTTGAATGCAAAAGAGTTCAAGGAATTAACACCACTGTTTGTGATAGACTGTTCGAGGCAAAGCGATAATCTTAAATCTGGGCCGGTAGTCAATGTGCGGCTTGAACTGGAGAGTGAAGCAGAAATACCTGATCAAACCTCAGCTTATTGTCTCATACTGAACGACTGTTTGTTTGAATATAAACCGCTGAGCAATATTGTTCGAAAATTATCATGAATAGCACAAATGCATTGTTCGTGGATTTACAAGGATTTAAAAACGATAATAATGGCTTCATTGTTAAAGAACTTGCGTTAGCAACGAATGAGTACACTCAAATTTTTCTCATAAAACCTCCATTCCCATATCGATGTTTAACTAGTTCTGAAAAAAAATGCGTCAAATGGATTGAGAATAACCTTGGATATAGATGGGCTGATGGACACATTGATTTCATACAGTTCAAGAGGATAATAGTACCATACCTAGAAAATAAACTTGTATTCGTTAAAGGTTTAGAAAAATCGAAGTGGATTAAAGACCTCTGTGACATTTGTACTGTAAAGAATATAGAAGATATCGGATGTCCAAGTTTAATGCAGCTATTTAAAACTTACAACTCGCAGTTTATTGATTTTAGTTGTGTAACGCATAAGACTAATTACTGTGCTTTGAGGAACGTTTTGTGTATCAAAAAATGGTTCAAAAATAATCAGCATCCAAATGTATGATAGTATTCCTACCAATTAATAATTAACTGATTGACTTAGCGAGATTAAAGAATATTTTCAATACTTTTTTGTTTTATTTCACTTTTTGATAGATTACACAAGAGAAATGAATCTGGGTCGCTTATAAAAGTCGGAAACTTAAGAATGCTAGCTTAAAGAAATGAATGAATGAATGAATGAATGAAATATTTATATATTTCGTAGTTTGATTAAGACAATTAATTACTCCTTAAAGGAAGGTATTGTATTTTATTATATTGTCTATTAAACAAAATTAGTTTTCAAGATTTATATTTAACTGACTCGAATCCATTACTCTCGAGTGTATTATATGAATAGATTACCTTCACCAGTACCGAAATCACTTTACCAAACCATAATTATTTTATTTAAGTAAGTAACTAAATTTCATGTTTTTATTTTACTTTATGCAGGACATAAATGAAGTAATAAAAATACCAAATAATATCCATGTAAGAAAATTTATTTTAAACACTTGAATCATCACAGATTTTTTTACAAATTTTCTTTATTAGGTTTTCGGACATGTCCATTATTTCGTCCACTACATCACACACAATATACTGCGCACTGACCGCTACATCATTCGACGGGGTTGATGATCCAGTCTGTGCGTTCAAATCAATTATTTCAATTTTAATCTTGTTATGTCCCTTTCTCGGCACTTTCGTAATTATAAATGATGATGTAGCTTTTCGTTTTTTCTGGAATTTTCTTCTGTTGCTAGCTTGTCTTGCTTCCACTGAAGCGGCAACCTCATCAAAGTCCTCCAATTGTTGTTGGGCATGCGGAAACCACAGGTCCGAAGGGTCCATTATCTGTAAACCAAATAGCAATGATTAGAACAAAATAATAATAATAATAATAATACTACAAAACACTAAATCATATTATGTAGTAGGTAGCGTAATACTCACGTAATAATTTGATTGAGAGCGGTACTGGTCCTATAGTGCGCTCGCCTGCTGGCCTAATGAATAATTAACATTTTCTTTGAGTCTATTTAAGCAAAAGCGAAAATGCAAGTATCATTGTATTTCAATTTGAATTCCTTGAACGCGACACGTGTTATATTCACGTTGCGACAGGTCATCGTAATTGTTTCATGATCATCACTTTCATGCAATATGATCTATCTTTTCGAAAACCTTTCTAAAATAAACTCTATATACAAATCCATTCTGGCTGGTATCTGACGAATATACAGTCAGCTGCAGAAAAATTTAACCCTCAGTGGGGTGATTGATATACGGGTGATACTTTTATGGTGAGGATATTTTTCTCTGCAGCTGGCTGTACCTAGGTACATTTAGTAGGGTATGTTGTAAAATAAGCTTAAAAGAAACACGAAAAATAGTCCGACAACACATTACTTTATTTCAATATACCAATATTCGCTTACAAGCTATAGTTTAAAGACTAATTATATTATATTATTTACATCTCAAAACGCTGATTTATGGCCCCATGAAAGAGTTGATATGTTATCTTTAAGGATGATGCGTTTGTCGTCCTTACATGATAGAGCTATTTTATTAAGCGATTGTGTAAACATTTCATGTTTTAATGACCTAAATACCGTATTTCTTTTCCTAACTAAATTATTATCTAATAACACACGTTTATAGTCCTTAAAACTCATTGTTTTTACAACAGGTTTTTTGGTACCTTTAGCTTTTTTTATTTCAGTATTTTCGGTTTTTATACAATAAAGTTTAGATCGTAGGCCTACAAACTCAACTATGAGCTGACCTCCTAACTCATCTTTAAATAACCCAGGCACTTTTTTATTTTGCCTCCTTATACCGTATATATTATTAACAGCGTAGTTACTAGTATCGAAGTATTGAGCAAAATTGTATTTTATATCTTTATAAACATCTTTCGTTGCTATGGAATACAGAAAACTGTCAGTGTCTGTGTAACACATTTTTATATTAGGACCATAAAAAGGTTTCATAACAGAATAGTGAAAATCGTACATGTGACTCTTAGATATTTCCAAAACAGAAAAACCAATGTAAATCGGTTTATCGAGAGTAATTTTTTCAGGATTCATCTGGACCGCTACAAAGTTTTCTGTAAATACAGTTGAGCTGTGGTAATTAGGTCTGGCTATTAGTTGCTCTGCGCCTAGACGTTTTTTCGTTTTGTTGTTTTTATCGGACCACTGATTTACTAACTTAACGCTTAACCTTTTTTCGGTATCCTCTAAGGTTTTGCCAAAAATGCTATTATTCAATAATTTAAAAAAGTCTTGTTCAAATTGAGATTTCGCTTTTTGCCTCAATCTCGTATTTAAATCAATATATTGTTTTAAATATGGACCTTGCTTAAATTTAATAACTCTGTGTATGCTTCTTAATTTCAGTCCATGTTTGAGACACGTTTTCAAATGAATATAGTGTATAACATAATTATATTTATCATACAAATTCGGTATCAGTTTACATGTTTTCGATCCAGGCGGTACATATTTTTGCGGGCAGAAAGGTAAATCGTTATGATGATCATGCAGGGATTCCGGATATTCTAGATCGACTTCTAAAATGTAACCTACATCTGAATTGTCTTGTAAAGAGAGAATGTCAGAAACTTGAAACATAGGATTTTCGATCATTTCAAAGTCAGAATGCGGTAAATAACTACTTAAACCGAAACCATAAAGATTGTTCGCGTCAGCATAAATCAAGTATCTATCAGGCTCCGAGGGATTGTAGTCCGAGAGGTACTTATTATTAGCACTGGCATAGCGGGTAGAACATAAACAGACGCCTCCGCGAATACCTTTTTGTATCATCCGAATAATTTCCAAATCATGTATTAGTTCTAATTTCACTTCTGTTTTCAACAGCATTGCATCAAAACTTAAACTGGGAGCCGTTATGTAAAAAGCTGGGTCTAACCTATAATTATTTTTACACGTCTTTCTAAAACTCTCAAAAATATCCGTCAACAGCATTACATCTGATTTCAAGTATAGATCGGTATATTGACCAAGGTTCGACAAACGGAATACACGCCAAACACAATGAGCATGAGCATAATCTGACTCTGAAACATTCTCATCAGTTAAGCTGCTGTAGAAACACTCAGGCGGCGGTAATTTATTTTCATCATAACGTTTCCACTTATTCATGTACTCGTAAGGATAAACACCTTTACGTCTCAATAAGTCGAATTCCTGTTTATCTGGGTAGCAACGAGAGAGATGAATAAAATCTTCAACTATTAAATTTTCTGCAATTTTTTCTAAACTAGTACCTAAAAATGCAAACGAGTCAACAAAACGAACAGCCATATACTTATTATTGCTAACAGGAAAGAACTTTGTAAAAGACACATAATTTTCTTTTGTTTTTGCTATAACATTTATGTTTCCATGCATTTCACCTAGCTCTCGTATAAACAAATGACAGTCATAGCCTGACAGATTATGGAAAAAAATAGGGACAAATGATTTGGGGAGCTTAAATCGAAGGTTACAATACTCATGTGCTGCTCCGCGGTAGCGCCCAGTCAAATGGCAATGATCTCTCACCTTTCCTTCGAATATTAACTTATTACAGAGGTAACAATATTTGGACTCCAAAAAGTTTTTCAGCTCATTTTCAGTGAGGGGTAACATGTCGATTGGATCGTTAAGAATTTTACTTATCATTTCAACATCATCGCCTAATATTTTCAAAAACTGTTGAACACAATCAGGACCTCGGTACGATCGATACCGATTTAAAGACGTATCATAGGAGCAAACAATATAATATCCGAACGCTACTGGAATATGTTTTTGAATCGTTTCCGTAAAATTCGAGTTTTTCTCCGACCGAGGTTGTAGCATAGACTCAAAATCTGCGTAAATGACAAATGGCATATCATGCATGCGTTCAAAATGTTTGAACTGTATCAATGTCCCTTTATCAGGCAACGATGTTTTCACACCACTGCACACGTGATCATTACGTTTTTTGTCACTAGAAAAAAATAACAAGCAATCATCACAGAAAAAAATTCTACCATCATGTTTAGTTATCTGAGATCTTACAAGCCTACTCAAATCCTTAATAAGACAATAATGTGTTAGCGCACCCGATTCCAAAAACAATAAATTTATACGATGCTTCCGCCCCTTGTGAACAGATTTGTACAAAGGTCCTACAACATCAGACTTTTCACTGAGACCATAAATATTAATACTTATGGTATCATTGTTCTTTTCAAAGATCTTAACATCCCTGAAACCTGCCGGAAACGTCATGTTTTTCGTGTTAAGCACAGTATCGAAATGAGGATATGAACTCGTTCGGTGTGAATTTTGCTGTGCGGGAAATAAAGCTGCCATTATGCACCATAGAAAACAAAAGTTATCTGTATTCTGAATGTTGATACATGCACGTTTATATTTAATAGGTCTAGGAAGATCGATAAACCCTGAACCTCGCAGAGGATTATATTTGTTGATATTGACCTCCAGATATGAATTTGCTACAAAACTCCAACCACTGTCTCTCTCCTGAAATTCATCGATTTTTGCAAGTATTAAACTTACAGCGTTATTGTAAATATCTTTAAAATCATAATTTTTGCGGATGACTATATTGGGCGTAGCGAACGATTTAATCTCCCTCTCATCATTCTTAGGTAACGAAAACTCTGCAAACAGTTCAAAATTTACTTTGACGCTATTAAAGGAGCCGATCCGCGCCTCTATCAGGTCACGTACGCGTGACCGCAGCGAGCGCAGGTAGATGCTCGGAAGGCAAGCGTTAGAGCCCGCGCCGTCCGCCGCCGCGACCATATCCGACGCTGCGCCTGGGTTGCTTATTCTGTACGATGCGATCCGACTGCGGAAAGCACTAGAAATCTTCTCAAGACCGTCACCCTTAATAACAACATTGTTGTTTTTATGTACAGTGCTACGCAAATGAGCTGAAAAACTTTTACTTTTTACAGACACATCACATGATGTACAATATACTAATCTATTATTATTCAACATCTTAATTATATGTAAGGATCAATCAAACCTGACAAATGATAATTAAACCTATCTACCTAAGTTACACCTAATTTTTTACTACCTGCCTATATGAAAAATAATACCTACCTACGAATTAAACTTATGAAACAAAATTAATACCTATATGAAATCAGCCTATATAAATCTACAAGCACAGTAACGCTCAATACAAGTCACCTCAGTTCAATACTTTAAAATTTTTATAAAGGTGACTAGACGTGAGCGCGACTGTACTTGTCTACCTAACACCTAAAATAATAAAAATACTCTTTCATGGGACACCACACCACCTAACAGCAAAACATGAAATGAAAAGCAAAATATCTAGTTATTTTATTATAGTTGTAAATTTTGGCTCACACGGTCGTTAAAAAACATCCCCTCCTCTGGGAACTTCAACTTCGAACGTTTCAGCAGCTGCCTCAAAGCTGCAAATTCTGGCGATTCGTGATCGCCTTGGAGCTTAAGCGCCAACACAGCCTTCTCCCAGCGCTTCAACGGGTGAACGTTTTTTATATCAGCCACCTGATAAATCTTGAGGTCTAAATATAGCTCTCCTGGAAGATATCCTGAGCGACGCACGACTCCGTCCGCGACCCTCTTAGAATAACTGGACAACAAGCGCAGTGGTTGTTTTGCGACGTCCCCGTCGCTCTCCGAGTCTAGCGTCCTCCACTCTTCTGACTTCGGAGGCTGCTTTCGCTTGGCTTGCGTCGCTTTGCGTCTGTAAATAAAACGAATTAGTTATATTACACTGTGAATGATATCGAAAATACATGGATTACGGGGACTTGTATACACAAGATAAGTGAATTAAGTCATTTTGTTTTTTTTTTTTTTTTTTTTTTTTTTTTTTTTTTTTTTTTTTTTTTTTTTTTGTTTTGCGATGAATAGAATCGTAAAACATATTTACCTAGACACCGATTCCTCGTCGTCCGACTCCTGACGACGTCGCTTCGACGGTGGCGGTGGCTTGGCGGACGTGGCCTTGGGCTTGGGCGATGCGGTCTTCTTGTTGAGAACTGATTTCGGTGTTGGCACGTACCCGGGTGGTTGAGCACTTTTCAAACTGAAACAGGAAAAAACATTTAGACACACATATTATAAATACACACTCCTGTATAATTATAATAAGGCATAATGAAAAGAAACTTCCAAATAAAGGAAACATACTTCTCAAAATATTCCTCTTCAGAATCTCCGAAGAGCTCCTGCTGTCGTCGTTTTGCCGCTGTCACCTTGGCGGTGTGAGTGGTAGATTCGTTGTCAGACCTGAAATATCACAACACTTATTAATGATGAAGTCCATCAATATAGAAATTGATAGTCGATCAAAATGAAGATTAAGATTCATTCACGAAGGCACATGACGTAGTTAAAAATTAGCCTCTTTGTCTTTCATACGACAGCCGGTGACAACTCTGAATGGAAAGGAAAGACGCATATCGACGTTTCAAAGGTAAAAGGGCATAAGCAACACTTGTTGGCGGTATTGAGTAAGAGCCAGTAAGTAAGTGCCATCGTGGAGAGTGAAACACTTACGTACATTATTTCCAGATTCCTCGTTGGCTGGCGATGGCGATGGCAAGTAGAGGTGCTGGTGAAGTAGTAGGCGTAGTAGCTTCCAAAGAGAAGTGATAATTTTTAATTGCATTTCCGTCGTTTATAAATAAAAATACTGATGACTCTGAAAAAAAGGATGTGTATGTGTGGTCGTATGATCACAAGCCCTGACAACGTACACTTACATAGGTTCAGCGGAAACAACTCAGTGTGCAAAATAATATCGCAAAAATAAAATTACCGAATGCAACCCAATACGCTTGACCTCATTAAGAAAACTTACACGTGTTTTTACTTTCCTAGATGGGATGCCAGAAACACAAATACTTATATGAATGTACGTGGGCATAGTTTTGCCACCCCGTATGGGAACGCTGTGATGCTATGTTAGTTTTTGTTTTTAATATCTTGCGAGACGAGATGACCGATGCACACAGTTTGCATCTTTTAGCCATTGAGTTTATTTTTTCTTAGAGAGAAGAGACAAGCTCATCGCCGCTCAGGACAAACATCAGCCGCATTAACACCCATATTGTAGGTATCATGGGGAAAGTCTATCGCCGAACTATCATAAGCCCAACAAATACGTACAACGTCCCCACCGAAGGATCAGGCCTTTACTCGAAATAGTACTAAGTAATGATTTAATGGGTATATACTCGTACATAGATGTTTTTTCCTAGCTAGAACGAGGTGAGCTATTTATCAATTCCATTTAAAAGTAGTACCTATACATGAATTGATTTGTAGGTACAGTTTATAGTGGCTCGATCCCGAGCGGCGATGGGCTAGTCCCTCTCCGCAAAACGGAGTATAAATACCAGCTGCATGCAGGCAAAGTTCTGTCCCGTATGGAAAAGTCATGATGCTGTGTACACAATTTACACACATTGGTCTAGATATTGAGGGAAACTAGGATTCCCTGTATCTTGGGTACTAGGCAACTGAATACATACTTTTGTAGGGATAAATATTATACTTAGATAAAAAACCATGACTCGGAAACAAACATCCACGCTCATCACGCAAATATTTGTCCCACCGGGACTCGAACCCAGGACCTCTGGCGTTGTAGGCAGGGTACTACCGACTCGACCATTCGGATGGTCAATTTGGTTATAACATTAATCCAATGTAATTCATGCTTACTAGGGAGCAATCTCATCGCCGAACTATGTTATGTTATGATATCATCAACCGAAATAGAGTACCTAGATCGGTTTTATTTATTAATGTTAGCAGTTAGTGGCAGAAACACAATTGAAAGTGTGTGTGTGTGTGTGTTCACGCGCTGCGGCAATGTAGGTATTGAAAACACAACTATGCAAGAAATAAAATTAAATTGAACACGCGTGACCTGATTAGAATGCTACTTATACTTACGATGGGTTTTGCGTTCAACACATCTGTTGAGTCCGTGACCTAAAGGTTCTTGAATGAATTTGATCTGTCATTTTTGAACTGTCAATAGGTTTTTCGATCCATCTGTCGATAGGTTTTTCGATCCATCTGTCGAGCCCGTAGGCCCGAACGATCGTGAAGTGAATTTAAACTGTCATTATACACCTACTGTGCGTGGTTAGGGTGGAACGTCGTAACTCATTGCCTTTTAGGCAGTAAGGAAATTATTGTTTTTTATGTTTAATTCAAAAGTCATATGCAAGAATTGGCTTGAATATATGTATTGATCAGATTTTTGTTGTTTAGATGTGTTTATTCAGATTTAATTTTTATGGGTTATCTTAATTTCAGACACCGTAAAAAAATGTAACACGTTTTACCCACATAGACTAAGTAGGTATTCTACATATTGCGCATATGTACTAAGGCGGTAAAATTTATATGTCAAATCTGAAAATCTCATACAAAATTTGCTCGATAATGTTATAAAAATATACCTACTATAGAATAGGGTGTTACCGGCTCAAATGAAATAATACCCATTTTTCTCGTTTTCTCTAACATTTGATGCTGAACCATGTCAGGAAACATATCGGAATCATTGAAGGTTCCGTAACAAAATCTTCGTATAAAGGGAAACTTCAAATGGGATCAGTTTGAATGACCTGATGCACAAAGGATTTATTGTAACTGTCTGTTTATCTATGTTTTCTGTGCAATAAAGAATATGAATATGAATATGAAAGGACCCAATTTACAAAAAGATATTTTAATTCTTATACTAAAATGGAGACAACACAGAATCGCATTTGTGGCGGATATAGAAAAGATGTTTCGACAGTTGTGGGTACATCCAGAGGACCAACATCTCCAGAAAATCATATGGCGAGACTCTCCACATCAACTCTTACAAGAGTATTAACTGACAACAGTCATCTACGGCACCAAGGCCGCCCCCTTTCTCGCCATGATGACGCTGAAGCAATTGGCGTGGGATGAAAGATTCAAGTACCCGGAAGCTGCCAAAATAGTTGAGGAATGTTTTTATATGGACGACCTGTTACATGGATCAGATTCGGTGACGTCAGCCAAAAGATTACAAGAAGATCTCATTCAACTAATGAAAGCAGGCGGTTTCAATTTAAGAAAATGGAAGTCCAATCATCCCGCCTTAATGCAACAAGTCACCAACAAGGTTGAAGGTGCGATGGGCACATATCAGTTCATACAACCAGAATCGATGAAAACATTGGGACTTAAATGGAACTCGACACACGACGTCTTCAAATTTCGATCGAAGATTGAAACCACGACTGAAAACAATACAGTTTGTACGAAAAGACAGTTGCTCTCGGAAATCGCCCGATTATTTGACCCTCTTGGCTGGCTCACACCTATTTCTACAAAAATGAAATTACTTTTTCAATCCGTCTGGAATAGAAATCTTCAGTGGGATGAAAAGATACCCAAAGATATTCACAAAGAATGGATAAAAATAAAACAGCACATAGCAGCTATAAATAACCTAAACATACCAAGATGGTTAAGTACAGAGACCTCAAGCGATATCGAGTTACACGGGTATTGTGACGCATCTCAAAAAGCTTACGCCTGCGTAATTTATTTTAAATTAAAAATAGATGGTCAATATCAAATCAGTCTCGTCGCTGCAAAATCAAGATTAGTACCACACAACATAGAGATTACATTGCCAAAACTGGATTTGTGCGGAGCCCATTTGCTAGCCACACTGATGGAAAAAGTACTAGAAAGTTTGAGCAACCATCGTATTAAGATATATGGTTGGGTAGATTCGACTGCCGTCTTAGGCTGGCTTCAAGGTCAGCCCCAACGCTGGAAGCAGTTTGTTGGCAACAGGGTTCAACAGATTACTCAAGTAATACCCGCGTCATGTTGGCGGTACGTCAAATCTGCCGAAAACCCCGCAGATTGTGCTAGCAGAGGGCTCAACGCCACACAACTACAAGATCATCCACTTTGGTGGCATGGACCGACTTGGCTAAAAAGCCCTAAAGGATGTACAGCTTGTCTTAACACCATAGACGATGAGATAGTAATCACAAAAAATAGACATAACCATTAATTTATATTGATAAAGTATTTGGAATAATGAAACCATTGTCTTCCCAATGTATCTGGTTTTTAAGGTTCCGCACCCGAAGGGGACCCTATTACAGGTTACCTAAGCTTCCGCCTCTCCGGCTTTCTACCTGTCCCTCAGCGGGCTGTATCGAATTAACCGTAACAGGTAGAGAGTTTTTTTTTTACAGAATACGTTTGTAATATGTAAAATAAAAATATGAAATAATTAATCTAAATATATAAAAATATATAAAATATAAATAAATAAAATATATAAATATAAGAAGCCTTAAAATTCGGTGGACCAATATTACTACCACATTGAACTAATATTTGCAACACTATTCTTTTGAAAGGAAAACTCCCTACTAAATTATGTCGTTCCAACATTATTCTGCTGCATAAAAAGGGCGATAAAAGTGATGTAGGAAACTATAGACCTATCAGCCTCATATCACATATTTACAAAGTTTTTATTAAAATAATAGAAAACCGCATTGCTGGTCAGCTTGACTCTCATCAACCCCCAGAACAAGCCGGATTCCGCCCCGGCTTCTCCACCACAGATAATAATAATAATAATCATAATACCTCCACACCCAAAAGCCCACACACAAAAGCCTTTGATGAAAAACAAAGATTGAGCAAGATTTATTCGACTGATGAAGAGGCCAAGCCAATGAAAGTGACTATACAGGCTGTAACAAGGAACAGCAATATTGTACTTGAGTTGTTAAACAAGTACAGCTCATTCATCAAGGTAGTACATGTGCTGTCGTGGATACGCCGATTCACAAGTCGGAAACAAGACAGAAAATATGAGCCCTACATTACACTGGCGGAAAGAAGACGACCTACTGAGATGATAATAAAGGATGTTCAAGGAAGGGAATTTCACGGAGAGATAAATGACCTCAAAAACGGCAAACAAGTGTCACCCAAAAGCAAGATTTTGAGTCTCACACCTTTCCTCGATGAACAAGGCTTGCTCAGAGTTGGAGGAAGACTGAAACATGCACACATTAATCCAGAAATGAAACAGCCTGTAATTTTGCCTCAAGAAAGCCGCTTGACGGAGTTAATTATCTTGCAAGCGCATGAACATTCCTACCACGGCGGTGCTCGGATTACATTGTCATTCATAAGGCAAAAATATTGGATACTCAGTGGAAACAAGACCACTAAGCAGTTTATTCGTCGGTGTATTACTTGCAAGAAACACAACCCTAATAAAAATCATCAAATAATGGTAGACTTACCTGAATCAAGGATCAACCCATCTCGTCCTTTCCTGCATACCGGCGTGGACTACACGGGACATTTCTACATAAAATCCAACAAGGGACGTGGTACCAAGACCACCAAGGGATATGTCGCAGTCTTCGTAAGCATGGTGACCAAGGCGGTGCATCTAGAGCTGGTTTCCGACCTGACAACATCTTCATTCCTCGCCGCTGTAAGAAGAATGGCAGCGCGCAAAGGAAAACCAGAACATTTTTACAGTGATAATGGGGGGTGATAACCTTTGTGGGAGCTAACAGATGCCTACAACAAGAATTTTAGGAGATACAAGAGCTCATCAACGATCAATTTCTGAGGGAGATAGCAGACATGGAGATAACATGGCACTTCAACGCCCCTTCCTGGCCGTCAGCAGGAGGTCTATGGGAGGCAGCGGTGAAAAGTTTCAAATTCCACCTGAAGCGAGTGATTGGCGAACAACGCCTTACTTATGAAGAATTCTCAACTCTCCTCGCTCAAATAGAGGGTTGCCTGAACTCTAGGCTCTCTCTAGAAGTCCTTTGTCTGAAGATCCTGACCCTTAAATTATCTCACACCCGCTCACTTCTTAACCAGCGGACCAACTCTCACCTTGATTGAGACAGAAAGATCAGCGCACAAGATTGTACCTAACACAAACAATATTACAAGATTTATGGAAAATATGGGTATCAGAATATATGATACAACTAGCCGCCCGAAGCAAGTGGAAAAGTCCTCAGCGTAATATTCAAGTCGGCGACGTCGTCCTAATACATGATGACAATCTACCGCCAGGAAAGTGGGCGATGGGTCGTGTTATAGAATTGCACCAAGGGAAAGACGGATACGTGCGTGTCGTTACGTTGAAGACCAAGAATGGATATTTAAAACGGCCAATAGTAAAAATTTCAACCTTATTAGAAAACGACGAGAAGGTTAAACCACGTCATTCAAGTGACGTAGTTACGGCGACCGGACAGATGCCAACGCGAACTAGCGCAGTCAGTCCTATCAAGTGCAATCTCAGTGCAGTGGTAACAGCTTTATTTCTGCTGCTAGCACTCGTCTGCAATTCTCACTGCAATACAACCGTTACACAATTCAGGAAAGGACAAGCGATATATTTCGACAAGATCTCAGATATGACGCAGATTAAAGACGAGTGGAAAATCGTCGCCTATTACCACTTGGATCCTTATTGGGAAGGAATAGATGCGTTCAACAAATATACACAAACGCTCCAACAGACATGTAATATGATACGAAAACAAGCCCACTGTGCAGTCATACTACTTCAATTACGGCAACGATTCTCCGAACTAGAGTACTACGATCGGGTATTACTTACTCTCGGGCTGACTTGTCAGACAGCGCCGGCGCCGAGGTCTCATTAATGGTGTCGGATATCTCGCTAACGGATTGTTTGGAGTATTGGATGAAAATTTCGCCCAAAAATACAGGAAAGACATAGCTCTAGTTCGAGACAATGAGAGACACATAGCATCACTTTGGAAAAATCAGACTTCAATCATAGAGGGAGAGTTCAATTTGTTAAAGGAAGCCGAAAATACTATGAAAAAGCAACGCAAGATGATGAACCAACATATGAACGCAATAGAAGAATCCGTAAAGCAACTGAACGATGAAGCCCAACGAAATCACATCATGAAGGAACTACCTTCACCATAGGAGCGACAACAGCAAGCAACATGCTACTCAGTCTACGGAATATTCAAAACATATAATTAGATACTATCAACGATCTACACCACGGTCGGTTCGATTACCATTTGTTAACTCCCGAGCAACTCATCAAGGAATTGACGACAATTGCAAGCCATTTACCCAAAGATGTATCGCTGCCGTTGCAGAACCTCCACACAGAAGTGTACAAAATTTATAAATTACTACAAGTAAAATCACGATTTTTGGACGACGTACTTCTCTTTGAAATAAAACTGCCACTCATCAGTCGAGACAGTTACGAAATTCATAAAATGATACCAATATCTGAAGCGACAGGACAACAAGCAATCAGTGTTGTCCCAGTACCAGATTACATTGCGCTAAACATGAAAAAGGACATTTACATTCCTTTGACCGAGAGCGACATCAGTTCCTGTTTGGTTCTATATCAAACTCATTTCTGCCACCTCATGAAACCAGAGTATCACCTAAAAGACGACAAGAGTTTTTGTGACCTGGAAGCTGCAGAATGTACAACAATGAGCAAGATATGCAGAAATAAGTGGCAAGAAGTCAACAGCGTAAACACATACCATTATTTTTACTGTAATCGGTGTCAAGTCCGAACAATATGCGAAGATCAGGTGACATCGCATCAGCTGAGTAAAAGTGGTCTAATACATGTGAGTCCTAACTGTGTCATAAAAACGGATAGTTTCACCGTGACGCCACATAAACTTCAAACAAGTGAAGTGAAATTAAGACCAGATATATATGTACCTAAGATTCCTCAGATAAATAACATCATCAACATTACCATCCCTACCACTCCATCACAGGATGATTCACGCGACATGCAACAACAATTATCCCTGCTAGGAGAGAGGATAAACAAGCTGAAGCAAGCAGAAGTAATATCAACAGACATCTCCTATCACAATATTCATCACTACACCATGATTTATGTGGTATGCGGAATCTTAGTCATTATTGGAGTAGTGACGATCATCAGAAAGCTGCAATGTGGATGGTTGGTGCACAGCACTGCGCCCCCTACACCACCGCCGGCACCAACGCAGTCCACGCCGCCGCCCGCGCTGCCGCCACCGAACGCCGGCTACGCCCGCACCGCACCATAACGCGCGCGTGCGCTGCCCGCAATCACAGCATCGAGATACCGACCATACACCCCCGTGCTGATAAGAAAACACGGGTACAATTCAAAAATACAGATTATTAGTGTTTTTATATACTTTGTTTATTTACTGAATTATTTTTTACAGATTAATATATTGTTGTGTAATTTTATTAAGTTACCTACTTTTGACATGTAATTATTTAAGATTTTTCTCATCTCAGGCCCCGGAATATGTACGATTCCATCGTGCATCGTCAGATATTTTAACGTCAGCTTTAATGTATATTGCTGTTTTCATTATTTTGTAAGTTAGAATTATCGATCAGTTCACATTCGTCTATCAATAAGTGCGCACCAATTGTAATCATTACAAATAAAGTGATTTATCAAGTTATCATTCTTCTTTCCTGTTCCACCAATCATAATCAGAATCAAGTTTAAGGTACCGCCAGCAATGGCTCGTACATTAAGTGGTCCTTCGAAACCTGTGTTTAGTGTAACTTTGTGTTTTAATCGTGTGACTGCGAATCAGCTCTGCTGGCCTGCCACCAGCGGCAATCCCCGGTAGAGTTGAGAAGGCGCAAAAGGTTATACGTGAGGAATACAAAAGCATTAGACACGCACGACCAAGCCATCAAGGTTTCAAGCCATAAGAAGGCTTTTATCAAGAGAACAAGCTCTCCCAAGTTTAACAAGAGATCAAGCTCTACAAGTTAATCAAGTAACAAGGTTTATCAAGAAACCCGTAAAAAGCGAATGACAAGGAACTCAATTTCATCAAGGCAACAGGAACTATCGAACAATTTTAACAAGAAATTCATGAAGGAATTATCAAACAAGTGATTTTATACTTATATCTAGCAACTGAGCCGTAATGGAGACAAGCCAAGAATTCGTCTACCTGTTGCAAAATCAGCAGCAAATTATTGACGGAATAAATCAGCTGTGGTCAAATTACAAGAAAGATGGCCAATCTCGTAAGACAGCTGATTACATCAAAAGGAGGGTGGAGACTTTAGATAAGTATTGGGCTGAGTTTCAACGGAATCATGATGGCTGAAAATCAAGATATCGACTACTTTACTGCCAATCAATACGAGCGTTCCCAATCCTTTTACCAAGAAATAAGGGAGTCGATCGTCAAGAGCCCCGCGTTTTCCCTAAAACCGTCTACGCCACTAGTAATTCCTAGGACGGTTGAAGTGGCGGGTGAAGATAAGTCAAGCTCTGAATCAAGTCAGCAGCATCCTAGGCAGAACAATCTACACGCCGAATCTGCCCAAAATACTGCCAGCAAGTTAGAGGAAATGTTGCGTCGGCAAACAAGTAACTTCAAAGCCTTCTCCCACACGCTGTCAAGCATCCACTTATCAGAAGTAAAGGAAAAGTGGGAATTCGACGACCTACTCAAGAACTTAGAAGCACGGTGGACAACTATCGATAAACTTCATTGGGACATCGATAGCGAGCTCCATGGGGAAGAAAATGAATATTATGAGCAGACCTTCACCAAATACGAGAAGAGCTACTGTGATATAAAAAGAGAGATCAATAACAAGCTGTGGTCAGTGGCTCACCGTAAAAAGTCCACGCCAAACTGGACATTCCTGTTTTCCATGGCAACTATCAACAGTGGACATCCTTTAAAGATCTTTTCACGGAGGCCATTCACAACAATCCCTGCCTATCAAGTGGGCAGAAGATGCAGTTTCTAAAAAGCAAAATTAAGGGAGAACCTGAACGCCTCATCCAGCACCTACAGATAAGCTCCGAAAATTACGTCACCTGCCGGGATATCATCAACCCGAGCCGAGAGAGACGAACAAAGGAACCACGGCAGAATCACATTCTAGTCCTGCCGTTTGGAACTTTGCAAAATGCCCACGCCATTGATCGTGTTCGTGCCTACAGTGACTAGTCGAATCGACTGAGAAACAATTATTGTAACTAGATAGCCATCTCAATAAAGGTTAGTGCAATTTAACGATTTGTCGCAAAGGATTTGGAAAGCATTTTGATTAGCGCAATGGCGGCTTGCGTTGGGTAGGAGCGTGCACATATCAGTATTACTCAAGCAAAAAGGCTACTTCGAATAATCAATCAAGAAATCAGGTAAAATGTCCGGTTTGCGCTCAAGATCACGGGGTCCATTATTGCCCACAGTTCAGAGGAATGGATCCTGCGACGCAAAAGAAAACAATTACGAAGTTTAACATGTGTAGTAACTGTCTCTATTCACATAAAGGGAAAGATTGTTCAAAACGAGAAATATTTAATAAAAATGACGTCAAGACGTTTTTCTTAACTTCATCACGTCTAACCAACAGTTTATTTTACTATTATCAAAATTCTTAAACTACTGTCCTCTACGAACCTTTCACAATCAATCAATACCATTAGAATCAATTGTAAGACCTTCGTAACAGAACTTAAGTCATAGAAATCGTTTTGGAAAAATCTCCAAAATATTTTAATATTTTATTTTTTGTTTGATAGTAACCAACGAATAAAATTGCACTATAATCCACAACTAACTTCTTATTCATAAGAAATAGATAAGAAAACTTGGTTTTTCCAATTTCGGGGTCTAAGATTATTTTTGTCATCATATATTTTTTTAGTTAGTACTAATGAAAATAGTTTTACTACCATCCACTACGAAATAATACAATCAACGAAAGTAGAAATATAATTCTTCTTTCACAACTAGATTCCAAACAACAAAAAAAACTTCTTTTGTAACCGGATACCAAACTTTGGTTACGAAAATGAACGAAGGGTTTCCCTTCGACTACCAAGTATTCCAGGTCTCTCACACTGGGTGTACATATATGAGTATGACTGCCAGGCCCACAGAACTATTAAAGGCTTCTTCCCGCTAGGTCTTGAGCGACCAAGCAACAGTGTAATAAAACAAAGAGAGAACCACCGTTTCAGTAATGTCACGAACATCCATAGTTCTTGACATTACAGAAACGGTGACTAAGAGATATGTCCCAGCCGAGGTGAAGTGTGCGTAAGGAGCGTGTAATGAAGAAGATGAACGCCAGCCTATTCGGATCGATTACCCAGAGATAAGACTGTATCAAGTGGCGACCGAAAACAATATAAAGAACTTGTTCAAATATACTAAATGGGAGGATGGACTGAAGAAGCACCTCATAAGAATGCCTGAGACATTTTATTAACTGTTTCCTAGGTTTTTGGGAATAAAACGAATATTGTGCGTGGTTAGGGTGGAACGTCGTAACTCATTGCCTTTTAGGCAGTAAGGAAATTATTGTTTTTTATGTTTAATTCAAAAGTCATATGCAAGAATTGGCTTGAATATATGTATTGATCAGATTTTTTTTGTTTAGATATGTTTATTCAGATTTACTTTTTATGGGTTATCTTAATTTCAGACACCGTAAAAAAATGTAACACGTTTTACCCACATAGACTAAGTAGGTATTCTACATATTGCGCATATGTACTAAGGCGGTAAAATTTATATGTCAAATCTGAAAATCTCATACAAAATTTACTCGATAATGTTATAAAAATATACCTACTATAGAAAATAGGGTGTTACCGGCTCAAATGAAATACCCATTTTTCTCGTTTTCTCTTACATTTGATGCTGAACCATGTCAGGAAACATATCGGAATCATTGAAGGTTCCGTAACAAAATCTTCGCATAAATATTTTTTTTTCAAAATATAATTTATTTGTTAGATAAAGATTTTAATTTTCTGGACTGAATTATTAAAAGTAGACATTTTTTGAACTAATGATATTTGTACAATCTGCACGGGCCTGTTTTATCAGAGTATCCCTCTTTATTCTACTTTATAGCTATATTAATATATTTTGGAACATCTACAATCCTTGATTCAACCAAGCCTCGGTGCAAACATAATATTTTATCTAGTTTCATTTCATTCTTAATCTATGAACAAAAATCGGCCCATGTTGAGTTAAACCGTGAGTAAAAGTTAGAAACTGGGCGTAAATAAGGATTTGTAATCTCAATCAAAACTCAAGTGATGCAAAGAACAGAGTTCTGAGGAAAAAATCATCGTGGTACCCGAAGCAGGAGAACTCACTGTGCAATGTCGGGACATGACCCAGACAGATGTTTCAATCGACACTTGCAAGGGATTCCTCAAAAGAATGGGATATGGTTTTTACACAGCAAAAGAAAAGCCATATCGACTGCCCTGCAAAAGAAGAAACGAGACTGTTGCCGATGAAGAAAAAAGCGTGGCCTATGGTAAGGACTGCATCAAGCGAAAAGTGAAGTTTTCAGCATCAGTAATTGTACGATTCCATCGTGCATCGTCAGATATTTTAACGTCGGCATTAATGTATATTGCTGTTTTCATTATTTTGTAAGTAAGAATTATCGATCAGTTCACATTCGTCTATCAATAAGTGCGCACCAATTGTAATCATTACAAATAAAGTGATTTATCAAGTTATCACTCTTCTTTCATGTTCCACCAATCATCATCAGAATCAAGTTTAAGGTACCGCCAGCAAGGACTCGTACATTAAGTGGTCCTTCGAACCTATGTTTAGTGTAACTTTGTGTTTTAATCATGTGACTGCGAATCGGCTCTGCTGGCCTGCCACCAGCGGCAATCCCCGGTAGAGTTGAAAAGGCGCAAAAGGTTATACGTGAGGAATACAAAAGCATTAGACACGCACGACCAAGCGATCAAGGATTCAAGCCATAAGAAGGTTTTTATCAAGAGAACAAGATCTCCCAAGTTTAACAAGAGATCAAGCTCTACAAGTTAATCAATAAACAAGGTTTATCAAGAAAACCGTAAACAGCGAATGACAAGGAACTCAATTTCATCAAGGGAACAGGAACTATCAAACAATTTTATCAAGAAATTCATCAAGGAATTATCAAAACAAGTGATTTTATACTTATATCTAGCAACTGAGCCGTAATGGAGACAAGCCAAGAATTCGTCTACCTGTTGCAAAATCAGCAGCAAATTGTTGACGGAATAAATCAGCTGTGGTCAAATTACAAGAAAGATGGCCAATCTCGTAAGGCAGATTATATCAAAAGGAGGGTGGAGACTTTAGATAAGCATTGGGCTGAGTTTCAACAGAATCATGATGGCTGAAAATCAAGATATCGACTACTTTACTGCCAATCAATACGAGCGTTCCCAATCCTTTTACCAAGAAATAAGGGAGTCGAACGTCAAGAGCTCCGCGTTTTCCCTTAAACCGTCTACGCCACTAGTAATTCCTAGGACGGTTGAAGTGGCGGGTGAAGATAAGTCAAGCGCTGAATCAAGTCAGCAGCATCCTAAGCAGAACAATCTACACGCCGAATCTGCCCAAAATACTCCCAGCAAGTTAGAGGAAATGTTGCGTCGGCAAACAAGTAACTTCAAAGCCTTCTCCCGCACGCTGTCAAGCATCCACTTATCAGAAGTAAAGGAAAAGTGGGAATTCGACGACCTACTCAAGAACTTAGAAGCACGGCGGACAACTATCGATAAACTTCATTGGGACATCGATAGCGAGCTCCATGGGGAAGAAAATGAATATTATGAGCAGACCTTCACCAAGTACGAGAAGAGCTACTGTGTTATAAAAAGAGAGATCAATAACAAGCTGTGGTCAGTGGCTCACCGTGAAAAGTCCACGCCAGAACTGGACATTCCTGTTTTCCATGGCAACTATCAACAGTGGACATCCTTTAAAGATCTTTTCACTTCACAAGAATCCCTGCCTATCAAGTGCGCAGAAGATGCAGTTTCTAAAAAGCAAAATTAAGGGAGAACCTGAACGCCTCATCCAGCACCTACAGACAAGCTCCGTAAATTACGTCACCTGCTGGGATATCATCAATGCGAGCCGAGAGAGACGAACAAAGGAACCACGGCAGAATCACATTCTAGTCCTGCCGTTTGGATTTTAGCAAAATGCCCACGCCATTGATCGTGTTCGTGCCTACAGTGACTAGTCGAATCGACTGAGAAACAATTATTGTAACTAGATAGCGATCTCAATAAAGGTTAGTGCAATTTAACGATTTGTCGCAAAGGATTTGGAAAGCATTTTGATCAGCGCAATGGCGGCTTGCGTTGGGTAGGAGCGTGCACAAATCAGTACTACTCAAGCAACAGGGCTACTTCGAATAATCAATCAAGAAATCAGGTAAAATGTCCGGTTTGCGCTCAAGATCACGGGGTCTATTATTGCCCACAGTTCAGAGGAATGGATCCTGCGACGCAAAAGAAAGCAATTACGAAGTTTAACATGTGTAGTAACTGTCTCTATTCACATAAAGGGAAATATTGTTCAAAACGAGAAATATTTAATAAAAAATGACGTCAAGACGTTTTTCTTAACTTCATCATGTCTATCCAACAGTTTATTTTACTACTATCAAAATTCTTACACTACTATCCTCTACGAACTTTTCACAATCAATTCTACCATTAGAATCAATCGTTAGGACCTTAGTAACAGAACTTAAGTCATAGAAATCGTTTTGGAAAAATCTCCAAAATATTTTAATATTTTATTTTTTGTTTGATAGTAACCAACGAATAAAATTGCACTATAATCCACAACTAACTTCTTTTTCATAAGAAATAGATAAGAAAACTTGGGTTTTCAATTTCGGGGTCAAGATTATTTTTCTCATCATATTTTTTTTTAGTTAGTACTAATGAAAATAGTTTTACTACTATCCACTACGAAATAATACAATCTACGAAAGTAGAAATATAATTCTTCTTTCACAACTAGATTCCAAACAACAATGTAACCGGTTACCAAACTTTGGTTATGAAAATGGACGAAGGGTTTCCCTTCGACTACCAAGTATTCCAGGTCTCTCACACTGGGTGTACATATATGAGTATGACTGCCAGGCCCACAGAACTATTAAAGGCTTCTTCCCGCAAGGTCTTGAGCGACCAAGCAACAGTGTAATAAAACAAAGATAGAACCACCGTTTTTGTAATGTCACGAACATCCATAGTTCTTGACATTACAGATACGGTGACTAAGAGATATGTCCCAGCCGAGGTGTAGTGTGCGTAAGGAGCGTGTAATAAAGAAGATGAACGCCAGCCTATTCGGATCGATTACCCAGAGATCAGAATGTATCAAGTGGCGACCGAAAACAATATAAACAACTTGTTCAAATAAACTAAATTGGAGGATGGACTGAAGAAGCACCTCATAAGAATGCCTGAGACATTTTATTAACTGTTCCCTAGGTTTACGGGAATGAAACGAATATCGTGCGTGGTTAGGGTGGAACGTCGTAACTCATTGCCTTTTAGGCAGTAAGGAAATTATTGTTTTTTATGTTTAATTCAAAAGTCATATGCAAGAATTGGCTTGAATTTATGTATTGATCAGATTTTGTTGTTTAGATGTGTTTATTCAGATTTAATTTTTATGGGTTATCTTAATTTCAGACACCGTAAAAAAATGTAACACGTTTTACCCACATAGACTATGTAGGTATTCTACATATTGCGCATATGTACTAAGGCGGTAAAATTTATATGTCAAATCTGAAAATCTCATACAAAATTTGCTTGATAATATTATAAAAATATACCTACTATAGAATAGGGTGTTACCGGCTCAAATGAAATAATACCCATTTTTCTCGTTTTCTCTAACATTTGATGCTGAACCATGTCAGGAAACATATCGGAATCATTGAAGGTTCCGTAACAAAATCTTCGTATAAAGGGAAACTTCAAATGGGATCAGTTTGAATGACCTGATGCACAAAGGATTTATTGTAACTGTCTGTTTATCTATGTTTTCTGTGCAATAAAGAATATGAATATGAATTGAAAGGACCCAATTTACAAAAAGATATTTTAATTCTTATACTAAAATGGAGACAACACAGAATCGCATTTGTAGCGGATATAGAAAAGATGTTTCGACAGTTGTGGGTACATCCAGAGGACCAACATCTCCAGAAAATCATATGGCGAGACTCTCCACATCAACTCTTACAAGAGTATTAACTGACAACAGTCATCTACGGCACCAAGGCCGCCCCCTTTCTCGCCATGATGACGCTGAAGCAATTGGCGTGGGATGAAAGATTCAAGTACCTGGAAGCTGTCAAAATAGTTGAGGAATGTTTCTATATGGACGACCTGTTACATGGGTCAGATTCGGTGACGTCAGCCTGTGAAAGATTGAATCTGATGGTATCCTAACATTTTCACATCACTACTAATGGTAATAATTTAATCTGTGAAATGTGACGTTTATACTTTTTAAATATGGCGTTCTCTCTCTTTCCGTCTCTTGTGAATTATTGCTTGTGTGGTGCTGCGCTTATAAAATATAATTCTAAATCTTATCGCTGTTAAACTGCTTCTGCTTGTATTTGTCATAATTCGCGTACTATTTATTGCTGACACAATAAATACGGGAATATCAACCAGGAAGTATTTTCATTCCCGAAACCTTTAAACATCTACGCCACGTACTGCCCAATACAGCCAAAAGATTACAAGAAGATCTCATTCAACTAATGAAAGCAGGCGGTTTCAATTTAAGAAAATGGAAGTCCAATCATCCCGCCTTAATGCAACAAGTCACCAACAAGGTGGAAGGTGCGATGGGCACATATCAGTTCATACAACCAGAATCGATGAAAACATTGGGACTTAAATGGAACTCGACACACGACGTCTTCAAATTTCGATCGAAGATTGAAACCACGACTGAAAACAATACAGTTTGTACGAAAAGACAGTTGCTCTCGGAAATCGCCCGATTATTTGACCCTCTTGGCTGGCTCACACCTATTTCTACAAAATGAAATTACTTTTTCAATCCGTCTGGAATAGAAATCTTCAGTGGGATGACAAGATACCCGAAGATATTCACAAAGAATGGATAAAAATAAAACAGCACATAGCAGCTATAAATAACCTAAACATACCAAGATGATTAGGTACAGAGACCTCAAGCGATATCGAGTTACACGGGTATTGTGACGCATCTGGAATGGGATATGGTTTTTACACAGCAAAAAAAAAGCCTTATTGACTGCCCTGCAAAAGAAGAAACGAGACTGTTGCCCATGAAGAAAAAAGCGTGGCCTATGGTAAGGACTGCATCAAGTGAAAAGTGAAGTTTTCAGCATCAGTAATGATATGGGGTTGAACGTCAACACAGAGTTTGGGTCAGCTTGTTTGCAACGTCGAGTTACCAACACTTTTCAACAAGTTGGGGAGGCTTCATGGCACACTGCAAAGGACAACGAAGGCATGACTTAATTCTAAGTATGTTCTTATACACGATAATTTGGCCGTCAAAGAGCCCAGACTTATCTCTGATCGAAACTTTATGGTGCAAAATGAATAATACATGGAGTAAATATCCAACAAGATCAGAAAATGATTTAGGCAGTTTGGGATTCCATCACCTCTGAAGAGTGTGCGAGTTGATGGTGTCAATGCCACTTCAGATAAAAGCAGTAGACAAACTGTTTTGCGTGCGTGGTTAGGGTGGACGAGCTTGTTTGCTTTTTAGGCACTTAGGAAATTGTTGTTTTTTACGTTCTTTACCTTAACCTCCGATAAACTTATCTTAATCTCAGACTCCTTAAAAATTTATAACACATTTTAGACGCAATGTTCTGCATTTGGGTTCGCAGATAGAAAAATAATGAGAACAAAGCTTTACGTGTTCTTCTACACTTTGGCTAAGCATTATTTACCCATTGAAAGCTGAGAGTCATATCAAGAATGAAGCTGATCATATACTATACTATAATAAGCATTAAAGCTCGCCGGTAAGATTTACTATCGAGTAAACTTTAAATGTCAAATGTTAAATCTAACACAAAATTTACTCGATAATAAGTCTTATTTATCGGCTTGTTATAACAATATATTATAGATTAGGGTATAATTGGCTCAAATGACATGCCCATTTTTCTGATTTTTTTAACAGTGGATGCTGAACCGAGTCAGTAAAACATACCGGAATCATTTTGAGGGTTTCGCAACAAAAATATTAGTACAAATCAAAATTAATAGAATCACAATTCAAAAATTGGCAACCAGAAAAATTTACAGCTGAATTTGAGCTAGCACCGATGAAAGCTATACGAGATGTTTTCCCTGATACCGAAATAAAGGGATGCTATTATCACCTTAATAGGTGTTTATTTAGAAAATCCAAATTATCACTTTAATAGTTGTTTATTTAGAAAAGCCAAAAACTGGAAGTTAACCACAAGAGTCAAAAAAGGCATGAAGCCAGATGTGCTGGCCTTGCACGTTTATCCAAAACGTACATCAAAACGGGCAAAGAATACATATTGTCGAAAAGCCCGCATGGAGAAGATGTTACCAAGTTTAACAAATATTTTCAAAATCACTGGTTGACAAAGACCGACTTTGAAAAAATCTGCTGCTGTTCTTCTAAGATAAGAACAAAAAATAACTTAGAAGGATGGCATAGTCGCTTCAACAGGTACGTTGGACGAAAAAGACCAACAATGGCTCACCTACTGGACATATTAAGGAAAGAAACAACTATTCTCCATTTCAAAGAAAAAAACTAACGTAATCAAAAGTACCAAGAAATTGAAGCAGAGGTTAATAACACAATTTCAGCTCTAAACCTCAATAAAATAACAGTAGGCCATTGTTTGGAAATAATATGTACATAAATAATAAAGATATATTTTTCTTCTTTCGTAACTGGTTACGAACCTCCGGTTACGTACACGGCCGAAGGGTAATATTATTCTCCTTTTGCCTTTGTTTCGTTATTTTTTGTGTTTTAGTTTTCTTGTTCGATTAGTTAAAAATAAATCTGTGCTAGTTTCTTCGGCCTCCTTCTTCCACTGTGGTCCAATGTAAAGAGGCAAAAAATGATATTTGTAAGTATTTGTAAATAACTAAAGTAATAAAGAAATTATGAGTTCACTTGCACCCTTTTGTGCTTCTTCTCGGACTCGCCGAGCCACGCTTGACCGATTATTTTTCATTTAGATAAATCCTTTACAGTGTACGAAACCTACCCCCAAGTCATTAGAGGAAATCGTTGTATACTTTCATCAAAAGACAAGAAAATTAGGTGGAGGGTACTTTCGAGATCAGAAGATAATAAGATATCTTAATCTCGAATTCATAATAAAAGTATAATGAACGAGAATTCCTCAACAAGCGGGGTCAAGCAGACGGAGCGATGGGCGGTGAGGCGGTACCAACTCCGGAGTGCGGGTAAATTGTCTCCGAATCGCCGACATTCTTTCTGATCATATAGGTCGGTCGACACAGCATCCATCCGTGGTCCCCAAACAGCAGAGATTAGCGTAAACATTACCGTGGAGAATGAATAACTAATCCTACCCTGTGACAGCATGCTGCTTCAAGCACAGACGCTCTGAGGAGAGCCTGTATACTGTATTGATGGCGATGACCATTCTGACCTGTTCACTGCGGAGGCGGTAGTCGGACAGACCTTGCCTGGCTATTTGAACAGGCTTATTACTTGATCTTCGGAAACAATATATAGCGAAGAGTGGCTTCAAAAAGATATTGCTGCATGCGGGTCAGGAGTATGATATCACCTCTGAAAACTCAGTTCAAGAACTCTATACCGGTCCAGAATCCCTCTGCTTCAAGGACATGCTCTCTTTAACTTTAACAAATAAGCCGACGCGAGAATCGCCATCATGCTAGCAGGGATAGCTGCACCAAAGGGGATGGAGAAAATAATACAAGGATTTATCTGCTAGAATGGGAGCCGCGGTGTAACATTTAACTTCAATCAGGTTGTAACATTTAACTTAGTTACATCGCAAACTCCTAGTAGCCGGAGCAGGAAGGTTTCAGCATGGGTCTGGATGGTTGGATATGAGTCTTCACCATTTTCCTCTGTCCATGGCCATCGTTTTGATCTCCTACCATGCATTCCGGTTTTTCACTCAGAAACAACGCGCTGCAAGTAGCCTATCGCTTTTTTAATCAAGCGACGTCACGAGAAGGTATTATTTTAAATATTATTTAGGTAACAAAGTAAAAAGGCATATATTACTCGAAACATTGGAACAATTCGTTTCTCAAATAGAAATGCACGTATTGAAACTCCTTATATTTATTGAGCATCGACTATCATAGTTCGTCCTTGAGCCACTGCTGCTTGTTGGACCACAGCGGCAGCACGCCCCACAGCCTGGACCTGCCTGCCCAGTCGCCGGCCATGTGCTGCTGCGGCCCGAGTTGGAGGTACTGCAGGGAGGCCGCGCCGGACACCGGCGCCCACTGCAGGGGCACAGCGACGGGCCCGTTAGGATCACTGCGGACATTACACAGATGATGATAATAATAATAGTATAGTCTTGCTTATTCCGATATGGGGTGGCCGAAGCCCATAGTGCCCACGTTTAGCCAGTTAACCAACACTCCATTTTACTTGCTAGCCCACCGCCGCAGCTTTGGAGTAATGAAGGTTTCCTCACGATGTTTTCCATCACCGTTAGAAAGACAAATTACTCATCTCATTGGTAGATGGTCAGCACTGCATTGGAACACGCATCTCCTGCGCAAGTGAAGGCACTGAGAAATTATGTACAATCTTTGGTTGGCATGTAAGAGTCGGTGTGACTAATGAGGGTCTGCCAGGCTCACATTTGACATTCAAGGTTCATTGTTACATGATAAACTACTCCAACACATGACGGTTGTCATTGAAATATAACTTTACTACAACTACGGGTCAATTAACTATAGCTGGCACGTTCACAGTACTCAAAATTTCACTAAAAAGTATGTTTAAAATGAATTATTTTATTCTAACCTCGAAATAGCTAACCAATGAAATGCGACACGAATACAAAGTTATAAGCAGTAGCAAAAGTAAAACATAGTAAAAACAAAAGTAAAAATAGCCGTCTCCTTCATACTCGAAAGTTTAAACGCGCGCAAAAGAAACATACATACTATTCTTGATGCCCCTGCAGTGCAACGTCACGCCGCGCGCTTATTCACAGACAATACACAAGCGCAAAGTGTAAATGTGTTGAACGCGCCAGCTTTAGATAACCCACCTGTACTGAGTTGATCTTGAGAGATCTCTTCAAGCTGATGAATTCAATATTGTAAAAATACTGACCCGGTAGTGGCAAAGTTGGTCCAAAGCGTGACGAGAAGTTTGCTGAACTCCACATCCTTGGCCGAGCTCGGGTACCTGAGAAAGCCCACCGGGAAGAGATGCATCAGCTCGTCAGCGTGACATACACCTGGGGAACACAGCACACATTTTTATAAAAACTCCATGTGAAAATACAACATTGAATTATCTTTAAAAGGGGTAGCCAAAATGCAATGACAGGAGACCCCACATCCACGTTCAGCAAAACATTTACGACCTCGTGGTGTTGTGGTAGAGTCTGTGATTCCCAAGAGAGATGTCCCAGGTTTGAGTCCTGGCTGAGGAGAATAAAAATGCCCAGGTATTGGATGTTTACGTGTTTGTGACGTCGCTGTTTCCGGTTGTCAGGACACAGGGTATCCAAATTGGGGTCAGAAACAATGTATATGTCTATATGTAAATAGTATGCTATGTTTATAAAAGCTATAAGAAGTTGCCAAACATGCGGCGACAGGGGCAAAAAGGGATAATTAAAACATAACCCTTCCTACAGTTTGCGACAAGTTGAGATGGCAAGCGGGAAGGTAATTATGATGAATTATGATAGTCCGTTGTGGCGTCCTATCGTCTTCAAAGATCACAGTGGGATGTATTAGTGGGTTAAAATACGAATGAAGTGGACAATTAATCTGATCTGACGCGCAATGGGGGGTAACAAACACACTTGTACCAAGTGTTCCCCGATGGCCATCCCGATCTGTCGCGAACTATACATAATTCCCTACAATATATTTAGATAAATAGATATGCCCACGCCTTTTTCCCGGAAGGACAGGCAGGGACTTAAGGCATGATACACTTGATAAAATCCTGGCAAACATCTGTAGCTTCCTCGACATTCATAAGTCTGGGTCAGAATGTCGATGAGGGGGCGGAAGCCCCCTGGCGCCCCCTTATCTACACTCCAACCCCGTCAAGATTCCCTTAGACAACTCCTTAGGAAGAAGAATCATGTAAACCGACTCCAAAAGCATTTTTCTACAGATTCGCATTAATTTATTAGTTTAGTAGTTCAAAAATGACTGACTCAAAAGTGCCTCGTGTTGTTTTTCATGTACCGACATGTAAGTTGTATTCATTCATTCTAATTGACGAGAACAGATAATACATTATTTTGGCGTCTGCGCCAACAACTGCAATCTCTAATAATAAAGATCTCTCTTGCCAAGGCAACTGTCGGCATTCCTTACCGTAATCTCCATCACTATCCCCGAATATCTGCGAGAAACTGTTGGTGGCTCTGTACGTTAGTTCATACAGATATATGGGATTTTCAGGGTACTCGAGTGTTTTCTGCACTGCATCCAACGCTGGGTACGCGAAATACGAGTCTGTGTACGCCTGAAAGGTAGACCGGCAAGTTATGAACACGCCCACTTTTATGTATTATAATGACATGGCAAGGACGTTGATGGGCTATATTTATTTATAATAAAGACCATTGCCGATTGCTGGACGTATAATGCGCGGCGTATAAGTTGACCCGAAATGGCGGCGTCTGCGCAGGTAAAAATAACTGTTTTAGATACATTTTACCATAAGCAGACGCCGCCATTTTAGTTCAACTTATACGTCGGGTATTGCAACAGGTTATGAACTGCGAACAACACTGTTATGCAAGTGGCTTTCTTTATTATTAGTACCAGCGTTCCCACGTTCCGTGTATGTATCGAAGACCGACAATACAATCTAAATGTTTCTTCACAATAACGGCGCTCTTTCGTTTGTGGAAAATGATCGTGAGGAAACTTCAACGATGCGGGGATAGACTAGCCCCCTTTCACGCAAAATGAAGCATTACATTGCTGGTTAAATATGCGACCATGCCAACTTCAAGTATTCTAGAGGCACGATTAGATAGAAATCGGTAAAGTGCGACTCGACTCGCGAACCAAGGGTCTCGCCGCGCCCGTACTATCGTTCAACAAAAAAAAACACGTCGCTTGTATAGGTAAAATTGCTTGTTTTTCATTATTTGTTGTTGTAGCGGCAATACAAATTTAAAAAAACTTTCAACTCTACGTGTTACCGTTCAGATACAGCCCGCTGACTGCCGGCAGACAGACGGACAGCGGAGACTTAGTAATAGTATCCCGTTTGGCACCCTTCGGGTACTGAACCCTAGGAAGGAGATTGCTCATACACTCCCTAGTCCTTACGTCAAGTATATTCTTCTTCAGCTGCTCCGGATCCTTGGTGTCCAGGTGGAGTTCGCGCAGAACTCTGGTGATCTCGTTGGCGTGGGGCGAGCTCTCGTAGTAGAAGGTGGCTGGAGCGATGGCGTCGAACCCGTTGAGGAACTCTTCGAACCGCGAAGTGTTGGAGACGATCCCTGCAATCAAATATTAATAAGTATTTTATATGTTATTGTTTGTTTGTTGTTTAAGAGCTCCGAGGTCTATTTGATTTCACGCTTGCTCCTCACGGAGTAGTTGCACGTTCGAATCCCGATGCTGACCATGAGCAATGACATCACCCACGACACAGGGAAACCTAATGTGGGACTAGCGCTGCTTTTGTCCGATGTATTTTTCATGTAAAGATTTTCATTTTAATTTTCAATGAGATAAGTAATTTATCTTAAGTATATTATACGTTAATGATACATTCCAACAGCGATGGAAAACATCGTGAGGAAAGAAAACCTTCATTACTCCGTAGCTCCGGCGATAGGCTAGTTCCCTGTCATGCAAATTGGAGTATAAAAAAACTGATTAAAAGTGGGCGCAATTGTGCCTCTGCCACCCTCAATGGGAAAAGGCGTGACTTAATCTCATTGTGGTTATTTTAAATCTGTTACACACCTTTTTTTTTCAAACCAATAAAATAGTAACACTAGTCCATTAACGTCTCAACTAATTAAAATGCCCAATACTTTCGACGTCCAGTTGTGAACGTGAAGCTATCGCGTGTATTTGTCTGATAGCGTGATAAAGCTCGGAATAGCCCCTACGATGACTTACACTACATATGGCATAAAATGTTCACTTACAGACAGCCTTCAAGCAGCCCTCGTTCTTTGTGAGGCCAGTCATCCAGGGCACGGTTGGGACGGCGGGAGGCTCCCTCGGGCTCCGTGTCAGGAAGGCGCCCTCCACATCGGGCTCCACCACCGCCTTGAAAGGCGTCATGGCCTCGTAGTCCCACGACTAGGTGACAAGTAAATAATGCGAGGTTTAGATACGGTTGGTATTAAAATGGTACCTGACGCAAAAAGAACGGGTGTTTTATGTTTGGCGTATCCTACATACATAGGTATGTGGTAGACCGTAAGACCTAACTTAAGCGGACATGCTAATTTAACTTTTCTTTTCTTGAAATGTGATGAAGTAACAAGACACCGCGTCAATGTGGATGGGCTGGATTGAGTTTTTTTGCCGTTTCTTTCTCTACTTAGCCCACGGTTTGTGAAGTTTGTATAGCGGTGTAGCATCACAATATTAGATACCTATAGCCATAAAATAAAACTGTAATAAAATAGCTATACTGATACTGATTTAAGTTGTCAATATTATTAATATATTATTATGTTTAGATTAAATTAGGATTGAAGATGTTATATAATAAGGTTAATATTTGTACGCCCAGTACTACTGGGTACCATCATTTGAAAAACTGTAAATAATATATAACATTTTTACACAAAGTTATGAACAAATAAACATTTTTGGTGTTTGTCTTTGCCTTTGTGACAACCCAATACAGTCCAGATCTACCCATGACACAAATATCTGCCAAATCAGTTCTAGTTTTTGCGTGACAGAGATCAACAATCATCCATCCTCACAAACTTTTGCATTTACCTAAATACCCAGGTCTTGGATGTTTATATGTGTGTGACGTCGTTGGTTCTGGTTCCCCGACACAGGGTATCGTAGTGTGTGGCCAGAAGCAATGTATGTGCTTGTATGTGAATGTAAAAAATATATGTATCTAGTAAGTTAGTTAGTAAAAAGTTACTGACATAGAATCTGAATTCGGTGTCAATGATGTCATAAGCGTCTTTAGTTCTTAGACAGGCTAGCATCTCCTCGGAGGGTGCTTGCGGGCAGTCTAGGATCTTGGCAAGCTTGAAGGCGTTCTTCAGAGGTTCCCCTGGAGACGCCTCCGCCCAGGGCACCAGGGCTGTGCCGGACTCCGAGATGGCTTTGTGGAACAATCCTGTCAACATAAATAAGAATATATATATATATATATATATATAAGAATATATATGTCACCGTAAAATAATACGATCCGCAAGTTTATAAATTTGCTAGAAAGTTTATAAATTTCCTAGGAAATTTATAAACTTCCTTCTAGATTATATTAGGCTAGGTTAGGTTAGGTTAGGTTATGTTAGGTTAGGTTAGGTTAGTATGTTTATAAACTTGGGGAAAAAAAATTAGGAAATTTATAAACTTACGGATCGTATTATTTTCCGGTGACTTATATACCTAAAAAATAATTTATTGATTCACGTATTTATAATTTCTAAGAATCACAACGATCGATAGCAAGATTACCGACGGCACTCACACTATAATAGCCTGTAATTGTGAGGACCCAGTTCTTCAACATATGAACTTATGTTTGACTGACTGCAAGAGGTATTTTAACAATTTGTTTTTGTATTGAATACTGGCAAATTCGGAATAACGTTTAACTAATAAAAGTTCAAATACATGTTGTTTTTTTTTTTATAATAGATGAATAAATAAGAAGGTACACTACAAGGTTCACTGCAGGTATGAAGTATATACCTAGGTATTTCATAGATAAATATTCTGTCCTAGTGCCAATGCAATAGATCCGTATCAATCTCATTTTTGACTTTAACTATGTTTAAATGACCTGGCATGAATGGCATTGATCACATGAACCATAACCCATTCAAGTGTAACATTGTTGCCGCTTGTGGTTAAGACCTTCTGTTAGCTGTTCGCTAATCCATAATATATATATATAACTGATGCATACTAAGTTGTGCTAAAATTATATTTTCAGTAAAGATTAGGTATACTTACTTTGTAAGTATAAACTTTCACATTTTTTAGTTCTTCTTACCCCACTGTTAGCTCCAACATTTGAATTGTATGGATGGGCTAAAAAATGAGGTGGCTTAGAGCCAGCGGTCGGCGGAAACAAATTGCCGATTATATTGATGAATACGGATGGACATGGACTTGGAAACTTACCGTGACTAGACGGAGATAGCATGTGATAGTGCACGCTGGCGCCTCCCGCGCTTTCTCCGAATATCGTCACGGAGTCGGGGTTCCCGCCAAAATGATGGATGTGCATTTGGATCCACCTCAGAGCCTCCCTCTGGTCTTTGAGGCCGTTGTTTCCGGGACAATGCTCGTCCAGGGTGGACAAGAACCCCAAGGGACCTGGCGAAACCAATAAGACAATTGAATTTATATGTTCTCTATCCAGTCAACCATCGTCAGGTAGGTAGTAGTTGACCAAAAGAGATCTAACACATTCACATAGTGAATGATCATAATGATCAGAGGATGAGATGACAATGCGATCATAGTTGATCTCACCCAATCTGTAGTTGATGCCGACGAGCAGCACGTCTCTGTCTAGCAAGTACGCAGGCCCATACATCTGCGTTGAGGAGTCTCCGCAAATCCACCCGCCTCCATGAATGAACATCATAACTGGCAAAAGCTCATCCTTACTTGCTGGTGTGTCCTAGAAATAGAAGACCACCAATATATTTTTAATTTTCTAAACTACCTACCATTTGAGAGGGATCGGATGCGTAGTGACAGTGTTGTGGTCATTATGGAACCTCTAGGTTCTCAACTTATGTAGTAGGTACAATGAATCTTGCAATACAAAAGCGGGGCGTGAAGATTCATTTTTTTTTTAAATCGCGTGTTACACTTAGAACCTGCTCGTAAGAGGACTGTTCCCTCCACGAATAAAATGATACCACTCTCATTACAAGGTATTAACAAATTATCGAAAAACAAAACCTAAACTAACCTAAAACGTAAAACAATAAAGGCGCGGGTAATCCATTATGATCCTACCTTTACTACGGGCGTCTACCTACACTTCGCCGACTTATACTTTATGGGATTTTTACTCTCCGAAAAGGAAAGGTGACATCGTAGGAAAGTGTCACAGGACAGGGACAGAGATAGTTAGTTTATAATCTAACGTGTTTTTCTCTCGTTAGTTTACAAACTCTCGATAAATTGTAAACTGTAGCGAACTGCTTTCGATATGAAGCGATAGTTTATCATAAAACCGTTAAATTGTAAATTGGTCATCATGAATTGCAAAGGAAATACTAGGGCAAACACTGCGGTGGCTTAGGTGAAGACTAAAGGGGGCGCAGCGAAGCCCCCGAATAGTCTTCGTGTCAGGTTGACAAGAAAGAACAAAAGAAACGTAAATTCTAGACCCTATCCGTCTGGTTTACAATTTGTCGATAGCTTACAAACTAACGCGTTAGTTTATAAATTAACAGTTTTGACAATCTCACGGTGACATATAGCTTTATCGCAAAGCTCTGTACTTCTTTCCTGCGATATCACCATTTCTTTTTGGTGAGTAAAAAAGCCCCTAGTTTAAAAAATGGGCAAAATGGGCCCGGTGCCATACTATCACTAGTGATTCTGTGAGGACCTCTCTTCAATTTCAAAAATTGAAATCATTCCATTTAAAGCGCTACAGCAAACTTCCCCCTTTCCCCCCCTGAATAAACAATGTCTGAGCTAGCTCATAAACAATGTCTGAGCTAAATTTCATTAAAATCTGTTCAGCCATTTTAGCGCGAGGCACAAACACGCAAACTTCCAAAAATCCAAACTCGAATTAGGTGAATTATTGGTTTAATGTGGAAGGTTGATGAAATTCTTGCTGAAATTCTTCTTGTTTGGGATGGACCGATAAGAATATGAAAAATTAAGGTAAATTTCGAAGGACGAATATTATAATAAAAATAAATATACCACGGTTATGTATATCACAATAATGCAACACAAAGTATGCACTCACCTGTGGCTTTTGATTGCAATACAACCTCCAACGCACTCCAGCATCCGACCACGCCGCGATCCACTTAAATTCCGTCAATTCACCAGAAATATTATTGTTTTTGATTATATTATCTTTTACACAGGGATATAACACCACACAGCATACAATTATATCGATTTCGACTATATTAGTCTAGAGTTTATAGTTTTTGGGTTTATTCATATTGATATGCGATACGAACACCATGAAGCTCGATAGGCGACTATCATCTCCGTCGCACATTTCTTCCGCGTTGGAGGATCCGTGGCGCCACCTCTTGGGCTAGATACATAGCTAAGCGAAGCACCATAGGAAACACTATAACCGTGGTTTTAATAGATATATATAATATATATATATATATATATATATATATATATATATATATATAATAATTTAGGAATACTAAACACAAGTAAATACTTCTTTCTCCATGAATAATTTTAAGGCGTTCACTGTGATGTAGGTATAGCTGAATTTGGAAGAAAGAAATTTACCACCAATCTTCCTTACTAGATGACGTTACCGAAAACAGCTTTTCGAGCAATTTATAATTTAAAACACGCAGACTTCTTAGGAGAACTTTTTAAAGAAATTGAGATATTAACTGTAGTTATACTCCCCGTCACGATAAGCTAGAATGTTTGTAAATAGTAAGTTTTGTAGCCAAATTCAATCAACAACAAATAATCCCAAATTCAATCAACTCAAAGTAACTACGTGTAATACGAAACTAACGAGCAATTTCACTTGGTCGGGTTATATTTTAGCGATATAAAGCGCTGTTGTCTAATGTTGTGTGGTACTGGAACACGCTCGAGTCGTCCGACTCATGGAACATAAACATTTTGGTTGCCGCGCGCCGTTTTGAACCAGGTGTCCACGCTGCTGTTATTCGAATTTCGAGTTTCGAATGCGTCTCAGTTTGTGTTGTTATCATGGATTATTTTTGTTATTGTTGATGTTGTTATTTCTTATCAGTTGAAAATTATTTTTTTGTTAATTATTGTATTATTGTAATTTTTTACTAAATACATACTTATAACTTATAATGAATCCAGGACCCGGTATGTCCAAGGAAATTAGTTTGGAACGAAAAAAAATTCAAAAGTTATGCACTAGTGATTTAACGAATACGAATACGAATATTCGTATCGCCGAATAATTGACAGTTACCGAATATTCGTATTAGGCGAATACGCGCGTCGGTCGTCGGCACGTAAAAATACGACGAGTGCATAGGCATTTGGCGAGATGTCCATTTTCCAAGTCTGAAAACTCTCCCAAAAATATTTTTCACTGAAGCCATGTTCAGTCGCCTCGGAAAGACATTTTTCAACAGCTGGAAACATCCAGACTGAAAAAAGAAATCGCCTAAAACCAGAAAATCTACAAATTATGTTTATTAAATAAAAAATTGCCTATTGTAAATTATAATTATTTAGAGAATAGAAATTCATCAACTAATAGATTTTTATGTTACCATGGCGAGATATTCGTATTCGTATTTGTAAAAGTAGTATTCGTTGCATCACTAGTATGCACTTATTTGATTGACTGTGTCAAAAGGAGAGTAGAGAATGGTTATTTCGAGTAAGTATCTATTTTGTTGTTTGTTCATTTGTATATTTTTTTAATTTAAAAAACGAGAGTAATGTTATTTCGAGTACCTATATATATATATATTGTTGTTTGTTCATTTCTATAATATTTTTAAAGGTGACGGATTTTACGAGTACTGAGAAAAATATTGTTAACATATATAAGTTCTTGAAAGAAACTTGGCCGTCTGATCAATTTCCATGCAAAACAGAAGTAACTAAAAACAGCACAATATTCTCGGAATTAGCATAGCTTCTGTGTATAATATAATAAGAGAATACAAATCCGATGAGGGAATAAAGTCACCAAAAGTGAGATTAAGTATCACCAAAAGTAGATAACATTCATAAAAGTGCGATAAGGCAAAAAAAAAACAGTCAATGATGATATTGAATAACGAAATTTTAGCTAAACGACTCTCAGGCGGGCAAGAAGCATTTTCAATTTAAATATATAGCAAAGAAATAACAGCAAAGAAATAATGCGCTCATGGATAGAGAATATATCGTACCTAATATGGCGGCGAGCATACTTGAGAAAAATCAAACAATATAGACAGCAAAAGGGGCACATATATGTATTACATGGATGAGACATGGGAGAAAGCCGGTTAGTTTTTAACATTAAACAGTGTTTGTTAAATTAAAATACATATTGTAATATAATGATATATGTTGATCTGATTATATTATAAATATATATATATATATATATATATATATATAACAATATTGATTTGATTATTGATATTATAATTATATTGATTTGATCGAGTTAATGACTGTGCTTATTAAGTATTTTCATTAACCAGTCGCATGTGGCGGCCATTTTGTTACTTTCTCCGAATCGGTGCGTCCCGCTGCGGAAATCCCTACACATCAGGAGTCCTGATGTGTAGGGATTTCAGGACTTCGAGCACCGATCGATGTTAAGTTTTTGACGATTCTGCTATTATATTCTAGTTAGAATTAACGTTATTTATTCTTATTAGAATAACACTCTAATTATAATTATTTACCCTTTTTCCTTTGCACAACGCCTTTATTTCAGTTTGATTACAGCTAATATGTGTTACCTACTCAATATGAAGCTCCCTAAGTTGTGCTTATTTTTGTATTATTTTTAACATAGGTAGGGCAAGATTTGGCGCTTAAGTTTGGTTTTATATATGTCAAACACAGATAGTCTTCATACATATATTTATCGATAGAAAACTTTTTCAATAGGTACAAAATCATTGGAGTATAAAATCATTAAATCATTAGCCTGTTCTTTCATGTGCAATTTGAATAGGTTAGAAAGAGATCGGATTATCATGAACGCTGCAACGGAAGGAACATTTCTAGCTTCTCGTGACGGGGACTATAATTTATTTTCAAAAATATCTATGTTCTCAAGAACCTTTTAACATTTTCCAAATTTAGCGTTAGCTGTAATGTTAACTTAAGAAATTATCACATACTAGTTGCGCCCCGGTTAAGATCCGCGAAAGTTAGCAATTCTTTTAAGTATATGTTACATATTGATAGGTATTTATAGCATTATTTTGATTAATATTTTTATTGTTTTGCACATAGTTCTACCTTTAGTTTCTTTTTTTACTCTCCATTCTAGGTTTGCTGGAAGAAATCTCTTGTTAGAGATAAGCTCGCCTTTGTACATGTTCTTTCCTTTATATTTGTTTTGTTTTCACTGTTTTGTGCAATAAGTATATTACAAGGGTCAGTGTATTCTCTACTACAACAAACTCTGGAGCTCCTTGTGAGTATTAATTTTCCTTGCTCTGGAGATTTTGACATTGCCATTGACATTTGAGCAATTTAAAAACCTTGTAAAAGGGACTTAGTCTAAAAAGGTAAGTAGGTATATTACAATGTGCAAGATTACTTAATTGCGGGACACAGAACTCGATGTTAATAATTTAGTGAGTATTTATTCCTATAACAATTGTATTAGATAAGTACAACCAATTTTAAAAGAGATCTAAAAATCAATCTGTGTGAGTTTCTTTGCCTTCGCTCCGGTCGGTAATGTCGGTAGAGGGATATTCTGTCATATTCGGTAAACATACTCGGAAGAGTAACACAAACCACCGTCTTTTAGCGTTATTAGTTCAGGATGCGGAAGTTTACTCCTTGTGGTTAAGCTGACAACATACTCTTCACATTTCAAAGATGATGTTGTCAGATAAAGGGATACATATCATAAAATCTTAGACTATAAAATATACCCAACTATATGAGTTGTGAAACTTGAAAACCATACACCTATATTTCAAACAGAGAATTTACGCGGCATCCATCCATCTTGGTATGCAAAATGGACCCTACTTACATTCAATAGCATTACATTACTGAAAAACTGTTATAAATACAGCGACTGTCAAAAGTAAGGTGCAAGCCGCCCAAAATCTGTTTTACTTGCCTCTTGTGAACTGCTCACTCGTAGGTACCTACCACCAGATTCTAAGGAATTAATCTACTAATCTGTTATTTTTATGCAAAATGTCGGGTGGATACATACATAGAAAATAAAGTTTTGGTTAGTTGATATTTTGCTTACTTACCGCTGACAATTCCATCTTTTTTCCTCGAATTGATCGTAGACTCGTTCTTAAACACGCAACCCGGCATTTTTGAATGTTTTTCGTCACAATTTCGGCACGCAGTCGCTATAAGCGCAGGCGAGGGACTAAATTGTTAATTGATTGAATTGGCCAAAGCAATCAATGTTGCCGTTGGTAAATCCCGAGGCTGCCGTACGAAAACAGCCGGATTGCCGGATATGCCCTAAAATTGCCGTACACACTTTCAAGTGTCATGATTTTGACAATTAAATTCAGTGACGTCACTTCTGCTGATGGGTGCTTTAAAACACATACCGTTTCACGTTACTTTAAAAAAAAACAATACTAAATAAAATAAAATGTGCAAAAGAGAGGCCTTTTATGTTTTTATGTCTCAAAATATATATGTATATATATTTCGGGACTTAGGCTTCTCTATTGATAAAATTAAATAAAAATATAGCTTTCTATAACTTATATGTTTTATTTGCCACTCCCACTGGTGACTATAGTATTGGGCTCTGCCTTTGCCTTTCTTGCTTTTTGGGGGTGAAAGGCCCCGCATCTTCCTCTGAGGTTGAGGACATCCTTTCTTTGACTTTATAATCACGAAGAAGAAAAAACGTTAACAAAACAAACTAACTCCACTGACGTGAAGCAGAAGATGTCTATCCTATAGGTTGCTTGAAAAATACTGTGCTGTGCTACTGGATATACAGCCGTCGACGCCCGCTCTTTACTGATACGAAATACAAATTCAACGCCTGTAAAAGAGATCTCATGATCGTCGTTTTGCGTTCTGATGGGTCAATGTTTTACATTATGGGTGCGATCGCCGAATTGCCGTATTATTACGCACGGTAGTAAATGCCTTGCCGTGCACCGTGCTAATCGTCTTTTTTAGACAGAATTTCCGTACGATACGGCAATTGCCGTACTTCGGCAACACTGAAAGCAATATGGCCGCAAACAGCTGGTTCGCTCGCGGCGTCTCGGTTTCATAAGCATCTTTATGGTACTCACGTTGAATTGGACTGATGAAATGGGACTGACGACAATTGGATGAAGGCAAAAGGAGTTCTCCACTCAACTGGCGTCAAAGTGGCTTCCATTTTTCAATCGAACGGGGCACTCGCAGGCTTTTGTTACTATATATCGGGCTAGCCAATTTCTCACGGCGTTATTGAAAAAATGGATTCGTATTCAAACTTGGAAATATTGCGGCCGCTGTTTGTTGCCATCTCATCACCAAAAAATGGAAGGAATGGTTGAAAAAATTGTCATGCCGGTTGGGCGTGTTATATAACAGTCACTCATGCTTACACATAACGACGTACGTACAACTCTCGAAAAACATTTCGCAGATTTGGGGAAATCTTTTTGCCTCCATCCAATTGATTTCATCAGTCCATTTTCATCAGTTCAAATCACCGTGAGTGCCCAGCTTCAATAGTGGTTTGATGGGGCGGGCGTTCCCGGGTCCGCCATTAAGGGGGGAAGAGGAGGGGATTAAAATACTGAAATGGAACAAAAATAATTGTGCGAAAAGCCGAAAACTGTAGGGAAGTTTAGTTTGGTTAGGGTTAGAACGTATATATATATATATATATACGTTCTAACCATATGCTCAAAATATGCTCAACCAGCGGAATAAGGTTGCGAGCGGGGCTTTGGGTTACCTACTCAGCTGAAATACGAATTTACAATTTTGCAATGTTACCCATTTTGAGATTAGAATATTGTCTAATGTAATTTTGATTTAAAAACCGAGTAGGTATGTAACCTTGTAATGAGAGTGGTACGATTTACTTTACAATCGTGAAGAAATCCTCTATAAACTAGGTCAGAGTGTCGATAAGGGGACGGAAGGCCCTAACCCCCAAACGTCGGAGACCGTTTTCTAACTTTTAACAGGATAAACGAAACAAAACCCTAATATCGGTCGGAACCGGTAGGAAGTATTTCAATATATCAATGTACGTACATAATTCAATTTAGGAGTGTAAAGGTTCAGATACAAGCAATCTTCTTGCCCGACGATCTCCTCCTGCCGCGTGTACGGGTTCCGTTGAACACAGAGAGGGCTTTCCCGAGAGGCATTGAGGATCCCTTCCCATGGTTGCACTGGCTCCACGAGCTGTAAGTAGAATTAGATATTATTAGGTAATCAATGATAGAAACGATAAAAAAATATTCAAAAACCAGCTAGATCTCTTCTGTTGCTCTTACCAAGAAAGAAAAAACCGGTCAAGTGCGAGTCTAAATCGCGCACGAAGGGTTCCGTACCACCGTTCAATGGAAGCGATGGTGTGGAGTGAATAGTTTGGATTTTACACAGCAAAATATTGTTTACAAAGTTATTGGTGCGGTTACTTTCACACTCCATGTACGTAACCAGGTGCATCCATAAGTTTGTATGTGGTATTGAAATAATTGTTGTATGGGAGCCCCCTTAAATATTTCTTTTATCCTGTTTTTTAGTATTTGTTGTTATAGCGGCAATATAAATACATCATCTGTGAAAATTTCAACTGTCTAACTATCACGGTTCGTGAGATACAGCCTGGTGACAGACGGACGGACGGACAGCGGAGTCTTAGTAATAGGGTCCCGTTTGGAACCCTTCGGGTACGGAACCCTAAAAAGTAAATATAATCCTTCCCAGCTACCACGCGCCTAACTGCCATTTTTAGGAAAAAAATGAAAAAAGCATAGACAATATAGACCACAAGAAACAAAACACAAACGTCAAGCAACACAACAAAACTATGACATGTATTCACAGCTACGTTCCCAGCAAAAAGGAGGAGGCGTTATAGTTTATATACACAACAGTTTAAACTTCACAAGGTATCCAGTATCAAGTTTGTATTTTGAATGTGTGTTAGGCGAAATAGAAACACCCGATAAATTCAGGGCTAATATGTGTGCAGTGTATAGGCCTCCTCATTTAAGTGAATCATCGTTTGTTGCTGAGTTATCGCGAGTTATAGAAACTTCACAATCTAAGTACTCTTATATTTTAATTGGCGATATGAACATTGATTTGTTTAAACGTAATTCGGTGCGCACGACATATCTTAATGCTATGTGTGACAAAGGGCTATACTGTGGGATTACGCAGTACACGCGTGTGGAAACAAAAGGTGGTAAAATAACAAATTCGTGTATTGATCACATCTTTATACGTGCGATTTACTGTCGTGACATACACAGCTGTCATAAACAATAAGATTGCGGACCACTACATAACAGGTTCCGTTATAATTTGCGACTCAAAAAACAATGAAACTGGGTACAGATATATAAATTGATTCGATAATCAACAACTTGTGAACGAGTTACGTAAAATTAACTGGCAACCTGTTATGGAGTTAACCAATCCGAATGATATATTTGATTGCATTACAAATCAGTTTTCGCAGGTGTATAAAAATTGTAAAAAGAAATGTAAAATAAAAATAGGTAAACGTAACGATTGTAAATGGGCAAATAGTCGTTTAATTTATATGTGCAAAAAAAAGGAAGAGCTTTTTGAAATTTGGAAACAAGATGAAAGCAACAAAGTAAATTTATTATTGTATAATAGGTATAGAAATCTCGCAAATAAATATATAAATAAGACTAGAAAGAAGCATATTAAACAGACTATAATAATAATAATAATAATAATAATACCTTGGACACTATTGACACACATTGCTCTAGCCCCAAACTAGGATTCCCTGTATCTTGGGTACTAGACAACGATAGACATACTTATATAGATAAATTTTATACTTAGATAGATAAACAACCATGACTGGGGTACAAACATCCGTTCTCATCAAACAAATATTTGCCCCCACCGGGACTCGAACCCGGAACCCTTGGCTTCGTAGGCAGGGTAACTGCCGACTCGGCCATTCGATAACTAACATAACTGATATATCTGATAACTTTCAAAATTCAAAAAAAGTATGGCTAATTATTAACTGTGTCTGTGGTAAAATTTATAAGTCCTTAGATGACGTTATATTAAAACATTTTAAGGATGATTTAAAAACAATTTGTAATAAATTTGCATATGGTTTCTCAGATAACATTAAAAATTTAAGCACGAGTTGTGATGTTAAGTTGTTATCAGATAATTCGTATCAAAAGGAATCAAATATTTCAATCAGATTTAAGTGTGCAACAAATAAAGTAATACATAAAATAATTAAAAGCATGAATAAAAATAAAAGTCCAGGTATTGATAGCATAAGAGTAAAAGACTTATTAAGTATAAGCGAAGGGATAACTCCAGTAATTAGTCACCTAATTAATGCGTGTATTTCCACGTCACTCTATCCTGACCAGCTTAAAATAGGCATAATCAGACCTGTGCATAAAAAGGGTTGCTATAGCAATGTAGACAACTATAGGCCTATAACAATATTATCTTGCGTCGATAAAGTAGTTGAGAGATACCTCGGTAACGAAATAACAGATTTCTTAACAAAGAACAAATTAATTAATGACAAACAGTACGGGTTTCAAAGAGGGCGTAGTACCTCGCAGCTGCTGTCTCGATTTGTCGATGAGGTCAACCATCACCTGGATAATCGAAATCAGGTGCTGGTTGTCTTCATTGACTTCAGTAGGGCATTTGATGTCTTAAATTATAATATGCTTTTTTCTAAGTTGCAGCAGATTGGTGTGCGGGGCCCAATGTTGGAATGGTTTCGAGATTATCATAAAAATAGACATACATTAGTCAGTGTAAATGGGTACATCAGCGATCCTATTCCCACAGAACAGGGAACAGCCCAGGGTTCAATCTTGGGACCAACAGAATATCTGGTCTACGTTAACGACATGTGCAGTCTCTTCCAAAACGGCTCCGTGTACCAATTTGCTGATGACACATGTTTGGTTGCGCACAGTAGGGACATTTTTGAGGCGCAGAGAATTATGCAAAACAATCATGACTTACTATGCAAATGGGCACACGATATGGGTCTTGTTATTAATGCCAATAAAACAAAACTTTTGCATATAAGATCACCCTACATAAAATGTCTTACTGATCCAACTGTAGTATCACATAGCCACCAATGTGCATGACCAGCCTGTCTCATGTAGCTGTGAAAAACTTGAACTAGTGAGTCAGCATACTTATCTGGGCCTCATCATTGATAAACATCTTAATTGGAAACCTCAGGTAGAATACATATGTAACAAATTGAGATCACTTCGTGCTAAATTTTCTATCCTTAAATTTAAATTACCTTATAATATACTAAGAATGTTGTACTTATCATTAGGTGAATCAATAATAGGTTATGGACTCAGTAGTTATGGTCGAACATATAAAACTAACATTGATTTAATATACAAACTTCAACTAAGCATACTTAAAACAATTATCCCAAAATATTTAATAAACAAATATAAAGAAGATGAAATAGGGTTGTTGAAGCACTGCAGAATTATGTCAGCTTAGAATAAAATTAATTACCAAATAGTACTTGAGGAATACCATCACATTGAGTCCCTAACTGCTAGAGTTAGGCATAGTAAACTGCGCAAACTAAACAGTACACCAATGTTTGTTCTACCTAAATATAATAATGAATATGGTAAAAGGACGTGGAAATATACGCTATCCAACATATTAAACAGGCTTCCGCATACATTGCAAAACAAGTATCTTAAAGAACTACAAGACCTGTAAACATTTATTAAAAAAACACTATATATTGGGATCAAGTGAATGACTTTATAATGCTGTAATGCGACTCATTCGTGCAAGCATAAACCTCAAATCGGTAGCGCGTCTAGTTTATTTTTTTTAACTATTGTATTGTTATGTGATGAACAAATAAATAAAAAAAAAAAAAAAAAAAGCAAGAACACAGACAATGTTCGGTCAACTCGAACTCCATCGATCGATCGATCACCCATAGGGTATTTTCGCCGTGCGACAAGTCGTCGTCAGTCACATCGACCAGCAAAATCAATTTGGTCTTTAACCCCCGACGAAAAAGAGGGGTGTTATATGTTTGAAGCGTCTATATGTCCGTCTATGGCACTCTAGCGATCAAACAGGTGGAGGGATTTTAATGCGGTATTTTGTAATTGCATACATTATTTACCTACCTTCCTATATAATTCCTAAGTAGACTATGGTTCTTATATGTTTTTGTGATCTCAGTTCATTAGTTAGAAAGTTATCAGCTTAACGAGGAATAGCGGTCGGACGAGCAATTTTAATGGTGGTTCTTAGAAATATTTTGTTAAAATCGGTTCAGCGGGTCAAAGTAATCAGCTTAAATAGGAAATAAGAGAACCAAATTTTAGCCGTAAGGTTTCAGTAATGTGTCGGGTTGGTTTAAATTTTTATTTTTATTTACATTCATCGAGCGCAGCGCCAACCGAGTCAACCAAACTACTCATAGAACGAATTGCCTTCGACATGCCTTCGGCTCAGACCATTACAGTCGACTTTACCAGCCACATGCGGCCGGTCGATGCACAGCGAAAGTACTTTGGGGTTAGCGACTTTAGTCACCTGCTGCGGCCTGGCCGAATTGCCATTGTCGAGTGAATAATTTTGAAAATTTTGCGGTTTCCTCGCGATGTTTTCCATCATATTAGAACGTCCGTATAATGTACAAACCATAACAAAAATAAATTGTACAGGCCACCCTGTACTAACTTTCTCGCATGATGCTTTCGGTGTTGTTATTTAAATAATAGTTTGTGGATATTTGTGTGCAGGCGTTTAGGAGACGTTTTAAGAAGTTCTAAGATAAACTATACAGGGTCTAACAGAAAGGTAGTGCGGGGCATGGTTAAAGTAGAAAGGAGTTGTTTTGTATGGTGGAGTGGTTGTTAGGGACATCATTCTGAACATCTTTAACTATGGAACCGACGTGATCAGAGCAACTTTATTTTTCTTATCTCAGTACATATCGGGCCTAGCGCTCACCTGAGATACATGGTGGAGTTGAAAATAAAGTTGCTCTCATCAAGTCGGCCACATAGTAAAAGTTTTTCAGAATGATGTCCCTAAAAACCACTCCACCATATAAAACAACTCCTTCCTACTTTAACCATTCCCCGCACTATGAGCATTTTCCCCCCGCCGCGCAATGTACGGGATATATGGCACTGTGTGCATATTGTATGGGAGCTACCATTTTTAGAGTTGTGCGGTAATAACCGAGTATGCCATGTTATAGATGATATTAAGTTTGACAACGACAAGACATGACGAGAAGTTTGAAAAAAATCGTTAGTCCCGTTTTTGAATAAACTCAATAAATGTGTTTGATTTGTATGACTGGTACCTTAAATAATCAAGTTATCCAAAAACAAACAAAAAGTCCTAGATATTTACAAAATATCCCCCAATACAAATTTCATCCAATCCGGTTTAGTGATTTAGGCTCTAGAGCTGACAACGTAAAACATCCATCCAAACATACATAAATACAAACATACATAAATACATACATACACACGTACACACACGCATACCTACACATTTGTTTTTTTTTTCACTTTTTCGGACTAAGTTAACGATAGAAACCTAGCACCAACAAAATCTCAAACACGTTTTTTTTTTACGCTTACTAATTTTCATTAATTTTCACTTCGTTCAACTCGAAAGTAAAAAAGCGAATGCTCCACCTTTTGTAACAAACATATCATTGCATTGTTATGTCGTTAGTCCACTACAAATGATACAGAGTTTCTTAATGATATAGTAAAAAAGCCGGCCAAGTGCGTGTCATGAATCAAATGTAGCTTAAAAGCCTAAAAATGCGGGAAATTCAACGAAAAAATCAGATTTATCAATGTATTGGTAAGTAGGTATTTGTTAGCAAAATATACGTAGTTTAAAGGTTTATGGGGAAGTTTAAAATTTCCTCGGTATTTTTTTTTAGAAAAACAAGCTAACTTTGGAGGCTTCTCATTCCTTTGTTTTCCAATATGTTTTAAGATAAAAATATGGTATTTTTTTATCTTCCACACTCGATGGCGCAGGTTTTTTTTCGGCTCCCCTTGAGCTGTATGGAAGCCCCCCTTAAAAACATGAAGCATAAAATAGTGGCTAAAAGTGGGCACAATTATGCCTCTGCCATCCCGTATGGGAAAAGGCGTGACGTATGTTTTTGACAATTTGTGTGGCTTTGGCCCAACAAGATGTTTTTACTGTGAAAATTGGAAGACTGCAGCTTTAATGGTTTGGCTGAACCTGTGTGACAGATGACGGACGGACGGACACGTGAGTGAGAGCAATAGGGCTCCAATTGGACCCTTCGGGTATGGAACCCTAAAAACTAGGAGTCTACGAAATTTCCATTCCTTAGATTTGTTGCGCGAGGTTATTTAGTTGCAAGTGGACCTGATGAAAGGGTTTTAAAAAGAGACTCTTGGGTTCCGTACCCGAAGGGTGCCAAACGGGACCCTATTACTATTTATTTATTTATTTATTTATTTATTTATTTACACAAAATTTTACATAGTTACTCATTATGGGAACACCACTTAAACCACTGGGGTTTGTGTGTGGTGTGATCTAGTCATTAATTATCGTATTTAAGTTAGCAATAGCATTATTTTAAATATTCAATTACATCATTAATAGATCAATTACATAATATTCAATAGTATTCATGACATTCAAAAACATAATTTTAAAATTCAATATAATTAGTAGGTACATTTCTCAAGAACTATTCCGTCTTTCTAGTTTTTCTGTAAAGTGTGATTTGAGTTTAGCTTTGATATTAGTTTGACTGATCGAGTCTCTAATGTCGGGAGGTAAGGTGTTTATTAATCGCGTCATCATGTATGAGCTAAGCCCCCCTATCCGTCTGTCCGTCCAGGGGGTGGTATTTCATGAAACGAATTCTACGAATATAAAATTTTCATAGAATTTGTATTTCTGTTGCCCTTACAAATAATGAACACCACGAGATTTTATAAATTAAAGGGGGACCATACAAGAGACTTGTTGAAACACCCACCGGGATATAACAAACCATATTAAATTCATTCAATTATGATCGCAGATCTCGCGGCTTGCCACATGTTTGTGATGGTGCAACTGGTTTGATATCGGTTATGCAATCTTAGGTTCTGGGTAAAGCTGTTAAAAAATTGAAAAAAGTAGGGTAAAGCTGTTAAAAATTGAATTCTCCATGTTTCGCGACTTCCATTTCCAAAAAAATCCTTTACTAGCTAATGAGGTATTAGGATTGGTGGACACAGACGTGTGTGGACCAATGCTCTGTCGGTCATTCAATGGAGCGCGGTATTTCTTAACGTTCATTGACGACTTCTCTAGAAAAAACTTTTGTATATCTGTTACAGACAAAAGATCAGGTTTTTGAAATATTTAAAACATTCAAGGCGTTAGTTGAGAATGAGACAGGCAAAAATATCAAGGTGCTCCGTAGCGATAATGGTGGAGAGTATATAAGTCGAAGTTTTCAGGAGTTCCTATGACAACACGGCATTCGGCACGAGACTACCGTTCCTTACTCACCGGAGAAAAACAGAGTGGCGGAACGAGCAAACAGAACGATAGTGGAAAAGGTAAGGTGCATGCTCAGAGACTCTGGCCTTGGTGAAAAGTTCTGGGGAGAGGCGGTGAATACAGCTGTTTACCTGAAGAACCGGTCACCAACCAAGGCAGTGATGGGCATGACCCCGGAACACAAGTGGTCAAATAAGAAGGTAAGTTTGGAACACTTACGAGTTTTTGGATGTGCAGCGTATGCTCTTACACAAAACAAAAAAAAATTGATGCGAGGTGCAAAAAGTATATTTTCGTTGGATATCGCGAAGTAACAAAGGGATACCGGTTGCTAGACCCGTTTGATTTGACGAAATGCATCAAAGCTAGGGATCGTTTTGTAGAAAACGATTTTGACCATTGGCTAGGTAAGGAAACTCGGAATATGCCAATAATAATAGATCTCAACAGTGACCTGCAGCACGCTCATGAACCAAATGAGGACTCAATCCAAGACTCACTTGTTTTCAACAAGTGAGTCGTGGATAGAGTGTGAATGCCGACGGGACAGGTAATGATACAGTTACTTTAATTAGCAGCCCCGATAACGATGATTCGTCGGATGAACCATATGTGCCGTCATCAATTAACTCGTCGGACTCAAACTACTCGGAGGCAAGCGAGTTTGCAAATATTGCGCATGGGATGTCTGCTGAAGGTGGAGTAGCGAGTGACGAACCTACCACTGTGGAGGAGGCTCTGGGTGGAGATGATGCGTTCAAGTGGAAGGAAGCGATTGCGGACGAGTATCAGTCATTTCAAGTTAATAAGTGCTGGACGTTGACTGATCTACCACAAACGCACAAACCAGTGAAATGTAAGTGGGTTTTTAAGGTCAAAAGAGGCCTAAATGGTGAGGTTTTGAGGTACAAGGCGAGGCTGGTGGCAAAAGGATTTACACAAAAATGCGGCTTTAATTATAACGAAACATTTTCACCGGTAGTTAGATATTCGACGATCCGCATGCTACTGGCTCTGGCTGCTCAACTAAATATGGAAGTAGACCACATGGATTTCAAAACTGTCTTCTTAAATGGTGACCTTAAATAAGTTATTTATATGGAACAGCCAAAAGGATATAAGAACGGAGTTTCCAGATAAGGTCTTTCGACTACATAAAGTTGTGTATGGACTAAAGCAGGCATCGAGAAGTTGGTACGAGAAAATAAACAACTCACTAGTTTAAGGTCTCTCAGAAATAATCAACACGATATCACTTCAGCAACACTTTAATCAGCGCCAAACTTATTTACAGAACTTATTATTTATTAGCCAAACTTATTTACAGAACTTATTATTTATTAACTAACTTTGTTCGTAACTCGTAACTAAACTTATCGCCAGTCAGCCATCACAATCGCTCAGCATTACTCGTTCCGCCCGAATGCCCTCGCGCGGTCCCTTGCGAAAACGCCCGGCAACTTCTCCCGCCAAGTTGTTTCACAAAACTCCGCCTACATAACACAAGCTTACGATTGGTCAAAGCCTCTGATTGCTCAAGCCCTACGCGCGTACCAATTGTATGACAGACTATAATGTTGCCAGCACAAAAACCAAAAGTCCACCAACATTTTTGTGTAAACGTAAGCAAACCTTACACTAGTTGAGAATTTAAAATTCAAGAAATTTTCGTCGGAACCTTGTGTTTATATAAAGCATGGTGGGGAAGGAAAGATGACTATCATTGCTTTATATGTTGATGATATCATGCTATTTTCAAATGATCAGAATGAAAAGGCGACGATTAAAAATCAACTGATGAAAGAGTTCAAAATGAAAGATCTGGCCGGCTTGTCATGTATTAGGAATGAGGATACAGATGGAAAACGGACAGATAACCCTTGATCAGTCAAACTACATTAAAACTGTTTTGGAAAGGTTTGGTATGAGTGATTGAGAAGCCAGTCAGCACTCCAATGGAGACCGGTCTTAAGTTGACTAAAGCTGAGAAGAAGAATGAAAGTTTCGAGTACAGAGAGTTGATCGCCTGCCTTATGTATATAGCGGTGTGCACCAGGCCTGATATAGCGTATGCAGTGAGTGAGCACTGAGTCAATTCAACGACTGTTACTCTGAGTGTCATTCAAAAGCAGCTAAGCGCGTTCTTAGTTATCTTAAGGGGACAAGAGATCACGCTATCACGTACAGGAAGGGTGAAATGTCTGTTAGTGCGTATGTCGATGCAGATTGGGCGTCTTGTGAAGTAGATCGCAAGTCGCAAGTCAACAGGGTTCGTTTTTAAAGTCGCGGATTCTATTGTCATCTGGGAGAGTAGGAAGCAAAAGACCGTTGCACTTTCGAGCACGGAGGCGGAATACATGGCTTTATCGGACGCTTGCAAAGAGGCTTTGCTTATAAGGAGTAAACTTAACGAATGCCTTGGACGTCCATTCCGCTCAGAAGCTTTGCGTCAACTCAATGTACCACGCGAGAACGAAGCATATAGATGTTCGGCATCATTTCATAAGGGACATAGTGAGTGACGGCTTCATAAAGCTTGTATATCGGCGCACAGGTGAGATGATGGCGGACTTGCTCACAAAGGCTTTGTGCAAAGATGCAACGTTAAAATATGTAGAGCAGCTTGGACTGTCGGTTGTTTACCTCTTCGTCAGTGTGTAGTTTTATAACAATTACATTTCAATTGTTATCTGCCCATACATGCCACTGTCACTGACGAGGGATAGTTGTGTTAGGGTTGTCACAACAATGTTTGTTTTATTTTTTAATTTGTGTTATTTTTCTGAATACTTTTAGTTTAAGGGCCGGTGTTGAGAATGTAAGTTAAAAAGTATTCATATAGTTTTTTATACGTCAAGTATGTCGCAATGATGAACAATGTGAATCTTGTGGAATAAAATTACTTATCTAAAAGACTGTGTTTATCTAATTAAGGGGACGCCAAGACACTACCGGCGATAATCTGAATTTAGCCACGCGGCAGGATTCGTCCATCTAGTTATACTATTAGTTATGCGATATAACAAAATGGACAAAAAATAATAATAGTTATACTGCTCAGTATAACTAAATGGATTCGACTAATTTGGGTCGGCTTCGTCCAAATAGTTATACTGCTCAGTATAACTAAATGGATTCGATTAGTTTGGGTCGGATTCGTCCAAATAGTTAAATAAACAAGCAGTTAATAATACTTATTTATGGTTATTTTTACGTTTTTACATTTTAATTCAAATTAAAAATATTCACAATAACAGGCAACAATACAGAACACAATTAAGATACAGTGTAATGTAATAGGTATAAAATGTTTCTAGAAAAGGGTAAGGAGTTCGAATCGACAAAGATAACTTAATAGCTACTATATGGAAGCAAAATGACGGAGTAGGATACTTATTAGTAGTAAATTGGACTCTTGGACTTATTATCAGTAAATGTCAATTGCAAATTGCTACTGAAATGAAAAAAATTGAAAATTGAAGGTATTCCTGGATCTTCCCGAGGCCTCGAAGAAGATCCCCACTATGTCAAAAGAGGACGGTATGGTATTGTTATATAACGGACATCAATATTATAAAAATCGACGGTATAGGGATGGTGCGTTTATCTGGAGATGCTCATCTAAAGACATGTGTGCAAACAATACTGCACGGGTTCGCTCACCGTTAAAGTAAGAGTTATTTATTTCGTTTATTGCCCATGGTCCCATAAGTGTTTTAGCGACTCCAGCAAATTTTTCAAACATAAGAAGGTGCATAATCTGAGGTGATGGTTGGTGATGACTGCGGAAGGAAGTTTCGGTGCAGAAAAATGTTGGAAAGACATGCGGGTAAGTGTTCGCTCTGATTTAGAGTTTTTAGAGACAAACCAAGACATCAGACAAAGTAGGCAGGGTGGCAACGTAAATAAATAAAAAAATACATCTTTATTTTAAAAAAAATTTTGAAAAATACAATGAATGGTTTGTCGATCACAAAGATATTTGTTCTACAAATCATCATGGTTCTTCAGGCAAAATGGAAGTCGATGCGGTAGTAGAAATGTTCAGGCGTTCAATGGAAAAAATTTAAGTTCGTTACAAAAATTATATCGGTGATGGTGACTCTAAAACTTACTCTGGAATATGAAAGATGCGCCTTAGGGTGAAATTGAAGTGTTCAAGAAAGAATTTATTGGACATGTGCAAAAAAACAATGGGTACACGACTCCAAGACTGTGTAAAAATATATACTGAAACTGTAAATAAAAAGTGTAAAAAATTACAAAATTAAAAAAGTACTTGGTGGAAATGGAAAGCTCACTGGTAAACTAATAGATAAGTTGACAGTTTATTATGGCTTGGCAATCAGGAGACACTGTAATTCCGCTGAGAATATGTATAATGCAATATGGGCAATATATTACCATTATTGTTCAACGGATGAAAATCCTCAACCCGAGAGGTGCCCGGTCGGAGCTGAGTCGTGGTGTTGCTGGGAGCAAGCGCGAGCTTCGAATACATTATCTAATTACAAACATGACTATCAGTCATTACCACATGATGTTGCTGAAGCTCTGTTTCTCTCATAGAGATCTCAGCAATAAACAATTATTGGAAAGATGTGTTGGTGGTTTCACGCAAAACAACAACGAAAGCTATGACCAGTTGATATGGAAAATATATCCTAAAATCATTCCTTGTGGTGCAAAGGGAGTTGAAAAAGCAGCTTACATCACAGCCGGCACGTTTAATGAAGATACAACATCACTTCTATATTATATGAGTGCACTGGGACTATCAATTGGGCCAAATGCCCATGCCTATGCCGAAAAAGAGGATGCAGGGCGCGTCACTACATCTGACTTGAGAGCGTATGGGAGCACGCGCGGGGGAAGAATGTTTCGCAGACAAACACAACTCACCATATTAGAAGCTGCTGATGATGCAGAGGGTTCATCATATGGCCCCGGCATAGATGACTCCATGTAAGTATGTGTAAACGTCTTTTGAAACTTTGAATACATTTTTCTCAAAACGGGGTTTTCAAGATTCGCGAGAGGGCGCTCGTATCGCCTACATCTTTATTTACGTTCTCCAATTGTTATTAAGTTTAAATGTTACATCCACTATATTCATTTGTTGAAGATTCTCTGTAAATGTTATCTCGTCAGTCGTCGCGATTTTCTACAATTACGATCAAACTCATCATCAAACAGTGAAACAAACGAAGGAATATCACCTATATCCACAGTTTTATAATATTCATAGTGGGTTAATTATATGTAATAGAAAAGTGCTATAGATGCGGGGATGAGTTTATAGCAAATCAGTGAAGTGATAAGAGTGGCGCGCACACTGAAAAAAGCTGAAAGTATCGATTAATAGTGGATACAGCGACATTTTTGCGAGGCACTCTGTACCTGTCAGTAAACGTCACATTGTGCCCAAGTGCAAGCATCAGCTACGATAAGCGGAACTACGAGAGCATACTACGAGCTGCTACCAGTTCACGTGCAACACCGCGCATTGACTTAAAGTGAGTAACAGAATGAAATGCCCATCTTGTGAATCACCAATTTCTGGCAAAAATTATATAAAATGTAATGGGTGTTTACATGTTCTCCATTTATCTTGCGGTGGTCTCACAGAAATGGAACAGAATAAAAGACAGGATACAAGAAAGGAATAAAAACGGATCCAACCCACTACAGGCCTATCTCGTTGCTACCCATCTTATCAAAGATATTTGAAAAGCTCATCAAGGCAAGGTTTCTAGCACACTTAGTTACAAACAAAATATTAAGAGAAAGACAGTTCGGCTACCAGAGAGGTTTAGGAACCACTGATGCAATAGACACTTTAGTAGAGGACATAGTAAATAAACTAGACAACAAAATGAAGGTAGCAGCATTGTTTTTGGGCTTAAGCTGGGCATTTGATCTTGTGGATTATAACATACTAATTTTTAAGCTGGAACATAACGGTGTGCAGGGTAAATGCTTGGATCTCATAAAATCTTACTTACATAACCGAAAGCAATTCGTCGAACTAACCACGAATGACAGCGGATGTCAAGAGGTAACTAGGTCAAGGATGGTCTCGATAACAGAGGAGTACCGCAGGTCTCTATTTTGGGTCCAATTTTCTTCATTATATTCACCAACGACTTGTTCGAATTTATTGGTAAATCGATGCCTGATAGTCAGCTCGTAGTTTATGCGGAGAACACAAATGCTGTTGTCTCGGACAATAGTCAATAGTCAATAGTCAAAGTACTTTATTACTGTAGATATTTACATATACTTAGCAAACGTCATTTTTTGCCTCTTCTCTACATTGGACCACTGTGGGAGAAGAAGGGCGTAGAAACTCCCACAGATTTATTTTTAGATCTCTTTTAAAAATAGGTTGTGCTTAACTAATACAAATATGAAAAATTTAATTGTTATGATTAATAAGCAGGAATAAATAATTACAAAATTATTAACAGCAAGGTCTGTGTTGAGCCAGATTAACCCCATACAGTCCTGTCATTTAAGTAATCTTGAACATTGTAATATCCCTTTTTCGACAAAGTCGCTTTAACATGCTTTTTAAATTGCTCAAGTGGCAATTTCAAAATCTCCAGAGGTATCTTATTGTAGTAGAGAATGCACTGACCCTTGAAAGAATTGCTAACCTTCGCGAGTCTAAAACGGGGCGCACATAGTCTGTGATTATTTCTTAGGTTAACATTACAGCTATCGCTAAGTTTGGAAAATGTTGTAAGGTTCTTGCGTACATACATTATATTTTCGAAAATAAATTGACTAGCTACTGATAGTATGTCAATTTCTTTAAAAAGCTCTCTTAAGGAGTCTGTTCGTTTTAAATTATAAATTGCTCGAATAGCTCTTTTCTGTAAAATAAAAATAGTTTGAATATCCGCTGCTTTCCCCCACAACAAGATACCATAGGACATCACACTATGAAAGTAACTAAAATATACTAGCCTAGATGTAGCCACATCCGTGCTTTGTCTGATGTTCCTAACAGCGTAAGCCGCAGAACTTAATTTACCAGCCAATTTATCTATGTGGGGTCCCCACTGCAATTTGCTATCAATGGTTATTCCAAGAAACTTCGTATCATTTACTAATTCTAACGTGTTGTTGTCTAGCACTAAACTGGTCTCAACTTGCCTGACATTTGGAAGTGAGAATTTGATACACTTGGTTTTACCAGCGTTTAACAATAAATTATTAACTGTGAACCAATTCAAGGTTAAAGACAATACACCATTAACATCATAAAATTCTCCTTTTTGTCTTTCAATTTTGAAGACCAGTGAAGTATCGTCAGCAAACAACACTATGTCAGTTAATTTCTCCACCATGAAAGGCAGATCATTAATATATACCAGGAATAAGAAAGGGCCTAATATGGAACCTTGTGGAACGCCAATTTTAACACTCGATCCATCAGATTTTACGCCGTTAACTTCTGCCTTTTGAATTCTATTGCTTAGGTATGATCTTAGTAGATCCAACGCTTTATTTCTAACTCCGTAATGATTTAATTTAATTAATAGCGTATTATGATCAACACAATCAAACGCCTTCGACAGGTCGCAAAAAACTCCGATAGCATCCTGTGCGGCCTCCCATGCAGAATAAATATGAGATACAAGGGTAATACCTGCATCCGTAGTCGATTTACCCCTAGTGAAACCATATTGTTTAGCGTGGAGTTGTTTTGTACGGTTGAAGTGTGAGAGCATTTGATTGAGTATAATCTTTTCAAATATTTTACTTAGTGTTGGAAGAACAGATATTGGTCTGAAATTTGAAGGATCGCCCTTATCTCCCGATTTGAACAGCGGTATAAGTTTACTGTGTTTCATGAGGTCTGAAAAAGCCCCATCGTCAACACATTTATTGAATATATAAGCTAAGTGTGGGGCTATAACTAGAATTACTGAACCAATGACTTTGACTGATATACCCCACAAGTCTTCCGTATTTTTTAAGTTAAGTAATTTAAAAGTTTTGACAATGTCCTGGGGATATACATGATGAAATTTTAAATATACATTACTGACGCTAGTGTTATTTTTTAATAAAGTCTCTGCTTCAAATGGAGATGAATTTAGACGGTCCGTTGTGAGTACGGGTACATTGGTGAAGAATGTTTCAAAAGCTCGAGCAACATCAGCGTTAGATTTAACAACATCATCACCTATCTTTAGGCAGAAATCACTGTCCCTTGGTATAACTTTGCCAGTTTCGCGGTTTATTATTTGCCAAACTGTTTTCATTCTATTATTTGAATTTTGAATTTTTCTATTAATGTGTAAAGTTTTTGCAGTTCTACAAACCAACTTGAAAGTTTTGGAATATTTTTTAACATAGTCATGAAATTTTCGATCAAAGTTATAGGTTTTTTGATCATAAAGGTCATACAAGATAACTCTACTTTTACGAATTCCAAACGTTGCCTAGTCATTAAATTTAGATTTACCGTTGTAGTCACTGACTTTCTTTAATTTGAAAACTTTATTGAATTCTGTCTGAATAATGTTGAAGAAGTCTGAGTAGATTTTGTTTGGGTTCTGTTTATTAAAATCCGGTACTGGCAAATTTATATCTAAGTTTTTCGTATATGTCTCTAGTCTATGGGATGTAATAGGCATATAAAATGATGGATACCAGTCTTGTCCTTAATAGTAATTGGGAATGAAACTGTTTGACCACTGTGATCGGAGGGTAAGCAGTTAATTACACTTTTACTTGTGAATGCACAGTCACAAAAAACGTTATCTAAGCAAGTTTGGCTGGTAAGTGAAATTCTAGTCGGCTCTAGAAATACATGACATAAATTAAATGATTTGAACAGAGTTGTTAATCGTCGCTTCAGTGTTGTATCTACAAGCAGATCTACATTAAGATCGCCACAAATAATTAACTTTTTTCTGTTATTCCAATGTTTAATGAGGGCTTCCTCCATAATTTTCTCAAATATTTCGAAATTGCCATGGCCTTTTCATCCCTCGGTGGCCTGTAGACACAAACAATAATACGGCTATCTAACTCAACACAGGATACCTCTATTTGTCTTTCAACAGTAAGTGCAAGAATATCTTTCCGTTGTTTCACCTTAATATTATTTTTCACTAAGATTAAAGAACCACCTCTATCATCAGTCTTTCTATTGTAACAACTGACAATTTTGTAATTATTTAAGTCAAAAGACATCATATTTTCCTTCAACCAGTGTTCAGTAACACAAATAATATCAATGTCAGAATTTTTTAGAAATAATTCTAATACAAGTTCTTTGCCAGGTAGCCCCTGGATGTTTTGATGGGCAATATTTAACAGGGGCTTACATTTTGACATATTTAGTGGCTCTTGTATGCTAGAGATTTCCTCTATTGTCTTATGAACTAATTTAAATTACTTGGAACAGATTCCAATGTTGCATGCAAAGTATAATTAACAGGTGAATTCCCAATAGGGGTGCATGTCATATTACTCTTAAAATAAGCTGATGTCAAGTTGAACTTAGTTAAACCAACTATAGCTGCGTCGCATATATTATAAGCTAACAATGTAGCTACTAATTTTCTATATTTATTAGACAGGTACAATGTATACCGTGTCAGAGTAAAGTTATGAATAAAATTATTCATGTCGAAATATAAAATAGCATCGCTGTGATGACATGTTAAATTAAATAAATGAATATTCATTCTATGCACAGATTTGTTCTGTAATTCTGTCAAATTACAGGCATATGGAAAATTGCATAGCATAAATTTGCATTTCATCCTACTATGTAAGTCTAGAAGTGTTTCAACACTTTTATTCAATTCATTCCGACTAATGTTTGAATGATTTCCTACCATAATTACAATAGTGCTGTACTCATCATAGATACCACGACTAATCATCTTCACTAGATCTACAAATGAACTATTTGGACAGCAAATATTCGTTACTTTTTGGTTAAGCCGGTTATGTAGTAGAGTCCCAAATCCTGCACCTACTTTGTCGGAGAACAACAGAGTTTTTCTCTGAGCACATATTTTGGTAGCTGGCGGTACACGAGTGGAGGTGAGTGTCGGGACACACGTATTGGAGTGCGGTTTGATGCACTTGGCGGCGGTTGGCGCGGCATTCGCGGCAGCGAGCGTCGCAACGTGCGCAATGGCGAACGGCGCGGCCGTCGGAGCAGCTTGCGGCATGACACACGCCTCAGCAGGGACAGCGAGCGGCGCGGTGCTCGCGCTGTTGAGCTGCGAGGTGTCTCCTCGTCGACGACAGCGACGCTGTTTTTTGGTTCGGGCAGCGGTGGACGCTGCAACACTCTCGTTGAGGGGGGTCGAGACCAAAGTTAGTGATGTGGGCTCGTCCTCCTTGCTGGTCTCATTCTCCTCATTCTCAATTAGAACGCCCACCAATTCCGCATTCTGGCGTTGTAGCTGTACTAACTCAGACGTCGCGGCTCTGAGTTCTGCTAACTAACTTTGCTCTTTGGCATAACATTGTAATGTATTTGCTAGCAGGTCATGTAGATGCTGGATTTCTACTCGGGCATGTTGAAGGTCCGACTGTAAACCTACATTTTTTCCCCGGAGCTCTTGCATTAAGGAGATTCTTAATATTCTGTTTGATTGCCGTTTCAAGGCTAATTTCAGTACTTTTATATTACCTCTAGTTTTCTTCATGAATTTATTTAATTTAAAATATTTTTTAATTTTTCTGCTGCTTGTCTGCATGGCTTGAACAATAGTGCTTAGGTTGGCTACTTCTAGTTCTTGTTGGATAGAGGTAATGTGGCGAGATTCATTGTAGTCTTTTTCTATGCACATATCAGTCAACTTCAAGTTTGCCTCATTGAGTTGGTATTGGAGGAATTTACTGCGATCACAAGCAGAAGCAAGGTCAGTGCGCAGGGTGTCAAAAGATTCCACAAGTTTTTCCTATCTTTGAATCTCATTTTGCGACTCCTCGTGTGTTTCTCGCAAAGTAGACACACTATCTCTAAGCTGTGAGTTCTTGGCTCTCAAGCTTTTTATCTCAAAGTCATTTTCATTGCGCTCTTCCAATAGCCTTTGGTTTAACTCCTCTGCGTCATTTAGTTGTTGCTGTAGTGCGTGCATTCTCCGCGTAGTAATGTTGGATGCCATGCCTGGAAATAAAATAAAAAAGAATGGGTGCTCCGAACAAAATTAAAATAAAACAGAAGGAATAAAGACTTGCAGTTAGTAGCTGTAGTACTGATATGATAGTTCCTAATTCCCTATATAGCTATTCTACCTCAAAGTCAACAAGTTTCAATTAAACTATTACAAGTCAATATAGGTTAACAGTATAAATGTCCTGAACTAATGAAAGTTATACTTATTATCTAACAATTTTAGTCGTTTTGCAAGTGTTGTGATGATCAGCTGTGAAGTGAGTACCTAATATGTCTCTAGAATCACCTACAAGCTTACATTATATTCGCACTAATTGCCAAGGTCTAACCTACCAGTGCACTTGTGTATATCGTGTAATAATTATGAGTGAACAGCTAGTTTTATCGTCAAAAGTACTTCCACAGATTGTCAAGTGCTAAGAGACAAAACAAAGACGCTGCGGTGTGAGGATGGACGTTTCTCACAATAGTGAGAGTTGAGCAGTATGTAGTGTATAAGTATATAGTTAAGTTCAAGTCATATACTTGTAAAATAATGATCTTGAATCACTCGATTTCAAGGTAAATTCAATTCTGTCGATGTTTCATAACCGGTTCACTAATAATAACTTAAAAATAAACACGAGTAAAACCAAACTACTGTTATTTAAAACCACGGCACGGAACAGTGACGTTATTGATCGTGCCCTAAACAATGATACGGTGACTATGGTGAATGAATTCAAGTTTCTGGGGGTACACAAAGATTCCTCACTGAACTGGAAGCCTGCTATGCTCTGAGGAGTTCGAGAGACGTGGTGGATCAGGAGCATCTTAAAATGGTGTACTATGCTCTGATCGAGTTCAAACGACGCTATAGTATAAAACTCTGGGGAAATAGCTATGCCTACAATGTGACAAAGGCTTCCGTAATGCTGAAGAGAGCAATCCGTACAATAGTTCGCATTTCACAGATGGAATCGTGCAGGCCGCATTTCATTATGTTAGGGATACTAACGGTTCCTGCGCTTTATATACTTGTTTTAATGGTTGGGTTATCTAAAAACGTTCACAAATTAGAAAACCTGGAACAGAAGTCTAAACGAGAAACTTCGCGTCGGAAGGACTTTCCAATTGAATCCGCACCGAAGTTAGTGATAGCACGATGTGAGGACGTGGTATAACACTAGGATTTTAGACTAGGCTAGACAGGAGTTTAGTTGAGGCTAAACCTAGGTTGTCAAGGCATAGGGAGACTGTTTGATCGATGGGGTTCCGCGGATGAAAATAACAAATTCAGAACAAAGTATAAACGTTGTCCACTCAGATAACCTATCCTGTTGATGTCTTTGACATTTGAGTGTTGTCGGGGACGCGCGAAGAGATCAAATTACAGTCTAAAGTTCATCGTTTAGGGACGGGTAGATAATTTTGCCTTGCCTTGGATCGTTTTGATTGAAGTTGTATCTTTAAATTAAATGTCAATTTCGCTGGAGATCTAACGTGTAGATTGTGTCGTGTCACGCATTTATTTTGCTGGGCTCAGTCGAGGCGAGTTGAGGTTAACGAGATACCTAAGTCGGTATTTGCCGAAGTACGTAACTCGTTGTGGAGAGGGTTAGATCTCTAAAAGCACTAAATAAAACGTTTCGATAACATCCAGCTCGAATTGCGCAGAGTTGAAGATTTCAAAACGTTACGGACCTTTTGAGGAAACCGCTAGTTCAGACCCATTTCGGATAGCTTACAACCAATAATCGTATAGGGCTATTCCGCGATATGTTTTCTCCGTATTAAGGCAAAATTTTAATCTGCCTTAAGTTTCAGCAGCCTAAATCGCGGTTTGCAAACGCCTACGTTTGAAAATTTATTTGTGAATATTTATTGACACTTGATCTGGAGTGCGCTATGATATATATGTATTTATATATAATGATAAATAAACATGTGGATGTCATTTATCAATTTGTATCAATCAAACAATACAATGAATCTGCGATTGCAGACATTGTATTTTATTGATTTAAAATGAACTTAGATGATGTTGTGTTTGTAAAAAATTAAAGGAAACCCAAAATTTACTAAAAGACGACAATACCTATACTAAGAACAACATCAATATGTATGGATCTTCGCTATGGCATGCTCAAACCGGAATGAATGCAGTGCTTCCCTAAAGATTAATTCAAACAATGCAGTGGATAAAGACAGTCTACATAATTGTGTGCCAAAATTCATAAAAAACAAAATCTTTGTAATTATAGATAAAGCCAAGGCCGAGGTATGGGCAAATTAGGACCTGTAAACAAGATATTAGAAAACGTCATTTAACAGGAGCCTGAGCGTTACACGACGAATACAAATAGTAACGAAAACGAAACAAGTAACATGGCTGAGAACGATGAAGAAATAAACGAGGCATCTCTATATGAGCCAAAAAAAGACGCTCTATGCCGGGCAAAAAATAGATTTCAAATCTTGTAAAGAGTAATCGGTCCATAACAGAAATACAAGTAGCAACAAGTATTATCGCTTTAATTTTCTGGTCTGCGATGATGGTGATGACACAAATAAGATTTAAATATTTTGTGGATCATTTGCTTTGACAAAAATAAAGTCAATTGCGATTAACGGAAGCACAATTTTATGGCAACGGTGCCTTTAAATAAGTGTCGGTTTTCTAACAACTACACACACTTCATGTCAAAATAAAAATGGAAAACAGCGAAACGTTAAATATTTTTCCGGTCATATTCTGTCTCTTGCCGGATAAAACGCAGGACACATAGGACTTTTCCAACTCATAAAAAGCAACTTTGATATAGACAGTCGAAATTTCAAGTGCGATTACGAAATCGCTCAGATGCAAGCTCTTAAGATTGTATTTCCAGTAATATCAAACAAAATTAAAATATCAAAAGCTGTGTTCAAAAATGCCGAAAAACTAGAGTTTTTGAGAACAAATGTAGGTTATAAAAAACTGTTCGCTGTGCAAATCTACCATCACTTCCAATTTACTATATCAATGAAGTTTGGACAGAGACAAAAGAATTAGGAGCTGAAGACATTCCCGGCAAAATTGGTAAATTCAACGAATATATGGAGAAGCATTGGCTAAGCAAATTGAACATAACTATTAGCCGCGCCAGCGGCGCTTGCGGACGAACAATAGTTTGGACGGGTGGCACCGCCGAAAAGCCGTCCGCCGTCGAATGCCTTAAAGGTATATGTTTCCTGCAGCAAAAATTATTGTTTGCTTTTATTTTATAAATATGATTTTAGTATAAATGGAATATAAATTTTAATTCGCTGTTGGTATTGTGACAGGATGAAGGAAGCGAATAAATACGAAAGAGCCGCCTTAGCCATGTACATGGAAGCAATATCTGGCCCAGCAAGCTCCAAGAAACGCGCGCATTATCATCAATGTGCAATGCGTGTATTCAAGTGAACGGACATCACGTAGAAAACCGGTGAGTACACCGGCGTCATTAGATTCAATGAAGTAGTTAAATTGATGTCGATATTTTCAATTTTATTTGTGAGGGACGGGACGTAAATAAGGTAGGTAACTTCAACATAATTATGTTACATTTCAGATACTTTAACAATTTAGGATCAAAATGTTAGGTGAATACGTTCTATAGAATCGATAATTTACATGCTGTTGGACCCGTAGTGCATGGCAACTTGGAGCGCCCTTTTAGAGATCAAATATCACAGCGGACGCAGCGGTCAGTACCTCAGCATAAGGGCGGCATAGCCGCCACATATCTTAACTAGATAACTGGTAAGAGTTAAGAGAATTCACGAAATAACAGACCCGAGACAAGAAGGTCGGCAAAACCCTAGTCTAGGCTAGTTAAATATACACGGAATATATTGTGCCTATGTCTAAGACGTTATGGCAATATGTCGGTGTCAGAAGTTCAGAACAAAATAATTTTCCAAAGTCTTCGCTATAACTGAAACTTACTTATGGGAAACGACAACATTACAGAAGGAATTTACCTAAGTTTTACAAAAAAAAGCTTTGAATTGAATTCGAACTAATACCATAGATGATGAAGATGACTTCTACGAAGCAAGCATATTTAAGGCGTCGGCGAAGGATCGCAGTGTGTATGTCGTTATCATTTGGTTAAAGAAGGCACTTCATTAAAATCCGGCGATGTTCATTAACGACCGGCGTTTTATGAATTGGCTAGGCTTTTGGTTAATATAAAGAATTGGAAATGGTGTGTAGTCACGGATCTGCGTGGGGTATGAAGTCTGCGTTGTCACAGATCCAGTAGCCTTAATATGTAATAAGGACATTTGGGAATTTCAATCTCAAGCTTTCAAAAATTGGCCTTAAGCCGCCTGATTATGTAACTCTGACATCTACGAATTTCTACCAGAATCTTTTTAAATTGACAATTCAACTAATCATAATCGCAACATAAGGAAGCTCGTTTTAAATAATCGTGTTTGATTGGTCGATTTGTCAATAAGTTAGCCACATTTAAGAAAAGTATTAAAGAGCACTACCTCTCTCTTTCGTAAAAGTTATTGTATTTATATTATTATATGTAAAGTTTATGTAGTATATGTCGGTAATTATTTTGTATATCCTATCTGTATTTTATAGGCATTTAATTTATTCGTAGGCATTTTAGTTACAGTATTTATTGTGCACTGCCTACCCTTTTATGATACCAATTCCTGTAATGCCATGGTTTGCTGGAAGAAATCTCGTTTTAGAGATAAGCTCGCCTTTGTAAATGCATTTTCCTTTAATGTAACTTAATTACACAACAAAAAGGTTTAAATCTATTAAAACAAAATCCTGATTAGTTAACTGATCAAAGACAAACGAGAAACCATGAATGAGTTCAAAGGAATTGTAATTAAAACTCATTTAAAGTTCGGTTATCGACCGTCATCGTCTTATTTGATATTAAAAAATAAAGGTTTTCTTAAAAAAGGAAGTAAATGTTACATTTATTTCAATTTAGTTATGCATCTCCACTAAAAATCATTCCAAATAACCAAGACATTATTGAATAATAGTCGTTCAAAGTAACATCCCATAAAACGGTAACGTAAAAATTCATCGCAAGAGGACTTCAAAATCTCCGAAACTGTGATGTGGAAATTTGAAAAAAACAAACCTGGAATACTTCTTTATAAAACCAACTTTAAACAAAAAGAATTTAAAGAGTTAAACCTGATCAGGAAGGCTGGAAAAGATTCCAATGCCCAGAAAATTTACCGAGCATACGGGAGTCAGAAAAACCTATCTCTACTCTAAAATACAAAGATCTTATGACTCTCCTGCAATGGGTTCCAAAGGAATTTCATACATTTTACAAAAATTTAAAGCACAGCGCAAATGCATCCGATTTGCCAGAACCAGGTGTCGCAACTGTCTAGTAATATTAAGATTTTGACTGATTTTTATTTCATGTTCCTATTAAGCTTAAAATATCATTGAGTTCTATGACTGACTCTATCTATGTAAGTCAATTAATAAAAAACTATTTGTAAGTTACGTAATGTTACGTTACGTTATGATAAAAGAATACGTATTGTTGTTTATATATTTTTTGAGTTAATAAAGTGATTTCAGTTCTAAATTTATGTATTTCATTAATAAATATAGTCTACTGATAAGAAGGTTGCAATATTTTAACACTCTTATTTCGGCTCGTCTGAGACATAGGCGTAAGTACAAAATATATAGTAAGCACACTTATGTACTACCATGGCAGAAAGGCTTAAATAATTTATAAGCCCCTTATATTTAAACGTTGTCATAAAAAATTAGAAGCAAAAAGGCTGAACTCATACTTACGTCTAGGGTCAGAACCGCAATTTTTGCATAATCTGACCGAGGCATGCAGGCGTATAAAATAGATGCGGCTTTATAACTCAAAAAACCCAAAACCAGACGGGTGTAACTTTGTTTTACGTCTATAAAACATCAAAATTCCCAGAGCCTTCTGCCAGAGAATTCTGTTTTACGCCATTATTATTCTACGTTAAGTGAGCCATAAGGGCGTAAAACCTGACTTTTCAAATAAAACATGACTTTTAACTAGGATGCAATATATAAACTTAAACAAAAGCTTCACTATACTATTCACAGATATATATGCAAACTTTTTACTTAGTAGTTCTTCTAAAAATCTTTATTATTTTTTAATGACACGGAATGAAAACTTTGTTTTTGCTCTCCTGAAAAGTGACAAAAATCTATATACGCCCAGATGGCTCTATATAGAAGAAATAGGTTGTGCTTAACTATTACAAATATGAAAAATTTAATTATTATGATTAATAAGCAGGAATAAATAATTACAAAATTATTAACAGCAAGGTCTGTGTTGAGCTAGATTAACCCCATACAGTCCTGTCATTTAAGTAATCTTGAACATTGTAATATCCCTTTTTTGACAAAGTCGCTTTAACATTTTTAAATTGCTTAAATGGCAATTTCAAAATCTCCAGAGGTATCTTATTATAGTAGAGAATACACTGACCATTACAGCTATCGCTAAGTTTGGAAAATGTTGTAAGGTTCTTGCGTACATACATTATATTTTCGAAAATAAATTGACTAGCTCTGTTAGTATGTCAATTTCTTCAAAAAGCTCTCGAGGAGGAATCTGTGCTAAAGAGGAGTCTGTTCGTTTTAAATTATAAATTGCTCGAATAGCTCTTTTCTGTAAAATAAAAATAGTTTGAATATCCGCTGCTTTCCCCCACAACAAGATACAATAGGACATCACACTATGAAAGTAACTAAAATATACTATCCTAGATGTAGCCATATCCAACTATAAAACAACTATTAATTACTAAATGCTATTATTGTGTAAATGATTATTTAAATGACGAATTATAATTATTAAAATAGGTATAGAATAAAAATTTCAAACATATGAAAACTAACATTATATAAATAAGTATCTGATACAATTTAATTTATATATAAATTAAGTAGTACGTAGAAATATTGCAATATTGTAATATCGCCCTCTCGCAAATTGCTGTACCTGGACAAGGTCCATAATGATAATCTCCACCTATATTATGTATGGAATGCAATAAATAAACTGATATCCGTGCTTTATCTGATGTTCCTAACAGCGTAAGCCGCAGAACTTAATTAACAACAACTTAATTAAATACACCTTAATTTACGTCATAAATTAAATTTACTTTGGTTTTGATGATCTTTCGAGGCAACAATCCATTGATGAAGTGTACTGTCGAGGCAAAGACCCTTCGAGGTAGAAACCCTTGTGCTGATCTTTTGAGGTCATTACCTCGGTCATTGTCGGTGGGTCATTACCCGGACTTGGGGTTGCTCCGTCACCTAAACATTTTATTACTGTTGGCTCTATGTAGCGGGTTGCTCCCCGCTTGTGAACGGTTGCTGCTTGGCGGGACTGGTCTAGTCAGGTTTCTGGGTACTGGTCCAGTCTGGTTTCTGATAAGTTATGTTCATGACAGTTTTTGTATGTTCTTATTTATTTATTTATTTTGTAAAATTGATCTTTTGAGGAACTTAATGGCAGTTATGGATACGATGTTATAATGTTGTCATTAGATAAGATATTTTTTTATCTAAAGATATTTTTATTTATTAAATTCAATTGTTCAATACATAATTTACAATTCGATTTATCTGCAGGAAGCTTCGTCAATTACTTAAAACTAAACGTAAACACTTGCTTAACTAAAATAAGATAAGTATAAAGCTAACGACTATAACTTAACTAAATAACCTCACCCCGGGACACTTCCCTACCAAAGGTCCCCATGATACTAGCGGCATTGCCCCGCTGCACTGCCAAGGAAATCCTCTGCATAAGAAATGCCCCGGAGCGGTAGTCATAACCACCTTCACGCAGACGGCGCCCCAACTCCTTTATAAAAACTCTGCCACATGTCCCCCAAACACCGCTCGTCTCCACAGCCAAAGGTACAAAAATGTAATTCCCCATTAGAGCGGCATATTTAGTGTGCTTGCGCCTTGCAGCAGATTCTGCTACAGCGCCAGCGGAAGCGGTAGTCAAAGCTACATGTGACACAGACACAAGTCGCGTCCCATAGGAGAGAGCGCCCTCTCTCCCACGGAACCAAAGTTTTTTTATTGCACAATGTGACTTTAAAAAATGACGAAAATTAGAAAAAATACATCCCTGTGGAGTTTTTTGGCGCTATATATTCTCTGCAAGATTCAGCCATGAATCACCGTGAAATCACCTTGATAGGAAAAATTCCTTTTCCACACTTAAACCATAATCAGTTAGTTGATCATACATGATTTATTTTTAATTTTTCTCCATGTGTGAGTGTCTGACTTGTAAAAGTACATTATTTTTTCCTACTTTCAAAAAATCAATTGACTTGAGTTTTGATACCAATACGTGATCGCCAAAAGTACAAAATGACGAAATACAGAATTATTGTGGTTGTGATTTTTTTATATTAGAACCAATAATAATATAGAAAGCTGGCGCACAAAAATAAATGACTACATTGATCGCAAAATCCCAAATCTAGCTGACTTATTAGATGTTTTAAACACAGCGTCTAAGCGTGCTTTGATCTAAGAAAAGCCAGCAATCAAAAGAAGAAGAAATGCGGAAAAAAAACGACCTGAAATCTTAAAAATGCGTGGGGCACTCTGTTGAATTTATTTGCCCTATGCAATTTTGAATGAGTTCCAAAAATATTATATCTTTCAGTTTATTCATTTTAGTAGGTAAGATTAATTTGTTTTATTTAAATATAATTTTGTTGAGTTTTTATGTTTTTGTTACGTATAATAGTAGATTGACATTGCGATTTTTCGTTTTAATTGCATATTTTTTATTCATTATCTTATCGAATAGTTGCAAATCAAGAGATGCTAATCTTCCATCGCAATTATGTAAGTTTGGGAAGATTTTATTTTTTGTCCGCAACCAAAAAGCGGTCAATGAATAAGTTCTCTAAAAAGGTAGGGATCTCAATTTTAGGTAGTGATTGATTCTGAGAGGTGGTAGCGTTGAGTTTGCGATGAAATTGACGTTTTATCGACTCTTTCTTGTCCTCGTTGTTAGTAAATTCTTGTTCGTAGTCCAAGTTACTGTCAATAAGCAGATTGTCGATCTGACAGTGGATGTCATCTATTATTTTCCACCTGGCTTAGAGCATCTGCAACATGTGTCATCTAAAAGTCATACCTATAAACTGAATCCCTTTCTGGATGAACAGGGAATTCTGAGATTGGGTGGCAGACTCCAAAATTCTAACTTAAACTACAACATGAAGAAACCTATTTTATTGCCAAGAAAAGGCACTCTAACAGAACTTATTATAAAACATTCGCTTTTTCTAACTTTACATGGCGGTGCAAGACTAACTTTGGCCTACATCAGGCAAACTTACTGGATCATCTCAGGAAACAGAACTGTTAAAGAACAACTTCGACACTGCATACGATGTCATCGTTTCAGTACAAGAGAAAATTACCAAATTATGGGCAATCTTCCTGAAGCCAGAATTGTACCATCAAGACCATTTACCCACACCGGAGTCGATTTTACCGGTCATGTTGAAATAAAAATCAACAAGGGAAGAGGAGTACGCACTTGCAAGGGATACATTGCAATCTTCGTGTGCATGGTAACAAAAGCTGTGCACATTGAGCTAGTGTCGGACCTGAGCTCTGAAACATTTATAGCAGCTTTGAAACGGTTTTGCGCACGCTGGTCAACGCTCCAGCACGTCTATAGTGATAATGCCTCAAATTTCGTTGGCGCATCCAAACAGCTGAAGAAGGAATTTATTGATTTCAAGCAAATACTAACGCCAACATTTTACAATAAAATACGAGAAATGTCAATCGAGTGGCATTTCAACGCGCCAATCTGGCCTACAGCGGGCGTACTTTGGGAAGTTGCGGTGCGGTCCATGAAACATCATTTAAAACGAGTCATCGGGGAGCAGAAACTAACATACGAGCAATTCTCAACACTTCTAGCCTAGATAGAAGGGTGCATGAACTCTAGACCCCTGTGCCAGCTCAGTGAGACATCGAAGAGTTTGAAAACTATCTGACTGCCGGTCACTTTCTTACTGGCGGACCAAACACACAATAAACTCAACTTACTTAACATTTATTTCATATAAAAGTTTTAATTCACATATACATTGAAATTGGTACAGTTTTTTATAATAACAGGGGAAGTTTTAGGTTGCATATTTACTGTTTGAGACAAACTATTGTTAATTTCGTATGATTGTTCATGTCTATTTTATTAATTTCATGTCTTTGTCATACAATGGCATTTGCTAGTTGATGGAGTTGGATCTGATGATTTATCATTATCAACGAAGGTAGATTGACGAACGTTCTCTGCAACATGTGAAGGAGACGGACTGGACCTTAAATTAATGTATTGTGTGATTTTTTCCCAGTTTCTAGTTTTTTGTTATAGAATCGCCAATATAGTTTTTTGCAACTTTGTCCGATTTCCAACCTCCTAGTCGCTTTAAGGACGTCAAATACTTGAAACTCGTCAAAAACATTGCTTGTGCGAAGGGCGCTGCGGTGGCTTATTGGTGGAAACATTGCATTGTAATACTCTATTTTTAATCGGCGCATTTGATTTTTTATAATCTACTTTACCGTAATCTTTGCTGTGTGATAATACTAATGTTTCCAACAAGTCTGCCCGGTCTTTAAGGATCTTGAGTAAATGATCGTCCTTTAAAGTGATTTTAGAGTCGGCATTAGACAACAATACACCTTTCTGTTGCTCCCATTCACGCTCAGTCGTTTTATTTTCATTTCATTTTCATTTATTTATTCATTAACAGCATATGTTGTGTGTGAAATAACATATTACAATAAATTAAATTAAAAATAAACATTTTTAAAAACTAGTACCAAAAAACAAGGTTAAGTAAAATATAACTAACAATAAATATTAAATCAATTAAGAACACATGTGAAATTACATTACATCAAATAGACTAAAAAAATACAATTCAATTCACAATTCACAATTCTTTATTGCACAGAACATTACAACAATACAATTATACACGAAATTAAAAAGTAAAGGCGAGCTTATCTCTCAACAGAGATAAAAATACTTATAGGTACAGTGATATCAAACAATGTCAACTTAAATTAAATTAATTAAAACATTATAGTGAAAAGCAGAATATATATATATATAATAACATTATTTTACATTACAAAGTAGTCATTGATTCCGTAAAATATTCCTCTATTGAGTAGTAGCATTTCTCCAGTAAAAAAACATTTAGTTTTTTTTTTTAAATAAAGCTGTTGGTCACAGATTTTAGCTGAACCGGCAGTTTGTTAAAAAGCACGATTGCGAAATGCGAAATGTTTAACTACTTTGAGCTTGGTAGTAACCAGTTGAGGCAAGTCTTTTCTACGTGTTGCAAGGCGGCGGTCCCTTTGATCTTGCGTTTCGACATCATTGATATGCTTAACTAAGTCCTTAAGCGTAACTAAAATGTACAAACTTGGAACAGTGAGTATTTTTAAGCTTTTAAAGTAGGTTCGGCAAAATGTCTGCTGTGGGATATTAATCGTAGTTCTAATTGCTCGTTTTTAAACAACAAATGCAGCCTGGATATTATACTTGTAGCTGTTGCCCCAGAATTTAACGCTGTAACGAAACTTGGACTCTACCAAACTGCCACATTTAAGACCATCTTTAAATGTGGCAGTTTCAATTCATCCCGTAAACTCCTAAGGGCGTAGCAAGCAGAACTGATTGAACCTACCACTGCAGATACCTCTTGTTTCCAATTAAGCATGCAGTCAATGTGAACTCCAAGGAATTTAGCCGATTCCACTTGTTTAATTGTTTTGCCTTGAAGAGTCAGCTGAAGGGAATCTTTAATTCTTGTGGTGGACTTTAAAAGGATAACATTTGTTTTGCCACAGTTTAATTGAAGATCAATTAATTTAAACCAATCCACGAATATATTAAGAGCGTAATTCACTTTATCGTTCAACTCTGCTATATTATCGGCTGAACTAACAGCATTTGTATTGTCAGCAAAGACAACTAATTTAGTATCAGGTACCATTTTATGTACAAATGTTATCAGGTCATTAGTAAAAATAATAGAGAAAATGGGACCCAATATCGAACCTTGCGGGACTCCAGTAAATATATCACCTACACTGAATTTATGGGTTTTAACTTGATTATCGTATTTCCGTTGAATTTCCACATATTGCTTCCTTTTCATTAAATATGAGCGAAAAAGGGCCAAAATTTTTCCCCTGATACAGTAATGCTCTAGCTTTCCTAGCAATATGTCATGATTGACTGTATCAAATGCAGCGCTCAAATCCAGTAAAAGTCCTGCAACTTTCTTTTTGTTATTATGTTTTTCTATTACGTCTCCAATGAAAGCACTAACCGCTTCGTTTGTACTCTTTTCTTTCTGATACCCAAATTGCCATTCGTGTATAATTTTATTACGGTTTAGGTGTTTTGTAAGCCTATCTTTCATGACTCTTTCAAGTAATAATAATAATAATAATACCTTGGACACCTTTTACACACATTGATCTAGCCCCAAACTAGGATTCCCTGTATCTTGTATACTGCAGGACGAGGGGGGAATGAAATCGCATCTTGCCTTATAAAATGGGCTGAAGCGACTCTTTCTGATGAAACAATAACAGAAGTAATTACTTGGACTGACAACTGCCAAGGGCAAAATCGCAACATGATGCTGGTTGTCACATATTTTTGGCTTATGGAAAAATACCCCCACGTCAAGAGTATGTGTCACAATTTTTTACTGAAAGGCCATACTCATATGGTAGTGGACCACGTCCATTCCATAATAGAGAGAAAAAAAAAGAGCCTTAATACAATGGAGATTGCCACTCCGCGGGACTGGGCACAATTTTTGAGAAGTTGCTCGGGCAAAAACAATTTCCAAGTAACAGAAATGACTCCAGATTATTTTAAAGAATCTAGTTCCCTTTACAAGAACTCAGGACCTTTTGTATCACGAAAGAAAAATTCATCGCAAGAGGACTTCAAAATCTCCGAAACTGTGATGTGGAAATTTGAAAAAAACAAACCTGGAATACTTCTTTATAAAACCAACTTTAAACAAAAAGAATTTAAAGAGTTAAACCTGATCAGGAAGGCTGGAAAAGATTCCAATGCCCAGAAAATTTACCGAGCATACGGGAGTCAGAAAAACCTATCTCTACTCTAAAATACAAAAATCTTATGACTCTCCTGCAATGGGTTCCAAAGGAATTTCATACATTTTACAAAAATTTAAAGCACAGCGCAAATGCATCCGATTTGCCAGAACCAGGTGTCGCAACTGTCTAGTAATATTAAGATTTTGACTGATTTTTATTTCATGTTCCTATTAAGCTTAAAATATCATTGAGTTCTATGACTGACTCTATCTATGTAAGTCAATTAATAAAAAACTATTTGTAAGTTACGTAATGTTACGTTACGTTATGATAAAAGAATACGTATTGTTGTTTATATATTTTTTGAGTTAATAAAGTGATTTCAGTAAATTTATGTATTTCATTAATAAATATAGTCTACTGATAAGAAGGTTGCAATATTTTAACACTCTTATTTCGGCTCGTCTGAGACATCTAGGCGTAAGTACAAAATATATAGTAAGCACACTTATGTACTACCATGGCAGAAAGGCTTAAATAATTTATACGCCCCTTATATTTAAACGTTGTCATAAAAAATTAGAAGCAAAAAGGCTGAACTCATACTTACGTCTAGGGTCAGAACCGCAATTTTTGCATAATCTGACCGAGGCATGCAGGCGTATAAAATAGATGCGGCTTTATAACTCAAAAAACCCAAAACCAGACGGGTGTAACTTTGTTTTACGTCTATGAAACATCAAAATTCCCAAAGCCTTCTGCCAGAGAATTCTGTTTTACGCCATTATTATTCTACGTTAAGTGAGCCATAAGGGCGTAAAACCTGACTTTTCAAATAAAACATGACTTTTAACTAGGATGCAATATATAAACTTAAACAAAAGCTTTACTATACTATTCACAGATATATATGCAAACTTTTTACTTAGTAGTTCTTCTAAAAATCTTTATTATTTTTTAATGACACGGAATGAAAACTTTGTTTTTGCTCTCCTGAAAAGTGACAAAAATCTATATACGCCCAGATGGCTCTATATAGAAGAAATAGGTTGTGCTTAACTATTACAAATATGAAAAATTTAATTATTATGATTAATAAGCAGGAATAAATAATTACAAAATTATTAACAGCAAGGTCTGTGTTGAGCTAGATTAACCCCATACAGTCCTGTCATTTAAGTAATCTTGAACATTGTAATATCCCTTTTTTGACAAAGTCGCTTTAACATTTTTAAATTGCTTAAATGGCAATTTCAAAATCTCCAGAGGTATCTTATTATAGTAGAGAATACACTGACCATTACAGCTATCGCTAAGTTTGGAAAATGTTGTAAGGTTCTTGCGTACATACATTATATTTTCGAAAATAAATTGACTAGCTCTGTTAGTATGTCAATTTCTTCAAAAAGCTCTCGAGGAGGAATCTGTGCTAAAGAGGAGTCTGTTCGTTTTAAATTATAAATTGCTCGAATAGCTCTTTTCTGTAAAATAAAAATAGTTTGAATATCCGCTGCTTTCCCCCACAACAAGATACAATAGGACATCACACTATGAAAGTAACTAAAATATACTATCCTAGATGTAGCCATATCCAACTATAAAACAACTATTAATTACTAAATGCTATTATTGTGTAAATGATTATTTAAATGACGAATTATAATTATTAAAATAGGTATAGAATAAAAATTTCAAACATATGAAAACTAACATTATATAAATAAGTATCTGATACAATTTAATTTATATATAAATTAAGTAGTACGTAGAAATATTGCAATATTGTAATATCGCCCTCTCGCAAATTGCTGTACCTGGACAAGGTCCATAATGATAATCTCCACCTATATTATGTATGGAATGCAATAAATAAACTGATATCCGTGCTTTATCTGATGTTCCTAACAGCGTAAGCCGCAGAACTTAATTAACAACAACTTAATTAAATACACCTTAATTTACGTCATAAATTAAATTTACTTTGGTTTTGATGATCTTTCGAGGCAACAATCCATTGATGAAGTGTACTGTCGAGGCAAAGACCCTTCGAGGTAGAAACCCTTGTGCTGATCTTTTGAGGTCATTACCTCGGTCATTGTCGGTGGGTCATTACCCGGACTTGGGGTTGCTCCGTCACCTAAACATTTTATTACTGTTGGCTCTATGTAGCGGGTTGCTCCCCGCTTGTGAACGGTTGCTGCTTGGCGGGACTGGTCTAGTCAGGTTTCTGGGTACTGGTCCAGTCTGGTTTCTGATAAGTTATGTTCATGACAGTTTTTGTATGTTCTTATTTATTTATTTATTTTGTAAAATTGATCTTTTGAGGAACTTAATGGCAGTTATGGATACGATGTTATAATGTTGTCATTAGATAAGATATTTTTTTATCTAAAGATATTTTTATTTATTAAAATCAATTGTTCAATACATAATTTACAATTCGATTTATCTGCAGGAAGCTTCGTCAATTACCTAAAACTAAACGTAAACACTTGCTTAACTAAAATAAGATAAGTATAAAGCTAACGACTATAACTTAACTAAATAACCTCACCCCGGGACACTTCCCTACCAAAGGTCCCCATGATACTAGCGGCATTGCCCCGCTGCACTGCCAAGGAAATCCTCTGCATAAGAAATGCCCCGGAGCGGTAGTCATAACCACCTTCACGCAGACGGCGCCCCAACTCCTTTATAAAAACTCTGCCACATGTCCCCCAAACACCGCTCGTCTCCACAGCCAAAGGTACAAAAATGTAATTCCCCATTAGAGCGGCATATTTAGTGTGCTTGCGCCTTGCAGCAGATTCTGCTACAGCGCCAGCGGAAGCGGTAGTCAAAGCTACATGTGACACAGACACAAGTCGCGTCCCATAGGAGAGAGCGCCCTCTCTCCCACGGAACCAAAGTTTTTTTATTGCACAATGTGACTTTAAAAAATGACGAAAATTAGAAAAAATACATCCCTGTGGAGTTTTTTGGCGCTATATATTCTCTGCAAGATTCAGCCATGAATCACCGTGAAATCACCTTGATAGGAAAAATTCCTTTTCCACACTTAAACCATAATCAGTTAGTTGATCATACATGATTTATTTTTAATTTTTCTCCATGTGTGAGTGTCTGACTTGTAAAAGTACATTATTTTTTCCTACTTTCAAAAAATCAATTGACTTGAGTTTTGATACCAATACGTGATCGCCAAAAGTACAAAATGACGAAATACAGAATTATTGTGGTTGTGATTTTTTTATATTAGAACCAATAATAATATAGAAAGCTGGCGCACAAAAATAAATGACTACATTGATCGCAAAATCCCAAATCTAGCTGACTTATTAGATGTTTTAAACACAGCGTCTAAGCGTGCTTTGATCTAAGAAAAGCCAGCAATCAAAAGAAGAAGAAATGCGGAAAAAAAACGACCTGAAATCTTAAAAATGCGTGGGGCACTCTGTTGAATTTATTTGCCCTATGCAATTTTGAATGAGTTCCAAAAATATTATATCTTTCAGTTTATTCATTTTAGTAGGTAAGATTAATTTGTTTTATTTAAATATAATTTTGTTGAGTTTTTATGTTTTTGTTACGTATAATAGTAGATTGACATTGCGATTTTTCGTTTTAATTGCATATTTTTTATTCATTATCTTATCGAATAGTTGCAAATCAAGAGATGCTAATCTTCCATCGCAATTATGTAAGTTTGGGAAGATTTTATTTTTTGTCCGCAACCAAAAAGCGGTCAATGAATAAGTTCTCTAAAAAGGTAGGGATCTCAATTTTAGGTAGTGATTGATTCTGAGAGGTGGTAGCGTTGAGTTTGCGATGCAATTGACGTTTTATCGACTCTTTCTTGTCCTCGTTGTTAGTAAATTCTTGTTCGTAGTCCAAGTTACTGTCAATAAGCAGATTGTCGATCTGACAGTGGATGTCATCTATTATTTTCCACCTGGCTTAGAGCATCTGCAACATGTGTCATCTAAAAGTCATACCTATAAACTGAATCCCTTTCTGGATGAACAGTGAATTCTGAGATTGGGTGGCAGACTCCAAAATTCTAACTTAAACTACAACATGAAGAAACCTATTTTATTGCCAAGAAAAGGCACTCTAACAGAACTTATTATAAAACATTCGCTTTTTCTAACTTTACATGGCGGCGCAAGACTAACTTTGGCCTACATCAGGCAAACTTACTGGATCATCTCAGGAAACAGAACTGTTAAAGAACAACTTCGACACTGCATACGATGTCATCGTTTCAGTACAAGAGAAAATTACCAAATTATGGGCAATCTTCCTGAAGCCAGAATTGTACCATCAAGACCATTTACCCACACCGGAGTCGATTTTACCGGTCATGTTGAAATAAAAATCAACAAGGGAAGAGGAGTACGCACTTGCAAGGGATACATTGCAATCTTCGTGTGCATGGTAACAAAAGCTGTGCACATTGAGCTAGTGTCGGACCTGAGCTCTGAAACATTTATAGCAGCTTTGAAACGGTTTTGCGCACGCTGGTCAACGCTCCAGCACGTCTATAGTGATAATGCCTCAAATTTCGTTGGCGCATCCAAACAGCTGAAGAAGGAATTTATTGAGTTCAAGCAAATACTAACGCCAACATTTTACAATAAAATACGAGAAATGTCAATCGAGTGGCATTTCAACGCGCCAATCTGGCCTACAGCGGGCGTACTTTGGGAAGTTGCGGTGCGGTCCATGAAACATCATTTAAAACGAGTCATCGGGGAGCAGAAACTAACATACGAGCAATTCTCAACACTTCTAGCCTAGATAGAAGGGTGCATGAACTCTAGACCCCTGTGCCAGCTCAGTGAGACATCGAAGAGTTTGAAAACTATCTGACTGCCGGTCACTTTCTTACTGGCGGACCAAACACACAATAAACTCAACTAACTTAACATTTATTTCATATAAAAGTTTTAATTCACATATACATTGAAATTGGTACAGTTTTTTATAATAACAGGGGAAGTTTTAGGTTACATATTTACTGTTTGAGACAAACTATTGTTAATTTCGTATGATTGTTCATGTCTATTTTATTAATTTCATGTATTTGTCATACAATGGCATTTGCTAGTTGATGGAGTTGGATCTGATGATTTATCATTATCAACGAAGGTAGATTGACGAACGTTCTCTGCAACATGTGAAGGAGACGGACTGGACCTTAAATTAATGGATTGTGTGATTTTTTCCCAGTTTCTAGTTTTTTGTTATAGAATCGCCAATATAGCTTTCTGCAACTTTGTCCGATTTCCAACCTCCTAGTCGCTTTAAGGACGTCAAATACTTGAAACTCGTCAAAAACAATGCTTGTGCGAAGGGCGCTGCGGTGGCTTATTGGTGGAAACATTGCATTGTAATACTCTATTTTTAATCGGCGCATTTGATTTTTTATAATCTACTTTACCGTAATCTTTGCTGTGTGATAATACTAATGTTTCCAACAAGTCTGCCCGGTCTTTAAGGATCTTGAGTAAATGATCGTCCTTTAAAGTGATTTTAGAGTCGGCATTAGACAACAATACACCTTTCTCTTGCTCCCATTCACGCTCAGTCGTTTTATTTTCATTTCATTTTCATTTATTTATTCATTAACAGCATAAGTTGTGTGTGAAATAACATATTACAATAAATTAAATTAAAAATAAACATTCTTAAAAACTAGTACCAAAAAACAAGGTTAAGTAAAATATAACTAACAATAAATATTAAATCAATTAAGAACACATGTGAAATTACATTACATCAAATAGACTAAAAAAATACAATTCAATTCACAATTCACAATTCTTTATTGCACAGAACATTACAACAATACAATTATACACGAAATTAAAAAGTAAAGGCGAGCTTATCTCTCAACAGAGATAAAAATACTTATAGGTACAGTGATATCAAACAATGTCAACTTAAATTAAATAAATTAAAACATTATAGTGAAAAGCAGAATATATATATATATATATATAATATAATAACATTATTTTACATTACAAAGTAGTCATTGATTCCGTAAAATATTCCTCTATTGAGTAGTAGCATTTCTCCAGTAAAAAAACATTTAGTTTTTTTTTTTAAATAAAGCTGTTGGTCACAGATTTTAGCTGAACCGGCAGTTTGTTAAAAAGCACGATTGCGAAATGCGAAATGTTTAACTACTTTGAGCTTGGTAGTAACCAGTTGAGGCAAGTCTTTTCTACGTGTTGCAAGGCGGCGGTCCCTTTGATCTTGCGTTTCGACATCATTGATATGCTTAACTAAGTCCTTAAGCGTAACTAAAATGTACAAACTTGGAACAGTGAGTATTTTTAAGCTTTTAAAGTAGGTTCGGCAAAATGTCTGCTGTGGGATATTAATCGTAGTTCTAATTGCTCGTTTTTAAACAACAAATGCAGCCTGGATATTATACTTGTAGCTGTTGCCCCAGAATTTAACGCTGTAACGAAACTTGGACTCTACCAAACTGCCACATTTAAGACCATCTTTAAATGTGGCAGTTTCAATTCATCCCGTAAACTCCTAAGGGCGTAGCAAGCAGAACTGATTGAACCTACCACTGCAGATACCTCTTGTTTCCAATTAAGCATGCAGTCAATGTGAACTCCAAGGAATTTAGCCGATTCCACTTGTTTAATTGTTTTGCCTTGAAGAGTCAGCTGAAGGGAATCTTTAATTCTTGTGGTGGACTTTAAAAGGATAACATTTGTTTTGCCACAGTTTAATTGAAGATCATTTAATTTAAACCAATCCACGAATATATTAAGAGCGTAATTCACTTTATCGTTCAACTCTGCTATATTATCGGCTGAACTAACAGCATTTGTATTGTCAGCAAAGACAACTAATTTAGTATCAGGTACCATTTTATGTACAAATGTTATCAGGTCATTAGTAAAAATAATAAAGAAAATGGGACCCAATATCGAACCTTGCGGGACTCCAGTAAATATTTCACCTACACTGGATTTATGGGTTTTAACTTGATTATCTAATTTCCGTTGAATTTCCACATATTGCTTCCTTTTCATTAAATATGAGCGAAAAAGGGCCAAAATTTTTCCCCTGATACAGTAATGCTCTAGCTTTCCTAGCAATATGTCATGATTGACTGTATCAAATGCTGCGCTCAAATCCAGTAAAAGTCCTGCAACTTTCTTTTTGTTATTATGTTTTTCTATTACGTCTCCAATGAAAGCACTAACCGCTTCGTTTGTACTCTTTTCTTTCTGATACCCAAATTGCCATTCGTGTATAATTTTATTACGGTTTAGGTGTTTTGTAAGCCTATCTTTCATGACTCTTTCAAGTAATAATAATAATAATAATAATAATACCTTGGACACCTTTTACACACATTGATCTAGCCCCAAACTAGGATTCCCTGTATCTTGGGTACTAGACAACGATATAATACTTATATAGAGAAATATTATACTTAGATAGATAAACAACCATGACTAGGGTACAAACATCCGTTCTCATCAAACAAACATTTGCCCCCACCGGGACTCGAACCCGGGACCCTTGGTTTCGTAGGCAGCGTCACTACCGATAGTAGTAGTTTTGATAGTGTTGGCAAAATTGAGATAGGTCTGTAATTTGTTGGGTCTGACTTAACCCCTTTCTTATATAAAGGGAGAACCTTTGCCACTTTGAGTTTTTCTGGAAAGATACTTTTCTCAAAACATTGATTTAAGAACCCAGCTAAAGGACCCGCAAGTATATCGAGGTTGTCTTTTATTACCGTAATCGGAATGCCATCATAGCTACACGACCTCTTAGGTTTAAGGTTTTGAACTAGACGCCTCACTTCATTAGGATTTGTCTGTTCAAATTCCATGTCATTTTCGATACGAGCTACATGTGATCGCAAAATGGCGAGAGCTGCCTTAGTAGTGTTGTTTCTACTTCTATTTCGACTGAATTTCTTGAGAAAAGTAGCACAGACATCATTGGGGTCGTCAAGTGTCTGTTCATGTCCATTTGTACAGGCTGTTTTCAACAGTATATTACCTTCCTCTTTGGTTGTCTTGTTTCGATGCTTTTGTATTACCTTCCATATCTCTTTTGACGAGTCTTTTGATTTAAATATTTGCATCTGTACTGCTAACTTTTTAGCGTGTTTAATTACACGTCTAAAAATGTTAACATACTTGTTACAACAGCGCACAACTGATTCTGAGTTCAAAGATTTATGTGTCATTAAAAAGCGCTTCATTTTACTGGATACTTTGACACCCTTAGTGATCCATTTCATTTTGCCAAATGCTTTTTTGTTAATTACTTTGTTGTGCATCTTAAAGCTTCCTACAAAAACTTGGTGGAATTAATTAATGAAAGTGTTTACTCCTATACCCTGCCAATTGTTCCCTTTTATTCTATTTCTAAATATTTCTTTTTCCTTATCAGAGAAAATTCTGACCTCTTTGCGTAATGGTTTATCATTGTGCCTTTTTTACATACCACATTAACTGCAAAGGAGCTAAGCAGGCTTGCGTAGCCATCAGCCAAACCATTATGATCCACCACTGGTGGGGCTATCGAATCTTCTAGTAAATTTGTAAGAACATTATCTAGGCAAGATTCTGAATTATTACGAGCAAAAGTGGGACATTTAATAAGGCATTTAAAATTATAACATGTACGAAGTGACAAGAAATCTGCAGTATGTTTATCGTGTCTGAGTATATTAATATTAAAGTCACCGCAAATAATGCATTTTTTGTTGAAGAAATGCCCTAAAAGTTGCTCAAGTCTTTCCATAAAATTTGCCAAATTAACTTCATTTAGATTACGGTAACAACAGATAATGCTTACATTAGTTTTACAATCTTTAACCCCACAAACTTCAAAATATTCTTCTTTGTACAACTTTTGAAAAATTGCAAGCTCTTCACATTGGGTAGTATCGTGACTCAAAATAAGAGACCCACCTCTTGTCTTTCTTGATCGTGTAGTGTATATGGCAAGTTTATTCCGTTTCCGATAAACTGAATAATGGTGCAGATATTTTGTTGAGAAAATGTTCACTGACACAGATGTACTGTTGAACATCAGAAAGACTATGCACATACAATTCCAATTCATTCTTTTTATTTAAAATACCGCATAAATTTTGATAAAAAAGGTTTAAGGTGGTACTGTTACTTGGTTCTGAGTCACATATTGTTATGATGTCATTTTTGCTCACGAAAAAACTGGATATTGTGGAGTATTACTTGAACATTTTGTAAAATATTTTTCATCCCCGTACCTAAAATTTTCCCTGAAAGCGATGAGAACATATCAAAAGTTACGTTAACATTGGAATCATAAAAGTGAGCATTATTTAGGTTTCCTAAGTCATTATTTAGGTAAGTATTGAATAATTCTATTCTATAATTAAATAACGGAGCCCCACAAATGTAAGTCGGTGTACACACTACTAAGTTAGTGTGAGTTACTTTCTCAATCGCCGATTTGATCTCATGAACAAGCGCTGTATGCTCGAATTCTTCGTTGATTTTGAAGTCTTGCTCGCCAATTAACAGAACGCAGCAGTCGTTGTTCGTATATCCCTGGAGTTTTATAGGCAGCGTTTTCGAAATATCTCGTATCTTTCCACCTGGACTGGAATGGTGAATACATTCAGAGTTATTAAACAAGTCAAGCATAGTTGGTAATATTTTTTACCAGTCCTGCCATTAATATTACTAACAATACATAACCGGCTCCCAGTTTTTTGGGTATTTATGTCTCTAGGTGGAAAAGAGTCTTTTTTTGGTCGCAAAATATTTTTCTCATTGTTATCAATTCCTTGTGCTTCTTTCTGGTCTATAGGGAGAATACATTGTGATACGTCGGCGTCAGCATCCACTGGCAGGCTTTGGCTTTGGATCTCAGCCTCAGGCCGGTCCTTATGCTGGTCAAAGGTCACCTCCTGGGTCGATATTGACAAATTCTTCACTGGGGAGTGTCCGCATGAAATAGACATATTTTTCTTACCACGACTAAAAGACTTGTGTGACTGTGTATTATGTTTATTAATTTTAATTGTAGGCGTCTTAAGAGGAGAGCCTATAGTTTTACTTTGGACCAAATTCCTATACAAATCACATTTTCGACGCGATTCAGTTAAGGCATCCTGCAACTCGTAGTTCTCGTTTAGTAATTTTTGAACTTCGGCATCCGCTCCAAGCAGCTGTTCTTGGAGCGATTTCACTTGATTCTTCAGTTGTTCCACTAAGAAGTTTTCGATCTGTGATTCAAGATTTGGTAACCTATGCGTGCTTAGTTCGTTTGGCGTCGAGTTCAGTAAGTCAAAACCGTTCCCGTTCGAAAAACAAGTGATGTCTCTTTTTCTCGAGATCTGAGAGACATTTTTATGAATTTCAGGGCATGGCGCCTCGTTGCAATTTGCTAACATATCGCCACTTTGTGCGAAAGTACCAATACTGGGTGAAATTTTGCCTCCGTCGAGCAAAAGATCATTCGTACAAATAGGTGGCTGGTCCGTTATTTGTTTGACTTTCTGTTCTGGTGAAAGCTTTCTTCTTCTTTTCTGACTCCTTAAATTTATGTTCCTTTTTTCCTACGTAGGCGGTGTAGTATCACTGTTATTTACACTGGGAAAGTTTGAACGGCTACTCATACAACTATTTCCTTTCTGATCGCAAGGAGATCGGCACTTCCAAGTAAGTTTATCATCCCGCGTCATCAACCTAAATTGTTTCAGTGTTATCTTAACACACCTGATATCATAGATCATTTTGCATTTGGAGCATTTTATACTGTCTTTTTTAATCTCTTTTTTGCAAGTTTGGCATGTGCTCTTTTTCAGTTTGGTAGACATTCTTAGTATGTTTCAATATAATCACAAAAACAAAACAAAAAGCCCCTTTTGGTATTTATAGATAATTCAACAGATTTATTTCGCCGTTTAGTTAAATCAGAGAAAAAATAAAAAATAAATAAAAAAAAACACAAAAAGAAAAAAAGCTGACGCGGTCGAGGCTCGAACGCACAGTCCAAGCTTTAGTCCGTACTCGTAATCCGAGCGCATACACCGTAGGAATACACGAACGTTCTAATAGGTGAGCGAAAATCAGCCTATATATTCAGCCTATAATCAGCCTATATACAAGCAAAACCGTTATCGATGACTCATCGATCTACAATAGTAGATCGATGAGTCATCGATAACGGTTTTGCTTGTGATGTTTTGCTTAGTGCTCATTGTTCACAATATCACCACATTTTGTTCAAATTCTTAACACACTTAATACCAGATTTTAATTATCTGTTGCTTGTATTATTTATTTTAGTTATAGTTCACGTAAATAATGTTGTGAGTAACAAAGATCCGAAGGTTACTTATAAATGAAATCACTGTTATATTGCACTTCACTCTGTTTTTACACGTCACCCACAATATCACTGTAGAATTGAGTCTTAGCGCTCATTTTGCGATGATTTTAAAGCACATTCAATGAAAATTTCTACTTTTAATAACAAATTATCTACGAGCATGATGTTCTCGTGACGGGCAGCGCCATCTAGCTCCTATCCTACCTCAATGTCCACATCCTTAGGGGCCCGTTCGACATTCAAATTCCTCTTGAACATGTGCAGCAGTTGTGTGGCCACGTGACCGCGGGCACGCCAGCCGACGCAGGCCGGACGCTGTGGGAAGCTGGCGGCGGGCAGGCGACTGAGATCGATAACGTCGTATGTAACTCTCACGAAAATAATCTGTAATGTGACAGACTTCCACAGTGGACCGAACTACAAGAATTGACGTATTGACGTATTTATCTAGCTTGGACACAACAATATAGATAAATAGCGTATCCCAGGCGTCTGTAGGCTCGCCGAGGATTTTCAAAGCACGTAAGTTATTTATTATTATGTCAATGAGTTTCCTAATGTGCGTAAGCGATTCCTTAGCAGTGCTTGCAGGGAAAATAGTGCTTTTACGTGACTATGTAACAATAACCTAGTGTTATCGTATCGGTTAAGCAGAAGATTTCGAGTGATGTTATAACTAGTTCAGCGCTACCTTTGAGTGACGATTTTAGGTAGTGAAATTTCTGCCCGTCACTTATTTCAATAGAATTATGTACCGGTGATAGAAAGGTATCCCTATATTGTAACCAGTTTTTGTATAAACCGTCAAATGTGGGCAATGAAATGGTAGGCAACTTTACTGAAGATAATTTAGTGCTATGTTGGCAAGTATTGGAACTGTTGTGGACCTCTGCACCGATGCTAAGAATTGACTCAGCTCGAGCCACAGTGATTTAGCAGATGTCTTCGAAGTGTTGACGCTGATCTAACTGCTCTTCTATGTCATGATCGAAAACAAGTTCTTCAATTTTAGATTGAATCTTATTAAATTCAGACAACACGCTACCTACGCCTTGTATGCGTAATTTAAAATCTATTCTAGATTTACTTGTAAGGGTTGTGACTGTTAGTACTCAAGTAGTTAGTAAATTTAGTTAATCTACCATTTATGATACCTCGTTTCCTAACCAGATCGCGAATAATATGGTCGTCACTGGGCTTGTTAGGAGACTTATCGCGAGGTCTATTGCTAGTGCTACCCTGATCTAATGGCATCAAAGACATTTTGATGGCTTGTAAAAGTAGGTGGTACTTATGTGCAAGTAACTGCTTATAAAGAACAGCTTATGCTAGCAGCGGCACTCAGCTGTACTTCACATTCGCGTTATAAGCAACACTCACCCAACTGACTTGGATTACGTAAGTACACGTGCACAGATTTTCCAAATCCAAGTTTGCGGTCCAATATGTGGTTCTGAAGGATCAATATATAGCGGCGTAGTCCAGCTACTGTAGTTTTATTGTAAAGAGCCAGAGATGACAGGGTTAATTCGTATAAATTAAACACGAGGTGTAAGCCAGTGGTATTAGCAACAAGTGCCATGTAATACAAAAATCATACAAAAAAAGGAGAAGGGGTGAGGGAACAATGAGCCAATCAGCAAACAGTATACGACACTCAGCACTCGGCATCACGTCATTTATGCGCATTCCCATTGGACGACAATTCTGGTTAGTTCTAGATCCTAGGGCGCCTCCGTCGGCGTGGTTTGACAGGATATGGCCTCAACACTAAGTATTTAAGCAAAAATAATAAAACAATGTTAAAAAAGGAAAATCTATTGGATTACTGAACGAAATTATAATGATATAAAGAACGAAATATAAAAACATTTAAAAAAAAACGGACTATTTTTTCAGTAAAACATAGAGTGAAAAATATTAAAAAGTTCATTTTAGGTATCACTGAAATCAAAAAAATAATTTGGATTCTTAACTCTAAGGGATTCGCGCTTCAAATTGAAACACAAACACTTGCTATCGGGTCGACCGGACCCAGACAATATTACGTGTTTATTTTAATTTATTTATTTATTTAAAATTTGGAAAACCAACAGCTATAAAACTAATTTCAGATAATACAAAAATTCTTGAGAGAACAAAGAAATCTTACCCACAAAATTAAATAAACTGAAATATATTATATTTTTAGAACTCAGATTGCATATGGACATTTTTTTTTCAGATTTTAGATCGTTTATTGCCTTACTGATCTTATCGTCTATTCTTCGTATTCCTTCTCCTTTTGGTTACTGACTTTTTTAAATCAAAGAACTTAGATGCTCTGTTAAAGACATCAAGTAAGTTAGCTACATTTGGGTTTTTGCAACTAATGTGTTTATTTATTTTTGTACGCCAGTCTTCTTTATTATTATTAGTTCTTATATTTTATTTTTACAACAACAATAATTCTGTATTAGATCTTTTTTAATAAATGTTGAATCTTGTTAATTCTTCAACAATTGTGCTTTTGGTCATCACGTATACCAATACGTATCCAACAGAAAAAAAATGTTAAGGTTACGGAGCAAGGGCAACACACCGTGCGACTTGTCTTTTCTTGGGCCTTGTTTTTATTTGGAGAGCCTTCGATTTTCTCCAGAGGCATCGGTTAAAATGGTAGTAACACCTTCGAAATAGAATTTATGGAAACATTTTCTTGAATTGCAGCTAGTTCGAAGTCTATAGGTAGTTATTTTCCTGGCGAACACGAAGTAAACGTGGTCCTAATGAAATTTACCAATATTTCGTAGCTCCTCATTTTCTTATCACACATCAGACAAAATATTAATGTTTATATGCTCTTACTATTTTCATCAAATTTCACAATATAGAGTTTTTAAAAACCCTTTGGACAGCTCTTAAAAGTTCCATCATCAAAAAAGTGACTTCCTTATTTGTCTTCTATTTTAAACAGAGCAAAATATGATAATCCTCTCATTCTCATAGTCAGCAAGTTAAATACTTGGTTGTGCTAACTACGTCGTCAGGATTGTGAAAACGTACCTTGGTGGCACCTAGCATTTTATTTCTTACGTTATAGTCCTGTTTTAACACTTTAAGATTTTAAAAATGTTGGAGACCATTTGTTGGAGAATGTTGTAGTCATTTATTCGCTTTACTGTTTTATAATATTTTTGTTGAATAAAGTCAAAATTACTGCTATTTGTCCGTTTGTGATTATAACATTATTTTAGTTCCATGTTTTAGCGATGTTGGCTTTACAGCTCGTGTTGTGTGCCTAAAATAATTTTATGTGATTAGGTTATATTTATCGTTTTAAAAGCGTTAATTTTCCTTTACACACTTTCTCATTGCAGTCTCCTTTTGTCTATGTTTTCTTTTTCCTCGCTTAGTTGGAATAAATTCCAAGTCGGATGAAGTGAGACACGTTGTACGAAGTCATTTAGTTGTATTATTAAAAAGACTGAAATTGTTACTATTAATTAGAGATAAAGTTACTGCTGTGAAATTACTTATCACGCCATAAGTAGCACGTCGCAATGAGAGTCTTGTCACAATTATATACCTAGTAGTTTCATAGTACGAATCTTATAATTCACTGAAGATAATATGTTTAAAGGACTTGATGTGCGAGGGTTAAAATGTAATGTGCCAAAATAATTATTTTCATACATTTTAAATACATTATCTTCGCTACAAAAGTTTTATGAAACTACGCACAGTGGCCTACATTCTTAGATTTGTACAAAATACACAACAGCATGCTCTCTAAACCTCAGAAGATGCAACATCTTAAAGAAAAGCTTAGAGGCGAAGCAGAGCGACGCCTTCAACATCTTACAGCATCGGCGGAGAACTACAACACATGTTGGGATATATTTACTCATAGGTAGGACAATAAACAGCTGCTTTTCACTAAACAGATACAAACCTTTATGAGTCAGCCCGCTATTCAACACCAAAGCGCGTTTGAACTAAAACGACTACATGACACCAGTATGGAAACAATCTTCGCCATACACAACTTCGGGATGGATACAACTACGTGGGATCAAATTCTGGTTCACATATTAACTGGAAAGCTGGATTCGGATACCCACACGTCATACATGGAATCGAGAAAGGCCCCACGTGACTTCCCTGCCTTTGACGAGTTTATAGAATTCCTAGAGAACAAGTTTACCGTCCTGGAACCTGTTAACAAGAAAAAACAGCAGGCTAATGCGATATCATCTGCAAAACCTAACAATTTTATTGCAAGAGAATTTTCGGTGTCGTCACCCAAGGGGGCACAGAACAAACAAACACGTGCTTACCCACAAACATATCACGTAAGCGCCGAACGATCTTGTCCTCTATGCAAAACAAATCACATATTAATTAATTGCACACAATTTCACGATATGAAACCTGAAACGAAGTTACAGACGATTTCGCAATTGAACATATTTCAAAACTGTCCATGTTCGCATAAGATTCGTTTAGTTTTAAGATTATGTAGGACCGTCCACCACGAGAGCAACCCCCCTTGTATTTAAATCCTATAATAAAACTCGACCACCGAATTTTCTTTTTCTATAGAAATTACTCCCGCCCAAAATCAACCCACACCCAAATAACAATCGGGGTAACATTGGTATTCCGGAACTTTGAGTGTTGGTTGGGGTGACTACTGATATCGTAGGATCCTCTTAGGGAAACCAGACCATGTAAAAACAGGGTTACAATTGGCGCCCAAACAGTTTTTTCTCTTTTAGTGGTTGATCACGTTTCTGTTTGCACCACAGCATGCGGGGTACTGCCTAAATTTGAAGTAATTTGTTTGATTACTAAGTGAATAATGATTCGTGTGAAAACACCACCGAGCAATTCGCATACCAACATAGCCTCGTGGCTAACGTGACCTTCGCCGCATCAGCAGATCGCCTTTAGCTCTCACCTTAGCTTTGGAAAGTAATTTGCTTTTGGTCCGCGTCACCACGTGTCCGCGCCCATGTCCATGCGCCACATGGTCTGTCCCCGCGGGGGTCAGCAGACCCAAGGTCCTCGCCGTGCTCGTATTAGCATGGAGGATCATAACTGGGAACCAATACACGTATAGTGCCTTCGCTCTGAACAATCCCCTGTATTTTGTGGCTGGGCCCAGAGATTGTAATTTATTTAGTCATATATATGTGCTAGATTTGTTAGAAATCTTGTTGTGAATTTAGAATCTAGTCATAAATAAGTAATGTAGAAATAACTTGTCGTTTTTTATAACCTTGATAAGTTTATTTAATTTTGTACATTTGGGCCTTCTGTCAGGGCCTTTTTACATTTTATGTGTTATAGTAGTTTTTCTCCCAATTTCAAGAGAAAATATCTTACAAGGCGCCTGACTGGTACTGAATGAAGCAAGGTCCTACAAGGACGGATAGGGAGACTAAATAATAATAATAATAATACCTTGGACACTATTTACACACACTGATCTAGCCCCAAACTAGGATTCCCTGTATCTTGGGTACTAGACAACGATACACATACTTATATAGATAAATATTATACTTAGATAGATAAACAACCATGACTAGGGTACAAACATCCGTTCTCATCAAACAAATATTTGCCCCCACCGGGACTCGAACCCGGGACCCTAGGTTTCGTAGGCAGGGTCACTGCCGACTAGGCCATTCGGGTCGTACATATAGGACTCAGTTTAATTTAGTCATCTTTTTTTTTCTACCGGTTCTTGGTGGCTGGGTAATCACAAGGAAACAGTACCGTACTACACAGTTGAAGCAGTTGAAGTGGAAGGTCTTATTGTATATACTAGGGTTAGCAGATGACTAGAATTCGAACTTTTACATACATGATTGTAATGCCGATAGGCCTTACATTACCTTTTTATCTCTGTTGGATGTCGAGCCTTGCCCAGATTATGTAAGCCACAGATGATGTAATAGAAACAATTAAATTCCAAGACATTATGAAAAAAAATACGACGTCTACACTTACAGATGCGACATTAATTATATATACCATGCGTCAGATTGTGGTATGCACAGTTATTCCTCGCACTAACGTAAATTTTATCGGCAGAGCTAGCTATGACAATATGTCTAACATCAATAGTAACTACAACGACGACGACGTTATAATCGTCGTTATAGTTTGATGTCAAACACGAGTCTTGCCAAGAATGTTGGCCTTTCTAGTTCTTTGGAGATCAATGCATTCAGATGGACTTGTCGGCCAGATCTTGGTTCCTTCACTGGCCCTGACGGGCCAAAGAAAGAAAGGAGAACATTCTTAGCAGGACTCGTGATTGACATCAAACTATAACGACGACTATAACGTCGTCGTCGTAGTAGTTACTAATTATAACAAGTCTGCGAAGTGGACAAAGACCTACCATACGACGATTCGAAACTGTCCACTCTGCAAAAGCGAGCACGTTTTGATGAACTGCCCTACGTTTGCTGACATGAGTATTGAGGCACGGAATGCGGCAGTCAAGCAAGCGCACGTATGCAAAAACTGCCTATTCAGTCACGAAGGTCGAAAGTGTGACTCAAATAAAACGTGCAAGATATGTAAAAGATTTCATCACACGTCCCTGCATAATCCGGATATTAAGAGAAGGATAACCCGGAATCCTACTACAACCCAGAAGAGCAATCACGTAAATGGAAAAAGAGAAGTGCTTCTGACCACAGTACAACTAATGGCAAAGGATGTAACCGGGAATCATGTTGTATTGAGAGGATTGCTCGATAAAGGATCACAAGTTAACCTCATTACGGAGAACGCAGCCCAGCTCTTAAAGGTACCCAGGGAACGCTACAGCGCGGCTATTTCCGGGATCGGATCATCACCCGAGTCCAGTAAGGGACGTGTGAAAATCGAGTGCAAGTCTTTAAACTCAAACTTCACCTTCAAAATCGAGGCACTCGTTATGAGAAAATTGATGAACGATCTACCGAACACATCGGTTGACAGGACCGGCTCCAGTCCGCTTAAACAACATCAAGCTGGCTGATCCCAATTGCCATCAACCAGGCCGTATCGACATGCTACTGGGGGCCGAAGTATATGCAGATATCATCATGGACGGACTTCTTAAACAAAATCAACAATCACCGGTTGCTCAACAAACAATACTGGGTTGGATCTTAAGCGGTAATACGAAGACATACAATTGCTGTGTAACGCTGAACGACATCGAAGACTTATCCCGCTTCTGGAAAATTGAAGATATTACTACAGAAGAACAGTCAAGAGACGACTTTTGTGAAAAATACTACAATAATACTACAAAACGACTGCCAGACGGTAGATACGTTGTGAAGATGCCTCTCAAGGAGGACATCTCGACTAAATTGGGATACTCAAGAACCCAAGCAATGTCACAATTTTTTCAACTTGAGAAGAAAATGGCGAGACAGGAAAAACTTGCTGTCCAAACCATCGCGACGTCATCGCTGATGATAAATCATTTTTGCACAATATTGCACAGTGGAAACTGGAAATCATTTGATTAGATATGGACACATCTCGAACAAATCTCATCTATACGAGAGCCTTCGTCAGAAAAACGCTCTATGACCTTACAAGGTCTGTCTGTCTGTAATGTGAAAGTGATCCAACCAACCTGTATTTTACATTCTCGCGGAAGTGCTAAGGAGCAAGAAAATATTTTCAAGACGTTAATTTCCAAGTTCTCGAAAGAAAACCTGACCAAATTGTGATCTTTCTAATTATACTCAACACTGAGCAAAGTGAGTTGAGTATAGTGTAAGTGTCCATACATCGTAATTTTAATGACTGATTATAAAACAATTTCATCATTAAGGACAAACAAAAACATGGTTATCCTTTTCTTAGGATCTGTGCCAATTAACATAAACATTTACATACAGGCAAATAAAAGCCAAGATGGGTACAAACTCTTCATAAAGGAGTACACTGATCTCGGTCACATGAAACCGTCAACAACAACCACTCACAACTCGACGGCGCTTCAATCATATGGGGGAGGCCCATCACGGTGTTATTCGAGAAGATTCCGCGACAACTAAACTTAGAGTTGTCTTCAACGCTTCAATGAAAACAGACACGAAGTACAGTCTGAATGATTGCATTGAATGTGGACCAAACCTTCAAAAAGATATTTTGACCCTTATCATCAAATGGCTTACCTATCGCTATGCTTTAACTGCCGACATAGAGAAAATGTACCGCCAAATTCTAATTGATGAAGAACAACAAAGCCTACAAAAAATCATATGGAGGGAGTCCCCGCATTTACCATTACAAGAAATGCAACTGTGCACCATAACGTATGGGACAAAAGCTGCCCCATTTTTGGCCATGCGAACTTTACAACAATTGGCTCAAGACGAAGGACATGCATACCCTCTAGCCGATAAGGCGCTCCGAAGCGAGTGTTACATGGATCACCTAATTTGCGGAGAAAACACCTTAAAAAAAACCGAGGCGCTACAAGTCCAACTCAGCGAACTTTAAAAAAGGGAGGATTTATACTGAAGAAATGGGCCTCCAACGAGTCCTCAATCCTGAAAGATCTTCCAGAAAATTATAAACACCCCCACGTTACCATCGACCTTAAACAAAAAGAAGCAATGAAAGCTCTGGGTCTTAGGTGGAATACGAAGACGGATGTATTCTGTTTTCACTGGGAACTAACCGACAGAAAAGGAAAGATGACTAAATGAACATTATTATCCGATATCAGCAAGATATATGATCCCCTTGGATGGATCGCACCTGTAGTCATAAAGCCAAAAATATTGTTTCAAACCCTGTGGCTGACAAAAATGTCCTGGGATGACAAGCTGCCTCTTGAAATCACCAAAGAATGGGAGCAGTTACGCGGCGATATACCGAACATAAACAACGTCACTTTACCAAGGTGGATCTCGTATACGTCACACAACATACGTTTGGACGAATTTTGCGACGCCAGCGAAAAGGCATTCGGTTGTGTGATTTATACCACAACGGACGGCGAGTGCGGACAACGAAAAGTAACGCTACTGGCAGCAAAAACAAAAGTAGCTCCAATCAAGAAAAAGCTGACATTACCAAGGCTAGAACTGGAGGGGGCTGTTCTACTATGCAGATTAATGGAGAAAGTGACCAACGCCCTACCAGAGTTTCCAACGACGGTTCACTTCTGGACTGACTCACAAGTAGTCTTAGCGTGGCTACGAGGAGATTGTTCTCGATGGGACAAGTATGTGGCGAACAGGGCGTCATATATTAACAACACGTTCTTTTTTTTTTTTTTTACTTTATTACTGTAGATATTTACATATACTTAGCAAACGTCATTTTTTGCCGCTTCTCTACATTGGACCACCGTGGGAGAAGAAGGGCTTAACTAATACAAATATCAAAAATTTAATTGTTATGATTAATAAGCAGGAATAAATAATTACAAAATTATTAACAGCAAGGTCTGTGTTGAGCCAGACTAACCCCATACAGTCCTGTCATTTAAGTAATCTTGAACATTGTAATATCCCTTTTTCGACAAAGTCGCTTTAACATGCTTTTTAAATTGCTCAAATGGCAATTTCAAAATCTCCAGAGGTATCTTATTGTAGTAGAGAATGCACTGACCCTTGAAAGAATTGCTAACCTTCGCGAGTCTAAAACGGGGCGCACATAGTCTGTGATTATTTAACATTACAGCTATCGCTTAGTTTGGAAAATGTTGTAAGGTTCTTGCGTACATACATTATATTTTCGAAAATAAATTGACTAGCTACTGTTAGTATGTCAATTTATTTAAAAAGCTCTCTTAAGGAGTCTGTTCGTTTTAAATTATAAATTGCTCGAATAGCTCTTTTCTATAAAATAAAAATAGTTTGAATATCCGCTGCTTTCCCCCACAACAAGATACCATAGGACATCACACTATGAAAGTAACTAAAATATACTAGCCTAGATGTAGCCACATCCGTGCTTTGTCTGTTGTTCCTAACAGCAAAAGCCGCAGAACTTAATTTACCAGCCAATTTATCTATGTGGTGTCCCCACTGCAATTTGCTATCAATGGTTATTCCAAGAAACTTCGTATCATTTACTAATTCTAACGTGCTTTTGTCTAACACTAAACTGGTCTCAACTTGCCTGACATTTGGAAGTGAGAATTTGATAAATTATTAACTGTGAACCAATTCAAGGTTAAAGACAATACACCATTAAAATCATCAAAATCTCCTTTTTGTCTTTCAATTTTGAAGACCATTGAAGTATCATCAGCAAACAACACTATGTCAGTTAATTTCTCCACCATGAAAGGCAGATCATTAATATATACCAGGAATAAGAAAGGGCCTAATATGGAACCTTGTGGAACGCCAATTTTAACACCCGATCCATCAGATTTTACGCCGTTAACTTCTGCCTTTTGAATTCCATTGCTTAGGTATGATCTTAGTATATCCAACGCTTTATTTCTAACTCCGTAATGATTTAATTTAATTAATGTATTATGATCAACACAATCAAACGCCTTTGACAGGTCGCAAAAACTCCGATAGCATCCTGTGCGGCCTCCCATGCAGAATAAATATGAGATATAAGGGTAATACCTGCATCCGTAGTCGATTTCTCCCTAGTGAAACCATATTGTTGAGCGTGGAGTTGTTTTGTACGGTTGAAGTGTGAGAGCATTTGATTGAGTATAATCTTTTCAAATATTTTACTTAGTGTTGGAAGAACAGATATTGGTCTGAAATTTGAAGGATCGCCCGTATCTCCCGACTTGAACAGAGGTATCAGTTTACTGTGTTTTATGAGGTCTGGAAAAGCCCCATCGTTAACACATTTATTGAATATATAAGCTAAGTGTGGGGCTTTAACTAGAATTACTAAACCAATGACTTTGACTGATATACCCCACAGGTCTTCCGTATTTTTCAAGTTAAGTAATTTAAACGTTTTGACAATGTCCTGGGGATATACATGATGAAATTTTAAATATAAATTACTGACGCTAGTGTTATTTTTTAATAAAGTCTCTGTTTCATATGGAGATGAACTTAGACGGTCTGTTGTGAGTACGGGTACATTGGTGAAGAATGTTTCAAAAGCTCGAGCAACATCAGCGTTGGATTTAACAACATCATCACCTCATCATCTTTAGGCAGAAATCATTGTCCATTGGTATAACTTTGCCAGTTTCGCGGTTTATTATTTGCCAAACTGTTTTCATTCTATTATTTGAAATTTGAATTTTGTCCCGCAAGGAAACTGGCATTACGTCAAGACCGGCGTAAACCCCGCTGACTGCGCTTCAAGAGGCCTTCTCCCCAGCCAACTTACCAAGCATACGCTTTGGTGGAACGGACCTGAATGGTTAACAACCACAAATGATCTACATGACGACATAAAACCTGACATCACACATGCATACGCAGTGACGAAAAACGCTGAGTCGAGCAGCGCGCAAACGATAGCTGATACCGCACCCAAACAAGGTGTGATACATGACCTGTTATAACGTAGTAGTTCATTGACGCGTGTAGTACTAGTACTCGGCTGGTTGTTACGAGTCAAAAAAAAACAGAAAAATAGCTACTTGAAACTTAACGAGCTGAGAGATGCCTTGTAAAATGGGTTCAAGAAGCAGAATTTAAAGAGGAAATCAAGAGCCTCAAGACAATAGACTCTGTTTCTAATAAGAGTAAATTGCTAAAACTATATCCCTACATTGACGAAAATGGGGTAATAAGAGTGGGAGGACGCTTACAACAGTCTTCTTTACCTGTGGAAATGAAACATCCTGCAATTCTGCCACATACGGGTCGTTTAACTGAACTTATTATCCTACAAGCCCATCTGCAAACGTCACACGGAGGAGCCAGGCTTTCCCTTGCCAAGATAAGGGACATTTTGTATAATAGGTGGAAACCAAGCCGTGAAGAAAGCGATAAGATTATGTGTCAAATGTCACAGATACTCATCCACGAAAACTCAACAACTAATGGGGAATTTACCAGAAGTACGCATCACCCCATCCAGGCCATTTACTCACACTGGAGTAGATTTTACCAGCCATGTCGAGGTGAAGTTAAACAGAGGAAGGGGCGTTAAAACCAGCAAAGGTTATATTGCGATCTTCATCTGTATGGCCACCAAAGCATTACATCTAGAACTGGTTTCAGACTTGAGTACGCCAACTTTCATAGTAGCACTCAAGAGGCTATGTGCACGGAAGGGAGTGCCAGCCGAGGTCTACTCTGACAATGGCAGTAACTTCGTCGGTGCAGACAAAGAGCTACGACGAGAATTTAACCTTTAAAACCCTGATGTCGACTGAGTTCTTCGAGGAGATTAATAAACTTCAAATTCGATGGCATTTTAACGCACCAATTTGGCCATCCGCTGGAAGATTGTAGGAGGCGGCTGTCAAGACAATGAAGCATCATCTACGCAGAGTACTTGGTAAACAAAAGCTGACGTATGAAGAGTTCAGTACTCTCCTATGCCAAATAGAAGCCTGCATGAACAGCCGTCCTTTGTGTCCTCTTTCTGAGGATCCAGAAGATCTGGAATATTTAACACCGGGTCATTTCTTGACTGGGAGCACTACCATAACCCTGCCACAAGAAGATCATACAGATGAAAGAAACATTGACATGAGGAAAAGGTGGAGGGTCACGGAATCGAAGTCTCAACACTTTTGGAAACGGTGGTCAAGCGAATATCTTCATCAGCTTCAAGAAAGATCAAAATGGCTACAGAAAAAAGAAAGCTTACAGAATGGTGATTTAGTTCTAATAAAAGAGGCCAACTTACCACCTGGAAAATGGGCAATGGGTAGAATAATTGAACAGCATCCCGGAGAAGATGGACTCGTTCGAGTAGTGACCATGAAGGCCAAGGGCGGTGAAATCAAGCGCCCCATAAGCAAACTAACACCCCTCCCAATAAATAGAAGCCAACAAACAGATTTCGACGAACTGGGAAAATCGGAGGAGTGTAAGACTAAAAACTCATCACCCGCGTTAAAACGCGGAGGAAAAGTGAGCAGCTTCATTACCTTACTACTATTATCATTAATATGCCTGCCATCAATACCTGTGTCTCGAGCTGAAAACATCGATATGAAACAGTACAAGATCATCACGATTGAAGAAGACCGACCGATGTACTTCGACGAAATCGGAAAAATACAACTAATCCACGACGAATGGAACCTACTTGTTTACTTCAACTTATCTTCGTACTGGCAAGCCACGAAAGGCCTAAAAACATATATAAAACATGCGTAGATCAGATTTGTGCTAAAGCAAAATCACAGACGTGTCTACTAATGACAAGACACCTCACCCACGAAATCTACCAACTTATAGATTACAACAATATACTCCTGTCTCATCACCTGAACAGAAAATCGAGAGGGTACTTCAATGGAGTGGGAAACCTTGCTCGCACCCTGTTTGGAGTACTAGATGAAGATTTCGCGCAAAAATACACACAGGAACTAGAAAACATGCGGACAAATCAGACATACCAACTACAACTGATAAAAAACCAAACAACTATAATTGAGGCAGAGGAAAATATCGTCAAGAAAAACGAGCAATTCGTGAAAAATCAATTCCAAGTAATAAAGGATTATATTAAACAATCCGAAGAGCAAATGCGCACGACCGAAAACCGGGTCAGCAAGGTAGAAATGCTAAGTAGCGCTAACACAGCCGCAATAATCGCAAGCTCCTTGATAAACAGCTTGAAGAAAACTCAAGGGATGCTCATGAATGCTTTGACCGACATTTACAGAGGTCATCTGGACATAAATCTTTTCACCCCTGATCAACTAAGTAAACAGTTAGAACTAATTTCGAGTTCCATGCCTAAAAATCTAGCGCTGCCTATCAAAAACCTGCAAGATGACGCCGAAGAACTCTACAAACTTTTTTATGTAAGGGCGAGATTAACTCAACAGTACCTGTTATTCGAGCTTCACATACCGCTTGTAAGCGATGATGAGTACAGCCTTTATCGGTTGATACCGACCACCGTTAAAAATGGAGAAAGATATACGACGGTTACAGACACGGCGGCATACATCGCTGTAAATCTAATAAAAAATACGTACATTGAATTGGAAAACCAAGATGTGTCACAGTGTATGTCAACAAAAGATTCGCTGCTGTGTCATGAACATCACCCGATACATAACTTACAAGGAAATAACACTTCATGCGCCGCAAAACTGCTGAGTCAAAGAACGCACGTTTTATGCGCTGCGAAACAAATTCCGTGCAGTAATTACTGGGTATCAATTACACAACAAAAACTCATGGCTCTACAATTGTTGCGATGAGTGTCAGCTAAGAATAATATGTAAAAACCTTGCTTTGACAAAACAAATCAGCAAGCAAGAGATCGTTGCTCTAGGTCAAGGATGTATTTTGCAACGGTCAGACATTACGATACATTCCTACAACTCATACAAAAGCAAAATGACGATGGGCTTCAACTTGAGCGTGCCTGAAATTCCAGCACCAAACTACATGGCATCTAGTAACTTCAAGAACATTTCACTACATCTTAAAAAAGAGGATCACAGCAAGGAATATCAAGATATCGAAAAACAAATATCGCAACAAAAGAGGAACGAATACTGGCTGAATTTAACAAACTTATCACCGCATAGCATTGTAAACATCGGAACTACAAGTCTCTTATCGATAGCTGTCATAATAGTCGCATTGGTTTGGTGCATAAGAAAGAAATGCATAGGTCGCCGACCGTCCCCAAGGATCATGCAATCCCATGAAAACCAAGGATTTGAGATGACAGAGACAGTCAGGCGCCCCAATGACAAACAAACGAAGCAAGAAGACGGAAAGTCAAGATTCAGTTTTGACTAAAATATTTATTAATTTACTTGCTTTGTGAGCTGTTGTGGTTTAGCACTAAGTTAACTTCTCCCTCGGGAGCATGTACAAGCCAACCTTGTACAATGCGAACGCGGCATTTATCAGCACGTTCTAATTTCTATATAATTGTATTTTAACTATTAACATATTGCAATTCTACTTACTTATTCGCCGTAGCACCTAAATCTAAGCCACAACAGACTATTTTTAGAGTGTATTTCATTATTATAAAAGTAAAGTGTTTTCAACTATACAAAGAGACTCTTTAACTTCCAACTGACAACTTAGCTAACCCTGAGTTGTATGCAAGACTGTGTGGATCCCACCAAAGACCATACAGACAGCATGGCTCGGAAAATAGCTAGGGACGCATAACTGTTCCTACGCCTCAGGGGCTTCATGGCGGCCGGTATACGGAACGGGATCTTCTGTAGTGCCGTGTGCTCCAGGTTCGTTCGTCTGATCAAAGTATCAGACATACAAAAGAGCGGTGAAAGCAAAGCCTCCCGGCTGAGGTGTTATTCGACACCATCAAGCTATGGGTCCTTAAAAAGGGACGCGAGATCGAGGCCGAGCGTCCGACAGAAAAGAAAAGGGAAGCCGACTCTGAGCAGGCAGCAGCTCGGGTCGCTGAGGGCCAATCGAGCACCGAGGCCTTTGCGGCAATAGCGGCAGCGGGGCTGGACAGGGAGGTGGAGGTGGACAGGTGTGTCGTCGGGGCGGGGGCCCTTATCAAAACTAGGCCGTTGGCTTCCCCCCTCCTTGACGCGCGCGTCTGTCCGATCTGATCCGTACAGCAGCTCTTGGTGGCCGCGAGCCATGATGTGGAGGAGACGAAAGGTGAGCTGTTGGCCTTCCCGGCCCTGTGCTCCCTACTGAAGACCGGCAGTACCCGAGGCCTGGAAATGATGGCGCGGGCACACAACAGGGAGATGCACGCCGCCAACGGCAACATCTCGTACGGCTGCACCGGTTTGGCGGCGTGCACAGACGTGATGGCTGACACGTTGGCAAAGAGCGAGCGGGAGGTCAAGCACGTCCACGTGAAGTCGGCTGATATTAACGCAGTACTAAACGTAGCGTCAGACGAAGTGCCAAAGTTGAATTACGCTATCAACATATGCCAGGGCACAACCCTCACCGCCGCACCGCCCACCCGCCACCAACTACTGTGGAAAATAATAGGCGCCCCAGCTCCCGAACCAGCCGAACTGGTGCCGGTCGTAGCAGGGGAGGGGGTAGATCCCGCGTTGGCCGAGATCCTCAACGGGGAACGTCAGCAGGCAAGAGCAATACAAAACGCCTGGGCCAAGGCTACACGCGAGGCGCAGCCCAGGGACGGCGCCTTAGCATTCCTGCAGAATCAACAAGCAGCCAGGGCAAGGGGTAACAGGCTGTTGGCGGACGACGGGATTCTACGGGCCTTGGAGCAGCGCCGCGACGCGAACGAAGTGGCGCTACGTGAGCCCAGCTGGATCGGGGTCAGCCTCGAGAGCTCACGGGGGGCCGGCTCCTTATCCCTGACCGATCTGGGAATGACTTTGGGTTCTGAGATAGACAGGACAGACTCGAAGGATAGCCGCGTGAACACTAAGTTCCCAATTAATACCTGGCGGTACATCGCACCATCGCCCTTGCTGCAATCCTGCGTGGCGGGTGGGTCTCAGGGAGTCGAACTCGACATAACCGGGACCCTTATTAAAATCCGCTTGTACGATCACCTCAGGCGGATAAGCTGTGCTTTCCCGAGCGGCACGGACTTAGGGGTTCCCCTGCGTGGCCATATCCCGCGCATCATGGAGCTGGTGCCTGGCGTGGACGATGACTGGCAGTGCCTGGCAATATCGCCGCAATACTTGGAGGTCTGTATGACTGACCATGCAGGGGCCATCGGTGTAGCGCAGGGCCTCAACTGGCGCTTGGACGACCCGGACGTCGCGGTGGTCGTGCTTAACCACGAGACAGCGCAAGTGGCGCAGCTGTGGGCGCTGCAGGTGCTGGCCGCCCTGCCTTATCCATTAGTATGAGATATGACGGCAATCATGAGTCTGAAGCATGCAGTAAATTACTACAAGGATAGGGGTACGTCAGTTTATGCATGCTTCCTAGATTTAAGCAAGGCGTTTGATTTAGTGAATTATAAAATTCTCTGGAACAAACTGCTGAGCTCAAACGTTCCCAAGGAGTTGGTGGGTCTCTTGAGATACTGGTACGGGGGCCAAACGAACTGTGTGAGGTGGGGCGACGCGACGTATAGCGAATACAAGCTAGAATGCGGAGTTCGCCAGGGGGGGCTTACCTCTCCGGATCTCTTCAATGTCTACATCAATGACCTAATTGTGAGGTTGAGGGGCACCAAGGTCGGTTGTCATGTTGGGGGTGTTTGTGTAAACAACCTCAGCTATGCGGACGACATGGTGCTCCTAAGCCCCTCTATCGAAGGTTTAGGGAAACTACTTTCAGTTTGTGAGCATTATGCCGATGAACAAGGACTGAAGAACAATGTCCAAAAAACTGAGATGATGGTATTCAGGGAAGGCAGAGGTCCGGAGAGGGTGCCCAAGATAGTACTGAATGGCTCGCCGGTTCGGGTTGTACATCGTTTTAAGTACCTAAGACACATACTGACGGAGGACCTTCGTGACGATTGTGACATGGAGCGGGAAAGAAGGGCGCTAACTGTCAGATGCAACATGCGCGCTCGCAAGTTCCACAGGTGTAACCAAGATGTTAAAGTCATTCTGTTCAAGGCATTCTGTCAAAACCTTTACACATGTCACCTGTGGATCAACTACTTGAGAAAATCCTATAGTGTCGTGAGGATTCAGTACAATGATGCGTTCCGTATCCTCCGTTTCTGTAGTGCGTCGAGCATGTTTTCAGACGCGGAAATGCCTGACTTCTTCGCTGTCTTAAGATCCAGGGTCGCCTCCGCATGGGGGAGACTGAGAGGCTCGGGAAATGCAATCGTGCGTGCCGTTTGTGACGATATCTGCAGTTCATTGCATAGATATTGGCTCTCTGTACATATGAGTGCTAATAGAAAATAGTAAGTTATTTATAATAATTATTATTCATTTTTTTTTATTATTATTTTTTCTACATAGTTTTACAATTTTAATCCTGGCTGTTTGTGATATATATCTGCTTTATTTTTATGTCATTGCATTTTAATTTTATTGCATTTATACTTTTTTATTTTAATGACTGTGTATTGTACATTTTCTGTGCTATGGGTACTTTACCTGAAATAAACGTTATTATTATTATTATTATTATTATATTTTTATGAATTTTTTCATTTCACTCTTGTAATAAAGAGGTTCTGATACACGGGCTTACGCCAAGTGCTTATCTATTAAAGATCACGGTCCTTGCCCATGAATTTCCGTACAATTCTACATGTATTTAGTATTGTTGCTTTTTGAAGAAGTATGTGTGTGGATCTGGGTATATTTAGTGTTTTGAGACTAGTGTGTAATGTGTATGGGATGACTCCTGTGGATGAGATGACTATTGGGATGTTTTTGACAGATTGTACCTGCCATTGTGTTTTAATTTCAATGGCAAGGTATTTTGTGTTTTTTTCTGTAAACGTTGTGGTAAGGTTGTGTGTATTTGGTATGGCTATATCTATGAGAAATACTGTTTTGTTTTGTTTATCGTGGAGAGTTATGTCAGGCCTATTGAAATGAATAGTTTTGTCTGTAATTATAGTTCTGTCCCAGTAGAGTTTAAAGTCTGTTGATTCTAAAACTGTTTGAGGTGTGTATTTATAGTAGGCTGTTTTTTGTGCAGTCAATTTGTATCTGAATGCGAGGTGTTGGTGTATGATGGCTGCAACTTGGTTGTGGTGATATGCTGTATTGTTTCTGAACTATTTTGGCACTGTCTGCACATGTCGCTTGCCATTGTGCGGTCGTGTATGATATGTTTTCTGTAGTTACGAGTATCTATAACCTGGTCCTGTATGGCTAACATAAATCCCTCCGTTTCCGGGAACAGCTCGCCTTTCTTAAGCCACGCGTTCGACGCAGTTTTGTCGACGTTAGGGTTAGCTAAGTCTAAGCGGTGTCTGCCGTGGAGGGATTTTCGTGTCCAGATGTCGATTTTCTGTTGCGGTTTGATGATAGTTTCATTTATCTGAGCTTCATGGTCTTGTAGGTTAAGTGGAGTATGTTTAAAGTCGGACTGAGCGACGGCATTGTTCAGGGTTGAGTGCGATGATTTAGCGTGAAAGAACCTTCTTAGTGTGGTGATTTGTTTGTTGTGTAAATTTTTTAAGTCTATTATTCCCCTTCCTCCTTCAATTTTAGGTAGTGTGAGTCTTTGTATGCAAGAGCGAGGATGGTGTTTTCTGTAGTTAGTCATAAGTGTGTTGATGGTGCGTTGGTGTTTTATTAAGTCTGATTGGGACCAGTTGATTATACCGAATGAATATGTGAGGATTGGGATGGCGTATGTGTTTAATGCTTTGACGGTATTTCGAGCGTTCAACTGTGTTTTAAGTATGCTATATATCCGTTTCCTAAACTTCTGTGTGATTGTTGTTTTTGTCTCCCTTTGATGTATCTGTTGCGTTTGATAGTAACCTAAGTATTTATATCCTATCTCGTTATCCACTGGATCTATTTGATCTCCGTTCTCAATATGTATGTATTGCTCTCAACTTTTCCTCTATGAACTGATTGTATTTTGCATTTATCTATTCCGAACTCCATCTGTATGTCATTAGAAAACTGTTGTGTTAGATCTGCAAGTTTATGTATTTCTGTTAAGTTACTTCCATAAAGTTTTATATCGTCCATATATAGTAAATGTGTTATTTTGTATATGTTTTGGAGACAAGTTATGGGTCGATATTTAGCTGGGTTTATGGTATCTGTGAGGTCTTTAGGTAGCATATAGGTAGTTCCTTGTGTAATGTAATATGGCATGTGCTCCGGATTTTGTATAAAATTGTTTATCTGTAATAATAATATTGGGTGGGTGATTGTGAGTTTTTTGTACCAGTAATTATGCATTTTATCAGAACCGGTGGCCTTCCAGTTATTTGTCTTAGCTATTACTGAAATCAGAGTATCTATAGTGATACCATCAAATTCCATTCCTGGAACATTTTTGAGAGCATGCTGGTCATCTGAGATCCATTTGCTATTATTGTGTGTTACTGGCTTTGACCATATGTTTGACCAGAAGTCATGTAATGCTTCTGGTGTAGGTGCATCTTGTGATTGTGTGGGGCGGTTTGAGTTTTCGGTGAGCAAAGATCTATAAAACTGTTTTTCATTTGTGTAGAAAGTCTTGTTTTGTGTTTTTCTAAGAGTTGTCAGTTTGTAACGGCGTAGACGACCTGCTAATGCATTCAGCTTTTGTTTTAGAGTGTCTAAAAATTGAGAAGGGTCTGTGTTATCTGGTTCGTATTGGGAGTGTACCCTATATTGTAGCTTGATTCGTTCAACATGTTGTTGGACATTGGAGCTGGTGTTACCTTGTGTATAATGTGTTAACCTACTTATATCTGCTCTAAGGTCAGCTATTCTCTTTTCTAATCTTATTTGCCACGCTGGTATCCTATTTTTATTGGGGTATTGCGATTCGTTGGGTCCTCGTATTTTTCCACCATTGTAAGTGATGGCAGTATGTGCTGCGCAGTAAATTATTGTTTGTAATGTATTAAAATCGGTTTCAGTACTAATGTGTTTTGGTAGTATATTTACGTTAATGGTGTGTACTAGAATAGCAAAACTCAAAACTCAAAACTCAAAACTCAAAACGTTTATTCTGTAAATAGGCCACAAGGGCACTTTCACATGTCATTTCATTTCATTTTTTACAGAACATTTGGTATTATTATTTGTATCATATTATCAGAAAAAAAAAGTACTTAATTATTGTTTCTGAGAGATGTAAAGATTCTCAAATGTCATAATAAAATAATTAAAATATAAATAACAGAGATGTATAGTCTCTTTAGTGAATAATACAATGATGATAGGAGATGTAAATGGTCCCCACAGTCAAGAGTTGTATAATTAAATTAATCTTTGGAGGTGTAAAAGGCCTCCAAGTGTCCAGTAAAAGAAACTCTGGCAGTGAGGATGCTCACAATTAATTAGAACAATTCAGTCCCAAGCATTTTTATCGTCTATGTACTCTTTAATACTGTAGTAAGCTTTAGAAATAAGCCTTTGCTTGATGTATTTCTTGAACTTATTAATTGATAGATCTGTCAAAGTGCTTGGGAGTTTATTGTAAAATCTTACACAATTACCCTTGAACGAGTTTTTTATTTTATGAAATTGTCAAATTGTCTACTTGGTTTCTGTTTGGGTATATATGGCCTTGATGTAGGGTCGACGTCTTTTAAATATGCTAGTGTCTTGGTGAATAATTCGTCCAACTTTCCAATTTCTTCTTCAGGTAGTACTACAAAATTGTTGCGTTGATTGTGTGGGTGTGTGGTATTGGCGTCACTTTGGTCTTCCTCTCTTTCCGGATTCGATAACTGATGATGGGTGTCATTTTGTGATGGTGATGAAAGGTGTGTGTGAATCTGTGATTGAGTTGGTAATGAATTAACGTGTACTTCGGTACCTGATTCTATTTCCATGGCCACTTCATCCCGTATATGCTGTAATCTATTGTCGGTAATGTATTTATTATTAATGATGGCTCTGAGTTGGTCAGAGATTCTCTGTTCAGAGAAGTGTGCTAGGTGAGGATGTGCAGCTATCACAGCGGCGTATAGTGTTGGTCTGTAGGCAGTTTTGTTGGACTCAAGCCTGGTTATCTTGTAGTAAATGCGTATTATAGTCTCGTTGATGTCATTGCTCCAGGTCATTCTTTGTCGTGGAGTATTTGTTGTGTTTAAGGTTTGTGTGAAAAGTTGACTGTTTGATTGTGAGTTTTGGTTTGTTTGAGGCATTATTATTATTAGTGCAGGTTACGGAGCTTTTTGCCGTAACGACCCACGTGGTGTGCAACCAGCTGTGCCTAGCGGGCATGTTGCGCAATGAGTGCGCAGTCAACATTGAGCCGCAAAAAAGAAAACTTGTCATAATCTCCACAACGCAAACTGCGAACATAACCGTTCGGGGAGTGGCGCTAAACGTGGCAAGGCTTGCGAGAGCCGGGGCAGGGGAGGTGGTGGCGGCCCAGGGCCTGCGAGGCGTCATAATCGGCTGCCTACACAATGTGCTGAATTGTGCCCAACCCCTCAGGGAGGTAATGACCCCATGGCTAGACAAAAGGTGCACCAGTAGTTATATTGACTGGTCAATGATTGACGAGCTATGCGCATGGCTAATGCGCTTTGTGCCCCAGCCGGAGGTAGCAGTCGCGGCAGGGGGAGGGCGCACATCATAATGGTTGCCGGAGGCGTATATAGTGGGAGGCCTCGACACACAAAATGTACCCGAACCACGTGCAGGCCAGGTCCATAACGACTACTACCATGGGGAAGCAACCACCTACACCGATAATATTTTCGTCACAGAAGAGGAGGCGGAGATGAACCCCGCACTACGCCTGGGGATTTGGGGTAGTGACGCTGAGTTATCCACCAGGCTCGGGCTGGCCCTCTTCACGTACAAATAAATGAGCAGCGACAAACAAGAGGCCGGCACCGGGCTGGCCCTAGATGACATCGAGAGGGTACTCCTTCTAAGACGGTGCTTCAAGGAGTGGAAGCGCGTGTCGGGCATCACCGACCATGCCGCAGCGCCGCCGCTGCTGGGCGAGCACGCGCATTACTGGGATATAATAATAAATGTAGAGGCGGGGGCCACCTTCAGTGATATCTCCGAGATAGGCGCTTTTGCGCTTTTAATGCCGGACAAGAGTAGCATGTGTTGGGGGGCCAATGAAGTGGGAGCCGTGGTGGCCACCCTTAAGGGGATGAGGACCCCACTAGCCCTCAACCTCTGCGATTTCACAAACGGGGGTAGGTACAACATAAGCGATGCGGAGAACTTCGGACTGTTGTCCGCCGTGGGCGGAGGATGGCTCGAGAATCGGTACGGGCACAGGGGAGGGGAGAGCAGCTGCACACGCAGTCTCGGAAGGGCGCTCAATCGCGTCAATCTTCTCGACGTAGAGGTAGGGACGATAGCCTACGCTACCAAGCCTCAAAACCAGCAGGCAGACGCCTTTGCATACCGCTTGAATACGGCAATCTTTACACTGACGGGACACTGGTGCCTATGGCGACAAGACTTCCGCCCCATCGCACAGCCGCAGCGCAATACGCCGGCATTTGGCTGGGGCCTATTACATTATATTAGATCACAAATTAAGGATGTTATAGCAACAATAAACAAAAACAACAGTTCAAGCGAATAATAAATATTGACATTGCCTTCGGCAGATAGCCATTCGCCTTAAGCGAGCTGCTTATAACGCCGAGGTAGCCTCCCTCGACATGATCACTGTCGACCTCTCTTTAGGCTCACGCACCTCACAGGATATCGAGGCCTGGGTTCGCGCCCACCACACCCCAGTTAAAATAACCATTTTAACCTCCATCCGTGAAACCGCAGGACGAGTAGATTTTTCTCATTTAGTAGATGGGGTTATAAGCTTCGTAAATAAATCTTATAAAAACTCTTATTCAAAGGTAATGTGTCGGAAAGGTTACTCTTCAAAAGAAGCTTTGACCACTCCAAGCTACACCTCAAGATAATATTAACAGGTTCTATAAATCTTCTGTAGGCGATACACAACAAACCGTATACACCTTAACGTAGTAGAGGATCCAGACAAGATCATGCGTGCCATCGAATTGTTATTTGCACGTGCAGGACAGATAGATCCGGAGAAACTAAATCGCAACTTTCCGGGCCACACCAAAGCTTGGCAAAGACCCGCAGGACCTGTGTAATCTAAGCGCTGAAAGAGACCGGATACCAGAGAGTAACCTCTTATATCCTACGGTATCTAAACTCACTCCTACTTTCGCGCTGTATGAACGGTCCAGTTTCCGCTCCTCCCTGAGGGTGATTGGTCGATAGAATATAATGTTTTAAATTATTTAATCACAGAAACTGAGCTTAAGAATGCAGCCATACATACTTTAAAAACTGAACGGTGCACTGCAACACATTATAAAATTTATCATTTATCATTCAATGTCAAGGGTACACGGCCCGAAGCCGTACACAAACGGCTAATAATGTTTTTGTCAATACCATTTGTTGTATAATCTTGTTCCTGACTCAAAGCGGTTTAGCTTGTGGAATTATATTGCTTCGACAACGGCGGGAGCTCGTCAAGACTTGAGTTTAATAAACGAAAGAACTAAAAAGAACAACGGGCCTCTTACATGAAGAGGGCCGGTGCGCTCGCTCGCGGCTCCTGCTGAGGTTCATATTTAAGAGTGTATCCAATAGATAGTTTCTCAGAAGAGAAGAAGTAGAGCGCAAGCAGGGGAATCTTTCAGAAACACAAGTCGTCTAAAGAATCTACAAGCTGCCATGACAGTGGCCTTCTACCACTGCAAAGTCGGATCGGAGCGGTGGAAAGTGTGAACGAGAGTATTAAAATGCCGATCTTACTCGACGGAAAGCCTCATTCTGTACAACTGCTTCTTTATTACTACCACTTTTGGGCTGGTCACGGTCTCAATGAGATTGTTATCAAAAATCTGAGAACAAGATTCTGGATCTTGCAGCGCCGCTCCTCTATGACGACAGTTACATAACTTGCCAATTTGAGTGAAAATGAGTGAATAAGGGACTACCCAAAACGCCCGCAATCGGTTCGCTTCCTCCACTTTTTACTTTACCTTTTCTGGACTAGATTATTCTGGACCAATGTCACCGTAGGAAGGAGACACCAAAAGCAATACGTGGCCATATTTACTTGCATAACCTGTCCATCAGGAGTTGGTTGGGGATATCGGAATCTTCCTTAAGGGGTTATACGCAGTTAGAAAGTAAAAAAAAAAGGATTCATTTCGGAATGTACATATATTTCAGTATGTTCTCTAAAATTTTCAAATCAATCTGGCAAATATTCTTGGAGATACACGCATATATGGAACCACGTTCGGAGCGCGGCTCCATGATTACAAACAACACCTCATTGAGCATTTAATGTCAGACATCCTGTCACAGAAACAGAAATATAAGTATATGCGGTGCCAGATGTGCGGCAATGCTTTTGACAGGATGGAACATTAAAGCATAAATAAAACACAAAAAGCATATGCGGGATCATGCCAAATTTCCGCTGTACCAAATTTGTCAAACATAAGAAGGTGCATAATCTGAGGTGATGGTTGGTGATGACTGCGTAAGGAAGTTTCGGTGCAGAAAAATGTTGGAAAGACATGCGGGTAGGTGCTCGCTCTGATTTAGTTTTTAGAGACAAACCAAGACATCAGACAAAGTAGGCAGGGTGGCAACGTAAATAAATAAAAAAATACATCTTTATTTAAAAAAAAAAACTGAAAAATACAAGAATGGTTTGTCGATCACAAAGATATTTGTTCTGCAAATCATAATGGTTCTTCAGGCAAAATGGAAGTCGATGCGGTAGTAGAAATGTTCAGGCGTTCAATGGAAAAATTTAACGTTCGTTACAAAAATTACATCGGTGATGGTGACTCTAAAACTTACTCTGGAATATTGAAAGATGCGCCTTAGGGTGAAATTGAAGTGTTCAAGAAAGAATGTATTGGACATGTGCAAAAAAACAATGGGTACACGACTCCAAGACTGTGTAAAAATATATACTGAAACTGTAAATAAAAAGTGTAAAAAATTACAAAAAAAAGGACTTGGTGGAAAAGGAAAGCTCACTGGTAAACTAATAGATAAGTTGACAGTTTATTATGGCTTGGCAATCAGGAGACACTGTAATTCCGTTGGGAATATGTATAATGCAATATGGGCAACATATTACCATTATTGTTCAACGGATGAAAATCCTCAACCCGAGAGGTGCCCGGTCGGAGCTGAGTCGTGGTGTTGCTGGCGAGCGTGAGCTTCGAATACATTATCTAATTACAAACATGACTATCAGTAATTACCACATGATGTTGCTGAAGCTTGTTTTCACTCTATAGAGATCTCAGCAACAAACAATTATTGGAAAGATGTGTTGGTGGTTTCACGCAAAACAACAACGAAAGCTATGACCAGTTGATATGGAAAATATCTCCTAAGATCATTCCTTGTGGTGCAAAGGGAGTTGAAATAGCAGCTTACATCGTAGCCGGGCACGTTTAATGAAGGTACAACATCACTTCTATATTATATGAGTGCACTGGGACTATCAATTGGGAAAAAGCCGAAAAAGAGGATGCAGAGCGCGTCACTATATCTGACTTTAGATCGTATGGGAGCACGCGCGAGGGAAGAATGGTTCGCAGACAAACACAACTCACCATATTAGAAGCTGCTGATGATGCAGAGGGTTCATCATATAGCCCCGGCATAGATGACTCCATGTAAGTATGTGTAAACGTCTTTTGAAACTTTGAATACGTTTTTCTCAAAACGGGGTTTTCAAGATTCGCGAGAGGGCGCTCGTATCGCCTACATCTTTATTTACGTTCTCCAGTTGTTATTTTCAATATTTTTACAAAGCAAATTTTTGAAGTTTTAATGTTACATCCACTATATTCATTTGTTGAAGATTCTCTGTAAATGTTATCTCGTCAGTCGTCGCGATTTTCTACAATTACGATCAAACTCATCATCAAACAGTGAAACAAACGAAGGAATATCACCTATACCCACAGTTTTATAATATTCATAGTGGGTTAATTATATGTAATAGAAAAGTGTAATAGAAAATCTATAGATGCGGGGATGAGTTTATAGCAAATCAGTGAAGTAATTAGAGTGGCGCGCACACTGAAAAAAGCTGAAAGTGTCGATTATTAGTGGATACAGCGACATTTGTGCGAGGCACTCCGTACCTGTCAGTAAACGTCACATTGTGCCCAAGTGCAAGCATCAGCTACGATACGCGGAACTACGAGAGCATACTACGAGCTGCTACCAGTTCACGTGCAACACCGCGCATTGACTTAAAATGAGTAACAGAATGAAATGCCCATCTTGTGAATCACCAATTTCTGGCAAAAATTATATAAAATGTAATAGGTGTTTACATGTTCTCCATTTATCTTGCGGTGGTCTCACAGAAATGGAACAGAATAAAAGACAGGATACAAGAAAGGAATAAAAATGGATCCAACCCACTACAGGCCTATCTCGTTGCTACCCATCTTTTCAAAGATATTTGAAAAGCTCATCAAGGCAAGGTTTCTAGCACACTTAGTTACAAACAAAATATTAAGAGAAAGACAGTTCGGCTATCAGAGAGGTTTAGGAACCACTGATGCAATAGACACTAAATAAACTAGACAAAAAAATGAAGGTAGCAGCATTGTTTTTGGGCTTAAGCTCGGCATTTGATCTTGTGGATCATAACATACTAATTTTTAAGCTGGAACATTACGGTGTGCAGGGTAAATGCTTGGATCTCATAAAATCTTACTTACATAACCGAAAGCAATTCGTCGAACTAACCACGAATGACAGCGGATGTCAAGAGGTAACTATGTCAAGGATGGTCTCGATAACAGAGGAGTACCGTAGGTTTCTATTTTGGGTCCAATTTTCTTCATTATATTCACCAACGACTTGTTCGAATTTATTGGTAAATCGATGCCTGATAGTCAGCTCGTAGTTTATGCGGAGGACACAAATGCTGTTGTCTCGGACAATGATCTTGAATCACTCGAGTTCAAGGTAAATTCAATTCTGTCGATGTTTCATAACTGGTTCACTAATAATAACTTAAAAATAAACACGAGTAAAACCAAACTACCGTTATTTAAAACCACGGCACGGAACAGTGACGTTATTGATGCCACCCTAAACGGTGATACGGTGACTATGGTGAATGAATTCAAGTTTCTGGGGGTACACATAGATTCCTCACTGAACTGGAAGCCTGCTATGCTCTGAGGAGTTCGAGAGACGTGGTGGATCAGGAGCATCTTAAAATGGTGTACTATGCTCTGATTGAGTCCAAACTACGCTATAGTATAAAACTCTGGGGAAATAGCTATGCCTACAATGTGACAAAGGCTTTCGTAATGCAGAAGAGAGCAATCCGTACGATAGTTCGCATTTCACAGATGGAATCGTGCAGGCCGCATTTCATTAGGTTAGGGATACTAACGGTTCCTGCGCTTTATATACTTGTTTTAATGGTTGGGTTATCTAAAAACATTCACAAATTAGAAAACCTGGAACAGAAATCTAAACGAGAAACTTCGCGTCGGAAGGACTTCCCAATTGAATCCGCACCGAAGTTAGTGATAGCACGACATTCTGCTAGTTTTCAGTCGCTATTGTTATTCAAACACCTACCAGTGGAGCTTAAAACTTTAGTTACACACAGCAGCTTTAAACAGAAGCTTAAATTATACCTGTTACAACAGAGCCCCTACAGCATTGAAGAATTTATTAATTTAAAGTGAATGTTTTAGTACCTTTTGACATACCTAATATTATTATTATTTGTGATTACAATTTATAAATTATTTTTGACACTTTATGTACTGACTCGAAAGAACAAATATTTATGGACATTCTACTTGTCATTTCATTTCATTTATTTATTGCATATATGTGGTTCATAAGATGTCAAATAACAAATAAAGATCCTAACATGCGCCTTGCTTGGGCATAGCAAACATTGTTTTAAAATAAAAACTAAAACATAAGATAGTAATCTACTTCCTATGGTACAATATCTTAATCTTATAGAAATCTTTCTTTTTTATAACAAACTATAAACGTAGTAAAAACAAAAAGTTTATAAATTTTTTACATTTAACAAATTATACTATCTTTGTTGGGTAGGTTCGTAATCATAGAACTCTTCTAGGTTGTAAAATGTGACGGCTCTTTAGATTTAGTCATAAGAATAGATTTAGTCTATGGTTAAGTATTAAGTGAAGTATTTAATCTAATTTTTTTAATTTTAATTTTCATCTTTAATATTTAATTAAAAAAATTATCTTTGACATTTTATTATTATTCAATGTACTATATTTCATTTCATTAATGATTAATTTATTAATTTTAAATTTAATTTAATTTTTGTAATTTCACACACAATCTTTGCATTGTTTTTGAATAAAATACTTATGACTTATGACTTAACCTTACAATCCCCCAAGCCTCATATGACGCTCGCCTCGAGTACCGTCCGTCCCCCAAGCGTCATATGACGCTCTCGCTCCCGCGCTTTTTTAAACCGGTATATTTTGGCCAATTTTTGTCATGTTGGTACTGTTAAAGATTTTCCAGACGCTCAATAAGACAAAGTCTATAATCCGATACAATTGTCTATGGTCATTCATAGAAAAAAATATTCCAAACGTGCCTCAAAAAAACACTTTTATTTATACCGTATTTTTGGAAAATTTCAAACGCTGAAATATTGAACAGTTTATATAAGAACACACTAATGTTTTTATTGTTTTGAAAGGGTAATGTTATTTAGATTACGTAGGTATCAAATAACATGTATATGTTGTTGATGTTTTTCTCATGTCTGCTAGATTTGTGTCGAGAAGGACCATTTTCATAGATGTCTGTGATTCTCATGTCGGTACAATAATAAAGGAAGGTCACTGTGACATTAGTTTTGCATTGACTAAGAGAGGGTTTCATTAGCTACTCATATTTAGCACTCTCATAGTTCTAAGAGTTACCATTTCAACATAATCACTTGATACGTCAGTCAAGTGTCGCGCGCCGCGCGGGCTTAAGTGTGCCTGGGGGACGAGCTGTGTCGGCGCCAAGTGGCTGGGGGTGCGAGGGGTTAAGAGATAAAGCACTCGCCCGAGCACGCCAATCAAAAAAAGAGAGTCACTTTCATTATTACAAAGACCTCAAAAATACAACAACGAGTGCATTGAGGAGGGAGAGGGAAGCATTTTATTGTTATTATGTAAACAATAACATAAAAAACCCAGCCAAGATTTGGAGTTATTTGAAGAAAACATCTGTTTTGGATGATAGAGTATTACCAGACATACCACAACATTTTTAATGAACCAGACAAAATTAATAACTTTTTCCTTGATGTACCTGGAGATATACCTAAAATAGATGTAGATCTTCCAGGCAACTGAAAAGGCTATATTCAACTATGGATGAAGTGTACAACATGTTCCCGCCCATCGCTCACAGGACTAGAAAGTCAGTACGCTCCACCACAGAGAAATTCAGCTACTGGCATTCTATAAACGCAATAATTTCAACTCGGGAAATTTTATAATAGAAACTAGCACTCCTGATCAAATCTTAAAAATAATACAAAATATAAACACAAATGCTGCTGGATGTGACACAATATCAGTGCAAATGTTGCGTATGACCTTATCGGTCACTTAACCAATCATCACGGATATTATAATATGTCGATCACAAAGAGTATTTTTCCTGATCCGTGGAAACTAGCAAAAGTGAAACCCTTGCCAAAATCCACTACAGTCGAACAATACAACGACCTCCAAGCAATAAGTATATTACCTCTTATGTCAAAACTAATAGAGAGAGTCGTATGCTCACAATTGACAAAATTTCTGGAACAACAGTCTATCCTTCCGGTTATGCAATCAGGCTTCCGAAGCGGACACGGTACCGCCACGGCTCTGGCTAATGTTGCAGATGACATACTTGGTGAATCAGACAAGGGTAAGGGCAAAATATTGGTGATACTTGATTTCTCAAGGGCTTTCGATTGCATCAGTGTAGACCTGCTAATAGCCAAAATGTCTTACTACGGATTTTCGGAAATGGCTTGCAAGTGGTTCAGATCACTGAGAATAGTAAGGGAGGCTCTCAAGATTCCAGGTAAAAAACATAACTCGAGGTTACCCTCAGGGATCAATCCTAAGCCCAATTTTGTTTACACTGTATACCTCCGATCTCGTTAAGAACCTTCAACATTGTAACGTTCATCTATACGCTGATGATACCCAATTTTATTACTCTTTCAATCACAAGGATACTTGCGATGCAGTGCGAAAGGTAAATAAGGATCTAGATAGTATTTTTAAATGGACATTAAAAAACGCTCTGGTACTTAAGTACTACTAAATCTAAGTATATGGTTCTTCGCACAAAGCATCAACGCAATCAAATTATAGCTTACGCACCTGACCAAAAAATAGTTATTCTTTAGATATCTGCTAATAATATTTACCTATATACTTTTTGAGTTACAGTGCGCGATGGTTTGGTATTTACCTACCTTCTCTGTTTCAATTTCAAGTTGATAATTCGATTGGTCGGTATCAACTGCATCTTGAAAATAAAACATGGATAGGTAATTATGAAAGTTTTCCGGAAATATAGCATAGAGCAAGGTCACCATTTCAAAAATAACTAACTTCTTCCAAATCAACCATCAAACTATGGCTTGGTTCGCTGTCATCCAATATCTGAAAATAATAAGGGAAATGAGAATTTTCCACATATGTATGTCTATTGTAGCGTTGCACTGAAATGTCCGATGATTAGTATTTAGGTGTTTATTTAATCTTTATTAGAGATTGATTACATACCATACTATGATACATTTAACTGCAGTTGTGGTACCTACAGTTTCTTCTGTTACAGTTACACTGCATAATTCTTGGCTTTTTTTCTGAAGCAAATCTTCTCTATCTGCTTGATACCGTCTACAATAGGAGATTAAATTAGGTATTTTATAAGCATAGCATATACTAAAATATTCAAATCCGATCACAACTCATAATGGCCTTAACAGCTTATATAGAAAGAAAAAAATAGCTAATTTGCTATTTTATAATATTAATAATTTTGTAATGCTCCAGGATCTTATTTATTTATGATTTCTAATATATCTAGGTAACATACCTTTTAGCTTCATTGGCCTTGGACACAGATCACCCCCAATAGATACCGTATACAAGGCAAGCGACGCGCACCACGCATTAGCTCAATAGGTATTATACGAAACAAAGCTTGAATGCGCTTCTTCAGTCGCGACCAAGTGTTAGACCTGTGCGTATTGTCAAAAATTAAACCTTAAAAAAATATTTTCCGAAAAAAACAAACATTTTAATGCCGTTTTGTAGTGTAAAGTGGTGTGGGAAGTCTACCAAGACTTCAAAATTCCAAAGAGATGGTATAACATTCCACTGGTAAGTAAAATCCTCAAAAAATAATTTTATTTTGCCAGTGAAGCAAAGTTCAAGATACAACGGTTCATAATATTCAATAATTAATAGAACTTGCACTACCCGTTGATGTCTTTTGAAAATGTCACTTTCTCACCTGCGGTGATGAGAATTACTTGTCTTTTTTTAGCAAAATCATGCGATATCACTAGTGTTGTGTAGTGTTTCGCGCTCAAGTTTTTATCGATCTTTTTATATAAATGATGTTGGGATTTCGCCAAGTAAATTATCTTAGTTTGAAAGTGCTAGATTAATGCGAAATAATTGTATTCGTTTGTTTTATTAATACCTTTATGGCGCAGCGATTGTGGCTCTGCCTACCATGCGGTACTCAGAACTCATATTAGGTAAGTTGAGAATAGCTACTAATATGTATCTTTGTACCCTCAAAATATTGTCTACACAGTTATTTTAAGTGTGTTTTTGACATAATTATGTAAATAAATTGCTGAATAAAAACTTTTTTTTTTACTTTCTAGCATATAATATATTTGATTTTTTTAACATAACTTATACTATTATATATAAATATAATATTAAATCTGTGACTTTAATTGTGGTTCAGAAAATTGTAAGTCTTATGTCGGAATTGATTCAATGTCACTGACTGACACCGTATGTATCGATAAGTGGCTATTTCAGTAATTTCGATGTCGCATCACTAGATCTTCGGTGCTTTCTAGCGCGACCTTGAATAAGCCAATCACACGCCCGCTTATTTGTTCCCCGCACACCCTTCCTTCCTCCGAATTCGGTGAGTTCGGTCCAGTGCAAATGTCTCATCATGCGGTATCTATTGGGGGTGATCTGTGGCCTTGGACAAGTCTCTATGACGTTTTTTTTTTTTTTGCCTAACCCAAATTATATGTGTTTGTTCCCCATCCTAAAAAAATAACAATACCCATTAACAAGTTTAATTAAATCCAGTTATTTGAAAGTCACATTCCCTAAGTACTCACCTACAACAGTATTTATATTCAATCCATGGATCAAATACTGGCCGTCGCACTAAAAACTCGAGCGCAAGTCGAATGCGGCGGCGCGCAGCGAGACGGGTTTCGCAGGAACGACAGCAAACGTCCTTCCTCTGAGAGGCTTGGGCCGGGTATGAGCGGGAGTCCAGCCAGTCGAGCGTGGATTATATAGTTGTTTTATAAAAATATTAGTAAAATAACCAAATAATTTGTAATGAAAAATCGTACACAATATTTTAAGCCATATGGGATTTCACATCATGGTTAAAATATTTTGAAAATAGGTTGTGATTTTTCCGCAACTATTAAGATTAATATCTGGAAAAACTCACTGAAATGCCTATTTTGATTGTAATTTTCATGAATGAAAGTTCATAGGACTAGTGTTTTTGAATGGTCGTTTCCCGAAAGAAGGAACTTAAGTTTAAATATATCATATTTTCATTTGTGTCTTTTTTATTATTTTGTCTATATTTCAAGATTAAAAAGTCCTTATAAGGCTTGTTCAAAAAACGGTCGATGGTAAAACGTCTCTCACGAGGAAACTATTCAAAATTACTAAAAACTTTCTCGTCAAAGCGACGAAGATCCCTCCAGTATTTTATAGCGATGACATAAATAAAATATTAGTTTAAATAAAAAGGTGACCAACCTTCACTTTGCCGTGTGGCCTTTCTGTTAACTATACAAAAATAGTAGAATCTCAACTTGACTTGAACGCAGTAGACGTAGTTCTCCTACAGTGTCTATGTAATATCTGTACTAGTTCAACATGACCCCTAATTTTTAAAGATTATAAATACATCAATCTGTGGGAGTTTCTCCGCCCTTCTGCTCCCACAGGGGTCCAATGTAGAGAAGAGGCATAAAAATAAGTTTTCTAAAAATATATGTTAATAATATTTACAAAAAATAAAGAAATTTTGAATTTGACGTGGACCAAAATAGTGAAAAGGCAAATTTAAAATTGATGTGCACACATATTTGTAATATCTACTGACAGTTATTTTTTTTTTGTGATAAGCTCTACTTACTTACTAAGCAAAAACAATAATGTACAACATTATGTATACTTGCATAGGTTTGATGTGTGTTTCTACATAGCTCATTTTATAAGGTTTTCGAACACACTCAAGTCTAGAATTCTATTTCAAGACGACAATTTCAAGGCAACCTCTGTGGCGCTGCGGTTGTGGCTCTGCCTACGATGCGAGAGGTCCCGGGTTCGATCCGCGGCTGGGGATAAAGAAAACAATAAAAAAAAAACGGTCAAGTGCGAGTCTAAATCGCGCACGAAGGGTTTCGTACCACCGTTCAATGGAAGCGATGGTGTGGAGTGAATAGTTTGGATTTTACACAGCAAAATATTGTTTACAAAGTTATTGGTGCGGTTACTTTCACACTCCATGTACGTAACCAGGTGCATCCATAAGTTTGTATGTGGTATTGAAAGAATTGTTGTATGGGAGCCCCCTTAAATATTTCTTTTATCCTGTTTTTTAGTATTTGTTGTTATAGCTGCAACATAAATACATAATCTGTGAAAATTTCAAATCTCTAGCTAGATAGGTTCTTGAGATACAGCCTGGTGACAGACGGACGGACGGACGGACGGACGGACGGACAGCGGAGTCTTAGTAATAGGGTCCCGTTTGGAACCCTTCGGGAACGGAACCCTAAAAACAGGTCCCGGATGTTTATATGTGTGTGACGTCGATGTTTCTGGTTCCCACGATACAGGTTGTCCTAGTGTGGGGCCAGAAGCAATGTATGTGCCTGTATATAAATGTTTATGTTTTATGTTTGATTATTCTCTGGCTCTGTCTTCTTTGACAGAACTGGACGAGCTCTTGCAGCCATAATCAAGCTTCACTGAATAATCGTGGATTGTAGGTAATGAAAATCTAATTACTTCGTAAATATCTTGTGTATATAAAATAAACAGTTCATTGCATAATTTCACGTTAAAATGGGAGGAATTTCGTTTTTTTGATGTAAGCGTTCTTAATGAATATTTTTTAAACTTAAAAATACCCAAATGAAGCTATAAGTTACCATTACATTTATGCAATAAAAAACGAAATGCAAAGACTTTTTTTGGCCTTGCAACTGCGTATAACCCCTTAAGGAGTTTAATAGCCAGAAGAGGATGCACAGCAAAACTCTATTCGGACAATTGAACCGCTTTTTTCAGCACGCAGCGAGGGCTATTGCAGGACTTCGCGGCCAACAGGTAAATTGAATGGCAATTTATAGCACTTTATCTCCATTCATGGGTGGTATCTGTGGGAAGTAGTGGGGACTGTGGAGAGTGCCCTCGCAGTCACCATAAAGGAAAGAGCTCTAGGAAGAGGTCTTACGGATGCTATTAACCGAAGCAGAACACATGACTATAGAATTGACATTCAAGACCGCAAACCGACTCTTCGGACAGTCTTACCCCGAACCACTTCTTACTAGGTTCCCGAAGCGCGTCGATGCCGCCTCAAGTGAAACTGATGAAAGCGACCTAATCCAACCTTGAGATTGGCGAAAAGCAGTACGATTTGCGGATAAATTCTCCATGTTTCACGCTGCTTGGATAGAATGGTTACTCGAGAGGGGTTCTGATTACCTATACCTAGCTAGAGGTAATGACTAGAAAATAAATGTGCCTTATACATGAGATATTTATGAAAAGTATTCTGTTGTTGCTTCAAAATCTAATGTTGAATATTCATATGTATGTAATGAGGAAATTGTCTGTGTTATATTTTCTCATTTTCAAATATAAAAATTCAAAACTAAAAAAAAAATAAAAAAAATTTTTGGCGAAGGTGGATTCGCAAGTATTTACTCACACATATAAAATACCCCTCAAAACAGGAACCTTAACCGTCTGCAAAACGATGTTCTTAAACACATTTGATATAAGCGACAAATTTGTCCGAATGTCCCTCGCAAAGAGACTTGATAGTGGTCTGACTTTGTCTGATCAAAGAAGACATCATATTCCATCTAACAAAACCCCCAAAAATGTAATTGATTCCGTGGTAAAACATATTTCTTCCTATCCTTCATACCAGAGTCATTATAACAGGGAAAACACAAACAGAAAGTTTTTGGGACCAGAACTTAATATTTCTACTATTGTACAAACAGTATGTAGAGTTCATGAAAGACCAAAAAGCGGAAGAAAAGGATATAGCAAAGAGTTGGCTGTATCGTGAAATATTTAATACCAAATTTAACCTGTCGTTTAAATTGCTGGAGATGGATACATGCGACGATTGTGATAGATTCCAGAGAACAATATTAGATACAAAATCTGAGGAAGAAAAGCAAAACGTTATTACCGAGAAGAATAAACATCTAAAAGAAGCAGAAGATAGATACAATTTAAAAAATACAGACAAAGAAGAGTGTTACAAAAATAATCATACGAGAGTATTATTCCTGGATTTACAAAAGTGCTTACCTACGCCATATTTAACGAATACCCAGTTGTTTTACCTGCGCAAACTTTGGACTTTGAATCTTACCATCTACGAAGCAAGCACAAAAACAGCATCAAATTACCTTTGGCCGGAGTATACTGCAGGACGAGGGGGGAATGAAATCGCATCTTGCCTTATAAAATGGGCTGAAGCGACTCTTTCTGATGAAACAATAACAGAAGTAATTACTTGGACTGACAACTGCCAAGGGAAAAATCGCAACATGATGCTGGTTGTCACATATTTGTGGCTTATGGAAAAATACCCCCACGTCAAGAGTATATGTCACAAATTTTTACTGAAAGGCCATACTCATATGGAAGTGGACCACGTCCATTCCATAATAGGGAGAAAAAAAAGAGCCTTAATACAATGGAGATTGCCATTCCGCGGGACTGGGCACAATTTTTGAGAAGTTGCTCGGGCAAAAACAATTTCCAAGTAACAGAAATGACTCCAGATGATTTTAAAGAATCTAGTTCCCTTTACAATTACTCAAGACCTTTTGTATCACGAAAGAAAAATTCATCGCAAGAGGACTTCAAAATCTCCGAAACTGTGATGTGGAAATTTGAAAAAAAAACAAACCTGGAATACTTCTTTATAAAACCAACTTTAAACAAAAAGAATTTAAAGAGTTAAACCTGATCAGGAAGGCTGGAAAAACATTCAAATGCCCAGAAAATTTACCGAGCATACGGGAGTCAGAAAAACCTATCTCTACTCTAAAATACAAAGATCTTATGACTCTCCTGCAATGGGTTCCAAAGGATCTTCATACCTTTTACAAAAATTTAAAGCACAGCACAAATGCATCCGATTTGCCAGAACCAGGTGTCGCAACTGTCTAGTAATATTAAGATTTTGACTGATTTTTATTTCATGTTCCTATTAAGCTTAAAATATCATTGAGTTCTATGACTGACTCTATCTATGTAAGTCAATTAATAAAAAACTATTTGTAAGTTACGTTATGTTACGTTACGTTATGATAAAAGAATACGTATTGTTGATTATATATTTTTTGAGTTAATAAAGTGATTTCAGTTCTAAATTTATGTATTTCATTAATAAATATAGTCTACTGATAAGAAGGTTGCAATATTTTAACACTCTTATTTCGGCTCGTCTGAGACATCTAGGCGTAAGTACAAAATATATAGTAAGCACACTTATGTACTACCATGGCAGAAAGGCTTAAATAATTTATACGCCCCTTATATTTAAACGTTGTCATAAAAAATTAGAAGCAAAAAGGCTGAACTCATACTTACGTCCAGGGTCAGAACCGCATAATCTGACCGAGGCATGCAGGCGTATAAAATAGATGCGGCTTTATAACTCAAAAAACCCAAAACCAGACGGGTGTAACTATGTTTTACGTCTATAAAACATCAAAATTCCCAGAGCCATAAGGAAGTAATTCTGTTTTACGCCATTATTATTCTACGTTAAGTGAGCCATAAGGGCGTAAAACCTGACTTTTCAAATAAAACATGACTTTTAACTAGGATGCAATACATAAACTTAAACAAAAGCTTTACTATACTATTCACAGATATATATGCAAACTTTTTACTTAGTAGTTCTTCTAAAAATCTTTGTTATTTTTTAATGACACGGAATGAAAACTTTGTTTTTGCTCTCCTGAAAAGTGACAAAAATCTATATACGCCCAGATGGCTCTATATAGAAGAAATATACTATTAGCATTCGCAGCGTGACCCCACAATAAAATACCATAGGTCATTAGACTATGAAAGTAACTAAAGTAGACTAGTCTAGCGGTGTCTACGTCGGTAAGAGCTCTAATTTTTTTAACTGCGAACGCTGCCGAACTCAGTCTGTTCGACAATTTATTTATATGAGGATCCCATTGTAGTTTGGCGTCTAAAGTAATGCCCAAAAAGACAGTCGACTGCACAAGGTCCAATCTCTGTCCTTTTATAAATATGTCTGTAGTTACCGGGTTCACATTAGGTAACACGAATTTAATACATTTAGTTTTCTTTTCATTAAGTAATAAATTGTTAACAGTAAACCAGTTCACTATACTAGAGATAGCATTGTTTACCTTGTCATAATTTGATTGCTGTCTTTTAACTTTAAATATCAAAGAAGTATCATCGGCAAACAATACTAACCCATGGTTTGCTTTAACAAGGTAAGGTAAATCATTAATATATACTAAAAACAAGAAAGGACCAAGAATTGAACCTTGCGGTACGCCCATACTTATTGAAGACCCAGGTGATCTTTTCCCATTAACATCGACCATCTGAACCCTATCTGTTAGATATGATTCAGAAGGCCAAGTGCCTGATCTTTTACACCATAATGGCGTAACTTCCTGACAAGAGTGACTTCCTGACATGGGACGCAATCAAAAGCCTTGGATAGATCGCAGAAGACACCTATTGCATCCATTGCGTCTTCCCAGGCATCAAAAATATTGTCGATTAGTTCAACACCAGCATCGGCTGTTGAACGACCCTTTGTGAAACCAAACTGAGCAATATGAATTAAATTTTTGAGATAAAAATGACTTTGCAATTGATTAAGTATGAGTTTTTCAAATATTTTGCTAAGCGTTGGTAGTATCGATATGGGTCTAAAATTGGTGGGGTCTGATGTACTACCAGCTTTGAATAAAGGTATAACTTTACTTAGTTTCATCAAGTCAGGAAACACACCATTATCTACATTGATTAAATATACAACAAAGGTGAGGTGCAATACAATCTACAATGGAACTAATAATTTTTACTGATAGACCATGGGCGTCAGCTGTCTTTTTCATTTCCAGGGATTTAAACGCTTTTACAATGTCTTCATTATTTACGTGCCTAAATTTAAAATCTGTCTTACATTCCTCAAAGTTTTGTTTAAGTATAGATTCAGCAGCAGCGGGAGATGAATTTAAAGACTTGGTTGTTGAAACTGGAATGTCCGTAAAGAAATTTTCGAAAGCTTTTGCTACTTATAGGTCTGTACTTAGCAATTGATTATCTATCTTAAGCTTGAAGTTATTATGTGTAGCTTTGGCCTTTCCAGTCTCTTTGTTTATAATTTGCCAAGTCGTTTTCATTACATTGCTACTAGATTCAATTTTGTTTTTAATGAAATTAGATTTAGCTACGGCACAAACGCGTTTAAACATTTTTGAATAACTACGAACATAATCTAGAAAGGCCGTATTTTTGTTATATGATTTCTCTTCATAGAGTTCATATAATCTTCGTCTGCTCCTATGAATTCCAACTGTCGCCCAATCACTAAACAAAGCTTTGTTATTAACTTTTATAGTTTTTGATTTAAATACCGTATCATATTCATTTTTGACAAGGTTAAATACTGAGTTGTACAACAAATTTGGATCGTCACTGGTATTCCCATAGTTTATCTAAAATATTATTCCTGTAGTGTTCAAGCCGATTGTCACTAACGGGCACACATGTAATATCCTCTTTTTGGTCCTTTTTTATTTTAATATTGAATATACCTATCTGACCAGAGTGATCAAAGGTTAATTTATTGATGACCGATTTGAAAATGGGCGTAATGTTAGTAAATATATTGTCAATGCAGGTAGCAGATGTTGCAGTAATTCTAGTAGGCTCCAAAAACAGATAGTTCATGTTGTGACATAAAAATAAAGATTTAAATCTAGTACAAATATTATTATCCTCTAACAGATTAACATTAAAATCACCACAAATTATAAAAAAATGTTTTTATCGCTGATTTTAATCAACACTTCATCCATTTTCTTTTCGAATAAATCAAAGGATGAATCTGGTGGTCTGTATACGCTCATTACAATAAGTTGTTCAAGTTCAATACAGGCTATTTCCATGGTACGCTCAACAGACAGGCTCACTATGTCAACTCGTTCCTTATATTTAAAACTATTATTTACAAGTATTAAGGAGCCACCGCGATCAGCTGTTTTTCTGTTGAACGAACTAGCAACGTGGTGGTTATTAAAGTTGAACATGAACTGATAACTCTTTAAAAAGTGCTCTGTTATACATAAAATCTCAATTTCCAGTTCTTTACTTAACATGCCCTGTATAGTTTGATGAACCATGTTTAAAATATTCTTACTTTTACATTTTTCATTACTAGTAACTTAATTTAATGGGCAAGATGAAGGTATATTTATACAAATATTAATATTACTGCCAGAGTTACTCTCTGTTGTCCTATGGGTTAATTTAAAGAGCTTGGAACAGATTCCAAGGAGTACATGTCATTATTAATACACTGCTCAATAGAAGCAGGCGTTTCATTAGTCAAAAACTTGACTGAGTTCAAAATAAAATAAGATAGTGACTGCGCTATCTGTTTTGTATAAAACCTAGATAGGTAATACCTATCCTTAGTCAAATAAAAATATTTTCCAATACAAATATTGGTGTCTATGAAATGAAATTTTTCAGTATGACGACATTTCAATGTGTGTATAAATGTATTATAATCATGTCTTATATGATTTTCATGTTGTGACAAAGATTGGCTGAAGGGAAACGCAAACAAGATTATTCTATCTACATTTTGTAAAGAATTTAATTTGGAAAAGTATTTAGAAATTAGTTTTTTAGATACATTTTCCCTTCTACCAATTAAAATAATTAGGGTGGTTGGTTCTAAAAACTGCGATGACAACAATTTGTTTAATATTTGTGAATATGTGGCGCCAGGCATACAGTTATTTAATATTGCCTGGCCCACGCGCTGACTAAGTTGTAAACCCATTTTTTTTCCAAGTTCATCGCTGTACATTATATACCTATCCTTTGTCCAAGAGAAGGAGGCGTTATTGATAACACTATTAGTACTCAAGTCGACTGACGGCGGCGCCTGGGTCAGTATCAGCTGTTCGGCCGGCTGCTCGGCGGGACACACGGTCGGCACGGAACAGTCCGCTGGAGCTTGTTTAAAATCACAGATGTGATTGTCGGTCAAAGATATGAAAGTGTCATAATTATACTTACACATCTCCAACAACTTCTGTTTCATTCCAGGTAATTATTTGATTTTCTATGTTGTTAATTATTTGAGTTGATATCTTTATTATCTGGTTTCCTTTGCTTTATAGTTATGTCGCAATCGAAAGGATATTATTTCAGTTTGCTGTATTTTAAAGTCGTTTGTCCAGGCCTTGGAGCCATGTTTTAGATGTTGTTAGTTCTTTAGTTCCAGTTTTTCTATGATCTTCATTTAGTCATCAATCATCTTAAACAAAAGTAGTACATCCGACTGAGCCTCAATATCCTCGATCGTTAGATTTAGCAACTAATCGGTTGTTCCGTGAATTCCTTGTATTAACACAACCCGTTATAAAAAGAAATAAAGACAGACTTATAAATTTAGCTAGACTGATATAGGCATCATTTAAATACTAGCTTTTGTCAGGGGAAACATTTTATCGAGTGCTTCTTTCAATCAAATCGGCGTTAAAATCTTATTTTCTCTACTTCAGGAAAAATAAGTTTATAATATTAGCTCTACAAAATTTAAATACACAAAGATATTCAAGGAAAGGTGTATTTAATTTTTTACAACTGTTTTATTTTTATTTGGTCGGCCTTTTTGTATAACGATATCTTTATTGATTTGAACTGACAAATATAATGTTGAGATTACTCAGTTTGTTATTTTTTTATTCGGACTGCGCTTCAAGATCGGTCCCTTTTGTGATTGGAGCTGTCAATTAGAATGTAGTAGAAGTGTTTATTTACTCTGTAGTGATAAAACAAATAAAAAATATATTGTGTTTACTTGGGTAGAAAAATGCTATTTCCTACCCGTTGACTGGGAATAAACGTGACCATTTCAAATAGATGTGATGAAAAGAATATTACTTGGATCAGTGGATGAGAAAGGTACATCAGATATTTTCAGCTAAAATTGGACAACAAAAAATGACGCGATAAGTCTTATTAAAAGTATGCTAAGGTTAAACATAAGGGAGAAAAACAACTTATTTCAGACTTTATCAAAACTTAAAAGACGACATAATAAAAAAAACCGACTATAGTACACTTGTAGTCCAAAACAGGCAGAATTAACAGCGGGACCAAATAAAAATTATACAGTGGGTTCTGCTTCCATGGGAACGTCAATAAAGAAAATCCGCCATTTTTATTTATTTAAATTGAATGTACCCAGTGGAACTTTATCAAAATCGATTGATCAGTTATGTAGTTACGAGCGGACGCAGGAACAGACGTGCATAGACGTGCACACACAATACAAAAGGGGGCTTAGCACCAAGAATTTATTAACTTATTACGATTGAATAATATTCACGACTGTAATGAAAAGGAAACAAGACAGACAGAGACGTTCAAAACTTTTCAATTATAGGAGAGCGTGTTGCAGGAAGTCAGTATCGTTGAATGCATAGGTTGAAGACATGTAAGTTTTACAATTATAATATAAATTAGCTAACATTGAGAATATATTTGAGTACTATTATCTTACTTACAAACACAGAGACGTTCAAAACTTTTCAATTATAGAAGAGCGTGTTGCAGGAAGTCAGTATCGTTGAATGCATAGGTTGAAGACATGTAAGTTTTACAATTATAATATAAATTAGCTAACATTGAGAATATATTTGAGTACTATTATCTTACTTACAAACTAATTTGTTGTTGCTATTTTGATTATTTTTTATAATTGCATGATTATATGTTGTAAGGTGTAAGTGTAACAGATAAGAAGTGCAATATGAAAATGGCTAGTATTTAATCGCACATCAAAAATATCTGATTTGCACAGCAAAAAAAGGATCATCAAAAACACTTTTAATGTTTTAAATATTAGATCCTTACATATGAAATTGGCGTTTCGTATGGAGAAATTGAAGTTAACTCAATTTTCAGTACAAACATTTTTGTATTTTTTTTAGGAATGACGGATCCTAATTTTATAAACGTTGTGTGTATGAATGAGACAACTTTTAGCTAATGGAAAATTTTATATTATTTTTGAAGTGTCAGCTGTTAAAAAATATTACGAATATTATCATGAAAATGGATGAAATTTAGGAGGCACTGATTTTGAAGATAACATTTTAGTTACCAAACTGAAAATTAAAAGAAAATTTAATAAGTAGATGTAAAATATTGAAATTAATTTTAAAACAATAAAAAAAAAACTGAAAATAGCAATTGATTTACTCGAATTATGAACTCCAGAATCTGGAAGAAAAAATTCGCCAATTTCATAGGTAAGCACCCAATATTTAATTAGTACTTAAGTTTAAGTTTTAAGTATTTTTTATTGTTCTTACATGTTGAACCTACTACGAAGGATAAAGGGGGCTACTGCACTATTTTGCCCTTATAATTGCTGTGCAAATTAGTATTTTGATGTGCGGTTTAATATTTCCCTCTGAAAATATCCGTTTACTGAATTAAATAAAAGTTGTCATTTTGTTTATGGTTTTTATGATTATATTTTGATAACGAAAAACAAATATGAAGAATCGATGTTATGTTCATCATAAGACGCTCCGGACCATAACATTCACATACAAGCATGTACATTGCTTCTGGCCCCTCACCAGGGTACCCTGTGTCGTGGCAACCAGAAACGGCGATGCCACAAACATGTTAACATCCAAATCCTGAGAGTAATTTTATTTTTTTCCCCAGCCGGGATTCGAACCCGGGACCTCTCGATTGGAAGCTCAGCCTCAACTGTAAAACCACAGAGGTCGTCAACCACTTATACCTTTAGCCTGTACTAATAATAGTACCATGGATTGTACTAGTGGTACTAGTTTGCGTAGTATCATTATCTTAATTATTAGTAAAACATTCGGATGCACTAAGACTTCAAAAAAATGTATTGTCGTGGTAACCATAATAAAAAAGTAAGAAGAATCGTAAGCTAAATAACGAATCCGAATGAGATGAAAAGCGATTATGATGATACGCGAATATAATGCACTACCCAATATTCATTACAATGGGCCTAAGGGCAAACAACATATTTTTAAGCGCGTCGCCGAAATGCATTTACTTGGATACAACTGCCATTCACAATTCGGTGGTAAGAGTCTTGAAGCTTTTATAGACAAAAAAAATCTTGTCGGATACGCCGTATGCTTAGTCTCGGTTCATCATATTTTGCGCTGGTGACAATACAAACATCAGTGACAGTATAAATTGACTGTACATGGTATATTAGGATCACTGAGGTCAAGCTTTTTCAACTATTAAAAGTACATTTATAAAAACCAGCCGAATTGCTGCTGAATAAGAGCAAAGTTATCTAATCTCAAACAACATGATACGAATCAGATATAGTTAAGCTATAATCGTAATTAACCTTTTTTGAAATATACATACATGTTCTAAATTTACACCTTATTAAGTTAGAAATAACTAATAATAATATCGACACTTATATTAAATAAACACCGACTTATATCTATCATCGTAAAAATAATCGCAGGTCGCAGGCAAAGTTCGATGAAAACAAAGTTAAAATAACATAAGCTATCATCTTCAAGTAGTTCAATGTGTTAGGAATCAAATTTCATATTTCAAAACCATGAAAAAACCGGCCAAGCGCGAGTAAACTCGCTCTGTTGTGGTTGCAACTTGAGGGTGGTCCTTCGGGTACGTAAATTGCTGTCACTCACATGTCCGTCCGTCCGTTCGTCCGTCGTCTGTCACCCAGTTTTTAGAGCCAAACGGTCAAAGCTAAAGTCTTCAAATTTTCACTGTTAAAATTCATCTTGTTGACCCAAAGTCATATTTCATACTTATTCATATTCATATCATATATTTGTCAAAAATATGTTTAAAAATGTTTTTAAAGGGGGTTCCCCTCCCATACAACTAAAGAGGGGGCGATAACTAATTTTAGCCTACTCCATCGAATAGATTTTTGTTGTTTAGAGCTGGTTGTGTAGATAAATACTGTATTTTTTGTTTTATAAAAATAGTAGAAAACAAAGGAATGAGAAGCCGCCAAAGTCAGCTTTTACACAAATTTTTGTACCGAAGATTTTTTTCACTTCCCATTAACCTATGACCTTAAAATTTGGTGATAATGTTTATTATTACGTATATTTTACTAAAAAACACCAATAATAAAGATTAATTAGTTTTGTCTTTGAAATTTCCTCATTTTTAGGCTTATTTTCTACATTTATTACGGAACCCTATATATGCAAAGTCCGACATGCACTTGGCCGGTTTAATTGTTTAATAAAATGATGAAAAACACTCATGGGAAGAAACAAATTCAACTATTACTATACTTTAATTGGATACACTTCTATAACTTCAAGTGCTGTATTTTTTTTAGTGCTTACGTCTATGTTATGGCTATGATTAAATTGATATTTTTAGGTACGTACGAAGACGTACCAATAGTAGATTAAAATTGTTTAAAAATTTTATTGGGCTAATTCACTATACGAATAAATACGAATACGAATAAATTATCTTATAGTAGACGATATTTTTATGGGAGGAAATTACGGTATTTCGTGAGTAACTCGAGCGCGTCAGATTAATATACATAAGACCTTACAAACAGACGATATTTTCGAAATTTTCTTATACTACAAAATAAAAGCTGATAAGTTTATCTATAACTTTGATTCTTTACACTTTTTACCTATTCCCAATCGTTGTTAAGGATAAATATAAGCACTGAAAAAAAAACTCACCTTTCATTCGGAAAAGTAAGTTTTGCTCCACGACGAGACAGAGCAAAATGCTACTTTTCTGTTTAAGCTTTGGCATGTAGCATTTACGCAATGTGCCAATTGACTATAAATCTTAATAAAATAATTGATTGTAATTTCATACTAATCGGTTACAAACTAACATGTTTCAAGTTTTAACTATAACCACGTTATATGAAAATTTATGAAATTTTCGTAATATAAAAAAAAGTCACAATAAATTATATGTTTTACTGAAATCAAAACTATCGATGACTGCTATTGTGATATAATGAATATTGATATCCGATACTACTGTTATATTCGATTCGATTATTTTTACACATTGGTAATAGTACAGGCACAGCACAGGAAGATTTTATATGTGGTGGTACCTTTCTAGGGATTGTGTAGGATTAGGATCCTACACAATCCGCCTTAAAAAAGTTTTGTTTTCACTGTTTGATTATTGTAAAAGTGGTGAAAGTATATGTAAGTTGATTCAATGTACCGCCCTCGCTGTAAATACATCACTTTGCTCCCTTGAGACACAAATAACTATTATGTCATTCATTGCTTTTTAAAACAGTATGTCTGATGTAAAAGTGCTCCAAAGAAAGTTATAGAGTTATCGCTCATATATGTCAAATTACTCTTTAAAACAATATCTACTTATGATAATCTACCGTTGAAAAAAATCGTATAATTCCAGACAACCATTGCGAATGGGTAATAAGTGTATATTATCGATTTCCTTATCTTACCTGTTTTCGAAAATACTATCTGTACGAAATGCCACTTGTATGGGCTTGTTTTTCTTGCTCTAACTCAGCTCTCTTGCCGAAAGCTGAGATATTGGTCGAGTTTTATAACAGGGCATAAGGTATATTTCATATCCTAATCTGAAGCGCTCGAGCTTCTCATGAAACAGCCTCGTGACCTTCCGGACTGACTAATACTGGGATACTTTTTACTTTAGATTCTACATAATATAGGTAGACTAGACAATACATGAATAAATGTTAAAAACACACATAAAAACAAACATATACTCATCTATTTAAGAACAGCACTATCAATATATTTGTAGTTACTATAAATCAAGGGCCTGTTTCAAAAAGTTCTGATAAGCCCTATTAAACAGATAAATGTGAATGATGTATGTAAAATGACAGATGAATCTGTCACATAGAGCTTAACAGGACTTCTTCAAACAGGCCATAATAGATTAGGACACGAATGATTGTGGATAAAAATATCAAAAGCAGAAAGTTTGACTTCGTAAATTTGTTACGATTAATTAGGAGACCAACATACTCAAAGTTCCTGGCGTACCCCTCTGAGGTGAGCCCAAGGGGGTAGCACAAAGAAGCCATTACGTAAGAGAATATTATACATAATTATGCAAATTTGACATGTACCGTTGAAAAGTTCAGAGCACATATCCTTGACAATGATTCGGAATAGGTAAATAATTGATAAAATCAAAGTTGTTCAGATTTTTATCTTCGGCTTTCAATAAGTCACATAACAAAAATTCCTTTAACGCATTGTTTTCGAGATGAAAGCAAAAACAAAAAAACGGGACCCTCTTTGTGCCCCCAACCTAGGCCTCATCGCAGATGGGTAAGGACTTTTAGTATGTTTGTCTTCTAACTAGCCTATACAAAGTCAATTTCTAAAGTCAAACTTTCTTCTTCCGACCTTTACATAAGTACATACCCCCTTGTGGGCACTCATTTACAAAGGTATAAGTCTAGTTTCGGCTTAGGTTGATAAATGAATGCATTTGGCCGTCGGCTTTTGACGTCTTATGCCTGCCAGTTTTACAGTTTTCGAGTTTTACAGTTTTACGACATTGTCACGGCTGTTACAATAAAAAATAACTCCTGTTTAAGACTTGTTTAAAATTAAAAACGTATGGCATTTGACCAATGTTTAGAGGTTAAACTGTGTTTTATATTTTTTATAGTGACACTGTAGAATTTCAAACATGTAAAACGAAAGCAATATCGTTCGCGCGTTTCGTTAGAACTTAGAACAGGACCTCTGAAGAAAGCCAGGTATATCTAAAGTTGGTAAAGGTCCACATTGTTGTTTGGCAGTTTAGTTAGGGACGCGCGGCGCAAGGTGGCGCCACCTCCCTTCTCCGTGGATCAGACGTGAGTGAAACTGGCTTGCAGAGCCTCTTCCTGCGTCATTTGATTGGCAGCTGCATAATACTGAAACGTGATTGTTATTTTGTTAAACAGATCAGAACCTGGAAATTGATGTAATTAATAGATGGTGATGGATCAGTAAGGCCTGGACTTTGCTTTCACAGTACGCCACGTTCTTATTTTCATGCGTTGTGCAGCTGAGTCCCAAAAATACAACATAATACAGGTGTCCCGAAACTAGACGTCAACCAGCAAGAATGTGGCGTTTACTACCACGAAATGAGATGGACACGACACTGAGGGATATCTAAACTAGACTTCGAAAATAAGATGGCTTGCTTTTTTACACTGCTTAGGTAAAATGAAAATATCAACACCTGACTGTAACTGTAGGGAATAAAGATTTAATCGCATTAATTGCTTCTATTTTTAATATTATATTATTAATTGCTGCAGTTTTGAAATCATTTTCTCGAGTACTTACTTCAGCAGTATGGCTTGTTTGACGAAAAAAGTGACTTAAAATTTTAAGGATTAGTAACAATACCGTTTGGTATGAAAATTGTAAAATCTACTAGGAATGTTTGTTGTGATATTATCGACTAATACGAATAAAAAATATTAATAAAGTCATGAAATCAAAAATAATACAAAAAAAAATCGAGATAAAAGCAGCCCATTTACCAGGCCAACACATTCAAGGCCTGGGAAAAACATAAAAATATTTCAGAGATTTTTTTATTTAGAAAATAGAGTAAATTTATTACACTTATAATGAATTACTTACTAAAAATTACTGCGACAATAAATTTACCGAATTGCTCATGGTTTCTGTACTAACAATATCTAATGAATGCTTAAATAAAAAACTGTGAAGTCACTAGCAAAACACTCAAAAAAAAACAAATCCAAAAAGATTTCCAATTTTCAAAAACAAAGAGGATTTGGGACGCATATTATTTTTACTCTGCATAGCAGAAATCAGTCTGGGTTGATTGTAAGGGTGTGCATGTACCAAACAAAACTGCAGTGTGTCCATATCACCAGCTAGACGTAACTAGAACGAAAATTATACGTGCAAATAAAAGTCACTGCTGTATACCACCTTGCGAACCTTGTCCCATTATAATTTTGATAGACGTTGTTAATATCAACCTACTATTGATAGAAAAATATCAACGCGCGAAGAACCGAAACGCTCGTGTGTTGCGTGTGTCGCTTAGGGTGTTCTGAGCGACTACCTCCTAGTGTGGGGGTGCTGAAGTGATGCAGAAGGACACGTCCGACTGCATAACTTCTGCTTCCTCCTGGTGCACCCTGGTAACAGCGGCTAGTGACTGGTCCCCGGACCTCTTACTAGCTGATGGCTAAAAGTCCCTCTGGTTCTGTCGGTTAAGGTGGGTGTACCCGGCAGACTATCTACACTCACCTGCGTCTTGTGGTCTGTGCAGTTGATCACCGTAGGCCAGGATGAAGGGGTCCTGGGGGGTTGAGCCGAGCGTTTCTGTGGATTTAGCTTCGTAAGGCAACACGCCCTCTTTGGCCTGGATTTCAGGCAAAACGGTAGCCTCGCCCGTAGCCGCGGGTTGGGGTAACGGCCAAGTGTCCCGTCAGAGGGCCACGGCTAAGGGTGTAGGGTCCGCTAAGGCGTCAGTCAAAGCGGTGGGATGGGCCATGCTGACGGGGTAAGCTTCGGTGACTACGGCGGTGGGACCATGTCGCTGACACCTTGGTTCCCATCGTCCACAGAAGCGAGCTCCCGATGTCGCGCCAAGTACCAGCCCTATGCTCCTATATCTACTCGGTACTCCTAGCGACTGAAAGATGTTCCAAGTGAGTAGGCGCTCCCAATTGTGCGGGCTCCGTGGAGGGTGGGAAATCGAGTAAACGAATCTCTATACATTTGACTATGGATCGTGTCAGGTCAAAAAACCCATCTGGAACGCTTCCAGCGGTGAAAACCGCAAGCGTCTCCAAACAGGTGCGAGAATCTGCCTCGGCAGATCCTCAAGCCTTAAACGGGGCGCACTGCCACCATCAGTGACCTACCGGTGCAAACCGGTAGTGATTCCACTGTGGAGGTTAGCTGCAAAAAGCCCGAAAGTGAGTCGAGAGGCAGGGCCACGGGGCAACCCGGTGCGCGGAGCCATTCGACAAACATCGCCGAGCATTTCGCCAGCGCCTGGACGACGGTTGGTCGAAAGGGACTCAAGCAATCTTTGCAAGGGAAGGGCCCATCGACTAAACGTCCAGATACGGTGCAAACCGGACCAGGGCGTAAGGCGAATCGTCGGTGGAAGAAAAAACAGCGTTTGGCTGGCACATCGGCCGCTGCCGGCGTAGATGGGGTTCCGCGTAGATGGGGTTCCATCTGCCACGGTGGCGACCGATAGCGGTCCCGCTGTTAATACAGCCGGAGCTGCGGGTAAGGTGACCGGCTCCCGTGGTGTCAAAGGGGCAACCCTAGACTCAAACGGGGCTAAAGCTACCGTAGCGTTCTCTGGTGGTCCAACTTCTAACAAGAAGTTGAAATCTGCCAAGAGATCCGGCAAAACCGAGCGCGCGGCTGCTAAGAGGGCTCGACTAGAGGATAGTAATTCTCCTCGAGTGGAGCCTAAAAAGCAGTGCACGGAAGCGCGCAGAGCTGGGGTCACCTATGCTCAGAAGGTGAAGTCTGACCAGTACATCGCCGTAACTGACGTCGCTACTGGTCATATTTCACAGGATCTGTCAACGCTCATCCTCAACGAGATTGATGACAAAATCTTGAGGGAAGCGTTGGCGGATCCGAGCAAGGAAAACCCCAAATTCGGTGGCAAGCCTCGTTACGAGGACGGCCACTTTAAACTGTTCGTGGAGGACGAGTACTCCCTGAACTGGCTGCGGGAGTGTGTCTCCGGTGTGTCTACACCATCCAACGTACAGTTGGTGGTGAAACGCCAATCGGAGATGGTCCGCAGGGTTCGATGTGGGGTGCTCATACCCAACGAACGGGGTAAGAGGAAGTCTGCGCCCGACGTCGGCGTAGTCCTCCACTTTATGAACAAGTGGGCACAGATTGACCGATGGCTCCTCCAGAAAGTGGGTGAGCAGCAGGACAACCTGTTTCTCATAACAGACGTCCCTGAAGATGTGGTGCCGACCCTGCTGGGAAGGGGCAGACAGCTCCTTTTCGGTAGTGGTTCGGTCTACCTTAAATTTCAGAGACCCGGTGGGAAATTTGTTAAGGAACCACCGGTGGTAGCGCAGACCAGCTCTAAGCTGGTCATCAACAACAGCTATGCCCCAGAGTTCCACTCCAGAGCGGCAGCAAACAGGTCCCGATGTAGTCGGGGAAAGTTCTGCTTCTCAACCGCAGGACGGGCACGCGCACTGGGAGGCCATGCTGCTTGGTGAAGGCGATGAGCTAGAACCAGCAGTGGTGCCCTCTGAGGGCGAGGAGCTGTCCATGCGGTTGGAGGAGGAACTCGTTTTGGAGGTGGAGGAGGGGTTGACCAAAAATGGCGTCCCTCTCCCGCGATTGTAAAATCCTCCAAGCCAACCTCCAACACAGCCAAACTGCAACGGCCCAGTTAAGACGCTGGTTGGGGGCAAACAGCACTGCCGTGGCTCTGATCCAGGAGCCGTGGATCAACCGCGGTAGCATTCGAGGGCTCGCCAATTTGAGAGGTAAGCTTTTCGGTACAACTGATCACGATAACCCTAGAACGTGCATCATAACTACTAACAACATCCCAGCACAGCCATTAACAGAGTTCTGTTCCAGGGACCTTTGTGCCATAAGGCTGCAACTGCCCGACACAGCTAGGTGCCGCGAACTCGTGGTGGCCTCCGCCTACATGCCTGCGGAGGACAACCCGCCTCCACATGACCTGTGCCGGCTGGTGGACCACTGCGAGAAGTCGGGCCTCCAGCTCATCGTTGGGGCCGACTCGAACGCGCATCACCCACTGTGGGGCATGCCGGATATGAACAGCAGAGGTAAGACACTTGTTGAATACCTATTTACTACAAACCTTAATGTGCTTAACATAGGTTCTGAACCAACTTTTGTTACCAAGCAGAGCAGAACTATCGTTGATATTACCCTGGCAACGGCGGACATATTTGACGACGTTGGGGGCTGGCATGTGTCCAACGAGGCGTCATGCTCTGATCATCAATGGATACGCTTCGAGATCAACGCAGCGTTCTCCCCAACTGTCCCTAAGAGAAACCCACGCAAGACTGACAGAACCAGGTACAGAGCTATCCTAGGTGAAAGACTTGCTTGGGCTGAGACTCTACCAGATCCGGAGGGACCCGAACAAATCGAACAACAGGTAACAGATTTTACTAATACTTCAATAGACTGCTACCATTCAACTTGCCCGCTTCGCACACCAGCGCCTACCAATATCAAGGGGCAGCCTTGGTGGGGTCCTGATCTAGATAGGATGCGTGCTAAGATCAGAAGACTGCTAAACAGGGCGATGAACACCAGTGCTGATGAGGATTGGGACAACTACAAAGATGCCAAATCCAAGTACAAGAAACGACTACGGTTCAAAAACAGCAACTCATGGAGGAAATTCTGCAGCGACATTGAAACCGTTGATCAAGCAAATCGGGTAAGGCAAATACTAGCTCAACAAGGCAACTCCAGGCTAGGGTTGCTTAAAAAACCCGATGGAACATATACCTCTTCTACCACAGAAACACACAGTCTCTTGTTGGAAACTCACTTTCCCGGAAGTAGAACTATTCAAGAGATTGTGTGGCCGGAAGAGGTTCACCATGAAGCTGTCGACCACTTAGACATAACTAATAATATTATCACTGCTGACAAGGTGAGATGAGCCATTAATAGCTTTAAACCTTTTAAATCAGCAGGACCAGATGGAATCTTCCCAGCAATTCTACAGTGGGGTGGGGAACCCGTCATCAATATAATGGTCCGAATCATGAAAGCATGTCTTAGATTCGGAAACGTTCCCAAAAGGTGGAGAGTAGTAAACGTAATTTTCATACCGAAGCCAGGAAGGAGCGACTACACTAACGCTAAATCTTTCAGGCCGATTAGTCTCACCTCGTTCTTGCTTAAGACTCTCGAACGTTTGTGCGAGAGACACCTGAGAGATGGAGCGTTAAAACATATACCCTTACACAAGAATCAGCATGCATATAGTTTGGGTAAGTCTACTGAATCGGCTCTCCATGCAGTTGTATCCACAATTGAAGAGGTGATTCAAAACAAATGCATCTGTCTTGGAACTTTTATTGATATAGAAGGTGCCTTTGACAAGACGCAGCATAGCAGTATAAGTGCACCTCTAACAAGGCATGGGGTGTCAATAGCTGTAAACAACTGGGTCACAAACATGCTTAACAAACGTATCGTGCGTCTAGCTGGTGAGTCCCTGTCGGCGGAGGTAGTGCGGGGATGCCCGCAGGGAGGAATGCTCTCCCCGCTTCTGTGGAATCTGGTCATTAACGACCTGATTACCAAGCTTAACGCTAATGGATAATAAAGGTAATCCTCATCATAGGTAAATTTGCGAGCACAGTGTGCAACCTTAAACGAACAGCTCTTCGCATCGTGGAGCGCTGGTGTTTAGAATATGACCTGGCGGTTAACCCAACAAAAACGGAAATGGTCATGTTCACTAACAATAGGGCTCTTGGTAGGTATACCCTACCTAAGCTCTTTGTAACGGAACTCCAGCTAGCAACTGAGGTGAAGTACCTGGGCATAACCTTGGACAGCAAGCTCAACTGGAGTAGCCACATTGACAACAAACTAAAGAAGGCGAGTATTGCTTTCTGGCAGTGTCGGAGAATGGTGGGGAAAAAGTGGGGACTTTCTCCCAACATCATTCTTTGGCTGTACGTAACGGTGATCCGTCCTCTTGTCTGCTACGGAGCTGTGGTGTGGTGTACCAGGACCAAACTAACCACAATGGTAAGCAAACTCCAAAGCTTCCAAAGGCTGGCCTGCATGGCTATCACAGGTAGTATGAGAACTACTCCAACAGCAGCAATGGAGGCCATGCTGTGTCTTCCGCCACTCCAGCTGTATATTAAGCAGGAGGCCGCGTCATCTGCGGTGAGACTCAACACCTTAGGACTTTGGAGGAAAAACAGGACCTCACACACCGCCATCCTAGGGGAAGTTTACAAAAAAATTCCCATCTCTATGGCTTGCAGTGACAGAATCCCTACACAAATCCATTTTTGACAAAAAAATACAATATACAGTTACATGAAGACCATCGGGTTGAGGGGCTCGACGTTAAAGAGCTCAGAATTTTTACCGATGGTTCAAAAACTGAAGCAGGCACCTTCTCGGAGGCCCTAAACATCAAGAGAGCCATTCCACTGGGTGCCCATAATACTGTCTTTCAAGCTGAATGCATGGGCATCATCGCGGCCGCTAATGCCATAGCATCGAGAAAGGTAAGAGATTCCTCCATTCGAATACTCTCGGATAGCATGGCCGTCCTACAAGCCCTAAATAGCAACACTATTAACTCAGGGCTAATCTACGAGTGTCACAAACGACTAATGGAGGTATGTCAACATAACCGCGTAATCCTTCAATGGATGAAAGGACACAGCAGATCAAGAGGTAACGATGCAGCGGATGAGTTGGCGCATAAAAGATCTAGCTTGACAGCGTATGGTCCCGAACCTATCATCCCTCTTCCCTTCAAGATGGTACGCACATTTCTGAGAGAGTCGACCAGGAATGATCATGCCACTCTTTGGACAAACCATGAGGAGTGCAGATAGACTAAGCTGGCCTTGCCGTCCGCCGTAGCGCTAGGCTTGCTAAGACCTTGCTTTGACTGAGTAGTCCGCGCATGCGACTGGTGACTGCAGCACTTACTGGCCATGGTTTCTTTAATACACATCTATATGTCCTAGGTGTTACCGACAGCCCCCTTTGCAGAGCCTGCTTGGAGGCAGAAGAAACGGCTGCATGAGTGCCTTACTTATGTCATGTGTGTGTAGGTTGTGTTTGTTATTTGGTGTTGTATACTTGTAAATATATAATTGAATAAATACATTGTTTGTGTGTGTGCGTGGGAGGGGGGGGAGGAGGAGGGGGATGTTTTGATAGGTATGGTTCATAAATTGTAGGTTTGTGAAGCTGAGACCAAAAACTAATAAGCGACTAACTCAATGAGATACTGAAAATCAAGTGGCGATGCAGTAAGGTAAGGTTGACATGGTGCTACTTTTTGCTACTTTTTGCTGTAATTTAAAAATTAATGTTAGTAAGTTTTTACAGATCAGATCAACTCTGACTTTTACCTTCTATTTCCTTCTATTAAATTCAAAGTAACCATCCGCTTGAAAGTAGGTTTACTTTTGCAGAATGGGTCTAAGCCAGAGAAGAATTTGTTGTACATATGAGGTAGCCTGATACACGTACAGTTTGATGCATAATTAGTGCGAGAGAAGGGAATAGAAAATAGCTTAGTGTGTCTGGTCCGTGTCGACGGTACAGACAGTTTTAGCATTTCAGTAACTAAACGGGGGCAGTCCAGAGCACCAGAGCATACGTCATGCAGGAGCGACATATCGGCCACAACACGGCGCTCGGTTAGCGTAAGTAGATTGTGGTGTTTGCATGAATCTGCGTAGTCCGAAATTGGCGTATGTGTGCGGTAGTTAAGAAACTTGAGGAACTTCTGTTGCATAGACTCGATCTCTTTTATGTTAGTTATGTATTGTGGATTCCAAACAGGGCTACAGTATTCAAAGAACTTTGCATGGGATGTCAGAACGTAGGTAGATAGCAACACCGTCATCAGCCTTGCCTATCCTATCCTATCCTGTCGTTCCGGTAGAGACTGAAACCTGGCAGAGCATACATGGCAGAAGAAAGAGATGGCTTGGGAAAAGATTCCGAAACAAGAATACCATGTATGTTCAGATCACTAAAAGCTACAAGAAGGTCAGCATAGCTGTTATGAATGCTTTATGCATTAATATGAACAACGTTGAAGTTCGCACCAAGGTTTGAAAACACCCGTTTCAAGTTATATGACAGCGAATCATCCGTTGTTGACCCAACACTTCCCGCGCTAACAGAAATATCGTTATAACAAGCAGAGAAGAAGCTATTACTAAAGTTGTAGGTATCCCTGGACTAAAATAAATATACTAATATAATGAATACAATATATATATATATATATATATATATATAATGGACTATTTCATGAAACGGGATACATCGTGGAACAATCACTAACACACAGAGCATTATGTGATGTCTTCCAAGCCGATACGGCTACGGCGACTGCCAAAGACCTAAAGCGGGCGTCGCTGGTGTGCCCGAATGTGGCTGACGTAGCCAATCTTGGCCTTAAACGTTTTTCCACAGGTTGCACATTTAAGTGTGCCGTTCTCATAATTATAGTTAATGGCTGCAGGTGTTCGAGCCGTGGCTTCATCTCGCTTCTTGTCCAGGTCAGCGCGACGCCGTGCTTCGAATTCAAAAATCTTCTTTTGTGTGAGATGCCTCCATTCTGGTCGCTGGGCTGCACGATCTTCCCAGGTGTCCGGGTCTATGTCGCAGCGCTTCATATGCCTCTTTAACACGTCTTTAAAGCGTAGAAACTGGCCACCTTGCTTGCGCTTGCCTTCTTGGAGCTCTGCATAAAAGACGCGCTTAGCCAGCCTCTCATCGGGCATGCGGGAGAGGTGTCCGCACCAGCGCAGTTGTCGCCGTATCAGATAGGCTTCAATACCGCCAACATTCGCTCTGCGTAGCACCTCTGTGTTGCGAATGCGATCAGTCCATTTGATATGCAAGATATTACGAAGACACTTGAGGCGAAACCTATCCAACGTCCGGATGTGCCTCCGGTACAAACACCATGTCTCCGCTGAGTACAGAAGATTTGGCAGCACCGTAGCCATGTACACTGCGATCTTGGTAGTCCGACTTATATCACGCGAACGGAACAACCTCTGTTCCAGCTTCCCGAAAGTCGCTGAAGCAGCGCCGATTCTGCTGTTGATCTCAGCGTCTAGGTCTCTACGAGATGTTATCGTGCTTCCCAGGTATCTGAATTTTTCTACTTGCTTCAGAGTATCTCCTCCTAGGCTTATTTATAGGGGTAACCGCCACAAAACACAGGTCGTCAGCGTACATTATCTCTGTGATGATACAATGAGAGACTTTAGTGTGCGCCCTAAGTCTAGATAGGTTGAACAGCTTTCCATCCATCCGGAAGAGGATATAAATGCCTTCTGAAGTGTCTTTTAGGGATTCTCTAACCACCACGGCAAAATACAAGGCGAACAGAGTAGGTGCCAAAACACATCCTTGTTTGACTCTACAGGTAACGGAGAAAAACTCTGTCTGTTCGCCATTTGCTGAAACGCAACAGGTCATGTCATCGTGGAGGAGACGAATGAGCCTTATAAACTTTTCCGGGCACCCATACTTCTCTAGAACCAGCCATAGGGCTTCGCGAGGAACGCTGTCGAATGCTTTCTCCAGATCTACGAAGCAGAGGTGGAGGGGTTGTCCTTGCTCTTTGCTTTTCTCTTGTAGCTGCCGCAGACTAAAGATAGCTTCACTTGTCCCTCGTTCTGGCCTGAAACCAAACTGGCTTTCTGGTAGTATTTTTTCGGAGATTGGTATAAGCCTATTCAGTAGGACTTTAGCAAAAATTTTCCCAGGAATACAGAGCAGTGATATGCCACGGTAGGAGTTACAATCGGAGCGGTCTCCTTTATTCTTGTACAGAGTACATATACGCGAGATCTTGAAGTTATTTGGTACAAGTTCTTCACTCCACATCAGAGAAAATAATTTCCAGAGGGTATTGTGTAGGTTCTCTCCGCCGTACTTAAGAAGTTCTCCAGGAATGTCGTCCACTCCGACCGCCTTCTTGTTTGGTTGATTTTTTATTGCTGCAACTACTTCATCAAGCGTGGGTGGTTCACTTAGTTCAGTTGCTTCGGGAAGTTTTCGGAGTCCTCTAATGTGCTGCAGATCAGCTGCCCGGTCTACATTAAGCAATTGATTGAAGTGCTGCGCCCACCGATCAAGAACGTCTTTTTTCGTAGTAAACCGCAGAGTACCGTTCATAGACTTCAATGGCACATTTATACGAGGCGCACTTCCGACTAGCTTCCTTACTTCAGCATGAAACAAACCAAGTCTATTGTGCTGGGAAAGCCAGTTGATGTAGTCAGCCTTCTTTTTCCACCACTGATCCTTCGCCTCGCGTGTAATGGTTCGAAGTGCCGCCTTACTTTTTTTTATCTCCTCCAAAGTCTCCCTTGAATTCCTGCCTCGCCGAAGACGTAACAGAGTGCGGTGTTTTGCAATCGCTTTAGTGATCATTTGATCGTTCTCGTCAAACCAGTCTTCGTTAGTCCGGGTTGTTTTCCCTAACGTTTGAGTGGCCGCATCGATTACTTGCGTACACAGGAGTTCCCATGTCCCCTGAAGTGCACCTTTTGTGTCCAGCGTTGAGATTGCGCTATTTAAAGCCTGAGAGTAATTTGCTTAGATTTCTAAGCTGGATAGCTTATTTGTGTCAAGGCGGAGGGTTTTAGCTTTGTTGCTTCGGATCGGAGGACGAAGTTTCAGTTTCATCTTCGTTACCACTAATTTGTGGTCCGTCCAGCATTCGGCACCACGCATAACTCTAGTAACAAGTACTTGTGAGATGTCGGCTTGTCTGACAATGGCATAGTCTATGAGGTGCCAATGTTTTGACCTTGGATGCATCCATGTAACCTTATGTTTTGAAGGGAGTCGAAAGTAGGTATTGGTTATAGCCAAGCCAAATTGCGCACAGAGGCTTAGTAACATTTGGCCATTACTGTTCATGTTACCAATACCATGCCGTCCTAGAACACGAGGCCAAGCATCAAAGTCACGTCCAACCCTTGCGTTGAAATCTCCCAACAGCAAGATTTTTTCCGTGGGACTAATTTTCGCCAGGGTATCTGATAGCTCTCATAGAATTTTTCTTTGATATCATCGGTATTCGTCATTGTTGGTACATACACACTGATTAAATTTAAAAACCTCTCATTGTCCATGTGAAGGCGCAAAGTGATGACACGGTCAGATGTGTATATAGGATACTCGCTTAGGTTCTTAGCGATGGAGGTTTTGATCGCAAATCCTACCCCGGAGCGCCTTGTTTCAGAGGTGGGAGTCCCTTTCCAGTAAAAATAGGAAACTTGAATGTTGACTTCAGACAGAAGCATGAAACAGAAACCGAAAAATAAATACACACATTATTGAAGGTGAACAAAAATAAATGAATAAAATAAACTACCTTGTTGGGAAAATGGGTATTACCCGTCTATTGCGAATTGGAAAGGCGCTTCTATAACGTTAAATAATATTTTATTCGGAGAGAATGTGTTTCCTATTCTTAGATATAAGACAGCAATGTTTTTTGGTAACTAAGCAACAACATACGTCAAACTCCCAAGAGGGAAAAACCGGGAGGCTACTTTATCAGCCCAATACAAAATCAAACAAGTGCTGAGGCAGTTTCCTGGTTCGCCTTGACCGTGCGTTAATAGTCTTAGTAGTGTCCGTATGCTCAGTCAGTTCTGTTTCACATCGTCTATGAGTCGAGTCAAGTGCACATTCGTTATGCAGTTCTAAGGGGAAAATACGTTGGACAGGTCTAACTTTAGATCCAGCTGAAGTTCGTACTCGCACTACTCTAGCGACGCCATCGGCACCAGGCCATACTTCTTCGACGATTGCCAATGGCCAGGTGACACGCTTGCCTTCAGTTTCTAACAAGGCAATGTCCCCAACCTGAAGCGGTTCCTGTTTAGCTTGCTGACGTTTTTGTACCAGCAAGCTGATGTACTCGTCTTTAAAACGTTTCCGTATATCGTCACGTAAACCTTGACAGTAACGATAGCTGATGTTAATTGCTTTTTATCGACCTCATCAAAGTCGGTCGTTTGGTGGGACCACAGTGGTTGAATAAACATCGAGGGAGTCAGTGGTTGCAGCTCCTTTTGACCACCCAAGTACGTGAGGGGCCTGCTGTTTATGACAGCCTCGCAGTCACATAGCACCGTCTGTAGCTCTGTAAGGGATACGGAGGCTTTTCCTAAAACTCGGCGCAGGATTTGTTTCAAGAATCCAATCATACGCTCGTAGAACCCTCCCCACCAAGGAGCAGCCGGAGGCAAAAAGTTCCATTTTATCCTCGTAATTGAGGAAAAACGTTCTATTTCGTCCCAATCAAGGGAACTAAACGCATTGTCGAGGCCTCAAAAATTGGTAGCATTATCGCTAAATAATCGCTCTACTCTTCCTCGCCGTGCCACAAAACGCCTCAGCGCCATCAAGAACTCGCCTGTTGATAGCGACTCGACTACTTCTAAGTGCACAGCACGGTATGTAGCGCAAGTAAACAGGACGATCCAGGCCTTGGCTCCCGAGCGTAATGTCAGAGGACCACCAAGGTCGACGCCTGAGAACTGAAACGCGCTGCTAGCTTCCATCATTTCCACTGGTAAAACTCCAGTGGGCGCCTGACATCGTTTTGCCTTAAACCGTTTGCATCTAATGCACCGATGTATAATGTTACGGACTAACTTCCTGGCTCCGATAATCCAATAGTTTTGACGTAAACTGTTGAGTAAGGTCTGTGCTCCAGCATGCTTCAGCTCGATGTGCCTTCTCTCCACAAAACGCTTGACTATCGTGTCTGCTCCAGGAAGAATTTCGGCAAACTTGAAATCGTAGTTTTCGCTTCCAAGTGACAACTTCGTGTTTAGCCGTATAATGTCATTATCATCTTTGAAGGTTTGAATATTATTTTGACTCGGTAAAGAGTCTTTATACTTTTGTTTTATTAACCTTATCAATACATTCTCAGCGTATTAGAATTCCTCGTAAGTCAGTTCCTTTGATTAGGATTTATTCTTGAATCTTAACATCCAGCAAATCATTCTGACCAACTTGGTATAACTTGAGAAGTAGGTTAATCTATATAAGAAAGATTCTTCCTTGACAAGAATAGCAAAAATACCAGTCTTCTTGCGTTCTTCGTTAGCGTCTGACGCGTTTAATGTGAAGTCTGTAGCTGGCCAATATTCTTCGTCAAGCCGTTACCACGCTGGACCCTCCCACCATTTACTTTCCAAGAGTCCCTTCGGGTCCACACCCCTGGAAGGCAGGTCTGCGGGGTTTAGATGACCTGGAACATGTTTCCATGCAGAGGTAGAACTCAGATTTCTTATCTCCCTGACACGGTTGGACACAAATACGCTCCATGGTCCATCGCATTTGATCCATGTGAGTACTACGCTTGAGTCTGACCAATAATATACGACTAAGTTCGGTATAGCTAACGATTCAATAGCTGTTACAGATAGCCGGCTAGCAAGTGTAGCAGCAATCAGCTCCTGTCTCGGAATAGTAATTTTATCAACTGGCGTAACTCTCGACTTAGCTAGAACAAGGCTTAAATTAACCTTTTCACCTACTTTTGATCGTAAAAATATGCAGGCAGAATAAGCGTCCTTACTTGCGTCAGAAAACACGTGTAAGGAGGTTTCACACTCCTTTATGGACATACTTGTAAGCCGTCTGGGGATAATGCAATCGGTGATGACATAAGATTGTTCCAACCATTTTCTAAAATCTTTAGCCAAATTATCGGGTAATTCTTCATCCCAAGAAAGTTTCAGACGCCACGCCTTTTGCATAATCATTTTGGGGACTATTGTCGAGGGGCAGGTTACTCCAATTGGATCGAAAACTCTTTGTGCTACCGATAATCATGTTCTTTTTGTCAGTTTTATATCAACATTGTTGAAACTAACGTTGCACTGTAAGGTATCATTTTTGACATTCCAAATTACCCCTAATATCGAGGTGTTTTCCACACTATTGTCAACAATGAAGGGACTCGTGATCCAACCTCTAAGGTCAAACATACCGCTAAGCATTACCTCCTTGGATTCGCTCATGAACTTCTCTAAATCTTCCTCAGTATCCAAACTAGTGACGTAATTGTCTACGTAAAACGATTTCTTCAATTTCATCGTAGTTTCACTGAATCGTTCCGCACAAGTATCTAGGTGGTGATTGATGGCAGCTACGAGATGGAATGGGCTAGATTTTACTCCGACAACGACGCGTCTGTGGCGGTATGTGATCATCCTTCTGCCTTCTTCATCCATCTTGGACCACCATAAGAACCGAAGATAATCTCGATCTTCTGGAACGAGTAAAATCTGAAGAAATGCCTTCGCTATGTCGGCTGTCACTCCAAATTTGTTTCTCCTGAAATTGATCAACAGATTAGGAATTTGTTCGAGAAGGTTCATACCTTTTTCTAGGCACGAATTTAAGGATATTCCATTCCTATCTCTGGCTGAGCCATCAAAAACTGGGCGGATCCTCATTGTCAAACTGGACTCTTTTATGACCGCATGATGCGCAAGATAGTAACCTTGAATGGACTGGTCAGGCGCTTCTTCGATTATGTTTAACTCTAACCACTCGCGAAATGCATTGTCATAATCATTAAGCTTACCAAGTTGTTTGAGACGAGTCATGGTGCTATCCATCCTCTTCTTGGCTAGATTATAGTTTGTTTGTGGACGCGGCACATCACGCCAAGGCAAACTCACCTCGTAACGACCTTCCTCATTAACCTTGATATTTTCTCTAAAAGATTTAAGAATCTCTTCGTCGCGGGTAGACTTGGTTGCTTGTACTGCGGGATCCCTTATACCTATCGCCTTCAAAGTCCATAAATCTGTAATATCAATCTTTGTTAGGCAGTGAAGTGTCGTTGTCGAATTTCTCACAGAACTATAAACACCTGATATAGTACCTTGTACGGTCCATCCCAATTTAGTGTTTATTGCGGTTAAATTATTCTCTAGCTGTATCACCTCACCAGTCAACAGTAAGCCAGAGAAGTCAGCTCCAATCAACAAACTTACCTCGTCGGGGCAGTCAGTCATCGAGGCATTTAGAGCGATATTGTTTTGACGCAGTTGCTCAAATATTACAGATGACTTAATTTTAGGTAAAAAACCACAAATATTTATTTGTTCTACAACAGATAAATTCGTATAAAAGTTGTTTTGAATGTTCTTGACGCAGATGTCAAACACTTGACATTCTTCTTCTTTCATCTGGAACCCGCCGAACAAACAATGTGTCATTACCTCTTTCCTAGAAGGTTTTAGGCCAAGTTTCTGTATAATGTCTTTTTTCAAATAAGACCTTTGAGCGCCGCTGTCAACCAGTGCTCTGATACAGACCTCTTTCTTGCCGTGTACGACTTTAACTACTAGTGTTTAGAGTAAAGTAGTGGTTGACGTCTTTAGTTGACATGACAAGTTGCTCGATGTTTCCTCTTGTTTATTGCAGCTATCAGCCGCCATGTCTGCGCACAGTATGGTGAAATGTCGTTTCTTGCAGAACAAACATTTGGGAAAACTCTTGTATTTTTTTGCAATATGATTGCTTTTCAAGCAAATTGAGCACGCTTTCATTAAAGCTAAGAATTTAATGAATTCTGCACGCTCTTGTATTGTCATTTTAGCTGCTTTATAACATTTAACAGCTGAGTGGCCGTCTTTGCCGCACCATACGCACGATGATATCGTTTGTTTGGGGAAACCTTTCTTGCTTCGTTTAGTTTCTGCCAAAAAACACCCGGTGGGTGGCCTTGGCTCTACAATCTTTGTTTCATCCAACTCGTACCTTGCAAGATGAATTATCTCTTCAGATTCTACCTCTTGTCTCAGGAACTGCATCAGGTTTGCTAGGTCTCTGGCGTCTCGACGACTGCGATGCCATGCACGAAGAATGTTCTCAGGTAGTGCTGACTCGATCATGGGAAACAGCATCGATGCATACTTGTCCTTTGTCACGCCGAGAGTGTCCAGTGCCTGCAGGTGTGTTTGAAGGCTGTCCTAGAGATTCGATAAGTCGGTTGGCTCTTCTTTGCGCTGCATTAAAGACAATAAACCTCTGACATACGTCTCGATGAGAACGTCGTCTCTCGCAAAGAGTGCCTTTAGGGCTTCGACCGTTTTCCCGTAGTTTTCTGCACACGGTGGGTAGCTTTCGACCAGCTGTCGCGCGCTGCTATTAGGGGTCATAGACTGAACTAGATATTGGAATTTGTCACTGGAGTCCATAGCTGGATCCTTGTGTATCTTCTTAAATTGTCCCCAGAACAACAACCAAGACTTGACATTACCGTCAAATTTGATCAGCTCCAACTTAGGCAAGGAAGGAAGTCGCTGCTTGCCAGATTTAGGTTTACTGCTGGATTCTGCAGAGTGTAGTGAGGATGCACTATCGATGCGCGGTAGCTTGTTCGAAAACATTGACCTCACCTTGTGCCAGCGAATTTTGTAATTCATCGCCTTTTCTTGGTCTGCTTGGTACACGGCTTCGTCAAAATCTTCAACCGCGCACCATAAATCCCGCACTGCTGCTTCAGCCTCGAACAGACTCGAAACTGCCTCCGACAATAGGTCGAACAATTGACCCACGTCTTCGTCATTTGTTTCGACTACTCGTACTGTTTTATCTGCGAGGCTTGTAAATTCCCTCCTATACTGCGTACGTTTACGCTTCCAGGTCTCCATATTTTTATTCACGGTCGCCACAATATTGCGAATTGGAAAGGCGCTTGTATAACGTTAAACAATATTTTATTCGGAGAGAATGTGTTTCCTATTCTTAGATATAAGACAGCAATGTTTTTTGGTAACTAAGGAACAACATACGTCACACCGTCCAAATTGTGATAGCGAGTGTGGAAAAGATGTTTATTTCTTGGCTTTAGTCAGATCAGCGCATTGATGTGACGCTTGGCAGTGCCGGGCACCGAAGAGGCAGCCACTGCACCTGAAGCAGCGCCAGCCGGCTTAGCAGAAGATATCTTAGCAGGTTCCGACTGCCAAACAGAAGGAGGGAACTTGCTGGTGTGAACCAGAAGCTCCGACACACGCTCCACCTTCCGTCTGGATTTCTCAGGAAGCAGCAAGACGATCCTGCCCTCTGTAGTCCAGCAATTCTGCACACCTAAGTGCTTCCTGGCAGCCATAAACACCTCATGCCTCGTCTTTGTTAAAAACTCGTTTACTGTGACTCTGGATCCCTTCAATGCAGTCTTGCCTTTCCAGGCCTCTGAGCGAGCACTAAAGGTCGAAAACCTCACCAGCAACGGACGGGGATGAGACGGATTTTTCGTGGATCCTAGTCTATGCACTACACTGATGTTGGACACACATTCGGGGGACAAATTCATTTGTTTGGACAATACTGCACGCCCAATGTCATCGGTGTCCTCATTCTCCACTTCAGGAACACCATGGAGAAGAAGCACCTTTCGTCTGGACGCCATCTCAAGACGGTCCTGGCCAGCAAGCAGCAACTCCATCTGTGCGCGCAGCAAGTCAAGGCAGTTCCAAGTGAATGCCTTAAATTCTACGAACTCGCTGGCGATGGTGTTGAGATCGGGTGGGCTGCTGGACGAGGACATGGTGGCGGCCTCCCGAAGGTCCTTCTCATATTGTGACATCCTGGAGTTGAAAGTGGTCACTATCTTCTCCATATTGTTGTTCAGTTTTGTGTAGAGCTACATTGTTATATGAATTCCAGGTATGTATATTGAAAATATGATTTACCCAGTGATGTTATGGGTCCAGGCCTAGATTTATAATAAAATTACAGACATTAAACTATTACTTCAATTGAAATTAATTTAAAATAGATAGACAGAGTTTTTAACTGTTGCTTGTTAAGCTACCCTCCAAAAAAAGGCATCATCGAATGGCACATGTAGGCTTGCTCCGCCAAAAGAGAGTTTAAGGCATTTTGAGAATTGGGCATTTTTCGAATTAGGCATTTGTAGAATTGGGCATTTTTTTAAAAGGCATTTATGCAATTAGGCATTAATAGACTGTTAGCCATTTGTCGTCTAATTCGCCAATATATAGATTATTTAGAAAAATTATGACAACATAATGTGCAGTTTATTAAATATTTATTTGACTTATCTAATAAATTTCGGGATTGCTAATATGTCAATTATATATAGCATTTGAAATCATTGTTCCTGTTTCATAATCATTTTTTATGACCAGCAGGAAAAAAAATCCAATATGATAACCATAACAAGGAATTCCGCATGCTGTTACTAATTATTATATTTTTTTTTATTATGACCGGTGTCACAAAACTAATACTTTTAATGTATTGCGAAGTGTTTGTGATATGTTCGGTAGTAAAACAATGATTTTCTATATAGGTTAGAAACAATCTAAGGGCTCTGGAGGGAAACTACCTAAAATCCTTAAGATAGCTCATTTTACTTGAAGGAAATACTCTTTTATTTTTAAATAATCAAAACAGATTTCAGGGACCCTGTTTAAATTCGCGATTGCCACCCGGGATTCAAACTAGCTAAAAATAAAAATAAAAGACACTCGCTTTTTTATTTCACTAGTCGATACTGTCAATGTTAAAAATACATTCATCAAAGAAACATTAGTGCTTACAGTCGTCTGTCGTACAAGATATCCATAAAATCTTAAATTTATTACTCAAGTTCCTTAATCAACAATACCTAAAAAACCACTTTCAACAAGTAAAAGACTGAAAAAAAATCCTATTAAAGGTCTTAAATTAATTTGTTTCTCAAAATATTCTTTGCGTAAATGCACTTTTTCATACGATTAAACCAATTTTCAAAACATTTGTGCAACTCCTCCGTGGTGTCACACCCAAATGTTTAGTGTAGGATTTATTGTATTTGACACATGCCTATGTCTAGTCTAAGGATGCCTTAATCTCATGGTAGGTCACATGCCTGTCTGTTTCAATCATACGGCGCACAGCATCGATGTTTTTGTTGTTCACAGCGGTGGACAGGCGACCATCACGAGATCCGTCACTGAGATTGACAGGACCGCGCTTGAATTCTGCAGACCAGCTATAAATAGTCATCTTGCATGGTGCTTCATCGCCAAAACCAGATTAAAGCCGAGCGAGGCTATGCTGACCTGTCAGATCACACTTAAAATCGGAGAAAATCATACAATGAAAAATTTTCCGAGTTAAAACTATGTTATTACGCAATTTTTAAAATGGCGCCGCAATTTAAAAGCAATTGAAAGTCAGATGAAACAAAACTCTTCTACCGCCAAAGAGTTTTATTTTCAAATGTTGTAATTACTTTTTTTATATTGTTTATGAAAGTGGCCAGTTTCGGAATTTTTTGTGTGACCTATGTAATTCTACATAACATCCAAAGATTTTACGAAGTACAAGCTTGTTAATGTGTCTCTAAGTAACCCATTCGCTACTCTGCTGGCCGGAAAAGAAAAATAATGACATAACAATTAAGGAATTTTTTATGTTGTTTCCCCACAAGTAATAATAATAATAATAATACCTTGGACACTATTGAATCACATTGATCTAGCCCCAAACTAGGATTCCCTGAATCTTGGGTACTAGACAACGATACATATACTTATACTTATAAATGCACACAATATAATCTTGAGTACTCTTGGAGATGGCGCTGGTGATTTTGAGGCTGTTTATGTGTCAAAGTGTCGTCAAGTTCTATAAAGTTCATCTCATAATATGTGGCATCCTATCCTCATTTGTGGTAATTTTTTCGAAATTGAAATATTACGTGACGTGTTTTGAGACTGTACAAGAACTCTAATGACGCGTCCGCACGCTCGGCAAGCCTCCACAAGCCGGCACAAATTCAAGCGTGTGGAGAGGTCGCTTGGCTTGGTTTGCGGGAGCTTGTAGTCGATCCGATCAAGTATCGGTTTTTTGGTCACAAGTCAAAGGGTTTTGCCGCAAGCGCTTGCGGCGCATCCACACGCTTGTGCCTACTCAGTCTCGTTTGTGGCGGACAGACGTGTGACGTGACGTAAAAATATATCTAACTGGTCAACTGCTTTGCTGGAATGTTACCAAGGTGAGCCATGCATTTGGGACTCCGACAATAATGATCATAAGGATAAAAGAAAAGTAGCCGATACATGGTTTTAGTATTTGAAAATAAAAACAAAATTTTAATTTTTACTAGGAATTGAAACTCAATATCTTGCTAGGTAATAATTGTCCTTTGTATAAGAATGATGATGAAATCAAATTGATATTAGATTTCAAGATCTCTTTTTATAAGAACAAATGTTTATTTAAGAGATTTAATCCTCAAAATAGTACTATCGCTTAGTAAAATAAAAAAGCGAATGTTTTTTTTTTTATTTTCAGCTGGTTCGAATCTCGGATGAGACAAGTAAAATTTAGAAAATATTTAAACGCAGTTTGTTTCTTTTAAACAAACTCTTATTTAAAAATAGCTATCTTATGTATTTAAAGGTAATTTCCTTCCAGGACCTATAGTTTTTTTTTTCATCTGTGTAATTATCTGAATAGAAGATTCCTGTTTTTTTTAAACGAGTGGCACAATGTTGACTTAATCGTCAATCCACTACCTAAATCTCCAAAATTAACGCACAATTGTTCAAATGGCGAAGCAAGCTTTAAAATGTGCCGCCTACCAGAATATTTTCAATGCCCCCATTAATTCTCGTGCTTCAAGAGATTCAATTCAAACTGAATGAATGAATTGAGATTAAAATTATTAAATTAAAAAAGACATGATTTATCTAGATGAAACAATTAAAAAAAAAATATTAACATTCATTCCTTTACTCATTGTGGCCAAGTTATTTTCCAGAAACTGTACCTGCCCGCTGATACCTTTTTAGAGACTTAATTAAAACAAGATTTACTGCCATAGTCTGTTTTCATTCTTTATAATGTAAATCCCCATGTCGTTAAATTAATAAACATTTGAAAATCATAAAAGCGTTTGAATTGAGACAGAAAAAATAATGAAAGTTTTAAAACAAAAAAATCCGTTTTAGAAGTCCCCCCTACCGCCTTTTCAACATTCTCATCTGGCAACACTGATGCGCTCAGCAGCGCACTGAGTTTTCAGTCTTGTAATAAATGGTTTTACCGGGATCACGTCTATTATTTATCAGTAACAATTTAACTATTTTAATAAATACCTTCTATATGGACGATACTATACGTTAAAATAGAAGCCCTTGTGTAATTTACACGCTGTATCCTGAGTGGTTAAAGAGAGTAGAGCCTAGTTCCAGCAAAAACTATACACGAATATTAAACCTAGTTCGAGTTATTTAGGTTGTTAACTTTATCTCATATTTTTCTATTATTTAATATTTTATTCTACTGCAGTTATCACAGGGAGATATCTGCCAGTTGACGTTTATGAGAACCACCTGAAATTTCTAGGGATAAAATTTGATTGCATGAAATTGATTTTGTTAGAACTTGTTAGATATCTTCTATAATAACCGCAGTATAAAATTTAAATTTCCATGGCCTTAAAACAAGTCTTGGTATTAGATAAATAAAGCATATTCTGAGTATAATGGCGTTTTAGAATGCAAGTGGTTACCTTGGTGATGTTCATGTTTTAAGTCTAATCTGAATCGCTAAAAGCTTGTGTTAACTCCAATGGCCTATGTTCTGTCCTGGTACCCACTTGCTGGACGCTGAGTTGCTGGACACTCTGTATAGTGTGTGTGCAAGGATGTCGGGTTGTGTCAGAGGCGGATTAAATGTCGAGAACGCCCTGGCCTAGGCAAGCACCACATCGACGCGGCGCCCCTCGAGCGGCTATATAAATTAAAATAACTAGTACGAACTTATAAGAATATATCAATGTTTTATTTTTCACATTAATTTTCGTGGCTCTATAATCTAATCGGCGCATTTGAAATAATTTTTTATTTCGAATCGCTGTTTTATTAAAACATCATCTTGTTTTTCAAAACTAGATCCACCACCGAATAAAAATAAAAAGGTCCAGAGAAACTTTTTCTGCGTTGGAGAGCAAAAAAGCCATTTTGTGGCATGTTTTTTTTTTAATCCATAAACGTGTGATTCTCATATTCTCTTAAAATAAAATAAATTAATGTAGCCCATCAATGTTCCCAGCGGGGTGCTAAGGCCTTTATCTGGATACGAATAAGATAGTCTCGTAAGCAATGATAAATCAGCATTTATATTTCGATGAAAGCCATTCAGTGAAATACATTTTGTTTCTTTATCTTATTGATATCCCACTTGATTGGGTCACAATCAACGATAACCAGTATATGTTGCGACTGCTTCACAACTTCTCCTGCTGACGGAGTAGGCATTGGCGTGGGCCGGCTCGAGCAATTCTTGTGGTCCTTTAGAATTGATAAGTTTGTTCGACGATGCGAAACATCTACAATCTTCGAGCTCTACATCTCTATTAATACAAGAATTTTAACTAAAAGGTTGGAAAAAATAATGCAGTTATTTTAACTGTCGGGATATATAGGTTATAGAGTAAAATTAAAATGTATGTATCCGCCAATCCAAGGTGTGTGGTGTGTCACACAAATAGACCAGAAGCGCTACTTTTTACTTTTTGGTACTAAGGTTCATACGCTTCGGTTCACCATTCACTCTCGGTCTCGCTTTAGAAACACGTAACGCGCATTCAAACTGTAGCTCAACTCTAGTTATTAATATAAATTCATCATCTTTAAACTTAAAAAACAACAAATTAAACGAGGTAGGTACCTACCAGTAAAAAATCTTAAAAAAGAGGGCTAAACTTAAACCAAAATGATCTTCACAACAGTAAGCTCTACTTTTATTTCCAAAAGAATCTGCTCTCTACGGAGTTCATTTATTTTTTAAATTTTTGAGCTTAATGGCACACAAAAAAAATACTTATTTGGTGTTTCACACTCGAGTTCACTCTCACTGCAAATGGGCTCAATGCAATATTTATTGGTCATTTGAGTTTTTATTCGCGCTTGAGCCAAATGAGCCCGACCGATCCGATCACCTGACTCGTAAAGTGACGTCATCGCTGATCCTACATGCTGCGCTCAGTCAACAAAATAATTTCCCAGGGAGTCGAACTATGAGCTTTAATAAAGTTCCCTGCCGTAGCGTATGGTGTGTGGCGAAATTTCAACCTACGTGGGGGCGGGATGAAGAACGACATGTACTGGCAGGTTGGGCCATCCATGGATTTTAATGGCCTCCCTAGTGAGTGCGTGTTTTCTTCTCAGCTGTGAGGGTGGAATATAACTGAGTGTCGGTAACCATTGCAGTGGAGTTGATTGGATGATACCTGAAATGCATCTCATGATCTTTTTGAGCTCCACATCTATCTGGTTAGTGTGGGCGCTATTAAGCCATACAGGTGAGCAGTATTCCGCCGCAGAGTACACAAGACTGAAGCCAGTAGTATGGAGTACGTCGGCGCTTGCTCCCCAAACGGTTCCAGTCAGTTTATGCAAGATGATGTTGCGTGTCTGGAGCTTTTTTCCTCATTTTATGGGTGTGATGTTTGTAAATTAGCGCTTTGTCAGTGTCACCCCAAGGTATCTTGGATAGGGGTTATATTTGAGATAGGTCGCTGCCAGGGCTACCTGTGGTTTGTGTTTGGGTGGGGGTCAGGTGGAAAGTAGACACTTCCGTGTTAGTAGCATTTGGGATTAGCTTTCACTTCTCAAAATACTTAAGTGTAATAATAATACTTCAATATAAGTATCTGTATATCTCGGCTCAAGACATCTTCAGATTTTTGGAATGTCTTATCTTGGAAGGTTATGGCGATGTCATCTGCGTATGTGAATTTCCGTGCTTTGGTTATTGGCAGGTCATGGGTATACAGATTAAAAAGAAGTAGAGCCAGCTTCGAACCCTCTGGCAGGCCAGCTTTGTTTAGCTTTCTTACTCGGCTTTGCTTGTCAACAAGATGCACGACAAACTCTCTGTTGCATAGCATGCTGTTTAGGAGACTACATAATTTACGAAAAGGGACCGCTTTGATCAGTTTGTACATTATTGCCTCAAGACTGTATCATAGGCCGCTGTAAGATCTATGAATACTACCACTGTTTTAAGTTGTTTCTGTTCTATCGGCACTACTCCATCGATAACTGGAGTTAGCCGATTCGAGAGCAGTCTTTCTAGCAGCTTGTACATAGAGATTAGCAAAGCTATCGTCCTATAGCTCGCTGGGTCTTCTGGTATATTTTCTGGCTTCAGGACAGCAATGACTTTCGACTTGTTAAAATCTCGAGGTAGTTTGTTATTTTGGAGTATGTCACAGAAAAATCACGATGAGCCAGGATCTACATCTAGGGCCCAGGTTTTTAAGAAATTCATTGTAGACGCCATCATATTCTGATGCTTTATTAAGAGCAAGGTTTTTGATAGCATGGTTTGTTTCCGATGGAGAATTTTCGTGACAGGTATTCGTCTACAGGGAGTTTGCTCCTTTCTTCCGTGAGGCCACGCTTAATATGTTTGGTAGCAGCTTTATCTCCTTTAGACCTTGAGACGTCGACAATTCTGTTAGCCATGGCGTTAGTTTGTTTTTCGGGAACCGGGCTAGTAGATCGCCTTGTGTTTCCCGTCAGCTTGTTGAGAACCCGCTAAGCCTTTCTGCTCTATGTCTTAAAGTATATATAATAATATACTTTGGACGGTTTCGATCCACTTTGCTCTTCTATTTTCATTCCATTCATTGATTCCAGCAATTTGCCTCCAGCCTCGCAGTCTCCGGTGTGCAGATTATTATTCTTATTCTTCATACATTTTCTCAGTCTCTTTAGTCCAGAACGGAATGTAATATTTCCTTTATCCTCTCGGTATATGCTTTTTTGCTGTCTTTTTTATGTTTTTTACGAAGCGGTTGTAGTTGTCAACCTTAGCGCGTATCCATCTGACGGCGGCATCTATTGCAGTTCCTAATTTCAGCCAATTCACTTTTTGTAAATTCCACCTGGGAAGCGCTATAGAGTTGACGAGAGGAACTTTGACTCCGATATCCACAAGAATTGGCTGTTGGGGAAGTCCGGTCATATTCGAAGTGTGGTGGGCAGTGGGTTGCCTGACATGTCACAGGATAATCTTTATTCCATCTTGCTGACTTGAACGATCGCCTGTGCTTGGCGTTAAATATAAGCTGTATGTCATTGGTTTCTGCCCACTGAACGAGATCAATTCCATTTTGGTCGTCAGAGTCATACCGCCAGTTGGTGTAGTGGTTATTGAAGTCTCCGGAGTAATGGCATGGGTGGGGGTACATCGAAATCCCAATAGTCCAGGTGGAACACGGAGGCTTGTAGATGTTGGTTATGGTGAGGTCTCTTATTTTTACAGCCATTGCAGAAAAGTTTGACTTCTGGTCATAGCCGAGTGGCGAGACATCTGATAGGTCGTTCAAAGCGTACGTGGCGATTCCATATTGGGCATGTTTCATGGATTGGATAATACAGTAGTACAAGGATATGTATAGTCCCTATTTGGATAAGATCCTCTTCATTCTTAGCATGAGTCTCTTGTATGTCAATTTTCAGCTGTCAGGATCTTAGTTAGTAGGTCGCACTTTGCCGAGCTTATGCGTTTAATTTTTAACAGAGTCGTTTACTAGGACCGATATCTTTAGTCGAAAGGCTCTCAGAAGAGCCGTAGAGTTATTTTGACAGTGTCATAATTATATAATTGAACGACTCAGACTTAGTTTTTGCCGTGAGGTCTTAAGGACAGGTACGGCAGCCAAAGGTTTTTTGTTCGATTAGCACCATCCGGGGGACCCGGGGGCTGTGGTAGGTAACTCCTGCGGACGCGAACAACTTCGTTCCTCAGGTGCATTAATAAGTTTGTATGTGGTATTGAAATAAATGTTGTATGGGAGCACCCTTAAATATTTATTTTATACTGTTTTTTAGTATTTGTTGTTCAGCGGCAACAGAAATACATCATCTGTGAAAAATTCAACTGTCTAACTATCACGATTCTTGAGATTCAGTCTGGTGTCAGTCGGACAGACAGACATACGGACAGCGGAGCCTTAGTAATAGGGTCCCGTTTTTACCCTTTGGGAACCCTAAAAACTAACATTTTTAGACAGCGCGGAAACTGCAAGGGATATCGCTTTTGGGTTTATATTAAGTTTATAGTTAATTTATCAATGATCATTTCGTTCTTATACATTTTTCATATATCGTATATGGTTATCTTAAAAACTGTAAAACACCGCGCTTCGGAACACTTTTGGGGCCGCGGGGATGTGACGCATGTGCATAAACTGTTACTCCGCCCGATGGTTAAAATAATTACATTAATATTGCCATACATTGCAATTTCTAAATGCTTTAAGATTTAGGTTATTGCAAAATCCCGCCCCAAGGCAAGGCACGTGCCTTGGGGCGCAATGTTGCCTAAAGATAATCCGCCTCTGGGTTGGGTATATTGTTTGTTAAAGGATACATTACTATGGTGCGTGAAATTTAAGGATAGTTTACGTACAATTTCATGGCGCTTTTTGTTGGGATAATAACATAATGAATAAACATTCACACAGGGGCTTCAACTTACGTGTTAGAATATTATTTCTAAAACATCTTGCGATGAACATTCCCGACCATTTCCCTTCCTAGGAGGAAGTCATTGTACTAAAGAATAAACGAAGTTATTAAATTACAAGTTCATATTTCATACAACAACACATATGTTTGTCTTTTGAAATAAGTGTCTAGACCAGATAAAAAATCGTGCATTATGTATAGCTTCTGTTTTATGGTTCAGCACAGCACAGTTAAATAACTTTTCTGAAATCATTAAAAATTATTATCAGTTTTTTGTGTGAAAGTAAAATATCAGTTCGTATCTACTTTGACGACCATTCAAATAGCTTATTCAGTACAAAGTAATTTTGTCATCGATCTTTCTGTATTAATATAGATCTCATAGAATCATTGCATTGGTCACTTAAGAGAAATAAATGTAGTTATATAAAATAAAAAGCAATAAAATCTGATAATGTATTTATGCAAATAAACTATTGAGTATTGAGTATTGACCAGGGAATAGTAATTTATTCGGAATAAAATGACGTTTATTAGGCATCCGTAATAAATGGTAGATGTAAAATTCCAGGAAAAAATCCATCTCACTCACAGATATTTTTTCCGTTATACCAGGAAAGTATGCCGGGAGTTTTTAATTTTTTATTTTAAGATTTTAATGTGCTTTTTTATATTTCGACTTTGACACCTCGTAGCTCGCGCCACCATATTGAATAAGTAAATAACATAACCAGTTATTTTACAATATCTTCTAACCGATTAATTTACTTATGATGATGATAACAAACAGATGGCCGTAATGACATCACGATTATTAGGACATAAAATAATTACTTCAAATAAATAACTAACCCCAGCAAAAGGAGCGCCATTCCAACCGAGCGTGTCCCGGTCGCGTTGCGGAGTCCTCTGGCATGGTTTGCGATCAACCTGAGACGCAAGTCTGGCTTTAGCTCGGAGAGCAGCCCGCAGCGGGACGTTGGCACGAGCTGCCTCGGTCCGGCCATGCTGACAGAACTCAAGCAAAGCTACGCCTAGTGCCAACGCTAGGCCGCCGACGAGGACATAAAATATCCCAGCTACTTGGCTTAGAGTCATCTCAGTGATTGTGCTTTCCTGAAAAATAGAGACGTAGGGTTTAGTAGGCCAAAGGCAACATCGGCAGCGATCAAACTTATACATTGCAGAATATTTGTTCTACAATGAAACAACCAGTAACTTTAAATTAAAATTTGTTAATTCATTTTATTACAAATATTTCCCTTCTCGTAATCGGTTAAAATATTCACCTCAGTTTTGGAACCACTGCAATCATCTTGATCACTTCGCAGCAGCCATTTCTGTACAAGTTTTTGTAAGACTCCATTCTTCTTAAGATTAACCAGAGCGAGGTTTATTCCTTCCCTGGAAGTATATAAATGAACGGGTAGTTATTTTATGCCAAATTTAAATAAAAACTAGCAGATGCTTGCGACTTCGCTCGCGCAAAAATGGCCAGTCCATACAAACATGAAACTCCCCTCCTCCTCCCTCCCCATCCTTTTTTCCCCTCTCTCCCTCCTTCCCCACCCCCCTCCCTGTCTACCCCTTCATCCCCCTACCTCCCTTGTGTCCAACCCTCCCTCCCACCGCTTAATATTTTCCTGTCGCTAAAACCATCATTAGCCATTTAGAAGTCTCCCCTTTATCTACCTGACATGTAACTACGCTATTTGAGTTTCATACAGCTCTAATCGCCCCACCCTCTCCACCTTTTACCGACGTGTGGGGAACAAATTTTTAAAATCTCTTACTGAGCTTATCGCCTGCATTGTTCAACTTCCTATCTGCCAAATTAACAGATTCATAGGCCGAGTAAAACCTTTTTTAACACCCTTGCTCGTAAAGCTGATGTAATTCTACCGATTTTAAATATGTAAAGCGGGTCATAAAAAACGCGTGTGTTACCAAAGCAAATAGTTAAGTTATAGTCCATACAAATTCCATAACAGTATTATTTGCCATTTCAAATATGGAACTGATCGCCGCCGCACGACTCCAGCTAGTGAGCAGCGCGCTGTTGCTATTCAAATTTCGAACTAATCGCCACGCGGCGCCAGTCAGTAGACAGTGTGCATTCACAGATTGAGTTTATTTAAAATTAAAATAAAACAGTTTATTCGGTAATTTAAAAACTTGGCTGCATGCTCTAGCGTCTTTGCCAACATTTTCACGCAGCCACGGCAGAAAATAATCCTCGCGCCATTTTTCTCTTTCTTTGTACTTGTATTGTGAATATCTAAAAATGACAACTTTCAATAATGAAGATGAGCAATATATTACTTCAACTCCACCGGATATACTAACAGAAGCACGAACCGCATGCGACAGCTTGCTGCCGTCAATATCCAAGGACAGATACATAACCACGTATGAAAATTTCTGTCAAAAAAAAATGTCATCAAATGACGTCGAAAAGTTTCTAAAAGATGCTCCAGATAGCCAGTACCTGGCAACAAAGGTCAGTTTGCCTCCTTATTTTATATCTCCTTATTTTGTATTGATCTATCTACTGTACATACTCTTTTACATATTTTTTAACGACCGTCTGTAAGCTAAGTACCTATACCTTATCTAACACATTTTTATTTCTTTTCAGGTTGCGTTAATATTTGGTATTCATGGTGCATGTAGACGGCAAGAGCTTCACAATATTACCACAAAAGACATTGAAAATCAAGGCAAAATGCTTTTAGTTAAAATCCCAAACACTAAAAACAAAATACCCCGATCTTTTATTATCGACGGCCCATTTTATGACGTGGTCAAAAAATATGAAGCTCTGCGTACGACTAAGATAAAAAATAATAATTTCTTTCAGAATTACCAAAAAGGTAAATGTACTGCGCAACCTATTGGCATAAATAAATTCGGTGCCATGCCAAAGGAAGTCGCCAAGTTTTTAGGATTGCCGGATGCTGATTGTTATACAGCGCACAGTTTCAGAAGAACGTCAGCTACATTACTTGCTGATTCGGGAGCTGATATATTGACTTTAAAGCGGCATGGCGGGTGTCGTTCTAACGCAGTAGCAGAATCTTATGTAGAAGATTCCATCCAAAACAAAGCAAATATAAGTGCCAAAATAACTCAGACAATACATTTGGAGCCACAATCGAATAAGTTTTGCCCTGAGCCGCGCCCTCTACTTCTACTGATGATACTTTTTTATTTACAACTAATGACGAATTACAATGCTCTTCTGCCGCCTTTCAAGAAGTTTCGTCGTCTCCAACATTTACCCTAACACAAAACAATGACATTATGAATAGTAATAATAATAATAACATAATAAAAAACCGGTCAAGTGCGAGACTAAATCGCGCACGAAGGGTTCCGTACCACCGTTCAATGGAAGCGATGGTGTGGAGTGAATAGTTTGGATTTTACACAGCAAAATATTGTTTACAAAGTTATTGGTGCGGTTACTTTCACATTCCATGTACGTAACCAGGTGCATCCATAAGTTTGTATGTGGTATTGAAAGAATTGTTGTATGGGAGCCCCCTTAAATATTTCTTTCATCCTGTTTTTTTAGTATTTGTTGTTATAGCGGCAACAGAAATACATAATCTGTGTAAATTTCAACTCTCTAGCTAGCTAGGTTCTTGAGATACAGCCTGGTGACAGACCGACGGACGGACGGACGGACAGCGAAGTCTTAGTAATAGGGTCCCGTTTGGAACCCTTCGGGTACGGAACCTTGAAAACCAACTACAACTACGTATCATTTTAATAATTGTAATTTCACTAACTGTTTCAATAATTAAAAACCGGTCAAGTGCGAGTCTAAATCGCGCACGAAGGGTTCCGTACCACCGTTCAATGGAAGCGATGGTGTGGAGTGAATAGTTTGGATTTTACACGGCAAAATATTGTTTACAAAGTTATTAGTGCGGTTTCTTTCACACTCCATCTACGTAACCAGGTGCATCCTTAAGTTTGTATGTGGTATTGAAAGAATTGTTGTATGGGAGCCCCCTTAAATATTTCTTTTATCCTGTTTTTTAGTATTTGTTGTTATAGCGGCAACAGAAATACATAATCTGTGAAAATTTCAACTCTCTAGCTAGCTAAGTTCTTGAGATACAGCCTGGTGACAGACGGACGGACGGACGGACGGACGGACAGCGAAGTCTTAGTAATAGGGACCCTATTACGTTTGGAACCCTTCGGGTACTAAAAATGAGCAAAATATAAAATGTATTTTTTTCTGTTTCCTCGCAAATGTGTTAAAAAACGTCGTACGATATACGTGCGTATTGGTTATAACCATCTTAACGCACTAATATCGTAATGTACTATACTGAACTGACGTATGACACCTATAAACTACAAGTTATAGAAGTAAGTATACTTGCCAAATTGAAACAGATTCAAAGGTCAAGTAGTTTTTTTATGTCCTAACAAAGTTAATCCCCCCCTACCCCCGTAGCAGAATGACATTTGAAAAATCACTTGCTTTGTTGACGTCTGATACCTACAAACTTCTATTCTGTTAAAGCTATTTCCACTAGAACAAAAATCCCTGACTTGGAGTTCCCGTGTCCTGGGTAGTCATTTTGTTGCTGGCTGTTAGGTCTGAAGATCTCATGCGTCTTTTTATCTTGTCTTACAATCCCTAGACTTGCTCGTCGCATAATGGTGCATGCGACAAGCAAGTCCAGGGACTGTCAGACAGGTGCAATTGTTGCATCTGTTGTAGAACCGGTACAGTGATGATTCAATATTACACGATCGTTGTTAGTGGTGTCTTCGGGTGGGCTGCTGGGTCTTGAGTTGGAGTTCTCATGTGCCGTGGAGATTTCTTAATGTTGGTTATCTCTTGGGATCTCTTGTACTGGGGAGTAATCTCGAGGCTGATAACTTGACTTGGAGTTCCCGTGTCCTGGATAGTCATTTTGTTGCTGGCCGTTAGGTCTGGAGATCTCATGCGTCTTTTCATCTTGTCTTACAATCCTTAGACTTGTTTGTCGCATAATGGTCCATGTGACAAGCAAGTCCAGGGACTGTCAGACAGGTGCAATTGTCGCATCTGGTGTAGAACCGGTACAGTGATGATTCAATGTCACACGATCGTTGATAGTGGTGTCTTCGGGTGGGCTGCTGGGTCTTGAGTTGTAGTTCTCATGTGCCGTGGAGATTTCTTAATGTTGGTTATCTCTTGGGATCTCTTGTACTGGGGAGTAATCTCGAGGCTGATAACTGGACTTATAGTTCCCGTGTCCTTGGTAGTCATTTTGTTGCTGGCCGTTAGGTCTGGAGATCTCATGTATTGCGGAGTCATCTTGAGGCTGGCTGGGCTTGAAGGTCTTTTGTACTGGGAAGTCGTTGTGTATATTCTCGTTATTGTCGGTATGTATTGTCTGAGCTACCAGTACATTTAATTCCGCCTGTGTTCTGTAAGGTTTATAGTTAGGTTCGATATTTGTCTATGTGATAATATTGTATACAGGCCTCTTTAGAGTGAGTGTTCACTTTGACGTATAACACCTATAAACTACAAGTTATAGAAGTAAGTATACTTGCTAAATTGAAACAGATTCAAAGGTCAAGTAGTTTTTTTATGTCCTAACAAAGTTAATCCCCCCATACCCCCGTATCAGAATGACATTTGAAAAATCACTTGCTTTGTTGACGTCTGATACCTACAAACTTCTATTCTGTTAAAGCTATTTCCACTCGAACAAAAATCCCGCGCACCGTGGGCCCTCAGAAAATAAAAAAAAGCAAAGGAGGAGTTGGCCCAGTAACCTTAATTGCAGACCGTGCGTCAAATACGGTAGTTTTGATTTGTGCTGACGTGTTCATATATTTGGTCCAACGAATAATCCAAGTTTGTGACCACGAGCGCCGAATGCAACCTTGACATGGAGCTCCCTGACATGAAAATCAGCTGATATGATGATGAAGCCGAAAGATGGCCATGGAAACTCTGTAACAAAACGACGCTACCCTATCGAGTTTGAGCTCCTTTGATCCATCTTGACAAGTACTCTGATCCCTGTTTTTTTTAATAACGTCTATAAAATTTTCATAGTTTCGAAGCTGAGAAGAATTATCATATGATATTAAGATGCAATTTCACAGCGATAACTTAAAATAGAAAATGAATTAAAAAGTAATAAAATCACAAAAATTTAACTTTTATCGGAAAGCTCTAAAAAGAAGGAAATAAACTTTGAATTGATTCAAAACCACAAATTATTACGATATCAAAGCTTGCTGCGGGATTTACTCGTGTAGTTACTACCTATTTTACTAATGTGATATATAATAGGTGGGGCTGAGCTGTAGGCTACCATCGGGGACACAGTTGGCGGATAGTGAACGGTGATCAGATAATGGTTAGCTGTAAATATATTGAATAAACAGTACCCGACCACACAGCGGCATGGTTACGAGAATGAGTTGGTAAGTCTTGTGGAAAAGACTTTCCTAGAAAAAGCTGCAAAAGTTTAATGAGTACCATGCGACATGGCGAGTAAGTGCCAGCAGTAAATGAGCACACTTATCCCTCCAGCAGGCAGCTGCGACTGCAGTAGACCCGGGAGTAGAAGTCAAGGGGATCAGAACAGAAGAAGTCATTATCGCTATGATCATCCGTAGCAAACTACGATGCGGAAGGCAAAGGGAAAACCACCGCATAATCCCTTCCCACGAAAATTATTATGGCTTAGTAAAATATAACCACGGCACTCAATCCCCGGCAGATCAAAGATGGCCAGAGGATGCGAAGAATCCTGGTATATATTAATGATCTGCCTTTCATGGTGGAGAAATCGACTGACATAGTGTTGTTTGCTGATGATTCTTCAATGGTCTTCAAAATTGAAAGAGAAAAAGAAGATTTTGATGATGTTAATGGCGTGATGCATTGAGGGACGTAGTGCGCGAATGTGGCATGTTCTGTAAGATGGATGCATGATTGTGTTGTCACCGAATTATTGAACTTTCAGAATGGAATGTATATAGTGGTGATTGAATTTAATTGAATTGAACTGACTTTGTATTTATATTTTTGTAATTTGTTATTGTAATTGTTACGTAAATGTTTCGTGTATCTTATACATTTGTGTCGATTTTGAATTTTCTGTAAGGCCACAAATAATAATTACTGTAAAAAAAAATAGCTCTTTAACTCTCAAGCAGGCCATGATCAAGCTGATTTTTCATTGGTTTTCTCTTACCAAGCCATAAGGTTGAAAATTTGGTGGGAAACTAATGTATTTGATAATTAAACCACATATTTGTAAAAATATAACCCAGAGTTTATTCAGCACATAGGATGAAGAATACGACATTCACAAGAGTGACAATGACAGTTAAGTCATAACACTACGAAGTTGGCCAGGATTAAAGCAAGGAGGCTACAATGAAATCTCCAACACGCCCTCTTAATCTTGGACGACTTCCAGCATATCTTGAACAAACGGCTGGTGCTTACAAGTAGGCAGTGCCTTCGTGAGCACATCAGCAGTCATCTGCTCTGTAGGCATATATGACAACTTAATGACTTCATTGTCAACAGCCTCACGAATATAGTGATACCTAATGTCTACGTGCTTAGACCGTTTATGAAAAACCGGATTAGTGGCAAGCTTCGCCGCAGACTGATTATCACTATACAGGGTTACAGTGTTGCTCTGACCTGTTAATTCAGTAAGAACCGCACGGACGTATACCGCGTCTTTGGCCGCTTCAGACAAAGCTATGTAACCTAATGTATTTGATAATTAAACCACATATTTGTAAAAATATAACCCAGAGTTTATTCAGCACATAGGATGAAGAATACGACATTCACAAGAGTGACAATGACAGTTAAGTCATAACACTACGAAGTTGGCCAGGATTAAAGCAAGGAGGCTACAATGAAATCTCCAACAGAAACATACACCCATGGGCCTTAACCTCTCAAAGACCCACGACATCTTATGATGCCTTTTTCCCGTTATATAGGATTTGAATTATATTAACATGGCATGAGCAGCCTTCTGTGCAGAGCCTGCAGCCTGAGCTTTCGAATTTGTGTCAGATGGCCTTTTCCCCTGATTCGGAACTAACAATCGATGAAGCAACATGCGGCTTCAAAGGGAAAGTACATTTTCGAGTGTATAACAAAGGTAAGGACAAATACGGTATGAAAATGTATATGCTGTGCGATGCTAAAACCGGCTATACATTGAAGATGGTTCCTTACGTTGGTGACTCAAGACTACCAGAACATAATTATGGAATTGTGCGAACCATATGTTGGAAAATGGCACACCATTTACATGGACCGTTTTTTTACCAGCCCAAGTGCTGTTGACTCGCTTTGGCTAAAAAAAACCCGTGCTGTTGGTACAGTAATGGCGAATCAGCGTGGTTTGCCTCAGGAATGGCTTCAACAGTTTTTGGAGTTGAATGAAATGAGCTTCTGTCATCGTGATAATCTCACCGCCTGTAAATGGAATGATAAGCGGGACGTGCTGATGCTCACAACAAAACACGCCACTACCTGGACGGAGGTAACAGCTAAACGCAAAGGAGTTGGAGTAATCAAAAAACAGAAGCCTGACTGCATCGTCGATTACAATCACAAAAAAATTGGCGTGGATCTCAACAGTCAGTATGTTTTATACTATTCTTTGAACAGAAAAACAATGAAATGGTGGAAAAAGATGTTTGTCAATTTGATAGCAAGGTCTTTGGTAAATGCCTATGTAATTTTCAATAAAAGTAGGACCAACAGGCGTGATAAATTGCGATTCTCGCAGTTTTTGATGACTTATGGTGAAGACTTGGTGCAACATGCATCCATCGGCGATGTAGGTCCGTCTCGTGGTCCACCTTATACTGGTATGACCTGCAGACTAACAAGGAGGTGCTTTATGGAAAGGATACCGGCGACAGGATTGAAAACGCAAGTAGCAAGAGTTTGAAAAGTCTGCGCCGATACTACCAAGAAGCAAACGGGCAAGCGAGGTCGCAAAGAAACGGTTTTTTATTGCCCAGATTGCAACGTGACCTTGTGCTATTACCCGTGCTTCAAAAAGTACCACACAAAGAAGGACAACACGGCATAAAATGCAAAAATTTGAATATTGATTTTTTTTTCTTCCGTAAACACACCTTTTTCTAAGCCCATTTTCTAATAAAAATATATATAAAGTACACATGTTTTTTATTTTTTATTATAATATATTATACCTTCAATAAAAGGGAAAAAAACAGTCATAACTATTATAGTTTCATTTCTATGAAACTAACATAAATGACAAAAATTGCCGGCGAGCCGCTAATGGTACGCTAGTCATTAAACGGCTCATAAGGATAAATAGGCGTCACGTATCTGATCCGTGAACGGCTGTCAAAGTGTTAATAAAGGTTTCCGACAGACAGATTACATTAATTTCACCAATCTCCAAGGCAAGTTCTGATAAAGGAGCTTCAAATATGTCAAGTTTTGAAATTATGCTTGCAACATTTTGGTGAAACAAGGTTACTCGTCCGTGTGTGTTCCTAAAAAAGAATTATTACAATCTGTCATTATGTTTTGGATGCTATTACCTTTTTTTTTTGCTGGTATTTGCTCAAAAAGGTATGGTAGATTCCCTTTCTTGTGTGAACTTTTACGTTCATTATTTGGTGCTTCGACCTGAGGCATATTGTTTTTTTTTTACAAGTCTGGGTCTAAAATAGTATGGTATTGTCCCGCGGCGTGGAGATTTAATGTCTTGATTTGTGGGATTGAATTTGTTCATTTGTTTTTGGTTTTCGTTTCTTGCAGCAATTACAAATTTTAGTAATTGTTTTTTATACCTTAGGTAGTCCATGTCAATATTTATTTTATTGCATATGTATTCTAAACATGACTCTTTTAGATAACGGCTCGTCAACACTGATTGTTCTCTTGAATTTAAGAATCTATGAATGATGATCTACGAATTCGCAGTTATCGAAATTTTGCGATATCAACTTCATTTTGTAATTTAATAACTTTTTATTTAAATGAAGACTCTCTGGCACCGTTACAATAAGTACCTGATATTTCCTTTACACTGCAACATTAAATTCTGATAATAATTTGTAAGGGTTTTGATCATTCAGCCCAACCACTAAGATAAATATGTCTTCTTTATTCAACGTGCAGTTCTCTTTAATATCTCCAAGGATCTGAGCTGCTGTCGCCGCTGGTATTATCAAAGATGGCACATTATAGCTATCATTCCACATATTCTCTTTCTTGTCTTTTTATCTTGTCTTACAGTCCCTAGACTTGCTCGTCGCATAATGGTGCATGCGACAAGCAAGTCCAGGGACTGTCAGACAGGTGCAATTGTCGCATCTGGTGTAGAACCGGTACAGTGATGACTCAATGTCACACGATCGTTGTTAGTGGTGTCTTCGGGTGGGCTGCTGGGTCTTGAGTTGGAGTTCTCATGTGCCGTGGAGATTTCTTAATGTTGGTTATCTCTTGGGATCTCTTATACTGGGGAGTAATCTCGAGGCTGATAACTTGACTTGGAGTTCCCGTGTCCTGGGTAGTCATTTTGTTGCTGGCTGTTAGGTCTGAAGATCTCATGCGTCTTTTTATCTTGTCTTACATTCCCTAGACTTGCTTGTCGCATAATGGTGCATGCGACAAGCAAGTCCAGGGACTGTCAGACAGGTGCAATCGTCGCATCTGGTGTAGAACCGGTACAGTGATGATTCAATGTCACACGATCGTTGTTAGTGGTGTCTTCGGGTGGGCTGCTGGGTCTTGAGTTGGAGTTCTCATGTGCCGTGGAGATTTCTTAATGTTGGTTATCTCTTGGGATCTCTTGTACTGGGGAGTAATCTCGAGGCTGATAACTTGACTTGGAGTTCCCGTGTCCTGGATAGTCATTTTGTTGCTGGCCGTTAGGTCTGGAGATCTCATGCGTCTTTTTATCTTGTCTTACAATCCTTAGACTTGTTTGTCGCATAATGGTCCATGTGACAAGCAAGTCCAGGGACTGTCAGACAGGTGCAATTGTCGCATCTGGTGTAGAACCGGTACAGTGATGATTCAATGTCACACGATCGTTGTTAGTGGTGTCTTCGGGTGGGCTGCTGGGTCTTGAGTTGCAGTTCTCATGTGCCGTGGAGATTTCTTAATGTTGGTTATCTCTTGGGATCTCTTGTACTGGGGAGTTATCTCGAGGCTGATAACTGGACTTGGAGTTCCCGTGTCCTGGGTAGTCATTTTGTTGCTGGCCGTTAGGTCTGGAGATCTCATGTATTGCGGAGTCATCTTGAGGCTGGCTGGGCTTGAAGGTCTTTTGTACTGGGAAGTCGTTGTGTATATTCTCGTTATTGTCGGTATGTATTGTCTGAGCTACCAGTACATTTAATTCCGCCTGTGTTCTGTAAGGTATATATTTAGGTTCGATATTTGTCTATGCGATAATATTGTATACGGGCCTCTTTAGAGTGAGTGTTCACTTTGACTCTGTTACGTAATTTGTAATTTTAAAAAGAAAGAGGCTTGGATGTGAAAAGTCAATGTGACACAATTTACCTTAGGCTTCGGCCAGCGACTGATCGAAATTATATAGTTAGGATTAGCTTAATGGCTATGGAGCCAGTTTGATCCCTTTTATACAAATTGTAACCATATTCGATCAATAAACACTACTATGGTGTTACCAAAGTCTTTATAATCGCCTACCTAATCTGTAGGGCTAGCAAGTTCAAGTATAGGCCGTGATAGGTAGTGCTCAAGACTCTACAGTTCTGTGGATGTTAGGCTGATCATTGAGGGTCGTGTTGTAGCAGATCGGAATATCCCAGGGCACCTTCTTCCAATAGGTGTTTTTGATTTTCTTGTGCCAGGCGTACTGCAGAAGCTGGAAGATTCGGTGGATACCTTTCTGAGTAGGTGAATTTCTTTATTTTTCTTCTCGATTGTTTGTTTAAGCTCCGTGTTGTCATAACATAGACGCATAATCTCCGAATGACCTATTTCAAGTTCCTCTTTAGTCTGTTACATCTGCACCTTGCGATGAATCGTGAGAGGTTATTATAGGTAGGCTTATGTGTAGACTATTGCCTATCGAAGGACAACTGAACAGTGTATCTGACCCTACGTTTGTGTTGGGCGAGTTATGTGTCGAGTGAGATTTCATGGTTTTCTTACTGAATGCATTTGTTAATCAGTGGGTATAGTTTTTGAGACACCAAAGTTACTGTGTACTCCCTTTTAGTTATTGCATTAGAAAACAGATGTCGTTAGTTAAAGTTTTATAGGTAATCGATGTCGCGTAATTAATCAATATTTTGCACGTATTGGTTCTGAACGTGTACTTAGGATCCGCTTAGTTGGTACGATGGTGTTGTGATCTCTGGATTTTTTCAAAATTGATTCTCATTTTTTGCCGTTTGAACTGGCATATATAGATGTGTATGCATGTCTCGTGATTATTTTCCTTTCAGATTATGGCAAATTTACACTTGGATAAAGGCATTTTTACAGGTAACTCGCAGGTTGAGGTTATGCTGGTTTGATTTCATCAACTTTCTGGGATGGTATTGCACTTTTTGATCACTTATTTGTAATTTATTTACGTTCGTTGATTGTTTACGTTTTATCGCGGCCAGTGTTGTCTACTCCACCTTAAAAGCCTTAGACTCCGTGTCCATACCCATACTTCTCAAAAAGCTGGAAAACCACGGGTTCCAAGGTCTAACCTTGGACTGGTTTAAAAGCTACCTCACAGATACATGAAACTCAGCATAAAAATAAACGACAACATCAGTCGAGAACTGACAATCGATTCAGCGTACTCCAGGGAAGCGTGCTCGGGCCCACCCTCTTTCTTAATTATTAAAATAAAATCATTTTTTTATGAAAAAAAGTACAATACATTACAATTTTACAGAGTGCAATTATATGTAAGATACTGGTGATCATAGCAGTAATGTAGCAGTAGTTAATGCTTTCATTGCTAGGCTAGTTAAATAACCTGTGTTAATTATAAGCACGCTCTTGCCTTCTGGAGGGGGGAGTGAATGAGTATATAACTAAGGTAGGCTTAGAGTAGTTGATTGTGATAGGTGTCAACTAACATGCGATTGTAACGGCATAAATAGCTAAGGTTGAGCCACCGCTGTCAGAAAGCTATGATCGTCTATTCTATCTACCCCCAAAATAGACGTCCCGATTCAGCTGCGAAAATGTCAAGTCAAGAATGATAAGTCTGAATTTCTCGTTTCTCGAGAAGTTCGTTAGATGTACAATAGTTGAACGGAAGATTGGTTCAGGAAGTTAAAGTTTCAAGTTAAACAGAGAAAGCATGTATGCCCACAAACCGGTATTTCGCATCAGTTAGCGGTGTTTTGCGCCAGATCGATCTGTGTTATAATTTGTGTACTGGTACCATTTATTTTTTGTATATATGGGCGCTTGGAGCTTCTTTTACGTGGTCGACCACAATTTATAATATTTGTTTGGGATATCGTATGGTTATTCGTCGTAGTGTTACGTGAGTACTCAATGATATTTCATGTGCTCGCTAGTAGCGGCTTTAGTGGCTCCAATTATATAATAAGTTCACGGCAATAACGATCCAAATAGACCGGGTTTACACAACTGCGATTTGATTTTCCGAAATGGGTCTGAACTAGCGGTTTCCTCAAAAGGTCCGTAACGTTTTGAAACCTTCAACTCTGCGCAATTCGAGCTGGATGTTATCGAAACGTTTTCTTTAGTGCTTTAGAGATCTAACCCTCTCCACAACGAGTTACGTTCTTCGGAAAATACCGATTTAAGTACCTCGTTTACCTCAGCACGCCTCGACTGAGCCCAGCAAAATAAATGCGTGACACAATCTACACGTTAGATCTCCCAGAAAAATTGACCTTTAATTTAAGGATGCAACTTGAATCAAAACGATCCAAGGCAAGGAAAAATATCTACCCGTCCCTAAACAATGAACTTTAGATTGTAATTTGATCTCTTCGCGCTTCCCCGACAACACTCAAATGTCAAAGATATCAACAGGATTTTTGTTCTGAATTTGTTATTTTCATCCGCGGAACCCCATCGATCAAACAGTCTCCCTATGCCTTGACAACCTAGGTTTAGCCTCAACTAAACTCCTGTCTAGCCTAGTCTAAAATCCTGGTGTTATACTACGTCCATCATCGACACCACTCGAAGATGGTTGTGTGTGAATTGAATTTGCTTGTATGTTTAACGACTTGTGTGTGTGGGAATTTCAAAACTCGCTACACGAAGGGAGTGAGGAAAGGATTAGCCCGCGAATATCCTAAGAGCTAATCCAGGAACCCTATGGTGAAGGAAATGGAAATTAGGGTCGCTCCAAGCCCAGACTCAGACTCAGATCAAATTACCTACAAGTTCTTATCTAACGACCCAAGGATAGTTTTGGAATTTGGGTAAGTTGATTTAAAGGATAGGAACCGAGGTAAATCTCGGCGCTTCAGACACACACGAAAATCCACTGTAGCACAATCTTCCAGTTCCAGACGCGTAAAACAGCAGACCGAACTGTTCAGATTACCGAAATACACGTGTACCACAGTGGTTTGACGTACGGACTGATTCCCTTCTCATCATCAAGTTATCATCTCACGCACCCATTCTGGGGCGTGGGGAGTCAGGGTCAGATTATTGGATCTCTTCCTGAAGAAGCGCCTCTGTCCACTCCTATGGACAGGTCATCGGGGGGCCCTCGCGGGCGGTGGAAATCTTCTTACTTGGGGTGTTCCGTTGGATGATCGCCGGCTAGGCAAACAGGTCGCGTGGCAGGCGGCGGCGGTCGGGCGGGCGCACGTGGTACGGCGCCATGTCGCGCCATATGCGGATGTTGTGAGCTATCCGCACGCGCGAACATGCCCTTCGCCAGCCTCTGGACAAACTGGTCCACTGGTTCCCATCTGAGGTCCCTCTGGATCGTCGCATTCCTCACGTAGCGGGGGGCGTCGACGATGGTACGTAAAGAGAGGTTCTCTTGGGCTCGGAGTCTCCGTTTGTTCGTCTCCGAGCACAGGGCGTACAAACGGAGACTCCGATCCCTTGATTCCCTTCTCCAATCCCGCACTCGTATTTATAGGACGCCCCAAATGGTTGAGATGGCGTCCTACCCCGCAAATACTGCCCAAGCGCAAGCTTCTTATCATTAACTATACAGGGTCTAGTTTCAATCAAACATGCCATGCACGCCCGCTGTTCTACAATTTTGTGTATGCATAGTTCCTATAATCACCCATCGGTTATCACTCAAGTCATTTGGTATTGCCGATACACAAAATTTGTCGATCGCTGGCTATAAAGCGGTTGCAATTAATTAAGCCTGACTGCCCGACCGCTAGCGTCTAAAACAAATATCACTGGAAAGATATGCAAACCCGTGATGTCAGACTCACCACAACGTAATAATCAATCGCAATTGTATATTTGCAGTCAACACATTAGCTTTCTCCGTATAGTTCCATAAGAACCTTTCATTATTTAGTTAGCAATAATTTATTCAGCGCGCAGCCAAATCGGCTCTGATCCCTACACATTTCGCAGGAATGCGACAAAAAAAAAACCTGACCCGACCTCTCTTCCCCGAAATTAACCACGTTCTCAGGCCCATTTAATGCCAACTTACTTCGAATCACTCAATCACCCAAGCGTTAAATGAACTGACTCTTGTATTCGATGTGTGTACCATTACACGATATCCATGTTATTATTACAAATGTACACCTGTAGTTTTACAGATGAAAGAAATTAAAAGCATAAAGAGAAAAGTGCAAATAAGTCAGTTTGACCATGTATCGTGTGTGATTTTGTATATGTGTGTGTGTGTGTGTGTGTTTTTTTGTGGGTGTGTATGTGTATGTGAGTTAGATATCACATACCCAACAGAAAAGGCATAAGAGAAGCTTTTCAGTACCTCATAGTTTAATCAAGGAGTTGCGTATTTTATGTTTGCATTCATGAAGTGCCAGCGGGTAGATATAACCAGTGTTCTTTTTGTATGGTGTTAATTGATGCTGCAGTATTAAAGTATTAACAATACCCCATGACTACCGTCGCGTTCTTCGCTAAGATGATGGACAATTTTTATTGCCTGTAAACGTTCCGTGGGGTATGTACGAAATATATTCAGCTGGGTGTCTCTAACTCCTATATAAGATAGTTTTAATAAGAGGATGGGATAGGAACTGTATCAAGGGCATTTGTTAAGTCTAAAAATATTATAAGAACTTTTATATTATTAGTTAGGCTTTTAACAATATTATTGGTTAGGTTTAGCACAGCATCCGTGGTAGATTTGTTTTTACGGAAACCGAATTGTTGATGGATTAACATTTTTTTTATTTTCTAGGTATGTGAGTAACCGGTTATTTATGATCCGTTCAAGTGTCTTCGAAAGCAATGTGAGAACAGCAACTGCTGATAATCCTTTGGGGAGGTCCTATTTCCACTCTTGAAGATGTTGAAGATGGGATGAATACTAACCTTTTTTGGAAAAATACAAAGCATAAATTAAAAATATGGCTTAGAATAGGAGCTAGATTGTTAGAAAATCTTTTCAAGAATATAATGGATGGTTATAAGTTGTTGAAGGGGAATATTTTCAGCCAGCTCTCTGCCTATAGTCACAAAAAAAGTATTTAATTGATTGCATGATTGCTTAGGTAATATATAATCACTAACCTCTTGAATATCAACGGCGTGGCTAACGCCACTTTTCTGTTATAGGTTTTACATTTTATTACCATGGTATAACGTTCAAAATTGCGACCCTCGGTTTTTGAGAGGTTAAGTAATTTAGAAGGTGAATTACTGTTACTTAACCTAAAATTACTTAACCTAAAATTACTAAACTTAATTTTGCACAGTTTGTAAATCTTTTTATGCTATCCCATAATGTTTTAATGTTTTTGCTTGCCTTTTGTATCTTTCGGAGTCGAAATGTCTTTTCGTCTTCTTTAATACTTTAGCATAGAAATTTATATATCTGATTTACTTATGTTAATTTTAATATTTCGTTGTCAGGGTTAGATTTATTTAGGCGGTCTCTATTGCACATACATCTAATATGACCTAGAGTTATCAAGGGCTTCAAAGATCTGCGTTTTTGGGAATATTCAAAGTGTTCGTGTTCTTTAGAATAATCTCTGACAGGGTAGTGATAAACATGGCAGTAGCAGTTTCGGGGTCAGCTATATATAGAATACATTCTTCACCAATGTACCCGTACTCATAACAGACCGTCTAAATTCATCTCCATATGAAGCAGAGACTTTATTAAAAAATAACACTAGCGTCAGTAATGTATATTTAAAATTTCATCATGTATATCCCCAGGACATTGTCAAAACGTTTAAATTACTTAACTTAAAAAATACGGAAGACCTGTGGGGTATATCAGTCAAAGTCATTGGTTCAGTAATTCTAGTTATAGCCCCACATTTACCTTATATAATCAATAAATGTGTTGACGATGGGGCTTTCCCAGACCTCATGAAACACAGTAAACTGATATCTCTGTTCAAGTCGGGAGATAAGGGCGATCCTTCAAATTTCAGACCAATATCTGTTCTTCCAACACTAAGTTAAATATTTAAAAAGATTATACTCAATCAAATGCTCTCACACTTCAACCGTACAAAACAACTCCACGCTAAACAATATGGTTTCACTAGGGGTAAATCGACTAAGGATGCAGGTATTATAACTCATATTTATTCTGCATGGGCCTGCACAGGATGCTAACGGAGTTTTTTGCGACCTGTCGAAGGCGTTTGATTGTGTTGATCATAATACGCTATCAATTAAATTAAATCATTACGGAGTTAGAAATAAAGCGTTGGATCTACTAAGATCATACCTTAGCAATAGAATTCAAAAGGCAGAAATTAACGGCGTAAAATCTGATGGATCGGGTTTTAAAATTGGCGTTCCACAAGGTTCCATATGAGGCCCTTTCTTATTCCTGGTATATATTAATGATCTGCCTTTCATGGTGGAGAAATTAACTGACATAGTGTTGTTTGCTGATGATACTTCAATGGTCTTCAAAATTGAAAGACGACAAAAAGGAGATTTTGATGATGTTAATGGTGTATTGTCTTTAACCTTGAATTGGTTCACAGTTAATAATTTATTGTTAAACGCTGGTAAAACCAAGTGTATCAAATTCTCACTTCCAAATGTCAGGCAAGTTGAGACCAGTTTAGTGTTAGACAACAGCACGTTAGAAATAGTAAATAATACGAAGTTTCTTGGAATAACCATTGATAGCAAATTGCAGTGAGGACCCCACATAGATAAATTGGCTGGTAAATTAAGTTCTGCGGCTTACGCTGTTAGGAACAGCAGACAAAGCACGGATGTGGCTACATCTAGGCTAGTAAATTTTAGTTACTTTCATAGTGTGATGTCCTATGGTATCTTGTTGTGGGGGAAAGCAGCGGATATTCAAATTATTTTTATTTTACAGAAAAGGGCTATTCGAGCAATTTATAATTTAAAACGAACAGACTCCTTAAGAGAGCTTTTTAAAGAAATTGACATACTAACAGTAGCTAGTCAATTTATTTTCGAAAATATAATGTATACACGCAAGAACCTTACATCATTTTCCAAACTTAGCGATAGCTGTAATGTTAACCTAAGAAATAATAACAGACTATGTGCGCCCCGATTTAGACTCGCGAAGGTTAGCAATATTTTCAAGGGTCAGTGCATTCTCTACTACAATAAGATACCTCTGGAGATTTTGAAATTGCCATTTGAGCAATTTAAAAAGCATGTTAAAGCGACTTTGTTAAAAAGGGATAATACAATGTTCAAGATTACTTAAATGACAGGACTGTATGGGGTTAATCTGGCTCAACACAGACCTTGTTGTTAATAATTTTGTAATTATTTATTCCTGCTTATTAATCATAACAATAAAAAAATTCATATTTGTATTAGTTATTATTATTATTATTATTATTATTACGAGCCCACCATGTCCCACTGCTGGGCAAAGGCCTCTCTCCCCCTTTTCCACTCTATCCGATCCTAAGCGGTCTCCCTCCACTCCTTGTCCCATAGACCCAACTCATCACTCCATTTCTTCCTGGGTCGGCCACGCTTTCTCTTTGCATTTTCTGGGAGCCAGTCTGTGGCTCTCTTAGCCCAGCTATTCGGCAGTATCCGAGCAACATGGCCGGCCCAGTCCCATTTTAGTTGGGCAGCCTTCTGAGCTACATCTATTATATTTGTTCGGGAGCGCAGCTCTGTATTCCGGATCCGGTCTAAAAGCCGAACACCGAGAATACTGCGCTCCATGTTTCTCTGGCAAACCCCGAGTTTGAACCTTTGCGCGTCAGTCAAAGACCAGATTTGGGCTCCGTAGGTAAGGATGGAAAGAATGCACATGTCCATGAGCTTGCGTTTCAGGGACAAGGAAGTTGTCCCTTCATGAGCTCCTTCATAGACCAAAAGCTCTTCCAGGCATTGTCGATGCATTTATCGACTTCCTTGTCTTGTCGCGCCTGGAAAGAGACTATTTGGCCTAAATAGATATATTCCTGGACATATGCAATTCTCACCCCATCCACGTCTACCGCATGCTCCTTGCTGTTAGACATGACCTTGGTCTTTGACATGTTCATGCTAAGTCCAACCTCGAGGCTTGCATGGCTGAGTTGTTGCAGCATAGTTTGTAGCTCAGAAGGTGAATTAGAAAAGTAAAGTAATTATTGTATTAGTTAAGCACAACCTATTTTTAAAAGAGATCTAAAAATCAATCTGTGGAAGTTTCTACGCCCTTCTTCTCCCACAGTGTTCCAATGTAGAGAAGAGGCAAAAAATGACGTTTGCTAAGTATATGTAAATATCTACAGTAATAAAGTACTTTGACTTTGACTTTGACTTTTTGACAACAGTGGGAAATGACGGAGAGAGTACAAGATCGGAACCAACAAACCGCCCCACCACTCATCAAGCTGATAAACCTATGTTCCTATATCCTGTAACTCAACGAGAAGTCTATAACATACTCAAGAACTTAAAACCTAAAAATAGTCATGGCGTAGATGATTTACCTCCTAAATTACTCAAGCAATGTGCAGAAGAGTTGTCTTAACCCTTTTACCACACGATAAATCAATCTTTTACCGACGGCACTTTTCCAGACTTACTTAAAATTGCTCTCATTAAACCAAAGCATACGAAAAACTCGAAACTTGAAACAACAAACTACCGTCCAATTGCTCTACTACCGACAGCTTCTAAAATATTTGAAAAGGCGATCTGTGATAGAGTTTATATATTTTGTGAAAAATTTAAACTTTTCAACGTAAATCAGAACGGATTCCGTAAAAAACGATCTAGATCCTTAGCGGTTTACAAATACATACAAACGGCTATAAATAAGATTAATGATAAGAAATATGCCATAGGTATTCTGCTTGATATGGCAAAAGCCTATGTTAGAGTCCGATACGATATATTGCTAGACAAATTATATGGTATGGGAATACGAGGAGAAACCCATAAATGATTCGTCTCTTACTTAAACAATAGAAAGCAAAGCGTAGAAATAGAATATTTTAACAAAAATTGCAACGAAATTATAAAAATCCAGTCCGAAACTAAAGTTGTAAAAGGTTCAATACATCAAGGTGGCTCCGTTAGTTGTTTTTTATTTTTTATTTACATTAATGATTTCCCCAAAATCTTAAAGGACCCACGTGTCTTGTTTGCCGATGATATCTCAATCCTTATAGCTTGCAAAGATAACCTAGAAATCAATAATAAACTACAAATTATCCTTAGCAATACTATAAAATGGCTAGCTAAGTGATCATAACCTGCAAATCAATTTCAAAAAACTAAATTAATGTTATTTCATCCACCTCAAAAACCTTCAATAGACATAAATTTCACATTTGACAACATTCAATTAGAAACAGTGAGTGAATTTTCCTTATTAGGTTTAAATATAGATACAAATATAAATTGGAAAGCACACACCCAAAAATTACGTTCTAAACTATCTAGATTTGCTTACGCCCTCCGCGAGGTTAAAAAATCGTCGGATTTAAAACCCACTCTTGTAACCTACTATGCATACGCCTATGCATGGCTTAGTTATGGTATCCTGCTTGGTTACCCCATGGTAACAGCACCGACGCACCAAGCGCTTTCACACTCCAAAAGCGGCTTATTCGCATAATAGTAAATATAAGTCCTCGAGACAGCTGTAGGTCATACTTTAAAGAACACAAAGTTCTCACACTTCCCAGTATCTACATATCAGAAACATATAAATTTGTCCGAATGTACCCCGAATTCTATACAAAACGACAAGATCAAATGTCAACAAATCACAACCTAAGACCACGAAAGGGACTAGCGTTACCACCTTCTCGACTAAATATTCACTCATCAAGCCCATTATTAATGACCGCAAAAAATTATAATGGGTTACCAGAACATTTAACGACAGAAACTAAAGACACCATATTCATAAGATCATTAGAACAACTATTGACCACAAAATGTTATTATAATTTAAAAGAATATTTAAATGACAAACTAAAAAATTAAAACTGATATAGAACTAGCTTAGTAACATAATGTATATAAATAAATAAAGTGTTAATATATATTAGTGTTAATATATACGTAATATATTAACACTAATATATATTAACACTGACATAGACCATTATATAAATATAATTTATTCTATCTAGGTAAGTGCTTTAATACGGGTTACTATAGTGTCGTCCTCTCTCATATCGCTGTGCCTGAATAAGGTCCAAAATGTTGTAACTTTTATAACTATGGAATGCAATAAATAAACTTGAAAAGTATCTAGACTTTCGAAATTAAAGATAAGTGAGCGGATGTAAGTATTTTAAGCTGATTTTCAGATTTGGTAGTGTATTTTACAATCGTCTGGGATACAAGAAATTAGATTTTAAACGCTGTGTTCGTCCAAACTAGAAATTACGGATCTCATGTTATTAGCCCTTTGATTAAATAAGAGCCGAGTTAAGGTAGAGTAAGTTGACATAGGTTTATTATATCAATGGTCTTTAAATAAATGTGGAATTGGGATACTATATATTACTAGTGCGTTATCATTTTGGTTGTGAGTCGCAATTATTTATTTGTTTGAGTGTGGATTTTTGTGTATTATCAATATTTCTATTATTGTTTTTGTGGAATGAATTTGGCGCGTAAAAGTATGTTTAGTAATTTTAACACAATTTTTATAATCATAATGTTGGTAAAATACAATATTGAGGAGAATCGCTAGTCACCGCTGGGAGTCGGATTTGACAATAATGTATGGACTATCGGATTTCTTTCTTATAAGAATTTATCCGTTGGCTGTTGTTTGGCGAAGTTTCGTGCACGGTAGTAAAGCTTCTTTTCGGTTGCAGTAAGCTGTTCCGAGATGTAAATAGCAATACTTTCTCATCTATGAATCCCAGATGTACATCATTTATATAAATGATATACATACAGCTCCGAACCCAGACGTAAATATCATCTACTACGCTGACGACTCATTTGTTATCTTCAATGGGGACAATTCGGACGAGATCTTGGAAAAACGTGGACAGAAAATGGCAAGTGTTGCTAAATGGTTGAATAGCAATCTCCTCACACTCAATGGGAAAAAAACCAAATGCATTTGCTTCCACAACACCCGGGCCTCAGAACCCAGATCAACCACTCGTATGCGGATTCACTCCTTCTGCAAACAGAACCTCTGTGACTGTGAGGAAATGTAGCGTGTTGAAACTATCAAATACCTGGGAGTCACGATTGATCAGGATCTGTCCTTCAAGGATCACATGGCCGATACAGCGTCGAGAGTGAGAAAACTCGTATTTTTCTATTTAGCCTTCTGCGACTCGGGATTGAGTTATTGTGTCATATTCTGGGTTGGATTTGGAATAACGCCTATACTGAAGCTAGAGAGAGCTTTCTAGAGATAGCTAGAGATAGAGATAGAGCTAGAGATGCTCGGTTATCAAAGTAATGCTAAAAAAACCGTATAAATACCCGACTGCGGTTCTATTTGCAGAAACAGACCTACTCAGCGTACGCCAAATATTAATCTTCAAAACTGCTACACATATGCACCACATAACAACTCACAGCAAAACTCACAGCAAAAACTACGAAGCAAATGAAAACTGCATTTGCCCATCGCTTCCCCAAATTAATTTCACCTTTCATATACAACAGGGTTCTGGAGCACTGTGACATCAAACACAGTACGACAAGATCCTCAAAGGTCCTAAACTTTAATTGGCTAAAGATCCTGACATTTTTCAGAACAAACAGAGACTTAACAGAAAATTTACGCATAACCTGTCCCATCCCACTATCATTTCCCTTAACATATATGTCTATCTAAAATAACTCATTTTATACCCCATCTTCTCACAATTTAAGTAAATTATGTTTTAGTATGTTTCGTTTTAGTTCAAAGTCCCTTTTTTTTACTTTTTTTCCCACCAATATTTCATGCCAGACACATTATTTTTTTCTTCTTATATTAAACAAATATCACCTCATGCCACACGCAAATATTGAAAAAAAGAAACAACAACTACGCCATAAATATGGAAGATTGTCCAATAATATGGAAATAATATGCCGAGGAGCTATTTAATAATTAAAGATGTGACAGAATAAGGAAAAGAACACAATTATATAGACCACCAATAATGAACGATGAAGTTTCCCATGGAGTTAAGTCTTCGAAAAACAGTGAAGAGGTAGGGCCAGACGAAATACCCGCTGAAATCCTAAAACTACTCAAGTACGAACCATGTAGTAGTGCACCATTTTAATGCCGTATATGATAGTGGTACCATTCCCTCAGAATGGGTACATTCCACCTTAACGACTCTACCCTATACCAGTACAGCAAAACGTTTTAATGAATACCGCACCACGCTCTCAAAATCTTTTTGAAGGTTTTTCACAAAAGGATATATCGGAAATGTTAAGATAAAATATCAGATACACAATTTGGATTCCGAAATGGCTAAGGTATACGAAACACACTCTTTGCCAATCAAGTGCTGCAACAACAATGCTGGGACATGGATCAAACCTCATATATTTGTTTTATTGATTACGAGAAGGCATTTGAACGAGTGAAACTTGCCAAAATTTATACAGATCTTGGAAAAAAATTGTTTCCATTCTAAGGATGTTTCAATATTAAAACACCTTTACTGCAACAGACTGCAAATTTACGAGTAGAATGCGAACTCATTAATGATGTGGAGATTCTAAGAGGAGTGCGGCAAGAATGTATTTTGTCACCATTGCTGTTCAACATATAAGCTGAAGAGATTTTCTCAGTAGCCCTAGAGGACGCAACAGAAAAGATTTTGTAAATGGGAGACCCCTCAACAACATCCAATACGACTATGATACTATTCTCCTTGCCAGTTTAATTAAGGATCTACAACAACAACTAAACCAGATTGTGGCGATCAATGCGCAAAATCGTCTGAGCATTAATATAAAGAAGAACAAATTCATGATCGTCGGTCGTAAGCAGACAGCTGGTAAACTCCACGTCAAGAACCAATTGTTGAAGCGAGTTCGCTCATATAAATATCTGGGTTGTATTGTGAACGAACAAGATAACCACAGTGTAGAAGTCTGATATCGCATCGAACTTGTGATATTAAATGGACAGAAGATACTCGTAATATTGAATTGACAGAAGATGTAACTTGCAGTTGCAGAGATTTTTGTGATTTATTCTGAAGTATGAATAATGGCCTCATGAATAATCCATGTTTGTGACCTCGAGCGCTGAACGCAACCTTGTTATTTTTGTGTAAGGAAAACATGCCAATAAGTAAATACCACTAGTCCGTATAGCACAAAAATCTGCCTCTATTACCAGGGTACTTTTATATTCGTGTTTATTCGCCTTTTAAGGACGATACACCAAATTTAATTATAACCATTTATAACCTTCTTAAGTTACCATATTTGCTTTACATTAAGTGTTGGACATTAAGAACGCAACCTTCTTGTTAGGCTTATTGTCTTAGCAACCATATGTGACATGTTTGTTGACTTCAATACAAAGAATACGTTTGTGCTTTACGTTCACGTTTTATTTCAACTCTTATTATCTTCCAAATATATCATGGTAGCAGAGCGTGGTTGATAACGGATAGAGTCCGGAAATATAAACGCAGTGAGAACAAGAACATTTGGCCAGCGTAAATTTTGTGTTCGGTTATAAATACGATTTGAACTTGACGTATAAATTTTCTGGAACGGCAGTGGTATATTCTGTCATATGTTTATCGAAATATTTTTTCCACGCAAAAATGTCTTCAAGCCACAACAGTTTTCATATTGATCGCCTTGTCGGAAGAGAAAACTACGCGAGTTGGAAATTTGCCGTGCAAGCATTTTTTGAGCTTTAAGAATTGTGGGATTGCGTCATTGGTAAAAATACAGACACCAAGAAGGAAACAAAAGCTAAGTCAAAGCTCATATTACTATTAGACCCGATCAACTATGTACATGTGCAGAGCGCAGCTACATGCAAGGAAGTCTGGGATAATTTGGAGCAGGCATTTGATGACAGCGGATTATACAGAAGAGTTGCTTTATTGAGAGACCTCATAACAACTACTTTGGATTCCTCTAAAAGTGTAGATGACTATGTAAATAAAATAATGTCCACCGCTCACAAACTCCGGAATATTAAGTTCAATATCGACGATGAATGGCTTGGAACGCTGATGTTGGCTGGCTTACCTGAAGCGTATAAGCCAATGATTATGGGATTAGAGAGTTCAGGCATAAAAATCAGCGCAGATTCCATCAAAACAAAACTCCTGCAGGAAGTTCAATGCTCAGAAAGCACCGCGTTCTTCGCGAGGAATAAGGCCACTCATGGAAGTCATAACACCACAAAGGTCAATAAAGGACCCCGATGTTTCAAATGTAACAAGCACGGACATTTTGCGAAGAATTGTCGTGCTCCGATTAAAAAGAACTCTGAAAAAGTTGAAGATAGTAAAGGTTTTATTGCAGCATTTTCAGCTTCTTCACAGACCATGCAACCCGATCTTTGGTATGTGGACTCAGGTGCATCAATGAGCATGACCAACCGACGTGATTGGATGTATGACGTCACAAGTTCACCGATACCAACCATAACTGTCGCCAGTAAGTCACCGCTACCAGTCGAAAGTATGGGAAAGGTAAATTTAATGTTGAATGGCAATGAAGACAGCAAAATCCAGGTAAGACAAGTTCTGTATGTACCTAAACTTGCTGCGAATCTCTTATCTGTCAGTGCTATGGTGAAAAATGGCTGTGAAGTAAATTTCAGAGACAAAGGCTGTGATATCTATAACAGAGATGGGAAACTCTTGTGTTCAGCCACATTATTAAACAACTTGTATCTGTTGAACACTCACCGAGAAGTTTTTTCAAACCTGACTTGTTCAGCTAACTTACATGATGCTGTCCTATGGCACCGACGCATGGGACACCTGAATTTTACAGATGTTAGCAAGCTGCTGGAGTGTGCGGAAGGAGTAGATCCATTTACTGAGAAAAGTAAGAGTCCTATCACATGTACTACCTGTCTCACGGGGAAACAGACCAGACTACCCTTTGATAATACAGGCAAGAGAGCAACGCAACCCTTGCAGCTGATCCACAGCGACTTATGTGGCCCGATGGAACAAGAATCTCTGGGAGGTATGAAATATTTTATTACCTTTGTAGATGACTATACAAGAAAAGTTCATACGTAATATATTAACACTAATATATATTAACACTGACATAGACCATTATATAAATATAATTTATTCTATCTAGGTAAGTGCTTTAATACGGGTTACTATAGTGTCGTCCTCTCTCATATCGCTGTGCCTGAATAAGGTCCAAAATGTTGTAACTTTTATAACTATGGAATGCAATAAATAAACTTGAAAAGTATCTAGACTTTCGAAATTAAAGATAAGTGAGCGGATGTAAGTATTTTAAGCTGATTTTCAGATTTGGTAGTGTATTTTACAATCGTCTGGGATACAAGAAATTAGATTTTAAACGCTGTGTTCGTCCAAACTAGAAATTACGGATCTCATGTTATTAGCCCTTTGATTAAATAAGAGCCGAGTTAAGGTAGAGTAAGTTGACATAGGTTTATTATATCAATGGTCTTTAAATAAATGTGGAATTGGGATACTATATATTACTAGTGCGTTATCATTTTGGTTGTGAGTCGCAATTATTTATTTGTTTGAGTGTGGATTTTTGTGTATTATCAATATTTCTATTATTGTTTTTGTGGAATGAATTTGGCGCGTAAAAGTATGTTTAGTAATTTTAACACAATTTTTATAATCATAATGTTGGTAAAATACAATATTGAGGAGAATCGCTAGTCACCGCTGGGAGTCGGATTTGACAATAATGTATGGACTATCGGATTTCTTTCTTATAAGAATTTATCCGTTGGCTGTTGTTTGGCGAAGTTTCGTGCACGGTAGTAAAGCTTCTTTTCGGTTGCAGTAAGCTGTTCCGAGATGTAAATAGCAATACTTTCTCATCTATGAATCCCAGATGTACATCATTTATATAAATGATATACATACAGCTCCGAACCCAGACGTAAATATCATCTACTACGCTGACGACTCATTTGTTATCTTCAATGGGGACAATTCGGACGAGATCTTGGAAAAACGTGGACAGAAAATGGCAAGTGTTGCTAAATGGTTGAATAGCAATCTCCTCACACTCAATGGGAAAAAAACCAAATGCATTTGCTTCCACAACACCCGGGCCTCAGAACTCAGATCAACCACTCGTATGCGGATTCACTCCTTCTGCAAACAGAACCTCTGTGACTGTGAGGAAATGTAGCGTGTTGAAACTATCAAATACCTGGGAGTCACGATTGATCAGGATCTGTCCTTCAAGGATCACATGGCCGATACAGCGTCGAGAGTGAGAAAACTCGTATTTTTCTATTTAGCCTTCTGCGACTCGGGATTGAGTTATTGTGTCATATTCTGGGTTGGATTTGGAATAACGCCTATACTGAAGCTAGAGAGAGCTTTCTAGAGATAGCTAGAGATAGAGATAGAGCTAGAGATGCTCGGTTATCAAAGTAATGCTAAAAAAACCGTATAAATACCCGACTGCGGGTCTATTTGCAGAAACAGACCTACTCAGCGTACGCCAAATATTAATCTTCAAAACTGCTACACATATGCACCACATAACAACTCACAGCAAAACTCACAGCAAAAACTACGAAGCAAACGAAAACTGCATTTGCCCATCGCTTCCCCAAATTAATTTCACCTTTCATATACAACAGGGTTCTGGAGCACTGTGACATCAAACACAGTACGACAAGATCCTCAAAGGTCCTAAACTTTAATTGGCTAAAGATCCTGACATTTTTCAGAACAAACAGAGACTTAACAGAAAATTTACGCATAACCTGTCCCATCCCACTATCATTTCCCTTAACATATATGTCTATCTAAAACAACTCATTTTATACCCCATCTTCTCACAATTTAAGTAAATTATGTTTTAGTATGTTTCGTTTTAGTTCAAAGTCCCTTTTTTTTTATTTTTTTTCCCACCAATATTTCATGCCAGACACATTATTTTTTTCTTCTTATATTAAACAAATATCACCTCATGCCACACGCAAATATTGAAAAAAAGAAACAACAACTACGCCATAAATATGGAAGATTGTCCAATAATATGGAAATAATATGCCGAGGAGCTATTTCATAATTAAAGATGTGACAGAATAAGGAAAAGAACACAATTATATAGACCACCAATAATGAACGATGAAGTTTCCCATGGAGTTAAGTCTTCGAAAAACAGTGAAGAGGTAGGGCCAGACGAAATACCCGCTGAAATCCTAAAACTACTCAAGTACGAACCATGTAGTAGTGCACCATTTTAATGCCGTATATGATAGTGGTACCATTCCCTCAGAATGGGTACATTCCACCTTAACGACTCTACCCTATACCAGTACAGCAAAACGTTTTAATGAATACCGCACCACGCTCTCAAAATCTTTTTGAAGGTTTTTCACAAAAGGATATATCGGAAATGTTAAGATAAAATATCAGATACACAATTTGGATTCCGAAATGGCTAAGGTATACGAAACACACTCTTTGCCAATCAAGTGCTGCAACAACAATGCTGGGACATGGATCAAACCTCATATATTTGTTTTATTGATTACGAGAAGGCATTTGAACGAGTGAAACTTGCCAAAACTTATACAGATCTTGGAAAAAAATTGTTTCCATTCTAAGGATGTTTCAATATTAAAACACCTTTACTGCAACAGACTGCAAATTTACGAGTAGAATGCGAACTCATTAATGATGTGGAGATTCTAAGAGGAGTGCGGCAAGAATGTATTTTGTCACCATTGCTGTTCAACATATAAGCTGAAGAGATTTTCTCAGTAGCCCTAGAGGACGCAACAGAAAAGATTTTGTAAATGGGAGACCCCTCAACAACATCCAATACGACTATGATACTATTCTCCTTGCCAGTTTAATTAAGGATCTACAACAACAACTAAACCAGATTGTGGCGATCAATGCGCAAAATCGTCTGAGCATTAATATAAAGAAGAACAAATTCATGATCGTCGGTCGTAAGCAGACAGCTGGTAAACTCCACGTCAAGAACCAATTGTTGAAGCGAGTTCGCTCATATAAATATCTGGGTTGTATTGTGAACGAACAAGATAACCACAGTGTAGAAGTCTGATATCGCATCGAACTTGTGATATTAAATGGACAGAAGATACTCGTAATATTGAATTGACAGAAGATGTAACTTGCAGTTGCAGAGATTTTTGTGATTTATTCTGAAGTATGAATAATGGCCTCATGAATAATCCATGTTTGTGACCTCGAGCGCTGAACGCAACCTTGTTATTTTTGTGTAAGGAAAACATGCCAATAAGTAAATACCACTAGTCCGTATAGCACAAAAATCTGCCTCTATTACCAGGGTACTTTTATATTCGTGTTTATTCGCCTTTTAAGGACGATACACCAAATTTAATTATAACCATTCATAACCTTCTTAAGTTACCATATTTGCTTTACATTAAGTGTTGGACATTAAGAACGCAACCTTCTTGTTAGGCTTATTGTCTTAGCAACCATATGTGACATGTTTGTTGACTTCAATACAAAGAATACGTTTGTGCTTTACGTTCACGTTTTATTTCAACTCTTATTATCTTCCAAATATATCATGGTAGCAGAGCGTGGTTGATAACGGATAGAGTCCGGAAATATAAACGCAGTGAGAACAAGAACATTTGGCCAGCGTAAATTTTGTGTTCGGTTATAAATACGATTTGAACTTGACGTATAAATTTTCTGGAACGGCAGTGGTATATTCTGTCATATGTTTATCGAAATATTTTTTCCACGCAAAAATGTCTTCAAGCCACAACAGTTTTCATATTGATCGCCTTGTCGGAAGAGAAAACTACGCGAGTTGGAAATTTGCCGTGCAAGCATTTTTTGAGCTTTAAGAATTGTGGGATTGCGTCATTGGTAAAAATACAGACACCAAGAAGGAAACAAAAGCTAAGTCAAAGCTCATATTACTATTAGACCCGATCAACTATGTACACGTGCAGAGCGCAGCTACATGCAAGGAAGTCTGGGATAATTTGGAGCAGGCATTTGATGACAGCGGATTATACAGAAGAGTTGCTTTATTGAGAGACCTCATAACAACTACTTTGGATTCCTCTAAAAGTGTAGATGACTATGTAAATAAAATAATGTCCACCGCTCACAAACTCCGGAATATTAAGTTCAATATCGACGATGAATGGCTTGGAACGCTGATGTTGGCTGGCTTACCTGAAGCGTATAAGCCAATGATTATGGGATTAGAGAGTTCAGGCATAAAAATCAGCGCAGATTCCATCAAAACAAAACTCCTGCAGGAAGTTCAATGCTCAGAAAGCACCGCGTTCTTCGCGAGGAATAAGGCCACTCATGGAAGTCATAACACCACAAAGGTCAATAAAGGACCCCGATGTTTCAAATGTAACAAGCACGGACATTTTGCGAAGAATTGTCGTGCTCCGATTAAAAAGAACTCTGAAAAAGTTGAAGATAGTAAAGGTTTTATTGCAGCATTTTCAGCTTCTTCACAGACCATGCAACCCGATCTTTGGTATGTGGACTCAGGTGCATCAATGAGCATGACCAACCGACGTGATTGGATGTATGACGTCACAAGTTCACCGATACCAACCATAACTGTCGCCAGTAAGTCACCGCTACCAGTCGAAAGTATGGGAAAGGTAAATTTAATGTTAAATGGCAATGAAGACAGCAAAATCCAGGTAAGACAAGTTCTGTATGTACCTAAACTTGCTGCGAATCTCTTATCTGTCAGTGCTATGGTGAAAAATGGCTGTGAAGTAAATTTCAGAGACAAAGGCTGTGATATCTATAACAGAGATGGGAAACTCTTGTGTTCAGCCACATTATTAAACAACTTGTATCTGTTGAACACTCACCGAGAAGTTTTTTCAAACCTGACTTGTTCAGCTAACTTACATGATGCTGTCCTATGGCACCGACGCATGGGACACCTGAATTTTACAGATGTTAGCAAGCTGCTGGAGTGTGCGGAAGGAGTAGATCCATTTACTGAGAAAAGTAAGAGTCCTATCACATGTACTACCTGTCTCACGGGGAAACAGACCAGACTACCCTTTGATAATACAGGCAAGAGAGCAACGCAACCCTTGCAGCTGATCCACAGCGACTTATGTGGCCCGATGGAACAAGAATCTCTGGGAGGTATGAAATATTTTATTACCTTTGTAGATGACTATACAAGAAAAGTTCATGTTTATTTTTTGAAAAACAAATTGAATGTGCTTGATGTTTTCAAAGATTACAAAAGTAGAGTTGAGAATGAACTCGAAGGCAAATTAAAAGCGATTCGCACAGACAATGGAACTGAGTACTGTAACCAAGGCTTTGAAAGTTTCTTGCGTGGACATGGTATTGAACATCAGACGAGCACTCCGTACTCTCCCCAGATGAACGGTCTTGCAGAACGCATAAACAGGACCCTGGTGGAAAGAGCTAGGTGTATGTTGTATGATGCTGATTTGTCAAAACAGTTCTGGGCTGAAGCGCTGGCAACAGCTGCTTATGTTGTTAACAGGTTCCTCACGAAATCGATTGACGGTACAACTCCCATGGAAATGTGGACCGGCAAGAAACCTAATTTGTCAAATCTTAGGATTTTTGGCTCCGAGGTGATGGTACAGTTACCAAAAGAAAAACGCCAAAAATGGGATTCAAAGTCCAGAAAGCTGATATTTGTCGGATACTGTGAATCTACTAAAGGCTATCGATTACTTGATCGTAAAACGAATAAAATAATTAAGAGTAGAGATGTGGTATTTTTAGAAAATGTTCAGAAATGTGACAATAACATTTATATACCGTGTGCATCCGACAGCAATACGACAACAGTACAGCATCCTGAAGAACCCTACAAGAAAGAAGTAGAGACAGAGAGCAACGTCGAACAATCCTCAGGCGATGACTACTTTTCTAGTGACAATGATGACCCTTCCTACATACCAGACGAACCGATCGAGCTTGAAATACCAGCGTGTAGTATAAACTTACGTCCGCGTAAAGCTGTTCAGTATGAAGAGAAGGATGAACATGATTTAAGTTATTTTTGTCCGATACTTGATTTAAACGATACTCAGGCAGACCAGTGGAAGAAAGCCATGCAGGAAGAATACGAGTCTCTCATTAAAAATGAAACATGGTCACTGGTGGATTTGCCTGCGGGTAAAAAGGTTTTGCCATGCAAGTGGGTGTTTAAAACCAAAACAAATGAGAAGGGAGAGGTCGTTCGTTTTAAGGCAAGATTAGTCATTAAAGGATATGCACAGAAAAAGGGTACAGATTATGATGAGGTATACGCTTCTGTGGTACGACATACGTCAGTCCGGTACTTGATTGCTCTAGCTGCTAAATATGATTTAGAAATATCCCAGATGGATGCTATAAGTGCATTTCTTCAAGGTGATATTGACACTGAGATATATATGTCACAACCCGATCACTACAAAGAAAATGCTCAAGTGTGTCACTTGCATAAATCAATCTATGGGCTCAAGCAGGCTAGCCGGCAATGGAACCTGAAATTGAATGATACTTTACTTAAAATTGGACTGGCAAGATCAAAGATTGATCCATGTGTTTATTATATAGTGAATGATTCAATAATATTTATTGCGGTGTGGGTGGATGATTTCTTAATATTCACTAATAATAAGAAAACTACTTCAGACATAAAAGAAAAATTGATGAAGGAACTCTGCATGAAAGACCTTGGTGAGATGAAGCATTGCATTGGTATAAATATAAATAGAAATCGTGAGGCAGGTGTGATCATGATGGACCAAGAGAAATACATCAACCTGATGTTGGAACGGTTTGGTATGTCTGATTGCAAACCAGTTCGCACTCCGATAGAAGTGAATGCTAAATTTGAAAAGAATCCTGAAGACACAGATAATACCTTTCCATACAGGGAGGCGGTTGGATGTCTTATTTATCTGGCACATGTTACACGACCGGACATAAGCTTTGCAGTGAATAAGTTAAGTCAGTACTGCAATTGTCCAGGAAATCAACATTGGCTTGGAGTGAAAAGGGTCATGAGATACCTTCAAGGAACGAAGAACCTAAAGCTATGTTATGTCAAAGAGGACTCGAAAGGAATTTTTGGTTATTGCGATGCGGACTGGGCCAGTGATGCGTTGGATAGAAGATCGTGCACAGGTTACGTTTTTCTGTTTCAGAATGGATGTATTTCGTGGAACTCTTGCAAGCAACAGACAGTAGCACTTTCGACAGCGGAATCGGAATACATGGCGATGGCTTCAGCCACCCGGGAAGCTCTTTGGCTGCAGCAACTGCAGGCTGAACTAGGCCAAAGCGACGATGGTGCGCTTACCATATATTGCGACAACCAGAGTGCAATTCGATTGGCAACTACCGACTGTTACAAACCGAAGACTAAGCATATAGACATTCGTCTGCATTTTCTCAGAGAGTGTGTTGTTAAATCTAAAGTCAAATTTGTGTTTGTGAACGGGTGCAATATGGTGGCTGATAATTTAACAAAGGGAACTTCTCTTGTGAAGCATTTGTACTGCGGCGGTAAAATGGGTTTGCGTTCTGTAGGGAGTGTTGGACATTAAGAACGCAACCTTCTTGTTAGGCTTATTGTCTTAGCAACCATATGTGACATGTTTGTTGACTTCAATACAAAGAATACGTTTGTGCTTTACGTTCACGTTTTATTTCAACTCTTATTATCTTCCAAATCTATCATTAAGGTCTTGTCTTATTTGTAACTAATATTAGACCTCAAAATCAAAAAAATATATAATAGAGCATATGCATTTTAACCCATTATAGGGCATAAGTGCCAAAATCGGTCGATATATAAACCACTTACCCATACTCACTAAACTCGCTCTTATTCACATAATTGTTACGTAAACATTAAACCTCATAATTTTTCGAGTTGTTAATAAATAAATATAGGTCTCGAAAGAGACCGAGCTTTAAAAAACGCAATTTATATATTTTTTGAAACGCATCCATTTCGCTGTCGCTTAAATGACGTCAGTTTTCGCGATTGGAATTCTCAATTTTTTCGTGATAAATATGCATTAAAATGTATGTAATAAGCTACATTATGATATTTATCATTACTTAGTTCAATTCATATTTGTTTAAAACAACAATGCAGTTTGCGTTTTAATACCAGTTCTCCACATATGTATACCTCATTTTATTTTGCAATTCATTTGTAAATTGTCGTATTTTGTCTCCATTAATCAAAATATTTTACTGATTTTTTTAGAGGGGCAGGCATATATTTGTATATAAACGTTAAAAACTATAAAATAAAAGCATATTCGCAGAATATTATCACTGTACGGGATCAAACACGTTAAATTTCGCAGTCTCGGTATTATATTTATATCAAATATTAAAGTCCATTCTTGCCAAAAGAAAAATGGCAAATCTTGCCTAAGACAATTGAGCCATTCAGCCAGACAAATGAGGTGACTGAATTAAATAGACTTGTTATTTTAATACATTTACTTAAATTTATTTGCATTCTCTTTCTTCTTTTTTCTTTCTTTCTTTTTCTTAACTATACAACATATTGCATAGTTAAGAAAAAGAAACTAAAAAACTAATAAAAACAAGTATTATTAACAAATACATTAAAATTAACGCTAAGCTAAAAATTCAGAAAAAAAATAAAAAAATACTGTGGCGTGAAAGACAATGTCTTGTTTTTTAATTTTCTTTAGTTGTTTTTTAACAAAATGACTGTTTTCTTTCCTCGTAATCAAAGCATAGTATATAGCTCGGTCTTAAAACCCATTTTATACTGTTCTTAATTATCCAACCTCGCTCAGATAATATGGCTTGTTTTACGACCTTGTTCTACAATCTACTATTTTTTCACATCCAATATCGAAGGAGATATAACATGAAAGGAAATATTTTATTTTTTTCGACCCACTTGCTAGAAAATGACACATATCATGCATACCTTACCTAAGCAAATCATTATAGCTCTAAGCTTAAGCTTTCACATAAAGTTGTACTGAATTTCATTATGTCACAACCTAGATTACTCCAGGGTTTAAAGTGAGTTTAACCTCCCACAGTTCTTATTGCTATGGCTTTAAAATCTTATTTGGTGAAATAAACACGCCGCTCACTGCCCAGCTTCCCAGGGGTGGGGGTGGAGGCAGAGCGCGGCGCCGGACTTATACGAAAATCAAGCTGGCCACTGAGAGCTGAATGAAACACATTTTAAATTAAACAAAACGCGCGATTGTTGCAAGACACTCCAACTAGAATAATGTATCAAACATAATTTTTACATTAATTAACATTAATAAAATGCTTTAGTATTCTTGCTTTTTATATTTTCTCGCAGGAGGTGCGAAAAGTAGAGTATAGTCCTCGGGGATCAAGCTGTGTTTTAAAAGGGCATAGTTTAGGACTTATACTGAGTAAACCATAAAAAGTGCGAAAATTCCACGGTTTTTCGAGAGCTGCAAAGTTAGCACAGTTCTTTCGAAGCTGCAAACTTGGATTTACGCTGCTGGTAGTGGTCCTAATAACATATATAACAATCAGAATTAGCCGTTTAATTTGGTTTTAATGTTAAATTTGACTGGCGTGGAGGTTCATTACTAAAACAAAATGACTGATGTACAAACAAAAATCCAGATTTCATATTAACCTCTATTAAGCAGCTTTTTTCTAATCTCATATAATACATACATATCTAATATGCATACATATGCTCACCATTCATATAGGCAGATAATTTTAATTATAAGTTATATAAGTTAGGTAAATAATCTTAATGCTTTTTCATTACGGCACGTTTGCATCTTCTTTCCACAGAATCATTTCGGCTTAATCCCTCAGCCATCTTCAAATAATAGTCGACTCTAATCCATTAAACGAGCGCCAACTCGTTAGGTAAGCACTCTATCACAAAGTCCAATAAACAAACGGAGTCATAGGAAAAAAATATCATGTGCACTAACACAACACATCTGAACGGAACGAGTCACACAAACAATCAAAAAATTTCTCGCACTGTGAACACGGTCTTAGCGTCGTGGCTCTACCAATCAGACGCCAGTGCATTTCTTTCCCATTAACTTGTTTCGGCAAATAGAGTATAGACGTTAGAGATTATTAATAGATTATAGACATTTGCTTGTGACTTGTGTCGAAATCTAGCATGGCCTACGTGAAGAAACGATGCGTTTTTGAGTTGGCTGTTATACATATAATGTTGATTGGTCACTTGTATAATAGCGCTTGTATCATTCGGTAAACAGAGCCCTAATCGTTCTAAAAAGGCATGACTTAATGACAAACAGTCATTGGTCTTTGTTTATCATATGACAGTGAAACATTCAAGACAACTATAACCCTCTAATTAACCTAACAGCCCACCTCAGTACGATAGTAAAAACCATTACACACGTCAACGTAGTATATGATGTCCGCGTAAAATAAAATGTAATTTCTTGAACCAATCGTTAAAAAGCACGTTCACGAATTGGGTATCATAAAGACTGGGCTTTATAAATCCCTTATATAGAGCGAAGTGACTTCCACAGTGAAGGAGACCAACGTGGATTTACGACTTTTCGGTATTCACACGGGAGTTACCGCACACAGGCGAGATTTCACCCGGATAGTGCTTCTCCTGCTGGTGGGGTTAAAATTTACGCCACCGTTTGTGCCAAACCATCGATATACGTGAGCATTTCGTTCCAGCTCTTTTATTTTCAGCTAACGGATACAGAAATGGGCTCTTGCTGACCGGTATAAAAAATATGTATGAAGCATCTATTATGTGATGTATGATTAAATTATGTATTTAAAAATTGAGGGACCAGGCTGGGATTTTCGATTTAAGTTACCAGGGATTTAGTAAAAGTCTGAATGTAATTTGTAAAAAAAAAACTTATAAAAGCGCCGTGGTCTAATGGGTTTCACGCTTGCTTTTCGGATAGCAGATGCGGTTTCGATTCCTGACCATGAACCAATGAGATTATTTATTATTTTAAGTACATTATTGGACTTTCAGTGTTTCAGATGACACTAAGTTGTAGGTCCCGGCTAATATCACTATGTGGTTGTAAAAACACCTCGATCAACCCGCATTGAGCCAACGTGGTGGAGTACAGCTTGCAACTTACTCGTATCCGGGTAAAGGCCTGTGCCCCTTGGTGGGAATATCAATGGGCTACATTTATTATGTTATATTATTATCATAAGATACAGTCCTAAAAGTGTGGTCCCTCAGTTCCCAAAGCTGATCAGCCAGATCTCAAAAAAACCGTTCAAGTGCGAGTCGGAGCCGCGCATGAAGGGGTAGGTGGCAGGGATGGTGTGGAGTGCTTGTATTGTTGAGCAAAATTTTGTTTACAAAGTTATTGGTGTGACTACTTTCATACTCCATAGGTAATCAGGTGCATTTATAACTTGTATGTCGTTTACAGATAAATAAAAAACCTTGGCAATTCCGAGTAGGTTTTCCTCTTCTTTGTCTTAAGTTCTATGTTCCGTATTTTACATAATATTACACTCTGTTGTTTCGGATATATGCGGGGGGGGGGGGGGTTGTCTTTTTTTGCATTTTTTGATCATAACTTCTAAAGTTATCCAAACTACAGTAAAAATGTATATATTTTTTTAAGTTTATTAAGAGTCCTTTTCAACGATACCCTGTATGACTTATTAAGGTGTTTTTTTTTTCCTTTTTATCATTTTACCCCTTCCACTTTTTTGTAGGTAATATTTATTTCATATTAGACTTGAATTCTGTTGCGGTTATCAAGATAAGTATTTTCGAAAAAAAAAATAAGACTATCTCTTATAGTTCTTAAGAAAAGTGCCTGTGATAAGGGTTCCTTTTTACATTTTGAGGAACGGAGCCCTAATAACCACCAAGTTTAGAATAAAAAACTATTATATGTAATTAGTAAAAAACGTGCCAAGCTTAAATACCTAGCAAACAACTCCAAACTGTCAATAATTAAAACAGCATAACAATTTGACTATGGTCCCACAGTTCATACATAGCATATTTTTGAAATGGTGAATAAATCGATACTTAAAATAAATAAATCGATATGTAAATCATCAAAAAAACATAATTTTTGATACAAATAGTTCACCAAGTTAAAAACTTAAAAAAAAACAATTTCAAGTTCAAGCCCTATTTCTGCCTCCCCGTTCGAGATGCGAATGAAGTCCATGTACATAAAAAGTTCTCATTAAAACTGTTGCTGCACGGAACCACAAACCAAAGCGTCATCTGAGTATATATTTTTTGTTTTTGTTTTTTTTTTCTATATCACATAATTAATTTTTATGACATTTATATGGACCACCTTTGAAGTATGACTTACCAATCAAAACACCAATATATTCTAAATGACCACCCCATTGAACGTGTCTCCAAGGTTAGGAATCTTGGGGTTATAATGGACTCTAAACTTTTATTCATACCTCATTACGAACATATTATAGCGAAAGCTTTTAAAATGCATGGATTCGTAAATCGTGTGACGAGGCCGCTGCGTTCACCACTTGCTTTTAAATTACTTTATTTCGCCTACGTTCGCATTGTGCTGGAATATGCGTCGACGGTATGGTCACCATCCTACCAGCCGCATAAAATCAGAATTGAGTCGGTTCAGAAAGCGTTCATGAGGCAACTGCAGATTAGATATGACGGGTCTTCGGTGGACTATGATGAGGGCCTTACTCGACATCCTATGGCGTCCCTGGAGAGCAGGAGGATGCTGGCAGATCAGAAACTTTTTCATGACGTTATCAACAACAGACTGGACAATGAGTGGCTGGTGAGGTCAGTGCTGCTGCGCATCGCCCCGGCGCGGTCGCGTCGCCACACGCCGGCGCTGCTTGGGTACGAGCTCGCGCGCACCAACTATGCCTCCAATTCACCGCTAAATAGGAGCATTGATATGTACGAGAAGCACTTTGCGGGGGCCGATGTCTTTTACCTGAACCGGACTCAATATATGTATATCAAAAGATTTATATAAGGTCAATCAAATTAGATAATTGATCATCAAAAATAAACAACAACTAATAACATTTATTCAAGGAAATTGAACTCTCTCATATGACAAAGAAACACCTCATATCCATACACATATTACATACCCTCTCTCTCTCACACACATACATACACATATGCAAACGCACGCACGCACACACACACACACCTTATTATATATAATGTAAAATTACCTTTAATACATATGTTTTATGATCTTAAAATCCTCATCATAATTTATAAAGGATATGTTTCGTAACTGGCATTACCCTTTTATATCGGTGTTATTTTTATTGAATTAATTACTTATGCTGTGAAACATCATCATAAACATCATAAACAAGAATCATCAAAATTTATTCATAATTGACGGAATAATCGCTTTAAAAACATACAATAAAACAGTCGAATTGAAGTCGGTTGAAAATTAATACAATCTCAAAGTACATGTGAGCATAATTCTATATATATTTTTTCTTCTTAATTCTTTATAAATACACCATAGTCTGTTCTTAATAAAGTTTAAGCCAGGACCCCTAGCATGATTTATATTCCCCAAGCCCCGAGGTGAACCCCACAGCCAGCCTGCGCTAGAGCCTATTTAATTAGATTAGGGTACACCAAGTATAAAATAAACAAAATGTTACCAATTTATCAAACATTTATGGTCATTTTGTTTAATAATAATAATACATATAGCCCATTAATCTCCTGCGAGTACGAGTAATATTGAGGCATACTTCACCATGCTGGCTGAGAAGAAACTAATTATAGTAAGTAAGTTGCAAATTACATTGAAGTTAACTGACCGAGCGAGAGAAGCGTCCAGTTTCAAGATTGTGCAATAATGCTTTTGTCTGTCTATGTGTTTATGAATGAATGAATGATGTTGTGTGTTTCCACCTCTTTTGTTTTAGTGAAGTGTTTGCTTAATTAGTGCTGTGAGTGAGAGTGAGCACGACTTATATTTCGAGAACTTCTTTTATTTTATTTGTATCACTCGCTCTAATAAATTGTCTTACAGCAAGCCATTCGAACAATGCAAGCCTTCGAGGCCGGTCGTGCTCCTATTTTTGCCCAACTATTACGTAAATTAAATTTATGGAGACCAGTTAAGTATAAACTATTTTATTTTAATAATATAATAACGTGTCTTTCATAACACAACAATCAGATATTGAGTCATTTTAAGTACTGTAATAAATCCAGTAGTACATTATAGCACTGTATATTGCCGACCTCTGTGGCGCTACGGTTGTGGCTCCGCCTACCATGCGAGAGGTCCCTGGTTCGATCCCCCAGCAGGGGATAAAGAAAAGAAAAACCTGGTCGCTGTTTCTAGTATCCACGACACAAGCTATCCTATTGTGGGGTCAGAAGCAATGTACGGCACGTATGTTTATACATTTAAATATTATTTTGTTACATTGTTATTTTGAGACATCTTATTGGTACTTAAGGATACGATGTTATAATAATGTCTTTAGATTAGATAATGTTTATATCGTATATTGCGAAATAAAAAAATACATGACGAAAATTTTTAAAATGATATCCCCGTAGAATTTCTTGGTGCCATCTTCTCAGACGGGCGTATTTCCGAAGCACTGGTAGAGTTGATGGAGTTTCTTTTTCCTGTGCGAGATTCAGCCATGAATCACCACTTGAAGGGGAAATTTCCTTTTTCAAACTCAAACCATAATCAGTTATATACTCATTACCTCACACCTATACGAGACTAGAAACAAAGCTTTACAGGTCACCAAGACAAAATTCTGAAAAGCTGAAGATGTTGAAATTCCAAAGATTTTTGAGGAGTTTCTATTACTTGATCACAGAAACAGTGAATGCATCATTTCGTTTGCAACGACAGAAGGCAGAAGATTGATTCAAGAATGCAATATTTTTTTCGTCGACGGAATATTCAGAAGTTGCTCTACGCCATTTTATCAGATATTTACTCAGCATGTGGATGTAGGATCAGCCGACACAGAGATAAAATTATCACTCACTTTAATAACTATTTCGTACAGTTTTGGCTCGAAAATAAAGACTTGCCAAGTACTGTTTGGAATTGTTCAGGTGAGCGTCACCGCACGACAAACTTAGTGGAGGCATGGCATAAGAGATTAAACGGCAAATTAACAAAAAAAAACAAGATTGATTGACCTTTTAAAGACCTTGAAAGACGAAGCAGAATGCTACGAAAAATATCGGCGTCCCATCTGCCGCAGTCGCCGATCAATCAATATTGATTTACGTATCAATATTATTTTAGACACATATAAGAATGGCGTTCAAAATTTATTAAAAACAATAAACGATTTAAAGATTTAAATGTAGGAAATTTTGTTATTGTGATTATTTTTTCGGGGAGCTAATGGGTATCGTTGTAAATATGTATGTTGATGATTCTTAGTTAAAAATACTCAGACGAATACTAAAATATTTTATTTGTTGCTGTAAATAAAAATATTTTTATATCAACGTTTTATATTTTTAAGAGATGTTTTTTTATTTGATTATTTTGTTTTTATATGTTTTGTTTTTATTTGTATACAAAGTGTAAATGAATTAACGCAAAATAAGAAACTACTTTGTTAGGAACACAATTCTGGGCAACTTTCATTATGAAACCGAGTTGATCAGAGGAACTAATTTTTCACTTCCTAGTAGATTTTGGCCTGAGTGGATCAGCTGATTTGTATGGAGAAGTGAAAAAAAAGTTGCTCTGATCAAATAGGTTTCATAATAAAAGTTGCTCAGAATTATGTCCCTAACAAAGTAGTTTCTCATTTTGCGTTAATTCATTTACACCTTGAATAGTCGATTTTATATTATTGTATAAAGATTTAAAGACTGATTAAAATACGTGTGTGATATTTATACATAAAAGTGGTGATAATACAGGGTATACCAGTTGCGTGTGTTGTTTATACCTACTTACTAAGAAAATAATACTTTAGTTAAATCTATAGTTAATAGTCTAATCTGAAGCTGTGATTTTGAATGTGATTTTTATTCTTTTTATTATACTAATCTTTAAAATATTTCATATCTTTTATTATAAAACCTTCTTCTATAACCATACCAAAACAAATAAATGGCCGACTGCACTTATCCATCTTTGGAGTTAACCGGACATGAAGTATGGAAATATCGTGATTCAGTATTAGTATTATTAATACTTCTGTTGGAGTTTTTAGGATACAATGTATGAAACTTTGCAGTTTGGAGAACAATAGAAATGGAGTTTTGCGGACTAACCCGTGAAAACTCAGGGACCACACTTTCAGGGCTTAGTGTTCTAAGTTTTATATTGAAAATTCCCTGATTAATTGTTATTACATTGAAACTTTTACTAAATTCTGGCGACTTAAATCGAAAAACCGAGCCTAGAGCCTCAATCCTCAATACATATCCAAATTTAGGCATTTATTTCTGTATTCTCACTATGCCGGAACAATAATTTCATAATAATGCCATTGCTATCTTATCGCCCGACAGAACTATCTGATTTCCTTAGTTGGGCAATTTTAATTTTGCAACATTATCGTCCGACTGCATTAGAGTGCAATTCTTCCCTTATATTCCCATATTTGCATACTTCTCAAAGTATCTGTTGTTCAATGTTCATAATTACAAATACAGCTATCATAATAAAGTATGCTATGGTTGAATGAGTTTGCTGCGATATGTGCGTAGCTACTGAGTTTCAAAGTTATGTGATGTAGTAAACCACATTTGAAACCACATTTCTATGAAACAGAAGAAAATTTAATTTAAATAGAGCGGTTAGATCACATGGGAAAATACATTTGCACATTCATGAGTAACATGAATACGCTTAGATCGTATTCATTTTCGGATATAATTTAGATGCTGAAGTGAAGTTGTTTATCACATTGAATATTTTAATAACTAAAAACATAAAAGGTTCCTCTTTTGCACGAAATTATTTAAAACTGAACTTCACAAAACTGGCTAGTTTAAAGTAATTGGAATCGGAACGTGTTTTAAAAGAGAACAATTTAAATTATCACCAAAATATAATTTTCTTTCCCAAAATGGGTAAATGATCCCCAAAAGATGCAAAAAATATCAGGGCAAAATACTGCAGTAGCTTAGGTGAAGGATAAAGGGGGGAGCGAAGCAAAGCGAACATGTAAGAACAACAAAAAATACTTAAAACATAAACTTAAGTAACAAAACATAAAAAATGATCATTTATTCAAACACAATTTGATGATCATTTATCCATTCTGGCAGTCATTTCGAATTTATTAGTAGTAAATTTTCTAATTTTTTGGCAATCGTTTAAATACAAGCCGTTTTAAAACGTCAGCGTCTACCTATAGCGACGTCACATCAGTAAATTTTCACTTAGCGAAAGTAGGAGAAGGAGAATGACGCATAGCTTTGTCCCTTAGACGTGATTCCCACTGGACAGACTAGATGGAGACACGTAACTGCTCACCCTAAATACAACAACATCATTTAGCGAGCTGCTTTGATAAATGAGATACTTTCTTAGCAGGTATTTTTAAAAGATTTGTAGACATCACGGAGAGAAAAAGAAAAAATCCTGCTCAGAAAGTATCTCAGACCCATCTTCCACATTAAGGGATATTTACATAGCAGGTTTTGTTTCAAAATCCAACAGATTAAAATTAAATTATTGCAGTTTCTCTATGACAATATCTTTCGAAGTATGGTTTTTATTTATGCGAGTATAATGCATTCCATATATATCTTTTCTTCGCCGTTAAGTTGTCGAAAAGAAATCACTGTTGCTGGCTTTCAAAAATGTGTTGCGCAAAAGTTAGGGAAAATTAAGTTACCAGTGAATGAAAGAAAATATCCACCCTAAATTATCAAGAAGTGATAACTATGTATAGTAAAAACAAGTAGGTATTCAAAAGTAAAGCAATATTGACAGCCAGGTACCACTGCAGGTTTATTCAAATTAAACACGCACAGAGCTGACGGATTTCAAGTACCTAGTCACTTCAATTCGCAGTTGCACGATCTGGCAACTAGAAACCCGCTATTTATTTTTTTTAAAGTGAAGAATTGTGATCTGAGTTTGCCAACTGGATAGTTTTTATAGCTGTGCACTACAGTCAACTTAATGGCGTCGGGAAATGTTATATGGAATGCACTGGACACATCTCAGTTAACCGTAGAGCCTGACCCTCATAACATGATCAAGCTATAAAAAAACAATACATTAATACTAATGAGTATAAAAATAATGATGTTGCGTAATTTGAGATTTACAAATGGCTGTTATGGCCTGATACGTCCGAAGCCGCCTAAAACAAGAATTACTTAACCTTACCTTAGTAAAGAGTCTTTTGTCGTTGCAATTGCAAAATCGACAGAACCCCTTCGGCAGCCATTAGGTATTGAAGAACATGTGAATTGTCCCCCGTCATCCACTGCATAGTGAGCTGATTTTCCATCATCAATGTTTATTAGGCTGTCCTCGCCAAAGTTATTTTTCAGAATAGTGCGTACAGTCTGTAATGTAAATAATAATTACAATTTCTTGATAAAATAAAATCGTATATCACAGGATCCCCCAAAATCTATTATATATAATTTTTCTTCCAAATAATTAGTCATGTGTAACTATTTCATCTTATCACAATACACCCCTGATCCTGATTGGTTCATGATTATGATTATAAACTGCGAAGTTTATATATTAACCTTACTTATTCAAGTCATTCGCTTACTGTGATTTTTTTTGAATGTATTTCTGTTGATATTACGTAAATCTATTTATCATCAAATAGATCTGATAGTATCGGCTGTATTCTTCAACAAGTATTTAAAATATCCACTCAATCGTTTCCGGTTACGTCATTGCGTAATTTTCATACCCTTCACGAACTAAACTCGACAAAAGAGTTACTGCCTAAATACCTACTATCGTACGCTGCACTACGGCCTTCCACATGACTAAGTATTAGAGATAAAACTTGAAGTTACTTGGGCAAGAGTGTAATAATAAAATAAATGGGTATGTATGTGTAAAGTTCTCCATTATATTCCGTCGCTTCATTATTCAATATAAAATACATTCACAACGTAGTTCCCCTAACCTGCAATGCAACTTCGCACACTTCAAAGATTGTTTACAAATTGTTATTTTTTTACATGACTGCACCTGACATTGTTGCGAGCAATTAGTTTCATTTCAAGACATAGGGAATCTTAAGGATAAAGTTACTAAATACTGTTTTCTCTATAAGTGAACAACCATGCCCAAGCCCAGTGTAGAAGACAAACTGGAGCGATGTCGGAAAAAACTGCGCATACTCGAAAAAAAAGCGCTTCGAAAGACGCGTAAGGCTCGTGTTCAACGAGTCATTGACACATCAGAGTCGGATAATGATAATCAGTTGGGTGCACTACTCTTTCTTCAAGTACCTAAGTGTAAAGTCAGTGCTATAGCATAGATTCGACTAATTAACAGGCTACATCTGGAGATTGGCCGTGAGTCAACACGACGGTAACACAACCTCACTTTTTTGAAGTCAGCAAAAAATTACGGAACACACTTTTACTAAGTGATTAATGACCTGGGTGGGGGTGGCCGTGAGTAAACACGACGGTAAAACAGATGAGTGTACATACTTTTACGTAGTACAACATACGATTCTGGTAAGAATTCACAAACCTGGGGGTTGACCGCGAGTCCACACTATGGTAAATATTGACAACTTACGTAATTTATCTAATAACATTTCTTATGTTGACCATAGACATGCAGCAAGTCGAAGAAAAATATATCTCTCTCTAAATCTGTCCTTGACTACGGTAAAACGTAACAATATCCCACGTTTAGTGGACAACTTTTTGTCGCTATCTACCTGCACAATTAGAGAATTTGCTCAATTATATGGGTGGCTTTACAACAAACTATTTGAATGAGAAAAAATCTTCCTCTTCAAACTTAAACCAACTAAGTGACACAAATTCAGTTATCAGATGTCATCCTAGTTCAAGTTCAAGTTCAAACATTTTTATTCATAATAGCACAAAAATTGATACTTAATGAACGTCATAACATAATCAAGAAAGCATAATATAACCTTAAGTAGGTGCCTAATTATTACATAGAACATAATATATACGGTGCTATGTAATTTATCTAATAACATTTCTTATGTTGTCCATAGACATGCAGCAAGTCGAAGAAAAATATATCTCTCTCTAAATCTGTCCTTGACTACGGAAAAACGTAACAATATCTCACGTTTAGTGGACAACTTTTTGTCGCTATCTACCTGCACAATTAGAGAATTTGCTCAATTATATGGGTGGCTTTACAACAAACTATTTGAATGAGAAAAAAACTTCCTCTTCAAACTGAAACCAACTAAGGGACACAAATTCCGTTATCAGATGTCATCCTAGTTCAAGGTCAAGTTCAAACATTTTTATTCATAATAGCACGAAAATTGAGGCTTAATGAACGTCATAACATAATCAAGAAAGCATAATATAACATTAAGTAGGTGCCTAATTATTACATAGAACATAATTTATACGGTGCTATGAACTGGTTTAATGCCAGATGTCGGTGTCTTGTAAAAAGTCATTAATTTTGTAGTAGACCTTAGTGCACAAAGTGTGCTTTATACATTTTTTTAATCGAGCTTGTCAAGTTTTGTATTTCTTGCGGAATTTTATTGTAGAAGCGTTTACAGTGTCTCATAAAAGAACTGCTAACTTTTGTGAGTATGAACATTGGAACATTGGAAAGAAAGTTTACGTTTATTTCTAGTTTGATCGTAACTCCGATCCCTTAAGGCTAAGCCAAACCAACGCGTTCAATTCGCGTCCGCGGTGGCGATTACTGCGCGTGTTGTGTGCAAAAGTTGTGTACACTGTCGCGTTTGATCTTGCCTTCACCAGGCTGGAGTGACGTTATTAACTACAATGCTCTCTGATACAGATAGTGAAATTGAAGAAGTTTTATTTCTTTCTGCTCTCATTGAAGATGAAGAGGAACAAACTATTCTCCTTCCTATTTCGTCCCACACCTGGTCCTGTTTTCTATTATTCCTATAATCAGAATGAGACGTGTCATACAACAATGGGTATTTGTGAACCTCATTCCGGTTCCACCATACTTTAAAAACCAAAAAACACAGTTTTTCTCAATAACAATAGCTGCGTGCAGCGTCCTAACGTAACAAGCGCGATCTGATCGCCACCGCTGCGTGCAGACGCTGCACCGGACGCCGCGGCCAAACAGAGGACGCCTCGATGTGAACTCGTCGCTACAAGTTCGTACGCAACAACTGATGGAACGCCTTTAGGGGATTCAAATATTTCTATGGATTTTTTTACCGATGCATACAGGACTGGCTGGGATGCTTATTGTGACGAATCACGAGTTCGTGGAGGTTGGAAAAATGATGAAATAAAATTCCATTTCAATTATCTAGAATTGCTGTCGGTATTCCTTGCACTAAAATGATTCGAACGCGAATTGTGCTATACTGTTACTTGTAGATAACCAATTCGCTAAAGTTCCGTCAGACAAGTGAGTGAATGAAACGTTTAACGAGTTGTTTAAACGTTTCTAGGCAACAAGACATATACGATATAAATACACTTAAATACACATAAAAATATTTTATGTGTACTTAAGTTAATGTTTTAAGTATGTTTTGTTGTTCTTACATGTTCAACCTAACACGAAGGAGAAAGGGGGCTTCGCTTCGCTCACTCCCTTTACCCTTCTCGTAAGCTACCGCAATGTTTTGCCCTGATATAAGCTGTGCAAATAAGTAGTAAATAATAGACTCTGAAAGAAATCAGCTGTTGTCGTGTCGCCATCTTGTATTACATTATTTAACTAACACGCTGGCTTTCGGTAAGACAGATTGTTAAACGTTTTCGACGATTCTTCATTTAAATCAAAATGGTAGTGACTTGGTTAAACGTCGGTATTAAACGGTAATAAACGGTCTAGAGAGTTAGTTAACTTTCTGATTTAACCAACTAACTGCGACACGTCTATGGCAATGATGTCAGAAGTGAAGAATCTGGTTATACGCATCTTGTATGAATACCAAAGATAATGTTGAAACCGATGAAAGTCGAGAAGGGTAAACCCTAATACAGAATGGGATCTTTCGGACAGTTCATTTAAGTGGATAACTCAAAAGCTCGGACAAACAGATATCGATCAATTTGTTTTGCGGACCAGTACATAGTGTCATAATTATATATAAATATTACCTAACGGTATAGAAATTGCAATAACCGATATCATTAAAACTTCTGCTCCAGGTCGGGATCAACCATTATTATTCCTGTCGTCCTTTATGCCCAGTTACACCTTAAGAAGATTATTTTTTTTACGGCAAAAGCAAAAGATCAGAAACCATACAAAATGTATTCGTGACATTCCGCCGACCGCATACCGTAGGCCGCCAGTACACAATACATCAGCCGACGGATCAAGGAAGTGCTACACTGCCGTCATAAGGAAAATGGACGTTTCTACCAAAAGATCAAAACGGAGAAAAAAATATTTTGTGTTTTTTTTTATTAAATCATGTGCTGTGCCTAAGATAATAGACAAAAATAATATATTTTTTGCGCACCTGTGGGTTATAGTATGCTTTGTCAGACTAAATATATAAATTTCAATGAAAATAGTATTTTGTATTAAAAACAAATTAATTGCCTTTTTTTTCTTAGTAAAAAAATGAATACTGATGAAATACTGCATTAAAAGGACGTTTCTGGCTAGATGCGCCCGGTTTACTCAGTGATTTATGAAACGTCTTTTTAACTTAGGGATATTAATTTATTAGCCTCCATTTACCTGAATCAAAAAGTCGTTTCTAGCCAGTTACTGCTTTCTATCTTAGTGATAATACCTATCTGGCGCCCATTACGCCCAAAATGGCAAACATATTTTAACAAGCCCAATTCTATTTTAACTGAAAAAACTGTATTTTTTGCATGGAAACAGAGAATGTTAGGGTTATCTAAAACGAGCGATCAGTGGAAATCGGTTCAAGTAAAAACAACATGTGAAAATCAGATATTCAGACATCTATTTTAGGCATAGAATAGTTACAAAATTCGCATAATACATATGAGCTTATAACCTATACCTTTTACAAACAGAAACATAATTCTTTACCAAAAAAATATCACACTATTGTAAGCCTATGAGATCAATCACATATAGGTAATTTTTAATCACGATATAAGTATTATACGTACCTCTAGTACCAACCTTACCTTAATTTCTTATAACTAAATATTTTTAACCTCTCACAAGCCAAAACTAAATTTTTCATTAACGACAATAATCTTAAACACTAATTCCATGAGATCAGTAAATAACTACAGGGTGTAACAGAAATGTGTAGTCATATTTTAGGGGGTTGTAAGGGACATCATTCTGAACAACTTTCACTATGAAACCGATTTGATCAGAGCAACTTTAATTTTCACTTATCTATACAAATCAGCTGACCGACCGGACCAAAACGTATGGAGCAATGAAAAATAAAGTTGCTCTGATCAAATTGGTTTCATTTCATTTAAGCTGGACGTGATGGACGAGCTCTCCCTGGAGCAGATCTGCTTGACCAGCTTCAAGGAGGCTGAGATCGCCGCCGCCAAGAAAGTGCTGCATGAGAAATCCGAAGCAAGTTGGAGGCTTCGGAAGGCGTCTGTGTTGATCTGAAACGTGAGTCAGTAGTCAGTATTGCGTCAGGTTAATAGGTTGCTGCCGACGCAGCGAATCGTCGACGTGCGCGATGATAACACGGAGATCAGCAATAATGCCAAAACAGCAACTAACCTAGTTACGCGAGTTGCTAAGCCCGCGTTAACAAATGTCGCACCGCCTCGTGACATCACGAAGCCGAGTCAACCAGCACCGGATGCGGTTTCTTCTGGAACTTCCAAAAAACTGGAACCCCAGAACCCCCGCGCCCCGCACTGCCCGCCGCCAAACAACAAAAGCTGCAGGCTTCGCCGCGCGCGCCGCCGGCTAGGTCCGCCCGTGGCCCGCCGAACGCGACTGTCGACGGGGAAGGCTTTATCCTGGTCCAAAACAGGAAGCGCCGCTCCAGACGCAGCCGCAATCAGCGTCGCACAGCCCCCGCCGGTGAGTGCAGCCTCAAAGCTGCCGCCTCCACTGCACAGATATCAATCAATATATGTTTATTTCAGGCAGATTACACCCATAAATATATAAAACAATTACACGACAAATAAAAAAAATAATAAAAAATAAACAGCAAATAACACATACACATATATAGATATACCTTTCCAGGATCGACGTGAAAATGACCTGCGAAGGAGTTGAATGTACAGATTGAGATTTTGGAGTCAGAAAGACCCAAGGACTTCCTGTTATTCAAACTTCGGGTACCGGCGTACCTGAAGACGATTTTCCTGGCCAAAGGTTACTGGCCGGAGGGCATCCTTTTCCGACGCTACGGGGAAGCGAAACCTAGGAAGAAAATCCCTATAATATTTTGTGTTTATTTAATAAATTATCTTTAGTCTTAAGGTATGCATAGATATGGGTTTTGTAACCTGAAATAAAGATGATTATTATTATATAGTAAAAGTTGCTCAGAATGGTCTCCCTAACATCCCCCTAAAATATGACTACACCCTTCTGTTACACCCTTTATATTAATAAACACAGTTTATTCTAAAAAGTAAATCAGTACAGACAAGCTTATTTAAATCAGACTTCATGGTCTTGAGTAAGATGAACATAATTGTTGCCAGTGGGTATATTATACCAAAATTACCTTCTATTGTCTGGCATTAAGGGCGTCAGTTTTTGAAGAATTGTTGACTTTCGCTCCTGAGTTATGCCTCTACTGTCATTTTTGGGTTTTGGAGGTGGAATGCCGCACTTGATGTTTTTAATTCTCAGAAAATCCAGTGAATATTCTTCGTCACCACAGAAATCTGACTTATGTGAAATTCGTCTGCTGACATAAACGTGTGTCCCACCTCCAAATATTTTAGAGTTATGGATGCAAAACTCACATCAACTGAATTCACGGCATGAAGCAAATATGAGTACAACGTCCTGTTTTTGTTCTGCCCTGCACAATTATAACGAGATGATTATTTTTTTCAAGTCTCTGTAAGCCAGCAAAAAAGCTCTGAAACAACTTGTAATATCACCCATTTTGCGGCCTGTTGTCGCTTCATGCCATCTCGCGGCGTATGTTTTAGTAGCCGAGTCTTTAATTTTTTCTTCTATTGGGACAAAGTCTTCGTTAAATACGATTAGTCTCGGGCAGGACATGACCGTTTTTAATGTTTACATACGTAGCAGCATTATTACCTTTTCTAAATCAGCTGAAAAATAGGCAATATCTGAGTTTATTCCTGCATTTTCTTGTTTTTGAACGTCTCTTTTGTATGTTTGCCTAGCAGATAAATATCTTTCATGGTGTTTTTCGTAATCTCGACATTTTTGACAGTTTCTATGTCATAAGACATAGAGGAAGGAAGGAAGGAAATAATTCCTTATGCTCAGGATTGTGAATGTAAAACTTTTCACATAACTCGCATTCTTCGTTACCTAGATTTGTGAAGCTTATATTCAATTTATTCACAATTTTTCTATAGTGGTCATAAGATATTTTTTCGTTATCAGGATGGTCTTTCATATTTTGTTCTTCACAAAAATCTCATTTTGTCACTGACAGATCAGAAGGAAGATATCTCCTAGTGAGAAACGCAGGGTTTGAATGATTCAATATGCTGTAAAATCTTGGCGTCGTCAATCTTTTTTGGATTACGATGGCGTCCTCGTCTATCTTCTGGTTCTGTATTTGGCACATTACGTAACGAGGTCTTCAGAGCTTTATCATTCTTGCGGTTGAAACCGAGAGTTTTAAGGAAAAATTCCTTGCAAACGTTCACTTTTAATCCTGATTCATTTGTTAAGAAATATGTAACGCTTACATTTCTTGGTATTTTCCGGTTTTAATTAACAGTTTTTCTTTTAGGCTCCTCTTTTGATGTGTTATTAATTATGTAATTTTGCTACTCTTTCCATGACATGCTTCTAAAGTAATGGTTTATTTTTTCTCTCGCTTCTTCTGTAAATTCTGTCTGACATTTTTTCTTGCATTGCATTCTGTAGTACATCCTGGCTTCAGTTTATATTTAGTTTGCATTACTTCCATTTTTTTCATCTGTTTTCTCTAGGCTTGTGAAGAATCATATTTTTTGCGTTTTCTGGCTTCTCCTTTTTTTGTAAGATTTTGTTCCATATTTTCTTCAGATGAAAGTTTTGGCGATTCAGAAATAGTAACACTGATGGGCTGTGAATTGGGGATGATAGACGTAGATGAATATGAATCTTCTGAAACCTGGCCTAAACTTGAAGGTATATAGTCCTTATCAAAGACCGAGTCATCCGAATCGAAATCCAGTTCGCTGTTTGAGCTGTTATGAAGATGATCAACGCTGTAGAATTCCTTTTCTTTTGTACTACACGAGGGTTGCTGTACATCTTGTAGTGTTATGCTACTTACATGCTATTCTTGCTTTTCATGCTTTCATGCTTTTCAGCTAGGTTCTTGCTGAGCTGCATAGCTGTATATTTGGTATCACCTTTATTTTCATAGGACCCTGTAACGTTTTAAACCATAAGAACATATTAACAAATCATTTTCGCTTTGTATTTTCACACTATCAGCTCTTCTACATCGATAGCGAAGGGGTTTACCTTTGGTGACCTTGTATTTGGCTTTCTCCGAAACTCTGCAATCTCGGGCTTCGTGCGCGCTGGTGCGCTACCTTTTTATATTCATTGTTATTTCATTTACTTCATGTTTTTTTTTGTTGTTTTCCGTATTACGAGCCTGAAACCAAACTTTGACATTTGTTGAAGTCTTTGTTTACCTGGTTGTCATGGCAATGTCTATTCAAACTCGTTAGCGGTCTGATATGTTTGCTTCAATACTTTTACGAAAATACTTTTTCTCTCTTGGCCACTCAAAAAAATTACGTTTAATTTAAATAATTTTTAGAACTCTCCAAAAAGGGTATAAAATCGGAACATTTCTGAAATTCTGGAGTCTCACGTCAGCTTCTGAACTAGAAGTACCATCTAAATGCCTTATCCCGGGGTCGCACTACCCCGGGATCCTGCGAGCCGTTCCTTCAAACACGATTTTATTTTATTTTTTTTAAATAAAAATAAAATCGTGTTTGAAGGAACGGCTCGCAGGATCGTGATTGAAGGAACGGCTCCTGCGAGCCGTTCCTTCAAACACGTTTTTTTTTTTTTTTTAAATAAAAATAAAATCGTGTTTGAAGGAACGGCTCGCAGGATCCTGTTTGAAGGAACGGCTCGCAGGATCCCGGGGTAGTGCGACCCCGGGATAAGGCATTTAGATGGTACTTCTAGTTCAGAAGCTGACGTGAGACTCCAGAATTTCAGAAATGTTCCGCTTTTATACCCTTTTTGGAGAGTTCTAAAAATTATTTAAATTAAACGTAATTTTTGTGAGTGGCCAAGAGAGAAAAAGTATTTTCGTAAAAGTATTGAAGCAAACATATCAGACCGCTAACGAGTTTGAATGGACATTGCCATGACAACCAGGTAAACAAAGACGTCAACAAATGTCAAAGTTTGGTTTCAGGCTCGTAATACGGAAAACAACAAAAAAAAACATGAAGTAAATGAAATAACAATGAATATAAAAAGGTAGCGCACCAGCGCGCACGAAGCCCGAGATTGCAGAGTTTCGGAGAAAGCCAAATACATGGTCACCAAAGGTAAACCCCTTCGCTATCGATTTAGAAGAGCTGATAGTGTGCAAATACAAAGCGAAAATGATTTGTTAATGTGTTCTTATGGTTTAAAACGTTACAGGGTCCTATGAAAATAAAGGTGATACCAAATATACAGCTATGCAGCTCAGCAAGAACCCAGCTGAAAAGCATGAAAGCATGAAAAGCAAGAATAGCATGTAAGTAGCATAACACTACAATCTTCAATATTAGACGTCGACTTCTGAGATGAACTGGTTGGTGGTACCAACGCAATAATGCGTGACCTGCGATTAGATGTCATTCTGTCATACTGAATGAAGCAATTACCTATTTGAAACCACAAATATTTAGTAAATGAACTGGATATATGATTCCCAATTTTAGATAATATAAACCGCCACCCGACGTTGTTTCAATAAGCCCAATGCAACCCTAACTATTTTAGTAATTCCATTTTTCCTCTAGTTACATATTCAAGGACACACAAACAACAAATCCTATGATTATTCCATTTCGGTACGAAACCTTAAAATAACTCAACACTTACGATTCGCGATCAAATGAAGTGCATAGAGTCGTGCGTACGCGCTCCCTCTCCAACCTGACAGACGCGACTGACAGAACATCACCAGTCCACGTACCACACTCCCCCCCGCAAAACTAAGAACACTTAGTAAAAAAGACGCTTGTGCCACTTGCGCCTGGTGATTTTTCGTAATACTAAAACAAAAAAGCACATCTACCCCAATGCGTCCTTTTAACTTAGTATATTGCGCCTGGTGATTTTTCGTAATACTACAACAAAAAAGCACATGTGGATTGGGATTAGCCCAATGCGTCCTTTTAACTTAGTACACACAAATATACTAAGTTAAAAGGACGCATTGGGGTAGATGTGCCTTTTTCTTGTAGTATTACGAATTTATTAAAAACTATTTATAAGTACGTTTTTTGGGGTTTCGTTAGTTACAGCCAAATTATAAAATACTGGTAGATGCGTCTTTTTTCGGTCATTCCGAATATCTATATAACTCAATCTTGGAAAAAATGTTAGATGCTCCCTTTTTTCTTATGACGGCAGTACAGGGGAGCGGGGCGTAGACGTGTTGGTGTTCGGCGCGCACAGCAGGCGGCTCGACGCCGCCGCCGCCGCCACGCCTGCGGCACGCGCTAACGACGTCTCCATATACGCTATTATTAAAAGGGCTGGCTGGACAAATACCTCTCAAACGTTTGCAAAATTTTATGATCGCCAATTATTATTGACAGATGATACATTTTCAAGGTCAATCTTCTTGCTATAGAGTGACGCTTTATGTCAATTTGATAATGATGATGTTTGTGTTTATTGATTAACTAACGATATGAATATATACCCATAGTATTATTTTGTTGAGACTGAAATACATTTAGTTGGAATTATAATGATTGTATCGCAATATTTTGTTTTCATTGTTTCAAACCCAGTTTACATTAGTACATACCTACGTAAAGATTACTTTATCACATGAAATACTATCCATACAAAAGCCAAAATTCTTTGTGCACGTTGTGAATGTATCTTATATCGAATAATGAAGCGACGAAATATAATTGATCATTAATCATTAAACGAACTCACCTAGTGAAGTTCGATCATAATTATATGAGTCGCTTCATTTGAAGATATAAACTCCATCCCACCCAAGAGCTACAGGTTACCTAAATTTAGCTTACGTACAAATAGGCGTTAACTCGTTCTCTAAAAGAATGACTGCTAAGCGGGAGAAGTGATGTGAAAAACAAGTTGTAAACAATATTTGAAGTGTGCGAAGTTGCCTGGTAGGTTAGAGGAACAACGTTGTGAATGTATTTTATATCAGAATGAAGCAACTCGTATAATAATGAAGCATCGAACTTCACTTGATAAGTTCGTTAAGACATCATTTAAACTTCGATTTTATTTGATTTCTTTTAAAAATTGCGTGGAATGTTTTGGGTCCTCAGTAGATATTTTAAAACATTCGCCGTGACTGCAAGCTTGACGTTTTTTTAAAATCGCGCAGCTTTCAACAAATCCCTGTGTTGGTTACTCATACCTTTGTTGTATACAATGGCATATTTTCTTACTTCAGAATGTGCGATCGGATTCCTCGGTATGCTGAGACCGTGAGTTGGTTCGGAGATCCTTTCAACGATAAGATAAGCTGCAAGGTTAGCCGTATAGGAGCACACAAGAATAAGCGCAAAGAACCACCAAACCGTTCCCACTATCCTTCCGGACAAAGACCTAAAATAAATATACATTTTAACACATATCGAGTAATATAAATAAGAAAAAGCAATTTAAAATCTTCAAAAAGCTAAGAGTTGAAACTATTTCTGATGGACTCACATCTTTGAGTCTTAACGCCGATCTTGCTTCAGAAGTAATTTCACGAATTAGTTTTTATACTATAGGTAGTCAAAATATAGAGAATCGTAAAACTATTTCAAAATCTTACCTCGGAACTACATCGCTTCCTTGTTGCATAAACGAACCAAGTGAGAACCACAATGAATTCCAGATGCTGAAGTCGTTGTGCAAAATTATCTGAAAGATAAACTATGTTCCTTAATTGTTCCAATTACGCGTTCGTAGTTTCATGCCAACTTTCCATTCTGTACTCATTTTTGATTGTTTCACACAAACATCCCTAGAATGCCAACTTTGTTATATTCCTGGGAATTTGTTGCTATAAGCTTGCTTACATTAGTTTTAACTCTTGAAGTAACACAATGCTAACTTTGATATAAAAAGATAAAAAGAACCCTCTTTTGCCATATTTGGTACAGATGAGCGTAACTCTTTTATAATAGCTACCCTAACAGTTTAAAGATAACTATAGATAACAGTTAAAAGAAAAAAAAAGTTGACTTCAAATAAAATTTTTACAAATAAACATAAAGACTTGATTTTTTTACATAAACTACACCTATACATTTTGTATACTTGTTTGAATAAGGGCCCTTATGTAATAAAATGTGTGAATATTTTGCGGTTCCGATAACATTGCATACATACGTATAGAATTGAGAATATTGTCGACATAAACCATAATATGATGTGTTGAAAAGGTAAACATCGTAGGGAAGGGCTTATAGGATCAAAATTCCGGTAAAGAAAAAAAATATGGCCATCCAGGAATTTTTGTAAGAAATAATCAAAAGCGGGCATGGAAGGAAAGTTGGCCTGATTACCGATTAAATCTCACCCACTAAAAGATGGTTTAGGTATTTAATCCTTTTTTTTCAGAGGCCTCTTGTTGGATATATAAGTACATTTCCTGGTTTTGATCAAAATAAGTTACAGTGCGGCCTTCCTTTTCGCCATTTCATAAATGTTCTATAAACTGGGATTAAATTTTTAGAGTCGTCAATATCCGGACAAAAACCTGACGATTTTTAGACTCATATTTTTCAAAATCTAGACAGACCTGAGCGTAAAACCATTGATTTGGAATTAAATCTGAGTTGTTTGGGTCGCTGCATCAAAGTGTGCGCTGGCGGCGTTAGTCAATGTGTTTGCCGACGGCTAACAGGATATTTAAAACTGCTTGTATAATAATTAGTAATGTATAATAATTTATCCATCCACCTCATTTGTGCTGCTTATAGGATGGTCCAGATGTGTGTCCGATATTGAAACAGAGCGCCATTCGTGAGGTGAGAATCTTGACACCAAGAACAAAACAATGCTGACGGCGAAGAAACTGAAGAGGACACATAGCTGTGGGCAAATTGTATGAATTAGGAAGACATTATTGTTATAAGGCAATGATTTTATAAAACCCTCAAAAATATAAAACAAGGGGTGAGGCGTATTATTGAAATTTGTTTGCAGAGTACTTATTTCGCTTATTTAACAAATCACAATGAAACATTTATATTAGTTGACTGTATATTTCCAATCTTAGATTGTCTCGTTATAAACCAAATATTAATAAAATGTAAATAAATCAGTTGATAAACATAAAAAACCGAGTTTTTCATATTCAGTGTTAATCCTGCCGACGTACGTTTATATTCTACTGTCGAGTAATAGTAAAGTCAGTCTCAAGCCGGCGGATAAAAGGGAATTTAATAAATATCTACTTACCCAAATTTCCTTGGACAAAGGTCTAAGAAAACTAAATGTATCGGCCAACTGTTTTGGATTGGTTGATTGTTTAGATGCATAACTTATTGTTAGGAATGGTTGACTGAAATCCACTAGCTTTTCTCTTTCCTCTGTGATGGCCAGTGGAGCAACGGCTATATCTGTTTCCTTAAAAAGAAAATTGAACATTTCGGACATACTGATTTAGATGTTTTCCAGATATTTCAAAAATATAAATTCTTATCATTACTAAAATGATAAATATCATAACCTGCAGAGGAAAGACAAACTTCGACATGTGTATCCTGTTTATCCTAAACTATGGTGCACAAACGTGGTCGCTGACAGAGCACCAGAAGTCCAGACTCAAAGACTATGTTAGGAACACGATACCGCGCTCCATCACCGGCATTACTGACGTTGTTGGCGCAAAGACCGCTAGGCTTAAGTGGGACTGGGCCGGGCCGGACACGTTTGCCGCACAGCACGCCTATCAGTGGGCCAGACTTGCAACCGAATGGTTGCCCACTGCTGGACTCCAGTGAAGAGGCAAGCTAACACGCTGCTGGCGGGACGACCTAGACAGGGTTTTGCGGGATTAACCTAGGGTGGCACAGTGGTCTGAAATAGAGGAGGCCTTTGCCCAGTAGTGTGACTCAACCCAGGCTACATATAAAAAATCAACGGTAACTGTTGCAACTAGCTTATTCATTGTTACTGTTACATAAAGAGTAAAAATATTACGTAAATATTTGTGATGGTTCAACTACAATCTTTTGAGAAACTACAAATTTGCTCTTGTGGATTTTTGTCCTCTACCAAGTCAGTCTTCCGCCACTGCAATAAATTTAGGTTCGGTCGATTAACCTTGGCGGAGGAAGAAAGAAATGGCTACTCTTTGAAGGTAGTAACCAACTAAACCTGCTAGCAGTAAAGGATTCAGTCGATAATATAAGGAGACATATTTCAGTAGAAACAGAATTATATTCAAATCCAATCAACAATTATTCAAAATGATGTATGACCATAATAACCCCGCAATTCTTTCTGATATACCCTGTATTAATAGTCTACCGCAAACGATCTAAATAATTGATTTTGGGCGTGATATTACAATAGTAATCTCAGCTTTCGGTTAATAAATGACGTTGAAGTCACAGTTGTGTGGATATGGATATACCTACTTTAGATGTCCACAATGGGTATTCGGGTATATGGGTTGGAGATGAGTGTGTGGGTACACATAAACACACACCCCATTCCGACACAAATATAAAATAAAGGCCAGGCCTCTTCGCCTGGATATTAGATTTACCGTCAAATTTTGTTCGTGAAATTAAAGCAAACGAATGTCCGGCTTTGGGGACGAAAATCCTTTATAACTATAATATTACGTCTTAAACTCAATAGTCGAGGAGATACACGAAGCCATCTTACTCGATAGAACTAAGAAAAGTATTAGGGATCGGATAGAAGGCTGTAATGCTACGAGCTGGTTCAATATTTTCTTTTGGTTTTGACCCAACCGACACGAGTTTGAATAAATTCGACGGACGGGGGAACTATCATCGGTTTGAGACATAAACAATAATAACAAGTTAATGCAATTGATTCTGGTCCTTTGTGTCGAGTAGTCATAGTGTAACATGGATTTTCCCACCCTCATTTTATAACTTAATCTTTTATCTCTCCGTGTTATTGCGGATATAATTAATACAAAAAACAATGGTACTTCGTGGGAAAACCTATTACAATAATTTATTTACAGAGGAACGAACGATTCCCTTACAAGTGAGCAGATTGATTTGGATCTGATCCTGATAGCTCCCGATAATCCCTACCTTAAACTCACGGGTCATTAAATGTCTCCCACATGGGGGTGGAGTAACCTTAGTACATACATAGTACATAATAGCAAAACATATTACTGACGCTCAGCTCGAAAACATTGAAGCTTTAATTACGTTCAGTACTACCTCCGTTTATGATGTAATAACTCTTTGACAAACCTTTCACTAAGTAATATTTAATTTGAAACCCATTAATAATGCCTTATATGTATTAATATCTTATCCCTACTCACATAAAGCATGGCAATTATATTATAAGGGTTACCCTTTTTGTGTTTCACAAGTTTCTAAGTAATTTATCCTGTGAAATTGGTACAGAAAGCTTATCGAATTTTCACCCTTACCACGTTTCTCAAAATGGATTTTATCTTGTTCAGCGTACCCTAAAAATGGAAATTCTATTTGAAACTGAATAAAAGCATATATTATATAATGTTTGTGAATTTCAGTGTTTAGAAAGTGTGTAGAGGAGTGAGGTATTTTTTCAGATGTATGTAGGTATAATTATAATTCAAAAGACAGCACTATTAAATTGCAATTCCATTTACGAAGTCTGTGAAGTGTGCGAGTCGCTGCCACCCTGGTTCGAATCACAGACGAGGTGTATGTGGATTTGAGTGTATGTAAAGTTGCTGTTTTTGCTCCACAAGACACAAGGTAAGCGGGTCAGAAGCGATGTATGTGTCTATATACATACCTTTCTGACCAATTCCCCGATGAGGCCATTCCAGTCATTTATAGAAGTCTCGCTTCCGAATTTGCCATCCTTCACGAGATGAATGGCATCTTAAAAATATAATATTTAATCAAAATTTTATTGCCTTGCTGAAGGTATGTACAATTAGATATAATAGTTGTTATCAGCAAAAAAAGTAAAAATACTTACATTTTATACCAATCTCACGGGCAATAAGGTCTATCAAGTCTTTACATAATCCATAGTAATGATCGTTTTTCCCTTGCCCTAGATCAGCAGGCCTCTGCATCATATAAGTATCTTGTAATACTGTGGCGACTAAGTAAGTCCTGTTGGTATTGTATGCGCCAGGAGCATGAAGAGGGAAGTATTTCGGGTGAGTCAACATCAAGCCTGTTTTGTCGGACCACGTAGCCACCTGTAGTATTAATACCTGGTAGTTCAATATATCGAAAGAGTAGTACCTATTAAAATATTGTTCCATGTTATATTTCCAACGTACACAACATAGTTCTAAACAAGAAAAAAATACGAATAAAAAGAAGAATAAATTTAAAATGTCTGCGTTGTATTAAAAAAGGAAATGGTAATTTAAGTCGAAACGGCAAGAATGGCCTGAAAACTTTGAAAGCATTGATTTATGAACGCGGAGAAATCATTAGTGAGTTTTGAAACAAGTGTTTGGAAAGAAAGTTAAAATTAACCTCCCCAACATGGCTACTATAGGTTTCGCAATTTTATGTTATATTGGGAAAAGTTCAAGCAAGGAAAATGAGAAAAGTCGTAAATTTATACATGATACTTTTTCCTTAAATGTTTTGAGTTTAAGTCCTTGATGGACAAATCTAGAACTGTAGAAGTAAGACAATAAAATTCCTGTCAATTACAAGTCTGACTTACACACGAAGGGTTCCATATAACATCGTACAAGAAAAAACGCATAGAAGACGTCTCTCGTATGGAAATTCCACAGATATAAACATTCTGTGAAAATGTCAACTGCCTACCTATTACTGTTCATTACGGTCCGCCCGCTGACGCACGAACGGACAGCAGAAGCTTAGTAAAAGGGTCCCGTTTGGCACCCTTCGGGTAGGCAACAAAAAAAATATCTATATAGTTTTGGAACCCAAATTTATGAAACTTTTTTATTACACCTTACGTTAGGTAACAAAGTAATACTTTACAAGTGACTCGTTATGTTTTACATTATTTAGTGTGAATTGTGAAATATATAGATTGACCCCATGGGGTGATCGAAATAAATATCTAAATGACTAAACTTCTGAAACATAACGAATCACTATTAATATAAATCATCCTTTTATGGAATTGAATTATTGTCTTAAATGAAAGTGGATGCAAATCTAATTTCACCACTTTATCATCTCTTACCTTGACCATGGCATTCTGTACTGTCATTTCCACAACTTGTAATGTAAAGTTATGGCGATGTCCTTCATCATTGAACGATATATTTCCTGTAAGTCCTTCAATGTCCGTCTGAAAATATGAATTCATAATGTTAAGGGCACACCTTAATTAGAAACTAGACTGTGTATTTCACATGTAAAGCATTTCAATGCAGAAAATATTTCTCTTTATCCAAACAAGAAATTCAATTCAGTAACACTATATTGAATTACATACAATATCAGGTGTTCATTTGAATTCCTCTGGCTGTGTGATTATAAAGTTACGGTATGAAATAAATTGTATTTATGAACACAAAATGATCGAAGTAAAACTTTGTAATATAGCAACGTTACGCGAAACAAAATTGAGTTGTGAAAGATAAATTGGGGATAAATATCTATTTAATCGCTTTCCGGTAGTGCGAGAGCAGTACAGTCAAAATTTATTTTACCAATTTGAACTACCTTTTTGATCAATCTCGAAATTTTATCACCATGTTCGAAAGGGACAACCCAGCTTTTTCCAGGGTTGCAATCTATGACTTTAGTGGAGTTAAGTTGACCCGAAGTCCGGCGCAGAGCAGTTCTAAAAGCATCGGGTTTCTTTCTCCAGAGTCTTCCAAGAGCGTCGATAAGAACCATTACACCGTCGTACATCAAAGCTGCTTGTGCCTGGATGCAAAATTAAAATATTTACTCATACATCACTCGTCCACGCATCTTACTAAAGTAAAGACCAATTTGTGTACATACACAAGTATTCATCACATAGATAGACATTTGAAACTTCTTTTCAGATCTTTAGTATCTTTAGATCTCTGAAAATCCCTACGATTTAGATAAAGCGATATGGCATTTGTCTTATTTTTCCCTGGAATAATAGTGATTTTCAAATTGTCGTGTTGAATTTTTCCTGAAATAACCGCAACATGCGGACTCGCCCGGCCGGTCTCCGAAGCGCGCGCGTCGAGTCCCCGATAATACGAGCGCGGTGGTGATAGAAGTTAAGCCACAATTTAATATTTTTCGGTATATTTTAATACATATTTCTTGACTATAGGTGTTTCTTCGTAGATCAATTCTACCTATGCCAAGCATAAATTCCGAAGCCGACGATTCGTTTACAAATTCAATTCAAAACATGTTAGCAAGTATTATTAGGTAACTTCGAAACTGTATTCCCTAATGAGTATTTGAGGGGAAGGAAGGAATCCTACATCCGTGGAATGCGAGGATAATAAGTTTTACTGAATAATAATTTATGTAGGCGTAGGTACTTGCTGTCATATTTCAGAGGGTGTGACTTAGTTAAATCTGCATAATGCTTTAGAGATGCGAACTTTAAAACTGAGTGGGTTGCTTAATAGGATTTGTTAGTAAATTTACTCACATGTAGTGATTTTTCACTGTAGCGAATTTTCTCATCGCATATTTCAATATTCATAAAATTTTCAAATTCGCATTTTTCTACATCGCGCATTTCTACGTAGCGTTAATGTTGAATATATTTTTTCGCTGAATAAAGCTGAAATATTCAAATAATCTAAATTTTTGTGTTAAACTAACAAAACGCTATTGTAGTAGATGCTATGAATGTGATTTATGATTTTGACCCAAATTAGAGACCATTGCGGATTAAAAGATATAGTAATATTTCAAGTGGTTTATAGACTTCATTCTAAATAACATTTAAAACCTACCACATGAAACCTTCCATTGACCATAGCTTATAGTGCTACATGTTACTCGGTAAATTATCCATGGATTCCACCCCACTGGTGGACTTAATTTAGGATGAGTTTGTTAAGATCGTGGGAGGGACATGGTTGCGGGCAACCAAGGCACACATTGAAGTGGACTGTCCTGGTAGAAGGCCGGGAAAAGGGAATAAGTACCGCACCACGCACGAACGCCCGGAGGCAGCCCTCTTCCTAGAGAGTTGCTGCTCATCCCACTGTCGCCAGTGTAAGCCCACAGCAGAGGGCGAAAGCACGTCACAGTGTAGAAGAATCTCCCGCACCGCTGTCATCAGTGTATGCACATAGACGGCGAAAGCACAGCACAACAGAAAAGGCCCCTGACAAGTAGGGAAAATGACCCCCCGGAGTTGTGAAAATGAAAATGAAAATGAAAAATGAAAAAATGAAAATCGTTTATTGCCATAAGGAAATACAATTCACAGGTATGCTGACCCTCACACTAGGCATAGCCTGTCTTGTGAGGGAGGAAATAAACATTTGACAATCCTTATTTGCGGCGATAACATGAAAATTGAATAAAATTTAATTTGAATTTAAGTTTAACAATTAATCACTGTTATTATTTAAATTTATATTATATTAAATTATGTTAAAATAATTAATAGATATCTGCATGTGTGTGTATGTATGTATGTGAGAGGGTGTGTGTGTGTGTGTATGTTAAAGTTTTAGACACCAATTGTTGTTTCTGTGGCATCATAATCTATTTTATTCAGCCAGATAAGAACTTTTCGCTTAGCTTCCTTTACAGTACATTCCTTTATTCCTCCTTCACACTCTTTTACCACGACGTTGTATATGTGTGTATGCAAAAATGGTGCGAATCGCTGAGCAAAGGCAGTGTTTACAGAAGGTTTAGAAATTTTAAATACTCTTTTTGACAGTAGTTGTTCGTATTCCGTACTATTAATGATAATTCTATGCTGCATCAACACCACCTTCAAAATGTAGAGTTTTCGTAGACTCAGCACTTTGCTTTCCTCGTACAATAAAGTGGTAGGATACATGCGAGGTTTCTTGTACATTACTTTTAGTACCGAGCGCTGTGCTCGTTCTACTTCTAACATGTAAGATTTCGAAGATCCTCCCCAACACCTGATGCAGTAGGTGAGGACGGATTGGCACAGAGCTAGATATACCAGCTTTAGTGTTTCCTTCGGAGCACCGCGGCGAAGTGATTTCATTATGTGAATAATTTTGCGTACTCGACCTGCGAGTGTGCTCAGGTGTTTTTGAAATGTAAGTTTTTCGTCAAGCACTATACCTAGGTATTTGATGTCACAGACTCTACTAATGTATTCACAGTTACATACTTTAGATGACTGGTTGCAAGTGTGAATATGTAACTTGAAATTAGATTTTGGTTGGGAAGCCTTAGTTTTGTGAAAGCAAATGAATTTTGTTTTAGAGGTATTAAGTGTAAGTAAGTTTTTTGCAAGCCAAATTGCGATTTCTGAGATACCAGCAGTTGCTTGTTTTATCACTGAGTCCCAGGAAGAATCGTTAAAAATTATCGCTGTATCATCAGCATAACATATAGTTTCAGCTTTCAGAGAGGGGGATATAGAAGTGGAAACGTCATTCATATATATAAGGAACAATGTCGGTCCCAGGATGCTGCCTTGTGGAACTCCGAAGTTTATCGGCAGAGGAGAACTTATTAGTTTCCCTATCTTAGTAATAATTTGTCTATTACTGAGGTAGCTCCAAAACCAATGCAAAGCCACGCCCCTAACTCCTAGGTTCTCCAGCTTTTTCAGTAAGATTGGAACGGACACTGTGTCGAATGCTTTTGCTAAATCCAGAAAGACACCAACACAGCACCGTCCCTTATCTAGATTACCCGTCACTGTCTCTAGTAACTTAGCAATTGCATCCTCTGTAGATTTTCCCCGACGAAATCCAAATTGACAAGGAGACAGTAAGTCGTTAGTTTCCAAATATTTGCACAGACGTCTATGTACAGTTTTTTCTAATATTTTTGAGAGGATGCTCAGAAGTGAAATCGGTCGAAAATTACAGGGCGTAGTCTTATCCCCAGATTTATGAATCAGAGTTAGTGAGACAGTTTTCCATATCTGTGGAAAAACTCCCTGTGACAGGCTTAAGTTGCATATATGTGTGAGAGGTTTTATTATCAAAGAACTGATTTCTTTTATGAGAGATGGTTTGAGTCCGTCTGAACCGGGAGCGCTGTCGTTTTTTAATTGAGATATGTAGTCACTGACTTCCCTCTCATCTGTGGGATATATAAAAAACGAGTGTGGTAGAGAATTTTGTGAATTGGTATCAGAGGCTAGAGATGATTCGGATTGGTTGGTTTTAGTTAGGATTTCTTTTGCTAAATTTTCGCCTACAGATGCATAATATTGGTTACAGTCGTGAATAGAGTCGGAAGGTGTGACTTTGGCTGTGAGTAGTGACATGGGGGCATTCGATTTGGATGTGTTTAGATCGCATATGCTTTTAATAGCGCTCCAGAGTTTCTTAGGGTTTTTGTTGTTGTCTGTTAACAGTTTATTTTCATACTGAGCCTTAAGTTTGTGAAGCAAATCGTTGCAGAAGTTGCGATATCTTGTAAATATTAGTTTGGCTGTTTCATCTTTGGGATATTTTCTACACGCAAGATGGAGTTTGTCTCTATGTTTTATGCATCGTATAAGCCCCGGAGTTATCCAAGGCTTGAGGTTAAATTTAGATCTACTAATGCTCTTGAAAGTAGTATTATTTTGTATAGTATCCTGTAGCTTTGTAGATAGGAGCTCTGTAGCTATAGACACGTCCGAACTAAGCATAATATCTGACCAATCAATAGATTGCAGCTCTTGAACGACTGCAGAAAAGTTTACTTTTGATATTTGTCTTTTAGTATTTATTTGGCAATGTTTGGTTTTCAATCCAACAGCTGTAAAATCGTGATCAGTGACTGATGTTTGACATACTATTGAAATTGCCTGATGATTGCTTTTTATAAAGATGTGATCAAGACAAGAAGTGGCCCTAGTAGGTAAGGTAATTGCAGGTATAAGTTTGTGCTCCGCAGTTATACAAAGGTAATCTGAATGCATGTTGTTTGATGATGATGAATCTGATGACAAAATGTCTATGTTAATGTCACCGGCTAGTATAATTTTAGGGCTGTTTTTGTGTTCTTCTAGTATTTCTTCGAGAAAGGTCGTGAAGTTTGATAAGCTGTTATTTGGGGATCTGTAAATTGCAAAAATTATATAGTTATTGGGCAGTGATATTTTAAGGCAGTTAGTATCTAGATTGTTATCAGGTTCAGAGACAGTAGCGTTCCAGAAATCTTTTATATAAACTATAACGCCTCCGTTTTGATTTGTATACTTTTGTGTATAATGATGTGAGTACCCATCTATGGTATGTATTAAAGGCGATTGTCCTAGCCAACATTCTGTTAGAATAATGACATCAAAGGATATCTCGAACCGGTTTAGCGCTATAATAAAGTTATCGAAATTGTGATTATGACTGCGTATGTTAAAAGATATAATTTTAAAATCGAGGTCCTTTTGCAACACACTCTTTGTTAATTCTGGCAATGCTATTCGATGGCATGGAATCTCTACTGATTTGTCGAATTCGTCTATAAACTCTAAGTTAGCCATTTATTATTTTGATGATTGCAGTTTGATAATAGTGAGGTTGTTTTATTAAGATACATATTGTTGAATTGTGTTAGAGATTCATGAGTTATTGAGGTATGGAGAATTTTTTTTAGCATGTGCATGATTTATGTAGAGAGTGTTGCAGGTAAAATTCATGTGTGTGTCTGTAATGCGGTAAGTGTTATTGTGGATGGTGTTTGTATTAAGTGTGTGTGTATAAAATAAAGAACAATTAAGCGAGATTAAAAATAGTTTGATAAGCATAACCATAACCAGTTCAGGAGGCGAGTCCGACGTGATGGTCCAGGTCCTTTTGAGATCTAATGGGTATAGCAGGTTTTTTCTCTGCTTTTCGCGCATAAATACAACCATCGCTAACCCAGCAGAAACGAAAGTTGTGCTGTTTAGTGCGGAGCCTCGCGTCACGAAACAGAATACGATTGTCTTTCGTCAGTCGCTCATTGAAGTAGATTCTCGTTGCAGCACCATTGGCGATTCCTTCCGAAGTGAGGTTACTTCTGATTTTGGCAGCCTTGATGAGCTGGTCACGTTTAGCTCTACGCACTAATTTTACCACAATGGGGCGAGGCATTTTAATGACTGTTTCTAAACGATTGACTGCTTTTGCCTGTGAGGGGCCTGCTCGAAAAATCCCGTCGATGTCAGCTTCAACAAGTTCTATTCCCAACTTTTTTGACGCGAGGAATACGATATGGTTTAGGTTTTCACTCTCTTGTTCTGGGATCCCTGCAATTTCCAGTTCATTTTTTAACGACAGCTGTTCTTGTACCCTTAATGAGTTTTGGAGATGGGTTACAGTGGCCTTGAGTTCTGAGATCTCGTTGTCCCGGGTTGCTATGGTGAGAGAGTCTGGTTGTGTGGCATTCAACTGATTTTTTAAGTCTTGAACTTCTTTTCGCAGCAGTGCAATCTCTTGGCTTTGTTTCGTGAGAATTTCTACTGCTATCTTTATCTGGCGCATCTCTTGAAGTAAAAGTGCCATGTCGTTGTTGCTATGTTCAATATAGTCCAAAGAGGAGTCCAGTGTAAGAGTTTTCTTGTCTCTTCTCTGTGTAACATTAGCATATTCGTCTCTGCCTTCTGGATCCGGCTTTCGCAGCGGCGTATTTGTATTGTCCCCTTTTTTTGTCTTGCTTTTACACTCTGAACATATGCAGGTTGAGTTGGTTGCATCCGCTTCATTTAGTATGACTGAGTCATAAATGCACTTTTCGTGTAGTCTATTTTTGCAGACCACGCAGGCGCAGTACACGGCTTCTTTAATGTCCTCAAGGCAAGCCCCGCATCTAAGATATGGTCCGTAGATGTTCATTTTTATTACGTCGATTCGTTCGAAATGTACTTTTCGTGGAACGGAACGTTTTACACTGATGACAACCTAAGGCGGGTGACAGGAGACAGATGACAAGTGGTTTAGTCTTCTGATTGGCCAGGTGACTATCAAAAATGACAGCGGCAGTGATGTTTGACGTTTAATATCGCCTTCTCTTTCTTTCAAAATGACGTTGAGATATTTCTTGAGAATTCTATGTGAGCTACTTTATGTTGTTACTCACGAATTTAGGGGTTCCTTTCAGATATTTATATAAATATCGATGGCTTGAGTTGTGCACTTTTCTTGAGTGTCGATTTCCTGAAGTTTAAACCAGTATTTTCCATAGAATCTAATAAAATGTGTGGAGTGAACTAAACACTGTGTTTACAATTTCGTGGCCGCGTTCCGTTTTTGTAGCCGCGGGCATGAGGCATCCATAAGTCCTCGACCCCGCAACTGTAGAAGCTCGCGCAATTTTCTTGAATTTTTTACATTAATGTATTATGTATGAATTTTATATATATATTATATAATATTATAATGTATGAATTTTATGCATTAGGGTAGGAGAAGATATATTCTAAATGATTCCGGCAGAAGAAGATTTTACTGCAGAATGTTTTACCAGCAATAAAAAATCGCAGATATACAAATTGCTACACAACAATAAATCTTCTCATATCTGATAAAAGAATAAAAACTCATTCACATGGGATCCGACATTCACGTCTCGTCAAAATATCCCGATAGACATTATAATCGTAGATAGATGCTGCTGATATTTTACGAAGGTACGCAGTTTTCTAAAATTTAATCGTGATTAGCGATCTCTATTAATTACTGGTGTGTAAACGTGTTGTAAATTGACTATTTAATTTGTAAATAAATGTGTTTATACTGTGTAATTATCGCTTTAATGATGTGTGAATATTTTGTTAATCGATTATTTATTTTCCAATAATAAAGATGATAATAATACTTTTACTTCGAAGCACAAAAGGATCTACATATTGATAACAAAACATTTAATTCAAATCACATACAAAGATTCTGACCCCACACTAGGATAATCTGTTTCGTGGGAACCAGAATCAGCGACGTCACATACAATACCTAGGTTTTTCTTCCTCCCCAGCCGGGATTTGAACCCGGGACCACTCGCTTGGCAAGCACATCCTCGGCCGTAACACCACAGAGGTCGTCAAACAGAAAAACTACTTAAACTATTTTAGTTTCTTCATATCATACTCAATTCATCTATTTCGTATAATTAGGCCTGTCTGTGGCACCGCTCAGTTTTCCACACACTGTCAGTGACCCAGTCACAACACTCACCCAGTGTTTGAGTGTTGGGCCCTCGAGCCGACCCGCAATGACCTCTAGGATGCTGTTGTGTTAGTGCTGGTGGTTCTGCTTCATTGCGTATGATGGCGTGATATCCATCAGAACGTGCCTTTACAAACATGCCCGATGTACTAGAATAGCGCAGCAGCCCCAGCAACATCGTAAAAGCTTTGTTATACTGGACGCGCATTGAAAGTCTTTTGGGTATAGTTGACCCATATGCTGCACGTATAGAATGATTGACGGAGTGCCTTGCAGAGTGTGATTATTACTGGCTTTGTGCAATGAGCAAACATATTAGCCCGAACAGTCCAAGCGCTGGGCTCCCGCTCTATGTCTAGGTCATCTCTCAGCTCCTTAGCCACTGTATGACCAAGGTTTATGAAATTGGTTTTGAGTTTATTACCATATAATTTAATTTGACTTTTATCTTTATTTTTTTCACAGTATGTAAATAAAATAACACTTCTATATTATTTGTTTATCGACATTATTTCAACGGTGCTCTTTGCTAAATACCAGTAAAAATATCCAAATTTTCCAAATTCCAAATGTCTTTATTACTGTAGATATTTACATATACTTAGCAATCGTCATTTTTGCCACTTCTCTACATTGGACCACTGTGGAAGAAGAAGGGCGTAGAAACTCCCACAGGTTGATTTTTAGATCTCTTTTAAAAATTGCTTGTGCTTAACTAATACAAATTTTATAATAACATTATATCATAATCAATAAGTAGGAATAAATAATGACAAAACTATTAACAGCAAGGTCTGTGTTGAGCCAGATTAACCCCATACAGTCCCGTCATTTAAGTAATCTTGAACATTGTTATATCCCTTTTTCGATGGGCAAAGTAGTTAAACTATCTATATATTTTTTGATAGCTGTACTTTACTTATATCGATACCTACCCTATCGCTGGCTGTCACAAAAATTGTACGCGAAAATAATCTGACCTGTCCTGTCGAAACTATTATATATTGGTTTCAGTCACATTGACATACTTTGGTCAAAATCAAACTCAAAATTTCTTTATTGCTGTAGACATTTACGTATTCTTAGTAAACTTTTTTGTTTTTCTTTTCTCTACATTGAACCACTGTGGGCGAAGATGAAGATACGGTAGAAGAACGCGCAAGAAATGGCACGCCACGGGACACGTAAGCGTAGTAATATATAAGTAAATAACATTCACTCACAAAACACGTATAATTTATTTAAATAATAATAACCAAAAGTTTACAACCAAATATTGAATTACAACCGTGTCCAAGACCGAAAATTTAACCAAAAAAGAGATAAAAAACTGAAATTGTCTATGTCGCAAATGAACACCGAAATTGCTTTTGACGCTGTATGCGCACTTTGATCAGGACTGACGTGAAGATGAAATGTTTGTATGAGGAGGATATGAAGTGCGTATGGAATGGATGAGGGGTTAAATGAACGATTGTCCAAAAGTATGCCGGAAATATCTTTGACGGTGGCGTACAAATGCCTTTAGGAATTTAGATGGTAATGAACAGACGACCTAATCCTGTTCAAAGATTTTAAGTTGTCGAAAGAGTGAAGCTGCGCGAAATTAAAATTAAAATACTTATGACCGTTCAATTAAACAAAAAATATGGATTGGGTGAAAAAAATACGAGATCTCCTGAAGCGGCGTCCAAGTTGAAACTGATCAGAAGAAGCACCACGTTCAAACATTTTTAACTCATCTGTGCTAGCCTCCTTTTCGAATACTGACGATGACGATAAACAAACTAAAAGTTATAAAAAGGAGTTTGACGGATCGTTCCTGCAATTCAACGCGATTTGTAATTATAGCAATGTTTTTTGAAACAATAAAAATATTACGTCTGTAATCGGCATAAAAGGGATGACGATATTCGTCGAGAGTGTACAAACTTCAGAAAAAGCGTTCGAGTTAGTTTAAAATAAGTTTAAGTAACTAGAAAAATTAACGTACGACCTTCTTCTGTGAGCAGACGCAAAAGATAAAGGTGTGGGCAGCAAGTCAAAAAACCGCATCTCAGCAGCGTAACCTCCTAGAAAGATGCATTCCTTATATTTATTGTCTAAAACATAGGCGAGAATCGCTCGATAATTTTATTGTAAGTTATGATTACAGTGTCGTTAGTTTTTAAATTACATTATCTTTACTATGCATTTTTTTATTTCCTTTTTGTACATATAATATTCATCCTTTTTTATCTTCGCTCATTTACATAGGGCTGCTTACCGGGCATATTCTGTTAAGTGTAGTTATATACCAAATTTCTAGTCTGAGTACTGGAATTTTACCGACGATGCTTTATTTTAATCAGATTAATTGATGAAAAACTGGGGATTAAAAACCATCCGGGCTTTTTATTAAGTGCCTAACGGCTGCGACATATGCACAACCACATATGATTTCATGACCATAATTTGTATACGTTACTTCGACACATAATACAAAATATATATAATCAGTTTTAGCTACCGAATGACCCATATACACACACACGAAATATTGTTGATACTTACAGAGATTGTGTCCTTAGCCCGGGGATCCATTTTTCGTAAGCCATCCATGAAATCACGCACCATCTTGCGCGAGTGGTCAATGATCCGGAACCCAGTAATATTTACCGCACCATACTCCACAACTTCGTTCTCCCAGTGATCATCCATGACCTGTAAACGATTAACCATTATGTATTTTTGTAAGAAAAGTATCTTTATCAATAAAATGATTTGGGGTACTGGATCAAATGGATCGATCGATCCCGCTGTGAGATAATATATTGAAGTTAATGTTAAAAAATACCTTACATAAAAACAAGTGTAATTTAGAGACCGGTGCTCAATAATTAAGTAGATAACTCCGCCACCGGAAATAAATGCTTATTCCTAGAGTTAAGCACTACGGTCATTTAAACGGCGATGCCGCAGTAATAAAACCATTAAGAGTAAGTATAGCATTCCACCGATAACTTACTAATATATGTAACTGCAAATCGAACTGAACTGAACTCACCAAGCCACTGAGCATGTAATGGTACGTCCTGCGGCCCAATTGCAAGTTGCGCACGTGACCAACAAGGATGCTTTTAGCGTTTTTCGCGCTGCAATCCAACACTATACGCTTAGTGCCCCAGCGGTCATGTTGTTCTAATGCCAACAGGAACTCCATTGCATCTGAAGCATTGTTTATACGCTTCACGAGTGAAATTCGGAACGCTGTGCGTCCGGGCTGCATTAATTGGTATAGCTGCTGTAGTCGGAGTAGACCTGCATGGAAGCGAAATGTGGTATTTACTTTAACTGTCATCACAATGACATATCTTGTTTAGGAATTAGTGACCGGACAGATGCCTAAGCCGAACATGAAATTGCGGATTCATTATGTTATGTGTTTGCAGGGATACTTGATTGTGTACCTGAACTCATAACAGATTATAATTATACTCATGGTTACGTATTTACTGTGTAACAAATTAATTATCACTCATACAATGGATACTTGATTAGTGAATTTTTTTCACATAAAAAAACAATGTAATAGTCTCAAGCGAACAGCAAATGATTACCCAGATGTGAGGCATTAGTCGTTAGGTATATCAGGGGTGTTACTACAAAGTCTTATGCTGATTCAGTTAAGAACATAAACTGATCCGCAAAATTACCATGACCGTCTTAAACAAGTCGTGGTATTAGGTAAATAATCTTGTTTTGAACCTAATCTGAATCACTATAAAGGTTGTGGTCGTGATCTGGGCTAAGGGGGGCCCCTTAGCCCAGATCACGAGCCCTGAACATCGAATAGGAAAGTAACGTGAACCGTCAGTAACTAATAAAATAGAACTCGTACAAAAATGGTCGTCAAATATTGTTTGACATATCGGTTAATTTTCTAAATAAATCTTACAAAAAACCCCATAACACAAAACGAGATGTAACATAGCATTTCTGGTATGTTTTTTAGGAGAGACTGAACGTTTGCAAGCCAATAGTAGATTTTTTACCAAGGGAGTAACGAACTATTTTTTTAGGCGAGACTGTCTTTTAAATCCAGAGCAGCTCGAATTGCGATGATTAAAGCGATTGATTAAAGGAAAACCCTCACGTTTTAAATAGTTTTTCTCCTTAGGTGGATCTACTTTTTATCACCTTGTATGCGAAAATTATGTATATATATATAAAATTATGATTAGGGTTGTACTGGACAAGTAATGAATAAGAATAGTATTTATTTACATAAAATTGGTAAAAATCATATTTGTAATCAGGAGGTAATTGACAAAATCAAATTTCTCGAAAATACTTTTACTTTTCTTGCATTTTGGCAAAGGTTGAAATTGTCGTTCTGGTTTATTGTTGTCTTTCACATATTTTTACAGTACATTTTGTTATTACTACTAACAAACTTGCATCATATTTTTTGCGTCTGTAACAATATTTTCTGGAGTTCTAAACTCTAATTTTTACTATATAGGTATAACATTATTTTTGAATAATATCAGCGTATTAAATTGTTACTAAACAAAGGAAGAACGCATTTAGCGTTTACTATTTCGTTACATTTTCAAAGACATTTTTAGGGTTCCTTACCAGAAGGGTGCCAAACGGGACCCTATTACTAAGCCTCCGCTGTCCGTCCGTTTGTCACCAGGCTGTATCTCATGAACCGTGACAGTTAGATAGACGAAATTTTCACAGATGATGTAATTATGTTGCCGCTATAACAACAAATACAAAAAAAAAATGAAGTGGGCTCCCATACAAAAAAGGTTTTTTTTCTCTCGTATTTGCTCGATATTGACAGCGGTAACAGGTAGACGCTTGGAATATATACAGAATATTTAGTTATATATTCACTTTAAAAATAAATACATAATTTAAAATAAAAAAAATATTTAAGGGGGGCTCCCATACAACAAACGTGTTTTTTGCCGTTTTTATAGATAATGTTACGGAACCCTTCGTGCGCGAATCCGACTCGCACTTGGCCTTTTTTATAAACTAAAACAGCATTCAATAAAAGTCTGTCCCTACGATTTGAATGAATTTTATAATGATAAATGTTTATACTGTATGACATTTTGAATTGATAATATCATGTGGTAGGTTGATTAGTTTTAAGAATCACTTCATTGTTATTATTCTGCTTTCTTAGTTTTATTTTATTTTATTTGGTTTGCCATTCGAAATTGGTCTGTTTACTGGTTGGAACCGATAAATAAAACGTAGTGAAATGTTACTCAGTGTTGAAAATGCTAATAAAAAAATACAAGGCCCAAACTTATTTTTTATTTGGTCCCCGTTTCAAGGTCAAGGTCATTCATTTGCTTTTCTAGGGAATAAAGTACTATTTTTCTCCCTGTTTACCAGGAAAAAACGAGATGTTTTCGAATAAAAGTGATGAAAAAATGTTGTGCTACCCGCGTAATACTTCAAAATACTTTGCTCAGTTTTTGCAATTAAATTCAAAGTTTGCAACCAAATTTTGATATTAGTTGCTGTTGCTATTTTAAAAGACTATTAAATTTGCAACAAAAGATTTCAATTAATTTGATTTTGTTTTAAAAAATATTGATATTTTGAGTTTTGCTGATCTTTTCAACCAAATATCAGCATTTCGAAGTCTTCGATCTATCAGCTGCCAATGTCAAGGTTCTTCTGGCTCGTCTGCTCCAACTGTGGAGGCTGCAGCTCAACATAGATGTCCAACATCATCATCATCACTATATCAGCCCGTATCATCCCACTGTTGGGCATAGGCCTCTTCCAAAGCACGCTACTTGCATCTTTCCTCCGCCAGTCTGGCCAAATGTCCACCAGCGACCTTGACATAGAACCAACATAGTACCAACCAACTGGGACTGTAATAATAACCCACAGGGTCTACTACTCGAGACCTCAACCAAAGACCCAGCTTCTCAAATCCTCCTTAAATTCATATTTTGGAAGTGCCCCGAAGGGTGCACTGGACGAGGTTGCATGTGCCAAAAATCAGGGATAAAGTGCTCTGTTCTGTTGTCGCTTGACGCTTGTCTCCAGACATGTCTTGCCAAAAAATTCCCTATAATTGAAATAGACGAATCCCACAAAGAAGGTAAATAATACAACGACAAATCTACAACATTTGAGGAGGACATATTATGCAAAGAAGAGTTGTTTCAACATGATGATGGGGATTATTTTTTAAAACTTTCTTGAAAGAGATATTGAAACCCATTTATACCCGCTGGCCCCATTTGAGGCCATATTTGAGCGTACTCCCAACTTTTTTTAGCTATCTTATAGGAGAACTCATTCGGCACAGAAAATAACTTCGGTTTGCCGTAGATAGTGTAAATCTTATAATTAGTTATATTAGATTATAAAAAATATTATAAAGAGCTGTAGTTTAGTGGCTTTTTATTCAGGGTGATGTTTAATTAGCTGACCATATTTTGTGGAATGATAGTATCCATCATTATGAACAACTTTCCGCAAGAAACATATGGTCGCAAATTAAAAAAACACTCAGTACATTGGCCCTATCAGCTGATTCCAAGTTACTATGGGGGACCCAAAATTTTATTTGGGATGTTGCGATTATATGTTTCTTGGGGACAGTTCTTCATAATGATAGTTACTATCTTTCCCTTAAACATGGTTAGCAGATTAAATGTCACCTTTTATAACTTTAAGCAGACTGGTGGCTGACCGAAAGTAAAAGCCTATTTAATTTATAATTTTATCAGCAAATCATGTAATTTCTTTGTAGATATATACCTACAGTTTTTTCATATCAAAAATTTTATGACTTAAGTTATTTTCAGTATTTTGACAGTGGGGGGTGTAGATAAACATAGGTGTCCCCAAATGGGACCTATGGTCTCAACGCTAAACTTTTGTTCGTTTTTCGTTGGTTCAGTTTCAGCAAGGCTAAATGGCCGTTCAGCGTTGTCAGATAGTTCCCAGGACACGAAGAGGTGATAAATCAAATCGTAAGTGATGAAGGTGACCCTGATGTCAGTTATGATTTGGTGGTCATTCCCCCAGACCTAAGTATTCTCATAGATGAAGATGATGTGCAGCCAATAATGCTCCCAAATGATATCCCGGGAAGAGTTGAAATATTTAAATCTAGGAATGATGATAGCGAATGGGATAGTAGTGATGATGAACCATTACAGCAGCGCAGGAGAGTTGAACAGGAGCACGTAATGGATTCAACAGAGAATAACGTTCAGAAACGGAGAGAAAACTTTGCCAATGAGCTCATGGATCTCGCACCGGTCAAATATTGAAAAACAAAGGAATGGGCGTTGTTGATCAAGCTGACCAATCTATTGCACTTTACATGTCAGCTGTACGAGGGAAAAAATAGTGGAGGGTTTTATTCACCTACATGCTTGCTTTGTCTATTTCAAATGCTTGGCGCCTCCATGTCCTCACCGCTGAAGAAAAGCTGGATCACTGCAGTTTCGGCGAAGTATTGCTCAATTTTATCTGAGGAGTGGAAGCACTAACAGACTAGATAAAAGGCGCTGTGTAATAAACCTTCCTCTGTGGTGCAGAGTATAAATATGGATGGTTTTGGATGCTTCCCCATGAAATTTCCCTGCCAACTAAGATACCTCGTATCCCACAAAAAAGCACTCAGGCACTTAAAAAACAATATTTTGAGCGGTAACACACTTTTACCCATAGGCCCCAATTCATGAAAGTCTTTTTTATATGAGGTCATTAAAAGTTTAATATTTTGTGAAACCCTTAAATTTATTTCTTACCATAAGTGTTTGAGCCGATATGTGCCGATATTAGTTGCCCGAAAAACTAAGGGTCTTACCACAAAAAAATAAACTCCTGTTCAACACCTGTTTAGAGACAAAATGTATGGGTTTTGACGTTTGTTTTAAGTTTAAACTAAGTTAAATATTTTTTTGTAGAACCACGGTAAATGTATATAATAATGCCTAAAAGATCAAGACTAACTCAGTTTTTCTTTTAATTTTTGAATTATAAACTAAATATATACCTTTATTAAGTGCTTACCTATGAAATCAGCCAGAAGATAACGCAATATTCAGTTAATTTTAGCATTTTTTTATAAGTACTGACAAATCCTAATTTTATAGAAATTTTTATATATGAATGAGACATCAATTAGGTAACAGCCAATTTGATGTAGTTTTTGAAAAATGTCAGCTGTAAATAATACAGCAGGACATATCATGAAAATGGATGATATTTAGGAAAAACTGATTTTAAAGATTAGTTATCAAACAGAAAATAAAATAAAATGTATATTTAGATGCAAAACATTGAAATAAACTTTAAAACAATAAAAATAATAATGGAAACAGATATTGAATTATATGAATTTAAAACTCCTGAATCTGTAAGAAAATTTCGCCAATTTCACAGGTCCAATATTATATATATTTATAAAGAAGGAACTACGCGCCATTTTTTATAAATTAAACGAAAAATAAACCGACCTACGAAACCGAAACGCCCGCATAAAAACAGTAGGAATTGTCTGACATCAGGGTTAAAAAAACAGGATGAAATGAGATTAAATTTGAAAAACAGTACGCAGCAGAAAAATAATCTGTAATTACCTACCTACTTTTTTAAGTTTAAGGTAAACGCAGGTTATATTAGCACCGCAATTGATTTAAAAATATTGTTCAACGTATCACTAAAGCCCAGTGAGCCTAAGCGTTCTGAAACATAAAGCTGAAGTGCTTCGGGTTTTTAGAGATAAATGTGCGGAGTGGTAGGAGAGGGGTAAAAGTTTTCCCCACACACACCCGGACTATTCACACCATATGTTGCTTCGCAACTCGTGACCCTTGATGTTTTATACTGTTACCACCTATTAATGGTTAATGACGTCATGTGCGTGTTCCCACTTACCGTCTCATTTTATAAGGGAGAACTTTTCAGCCGATTACATTAGCAACACATTAGCCCTGGGAGGTATCTTTAGCCCAATAAAAGTTTTAACTTGTCACCATATTTTTCTAGTGTTGGAAGAAGTGTAATGATTCGTAAATAGTCAGATAGTTTAATTCTCTTTTCAATAAATTGGGTTTGTTGCAGGTCGGTCTTTTCGTCTTGTAGTGGTGATAAAAGTGAGAGTTGATTTCAGGAAAAGTGAGTTAAAACATATTGTGCAAACTTTATAGTAAATATTTTAAAAAAGGTTAGTTTTTTTGTGGACTATATCGTATTGGACGAATATCTGTCATCCTATTTTGTCATAACAAATTCAGTTTTGGGGTTACTTTGTTGTTTGTTTTTCTTTCTAGTTATGCTGAGTAAACATATTTTTACTATTTTGAGGGATCTCAAGATATCAGATCTCAAAGTACAATCAATAGACATCGTGGTAATCGTCGGTAGGTTGACTACAGCAAGGCTCTTTTAGAAATTAGTCTTAATCAAGTAATAAACGGTTTAATCACGCAGTGGGCTGCTGAAACTACATATACCATTCCCCGCAGCACAATGATAAAAACTGAAAAACAAATTTAGCAACAAGCCTGGACGCCAACTGTCTCCACATCTGAAGAAGAGCAGTCTAAAGCTGGACATTCACGGTGAGTTTGATCGACGGCTGTTTCTATCTATCGACGATTAGAGACTTTCGATAGATCGTATGAAGCCGTTCGATGTCCTCGCTATAAAACTTTCATAAGGCTTTCAGAGCTTGATCGACGGGCTCGCGCGCTGACGCTTTCTGTTGATACAACACCAAACAATTTTTGTTTGCTTAGGTGTCCCGTATTTACAACATTTATCAGGCGCTAAAGCAAAATATGGACGGGGTGTCTACACCGTCATCTGTTGGATTTTGCAAAACCGCTGCTCTGAAAGAATCCTATTGTATATATCTAATAGCTTATTATTTTTTTTTTTTTATACTTTATTAGGAAAACTAACAGCTTATCACTAACACAATAAATTACACACATAGATACAGAAAGCCAACAAAAAGTTTTCACAGCTAGCAATATTTTGAGCAATTAGCACAGGTGAAAGAAAAGCGATACACGAAACACCAGACACGGCAACTATATCCAATAATAGAAGAAGGAAGATGGCAAACCATTATAGTGGGTTATATCGGTAATGAGGCCTCAACCGAGTCACAAAACTTAGAGGTTAATACTTTACGGATAACGGAAATACTACTAGCGAACAAATCAATGTCTTCGTTTTCAATACAAAGGTCGTTGAAAGATCGTATAGCTCTGATAAAGTAAGAATTTTGTCTAAAGTTTGTGCGAGCCCAAGGAACAAACAATGACAGTCTTCGGCGAGACTGAGAACGTGAGGGGACGAGGAGATGAAGCTTAGCTAACAAGGCGGGACAGTCGACAAGGCTCTGGGCTATTTTCATCAGATAGGTGATGTCAGTTATGTATCGCCGTACATGCAATGGAAGTAAGTGGAGTTTGATGCATAATTGGTTATAGGGTAGTCTTGGAAGTATAAATTTGAATTTAATATGTCGAATAAATTTCTTTTGAATGCTCTCTAACTTATTAATATATACTTTGTAACTAGGGTTCCAAACTTGTGAAGCATATTCGAGGTGGCTCCTGACAAATGCACAGTAGATAACTTTTACGGATTTAAGGCGACGCAGATTTTTGCAGGAACGAATAATAAACCCTAAGGCCTTGTAGGCTTTACTGGTAATTGAATCTATGTGCGTATCAAAGATAAGTTTGCTATCCATAATGACACCAAGGTCTCTAATTTCATGAAGTGTAAGTAAAGGTTTATTTTTTAATGAGTAATTGTTATTAAATACGTTGCGTTTACGAGTAAAGGACACAGTAAAGCATTTGGATACATTTAGGTCAAGTTTATTGTTGAGGCAGTAAATATCGAATTGCAGAAGGTCGTCTTGCAGTAATGCTGAGTCAATAGCATCGTTAACAGTTCTAAATATTTTCATGTCATCGGCAAAAAGTAAGAATTGAGAATTTTTAAAACAGTTGGAAATATCAAAAACGAAAATTATAAACAGTAACGGTGCTAGTAACGACCCTTGGGGAACCCCTGAGGGTATATTAGTCCAATTAGATTTATAGCCGTTCAGTACAACTGCCTGAGATCTGTTTTCAACGTATGATGAGAACCACCGAAATAAGTCACCCCTGATGCTAATTGCAAGTAACTTTTTCAATAGAAGGATATGATCTATTCGGTCGAAAGCCTTGCTATAATCAGTATAAATAGCATCCACTTGATCACCGTTATCTAACTGCTGGGTTATAAAATCATTAAACAGTAGTAGGTTTGAGTCTGTGGACCGTTTCTTAAGAAAACCATGCTGCTGGGGACAAAACGACGACTTTAATGCAGCATACACTTGGTTATAGACAATGCGTTCGAATATCTTTGCAATGAGACATAACTTATAGATTGGCCGGTAATTATTCACTCTATTTTTTTGACCTTTTTTATGGATAGGGGTGATAAAAGCTGACTTCCAGATAGCAGGCACAACACCTTCAGCGATTGATCTTTTGAATATAAGAGATAGAGGCAGAGAGAGGCTATCAGCACATTTAACTAGGAAAACCGCGGGGAGTTCATCAGGACCGGCTGATTTCGTCAAGTCCAAGTTATTTAGCAGCTTTATAATATCATTAGTCTCGATGACGATTGAGGCTAGATCAGCTACGACTGGCTCTGATGGTTCCTCGAACTGGGTGCATGATGTGGGATCTCTTTCAAGGAAATTTGATAGAAAATATTCGTTAAAAAGATTGCTGATGTCATCGCCCGAAGTAGAAGTAGTACCTAAATAGGTCATCGAAACAGGATATGACGATTTATTAAGATTGTTTTTAATAAACTTCCAGAAATACTTCGGATTTGCCTTAATCGAATCCTCTGTGAGGTTAATGTATTTCATGTAGCACAATCTTTCCAGACGCTTAACCCTTTCTCTTAATAAATCGAATGTATGCTTATCTGATAGATTACCGTACGTCTTAAACCTTCTAAAATATTTAAATTTTTCTTTAATAGCTTTGATTAGGGGGCGGTTGTACCACAAAGGATAATTATTATCACCACGTTTGACTCGTTGAGGAATGTGTTTTGTACGCAAATTATAGACTATTCTGTAAAAGCATTGTACAGCCTCGTCCAAAGACCCTCTGCAAAGAAGGTCTGTCCAGTCCGCAGCAACAAGGTCATCCTTAATCGAGTTGTAATCTCCTCGATTGTATAAAAATACGATATGATTGGTTAGTGGAAGAGACGCAGACTCGGTAAAGGGCACATTTATACAGAGCGCTTTATGATATGGGTCTTCTGGGACAAGTGGATCGAGGCATGGGGCCACAGAAATTGTCTCGCTAGCAAAAACTAGGTCCAGAATTCGGCCCTGCGCGTTAATAACTGAGTTGTATTGCTCCAAGTTGCAAAAGTTGAGGGTTTCTATAAAATGTGCGGCGCTATCACCACTTGGATTCACGGGTACTAGACCTTCGTCGGTATCCAACCAGTCAATGAAGCTCATATTAAAATCTCCTAAAATTATAAATTTATCTTGGAAGTTACTGGAAATTACTGTTTCGATATTATCACAAAAGTTAATTAATTGGTCGGAAAAAGAGTGACCCAGATTTTCTGAGCAAAGATATAAACAACATATATTTAACTTGACTGGAGTCCGGCTACGTGGGTCTCGAAAGACAATTGATATCCAAATATCTTCAGCAGTAGACTGCCATTCGAACTTACGAGAAGTAATTAAGGAACGTTTGACGGCTATAGCAACTCCACCTTCACGGGTCTGCTTGGTCGCGGTATAGTCGCGGTCCCTACGCCATACACAATAGCGACTATCAAAAAGCTCATCGTCGAGAATACCCTCGCAGAGCCAAGTTTCAGTCAAGGTTACCACGTCATAATCACAAGATCGCAAATTTCTAAAAAACACATCAGTCTTAGACCTAAGTCCCCTCACGTTCTGGTGATAAACGTTAAGGCTCGACATGGTTACAGATGCACACGTAACACAATAGATACTTATTATAATTTTTAGAAAATAGATTAACAGTTGATGGCATAGATATGCTCGCGAAATGACAAATAACTAAATCGTACTTTGTGTTAAGCAATAATCGACAATAGCTTAGTATATTCAAGGCGCCAAAGAAATGTTCGTTTTCGTTGACCGTAAAACTTCTGAAATATAAGTTAAAAATAGCAACATCATTATCAGCGTGGCGCAAAATGAAGTTTAACTCTATAGCAGCAAAGAGAAAAGTACAGTGGCTTGCGGTCCTAGTATTTGTCGGTAGCCAGAGAATGATAAGCAACGCAATACAATATATTTACTATCTATCAATCTTATTTTTACTACTTATCGTATACTTTTATCTCGGACGAGTTATGTTTGCTCCTAGATCGCTACTTTATTACGGAGCTCATAAGGTATGTGGCAGGTGCCGAGTTGATTCGCCCGGGTAATAGGAAATCGTTCGCGTCGAAACTCCGACTGACAAAAAATACGGCGGAACGCACTCACGGTCAGTTTGATCAACGAAGCGCCCGCAAATCCGTGGTTCGAGGTGTTTGGCCTCCGTTAAAATTTTCATTTTATGATTTCACACTCATGATCACAGTCAGTTTGATCGTATGAAAATCTATCGAACGTCGCGATAGATTTTCATACGATCAAACTGACCGTGAATGCTCAGCTAAACGCCGCCCACTGTCAAAGACCTCAAACTTGTCATCCAAGACTACTTAACTTTACAAAGTCGGACAGTGAAACAGTTTCGGTCCACCTTCCTGGTCCCGATGATCAGAGGATTTCTTTCAAGTTTTTTTTATTAACGGAAATCAAGTCCCAAGTATCGCAAAAGATTATCTAATAATTTATTGAACATTTTTTTAGGGAGTTAGCATCTGTTGAAGCTAAAAATATCTACTATTACGACGAAACCAATCTTCCGGACGATACTGGTAAAATGAAGGTCTTACGTCGTAAAGGATGAAAATGCCTTGAATGGATAATCAATCCCACAAAATAAATTTTTGCTGTGATATTTTGTGGCAACGCTGCAGAAAAAATCTTTCCACTTTACATAGTTTTTTAATCGGGACATTTGTGAAGTATGTACTTCACAAATGTCCGAGTCCAAGTGGACTGAGAATTATCCGAACCGGGTCATTCTCAGATCCACCATCAGATTCTGACGACCAATGGCACAGACCAATAAAACCCCAGAACCCCAGAGCTCCAGAGCAATTACCATGTTGGAGATAAAGTGATTGTGCCATGGAATTGGAATGCATATTCAGGGTCCATACTTCCCTATGCAACGAGAATGCGTTAGTTAACTGCTCAAATAAAGGTATATTTTGGAGATGTTCCGCAATTAAAGACTAATAATTGTTGAACTGGAATGCCATCATAAGAAAATGGTGTTTGCAAATTCGTAAAAAAGGAATTTGTTGTACGAGAAATTGAATAGCAAAATAACTTAAATAAAACTGTTTAATTTATGTCTGCTTCTTTCCATGGTTCAAAGAAACCCTGATAAGCGCAGTAATAAGCATAATAAGAGCGTTACATCGTTTAAAGGTCGATTAGAGTAAACGTCTCATGCAGATAAGTCCTTCGGAGTCAGATAGGCCAAAGGACTTCCTTTCATTCAAACTTCGGGCTCCGGTGGAACTCAAAAGTATGCTTCTGACCAAGAACTACTGGCCAGAAGGCATCCTGTACCGACTCTACAGGGAAGAGAGAGCGAAGAAGATAAATCCCTAGCTAGGATAGATAAAAAAAATATTTTTATAAATTATGTATCTCTAATTTTAAGGTATGTAGACATGGGTTTTATTACCTGAAATATAAAAAAATACTATCGGGCTGTAGTCGCATATAAAAGCTTAAGTAGGAATAATTTCCTACTTATGCTTTTATTATTATTAATTAAGCTCCAACAAAAAAATATAAACAGACGAATTGAGAACCTCGTCCTTTTTGAACTCGGTTGATAAAAACTTAACTATTTCGCTACTCTGCTGGCCGGAAAAGAAAAAATAATGACTTAACAATTAATTTTGTTTCCCCATAAATGCCCACAATAGAATCTTCAGAACTCTAGGTGAAGTCTGTCATAAAAGTTCCGTTTTAGGTTTTATCCAAGTTTACAGGTTAAAAAACAACAACCATTATGTAAATACGGGCACGGAATACTAAATCCTGAAATAGGTTGTAAGTATTTTTATAAAACTTCTTAAAAATTACTGTAAAAAAATTACCACAGGGTATACGGCAATATTGTTCAGACACGCCTCACTATCATGATTTACGTGCGTTCCCCTTTACATGAGGGCTTTCCTTAAAACCGCTCTAAATCTTAGGGCACTGTAGGTTCTAGACGATACTGAGCAACAAAACTTATCTATGTTAGAGAAACGCCCCGAAGTCTCACGGGAAGCAACATCTTACTTGGTATACATCTATTTACTTGTACCGCATAGATATCTTATAGAATAGATTCGATAGATATCGAATATATTTCTTTAGTTTAAATGCACCACCGATGTAATACCGACGTATACATAGATATATGTACGAACCCCAATAAGAATAGTTCGTCTGGTAGTGCTTTGAGAGTCAAGTTCATTTTCGAAGCGAACTATATTGTATGCAGTCTTATGATGATAAATACATAACATGTTATTATCACTTCATCCCTCTTCATCCTTCTTTATTTTAAGGTAGCCATATTATATTAATATATTTTGGAAATTGTACAATAAATTATTCAACCTAGTCTCGGTGCAAAAATATAGTTCATCAAGTTCCTAACGCATGTAATTTTTTTTGGGTATATTAAGATATAAATGTCAATCAAAGTCAGAAACTTGACGTTAATAAGGATATAAGTATCAAGCGAAAAGGATTTAAAAGAGAAGCTTTAGAGGGATTCCATCTTCCCTGAAGTATGTGAAGGGCTGGTGGTGTCAATGTGACTGCGGATACAAGCAGTTATTGAGAGCAGAGGAGATGCTACTGAGTAGTAGACAAACGGATTTTCGTGCGTGGTTACTTGAACTTTTTAGGTAGTTAGGAAATTATTGTTGTTTATGTTTTATTAATTAAAAAGTTTTAAGCAAGAATAAAGTATATATTACACTTGAAAATAATAGAAATGGGTTATCCTAATTTCAGACTCCGTAATATTCTACAACGGACTATTTATATATTATATCTTTTATTTTGATTAAGGTTTAAGATATTTATTTCTCAAAAAGAATACAATATTCACTTACTTGAGAAACAACACAAATAAATAATTACACAAATAGATTTCTTCCATCGCGCGAGACATTAAAGTAGGGTAGTCCTTGAAAAATGTAAATATTTATGTTAAGAATGTGGTGACTTTGAGATGTATATTTTTAAAAGTTTTTTATAAATTGGTAGTGATCTCGCCTCTTTTATATCTTTCGGTAGTTTGTTATACAGTCGCGCCCCATCTGCAACTATGCTGTTTTTACCGTAGTTTGTCCTGTGGTGTAGTATAACAATGTTATTTGCTTGTCTAGTCAAACGTTTTCGTAGATCTATCTTTTTTGTGAAAGTAATTTGGGTATGAATGTCTTTTGTAAGGATTTTTCGTATAAGTATGCATGTGTTATATATGTATGTTTGTGATATGTTTAATAATTTTGTTTCTGTATAGATTTTAGTCGTACTTGTTAAGAAATCGTAGCCAAAGAGAGTTTTAATGACTTTATTTTGTGCAATCTGCAGTGGAACCAGGTTTGTTTTCGCCGCTGCACCCCATATCTCTATTAGGTATTCTATGTGGGGTCTTACTAGTGAGTTATAAATGGTATAGCGGACACGTTTTTGTAGGCAACGAGAAATACCACGCAAGGCACCCGATAGAGACGTTAATTTACCTTTTACTTTTTCGATGTGAGGCTTCCATGTTACATGACTATCTATAATTAATCCTAAATATTTTTCTTCATTTGTTTTATCTATTGTTACTTGGTTTATGGTTAGAGATTTATGGACTGGTATTGGTTTGTTTTTAGCAGAAAGAATTAAGTATTTAGTTTTAGACGTATTAATTGTGAGTAAGTTACTCTTAAGCCACTGGTGTAGAGTATCTAGATCTTGCTGAGCTCTGTTTATTATCATGTGGATATCGTTACCGAAGTAAAATAGGCACGTGTCATCTGCGTAGAGAGTGATATTTTTAGGTAGTTAGGAAATTATTGTTGTTTATGTTTTATTAATTAAAAAGTTTTAAGCAAGAATAAAGTATATATTACACTTGAAAATAATAGAAATGGGTTATCCTAATTTCAGACTCCGTAATATTCTACAACGGACTATTTATATATTATATCTTTTATTTTGATTCGTAATAGCTACCTATTTAATCTAAAGCTCTTAATCTAAAGTATCTTGATGAGAATGCAATTCGCTAACCCCTCAAAATACTGTGATTTTTTGAGGAATTTGGACACAAGTTTGGATTGCTTGCCCTTGTGCTATGTTAAATTGGTGGGCGAAAGCGATTTTGAGCCTGTATGAAATATGCACTAGCAGTTGATTTGGAAAACGTACATTACAAAGTATAAACCTAATTAAACAATCTTCTAACTTTCTGGGATTAGTCTACTGTAAGCACTTACTCCATCGTGCTACATCGTTCTCTACAACACGGATAAATAAACATAAACATGAATTTCTGATGGATAGAATGAGTATTCAGTTTATAACGCTCGGAGCAATTTACAGACTCTGGACCAGGGCTACAAAGATAAACAGCGAGATTTCATAGTTTAGTTTGTACATAGAACTTGATACTCCTATAGTTTACCCTAGAAGTTTACTTCAGTCGCCTTTTATCTTTTAGGTCGAAAGGACTTCTATATGTCCATCTACTGGTGTAAACTAGTAGATGGACAAGATGGTCTTCTGGCACCCCAAACGTGGCCGCGCGGTTACCGCGCAGCATCGTCATACCGAAAGCGAGGTGTGCGCACAGCAGCAGCGCACCATTCTTATTTTAACATACGTGTCAATGAGACCAACATGTAGTACGATACGGACTTGGACGACGCAGAATTCCTCATACTGGTTTCATTAAACTGCAGGAAAAAGACAAGAGTTCGTGAGATAATTACCAAAAGCGAAGCATATGGAGGGAACCAGCGCTTATACCGTGAATTAGAAGCACACGAAGATTGTTTTTTTGTGTACTTTCGAATGACAAGAAGTACCTATGACGCATTGCACAAATTGTTGCAGTCATGGGATTCCCTGTATTACAAATTCCTTGCTTTCACTCCAATCCACTTCACCCCTCACACTCCCCGCATTTGGTGTGGCGGAAGCATAACTACATACTTACCTCTGTATTCAGATTTAATGATGGTACTTTGAAGTCACACAGATTATTTAGAGAAATATTTATTTAACGACATGACATAAAAGACGTTGTAGCGAATAAGAGCTGCCAGCGTAAAAAGCTTTCCATTTAATACCACTTCGGCGACATTGCGGTTCCGACTAAACCGTTAAATTCAAGCAAATTGTCACTGTCACGGAACACCATACTTGCCAAATGCAATGATTATGCTAGGCTAGTTAGCAAAAGTACTGAGAGCTGCTCTACGAACTTTGTATTCTACCAGTAAAACAAACTTCACCTTCTGTCTCATAGTACGCCACAAACGCAAATGATATGCTACACACACTAAGTACGATCTCGATAACTTTTACAACATATTCTGGGCGAATATTTTAAGGACTATCTTTAAGATATTATGCAAGACAATATTATTCCAACATAAGACGTTTTTCACACTTTCTTTGTTCAAAGGCTTCCTATTCTAGGTACGCCTTTGAGCAACTTATAGCACCTCTTGAGAATTATTGAAGTCCATAACTCCGCGTAAAATAGGGAGAATATTTATTTTTACGCTAAGACAGAGATACAGAGCAGACTCTGTTGCTGTCCTTGATGATGAGTTTCAGGCGCTATATTTATTACTTAAAACTGTTTTCTAATTTACTTTCAATTGGTGCCCGAGTACGACAATGTTCATTAATATTCAGTTATAATTATAGTATATATTACCGTTAATTGTCATTCAAAGTCAAAGTGAAAGTCAAATTACTTTCTTACTGTAGATATTTAAATATACTTAGCAAACGTCATTTTTGCCTCTTCTCTACATTGGACCACTGTGGGAGAACAAGGGCGTAGAAACTCCCACAGATTGCTTATTAGATCTCTTTTTAAAATAGGCTGTGCTTAACTATTACAAATATGAAAAAAATGATTATTATGATTAATAAGCAGGAATAAATAATTACAAAATTATTAACAGCATGGTCTGTGTTGAGCTAGATTAACCCCATACAGTCATGTAATTTAAGTAATCTTGAACATTGTAATATCCCTTTTTCGACAAAGTCGCTTTAACATGCTTTTTAAATTGTTCAAATGGCAATTTCAAAATCTCCAGAGGTATCTTATTATAGTAGAGAATACACTGACCCTTGAAAGAATTGCTAACCTTCGCGAGTCTAAATCGGGGCGCACACATTCTGTGATTATTTCTTAGGTTAACATTACAGCTATCGCTAAGTTTGGAAAATGTTGTAAGGTTCTTGCGTACATACATTATATTTTCGAAAATAAATTGACTGGCTAAAGTTAATATGCCAATTTCTTTAAAAAGCTCTCTTAAGGAGTCTGTTCGTTTTAAATTATAAATTGCTCGAATAGCTCTTTTCTGTAAAATAAAAATAGTTTGAATATCAGCTGCTTTCCCCCACAACAAGATACCATAGGACATGACACTATGAAAGTAACTAAAATATACTAGCCTAGATGTAGCAACATCCGTGCCTTGTCTGATGTTCCTAACAGCGTAAGCAGCAGGACTTAATTTACCAGCTAATTTATCTATGTGGGGTCCCCACTGCAATTTGCTATCAATGGTTATTCCAAGAAACTTCGTATCATTTAATAATTCTAACGTGCTGTTGTCTAAGACTAAAATGGTCTCAACTTGCCTGACATTTGGAAGTGAGAATTTGATACACTTGGTTTTTCCAGCATTTAACAATAAATTATTAACTGTGAACCAATTCAAGGTAAAAGACAATAAACCATTAACATCATCAAAATCTTCTTTTTGTCTTTCAATTTTGAAGACCATTGAAGTATCATCAGCAAAGAACACTATGTCAGTTAATTTCTCTACCATGAAAGGCAGATCGTTAATATATACCAGGAATAAGAAAGGACCTAATATGGAACCTTGTGGAACGCCAATTTTAACAGCTGATCCATCAGATTTATCGCCGTTAACTTCTGCCTTTTGAATTCTATTGCTTAGGTATGATCTTAGTAGATCCAACGCTTTATTTAGAACTCCGTAATGATTTAATTTAATTAATAGCGTATTTTGATCAACACAATCAAACGCCTTCGACAGGTCGCGAAAAACTCCGACAGCATCCTGTGCGGCCTCTCATGCAGAATAAATATGAGATATTAGGGTAATACCTGCATCCGTAGTCGATTTACCCCTAGTGAAACCGAATTGGTTGGGGTTGGGTTATTTTGTACGGTTGAAGTGTGAGAGCATTTGATTGAGTATAATCTTTTAAAATATTTTACTTAGTGTTGGAAGAACAGATAGTGGTCTGAAATTTGAAGGATCACCCTTATTTCCCGACTTGAACAGAGAGGTACCAGTTTACTGTAATTCATGAGGTCTGGGAAAGCCCCATCGTTAACATATTTATTGAATATATAAGCTAAATGTAGGGCTATAACTAGAATTACTGAACCAATGACTTTGACTGATATACCCCACAGGTCTTCCGTATTTTTTAAGTTTAGTAATTTAAACGTTTTGACAATGTACTGGGGATATACATGATGAAATTTTAAATATACATTACTGACGCTTGTGTTATTTTTTAATAAAGTCTCTGCTTCAAATGGAGATGAATTTAGACGATCTGTTGTGAGTAAGGGTACATTGGTGAAGAATGTTTCAAAAGCTCGAGCAACATCAGTGCTGGATTTAACAACGTCATCATCTATCTTTAGGCCGAAATCATTGTCCCTTGGTATAACTTTGCCAGTTTCACGGTTTATTATTTGCCAAACTGTTTTATTTTCTATTATTTAAATTTAAATCTATTATTTGAATTTTTAATTTTTCTATTAATGTGTAAAGTTTTTGCAGTTCTACAAACCAACTTGAAAGTTTTGGAATATTTTTTAAAATAGTCATTAAACTTTCGATCAAAGTTATAGGTTTTTTGATCATAAAGGTCATACAAGATAACTCTACTTTTACGAATTCCAAACGTTACCCAGTCATTAAATTTAGATTTACCGTTGAAGTCACTGACTTTCTTTAATTTAAAAACTTTATTGAATTCTGTCTGAATAATGTTGAAGAAGTCTGAGTAGATTTTGTTTGGGTTCTGTTCATTAAAATCCGGTACTGGCAAATTTATATCTAAGTTTTTTATATATGTCTCTAGTCTATGGGATGTAATAGGCCTATAAAATGATGGACCAGTCTTATCCTTAATAGCAATTGGGAATGTAACTGTTTGACCACTGTGATCCGAAGGTAAGCAGTTAATTACACTTTTACTTGTGAATGCACAGTCACAAAAAACGTTATCTAAGCATGTTTGGCTGGTAAGTGTAAATCTTGTCGGCTCTTAAAATACATGACATAAGTTAAACGATTTGAATAAATTTATTAATCGTTGTTTCATTGTTGTTCCTACAAGCAAATCTACATTAAGATCGCCACAAATAATTTACTTTTTTCTGTTATTACATAGTTTAGTGAGGGCTTCCTCCATAATTTTCTCAAATATTTCGAAATTGCCATGGCCTTTTTCATCCCTCCGTGGCCTGTAGACACAAACAATAATATGGCTATCCAACTCAACACAGGATGAGGAATCCTTTTTCCTTTTCCTTTCCTTTTTGAGGTATCTTATTCGTCTTTCCGTTGTTTCACCTTAATATTATTTTTCACTAAGATTAAAGAACCACCTCTATCAGCAGTCTTTCTATTGTAACAACTGACAATTTTGTCATGATTTATGTTAAAAGACATCATATTTTCCTTCAACCAGTGTTCTGTAACACAAATAATATCAATGGCAGAATTTTTTAGAAAGAATTCTAATACAAGTTCTTTGCCAGGTAGCCCCTGGATGTTTTGATGGGCAATATTTAACTGGGGCATACATTTTGACATATTTAGTGGCTCTTGTATGCTACAGAATTCCTCTATTGTCTTATGAACTAATTTAAATTACTTGGACCAGATTCCAATGTTGCATGCAAAGTATGATTAACAAGTGTATTCCCAATAGGGGTTCATGTCACATTACTCTTAACATACAAAGGTTTATTATAATTTTTACTACATTCGTCATTTCCTACTGGCACCCTAGTTATTTTCTCAACAATAACAGGGTCATAAGTATTGTATGCCAATAATTTGGCAATCTGTCGCTTAGATGACGCAGGTACATACATTGTATCCCTAGTCAGTATAAAATTTCGAATAAACTTATTCATATCAAAATATAATACTCGGTCCCGATGACTAAAGGTCAACAAGTTATACATAAGCTTAAGCATAAGTTGAGTCTAGAAATCCGGTCACTTTGTGCCTCTGTTAGAGCTTTGGAATAGGGAAAACCACAAAGAATAATTTTCCTTGCCCGGAGAGATACTATAGATGCAAAGAAATCTAATCGTCTTGTTGAACTCCTGTGCTGGTCCCCATTTGTAATACAATAGTTGTATTACTGTCATACTCCCTATTAAGCATGCAGTTTACTATCTGCATGTAAGATGCATCAGGCATACAAATATTTTCTACATGCTGCCGTAAGTTATTCTGCAGCTTGATACCTATTATTATACCATTACTGGTATAATTAAAATTGTGAGAACCAACATACAAAATGTACGGTAATTTCATTCACATATCGTGAGCAACACACAAATTTAACCATATAATACCTAATCCGAAAAATAATGGGTTTTGAGTAATTTGGTTCTATATTTAGAATAGAAAAGATAAGAATAGAAAGCACATTTATTCATCTGTCACAATACACAAGACACAGCATTTGGTTTATTTTTGTCCAAAAGTTGTCATAGTTTTTGGTTAGTACTTTGGGTAACGCTTTGACTGTCGTCTTTCAACTAATGCTTCACCGATTATGTGGAGTAGATGAAAGTTAAATATTCTTGATGAAGTGAGCCCCAACTCATGTGATGAGACAACCTAAACTAAATAAAAATTTATAACAGCGATAGAAAAAATATGTACAGGAATGTGCGTACAAATTGATTAAAACGCCTAATTGTTTTATCGGCTATCCAATATGGTAAAGTGTTTTACACAAACTTTACAACCATAAATGTTGTAATTAGTAAGAACAAGAGTCACTTTTGTATGGATTCCGACCCACCCTTCTAGCAACTAGTGAAGAATCCCGGGAGAAAGTTGTTTGAAAATGTAATATTTTATTGTATGTCAAAATCTTATTTACAGGCGAGACCAATTAAATCTAATACAGTGGGTTACGCTTGCATTTAAATTTAATTTAATTTAACAGAGTACTTTATTAATTTTATTGAATCTCAGTAATTAAATTACCTTAACCTCTTGTTTTGTGCTTTTTAGCGTACCACTGTCGGGATTTTTAGGGTTTTTAATCAAATTTAAATAATATATAAAAAAGTTAAAATGTCCTAAATAACTCAAAACCCTTCATTTTTATAGGATAAAATTTTATGGAAATTTGGTCTACTTTAACCCCTCACATTGTTTGTATCGAATTGCCGGACATCCTGTATACTACAGAGGTAACATTTTACTCTCATATGAACACAAAACCCTCATCCTACCCAATTTGCGAGATGTACAAAAGTCGAACAAGGGCTCAATGTCAATAACTGAGAATAGAAAAATATAATAATAAATGCTGAGCTGCATACAGGTTGTACCTTAAAGATGAAGATATTTTAGGCGGCCCGTGTTTGAGATAACATTCGACTGGAGAAGAAGAGGGATTGTTGCGACACCTATGTCACTCGGGGTGATCCAATCATATATTTTTTGGGTTTAAATTGAAGAACTTTCACTGTTGAACCAATTTTATCAAAGCAATTTTATTGTTCAAGCCCCTCGCCTCGGCCCAAAACGCAAAAGGGGACTTTTGCGTTTTAGGCCGAAGCGAGGGGTCAACAAACGTTGCTCGGAGCAATTCGGGTTCATAGGTTAATGTTGTTAAGTTAGAATATAATAGTTCATTCCGACACTTATGCACCACAGCGCAACTTGACTAATAGAAAAGTTATTTATTCAAAATACCACACTATTCTATGAAACCCTGTACAAATATACATATATTCTTTGTATATTGGCATGACAAAATTCATATATGACATTTTGGTAGTGTCCCGCTTAAGAGGCATCGGAATTCAATTTATCAGGTTTTGTGGGAAAAGGGTACGGGTTGAGAATGCCAGTTACGTTTGCGGCCTGGACCACGTACGTAGAACCGAGTTCGAAAAAACCTATTTTCATTTCTTTGGCGCATAAAATTGGAAATGTTAAAATTGATGATGAGGATGCTACCTACTACTCTGATGCAGTTAGCATATATTTCATTCCACATTAACTATGTACTTAGATTCTAAGTGGCTACGCAGAAATAAATGTAATGATATCCTACTATTTGCCAGTTATATGTAGGGCTTGTAGAGTAGAGGCTTCTAGAGTAAGGCCTTGTAGAGTTAAGTGCTTGGCTCTTCAAGAGATCTGATAAAACTTAAGTCTAGGTGTTTGGATAAGCAAATAATGGGGAGAAAATAGAAGGAGTAGGAATAATAATGGCGATCCCTGGTCAAGCCACGTACCAACATCTATGACAGTCACGATAAGAGAATGACTAGATAGAAATAGTCCTACCCTATACATGAAGTGTTTTGGTAGAGATTGAATTTGCTTCTGCCATTAGTGTACAATTTACTTGGCTCCTGTTCTGAGTATTTAAATTTCTGATATCGAATTTCTCGCAAAAAGCATAAAGCTTGTAATACATAGCGGTTTAGAAAATCTTAGCAAATTATGACAGGAGGGCGATAAAGCGATAGTTATCGGTATTTTGTTTTGAATATTTTTTGTGTTATGGTCTGATTATTGACGTTTTTAGCAGATCTGCAAAGCAGCTGATATTAAACGATTAATTAATCTGGCATGTTATTGGCGTAACTAGGTATTGTGGGCACTTTTATATCAATTATGTAGGAATGTCGTCAAAGCCTGCACCTTTTTTATTATTTTTATTATTAGGTTGACTTCTTTTCGGTTACAGGGGGAATGTAAAAGGAGTTTTCGGGTGGTGGTATTACCGATCGCCCTGGTGGGATTGCCGAGGAATGCATGAGATTTGAGTTTTTGCCTACTGACAGGAAATAGTTATTAAAAAATGTTCGCTACTTTTTGTGGGCTCTTTACCTTCTTGTTCCCCTCCGTTAATTCAATGTTAGTTTTGTTTATTTTCCGAGCTTTGTTCATGGTCTCTTTTACTACTTGCTACACGGTTTTGGTTATGTTATTGAGCTTTGAGTTTTGACGTATAGTTTAATTTCCTGGATTTGATACGTAATTGTCTTTTTTATATTTAAATATTCTATTAAAGATTGTGTTTTTTATTTGTGATGTTAGGGATTCTAAGAAGGCATTTATGCTGACATGATTTTCTGATATCATTGGTTGCCCATGTTTTATAGTTTTTGTTTTTCATATTAACTTTTACTTTTAGGATGCATTGGTTTAATATTTGTTTTATTTGCTGTGTGCTAGTAGAATATTTCCCCAATTTATTTTGCTTAGCTCTGAGATATAAAAGTTGTGTATAGTTATGCTGTGATAGTCCGAACTCTTTAGTAGTTACTGTTGTATTGGGTTTTCTGAAATTGGTAAAAATTTAAACAAAAATATGGAATAAAAAAATTGGTCTATGCATGTTCTTCTTTCTGATGTTTTTCTAGTACGTTGGTGATTTTTTTGGTGTAAATTGAAACTTCTGAAGAGGTCTGATAATCTCAAGCGAGCTGGGGTTGCTATTAACATATTTATGTTGAATTTACCTCCTAATATAATGTTTTTCTTATAGTACCTTTGTTGCAGATTCATGAAAGAAATCTGGCTCTCTGGAGCTTTTAGGCCAGTAAATCTTGATTATTACTAAACTACACTCAGGAATTTTAATGCCACATACTTCGAACACCATTTCGGTGGACATCTTAGGAACATCGAGCAGTTCAGTAAAATCTATTTCAATGCCACAGACTACGAACACCATTTCGGTAGACATCTTAGGAACATCGAGCAGTTCAGCAAAATCTGTGTTTTCCCTAACATATATACCTGCACCTCCATGTATATGGTGTTTTCTGCTAAAAAAAGTAGCTAGTTTGTTACCTGAAATTTTTGCAAGATCTGCTTCCCCTTCTGACAAGTAATACTTCTTTCACTAATACAAAAAATACCATTTTCTCTTACGGAAGGGTCTGTTTCTAAGAGAGGTATGTTGTGTTTAAGCCTCCTACATTATGATACAATATATTTGAGCTAGTTGCGAATACTATGGTTACCTAGATAGATATGATTACGAGTTAGAACCTAAAAAAACAATAAAAAAATATTACTCTTGATTTATTTCTAGAATCTATGATAACAATAACATAGCATTACGCCTTTTTACATACGGGGTGGCAGAGACACAGTTGTGCCCACGTTTAGTCAGTTATTCAAAACCCCAATCTGATTACGAGTTAGAACCTAAAAAAAACAAGAAAAAATATTACTCTTGATTTATTTCTAAAATCTATGATAACAATAACATAGCATTACGCCTTTTTACATACGGGGTGGCAAAGACACAGTTGTGCCCACGTTTAGTCAGTTATTCAAAACCCCAATCTAGAATCAAAGTCTAGAAAACAGCCGCACAATATTAATTTTACCATACCTTTTTCTGATCATTATCACATCTTTAGGCGAGACACTAACTACATAGTCAGGTCATAAGTTCTGTCACATGTGCAATATGAAATAATTTAGACATGTTTATTATTTATGTAAACATTTATATAGCAAAATGAACTTAATAAAACATAGATTCTTATGGTGACAAAGTTTATTCAAAATGACCCCCGCGATTTTGAATACAGGCCTTTATTCTGCGCGGCCAGTCGTTTATCGCAGCACGAACGAGGTCCATGTAAATATCGGCGGCTGCCTTAATGAAGGATGCCTTGAGTGACTCCAAATCAGGATGAGGCTTTGAGCAGGCCTTTTCCTCCAAGTGTTGCCATATCTTGTAATCTAACGGACTCAAATCTGGACTTCAGGAGGGCCAGTCTTCGTGCCGGATGAAGTCGATTTCACGCGCCGCCAGCCAGTCTTGTGTGCTTTTCGCTCTATGAGCTGGCGCAGAATCTTGTTGGAATACCCAGTGCCTGTTATTAAACATGGTATGAGAAACAGGTTCCACAAGGTTCTTGAGGACTGTATTTTGATATACAACTGCATTCGTTTTTACGCCTTTCTCACAAAAATGTACCTCAGTTAAGCCCCAATAAGAGACTCCCAACCAAACCATGAGCGAGGATGGAAAATGACCTCGTTGGACACGCGGAATACGGTTGCTCGCTTCTTCACTGCTGTGTGCGTACACCTTATCATTTTGTTTGTTGTAGCTCTCTTCCACGGTGAAAATTTTTTCATCCGAAAAAAGAATTTCCCGATGCTTTTTCCCGCGTACCGCTTCAACAAAGCGCGGCATCTCTTCAGTCTCAGGTCCATTAAACGAGCGTCCAAACGATGTCCTGTTTTTCTTCGATATGCCCTAAGCCCTAAGTCTTCATTTAACACCCTTTTCACCGTGGTCCTGCTTAACCCCATCTGAAGGGCCAACAGTTTCTGCTTACGTATGGGATTTCTTTGAATTCGCGCCTTCACAGCTTTTATCACTGCTGGAGTCCTAACAGAGCGAGGGCGACCACTTTTTAACCTGTCATCTACACTAGAGTCTTCATTGTATCGTTTTATGGTACGATAAACGAATCTTTTGGTTATATTCAAATTTTTCAGTAAGTCGAAAATCTGAATTGGCGCGCAACCGCAACGATGCAACGCAATAACTGCGACACTGTCTTCTTTAAGTGTCCACTCCATATTTAAAAATGAGGAAAATTCTAAAAAGTACACATTTTTATTTTCATGAAAAATTCGAAATTCGAATTCAATAAACTTTTTTGTGGCCAGCGTTCTAAATTCAAAAGTTTTTATTGTGTGACAGAACTTATGACCTGACTGTGTATAGCCTAGAACACATGACTTATCAAGTGACATTGCACGGCAAACCTCAAATCCCATACAGTTTTTAGGGTCGTAGTGATTTGCTTATAAAATTTGTCTGCTAGGGCAGGTCGTAATTAATTTTTGAGGGCAGTTTCCTACATACTATGGAGATCTTTTTACCTCGCTTAATTTCCGTCTGTGCATTAATATCAATATCTTCGGTATTTCTAATAATTTAAAATGTGCTTGTTGCGACGAGGTATTGAGGGAGTAGAGACATAACCTTATTAGGGTTCCGCATTCAAAACCCGTTCATGAGAAACTGCGGTAAACGATGCTCTTGTCTATCGCACATTGTCATTTATATAGGCTGTTACAAAAACAATGGATAACATCGGAGCTACGAATAGATCTCACCTTGACCAATCTAAATCAAAATTGTTACCTTAGTTAATAAATCACGGTTGGTTTTTTCATTTCATTTTTACTAATAAGCACATTTTTAGCAATGTTTCATCTCGCACGGTTTAGTTTTTATCGACTCTATGACTGCATGCACCTTATAGTCACTCACTTTCCATTTAAATAGATATATATAATAAATCTGTTTTACAAGCCAAGGTATACAATACAATCTTGAGATAAAATGATTGATATCGGTTTAAATTAACGGAACCCGACTGCTGTGTATCAAAACCGGAGTTTTTTTTAATGCCTACCGTAGAATTATATAGTCATAAGAACGGGGATGGAATGGATACTTCAGACGGCAATTTTGCTTTTATGAAACAACAAAGAGTGGTTAGAATTTGAAACTAATGGGTAAAAATTAATTTAGTTAAGGAAACTCAAAGGAGGAGTACTCAAAAGGGTCTAGATGGAAAAGTCGAAAGCAGAAAATTTGACTTCGGAACTTTGTTTGAAATTGTTAGGAGACGAACATACCTGACCCCTCTGGTTGCACTTGAACGCTCACCGAGGTCGGACCTATGCCAAATTTTTATTCGACGACCATCCTCAAAGCCTCATAACTTCAAAAATGCAAATCTCGTCGAAGAAGGCACATCGCTGGTCTGCTCATCGGTTCCGTCTCGCTCACACGAATCGAGACGAATGAGATGAAGCCGCTGACGTCGCGCATCGGGGACAAGTTTAAATTACTAACTTTACAACGATGAAAGCAGGATATATTATACGGAGCTACTGTTACCATAATGAAACCTTATTTATAATTGCGCATATGTAAATAAAAAAATAAAAGTTTGAGATCTAATGCTGTTTTGACAGCTGTCACTATTTCTCACAGCTCTACTACTCTTTACACTGTTTCTAGGGCTAGCGAAAAAACGGACAATGACATAAAGTATTATGTTAGCGTCGAAAGAAAACGATACGTGTCGCCCTCCATGCACTTCTGTATCGTTTCCGCGTAGTACTGCGTTTCGTGGTACGGGGTGGGGTGACCGACGCTACCAGTCAGAGATAACAAACCTTTTTCGACGTGTTTAGAATGACGACGCCCGGTGTGAAGAGAACACTTGATAAACAGACGGAGCTTCGGCGTCAGGCATTCTGCCCGCTTGCGTGTGTCTTGATATTGTCGGTTATTTGTCACTATCAGTATTCCGCTGTTAAGTTTTCTGTTAAAGTTTCCTTGTGTTATTAGACTTCTTTTTACCGTTTTTCAAGAGATATGGAGCTCGGTCCATTCCATCCACATCAAAACCATTTAAAGACGTCACCACGAAAGAAGCGCAAGATGAGTCATATTTCGGAAAATTAAAAAAATATTATTGTGAACATATGTGCAAGAAACCTGGCCTAGTGACAAATATAAATCGAAAACAGATATGAAAAATAAATTAGCTAAAATTTTAGGCATTGATATGACTACTGTTTACCGTTTTCTAAAAGAATACACAGAAAATGTTACGGTGAGGTCACCAGCTCCGCCAAAGAAGTGTCCTCATGTGGTTGAGATTGTTGATGATAAATAAATTATGGTCATAATGTATCAATATTCAGATAAGAAATGAGTTTTTTCGAGTAGCATATCATGAGGCTGGTCGTAACGTGCGGTTTTGGACGCAGTAAAGAGGGTTTATGATACGTGTGTAAATAAAAGCTATAAAAATACCAAAAAACCTAATGGGATCAAAATGCAACACTCTCTTTTCTCCTAATGCACGACTTTGACAAGTCATGCATTAGGAGAAAAGTGCATGAATTTTAATTAAAGGGTGAACTTCCAACATTGAATAAAATATTACATTTGCGCCTGATGAAACATTTAAAATTTAGATACATAAAGAAGAAAAGAAACAGTGCTTTAATTAAAAAATCTGACATAGTTTTATGGCGCATTAAGTACCTCAAAAAAATTAAGAAGTTCAGAGAAGAAGGACAACTGATATGCTATTTAGATGAAACTTGGGTTAATGCAGGTGAGTTTATTTTATTTGTTTCAACTTCAATCTTTCCAAATGTTTGTCCGTTCGAATTCATTATTATCCAACTAATATTGTTTTTTTTATGTATTCAGTTATACTCGAGTCGAGTAATGTAAACTTTCTTAAGTGTTTTTTTTTAATTAGATTTGAAAATAATGAGGTGAAAGCGGAATTATTTGCAATAGTAAAACATGTAAAAGACCTATACCAGTCATACGTCACTGACGAAATGGCAAAACAGGTTGGTATTGAAGTCCTACGTTTGCCGCTATACCACTGCGAGCTCAATCCAATTAAGCTCGTGTGGGCAGAAGTGAAGAGCTACGTTGCTCGACCACTTTTAAAATGACAGATGTCAAAAAGCTGTTGGAAGAAGGCCTTAGCAAAATGAACGTCACATAATGGAAAAACTGTGTCGAACATGTAATAAAAGAGGAAACTAAATTAAATGGTCTGAATGACACCGTAGATAAAACTGTAGACAGTTTGATAATCAATATAACGGACTCTTCCAGGTTTTAATAATCAGTGAACGATAGTGAAGCGGAAGCGGATGTACATGAAGAAAATGAATAAATGGTTTTATCTGGACAAATTAAAAAAATAAGTCAAGTTTACAAATTCGGATCAACTTTTAGACCTGAGAAGATGAGAACGATTTCTTATGTTATTTGATGGCTTGAACTCAAATCTTCAATACGTGTGTCAAACTTGGTTCTAGTTTTCGAGTGCGAGCTTTTAGTTGCTCACGTCCAAAACCGTGTATACTTGTGTTATTAAACATCTTTTAGACATCAGCAAACAATTTTAATATTAATAACGTACATACATATAATAAATTGAAAAAAAATACAGAATTTTATTTATGCCCTACATTCATACGACTGATGAATTTTGAACCTCACCAAAAAAGGTTGGTGATCACTGTGGTAGGCACAAAAGTCAAAGTCCGTTTTTTCGCCTGCCCTAGAAACAGAGTATATTTGTTATTTTTTGACAAGTGTCATTATTTTTGACAGGTTTCACTAGTTTCTACTAGGCGTGGGTAACAATATGGATTATTATAGTTAAGGACTATAATAATCATTCTTTCTCTTTTCTCAGTAGAGAATAGAGCACATGTATGCAGTACCAATTTTTGTTTGATTGATGTTGTGTGCGTTTTCGCACGATAATATACTTTATTTCTTTCTAGATAAGGCGCTTACTTCTTTTCTTACGAGAAGAGCATTAGCTTTATTAGGTTTGGTGGCGGCGCAGGGCGGGGGCGCTGTTTTGTCAAAATTTGGCATTGATGATAGTATGGTTTTGGTTGTGTTTTTAGTAATCGGTCCGCCATTACGCAACGCGAGTGAGATATCTTTCGCGATTTTATTTATTTAAATGGTCCTTCCTACTACGTGTCTTAAAAAATTCAGAAGAACTTTTTGAACCCTTAACTAACACATTACACGACAAATTCATACCAACACTAATCGGAGGCGAAATCACAAAACTTGAAACCCAGCTATTTACCCTCCCAGTCCACAAAGGCGGACTTGCCCTTTCTGACCCCTTCAACACACCAAACCGTGCATACCAAATCTCAAAACAGGGATCTACAATACTTTCAACAGCCCTAACCGAGATAAAAGACATAAACCTTGCTGAACACTACAATTCTTTGCGTGACGCAAGAAAGGAAGGAAACAAGAAAAAAGAAACATACGAGAACGAAACTCTAGAAAGCATTCTAACAAAATTACCATTCAAAAAGAAAAGAGCAATAGAAAGATCAATAGCGACAAAAATGAAAACAAAAACATCAACATGGCTTTCAGTAACACCGACAAGAAAAGACAACTTCGACATATCACCCCACGAATTTAGAGATGCCCTGGCCATAAGATACCACCGCACACCAATCTCCATGCCTGCGACTTGCGACGGCTGCGGCAATGACAACTTCAACGTGGACCACGCCTTGTGCTGCAAAACAGGTGGCCTCATCACACGCAGACATAACGAAATAAGGGATCTTTTCTGTGAACTGTGCCAGCAAGCCTGGGGAAACGTCACGAAAGAGCCAGTCATCTCCGAAGGCGATACTGGGCTGCGCGGAGACTTGGCTTGTCGGGGGGTATGGATTGCCCAGAGGGAGGCGTTATTTGATATCCGTGTCATAGACACCGACGCTCCCTCCCACGCATCACGCCCCGTAGCGGCTGTCCTTCGTTCAGCTGAAGAAGAAAAGAAAAGGAAGTACTGCGACCCATGCGAGACGCGCCACACCACCTTCACCCCTTTAGTAACCTCTGTCGACGGAGTTTTTGCTCCACAAATGATATCATTCACTAAACACCTCGCCGAAACACTGGCGGACCGCTGGAACCGGACCCCTGCCACAATAATGGGCTGGCTACGAGCAAGAATTCAAACCGCCATCATCAGGGCTAGCAGCATGTGCATCCGTGGCACCCGCCATAGGTGGAGTCGCACAGGCCTATATGAGGATGGAGCGGCAGTCCCACACGTCTTGAACTAGAATGAATATCTTATTTATATTCTCTGTACTTATTTTCATGAATCTTTTGCTTAATAAATTTCTTATCGTTTTTATAAAAAAATAAACTATGTAAGTGCAAGTGTATTCAAACAAACAGTTCATTTGAACCTCAGAAACCCTTACATTTTGAAGTTATATATGTATTTTTAAAGTAAACGAAAAAATATATTAAAATGCCTATAAAAATTAAAAAATATGGGGATAGGATTTTTTTTGATATTTTTTGTCGAAAAAATTTGATTGTCTTCAACCTTGTTTCATATGTGTTTTTATAAAGACTTATACTGTATGTATGTAGTGGTATGTAGATTATGTTATCATATTAAAACCTCTCCTAAATATCTGTTATATTGACATACTTCAAACTTAAATGTAGTCTAACTAAATTCGTAAATCACCGTTTTTGAAGTTCGAAGGGCCATATTTTTTTGTATCCACGTGTATCTAGGCTATATGTTATATATGATTTAGATATAACCCTTTTATTTAATATAAGATAAAGTCTGAAATGAACTAAATTCGTAATTTTTTTAATAAGATTTAGATATAACCCTTTGATTTAATTTAAGATAAAATTTCATTGCTACATCGCTTTGCATATTATTTTTTCAGACCATGTTCTTATTGCCTCGAAAATTTACTTTTGATGAATTATGATAATAATACCTTGAACACTATTTACACACATTGATCTAGCCCCAAACTAGGATTCCCTATATCTTGGGTACTTTACTGGTACCTTAGACAACGATACACATACATAGATAAATATTATACTTCGATAGATAAACAACCATGACTAGGGACATACATCCGTTCTCATCAAACAAATATTTGCCCCCACCGGGACTCGAACCCGGAACCCTTGGCTTCGTAGGTAGGGTCACTGCCACTCGGCTATTCGGGTCGGCGAATGGGTAAAACATGACAAAGAAAATTAAAATTTAAACTATGATTTTGTATATTTTGTGCATTGTAAATAATTAATATATTTATCATAGCGTATTTCCAAAATGTGTTGAATTGTTTTATAAGTAAATATATATTTTTAGAACTTCTTTAGTATTTTTTAACTTAAATCCAATTAATAACAATAATTAACTACTTTCAAAAAATAATATTGTCTAGCAAGCATGTTCTAGACTAGACGATTCGGCCCCAAGAATCGCCCAGCCCGTCCGTACCCATTACACTAGCACCATTACCACGCTGCACAGCAAGTGAGATCCTATGGACTAGGAAATCCCCTGAGCATTTGTCTCGGTCCCTCAAGCGACGCCCTATGTCCTTGATAATACCCTACCTTGTGAACCTCAAAGCCCCGTGGTCCCGTCATGGCAGAAGGAACAAAGAGATGCTTGCCATTACCTGCGCGCATTTTATGAACTTCTAGCGCGCTGCTAACACAGCATCAGGCACCCAAGGTTACCACAGTTAAGCCGATGTGGGATGGAGCAAACGTGTACACACAATTGGCATCCCATAAAATACAACGGACCCCTCTCAATCCCCGAGGTTCAAGAACCGCCGGAAGTTAGTAGAGATATAACAGACACGGTAGATTAAAAATATTGTTATGAGACAGCTGTCAAACAAAGTGAAGTGTCACCTGTTATAAATATTAACAGCTCTCAAAATTATTATAGCTGCCAAAAAAATTGTCAGCAGTCAAAAATAGTGACAGCTGTCAAAAATAGAGACATCTATTCGAAATAGTGTTTTACCTGCCAAAAAATTGTATCAGGTGACAAAAAAAAAATGACAGTTATCAAAATAGTGAAAGCGGTAAAAATAATTATAACTATAAAAAAACGGCTGTCAAAAAAGTGACAGTTGTCAAAAATAGCGGCAGCTGTCCATACTTGTCAAAAAATATGACAGCTGCCAAAAATAGTGACAGCTTTTAAAATAAGTTACAGCTGTCAAAATTTGTGACAGCTATCATAATTGATAATACCTGTATGTTAACCTACGGTATTACAAAGCATTAGAATTATTTCTGTAATGTTGTACTTACAAAATTTGACAAATAAATAAAATATTTTCTTTGTCAATTCTACTCATAAAGATAATGTTTTCGAATATCAGGAAATAATCAATCAGGTCTATTGCTGGAATTAAACCCCCAGAAAGTTGCAGACCTAATTTAAAAAAATATATGGGATCTTAATATTTCCATCAAATTTCAGGCTAGAATGTCTAATGTTGATATAGAACAATTATTCTCATTTTAGTGAGCGCAATACAAGTCATTCTAGAAACTTACGTAGTAAAAATTACCTAAAATTACCATTCCGGAATTCCATTACAGGAACTGCGTATTCTATGTAGCTATTAAAATATTCAACTTGTTACTAAGTGACATAGAGACCTTACGTTTTAATTCCTTTTAACATACTATTACAAGAAGCGTGACAGCCTCGATCTTTACCCTAAGAAATGCCGGTCCCTCACTTTTTCTAGAAAGCGGCCTGACATTCAATTTAATTATGTCTTATATAATCAGGAGATAGGGAGGGTTAATCAAATTAGAGACCTCGGCGTTATTTTGGACAGAAAACTCACTTTCGTGTCCCATTACGAACATATCGCATTAAAAGCTTCCAAAATGCTGGGACCTCTGCAATCTGCCCTGGCGTTCAAACAGCTGTACTTTGCTGTACTATGCCCGCAGTGTGTTGGAGTACGCCTCACTCGTCTGGTCTCCTATATACTCGACACAGCGACTGACTCGAATCGGTCCAGAATAAGTTTAACAGACAGTTGGGTTATCTCTACCTCACTGGTTTTAATGCAGGCCTACATGAGCGAAGCTTGGTGTCGTTGGCGGACAGAAGACTATTCGCGGATATGAAGTCGTTTCACGACGTGATCCACTCAAGCTCTGACAGTAGCGCACTGGTGAGCAAAGTGCTGCTTCGCGTCACCCCCGCGCGCCCCTGCCGCCTGCTTGCTACAGCATGCACGCGCGCGCGCTAACTACGCCTCTTACTCACCGCTAAACAGGAGCATAGACACTTTTGAAAACCGTTTCTCCGAGCTTGACATTTTCCTCTTAAACCGCCGCGCCCATTTCTCATCGCAAATCAGATGGCACATTAAGGCACATCTACTTAATTTAACAGATTAACCTGTTTCCATACATTCTATACATACACCACTTTTCAAATTTCCATCGGAACATGACACACGCAGAAACACACACACTCACACGCACAATTCTATATGCAGCTCACTCTTTAACTCACTTGTCAATGTAATAAATAAGTACTGTCATATGAGTTGTTAATAGGGATATTTACACGGTAGCTACCTTCTGTTCCTGCATCGTTGCTGTTGTCTAACTGATGTGGGATCAGTTTGATGAGAGGAGTAGTCTTCGTGCTGGTACTGGAATGATTTGGACTACCAGACGAGACTTTTGTGAAAGCAGTACCTACCAGTTAAGTACCTACTGATTGCTTACTCTGTAAATGGTTGATATCTTATTCATTTTTATTTTTTTGGTTTTGTTTCGTTATTGGCATTCCACGATTTATATTACTATTATTACGTTTATGACTGCTGTGAAACAACTAATAAATAAAAAAAATATATATATAAAAAAAAGCAAAAAATTATCAAAGAAAAAGTTAAATATGTTCAAACATCTATAATTGATCCTACTAACGATTAAAATATCGATTCGATCGACAAAGTTGAGTGTTTAGTATGAGCGCCTGGAGAACATCAAAAGACAAAAAATATTCGGTGGCTAAAGTAGAACCACCGAATTTCGCAGTAATTCGTGTTGATAAATAATGTTCTGATTATACACTTAATTTTTATAAACATTTCGTTTGCGCCGTTCCTGGGTTTTTATGAGACACCGTCTTTGGGGGATTTTGGCACACCACAGAACATCACAACAATATCTCAATTAGTTTAAATGTCAAAGTTCTACTGCAAGACGGCCTTGCGTATATCATTAAAATTTGCAACTCGGTTCATGGAGGTTGAGGACACAACCATATTAAAATAAAGTTATATATAAGCCCACACTGCAACATGGCTTTTACGACAGTTGCTGCGGGAGAACAGTGCGAAATAATTATTTTTTTATCTATTTTTCAAAAACCACTGATTATTTCTTTAATTTCATATGGAGTATTGAATAACGGGCATAGAAAGAAACTATGGTGTCCACTTTTAAGTGGCACCATTGTTCCTCTGTCACCCCATATGGGAAAAGGTGTGTCGCTACGTATGTATCTATTCAAACTAGTACTTTTAAGATATTTTGAATAGATACATACCTATTTTCGATGCAAGTACCAAATCAATGTTCTTTTTATATCCCAAGGGATAACACGATTTATGTGAAAAATATCTATTTAGTTTGTTTATTTTCATATAGTTCCCATAGACATGATATTTTCAATCACGCCGATTGAAGGAAAGGGATGTATATCTTCATAAATTATTTCTGGATTGGAGTGTCTCTTTAGGAGGAATCACGCTGCAAAGATGGGCATTTCACAATACCCATACCCTTAAATGTATCTGCTATCGCAAAGCTAAAAACCGTTTCAGTAAAATATCTACTTAGATCATGTATCAGGTTATTCTTTCTAACTTGCTTTCAGAGTGCAGACGGAGAGATTGAGTCTATATTTGCCGATGACATCCCAATACGGATAGAAACCTACGTTCGGTTCTGAATAAATTGAATCCAGATAAGATCTAGCCTTAGATAGATATAGCCTTGGTGAGTTGTCGGTCGCGGAGATATTTTTCTTTCGTGTTTTGCATATCAAATGTCGGTTAATGTTAATGTAATCTTGCATTTTGCATTTGCTATTGAAACATATTTGTGTTATTGGCATAGCTCTTTTGGTTACATTTTGCTATACGATTTTCAATCTTGTATTCCTGGAGGCCACTAGGCTATTTTGTGAGTAACTCGAGCGGGTCAGATTAAGATATGGGAGATACCTTACAACCTATTCAGTATCTCTATGGTCTTCAAAATTGAAAGACAAAAAGAAGATTTTGATTATGTTAATGGTGTATTGTCCTTGAATCGGTTCACAGTTAATAATTTATTGTTAAACGCTGGTAAAACCAAGTGTATCAAATTCTCACTTCCAAATGTTCCAGGCAAGTTGAGACCAGTTTAGTGTTAGACAGCAACATGTGAGAATTAGTAAATGACACAAAGTTTTTGGAATAATTATTGATAGCAAATTGCAGTGGGAACCCCACATATATAAATTAGCTAGTAAATTAAGTTCTGCGGCTTACGCTGTTAGGAACATCAGATAAAACACGGATGTGGCAACATCTAAGCTAGTATATTTTAGTTACTTTCATGGTGATATTGCCCTATGGTATCTTGTTGTGGAGGAAAGCAGCGGATATTCAAATTATTTTTATTTTACAGAAAAAGGCTATTCGAGCAATTTATAATTTAAAACGAACAGACTCCTTAAGAGAGTTTTTTAAAGAAATTGACATACTAACTGTAGCTAGTTAATTTATTTTCGAAAATATTATATATGTACGCAAGAATCTTACAACATTTGCCAAACTTAGCGATAGCTGTAATGTTAGCCTAAGAAATAATCACAGACTAGTTGCGCCCCGGTTTAGACTCGCGAAGGTTCGCAATTCTTTCAAGGGTCAGTGCATTCTCTACTACAATAAGATACCCCTGGAGATTTTGAAATTGCCATTTGAGCAATTTAAATAGCAAGCATGTTAAAGCGACTTTGTCGAAAAAGAGCTATTACAATTTTCAAGATTACTTAAATGGCGGGACTGTAAGGGGTTAATCTAGCTCAACAGAGACCTTGCTGTTATTAGTTTTGTAATTATTTATTCTTGCTTATTAATCATAATAACTAATATTTTAATATTTGTATTAGTTAAGCACAACCAATTTTTAAAAGAGATCTAAAAATCTTTCTGTGGGAATTTCTACGCCATGCTTCTCCCACAGTGGTCCAACGTAGAGAAGGGGCAAAAATAGACGTTTGCTAAGTATATGTAAATAGCTTTCCATTTATAGTCTATTCGGGTTAACATGGCAATAGCGGGCATTAACTCCTGTCTACCATTGTAAGCTCATGATTGGGTTAGCGATACTTACTTATTACGTGCAACGTTCAAAATTACTGCCGCTTAGCGTATCATGCACCCGCAGCATGCCGCAGGCCACTCACGTATACCGCACATTTTACGACGTCTAATTGTCAAAATTCGAGACTCACTGACACTTCTCGCAACATACGAGCATGCAAAACCGCTTCCACGCATTTAGCACCGCGCGCCATAAGTAACTAGCGGCGAGCATGGCGTCAAATTCGTGCGGGCTTTTATCGCGAATTTTGACGATTCATGTGATTGGTATATCAACATCTCCGGAGGACGCAAATTGAGTTTTGTGCGTCTGTGATTTATAATTTAATTTGATATTTTGCTTTGTTTAAGTGAATATAATTGAGATTAATTAGCTTTTTGTTATTGGAATGTGTTAATGGCTCATATTACTCATGAGGTTAGACAAATTTTCTCAACAAGGGGCAACCATACGAATCAATTAACGAGGAGATTTCGACTGACAGGTCCTCCCACAGTAATATATGACTGATGTGGTTCTGCCTGATTTGACGGAGTTCAGTATCCTGCCCGAAGATGACGACCAACCTCATATTTGTATTTCTGACTCAAATTAGTATGTTATATGTAATTTCTTGTCTTTCATTGTTTCAATACTATCTAAAAGTATTCGAAATAAAGCGGCGTTAACGGTTTTGTTATAGCGCTTTCTCAAAATAGTGACAGACATCCACTTTATGGGCGTAATCCAACTATAGGTATAGTTGAATCGAAAAGCCATCAAGCTATTATGATACAGAGAAGCATATTTTTAGAGATATATTCGCGATAAAATGAAGTATACTAAAACGCAGATATTCAGTATCTGTTTGAAGTTACAACTTTTCATAATTAATGCCCAGTCGCATCGCACAACCCTGCGAGCGAGATGTTAATTAAGACAACTCTTGTCTGACAATCACTTATATATCGCTATACGCTATAAAGTCATTCATTAGATAATATATTCCTGCATATTAAACGATATATAACTTAGTGCCAAATACATTTTGCAAAAAGTGACTTAATACTAATTGAGTTTCCATAAGGGAATGCAGACTTCTCATCTGTGTGAGAAACATTACTCACCGTCATGAGAGTCGTATACGTAAATAATTTCCTTCCATCCATAGTGAAAGATGGTGTCGACAACAGCTTTGTGGTATTCCGGCCGCATGCTGACTGCATGATCTATAAGTCCCGACGATGGTGGTATTACCTGATAAAAATTAAATAACATTGAAAAATATTATAAATGCACTTAATATGATAAAGGACAATTATAAACTGAGGCATGTGAGGATAACTTTACTCGCCAAGTAATACTAGGCAGTATAAACCAGGTCGATTTGCGTTGCTGGTCATGCTCGGTCGATTGCATTACGTTCGGGATAAAACGTCTGTCTGCCTAGGCATATCGAATTATGCACGCTGGTCAGAATCCCAATTAAAGTATGAAGCAGTAACACAATGGTACTTGTTTTGACTCAGACACGTGCAGTTGCGGCTTGTTTGTTATCTCCTGGTTATTTAGTGAGTAGAATTGTTTGGTTTGTTTGGTTTAATCCAGTTCCAAAGCAAACAAAGTAGAGGCCCTATTTAGAGTACCTCAAATAGTATACCATTGTTGTCCGAAAATGCAATGCAAAGCTTTATTGACATGCACAGTCGGGACAAAATTGCCACTGGTAAGAACTTTCAAATGTTAGCGATATGAATGCGATAAAGGTCTAGCCTTAATCGATGTGAAGACGACTGCCTCATATATTTATAAATGTTGTACTTATCACAGCGATACACAATTTTGAATAGCTGAATATCAATGTTTCAAAAGTTTCAATAATGTTATTTGACAGATTATTTAAAAAAGGGGCAAAAAAGGTAAAATACTTAAACATCTTTAATATTACAGACACTTTGAAAAACTAAAATGTTAATGATTTGAAAAAAAAGGTGATGTACCATTTTTGGAAATATTTTTGTAGGTTAACACCTATAAAAATATTCACTAACGTGACAAGAACAATTCTGCTATTAACGCACCGCACGAGCGACAAGGGCAACCAAACGTATTCTTGAGTCCAAAGATGACGACGTAGGAGTTTCTTTAGTGTTGCTAAGCATGTTTAAGTCTGAGTGACATTTTTGATTACGAAAGTCTTGGGAAAAATAAAGCTACCAACCATTATGTTTATACTTTAAACATTTTTTAAATTACTTTAATCATTGAAATAATGATTTATATGTCTATCCAGAATTATCGGTAATGTTTTTTACTTCAAAATACCTTCTCAGGGAACCAAGGTGTGACGAAGGGCATTTGGAAGGTGTTGGTGTAGGAGTGAAGAGTGTCGAACGAGTCCGGAGTCACAGCGCCCAGCATCGACCAGACCCCTCGCGCGAACTGGTTGCAAACTGTGAAAAAAAAACGAAGTAAATATCAATCACCATATAAGCCAACGACGGAATTGGTCTGATTGGGTGCACAGTTCGTACGTTTAGAGATAGAGGTACTATAGAAACCTTATTTTATTATTCATCAACTACAATTATATCAGAAAGGCTGTCAACGTATGGCATTAATTATAGGCGCTCTTGTGTACTACAAACAACAATGTACTGTAATTAAAACAAACAAGTTGGGCGTCTCTTGTCAACCTCACTTATATGCAACTTATAATCAAAAGTCAAAGTCAATAAATATTTATCACAGTAGATACAAAATATACTTAGTAAACGTCTTTTTTGTCTCTTCTCTACATTGGACCACTGATAAATTTTTAGATTTCTTTAAAAAAAAATATATAAATATAACAATAAGAAATACTTTCAGCGAGTTTTGTGTTGACACTTAGATTAACCCTAAACAATCCCGTTATTTAAGTAATCTTAAACATTGTCATATATTTTTAAAACAAAATCGTTTTTACATGGTTTTCATTTATTTCACCAATTGGTGAAATGGCAACTATCAAAATCTCCAGAGGTAACTTGTTGTGGTAGAGAATGCAATGACCCTTGAAAGAATACGGTATTTGACTGCTAGTCAACATATACTTTTAACACACACACAGCGCCGGTGTTATACTCTATACACTGAGATAAGTCTTTCCCCAGGCCGTTTAGTGATACACCCACCTTATGTTTACGGACCGGTGTATAGTTGAGTGTTCACCGTTTCATACATTTTATAAGGCAATTCGATAGGGCTGGCCTTGGATAATACGCCAATATTTCTGGGTTGGATATATGAAGAAAAATTAAAAGTTATGATGAAAAATCAAAATTAATATTAATACACCGGCCTGGGAAAGACTTACCTCAGTGTTTAGAGTATACACCGGTGCTGAGTGTGTTAAGGAACTGTCAAAACGGTAATTTTGTTCACGAGTTCTATGAAATACTAGCAATGTGAAATGTGAAGTCATAGTCAAACGCTGTCTTTTCAACACAAAATTGAATTTATAAAATACAACTGCTGAATAAGCTCAGCTTGAGATACGTATCTTGATTCATTGGACTGCCTTGTCAAATACCGCATCCCTATCTTTTGCGAATCGAAACAGGGGCGCAATTCGTCAGTGATTATTTCTTAGGTTAAAATCAAAGTTATCGTTAAATTTGGAAAATATTGCAACTATCTTGCGTAAATACAATACAGCTAGTATGTCGATTTATTTAAAGACTTCTCTAAGCATTGCTCGAATAGCTCTTTTCTGTAATATTAAAATAGTTTGAATATTCGCTACTTTCCCCCACAACAAGATATCATACGATATGGATGGACCCTATGAAAGTAATTTAAATAGTCTAGCCTAGCTGTAGCTATAAATATTTTTATATATATTTATTTACACAAAAATTTACCCCTTCTATATAAAAGTTCCCTTTCTATGAAAAGAGAGCTTACAATATTTACAAAGTTTTATTTAAGAGAAGATAGAGCAGGGTCGTGGGTGTGAACTCGTTAGCCGGACTTTGCGCGTTTAGGCTGCGAGGCTCCCCTGGTGAGGTCCGGTAGCAGGAGCGGCAGCACACAACGGCCACTAGGGGGCCGCGAGGAGTCCGGTTCAACAGAGGGGTCTCAGGTCCAGTGGTGTGAGCAGGAGGGTAGGAAGACGGGGGCACAGGTGGAACCCTGCGGAGGTCACAGTGTGACGGGGCGGAAAAGAATCTAGGATCCAGGATTGTCTACAATGCTCCGACAGGCTCGCCGAGGTGGGAGAGCCGTATAGGAACCTAGCTATCGGAGGCATGGCAGACGGAGTTGTAGCAGTAGGGATGGAGATACACGAGACATTTACTAAATTATATACATAGAAAATAGAAAGGACTACGAGCCATAGAAATGTTTACGTACTCAAGCTTGGGGGTCCGCAATTAATTACAGCACATCAAGTAAAGGCCTTCTATTTACAAAACACAATTTATTATCACAATTATGTCTATTAACTATTATAAAGGGACTAGCCCATTGCTGCAATTTTGGCATAATGAGGAGGTAAAAATAAACTGACGTAGAGGATACATCTTAGCTATCCAGAGCTCAAGGAAGGAATGCGTCAAAAACTATCGAAGAGCTACCAGACGGAATTCCAGGCTTGAATTCTAAACCTTTGCTTTTCAGAAGGCAGTCAGACAGTAAGCTTGTCCAATGAAATAAAAAGAAGTTTTACTACAATCTGTATACTTAAGTATGACTTAATAGTAAGTAGAACTTAATTTTAAGCAGACCATGTTACATAGTTAAGTATTATGGGAACACCACTTAAACCAGTGGGGTTTATGACCAAACACATCTACTCATTAATTATCGTATATATGTAAATAAGCAATAGCATTTTTTTAAATATTCAATAACATCATTAATAAATCAATTACAAATATTAAATATTATTCACGACATTCGATAGCATAATTTTAAAATTCATTATCATTAGTAGGTACATTTCTCAAGAACTATTCCGTCTTTCTAATTTTTCTGTAAAGTATGATTTTAGTTTTGCTTTGATATTAATTTGACTGATCGAATCCCTAATGTCGGGATGTAAAGTGTTTATTAATCGCGTCATCATGTAGGAGCTTGTCCGCCGGCAGTAGCTATTGTTTGCGCGCTCGGTAACCAGTTTACCTTGCGCCAGTCGCCTGGTCAATACAGGATGATTGATTTTCTTACTGTCTTTGTAGTCAAAGAACTGCTCTTTGAGGAGGCAATAGTTAACTTCGTCAGTGACTGGTAGTACTCCACAGTGCCTAAAAAGTCGGAGATCATCGTCGTCATGGTTGTTTTTGATGTGAGCAGGGACAATTATTTTTAGTAATCTAGTATGTAGTTTTAGGATTAAGCTAAGATATGTGCTATAAGTATGTCCGTAGCTGAAGAGGCCGTACGTTATTACTAAATCTCCTAGTGCATTGTAGAGTATTAGGCGAATTTTATATGGTATACGATTCCTTATGATCCAAAAGACTGCCAGAAGCGATCTCAGTTTCCCACAAACGCGTTCTACGTGTGGACCGCAGTTAAACTTGCTGTCCATCACCAGCCCCAAGTATACATATGTGTCGACGTTTTCCACTGGAATGCAGTCGCAGCTTCCAGCGTCGCTCCCACGATGCACTCAGGCGTGTGAGTGGGCAACAATGCCAACCTGGGTCTTGTACTTGCAGTAGCGAGACTTGATGTGGAGTAGTTTGGTCTTCTGGGCGTTTAGAAACAGTCCCACGTCATGGCTCCATTTGGACAGGATGTTAAAATCTGCTTGTAGTTTATTTTTTGCCACAGTTATGTCCTTGTCAGCCACTATTAGACACGTATCGTCAGCAAATTGATAGGTGGTGCTCTGTTCAATTGGGACGCTCATGTCATTAACACATGTTAGAAAGTGTAGTGGCCCTAGGACCGATCCTTGGGCTGTACCTTGGCTAGTAGGGATGTCTTCGATCTTGACATTATATTTACGTGCCTCTAGGTAGTTTGTGTACCAACATACGACAGGACCTCGATATCCATCCGTGTTTTGTCTGATGCTCCTAACAGCTAATTTATTTATGGCACCCACTGCAATTTGCTATGAACACTAAACTGTTCTCAAGTTGCCTGACATTTTGAATTGTGAATTTTATACACTTGGTTTTACCAGCGTTTAACATTTTTTTTTAACCTGATTCAAGCTGCATCGCCGTTGACTTCTGCCTTTTGAATTTTTTTGCTTAAGTATGATCCTAGTAGATCCAACACTTTATTCCTAACTCCGTAACGACTTAATTTCATTACGCTTCTGATCAACACAATCAAAATCAAATGCCTTCGACAGATCGCATAAAATGCCTATAGCATCCTGTGCGGCCTCCCATGCAGAGTAATGCCTGCATCCGTAGTCGATTTACTACTTGTGAAACTGTATTTTTAGGCATGGAGTTGCTTGGACGGTTGAAGTGTGAGAGCATTTGATTGAGTTTGATCTTGTCAAATATTTTACTCAGTGCTGGAACGCCGGCTGCACGCACAAAAAAGGATTACTCATTGTCAGACTCCTGAGCTGAGCGTGCAAGCGAGAGCGCGGAACAAGCGATAGAGAGGCACGATCGGCCTAAGCGTTTCTTATGACGTTGTCACTTAAAATTATCGTCCGTTAATAGACTTTCCAGAAAACCTTTTTTTTATTAGTTAGCAAGATAAAAAGACTCTTATCTTCTTCTGATCTTTTGTCTGCCTAAAGTCCGAAAAAATTATGTCAAAATAAACATATTTGTCATATTGACCTGATATACTGCACTTAAGTTGATTCACACTAATTATGTAGATGATGGTTCCTTTTGAAGATGGACCTATATAAAGAAATGCACGAGACACAATATTTTCTACACCAAGTTTGTTCAGCGTATCTAAACAGTTAATTAGGTCAACTTGTTCAACACCTTTGCTTATTCCCAATATCAAAATAATGGTAATACATTTGCTTAATTACCATTCATAATGCGTTGTACCAGTTATTTGTATGGAGCACCGGGGATATAGATGTTAACCAGCCGTGGATTCAAACACTTATCCAGCATTATCGCATGTAAGCCTAACCCTATCTTATCAGAGTAAATATATGTTATGTGTGTGTTTTTCATCTTCCATTTTTAGTGCAGGAGATATGGGTTTGCTGCAAGCCACAGCAGAACTAGTCGATGGAGAAGGCCTACTCAAGGTGGTTGTTGGAATAGACGACGCTGGAGAGGTGCTGTGCTTTCGATGATTCCTTAAGCAATTGTGAACGGGCCGTACACTCCAAGTATATTCACGTGCACTCCAGTCGTTGGTTGATGTTGATGTAAACGACCATTTTGAATTTCTGTTTGACATACGGGATGGCCTTCCCTTGTGAGTGTGGTTGGTCAGCTGTTTCTTGTACCTAATTCAGTCGGTTTGTTTGAGACCTTAGTGGTAAGCATTGGCGAGTGATGGTGATTTGTCTATCATCAACGGATATTTTGAGTAGTTAAGTTACCTCGAACCTGTAGTTCAAAGATTTCAGTCTCAGGATATGAAAAGTTATGATTTATAATATAATTTGAAGTCATATCTTCTAATGAGGCCTGTAGCATTCGAATACGAAGATGTAAATACAACATGTTCTCTTCATATTCATAGCACCCACTATTACAATACATTTCGCATACAATTTTCCGCAAACCTATAGCTAAATTAAGTACCGGTAAAGCGGAGCCCAATAAGATTAGACAATTCACTTTATTTTTAAGTTCATTAAATTAGCATCACTGACAGGCTTTTAAGGTAATTGCAAAAAGGACGAACGAAAATTGTACGACGACGAGGATGAAGTCTCTGTAGAAAGTAATCTAAGTAATGTAATGTCGTGAGAAACTTAAAATGTAAATAAGTTAATTTCCATGTTAAAACGGTTCTATGCCCCATTGCCTACCTACAATATACAATATTAAACTACAGCAGCTCTAGTATGAATTGACGTTTATAATATGACGATTGGCTAATTTTAATTGTTTATCTAGACACGTATCATAAACCCTCTTTACTGCGTCCAAAAACCACTCGTTACGACCAGCATAATGATAAACTTCTTGGTAAAAACTCATTTCTTATCTGAATATGACCATAATGTACCAAATTTCGAACGCCGACGCCCACCTGCGTGCCGCCCCTAGTTTGTTATTTCCATGTAGCAGCCATATAAACTACTATTAGGGTTCCGTTCCTTTAATTATAGTATTTCTGTGAGAACAGTAGACCTCGCGAACTGTTAAAACCATTCAATGACCGACACTTTTCCTATTCCGAGCTATCCAAACCATCATATAATCGCTTGATTATCCGCCACTGTCATGTTAGCTATATTTATTACAGAGGAAACATAACTATACCACGATGCAGGATACACCCAACGCCATCTATTGATCATAAAGGTAAACACTAAACCTATGAAACTATCCAGAACATTTGATTAGTCAATTCGTAAATATAAAAATGAGAGCTGAAATTTCGGGATGTCTAAATTTTTCTTGGCTTGGAAGACTAAACACAACCCTTGTTTAAAATGTAAAGCTTGTAGGTCTCGTAGAAGTAATTGGAATGTTGATGATAGATGATGAGTCATTCAGTAAAAAAATGACGGCACTTTGAACGGCTGTCGTTTCCATTCTATTGGTTCAAATTGAGTGCATTTTGGAAATTTACCTATTTAAATTGTGCCCTATTAGTCACAGAAAATTCAGGTGTCTAGTTTTATCTATACCATAGTCACAGGGGTTCGAAAACACCCCCAAGTGACCCCCCCCCACTCCCCGCTTTCAGTTTTTTTTCGCAACATCTTGTGTAGAATATAGTCCTTATTGCGCCTCTTAAATTCGATTGAAAGGCAATTTTTTGTCAAAATAGGTTGAAAAAACCGGTCAAGTGCGAGTCTAAATTGCGCACGAAGGGTTCCGTACCACCGTTCAATGGAAGCGATGGTGTGAAGTGAATAGTTTGGATTTTACACAGCAAAATATTGTTTACAAAGTTATTGGTGCGGTTACTTTCACACTCCATATACGTAACCAGATGCATCCATAAGTTTGTATGTGGTATTGAAAGAATTGTTGTATGGGAGCCCCCTTACATATTTCTTTTATCCTGTTTTTTAGTATTTGTTGTTATAGCGGCAACATAAATACATCATCTGTGAAAATTTCAACTCTCTAGATAGCTAGGTTCTTGAGATACAGCCTGGTGACAGACGGACGGACAGCGAAGTCTTAGTAATAGGGTCCCGTTTGGAACCCTTCGGGTACGGATCCCTAAAAATGCGACAGGCTAGAATAGACATCTAGACAAAAGCATATTTGGCCAATCTCTTGCTTGGCCAATCCTTGTCTGTCTGTCCACCTGCCCGTCTGCCAGAAACTTTTTTTTTTAGGAACGTGTGAAGGTAACAAGATTAAAGATAAAAAATACTCAGATTTGTGGTCCCTTACAGATGTGAAAAAAATACTTGTAGGTTATGGCAAGCAAGCTTTTTGCAGCATTGTTTAATTTGCTTGATACTCGCAAGGTAAACAAAACCTATACTTTCCGTTGCACTAGAATCATGAGATTTGACAAGACACAAGGATTTATAGAATAACAAGTTAAATAAAAATAAACAAAATCTGTAAGTTTATAGTTCCATCAAAAACAAAATGAGTTTTATGTGGAACCCTCGGTGCGCGAGTCCGACTCGCCTTAGCGATTATTTTTAATGTTTTCTTTAGTTATTGACATCAAAGTGGTGGCTATGCAAAGGTATCGGTCACGTCAATCTCACCTTACTTCACTTTTGATTGAGTTAGAATGTAAATATAGACCATGCTCTGTAGATGATACTAAATCAAAAAGATCTAATGATCTGCAAAAGCTGATTATGATTTGTATCAAACTAAGCAAACAAACGAAGCCGACGAAGCCGGTCTGTAAACTCCCATCTTTAAAAAACTCTCGCAAACAGTAGCAACGCCGCAGGCCGGGAAAGTATTCGTCATTAGAGAAAATAGGCTCGGATGGTTGCGGTTGTCAGTGTTCGTTCACCCTCTTTCACGGGCAATTCGCTTTTGTTTCTCCTTTTAATTTCCGCGTCAGTATTTCGGTATTGTTAGCCATTTCTGGAGAAGAACAAAATACCCTCTTACCTTTATCTGTTGTCATATTTTGGTCGTCTAAACAAGCTGGTGGATTTCTTCAGTATAATTCCAACCATAGTGACGATGCCGGTGGCGGTTTTCTTTGATTGAGTGATAAAGAACGCGTGCTTACTTTTATGCGAAACAATTTTCTTTTTTTAAATGAGTTTCAAGCGACAGTCTCGGCAAAGTTAAAGTGTGAATAACTTTAAGATACTACCTATAGAAAATTTCGTGAGTGATTGTATTTTAATTTTTTATATATAAAGGAAAGGTTAAATATTTTTTTCCTATGTTTGAGTAAATTCATGTCTAGAATACTTTTATTTGTCCTTATTTTAGTCGTAAAATAAGGACAACCAATAATAATAATAAATTTCTCAATTCATGTGCGTAATACGTTCAGATTTGTCTGAGAAAGTCTATGATCGATTTCTTCGATGATCGTCCGTTGGAGGTAGCGTTTCTTGTGCAAACCGTATCCAAATTTCAAATCACGTGGGTTGCTTGCAGTAAAAAGAACCAAAGTCTAGACTAGAATTTTAAAGATCTTATTCTAGGCGTCGGTAGTCCCAGTTACAGGTAATATAATCAGCTATAAATAAAAATATTATCTAGTTTCTGTCCTGTTAAGTATCTTGATGGAGTTATCTGTAAGCATTTGAAGGAAAGCGGCTACAGAAAACGTGCAATTCCAAGTTCAAGTTTCAAGGAGGGGAAGATTTATCTTGTTGGCTGAGTGCCAGAAAAATAATACTTGCAATGTACAACTAAGAAAAGTTTGTTCGGTCGGACAGTAGCTAACTAACAACTAGATCATTCAAAAATGATTGCGGAGATAAACGAAAGTAAACTATTAAGATGTTGCAGCTTTAAAATACACTGTACTTTTATTTAGAGTTAAATGTACTAATTCAAACAATTACACATAGCTATTTCTTCTTTCCTTTGCCTTTTCCTTTGGTCTTCGCAGGTGATGAATGATTGGTGATACATCATCCTGCAGGTGATATAAATGAAACTTTTAATAACACCCCAGTCATTACATTTTGATTTACCGTCGTAGTAACTGACTTTTTTTAATTTAAAAACGTTATTGATTTCTGATTGAATAATGTTGAAGAAGTCTGAATAGATTTTGATCGGGTTCTGTTCCATAAGGGGTTTTGATCGGGTTCTGTTCCTGTTTGTTAGTACCGGATGTTAACATCCGGTACTAACAATTTTTACATCTACATTTCTTCGTTTGCGTCTCTTGTTTATAGGATGTAATAGGACTTATCCTTACAAGTAATTATGAAACTGTTTGGCCGCTGTGATCAGACGATAAGTTTTAAATTACATATTTACTTGTGAATGCACAGTCACAAAAAACGTTATCTAAGGTAGTTTGGCTGGTAAATGTTATTCTAGGCGGCTCTTAAAATACATGACATAAATTAAAAGATTTGAATTAAGTGATTAACCATTGTTCCATTGTTGTATTTACATGCAAATCTACAATCCGTGCTAAGTCATTTACAAAAATTCGTATAGTTCATTATTTGTTGCTGTAGCGGCGACAGCAATAGACATTTTGTGAACATTTCATAAACATAAAACATAAACATTTACATACAGCCACATACATTGCTTTTGCCCACACTAGGATACTCTGTGTCGTGGGTACCACAAACAGCGACGTCACACACGTATAAACATCCAAGACCAGGGCTTTTTTTTCATTACCCCCAGCCAGTGATCGAACCCGGTACCTCTCGCATGGTAGACAGCTCTAACTCTAACTATTACGACGCGGAGGCTTAGTAATAGGGTTTCGATTGACACCCTTCGGGTACGGAACCCTGAAAAACAAACAGTCATAATCAAATATATTTATTTTGTTAGGTTTATAAATACTTGTATTTTTAGAGTTATAACGATAAAGCGTACATTTTATAAAACATTTTTTTGCTTGCAAAATTTTTACTGGGGTTGGACTTTTAATTTACATAACATAGCTTCACACCTTTTCCCACACGGGCTGGTTGAGATGTGCTAATTTTTAGCTAGTTATTCAGTTCTCCATTTTTGCGTGACAGTGGTCTAGCCTATATGTTTTCCATCACCGTTAGAACGCCCGTAAAAAATACATATGATTAATGGCTTATCTCATTGGTGTGTACCAGCACCGGGCTTCGAACCTGCATCTCCTAGGTGAGAAGCAAGCGTGACATCCATAGGAGCTCCTTGGACTTTATTACCAAGTCATATAGTTGAAATATGGTTGGACACAGCCTCATAAAGGGTTAAGTGCAGTTAAAAGAATTATAGATAATTGTTTTCACTTTTAAAAGATTATAGAAAATGTAATTAGTCCCCTTATATAATCTAAATGATGTAATTTTATTTTTTTCTTCAAGATAGACGAGAATGAAATAAGAAAGACCGCGGCAACTTAAAAGTCACCACTAAACACATTTAAAGTCATGGCCACAAATAAATTGATTATCAATAAATTAATGAATTTGAATAACTTAAAATAAAAACCGTAGCGCGAACTCAAAATAAACCTTTAAATTAAATGCGTTGTACGTACAATTCTACCGCCATGACTTCGACTAGTGAAACTAACATAACTGGCCTTCAAACTTGACAAACATACGGATTTACTACATACAAAAATAACATCGAAGTATTCTAATTTCCGTACATACAAAATAATCTGTAGATGTGAGCGCTCATAGGTCTAGATTCAAGCCGCATTATTTATAAAAAGTATTTAATGTTGCTGATGACTCATGAGAGAGATGAGAGAAAAACATTCTCACTGCATGTTCTTCTCTCGTTCTGGTATCCGGACGTGTAGGACCCAGGAGAATTAAATCTCATCACTAGGTTATTCTCGGAACTGATTTTTTGTCTTAATTAACTTTTTTATTTATACATATTTATTTCGCGACTCGAATGTCGTGGGAAATGGAAATATCCCTATTCAATACGCATATTTTATATTTGCTGGAAGAAATCTCTTTCGAGAGATAAGCTCGCCTTTGCTCTCAACATTTTTTGTAATTGTCTCTACCATTATATTATATGTGCAGTAAAGAAGATGAATTTAGTAATTTTAGTCTGAACGCGTGACCCTCATTTTAGAATTTACACTCCCGGATAGTTCTTGAACATGTCTTTCATCTCACATCAGTTCCCCGTATCCACCGATATTGACTGCCCTGAATTTTCCTTGACAATCAGTTTTGTTCTCTCATTCAAACCTAGCACAGCTAGCACTTATGAAATTCCTTCCCAAACACTTGTCTAACGCTGAAAAATCTCGAGCCAATAACCTATGATTTGTTTACCAAAAACCAGAACGAAAACATTGAGCTTCTATACGCTAGTTAGAGTACTAACTAGCGTATAGAAGCGCTCTGTCTTAAACAAAAAATGTGTAGTATTTATATCGATGGTTGGACTACTTGATGAGTAGAAGGGGCAGGTGGCGGTGCGAGCGCGGCTACTTTTAAAATGAAATAAAAATCCATAACTGCAGTGTTATATACATAGTCAGGTCATAAGTTCTGTCACATGTGCAATATGAAATAATTTAGACATGTTTATTATTTATGTAAACATTTATACAGCAAAATGAACTTAATAAAACATAGATTCTTATGGTAATAAAGTTTATTCAAAATGACCCCCGCGATTTTGAATACAGGCCTTTATTCTGCGCGGCCAGTCATCTATCGCAGCACGAACGAGGTCCATGTCAATATCGGCGGCTGCCTTAATCAAGGATGCCTTGAGTGACTCCAAATCAGGATAAGGCTTTGAGCAGGCCTTTTCCTCCAAGTGTTGCCATATCTTGTAATCTAACGGACTCAAATCTGGACTGGAGGAGGGCCAGTCTTCGTGCTGGATGAAGTCGATTTCACGCGCCGCCAGCCAGTCTTGTGTGCTTTTCGCTCTATGAGCTGGCGCAGAATCTTGTTGGAATACCCAGTGCCTGTTATTAAACATGGTATGAGAAACAGGTTCCACAAGGTTCTTGAGGACTGTATTTTGATACACAACTGCATTCGTTTTTACGCCTTTCTCACAAAAATGTACCTCAGTTAAGCCCCAATAAGAGACTCCCAACCAAACCATGAGCGAGGATGGAAAATGAGCTCGTTGGACACGCGGAATACGGTTGCTCGCTTCTTCACTGCTGTGTGCGTACACCTTATCATTTTGTTTGTTGTAGCTCTCTTCCACGGTGAAATATTTTTCATCCGAAAAAAGAAATTCCCGATGCTTTTTTCCCGCGTACCGCTTCAACAAAGCGCGGCATCTCTTCAGTCTCAGGTCCATTAAACGAGCGTCCAAACGATGTCCTGTTTTTCTTCGATATGCCCTAAGCCCTAAGTCTTCATTTAACACCCTTTTCACCGTGGTCCTGCTTAACCCCATCTGAAGGGCCAACAGTTTCTGCTTACGTATGGGATTTCTTTGAATTCGCGCCTTCACAGCTTTTATCACTGCTGGAGTCCTAACAGAGCGAGGGCGACCACTTCTTAACCTGTCATCTACACTAGAGTCTTCATTGTATCTTTTTATGGTACGATAAACGAATCTTTTGGTTATATTCAAATTTTTCAGTAAGTCGAAAAACTGAATTGGCGCGTAACCGCAACGATGCAACGCAATAACTGCGACACGGTCTTCTTTAAGTGTCCACTCCATATTTAAAAATGAGGAAAATTCTAAAAAGTACACATTTTTATTTTCATGAAAAATTCGGAATTCGAATTCAATAAACTTTTTTGTGGCCAGCGTTCTAAATTCAAAAGTTTTTATTGTGTGACAGAACTTATGACCTGACTGTGTATATATACTTTATTTAATTTTAAACAACATCTATCTATCTATCTATCTATCTATCTATATAAATAAATAAAAATGAATTTCTGTTCGTGAGTCTCGATAATACTCGAGAACGGCTAAACCGATTTGACTAATTTTGGTCTTGAAATATTTGTGAAAGTCCAGGGAAGGTTTAAACGATGAGAAAATATGGAAAAATTGCGAGGAAAATACTAAATACGATTATTTTATTTTCACAAACAAATTGTTCTTACCTGTCAAACGTTTGATGTTTGCCGCATCGGTTCGGTATTTTAAGGATAATTATATGTACATCTAGATTAAATAAGGGTTTGGAATCGACAACATATATCCATAATAGTCGGATTATTGCGTATTTAGATTTAAAACATGTAAAATAATGACACTATAATGACACTTGGTTATTGTTTTGGGTGCGTTCATAAATATAATTTGAAACAGTAAAGTTCCTTTTATACTATCTGAATTGGCTGAAGTATTGCTGCGTTCCTTTTAAATCTCAGAAAGAGCACTTTCGAAAGATATAAATGTTTTAAAGATTCGAAAGATATAAATGTTTTAACGATTATGTTTGACATGTCTAAAACGTTTTTAAGTTTTCTGTGCTAAGGTATTTTACACCTGAAAAAAATATTGACATGTCACCATTACAGTTGTCATTATTAGTGCACGAAAACATTATTATCTGCTACTGCTTACAATGCCAAGGAGAAAACGACCTAACATAGGTCGTCGAAGTAAATCGAATGTGCGACGAGCAACCTCACGCGCTAATCGCACTGATGACCAGCGAGAGACTGTTAATGATAATAGTCGTATTGGTATGGCAGATTTGCGTTCTAGAGTGAATCAGAATGAAGTGAATAGGCATAGAATGGAACGATTTCGGGCACATCGATCACAACAGCAGCGAGCACGGGAAAATGAAATTGATCGGTTGCGCAAACGCAATGCTCCTGTGAACCTGGAACGAGCAGCATTCTCCTACGATCCAGAAATAGATTATAGTGACCCCAAATCTGTAACAATTGGGGAAATGTCAATCATTTGTCAACATTGTAAAGCTTTAAAATACAGCGGTGAATCTGCAGGATTATGTTGTGCTAGTGGTAAAGTAAAATTGCCACAATTGGTGCCACCACCTGATCCGTTACACTCATTAGTTTTTGGGATGGGAATGACTCTAAACACTTCTTGGCCAACATCCAAAAATACAACAATTGCTTCCAAATGACGTCGTTTGGCGCAACGCATATTGTACAGAACAGTTTCATGCCCACTTTCATTCAAGGTAGTATACCATAATAATATATATATATATTTAATTATAATTCGTATTTGCAACACAAATAATTTAACAAGATCTTAAACAATTGCAGATACAAGGACAAATTCATCACCTACTGGGGGCACTGCTGCCAGAGCCAGATGCCGATCATCAATTCTTGCAAATTTATTTCATAGGCAATCAAGATGCGGAAGTTGATAGGTGTTGTCCTCATAATCCAACAGTGAAGCGAACCATTTTCCAACAACTGCAAACGTTTCTACATCAAAACAATCATTTTGTGAAAGTGTTCAAAATGGCACTGGATCGATGCCATCAGACAGCCATAATATTGTAATAAGAGCCGACAAAAAACCTGCTGGTGAGCATGCAAGTAGGTTTAATTCACCAACAATAGATGAAGTGGCTGTTGTCATTGTTCGAGAGAATTTGCAATCAAGAGATATTGTGCTTCATCGTCGGAACAATGAATTGAACGTGTGTCTGAAATGCACAGAGCTTATGATGGTGTACAATACCCATTAATCTTCTGGTAGGGAGAAGACGGATACCATTTTAATATCAAAATGGTTAATCCAACAACAGGTAATTAGATTGAACGAAATGAAATAATATTTTTTAAATTCAAGATATCTATCTATGTTATTTATCATTCAGTCAGTCATTTGTCATTTATTGTTTATCATTTGTGATTCCAGGTGCTGAAACGAACAAAAAAGTCAGTGCTATGAATTTTTATTCATACAGACTCATGATCCGTGAAGGTGAAGAAAATCACATTTTGATGTGTCAACGGCTTTTTCATCAGTTGCCCGAGCAAGGACACCAAGCAGCCTGAGAGCTATCGGCCGAACCAGATCAAATAATCACCTCTTTCCTGAAGAATTGCAGCTTCCGAGTAAAGGTGGAAGACGCCGAACACCCCGTTGCAGCTGGCGTCCCTTAAGCGACATGCCTGACTCCCGCCTGCTAAGCCCGATACACGGACGATATCCCCGTCGAGCCGAGTGCCCAACTGGCACTCTTCGTCGATGACGCAGCCTACCATCGTCGTTGCAGGCTCAGCAGCTGCAGCGAACCCTGGACATCTTGCCCGACTAGCTCGCCAAGTGGCGACTGTCCACTCCTCGACTCCAGCCTCCCTCCGAGGGCGAAGCTCGGGATATACAAGTGCTACGTAAGACCCCGCCTCACCCAGGCGGTCCTAGCGTGGTGTGCTCTGTGCTCGGAGACGAACAAACGGAGATTACGAGCCCAAAATAACCTTTCTCTGCGTACCATCGTCAGTGACCTCTCTACGATCCAGCGGGACCTAAGATGGGAATCAATAGACCAGTTTGTCCAGGGGCTGGTGAAAGGCATGTTCACGGCACTGCAGACCAGCGCTACATGCAGATCACTGCCCTATAGGGTCACCCGATGACCGGTCCATTGAATTTTCATGAAGAGGACCATTGAACTGACCCTGACTCTTCAGTCAAGTCAGTCTTTGAGTGCCCGTACTTTGTAAACCGGAGCTTACTTTTTTAGTTATTATTCTGAGCTTTGAAGCCATAAGGCTCACCTAATCCTCTGAACGGCAGATACATTCCATAACAAGTATAGCACGTGCCGGTCAACAAATGAGATTAGATAATTAATTTATAATGTAATAAAATCTATAGCTAAAACTGTTCAACTGTTAGTTCTAAATACTTTCGATGTGGAGCTGGATTGAGCCGGAAGTTTCCGAAATTACATCCGGATGCGTGCTCCCTAGCTGAAGCAGGTGCAGGAGGTGGAGCTGCAGCGTGAGCTGTTGTGCAATCTCGGGTATACACTGCTCAAAGAGCGCAGCCAGCCGCGACGTGGGAGGTGGTGACGGACGAACGAGTTAGCGTGATGCGGCAGACGTCAAAGAGAGAGGAGCCGTCTTTGGAGGCGGGTCCCATTAGGCGAAGTCGTCAAGAAACACGCGCCGGTTTTCCACAATCCAGTTTTCGTATCAAAGGATCTCGTGAAACACATCAACTGTTTGGAACATCGAGGGCTTCAAACTTGGTTATTGTTCCATTGATATGATTATATATATATATATATATATATATATATATATATATATATATATTGATATGATATTGTGGTATGAAAACGATATCGTTACTGATTAGTTAAGCCGAATGTGAACAAAATTTATTAAATATTTCTTTTACGCGGAATTACGACCAATCCTTGGAGAACATGCTCAAAAGAAGAAGTTGTTTTAACGAACTTCTCGAGGATTATCATTATGAGAAATATGCTTTGTGGTACTGATGTGATATAGATGGTAAACGCGCTGTATATATATAATTCATGGGATGAGTGACAAAACTACGCGGCCTAGCGCCGCGCGCCACGCGCCACGCGCCACCCTGTTCACAACCTCATCAATGTCTTAAGTTTGTAATGAGCATTACAGACATACCACAACCGTTTGACCGATACAATTCTAAAACAAACTCATCAGAGGCATCGACTAGTAACCAAGCAATTCAAACACCCCTCAGATCTGCGACAAAATCAATTGACAATTTTTACGAAAATTACGTTTTTTTTTTCATTTGTACAGGAGCATTTGTCATAAGCCCTTGACTACAAATGCACTTGACTACAAATTTACTTGAGAATATGACTACAAATTGCCATACGGTATGACATAAAACATACAATTGCACTTCTAAACCAGAAAGTCACTGCAGAAGTAACAATGACTATACTGACGTCTAAAATAAATTCAAAATATTAGGGAGCCCTGATTAATGACTTTCTAGCAAAAGCTTTCGTAGATTTGGGCAGCGAAGTTTCTTTCATCCAAAATATTTCAACAAAGACAATAGGGATTATTTGCCATGAATCTATAAGTAAGTTAAGGGTATAATTACATTCTTCCAGCGCGGAAATCTATTTACGGCGTTTTAGTGAGAATGTCGTATGTCATGATGTGGAAGACACTTTTTGACTCTTCCTTTAGTTTAATTTAGAACCAACATGTACGTAACAAAGCCACCTAATGGTAATGAAGAATGCCTATGAGTTGACTTTTTACTGCATTAAGATGAGATTCCTTTCCACTAGTTTCCCTTTCAAGGACAAATTTGTTTAAGACACGCCCTTACACAATCTCCAATGGACGCATCCTATTGAATGACAAGTCAAGACAAAACCATGTCTATGTTCATATCATGTAAACAACCTTTAAAGTACTAGACGAGATCTTTTATACCTTTTGAAACCCTGGGGCTAATGGGCAAGTAGAGTGGTACAATCGTACAGTCTCTGACGGCACGAAAATCTAAAGGACAATGCCCATTCATGGTATCGTGAAAATATAAGTGTTGTCACAAGTTCATGAAATCAATAATTCTTCTTTTAATCTAAGATGATTTTATATATTGTTAAGAAATCTTCACTTCTCCGGATAAGAAATCTAGAAATAAGAAGTGGTTTATTTAGATCTAATTCCGCGTTGTATCAAGAGTCTGTTTTTTCATGGGCGTGTCCCGAAAAGGGATACCATTGTAAAATATATAAATTGACTCGGTAGTATATTTTTTACCGCAATTAAAAACTCCTATCACTAAAAACCATATCTATTAGAAAGATTATAATGTTTTACAACTTATCCAAGAAAAGAACTTATAAAAACAACGACGTAGTACACATAATTTATTTTAGAAACTCAAATGGTATCAATTGGTTTTACGTATGGACATCACTGTGTTGTGACACTTAAAATCGACGTGGCTCCACATTGCAACTGTGGTGAACGGAAGCGAATTACTAAAACAAATAGGTCTGTTTCTAATTCTTTATATAATTATTTCGTCTGTTAAGCGTTATTTTACAGGTTAGTTATTTCAGTAAGCACTGAGGAAAAATCGAAATCTAGGTTTCTGGGGTTATTGGCGCGACTACTTTCATACTCCATGGGCAGAACCTGTGCAATAAACTATCATTGTAAAAACAAATTACCCGACTTGACTTGTTTCAGCAATAAATTGATTTTCGCTGTTGTTAACCTGGACTTCGATAGATATCGCATGATTAGTAGGATATAACCAACAACTCCACATGAACAGATTCAACATGGTGCACATGGATTTATCATTCCTCTCTCTGTAGTTTTTATTTCGTGTTCATCATCTCATGTCAGTCGCGCTCGCTCGCCACGCCTCCTGTTCGTGCATTGTGTGGCAGCGGCCTATGTCAAATGCCAAAGTGACAGTATTTTTTTCAGCAGTGGCTAATAAAATACACAGGATTCAGGAAACTCTTTGCTTACTATTTATTTTGTATAACTCGTGCCACTAGTTATGAGCGGTGGCCTTGAATGCGCAGTACCTAGTCACTTTTCAATACCTGTACATATGCGCAGTAATTCCCGTCAACGTCGCCCAGAGCTCTTAATTCGTGGCGCGAGGTATATATGTCACCGGATGATAGCCAACACCGTTAGTTGATAAACTAACGCGGTAGTTGATCACCTATAGGCAGATAGTAAACCAGACCGACCTTAATGCCGCCACACCTATGTCATTATTGGTTGGGTTTAAAAGCAGTGCAGTTTCATGACCTTATTTCACCAAGAGATACCAAATGCTAATGTAGCCCTCAGCACGTTTCTGGCCAAGATGAGAACAAACGACAGTGACGAAAGTCTATCCACGTTATTTGAAATGCCGAGGAGCACATTAGAGCGATACATAGGAAAGACTAGAAATTGTTTGGCACAACTGTTAGTTCCAATGTATTTGGAATTATTACAAATGCCAGTACAAGAGAATGCAGCATGCAACACATTAATTTCAGAAGGATTTTATGGAAACTTGCAAGCTCCTGATGATGTGAAGCCAGCTATTGTTATTTGTGATGCAAAATATGTTTATGTGCAAAACAGCAGCAATTATCTGTTCCAGAAAGAAACCAACAGTTTGCACAAACACCTAAAATTGGTAACACCCTTCATAATTGTGTGCTATGATGGACATATTCTTGATTGTACACTGTCATTCACAATGGACCTCCATTCAGTGCGACTGTGAATGATGCTACGATAATGTCACATGAGTTTATAAATCCAGAAGGATCCATGAAAGCATACTTTCGCCAAGGCGACGTATTCATCCTTCAAAGAGGATTCAGAGAAGTGATTCCTGAACTGTAGGAATATGGATACCATGCCCATATGCCAGAATCGCTTTTAGATGGATAACATCAGCTTACAACCGAACAAGCAAATAAAACAAGATGTATTACAATGTGCAGATGGGTGGTTGAAGTTTTCAATGGGAGAATGAAAATAGATTTTAAGCTATTCAGGCAGGAATATTTCAAGAGAGCTGGCAATCATCTAATAGAAGACTTCAGAATTGGCTGCGCGCTTATTAATAAATTCCACCCTGTTATTGTGGACATCCCTGACGCTCAAGAATATTTACACATTGCCTTGATCAGGCTTCCTTTACTTCATTTGGGCAATTTCATAACAACCGAAAACATGAACAGGAGACGAGCAGCTATCCAAACCATTGATGGAATGAATCGCTATTTAGAACGCTTCCCCGGTCTGACTCTGGAAGACTTAAAAATACAGGCACTGGGCACCTATCAGCTGAAACAATCTAGGTCCTATTAGAGGGAGCATGTTTGACAAAATGGAACGTATTTAATTGAAATAAATGATCAAATCGAAGATGATCTTCCCCTTGCCATGAGACCAAACAATTCATATTTGATTCGGGGCAGAATTAGGTCCAGGCATATCGGCAGTAGAACATACTACACATACTTGCTAATAAGCAGTGACGAACAATACGAAAACAGCTTAAATGACATAGAAGGCTACTATTGCAGCTGCCTGGTGGGAAACCGAACAGTAGGCTGTTGTGCCCATGTAATGAATGACAGTGACTTGATATTTAAGTTGGGCATGGTATAACGATGTCTACGCCACAGCACAGTTTCTTGATAATATTTTTGATGAATTTGCATGTGAAAATGAATAAAAAAAAACGGTCAAGTGCGAGTCTAAATCGCGCACGAAGGGTTCCGTACCACCGTTCAATGGAAGCGATGGCGTGGAGTGAATAGTTTGGATTTTACACAGCAAAATATTGTTTACAAACTTATTGGTGCGGTTACATTCACACTCCATGTACGTAACCAGGTGCATCCATAAGTTTGTATGTGGTATTGAAAGAATTGTTGTATGGGAGCCCCCTTAAATATTTATTTTATCCTGTTTTTTAGTATTTGTTGTTATAGCGGCAACAGAAATACATAATCTGTGAAAATTTCAACTCTCTAGCTAGCTAGGTTCTTGAGATACAGCCTGGTTACAGACGGACGGACGGACGGACGGACGGACAGCGAAGTCTTAGTAATAGGGACCCGTTTGGAACGCTTCAGGTACAGAACCCTAAAAAGGTATTTTTTTATTTTTTTACTATTTCCCGACAATTACATTGAAATTATATTTATATATGATAACTACACATCCCCAGTAACTAATAGACTAAATATTATGCTGACACAAAAATATTTGTGGCGATACTGGAGGCCATAGTCCCATGGGCATTCTCCTTTGATGACTGAGATGATTACGTAGTTAGAGTACAGTGTGATATTAATAACACCAACAATCACAAAACTACAGGAAGAGGGCCGGCATATGTTATGTTTGGATGGATGATGAGATGGATGCATAAATTAACTCGATGCTGAATGAAGTTGTACGTGATATCCATGATAATGTGGATTTAATAAATATTAGAGAATGAGTAAATGTAAAAATTTACCACGAACAATAAAAATATAGTTATGATACAAACCTGTGTTCTGATCTCTAGTGTAGGCGAATGGGTGAAAATTATTCAGCTTCATTCGGTAGTCACAGAAAGAGTAAGAAGCTCATTTTATCATATGTGGGTTCCATCGTAGAAAAGACCGTTACCGCGTCGCCGCTATGCCCGGTCAGTACAAAAACCAGCTAAAGTTCAAGTCCAAAGATTTTTATTCATAATTGCACAAAAATTGAGACATAATGAACGTCATAACATAATCAAACAAGCAGAATAAAACATTAAGAAGGTGCCTAATTATTAGTCCATAATATATAGGGTGCAATGAACTGGTTTGATGCTAGATGTCGATGTCTTGTAAAGAGTCATTAATTTTGCAGTAGGCCTTTGTGCACAAAGTGTGCTTTATACATGTTTTGAATCGATCTTCAGTTAAGTTTTGTATTTCTTGCGGAATTTTATTCTTAAAGCGTATACAGTGTCCCATAAAAGAACTACTAACTTTTGTGAGTCTGAAAATTGGAAAAGAAAGCTTATGTTTATTTCTAGTTTGCACATTGTGGCGGTTATCAAAGGTTTAAAGCTTCTGATATTTTCTTCACATACATTATGTTTTCATAGATATATTGATTTGCAACTAACTGTCAGGATGTTGGTATCTTTAAAGAAATCTCTCAGAGACTCTAAACATAGCTTATAAATAAATCGGATCGCTCTCTTCTGCAAAATGAAAATAAAATATAGCCGTTGCACCGTCAATCAATTCCCTGATTCTTTTAACTGCATATGCTGCGGAGCTAAGTCTATGTGCTAATTTTATAATATGGGGACCCCACTGTAGTCTGGCATCAAAAGTGATGCTGAGAAATACAGTTTCATCTACTAGTTTTAGTATGTCTTTCCCCAATACAATGTTACTCTCAACTTGCATTACATTAACTAAGGTGATTTTTTTTCAGTATTTAACTGCACGCACGCGTTAACCCTAAAAAGGGCAAAATATGAAATCTACGCCTGAAGAGGGCTGCCGCGATTTCATATCATGCCGCATTTGTGCGCGAAATCGAGGTTTCGAAAATGCTCGATTATGATACTAACATGAATAACAACACTAAAGAGGAAGCCACCTAATCGTATTTAGTATTTATGACCTTTATTAAAGCTACCGATATTCCAATATGATTCTTTGCGTATTGTTGTTATCCGCGGCCATGTTTCTGAGCAGCTCTTCGTTTATCAGTTTTGAAAATAATTACGTAAGTATTTATTTCGCGAAAAGGTGAGTCAACATGGTTTTCATCTAAATCCATGTAAAATCATTGTAATTTGTGCCGAAAGTGAAATATAAAGTAAAAATAAGGTTACCAACAAAGATTTGTTCTGAAAGTTTTTTTTTTATTACATTTCACAAGAAATTGCCTATTTTTGGGGATGTTTTAAGCGTGGGCAGTCATTCGTGTTGAGTTGGATAGCCATATTATAGTATGTGTCTACAGACCTCCAAGAGATGAAAAGGCCATGGCAATTTTGAAATATTCGAGAAAATTATGGAGGTAGCCCTCATTAAACTTTGTAATAACAGAAAAAAGTTAATTGTTTGTGGCGATCTCAATATAGATCTGCTTGTAGATACAACACTGAAGCGACGATTAATAACTCAATAAATATTTGACTCCGTTTTTGTTACTTACACTATACCTCCCAGTACATCTACTGTGTGATCAATGTATTATTTGATAAGAATATAGGATAATAAAAGTCGTAAATTTGATATACAATTATCATCTGTGTCTGGAATAAAAATCAAAAACTGCCATGAAACGTCGTGAATTTTTTCTCACGGCTGTACTTTAACTCCCTACAAATATGTGAAGCATAGTTAGATTGGGAACAAAGAAATAAAATTAGTTATAGGCATCAATAACCATGTGTTCCCTTTATATAGGTCCTTACATATGAAATTGGCGTTTCGTCGTACTGGCCACTTTGATCTCAAATATCTCCTCTATGGTTAGGAATTCCAAATTCAAATTTATACAGCTTATTACTCATATATTTGTGGTTCTAAAATTATAATATATTTGTTTTTTCCTAAATTGTTTTTTTCTTGCGTCACTCAGCTTACAAAATAGAAAACTTGAAAAATCGCGTTATTTACGAGTATGAGTTCTACCGTGGCACCAGTGCTGCAGAAACGGCTCGAAGGATTAATGATTTGTATGGCGACGGTGCCGCAATAGAAAACACAGTGCGTTTTTGGTTCCAATATTTTCGTTCTGAAAATTTCAACCTGCAGAACATGCCCCGTGGATGGCCGGAGACCAAAGTTGATAATGAAGAATTGAAGGCTATTGTGGAAGCCGATCCATCGCAAACCACGACCGAGTTAGCTGCAGGCTGCGGTGTTAGTGATAAAACTGTTTTAATCCACTTGAAGCAAATTGGGAAGGTAAAAAAGCTTGAAAGGTGGGGACCTCACGAACTGAGTGAAGCAAATCAACAAACGCGCGTTGACTGCTGCGTTGCATTACTCACCCGGCACAATAATGAAAGGATTTTAAATCGAATCATTACCTGTGATGAAAAGTGGATCCTGTACGATAATCGGAAGCGCTCATCGCAATGGCGGAACCCTGCCGAACCAGATAAACCATGCCCCAAGCGAAAATTGACTCCAAAAAAGTTACTTGTGAACGTTTGGTGTACTAGTGCTGGTGTCGTTCACTACAGCTTTCTTAAATCTGGCCAGACGATTACGGTTGATGTCTATTGTCAGCAACTGCAAATCGTGATGGAAAAGCTAGCTGCTAAACAACCAAGGCTGGTGAATCGCTCAAGGCCACTGCTGCTTCATGATAACGCTAGACCATACACTGCACAACAGACGGCTACCATATTAGAGGAGCTTCAGTTGGACCTTGCTCCAACAGATTACCATTTTTTTCGAAATTTGGATAACTTCTTGAAAGGGAAAAAAATCAACTCCGATGGGGCAGTCCAAACCTTCTTCAAAGATTTTATTGATTCCCGTCCGAATGTTTTTTTTAGTAAATAATCGAAGAACTACCTTTGAGATGGCAAAAGTGTATCGATAGCAATGGTACATACTTTGATTAAATAAATATATTATATTTAAAAAAAACGACTTTATGATCCTCCCATGCAAAAAGCCAATTTCATATGTAAGGACCTAATATTTCAATGCTTTGCACATAATACACACACCGGCACAATTAGCGGAACAGAAAAAAGGGAGTATTTATGCATTTTTTCGTGTTACTGGCCGGCTAAACAACCTTTTTTAAATTTGGGTTTTAATTTAAAAATGGAATACCAAGCGACTGCCATTTTTTTCATTCAAAAGAATCAATGAAAATTAAAACAAAAGTTTTAATTTTCATTGATTGTTTTTTTTCGACCGCTTATACGTTTTTAGAAAGTTCGCGCATTCCATTTGAAAAGCTTTGAATTGCAGTTTTTTGAGGCTTTTGAGTTTTTTCGCATATTGATAATTTACGAGCATCTAAGTATGCCTGATTTGACGCCATCAGAAATCATCAAGGCAGATAAAATGAGGAGAAATGGTCAAACCTACAGATCGATTGCCAGAAGCCTTACTCGATCGTTATAACGTATTCATCGTAGCATCCAACGATACAGATTGACGAATACTCTAGTGAGAAGGAGAGGACAAGGCCGGAAAAAGTGTACTTCAAGGAGGGAAGACCGTTTTCTCCATCTTCAACTCCGACGGAACACGAAATTAACGGCGGTGCAGTCTCGAAATGTACTGGAAGAGGTACGAGCAGTAAGGATGAGTGAGGGAAAGTTCGTAGAAGATTCGAAGAAGTGGGTATAGGCTCGTATGTGCCCGCCAAAGCCCCAAAACTTGAGAGACATCATCGCACAAACCGTCTACACTTTGGTCGTGAACATCGTGATTGGGACTTCGACGACTGGGGACAGGTTCTTTTTACAGATGAATGCAGAGTTACGTTAAATCAAATTGATGGAAGGCAGCGAGTGTGGAGACGCAAAGGAGAACGGTATATCCAGTCTAATTTTGAAATGCCACTGTCATATGGCGGCGGTTCAATTATGGTCTGGGGAGGAATATGTTTAGGAGCTCGTACGGAGTTAGTAGTGGTCGATGGCGGGAATCTGAATGCTGGTCGGTATATCAGGGAGATTTTAGAAGAACATGTTGTGCCATTTGCCTCCTTTATTGGTAACAACTTCATTCTAATGCAGGATAATGCTCATAATCGGGCTCACAGTGCTCGCACAGTACAGACATACCTAAACCATGTTGGTATAACGGTGATGGAGTGGCCAGCACGGTCCCCCGATATGAACCCTATAGAACACGTCTGGGACTTGCTAAAGAGAAGTGTAAAGTCAAGAATGCCACCTCCCAATAATCTCAACGAGTTGCGAAACGCATTACTTGAAGAATGGCAGAGGTTGCCCCAAGAAACCATTGATAACATCATCCGCAGCATGCCCAGACGGATGGAAACCCTCATCAGAGTACGAGGAGGAAACACTCAATATTGAACAGTCATTGAAATTGTTGTTAACTTTTGGACAATCTTGAATTTTCTGCTGTTTCTCTATAATAAAAAAATCGAAGAAAAATTTATTTTGTTTAATTTAATTTTTATTTTAATTAAACTTTAAGTATGGTGTTACAAATGAATGTCAAAACATGTTAATTTAATTGTTGTTTCATTTTAAATAATATATTGTTTAAAAATTACATTCATTGTTCTAAATAAATTGTGCCGGTGTGTGTAGTTTAGTTACTATCCATCATTTAGTAAACATCGGCCATGACGCCTCGAACCATTAACAAAAGATTAGTGGGCATTATTTAGGCGCTCAGCGGGAGGATTATTCTACGCAACCAGCCCAAAATAAAGATACACCACTCTATGGGGCAGGTAATTTTTTTTAAATGACGGTAAACAATAGTGATAATTTTCAAAGATTGTCTACAATGCAAACAATATTAAGAATAAAATTTAAGAATTCTATATTCTGTAGCCCCTTAAGTTTTTGTGTGTACACTAGTTTCATCAGTGTAAGTTATTTTTTTTCAGGCACTCTTCAAATTGACCCTGTGGCTGTGTTCACGAGGTGTCGTGACGTTTCGGTGCCACGCTAGTTGTGTTAGATTGAAATATGACATTCCGCGACGACTTTTGTTTTTGCATCCTACTTTTCGATGCATTAGCAAAACGCGGTTGACCATGAAATGTTTTGAGGTGGCAGTAGGTTACTAATCTCTCCGAATGTGGGTTATTTTATGTGGAAGTCGGCGAATTATCATTCGCTTGAAATACCACAGGGGTGTTTCAGAGCGCGTCTGTTAATTACAGTGGCCTGCTGTCCGCAAAATTTTCTGCGTCTCAATGTTGGACTACGTGTATACATCCGTGATCAATGACGCCGACCACGTGCCGCCGAGTCGTTAGCGGATTATTGCGCTGTTTTAGCGTGGTATATTGAATTCACAACCGCCATGCGCTTCAACATCGATTATAAAAGGAGAAGTGTTCCGAATCTCGCGCACTTTTGTCAATCGTTCTGAGGTGCAGATGTTGAAGAAATATATAGTGCCTTTTTACCAGTGCCAGTTTTACTCTAAGTGTCCTTGGAAGTGAGTGCCAGTTTTACAATCGTGAAGTTCTGAACCACTTTAACATCAATATACATGGGCCATAAGTTTTGTCACATACCTCAAATTTCGAATTTAAAAAGCGAACCAAAAAATATATGGACGTCCGAAATACGAATATAACTAATTTCATAGGCTCTTTGTAATTTGCCTTATTTAAAAAAATGTAATGGACGCGAAAAAACGGTTGCATTTCATTGCTGCGGTCACGCGCCAACTGAGATTTTCAATCGGCTGAAAAAATTGAAAATAACATTGAGGTTTGTTTATCGTACTATCAAACGATTCAGGCTAGATTCGAGATTAGGAGATAAGCAGAGGAGCGGTTGTCCTCGTACTGTTTGGGCTCCGGAAGTAATCAATGGAGTAGAGATTTTGAAATTGCCAGTTGAGCAATTTAAAAAGAATGTTAAAGCGACTTTGTCGAAAAAGGGATATCACAATGTTCAAGATTGCGTAAATGACGGGACTGTATGGGGTTAATCTTGCTCTACACAGACCTTGCTGTTAATAATTTTGTAATTATTTATTCCTGCTTATTGATAATAATTATTAAAATTTTCATATTTCTATTAGTTAAGCACAACCTATTTTTAAAAGAGATCTAAAAATCAATCTGTGGGAGTTTCCACGCTCTTCTTCTACTACAGTGGTTCAATGTAGAGAAGAGGCAAAAAATTACGTTTGCTAAGTATATGTAAATGTCTACAGTAATAAAGTACTTTGACTTTGAAGGCGCGAATACAAAGAAATTCCGTTCGGAAGCAAAAACTGTTGGCTCTCCAGATGAGGTTAAGTAGAACTACAATTAAAAGGATAGAATGAAGACCACGGACTACGAGCTTACCGGAAAAAACGACGATTTGCTTTACTCACGGCTGAAGAAAATCAGGCTCGATAGATCCAGAGTCATGCTAAAGCGATACGCGGGAAGAAAATACCGCGATATCCTTTTTTCGGACGAAAAAATGTTTGATGTCGAAGAAAGCTTTAACAAACAGACTGATAGAGTTTATGCGCATAACAGTGAAGAAGCGAGCAGACGTATCCCACGTGTACAACGTGGTCACCATCCTTCGTCATTCATGATTTGGTTTGGGGTTTCCTATTCGGGCCTAACAGCACCTCTGTTAGGCCCGAATAGCCCGAATTTTTGTGAAAAAGGAGTTAAAATTTCAGCACTCGTCTACCAAAACATAGTCCTAACAAACTTCGTGGAACCTTTTGAACAGAGAATGTTAAAAACAGACACTGGGTATTCCAGCGAGACTCTGCACCAGCTCATAAGGCAAAAAGCACTCAAAATTGGCTCTCCTCCCCTGGAATCGTCTCTAACAGGCTCGAAGAGTGGCCTTCCTTGAGACCAGAGATTGGATTATGAAATATGGCAGTACTTAGAGGAGAAGGTCTGCGCTAAACCGCATTGCAATTTGGAGTATCTCAAAGCTTCCCTGATTAAAGCAGTGGCCAATATTGACATGGATGTCGTGCGTGCTTCTATCGATGACTGACCGCGCAGATTAAAGGCTTGTATCTCAGCTCGACGGCTGCCCGGGCAGGCATAGAGTTACCGGTGTTTGTAATTATATGTAAGGCTTTATGTGAGCGGTATGTTGCCATGATTTGTACGTGTGTGGACGCCCAATGAACCAAGCTAGATCGTGCAATTACCAGTCCGTACAACATACATACAGAAAAATATTAAACCTGGAGCTGAGTAATCCGTTCTCGGACTTGAAAATTTCAAACACTGAAATCTTGAATTGTTTCTATGAGAACATATCAATAATGTTTTTATTGTCCTGAAAAGTTAACCTATTGTTTATTACGCAGGTGTTAAACAACATATATTTGTCGTTGTTGTTTTTCTGAGATGATTTGTTTCGAGAGATAGCATTTACTTAGTAGTCTGGACTCGTGAGCCACAATGCTGACGTCACAATGTAATTTTTTCGCATATACTAAGAGAAGGTTTCTTCAGCTACTGAGACCTAAAGGTCTCTAAAGAGTTAAAACTCTCATAGTTCTAAGTGCTACAATAGAAATAAAAAAAACATTTGATATGTCAGTCAAGTACCCCGAGGCAGCGAGGACTCAAATTCGCGCGGTCGTTGGGAGTTTTTTTTCCCCGCGCCCTATGTCTAAGATGTGAATACAATTCATAATTCGTTTCATAGCTGTAAAATAAGGTGCCCATTTAGGAGAGAAACAAACATATTTAGACCTTCTGAAGAATGAAACAAATGTTCATACCGTCACAAACGTCTAAAAAAATATGTTTGGATACTGTTACCAGTGAAGTCAACGAAAGTCATTGGAATTCATATTGTAAATTCAACACTAATTGGTGCTCTTCCACCATAATAAAATGTAGTCTCACCTATATCCTAGAAAATCCATAATCTTTCGATATTGGTGACAAGTAATAAATAAGGATTCCATATTTCTAAGATATCTTATTTTGATGCAGATTTATCTAACTTAGTGCTTCAGAAAGTAAGACCTAGTACACTTCTAACAATCCTTAGTTATGTATCTACGAAAAAGTATACATAATCTGTATTTTATCCCTAATAACTCGCGCCCGCAACGACCTTGGGTAAAACCAAACCTAAAATTTACTGGGCACGCGCTTATATTGAATAAATGTTCGAATACTTTCTTTTCTATTTGACTTGTAGACTAATCAGGAGATCACTTGTATATGCCCCGATTGGGTTGAAAGCGGGCACTGCCCGAACGGAGTTCCTTGTTGGATTTTATTGCTTTTCATATCACTTCCTTCCAATCATATTCGTGCAACACATGCTTTATCAGTGGTATTCTTCAAGGTTAAATAGGAATGTGTTGTCATATTTTAAGGGTTCATTAGGGATGTTGTTTAAACAGATCTAACTTGACATTGAATTGATTTCTTTATATTTCATAAAATGAGCAATATATAAATCTAACACAATCAAAAAACTAGTTCAAAATATATATAAAGAACTTTCTTTATTTTGACCAGTATTTTTAATAAATTCTTACAAAATAAACATAGCTCTCGCAGGTTTTCGTTTGGTGCCTTGAAGTAATATGATGTCAAAAGTTGAAGTCAAAAGCTAAACCATAATTTGCACATAATGCCTTTCTTGTCCACTCGTTACAACATTGTAAGTGAATTATGCTTGATATTAACAGTATTTATTATGGACCTTCTGATAAAACAGAGATCAACAAATATTCCCCTATTAAACTAAATATAATTTTCTCGTAGTAGTAGCTGCATGCAAGTCATATTATAGTTAGATTTGATACTCTTTTTATTACGTACGGAAACCAATAACTTGCATTGCCCTACAAATTAACTTGATTGACTTCATACATATCAACTACGCTTACATTTTGCTTTACAAAATAAACAACTTCCATCCTTGTTCAAATGTTTACAAATGTTTGCAAAACTATTGCTTTACTAGTTAAAATAGGTAAAGTATTATTCTTTCGTATAAGAAAAGTATGTATGCCACGATGCACAATGCCAACTGAGCAATGAGTAATGATATTTAATTATTGACCAAACTAATAAAATAAAAAACACAGATATTGATTATTCATGACGAGTGGAAACGTTTGATTCCCCGCTACGAAAATATCGGCATTGTTCGTAATTTGAGGTGCAAAGGTGTAATCATATTTTTAGAGGTTGTTAGGGGGGACATTATTCCGAACAACTATTCTCCTTTTCCATTAAAAAAATGTAAGCAAAAAATACATTTCCTCGGTTCAAATCAGATCTTTAGGTAAAGTTGTTCAGAATTATGTCCCTCACAACCCCTTAAAATATGACTACACCATTCTGTTACACTCTGTATTAATGATGCCTGAAATCAGGGTGCAGTAATAAGTCTGCATCGTATAAGAGTCATGTTATAATCGGTAAAACTTAATTGTCACTGTAATTATATTATTTCATCGGCGACTTAATCGTGGTTTAAATGGCTTCTTTACCTAAAAGTGCGGTGAATACTTGGAAGGATCCAATTAGCTTCGTGCAATCCTTTTTAATTTAAAAGCTTTCATTTAGTTAGGGAAACCAAATCTCATAAACGCTGTTCTCTCTCTCTCTTACTCAACAAATTAAAACGTTTACCGCTTTTAATTCAACCCCAGAGGGGCTACGAAGAGATTTTGTCTACTAGGAGAATATACATCTGTATTCTATATAAATAAGGCTCAGCGGCAGAAAATGTGGCCCAGATGCTCATCGCAAGTTTTTACACAAACTGAGCATTAATTAAGGGATGTTTTGATAAGGATAGCATATAAGCCACCCCCTTTATTAATTTAAGTGAATATTTAACCTCTTGAATACCACCGGCGCCACTTTTCCGTTATAGGTTCTAATTTTATTATCATGGCATAAAGTTCAAACTCGCAACCCGTCCCAACTAACCTCGGTTTTTGAGAGGTTAAGAAAAGATGACGTCCATATCGCCTTTTCTTAAAAACGTGTGTCAGTATTGTTGTTTTTGCGTAAAGTTCAAGTTCAAGTTCAAGTTTAAGTTCAAAGATTTTTATTCATAATAGCACAAAAATTGAGACTTAATGAACGTCATAACATAATAAAGAAAGCATAATATAACATTAAGTAGGTGCCTAATTATTATATAGAACATAATATATAGGGTGCAATGAACTGGTTTAATGCCAGATGTCGGTATCTTGGAAATTCAAGTTAAACATGAGTTTTTTTAGCTTAGGTTTGTGGAAATATTTTTTATAGGTTTTTATTGATTGTTGTCTGCTCCAATTTCATAAAATGTTGGAATGTGTAGTGTTACACTATCTATATCTACTCATGTTGATCAGGCGACATTTTAACTAGTCGAGGTCTAATGTTTTGTAATGCTAACATTGTTATGTTAGGTCACTACATTTCATAAAATTCTCTTTGTAACCATAATATTTGTGCACATGGGGTATCGAAAGACTGGACCCTTTACGCGGCGATAACTTAATGGTAGAATTTAGGTATAACTCCACCCATAACGGCCGGTTTGTTATAAAGAAGTGGAATCACTTCCTCGCCGCAGTTGATATCAGGGAGCGGCTTCACGTGGCAAATGGTATCATAGTTAGTGAACGCACCAGAAGTCAAGGAATAGAAAATCATAATTTATGGGAAAGAGTCCAGTGAGGCCACATCTTGACAGGCACCATCGAGTAGCATACTAAAAAAACACGAAAATACATGAGGTTGACAGTCGACAATACGGGCAAAGACTCGTTTTTCTGAGGCCGTTTGTCCACCGCCCCCGTCACCGGGACGTCACCGAGGATGAGATAACTATGAACAGTTAACTAATTCAAGGTTAAAGATAAAACACCATCAACATCATCAAAATGTTCTTTTTGATTTTCAATTTTGAATGTCATCGAAGTATCATCAGCAAAAAATACAATGTCAGTTAATTTCTCCCCCATGAAAGGCAGATCGTTAATATATACCAGGAATAAGAAAGGGCCTTACCTGAAATCTTGTGGAAAACCAATCCCACCCGATCCAAACGCCGTTGACTTATACCTTTTGAATTATATTACTTAAGTATGATCTTAGTAGATCCAACGCTTTATATCTAACTCCGTAAGGATTTAATTTCATTAGCAGCGTATTATGATCATTCTAGGTTTGCTGGAAGAAATATCTTTTTAGAGATAAGCTCGCCTTTGCTTATTACATTACTTTTAATTATCTGTAACTTTATACTATCTATGCAATAAAGAATAAAGAAAGGATCAACACATTCAAATGCCTTCGACAGATCGCAAAAAAACTCCGGTAGCATCCTGTGCGGTCTCCCATGTAGAATAAATATGAGATATAAGGTCCCCAGTCGATTTAACCCTATTGAAACCGTATTGTTTGGCATGGAGTTATTTTGTACGGTTGAAGTATTTGAGCATTTGATGGAGTATAATATTTTAAAATAATTTACTTAGTACTGGAAGAACAGATATTGGTCTGAAATTTGAAGGATCACCCTTGTCTCCCGACTTGAACAGAGGTATCCGTTTACTGTGTTTCAGGAGGTCTGGGAAAGCTCCATCGTCAACACTTTTATTGAATATATAAGCTAAGTGTGGAGCTATAACTAAAATTACTGAACCGATGACTTTGACTGATAAACCTCACAGGTTTTCAGTATCTTTTAAGGTAAGTGATCTAAACGTTTTGACAATTTCCTGGGGTCAAAAATGAAATTTAAATCTACATTACTGACACTAGTGTCGTTTTCTTTAGTTAAGTCTCTGCTTCATTTGGAGATTAATTAAGACGCTCTGTTGTCTCTAGAGCTACATCAGCGTTGGATTTAACAACACCATCACCTATCTTAAGGCAGAATTTATTGTCCCTTGGTTTAACATTTCCAGTTTCACGGTTTATTATTTGCCAAACTGTTTTCATTCTATTATTTGAATTTTGTATTTTTCATTTAATGTGTAAAGTTTTTGAAAATCTACAAACCAACTTGAATGTTTTGGAATTTAGTTTAATTCGTTATAGCTTTTTGTTCATAAAGGTCATACAAGATAACTCTACTTTTATTTATTCCAAATGTTGCCCAGTAATTTAATGTAGATTTAGAGTTGTAGTCACTGACTTTCTTTAACATAGAAAGTTATTGAATTCTGTTTGAATAATGTTAAAGAAGTCTGAGTAGATTTTTATTGGGTTCTATTCATTAAAATCCGATTCTGGCAAATTTATATCTAAGCTTTTCGTATACCTACGTCTCTAGTCTGCAATGTAAAAGGCCTATAAAATGATAGACCGGTCTTATCCTTACTAGCAATTGGGAATGAAACTCTTTGGCTGCTGTGATCGGAGGGGAAGCCGTTAATTATATTTTTACTTGTGAATTCACAGTCACAAAAACGTTATCTAAGCTTGTTTGGCTGGTAAGTGTAATTCCAGTCGGCTCTGGAAATATAAATGAAATGATTTGAATAAGGTTATTAATCGTACTTTCATTGTTGTTCCTACAAGCAAATCTACATTAAGATCGCCACAAATAATTAACTTGTTTCCGTTATTAAATTGTTTCTAAATCTAAATCTGCCTATACAGGTACAATGCTTCATTGAGGCGCTGAGTGAAGTCACTCAAAATAACACAGAGGATTATTTCCTGGTTATTGGAGATTTTAACTTATCCTGTTTAAACTGGGATTCTGGTGAGCCTCTCTGTATGAAAAGAGGTACAATCGATTTTCAAAACTCCGCTATTAATTTGATTAATCTAATGGACTATCTTGGCTTTCAACAGTACAATTTGTTAAAAAATGTCTGTAATAATGTCTTCGACCTAGTCTACACAAATTTTCCTATCGACGTACACAGAGCGACCTTTTCGTCAGTTTATGAAGACCGCTTCCACATTTCGCTAGAAATCGAGTCCTTTGACCTAAGTATAAAAAACACTCCCTGCACCAGACTTCTCCGTTATCAATTTCGCAAGGGTGACTATGATGCCATTAACAAACATTTGTATGAAGCCGATTGGTCAGCCCTTAACTGTGGTACAGTCGATGACGCTGTCCACATTCTAATATCACATATTCAGGAAGCGATTGAAAAATACATACCTAAGATTACTACTTGCGGCTCCCGTCAATACCCTATATGGTAAAGTCGCTCCCTTATAAATATTATTAAATAGAAGAGCAAATGTCATAAAATGTGGAAAAAATACAAAAATCCTATTGACTACAACGTATTTTCTCTTCTCAGAATTAGGTGTAAGACTGTGCAGGAGGAGTGTTATCAGACCTTTATAAAACTTGCGCAAAAAAGGGATTAAGAAAAATTCTAAACTCTTCTGGTCCTTTGTAAAGTCTAGGAGGAAGGATGGCTCCAGTTACCCTAACAATATGACGCACGGCTCCAGAACCAAGTACTGAAAAAGAAACTTGCGATGCTTTTAACACCTTCTGTAATACTACTTTTCAATCATCAGCCAACTTTTATCCGCCCCCAGAACTGCCGGAGCCCTCATATCACAGAGTTACTGCTAGTATAACCGCCTATGTACAACAAATTCATAAATTATTACGTAATCTTGATAGGAGCAAAGGTCCTAGCAGTGATGGTATACCACCACTTCTTATATCACGATGCGCTGAGTCCCTCGCTGCGCTGGTGACCCAAATATTTAACAAGTCTTTCCATGAAGGTGTTTTCCCAGATATATGGAAATTTGCGCGCATTGTGGCAGTCCACAAGAAAGGTTCTAAGTTGCCGGTTGAGAATTATAGACCGATTTCAAATCTCAATATATTCAGCAAAGTCATGGAACGCATAGTTCACGAATATATCTATGATAACATCTCATGCAACATCCCCAGCGAATAGCATGGCTTCGTGAAATTGAAATCCACAAACACTAACCTAGCTATATTTGTGAATGCGGTTCTTAGAGGTATGGATGGCGGGGGTCAGGTGGATGCCATCTATACTGATTTTGGAAAAGCGTTTGATAGAGTAGATCACTTTATTCTTATTTGGAAATTGGAAAAACTTGGAATCCAAGGTGATCTGCTCCGTTGGACAGAATCATATCTACACAATAGAAGTCAGGCAGCTGTGATCGGCGAGAATAGGTCTGACAGTACTAGCATACCTTCTGGCGTCCCCCAGGGCTCTATTTTGGGTCCCTTTTTGTATGTTGCCTATCTTTATGATATAACGTACTGTTTTAGGCATGCTAACTATCTCCTATATGCTGACGACAAAAAGTTTTATATGAATATTAAGTCTAAAAATGATTGTGTCAGCTTGCAGGAAGATCTGAACCGGTTGTCAGTTTATTACTCGAAACACAGAATTAATGTTAATTCATCGAAGTGTAACGTCATCACCTTCATCAGACGCATCAAGCCTATTACTAACACTTATCTGCTTGACAATACGCCAATCCAAAAGGTAAACTCTGTAAGTGATCTATCTGTTCTTCTTGATTCAAAACTGACTTTCGAAGACCATGTAGTTGCCATCACAAAAAAGGCGTACCGTAATCTGGGCTTTATATTGAGAGTGTCCAAGCCGTTCAAGGACTTGAGCTGTGTGCGCATCTTGTTCTTTGCCTACGTTCGGAGTGTCCTTGAGTACTGCAGCACTGCCTGGAATCCGCAGTATGCAGTATACAGGGACATGTTGGAACGCATACAATCTCGGTTTGTCAAACATTTGAACTTTCGTGGTAATTATATTAATGAAGACTACACAACATCCTGTCGTCACTATTTGTTCAGCCTTAGCGATCGCCGCATTCCTTTAGAAATGCAGCTCTTACGCAATGTGTATCACGGTCATGTTGACTGTCCCGAGTTGGTCAACGAGCTGCTGCGACATAGAGCCCCAACCACTCGAACTCGACAAACTCCTCTCCTCCATGTCCCCTTCGCCCGCACAAACTTCGCGGCCAATTCCCTTAGCTGCCGCCTTCCGCATACATACAACACCTCACTTGCGCATCTTGACATTCTCTACATGACGCGGGGTGAGTTCAAGAAGCACCTATTTCTGCAGTTCATGGAAAGCGATGAAAACATGAGTATGTTAGTTAGTACCGAAGTGTAATTAAAGGTTTTAAGAGTTCTCTCCAGAAAAACTTTCCAGCATATCTCTCATTCTCACTCACACTCACACGTTAACATCATACCATACACACACTTTACACACACAACCTTACAAACACAACCTAACGCACACTCCCCTCTCCCATCGCCTCTCATCCCATAGTAAGCAAAGTAATTTACTTCATTTCAAATTTAAATATTGTATAGCTACCAATTATGTCTGGCCTGTATACTTTAAGTCATTAATTGGTTTTTGTTTAGTTTAAGTTCTTGCCTATATTAAATTGTTTAGTGCAGTTGGCTTTTTAAACAAATAAACAAACAAACAAACAAACAAACATAACTAACCATAGTTTACTTCCTTGAAGTTCGACCCACCAGTTAAACTACCTACCCCGTCACTCTTCTTTACATATTCACGGAAACAAAGTTTCAAAACGATAAATATATATTTTCTGTTCTACACACTTAGGTACTCATTTTAAGTAACTACATACGGAAATTAAAATTAGGAACTCTAAACCTACACCTCTTTCTATGAGGTAGTCCAGGAACAGCACCGGCCTGAATAGCAACTACGCGAATAGCACCTAGCCTAGTCCACGATTAGTATCCACTGTCTTCCTTAAATCTTAGATCCTACCTAATAATAACACTTATTTTTTAATATATTACATCATAACAAGTCTCCACATTCATTGCAAAATCAGGGTTAGAGCCTGCGTAAACGGGGGACAATGGCGGACAAAATGTCCGCTCTTATTATTACTCTCATTGTGTGTATTCTTAATATTACTCTCATTGGGTTGCACTTTGTCTGAGTATACCTCCAGGCGAGACATGAAGTATTGCGCGGACAAAGTACAACCTAATGTCCACCACAGTCCGTGGTTTGCGCAGGTGATATATATTCTAATCAAAAATAAAAATAAAATAAAAATGAAAACAAAATTAATAAATAAATAAGTATTCGATCTACAATATAAATTAACATTAAAAAAAAGAAAAAAAAGTTTATTAATAATTTTTTTTTTTCTTAAAAACTATTATAGTTTTAAAATATATTTTTATGATATTTTGTACCGTGTTATTATTATAAAGTTATGTATTATGTTAGTATGTTTAGTATGTTATTAGATAAGATTTAATTAAGCAGATTTTGCAATAAAAGTTATATGTGATTTTTATTATTTTTCATTTTTAAATGTCGCCGAGACAGATTTCGTACGTTCGATAGATCATTTATTCATAATTGTCAATTACATGTCAACTTGGTATAAAAATGCATTAAATTGTTAAATTAATAATAAAATATTAAATAGTACATTGAGTAAGTGGGTAAGTAAGTACCTACATTGTTTTAAAATATGAGGCTATGTACGTAAGTATAACCATACTTACGTATCTTTCATTTAAAACATTTAAAAAATTCAAATATCAAAAGAAAAATATCAAAAAATCATAAGGCCTTTTTTATTTTTCTTAAAAATTATTATAGTTTTCAAATATATTTTTATGATATTTTGTACCGTGTTATTATTATAAAGTGATGTATAATTTTAGTATGTGTAGTATGTTATAAGGTAAGATTTAATTAAGCAGATTTTGCCATTGAAAGTGATAACTATGTGGAGCCTGATTATTGAAAATCAGAATATTATTCGGTAAGATTTATAATTATTGTCATAGTGTTTTTTATTATTTTTCATTTTTAAACAGATTTCGTATGTTCGATAGTTAATTTCTTCATAATTGTCAATTACATGTCAACAACATAAAAAAAATGATTTAAATTGTTAAATTAATAACAAAATATTAAATAGGACATTGAGTATGTGGGTAAGTAAGTACCTACATTGTCTTCAAATACGAGGCTATGTACGTAAGTATAAAACATACTTACGTATCTTTCATTTTATAACGTCCCGTATACATCCCAGCATCCTCCGCGAAAAGCACCTAACCTAGTCCACGAATAGCACCCAGGTGCTATTCGTAGACTAGGTTAGGTGCTATTCGGAAAGGTGCTGTTCGTGGACTACCTCATTTCTATCTTACTTTCCTCTCTCGTCTCAATTCGCTATATGTACATGAAGGTACCTATAACCGCCCTCTCAACAACCCGTGTATCCAGACTGTAATACTCCCATAATGATTTTAATACCTACATTCATTTTTTCAAAGGGTGCCCATGCCAATTCGTATCCTTGCCAAACATGTATCTATATACTTACATACATAGAGGTAGGTATTTAGTTAAACAAGTTTCCCCATTATTCCTACCTAATTAAAACATTGCATTATTCTCCTTCACAAAGAATCACAGACTCATCCGTGTCAAGTGAACGAATGCGAAAGAACAATATTTAATAAATACAGGATAAACTATGCAACCCTAGCAAACCAATAGGTACCTATCTACATATTATGCGTCGGATTACAAAATTAAGTTCACTCACCCCTCAGCTTCCCTGAACACAGACAGACATTATATCCAGGAAATAAAAATTAATTTAAAAGCCAACGCGGATAATAATTTTCGTTCTATTTATTTACTTTATGACTGTTTTTAATAAATTTAAGTAGATCGCCTAAAATTTAGGTTTTTCCTATTTAAAGCATAATTTAACAAACTGATTATTTCAGTCATTTAGAGGTTACTGGACTGTCCCTAATCCTATGTAATTTCAATAAAACCTTCAGCCCGTAAAAGCTCAGGTTTAATGACAGTATGAACAGAAAAATCAGCTGATTGACGCTGCTAAATAATATAAATAATAAAAAGCTAAAATTCTTATTCAATTACAATACCCTGGTTACCTTCTCATCGAAACCCTGTTTTGTAATAATTACTGCTAAACTCTTAAATTTCATCTCACCATCTTGCTTGTACAGGCATTGTAAAATTGTGCGTGTTCCGTATGGAACACGCACAATATTTTACAACTCGATCTTGACAGACCTTGGGAATATTCCAGCTATTAGTCAAAATATGCCGTAACTGCATATAAAACCCAAAATATGTTATTGCAGACAACCATTCTTATATGTTTTCAAAGATGTCGCTCTTTTAAATTTCCATGGTTAATAAAGCGCATTCTACCTCTAAATTTCTAGGCAAGATAAGTAGTGTCAATTAATCGACAATTACTATGATGACATATTCAGTAGTTAAAACAAAAAGACACAACTAATTTACAAAGGTGCATTATAAGATAAAAATTTAATTGGCGCAACGAACACACGCGAATAGTTATTCAGAAAAGAACTAGAAATTAATAACCCAATAGGCGGGTACCCAAAACCGTAAAAAGTAAAATAGAAAAATAAAAGGACAGGCGACTCAGTATCGAACCCCGAACCTTAATATCTCGAGTCTGATAGCAACCCACTGATGAGCCACTATATTTAACATGAGGTTTTGCGAAATTTGCGATGACGTGATAGCCACTAACCTCCAATATTTATGTTTCTACCATTTTTAACTTACCGCTAATTGAGCATTAATCAAATCCGAATTTAAATCACCTTTATTTGGGCAACGTAAGGACACTAACGCCACTCTCCACAGTTCGTAGCAAAATCAACTAAATACGGTTATCGGGAAACGAATGTAAGGCGGGATATCGTTGGATAGACTCTCGCCCATTCGGTATCCAGCAGAAGCCTCAAAAGGTCGAAGCATGATCTTAGTTTAGTAGAAGTATTATTGTGACAAAATTTATAATGAATCAATGATGTCAACAATTATGATCTGAGTGTAATGGAAGCTCTAAGCATGTCGACATCTATATATAATGTGATCAAGAATAATAAAACGCAAGACAGTATCCAGTGGATTTTTCTTTCTTTTTTCACTAAATCAAGCCACAAACATTTGAGGAAAAGTAGGTTGTTTCAATCCGACTTACTCAATCGAGATAGCTTGAAGGCATCCGCAGTGTTGATGACGTCGACATAAGCTTGCAACTCCAACCGGCCGCGACTGCTTATGTTCTGATTGTGTTGAGTCATCGCGTACTTAAAAACATTCTGAATTTCCTCCGTGTTCTGGTCAAATATGGCACCTGAAAGGAAAAAGGGCCTGACTTGAGAAAAAAATATTAGATGAAGGAAAGTATTAAGAGAAAGGGGTGGTGAAGGAGCAACAAAGTGAAGAAATTATCTAAAATTTGATTGTCGTCGAAATATAAGATAACCAGGCTGAACCTTAAGACTAACATGACTTAAGGCTCATATTGTATTATCGAAACCTCCAAGTTTCGATAATATATAGTTACAAATAGAGATTTAAAAAAAAATAGGATAGACGGGTCGTGGGTTAACAGAACTCATTGGATTCGATTTGTCCATACTCTACTCCAACCCTAGCAACCGCTGAGTACTTGCCTAACTAGCTTACCACTCTACGATGTCTATTTCTACTTGACCTTATTTACTATTACTACTTATTTACTTAGTGTTATATCTACTTAATTTTGCCAACCCCTACCCGCTAGAGGAATTCTATTATTCTAATATATCAACTATATATTGTGCCTCTAACAGGCAGCAGTGTGGCTATGACTGACGTGGGATGCTACCCCCACATCATTGATGTCGAGCTGACAGTAGTAGCTAAGCTATTGTAGCTCACTATTTATATTTAAATCTTATTTTTTTCTCGATAGGTGAGGTCAAGAATAGATATTCTTTGTCATCTCTTTCAGTTAGGTTTGGCGACAATGCTGACTAATGTGGATGGAATATTGGGTTTACTCTGGGTGTAGACTCTGTTGTGAACTTAGTGTGATGCTGATGTCTGATAGTTATGGGAATGTCTAATGAATTTGTACAGCCTGATGTTTAGTTTTTAGGACTTAGTAGAGTCTCAGTGGATTTTACATAAGAAAAATTCTACCCTAATCAGAAGGGTATTATAACATGCTGTTCTTATTGACTTGAGTCTATCATGTAGCTGATCGTTATTCCCATAAAACAAAATTCGAAACTATATTTTACTTGAAGGTTGTCAAACGGTTCTTCTTCATATTTTTGCTATGTATGCTACAAATTTTGGGTTTATCCCCTATTCGGGTAACTATTTATCTATGTGTGCGTAACTAGTGCTCCTCTCTCCCTACTGCAATGTTCTGGATGGCCAAGTGCTTCATCACAGCCGTCTTCTCTGCAATAATACTGGAGAAGCAGCCTTTGTTCCCCAGGATCTTCCCACCGGCTCCGCAATCCATCTTAACTGCCGGCCCTACACCGGTAATAGCACTCTCTTTAGGCTCTACCGCCCGAGACCTACCTACCATCCCTTCGTAATTCCTCTGCCACCTGTACCTTCCCGCACCACTTAACCTTAAGATAGGCAATCGTCCACCGGCCTACCGAAGACCTCCTCTACATTTCTTACATCTGAAGACCAAGGGAGTGCTCGTGTAGTGAAAATGTGACAGATCGATGCCAATGAGTTCTGTAAGCCCACGACTCGTCCTTCTTATTCTATTTTATTTTATCCCTATTTGTAACTATCCATTGTCATTTATTTCTATCTATATATATCTAAACCCTTCAAGCTTACAATGTATCGATTTGTGGTGGTTGTAATTTTAGAAAAGAGTGATTCCTATACTTCACATCTTCACTCAATTCTGCTTTTTCTAATTTTAAGTTTATTTCCATTGGTGTATTATACAATTTAGCATCCTCAAGATTGTATCGTTTTGCTAGTATCGCAATATAGTGTTCCTGGCTCAAAATCAAGAAATTTCCTTGTTCATAGTCATATTCAATATCTATCCCTATGTAACGTTTTACTTTTCCTAAATCTTTCATTCTGAATCTATCAGATAATTTTCTTTTGATATCTTCAATCACATTTTTGTCGCAGCAACAAATTAAAAGATCATCTACAAACAATAAATTGTAAATATCTAAATCCTTCTCCTTTTTGTAATAATACAGTAATCAAATTTACTTCTTTGAAAATCTATCTCTGTCAGATATTCATTGAAACATTCATACCAAGCCCGTGGACTTTCCATTGATCCATTTTTGTAGCCTGTACACCTATTTAGTGTCATTTTCAAAGCCTTTGGGCTGTTTTAAATTTACTTCAGATATTATTCTACCGTCAAGAAATGCCGTTTCAACATCCATTTGGTGTATTTCTAAAGAATGTTGACAAGAATGTGACAGTAACAGTTTTAATGTTGGTATTTTAGCTACAGGGGAGTAAGTATCATCAACGCAATCAGTTTGTCGTAAACCTCTTACAACCAATCTTGCTTTGTATTTATTTTCACTTTTCTTTTTATAGATCCATTTTAACATCAATCACCTTTTTCTCCTTGGGTGGTCTGTCGACGAGTGTCCATAATTGTTTTCATACCTGAATATGAAGCGCTGACATCCAGAAGGGAAGTAGCTGACGGAACACAGTCCGGCACACAACAGCAGCTCTCCATTATTTTAATTTCTAGGCTAACCTGGCTACTGAGAACTGCATCCACAGCTAGATTCAGTTCCCTGGTTTCCGATCTGGTTTTTTCATAGAGGCCAATGTAGTGCCCCAGGGTGCCCTCCGCTTGGTCAAGTTTACATCTTAGCTCATGCATGTTGTCCTCATAGCTAATATGGTTCTAATTAAGCTGAGCGGTACACGGATCCACTTTATCTAAAACCCTTTTTATTTTATTTGTTTGCATGTTTTTGCTTTTTTTTAAAACTTATTAATTTTGACATATTTTCTCAACTTATTTTTACTCAGTTTCAATTTGTGTTTGCTGTCCATGCTGCTGGCTACCACATTACACACTGAGTCATCCTTAGTAAGGTCAATAGTCATAGTGGCCAAGCTACAGCCCGCAACAGAAACATGGCCAGAGGTGGTATTAATTGCTACCAAATAAGCTCTCACTCATCTAATAAGCTCTACTCATCAAATAAGCTCTGCGTGGTCACTGTGGCAGAGCTAATAGCCGCTTCTTCCAGCTGTGTGATATGTAGGTGGGCATCACACAGTTCCTTCTCCAGGACTGAAATCCTACGCAGGACAGACTCAAACTCAGTGCCACAGTGCTCATCAAACCCATCTATTATTAGTTGCAGCTTATCCCGTTCCTCACTAATATAAATTTTAATGGAATGTAGCGCAGACAGTTCCCTCTTTCATTTTTGATTATTTCCTAAGATTTCTAAGATAGTTTTTTCATTTTCAATTTTTTTTCTCTTTCAGCTTCTAATTTTTCCACCTGTCCCTTTGCTTCCTTTAATTCCTTCAAAACCAGTTGTAGCCTGGACTCCGCTTGGCGAGACAAAGCATTGCGAGTTATCATTATGATTAGTAATGTGAAAACAAAGACAAAAACACCTACTAAGTAGCAAGGGAAAGGTAAAACAATGTCAGCTGAACACAGTGTCAAGACAGTTTGAATTGTACTTTGTCTGTTGGTCCGTGATCGATTATTTTATCACAATTATAAAAATACAATACAATAGCCCTGATCGAATCATTTCCATAATGAAAGTTGTTCAGAATGATTTTTTCAGCGAATGGTTAAGGTTTTGCTTATATTCCGTTATTTGTTACTTAAATTATATTGTTTGTTCCAGATAAGGGAATACTTCCGGAAGCATGCCGAGACACCAGCGATTTGCTTGTTTTTTGATGAATTGTTTGACTCGATGAACGGGAGTTATAATAACAGCAGAAAACGTGGTGCTAAGGAAACAGGATGGATGAGACAGGTTTTGATGTAATTAAACATATTATCATCACATCATCATAATCACATCCTGACATATTATAAAAGAAAAAATATAGTATTTGTTGCTGGCTGGCGGACTGGCTAGCTGACGGATATTCAAATATTAAAACTAAGTAATTGACTAGAGCAGACTGACAGACAAGACAGAAGAAATATAATGATTGATTGATGATTTTTTGATAAGACTACAAATAAACTTGAAACCAATATTTATATTACCTAGTTTCACTTGAGAACAAATGATCCTTCGAGCCGGATCATGGATAAAGGTTCCGCAGGAGGAACCCGCAGTAAAGTGCAACGAGATGATCTGGAACATCGACGGGAAGAAGGTGAACCTAAAGCTGAAGCTGAAGAAACCCGCACACCCTCAGAGGTCACACAGGAGAGAGGGGCATCTCTGATCTCGTTAAGAAGCTCAAGGAGATCTCGTGCCTCCACCACCGCATCACAGAATGCAAGAGCGGAATTGGAGCTCCAGAACATAGAATTAGAGAAGCTCACGATATGGCCGAATATAATCAGAGCCATTCTTCGCATAGCCGAGATCGACCATGCCGACGATGAGAAATCTGAAGCTTCTGTTCGGATATTGGAGAAGAATACTTCCATAGATAAATGGTTGCATAGTCACAACACACAAGGAAATCAAACCAAAGAAAAGGTTTGTGACCAAGCACAAACCAATGACGCAGATGACAAATTACTCGGGCGCTTTTCTGCCAGAAACCTACCAACCTACTCAGGTAACCCTACAGACCGGCTTAGCTTTAAAAATGCGTTAAAAACTACGACAGAAATAGAACAAAGTACGGAGCAAGATAACATTTCACGGCTCTAGCGATGTCTATCCGGCGAAGCCAGGGAAGCATTCGCAGCATTACTGATTACCTCAACATCAGCTAACGAGGTAATGGTCACACTCGAAATGAGATTTGGTAGATCCGAGTTAATATTACATAAGCTGACAGATGAGTTAAAATAATCTCCAAACTTACCGGAGCACGCCATGAACTGATTGTACTGGCGACTAAAGTGTGCAACTGCGTATCAGCCATTGAAGCGACGAACAACTACGGCTACCTACACAGTAACGAACTTACGTCGGAAGTTATAAGTAAGTTGACCGAATCTCTCATCTACCGCTGGCTTGACTATAGTGCTGACCTTGGGAAATCGCAACCACGTCTACAAATACTTTCAAGATACCTCATGCACGATGCCAAACGAGTTCAAATCAATAGAACATCCCTTATGAAGCGGACAGTTCTTAACATGATCGAAGATGAAGACTATACTGATAACGAAAATGCAACCTTGGAAGAGGTTAACGCCGTTTCAGAATACCGCCGCCGCAGCAACAAGAAAAAGATAGGTAGCTCGGCTATCTGCGAAATCTGTAAAGAGGATCATCCGACTGACGCCTGCCAAACTCTACGGGATGTAGCCGTAGACAAACGCTAGGAGATTGTCTGTGAAAAGCGTCTATGTTTCAAATGTCTCAATGGTAAACACCGCCGTGACAGATGAAAGTCAAAACAACGCTGTGTCACCTGTCAAGGCAATCACAGTTCAATTTTACATCGCGGTTGTTAATATTAATAATACACTTGATCTGAACAGTCTAAGATGCTTTTATTTGAATTGCAGTTTTTACAAAAGCTTTACCGATCCTCCATCATTCACAGTCAAGAAGGCAGTAGAGAACGAGTATCTAGCATAGACTAAGTAAAGACAAAGAGTTGCCATTTTATAATGTTGCCACATAACACAATATAAATAAATATAAGCAAACTTCTAAGTTCTAACTTAAAATGTTTCTAACACAAAACTTAACTATCTGATAAACTTAAGTTGTCCCTAACTATGACAATATAAACTTTACTATACTTTTAAGTTTGAAAACTCCCTAAATTTAAGAAACTTAACATTTCCAAGCGCTTTGGTTAGTATACCTGCTATATTATTTGCAGTCTCTATTTTAACAACTTCTTCAATCCTTTTGCAACATTCTCATGAATATAATGATAATGTACCTCAATGTTTTTGGAATTCTTAGTAATGTTTCCATATTTAGCTATAGCTACTGCGCCTGAGTTGTCCTCATATATCTTAACGGGTTCATAGTTTTTTGAAAATACATGTTTTATGGTACATATTAAAAGGATTAATTTACTTAATGCTTCAGATAGAGCAATATATTCTGCAAACGTGGAAGACTTTGTTACATAATTCTGTTTCTTTGACTTCCACATAATTACATTTCCAAATAGTCTGACCACATAACCAGTAGTAGATTTCCTATCTGTTACATCTCCTGCCCAATCAGAATCAACAAAGCAATCTAATATTTCAGCATTGTCATTTTTACAATATTTTAGTTTAGTTTCTTTGTCAAGAATAAATATTTTAGCGGTTCGTACCATAAAGTCAATTTAGTAAAATGTCTTTCTAGGACGAACGACACAAAAGCAAAACGACCTACTAGTAAAACGTCTGAAAATTAAAATCGTCTTAATATTAGAACGATTGAAATGACAAAACGGCACGTTGGGCAAAAGAACAGGGACAGTGACGCAAAAAATAAATAAAAAAATGATAATAAATAAATTATTTTAATTTTCAGTTTTTTAAATAATGTACAAAATGAAAACATTTTTTCTTAGGTATTAAACTAAACTGCGTTATTTTGAGGTAGTATTATTTGCAGAGGGTTTAGCAATCTTCTCAGAAAATAATACGTTTTAAGTACGGACACGTTTTAAAAAACTAAAGGCACGTATTTCATTTTCTTCAAATTTTTTTACTTCCCTTTTGTATTTCTTATCAAAGACACAGTCATTCTTCTTACGTTTTTGCCCCTCAAATAATGTGCGTTTATATTTTAGTTCTAGCCATCTGGCTTCTTTACGCAATGCATTAACATATAAAGGCAAACCCTTTTTTCGCCCAACTCTAGCATTATAACGCCTGTTCCAGCCCTCTAATGAATTATTGGTCCTGTCTCTTTGTTTGTAACAGCTGATTTTTTTCGCTTTCAATTTAGCAATCCACTGGTTGTAAAAATAATTAATGAATTGAGAAATGCAATCAGCTCCTTTTTGTTTTGCTTCCTCAGCAATTTTATTAGTCCACACTTCATTAATGTATGTTGAAGGAAGCAATGGATGGTTTGCAGATAATTTTGTTAACTCTCTTCTCTCTTTGATATTAGTTACATTCAATTTAACAGACTTTCGCCATACCGCCTTATTAAAATGATAGTAGCACCCTGTCAGGTCAGCATCAGAGAATACCAATTGAAAAGCATTAATCTGAGCAACATCATAGTCACATTTAAATGTATGATGTCAATTGATTGATGATAGAACTGGAACGAGCACAAAGATCGCTGCTAAAGGTTTCCACTTTGAAGCCATACAGCTACCCTAGTGCTAAGCTGTACAAGTACTGTGTACAAGCTCCTCACAGTCCGAAAATTATACATACACCAAACAACTCTAAGACACCACACAAATCTAAATTATAATCCCTCCAAAATATCCAGCCGTAGAACTAAATTCGTTTGCACAACTCCTAACTTTCTAACCGAATTTGCTGGAAGGCAGTACAACATACAAGCACCTAGTCTATACAATAAAATGAATAAAATTCTTAACATCTACCCCTAACCTACCAAGAAGTAAAAATCAAGTTACGAAAGTTCCTTCTAACATTAAAATACAGTGAAACCGAAGATCTAAGATTAATGTCACTTATAGCTAACCGATATTTACTACCCACCTGAATAAGATCAACTATAAATCAACACTTTACTACCTATAAAACCCTTCAGATACTTACATATTAAAGGTAAAAGATAAATACTTACCTACTTATAGTAAAATCATTCAGCTAAACGAAACTAATCTAAACCTTGCAATAAAATTCTTATTTGTCAGGACTCACAATATCATTTACATAAATATTGAAAAGTGTTAACAGCATAAATTGCACTAAATTATTGTATAATTTTAATATATTTTGTTAATGTATAAATAACATAATTCACACACTCACTTAACCCTATAGTGAGGCAACTTCCTAGAGACAACTTTTGGTGATAACCACTTGACTCTCGACATACAGGTTCCTAAGAATCTAGTTCAAGAGTCAACAAGTATGAACCAGATATGCACCATAAGTAGCCTTTATTGATTTAGATTTATTGTCTAATGCAATAAGTTATATTTTGGCTCAATAAATACTATTTTCATTTCATTTCATTTTCAATTCCGAAACGATACTTGATGATGACGAACATTCTTTCATAGGTCAATTGCGTTATGTTTGGTAGCAAAAAAAATATTATAGGCACAACATTGGTTGTGTCGCTACAAATGTCTACATCGACATGAAGCGAATATAGTTGGTAGAAAGGACATGAAACCTTAAAAATACCGTCTCCAAAATACAATACATCGCTATTATTCAGATTCGCTATGGTGTTTTGGATAAATTTTGTTACAAAAGAAAATATTTTTTCATTTTCCGTCCCATCCACACAATAGAGCCAGTCTTTGGCTAACAATTTTCGTGGACGGAGTATTTTCGACAACATTCCGTTTTGCATTTATCCATTTCATAATCGATTTGATTTTTTCCCCCTGTCTTTTACATGAATGCAAATTTTTACTTTCCCGGATGATTTCCATTTTATTCGCGTTTAATGTAAAAGACGCACTGCACTCTTCCCTCATTGAACATCTCTAAAAACTCGTACCATTCTTACTTGTAACACTATGATTGTACTTGTAGCCATCTCGGAGTAAAACATTCTTGCCTTTTTGACTCGATATAAAAAAATAAAAAACCGGTCAAGTGCGAGTCTAAATCGCGCACGAAGGGTTCCGTACCACCATTCAATGGAAGCGATGGTGTGGAGTGAATAGTTTGGATTTTACACAGCAAAATATTGTTTACAAAGTTATTGGTGCGGTTACTTTCACACTCTATGTACGTAACCAGGTGCATCCATAAGTTTGTATGTGGTATTGAGAGAATTGTTGTATGGGAGCCCCCTTAAATATTTCTTTTATCCTGTTTTTTAGTATTTGTTGTTATAGCGGCAACATAAATACATAATCTGTGAAAATTTCAACTCTCTAGCTAGCATACAGCCTGGTGACAGACGGACGGACGGACGGACGGACGGACAGCGGAGTCTTAGTAATAGGGTCCCGTTTGGAACCCTTCGGGTACGGAACCCTAAAAACGGGACCTGATTTTTCTCCATTTTATTTGCAAAGCAGAAACGTACACAAAACATTGTGCATTTGATAGACTTGATTTGATTGAAATAATATATTTCTTTTACTTCTACAAGTGGCCAGTACTAAAGTCACTTTTATAATAAGGAACACAAAGGAGTATTTATCTGAAGTACTATTAGTGGAGTACTTACACAATACCCCATACAATATAATGATTTTTTATTTTGTGTGGTAGAATGTATATTATAGCATAGGCAAGTCCTCTTGCCCAACATGACGTTTTGCATTTCAATCGTTCTACTATTAAGACGATTTTAAATTTCTGACTTTTTCCTAGTAGGCCGTTTTGCTTTTGTGTCGTTCGTCCTAGAAAGACATTTTACTAAATTGACTTTATGACAGCTCACACTTTATTTATTTATTTTATTTATTAATACAGTTAAATGCACAACATTACAGACAATGTTCAATTCATTGTACATATACAAATATACAAATTTCCATTTAAATTATAATAAATTATAGTATTTTACATGTCATTTCAATAAATGTCAACAATAATAATAATAATTCAATGATAAAAATGTCATTGCAGTCATTTGGAATTATACCTTAATTACATAACACAACCCTGTCATACATTCTCCTCGCAGAACCTTCCACATTCTCGCACAATATGCCTCCATGCATCACCAAACAGATCAGTCAGTGGTGCTGCAGCCAACAGAGCGTTGAGACTGTCCCGCTCCCTCACCAGCGGAGACTGCTGGCGCGCCACCGTGCGATGCGCGCCGCACGCTAATAGCCGCTGGTGCCTGCGCGCGCGTAGATATTTGACGGGCACGAATAGCGCGCATACGGTACCGACAAGCGCGACACAGTCACTGTCGCCTCGCAACAATCGACACAAAGTCAGAAGCTGCTCGGTATTACGTCTAACCTCTAGTGAGTTGTATCCGAGCATACCCAATATGAAAGCGGATGGATAAAGGTAAGGGTAGTATCCAAATTTCCTCTTATAAAGGTATCGTAGGAAAGCTTTGTGTACCTTCTCGAGCAAAAGTATGTAAGAGCTTTCGTGCGGATTCCAAACAACTGAGCTAGATTCAAGTTTGTTTCTCACTAGGGCCGTGTTTAGAAGCGGGACCACACTCAGATTCCGGAAATCCTTACTATTTCGTATCACGAAACCCAATCTTTTAAAGCATTCCTTGGCTAAAGTGCTCATGTGCTCATGGAATGTAAGTTTGGGGTCAAACGTAACACCGAGGTCCTTAATCGAATACACTCGAGTCAATGACTCCGTACCGAGTGCATACGTCGCGCTTATAGGCTGAGAAGAGCGCGTAAATGACATAACATAACACTTGGCATTATTAAATAGGAGTTTGTTGTTCACACTCCTCCTAAGAACCGCGTCTATATCATCCTGCAGCAAACTACAATCATCCTCTAAACTCACGGGAAGTATCAGTTTCAGATCGTCCGCATATAGAAGGCAATTGGCGTATTTCAGCTCTAATTCCAGGTCATTTATCATAATGATAAATAACAACGGACCCAGAATAGACCCTTGGCTGACGCGCGACCGTGTATGATACGGTTGGGACTCAAAGCAGCCGTGTCGCACATATTGCTGGCGGTCGACACTTCTTCCAGGCCTGATACCATATTGTATAGGTGGAAGAACCGTTGTCGCTCCACCGCCCGAAGAGTTGTTGTGCTGGGTCCCGCTGTACATCGCAACGATCTGGGCTTCTTCAATGTCAATGTCAATGTTCAATGTCAAATCACTAAATATATAATTTTATTTTAAGTCTAATACAGAGCGTCTTAAAAAGGATTCTTTATCGGGTGGCGCCCTTTCTGTTCTTCTCTTTTAGAACAGAAAGGGCGCCACCCATATCATCGTTGTTTAGAGCTCGATAAATAGATAAATAGTGTATTTCATCTACTCTCATACCGTAAAATTTGAACTACAAACTTCGAAACGGATTTATATTGACATACTTGATAAACACAATATCGAAATACTTTTTCTCAAACAAAATAATGACATAAATATATATTTTTTTCATAACGATACAGATTTAATTGTCTGTGCGCCCACTATACTGCATGCGCAGTGATATGCTGGGTTCATTCGTTTTGTTGTACTGAATTTCGTGGTATTATTTTTGGTTAAAAAGGCCGTAAGCAGTGATTGTGAAGAAAATTTGACTCCGCCCGATATGTTAAATGACTCATAATCTATTACCAGCAAACTACTATTCTACTCTTTTAACTTTTATAAATCGGTTTTATAAATCTTAATAAAATTAGTAGGTTCAACACCGATGTATGAGAGTAAATAAAGTAATGTATGAAACTGCCCATAAATTTGCTGCCCATTTTTGGAAATAGTTTCACTACTTATGCAATGTAGCCGACCATTCTACTATTTGTGATTTTAAGTAATAATAATAAAACTATTTGTGCCCATAATAATGAAAATTGTAAAATACATTTATCGCGACTGTTTGCTTCTACTTTGCTTTTCGTTTGACCCACCAAAACAGCAATGATGGGTTAAAACTGGGTCATAACGTTTTAACCCAGATAGCATAATATTTTTCGCTCTGCGATAGTTTTTTGTTTTTAATTGGCTTTTTACGCTTCTTAAGCTCTTATCTTTGTAATTATGTTTGTAACCAGCATCGTTCACGATGTTAGAAACATTTATTTACATTTCATATCTAACTCTGGCATTAAGCGTTTCTGAATACATCCTTATAAAGGAAACCAACTAGGAATAGGCATCGAAGTCATAAAATAAAATTCCAATATCGTCTAGCAGTCTTGTCGTCCTCGTAACTGCCAAATTTTCTTCGTCATTCGCATCTTTGTTCCAGCGCATTTTAATATAATAGGGAGTTTTTAATCTGCCAGCAGCAGGCATTAAGGTGTAATTTCACTAAAACAAGATTAAAATAAATGTTTATATAAGTGCCGATATAAGTGCTTTATACAGGATGACATTTAACGAAATGACCAAAGGTGATTTTATCAGAATTTTAACACGGTAACATCTCACGTTCCCCGTCAATAACCTAGGGAAATATAGACCAACTCTTTTTTGAAGACCACACCAGGATCCCTTCTATTAATAAAGAACAGGGACCAATAAACACTCGTAACTCGAAAAAATTGTGTTCGGCGATTAGAAACAAAACTAACAATTGTTTTAGTTTTCAATGATGATTATTTAAAGTAATTTAAAGTATTTATTTATAATGTATTGTGGTTGAGAATTTTCGTGAGGATTTTACTTTTTATTTTTCCGTTAATTTTAAAATAAGTTTAAAAATCGTCATTTATTGATCTTCTCTACACTGGACCACCGTGGGAGTAGGAGGGCAAAGAAACGTTCTTAGATTGATTTTTAGATCTCTTTCAAAAATAGATTTTGTTCAACTAGTACAAATAGTAGGTACTTATAATAAATTCAATTAATACACTAATAACAAAATTATTAAGCGAGTTCTGTGTTGAGTTATATTAACACCATGTACTCTTGTCACTTACGTAGTCTTGAATATTGTAATATCTATTTTTAGATAAAGAAATTAATACAAGGATTTGAAATTGCTTATAAAAAAAAAATCAAAATCTCCAGAGGTACATATCCTTTTGCAGTAAAGAATGCATTCATTGACCCTTTAAAGAAATGCTAACTTTCGTGAGTCTAAAGTATTCTGTGATTATTTATTAGATTACATCAAAGCTATCGCTAATTTTGGAACATGTTGGAACATGTCAAAAATAAATTTACTTGCTACAGTTAGGATGGTTATTTCTTTAAAATGATTTTTAGGGAGTCTGTGCGTTTTAAATTATAGATTACAGTAACTAAAATAGTCTAGCCTTGCTGTAGCAATCTGTGTTTTGTCTGATGTTCCTAACAGCGTAAGTCAGCTAGCTTATTTATCTATGTGGCGTTCCCATTGAAATTTTCTCTCCATTCAAAAAAACTTAGTGTCATTTTCTTATTTTAACATGTTGCTGTCTAACACTAAACTGTCCTCATCTCGCCTTACATTTGTAAAATCGTTCATTAGAAGCGTTTTATGATCAAAGTAGTCAAAAGCCTTCGACACATCACAAAACATGCCGATAGCATCCTGTGCCGCCTCCCATCCGGAGTAAATGTGAGATATAAAGGTAATGCCTGCAGCTGTAGTCCATTTTACTCATAGTGAAACCATTTTGTTTGGCGTGGGGTTACTTTGTAGGGTTGAAGTGTGAAAGCATTTGATTATTGGTCAGAAATTCGAAGGTTCAAACCAGTCTCACGACTTGGACAGGGGTATCGGTTTACTATGTTTCATGAGGTCTGTGAAAGCTCCAAAGTCAACACATTAATTGAATATAAACGCTACGTGTGGGGGCTTTAACCAGAATGACTGTACTAATGACATTGACTGATATACCTTACAGATCTTCAGTATTTTTATTAGTAAAATAGTCAAAATGTTTTGACTATGTCCTGGGGATATATATATGATTAAATTTAAAACCTAAATCACTGACCCCCACTGCTGCTTTTTTAAAAAAGTCTGGTCCAAATGTAGATGAGTTTAGACGCTCTGTTGTGAGTAATGATACATTGGAGGAGAATGTTTGGAAAAAGTTTGAGCTACATCCGCGTTAGATTCAATAACTTAGAAGTGATATGACAGATAACCTAAAACTTCATAAAATATTCTTTTTAAGCATGGATCATGGATGTTAGTAATGGGAAAAATAATTAAGTCGTCGCGTCCTGTCCCTATGTAGCCTCCTAAGTGACTATGAAGACGTTGGTACCGGAGAATCTCTTTTCTGCGCTGGACTTGTCGGATTCTGACAATATCAGAAATGATTTTTTACTAGGCCTGTTTTGTTGTGACTAAAGTTTAAAAGATATGTGCGATTGTCATTCATAATATGTATAAAATATTTGGGGCAAATATTTGTTTGATGACAACGGATGTTTCTACCCTAGTCATGGTTGTTTATCTATCTAAATGTAATATATATCTATATAAGTATGTGTATCGTTGTCTAGTACCCAAGATACAGGGAATCCTAGTTTGGGGCTAGATCAATGTGTGTAAATTGTGTCCAAGGTATTATTATTATTATTATAATCGAACATGTCTTTTAAACTTTAGTCACTAATGAAATCATTCATCTTACTCATTCGATTATGCACCTCATAACATATCTATCACTAGCCGACAGTCACAGTCGGCGTCCGACTCGACTACTACCGACGCGCCCGACTTGTGTCTATTGGTGATTCGAAAAGCATTCAACAATTGGCCGACTTGGTCCGACTTGACTACTAATCATACGCAGTCGCAAAACTAGCGTTAATCTTCCACATAATACATATATATTTATTGCACATAATTATATATATATATATATATATATACAGTACAATTCAGCTTGCATATTTCAATATGTTTCTTGATTTTCGGTCCCACTTCTGAGCCGAAAGCAAGTCTATAATTTTACAGAACAATGCAACTAAAACATAAGACGATGATGGTACTAATACTTACTACTTTCGTCTCTTTGTCTGTCTGTGTCTCTGTCCGTGGCACTCTAGCGATCAAACGAGTGGACGGTTTTTCTTTAGACGGACTTCACTGTGATCGTTCTTAAATATATTTTATTGAAATCGGTTCATCATCAATCATCTTGTCCTGTCTTAAAATCGATTCACCGGGTTAAAAGTTGTCAGCCTAACTAAGAAACCAGTGTACCAAATTTTAGCTGTAAGGTTTCATCAATGTGTCTTGAGTTTTTAAATTTTTAATTTATAGTATGTATATTCGACTCGACCCAGTTATTCCAGATTCTCTCTCAATTGCAAGCAAGATTCAACCTTAAGACTATAATTTTATGGTGCAGTCATTACTTATAAATAACTACAACTTTCCGTACTACAGTGGTTTTGTTATTCGGCCTTAAATTACTAGTCATTACTCGATTATCAGGATTAGCGATCGCTACTTTTGAAAAAAAATAATGATATTAGTTACCGTCGGATCATTCTACTTACAAAATCATTCATAGTCGCGCATCGCTAATGTTTGATTACATAATGTTAGTTGCTTTTTCAGCAGTTGGAAGTGAAGTTTAGACTTAACCTCTTGAATACCACCGGCTAGCTAACGCCACTTTTCCTTTAAAGGTTTTAAATTTTATTACATACATACATAAGGTTCAAAATCGCGACCCGTCCCATCTACCCTCGGTTTTTGAGAGGTTAAACGTCAAGGGACAGATTTTACAAGTAGGAAGTTTACAGGTGCGAGATTAAAAATTTGAACCCACCAATCACGAGGTGAAATTTTTGACCTAATCGAATATGAAATCTGGAGGATAGGAACCTTGAAAAGGACCAGGACCAAATATCTGTTTTATTTTAGATTCTTCCTTTATGGGCAAAAGGGCGGGGGGACGGATGGGTTTGTATGCAACTTAAAAACATCAAAATATTCTTGACCTATTAAGCTGAAAGCAGCTAGTTAGTACAGAGGTAGGTAAGGGATACGCAGAAACGACTATGAATGTATTCAGCGACAGGACCGTGTCAGTGGGGGGGGGGGGGGGTACGTACATGAAATTAAAAGTAAAGCAAGAAGAAACGTCTTTCTATAGACTTTTTATTTTTTTTATTGTTATTGACGTATTTATTTTTACAGGCTCCATTGCACGTAGTATTTAAAATCAAGTTGCTTTAAGCTTTTGACCACCCCAGTCGGCAGTCGGCAGTCGGCACTAGCCGATAACTGAAAGTCATGCTGGCGCCATGATTGCTATAGCCGACACTATTTTTATATTAAAAGAAACCTCATCTCGTCTGAATTAAGTTGTATTTTGCAAAGCATAGTAAATAAGTTTGGCGTGTATCTGTAACACATGTTGTATCTGATGTATGGCGGTCAAAAGGTAAACAATAATTCTAAGCGTTTTTATATTCTAACTTTCAGCGTTTTACCACAATCAATATTACACATAGTTTTAGCTCAAAACAAATATCATCCTACATTTTATCTTTAAAAAAAAAAGCTTTACTTTTTGTGGTAAGACCTTATTATTTAGGCCTTAACTTATGGTAAGTGGCATTCAGAAAAGCTTTTTAAAATACACCAAAATTAAATTATGACCTAATAAAGATTTTCACTAACTTTCATAATGTGGTAGGTACGAGTACATAAACACAACAAGATCGATTGATAATGGGAGATGGGTTGTTTTTATGTGTGTATTTGTAGTATATGGCATGTGTTCTGTGACGTGTGTGCGTGTTTGCGTGTGTGAGTGAGAGATAAATTAATTAAATGCTTATAGATATTTAAATACAGGATGTTTACGTTATGTCTGAAGGAGGCAACATACTTATTTATTAAATTTACTTCTTTTGTGTTAAAATGGTTCCACTTTTTTATAGCCACTTTAGAAGGTAGGAAATATGCACGGCGGTAAAGCAATTATTGTAAGTTCGTGGCAATCTGCTTGGAGTTGGTCGCATAATATGTGCGCGAACGGAATGTGGAAAAGTGAGGTGACAGTTTGGCGGGTGCAAAAAGATGTATTCAGTCTGAGTACCGAGTTTACGAGGTAGGAACAGTGAACATAGCCGCGATAAGTTTTGTACAGCATCATCATATTGAGCAGAGTTCGACAGTTCTTGAGGCTTACGAAGCCATGATATTTGTAAGAACTTTTCGCTCATGAATCTGTCACGGAAATTCAAGGGTCGCAGAAACTTTTCTTGGATACGCTGAACGTTGCCTGTGTATAAGTCATATCGCATCGGATTCCATATGGTGCTGCAATATTCCAGGCCAAATCTCACATGTCATAATGGGGTGTTAGAATACAGATCATCAGTAAATGGTATGGTAACTCTCAAAAATTTCTCATTATGACGAGCAAGTAGTTATTCCTATAAGCTTTATTTGTGATGGCCTCCATATGCTCCCTAAAAGTTAAATTAGAAGTAAGAATTACTCACAAGTCTCAGACAGAATACACTCAAAGAATAGGCGTATTGTTCAGGTAATAGGTGTAGAAAGCGACGTACAGCAATGGATCCAAATGAAGCCAGATAGTATCTTGATCAGATCCGACCTATGCAAATAAATTAATTTATTTTGTGTCATACAATTGCGCAGACATGGTTGTGGATCACGCGCTCCATAACTTTTCTGTATATGTTGAAAATCGATATCAGCCGTAGTGTTCAACAGGCATTCTCGAACCCACGCCCTCAGTAGGGCGCCTTTCTAAATCAGTGAAAATTTGGTAACATCGTTTCTGTATACAAGATCTATTAAAAATTAGTAGAACTGGCATTCGATTTCGCGTTGGAACTGTTTTCTGTTCCACACATTTGTCGTAAAAGAATGAGGATAAAACTATAAATCGTGGCTGGCTTGAGAGCTTTCATGTTGATTGCTTTCTCCGGGCGGGTTTGAGCTAAAGGAGAATACCTGCTAGGCCATTGATTTTCCTCACTTTCTTGTGAACCGAACCAGACTGAATAAAAATCGAAAATGTCTAATTCGCGCAATGCCAACTTAGTCCAGAAATTACCCATTAGCTATGAGACCAATTCTGAAAATTTGCAAAATGTGAAATTCGATAAAGGAGTTATAATTCTATTAATGACTAATTCGTTAAATTAGTTACATATTTTATTTTGAATCATAGTTGATATATAGAATGTAAATGATCACTTTTTCTTTTCTATGATACCTAGAAAACCTACTCTAAATAAAAAAGTAGCGCGACAGCAGCTTAGGGTTGAAGTCAGTGTCGCAAGCGCATGTAAGCACACATTCTGTATATAACAAATGACATTTCCTGAGGAATTAACTCTTAAAGGCATTGTAAGTATGGTGTCAGTAAGCCATGGCGCAGAAGGTGTTTGATTTAACCTTTTTGATCGGAGCTTGTTCATCAAAAAAACTCAGGACAATCGAGTTAAAGCTCCGGACTTTGTCGTCAACGGTCTTACTAACGACTACAGGGGACCAGTCAACAGAGGAGGCGTCTGATTTAAGGGATTTGAGATCCATGCCCTTGAAGGTATTATCCAGGAATTTAGCTGCACGCTTGGGAGGCCTTATCTTAAACGAGAGGTAAATCAAGTCGTGATAGGAGAAGATCTATGGATCTATGGAAGAAATATCTATGGCCTTAGACAAAAAGAAGTTCATAAATTACTGTGAAGTTTTGTTTACATTGTGTGTTGTTGCGTGTTTTCTCTGGCTGAATTAACATTGAAGTACTTTATATACTTGTATTTAAAAGTATTTATTTGATTATGTACTACGGTCTGAAACCTACAAATATTATTTTTACATTCGTAAGCTTAAAACATTTACTGAAGTGAATGCAATATTTATAAAATATTTTTCTTTACGTGATCCCACAAGTAACTAATTTTTTTTCTGAAACTTTTGTTACAAATTAAATCATAATTAATTAAATATTTCCTAATAGAAATTCTAAATTGCGAGATGACTGACCGTAGCTGGACCCAGGCCACTCTACCAATCCGGTACGGTGGCCTGGGCATCCGCAAAACATATGACATCGCTCTACCGGCGTTCCTGTCTTCGGTTCACAACACTGCCAGCCTCAGCTGTAAATACTAAACCCGTCACTCGGTGCCGTGGAGATCGCGGGCCTATCCGAGGCTAGGAACGCCTGGTCAATCATGGCCGGGCCAAGTATAGTCCCGCCCTTAAATCCTCCTCGCAGAGGCTATGGCGGGAGCCGTTCTGCATAGAAGTTAAAAAGAACCTCGTGGAATCAAGCGTAAACCATGCAGAGCGCGCTCGCCTCCTGGCTTCCTGCAGCAGGAGTCGGGGTACTGGCAGAACGCGCTCCCTTCGGCGAGCCTGGGAACGCTCTTAGATAATACAACTTTCACACTTTCTGTCGCGCCACGCCGCACTGAACGGCGTCATCCGCTGGGCTTTTGCCAGCGCAGGCGTTCCCAGTATCCTCGAGCCACCGGGAATTTTGCGCGACGATGGCAAAAGGCCGGACGGGATGACACTCATCCCGTGGAAAAAAGGGCAGTCACTTGTGTGGGCCGCAACCTGCGTGGACACGCTGGCACAGTCCCACGTGCAGGCGACCGCCCGTAAGGCTGGCGCGGCAGCGGTGACCGCGGAAGGCAACAAGAGGCGCAAATATGCAGCTCTTGGGCTGGGCTACATATTTGTTTCTTTTGGGGTCGAGACACCTGGGCCATGGGGTCCGGAAGCGCGAGAACTTTTTAAAGAACTCTCTAAGCGCCTGGTCAACGCCTCGTGTGACCAGAGGGCTGGTGCCTTGCTTGGGCAACGGCTGAGTCTCGCCATATAGCGAGGCAACGCCGCCAGCCTTCTCGGCACCCTGCCTACCGACTGCGGCAGTGATCTGGCATAGATTTTTTATTTAAATTAATTTCTTTATTTTTTCATATATATCTGTACATTTGTAGATAAACTGTAGAAATAGTCTTGATTTGTTATTTACATTCCTAATATATAAATAAATCTAAATTTTATGTAGTAACTAGTAGTTAAAGATGAAGACTGAAAGAATACTACCTATCTCAATTATCATAGGTTTAATTGATTTAAGTATTAAGTGTTTATGTAGGATATGTAGGATTATCTTCATAATGATATCATTATGAAGATAATTATCTTCAAAAATACTTTATAACACATATATATGTGTATTTGCGTTTGGAAATTTCTAAAACTAAGCACCGGCAGCGGTTTGGCACCTGCGTCTCAGGTATGAAATTGCACCCCGCAACGCTCCGGCGGCGGTTATATGTGTTTGATGTCGCTGTTTCTGGTTTAGACCATACAGGGTATTCTAATGTAGTGCCAGAAGCAATGTAAGTGCCTGTATATAAATATATTTTTTATTTATTTTATAATTTTAAAAATGTGTTTTTTATTGGAATCCATTTTGAAATTAAACTCGCCAACCTGCATCTTTCGGCTGGAGCTACAATGATGCTGACTGTATCTTTTACTGCCGCCCTAATATGGAACTCACTTAAATCCCTCTTACATTCATTTTAATGCTAATTTACTACTCTGCCACCTTTTTCATGAGCTTGTTCGACCGTTTGATCGCGCTATCTTGTGGTTTCTGGAAACATGCCAAGGGCCTTCCGAAGTGTACGAGTAGAAGAGGGGTATTATGTATATAACAACATGGTGACATGTGAACTTCTACAACATTTCCGGACGAACAAAATACTTGATTACTAAAATTCTATTTCGGAAATATCCATGAATTAGAAAAGAAAGCGAGGCGTCCGTAGCCTAGCAGTATTCGCACATCGGAAACGAGTTAGTAGGTATAGATATCCATGTATTTTTAAATAAGCTTAAGTCAGTACCTATAATTATATATATATATATATATATAAATATTATAATATATATTATATATATATATATATATATATATATATATATATATATAAATATATTATAATCCGACCATGCCATACATATTATTTTAGGCTTTATGCAAGAGCTCCGTCGTATAATGGGTTTCAGGCTTGCTTCTCACGCAGGAGATGCAGGTTCGATTCCTGCCCATGAACCAATGAGATAATTAATTTATCTTAAGAACGATTTACGGACGATCTAACGGTGATGGAAAACATCGTGAGGAAACCTTCATTACTCCATAGCTGCGGCGATGGGCTTTGAGCCAGTTATTCAAATTTTGCGTGACAGGGGTGTCACGCAAAATTTTAATAACTCGCTCAAAGTGGGCACAATTTTGCCTCTGCCACCCCGTATGGGAAAATGCTTGACGCTATGTTTATGTTTGAATTATTATAATAATATTGTTGGATCATTTATATATTCATTTATATATATATGTCTTCATATGTCTTATTGATAAGTATCTTTCTCAGTTCCCTCTTAAATTGTAGTATTACATGTTCTATATTACGCACAAAAGCTGGTACAGACCTATCAACTTAAGCTGATACTTGCATTTGTGTGAGTGCACACCGATAGTGTAGAGTGTCAATCGGCTTAAAGCGCGGCCCGTCCCGCGCATGGTTTAAACTGGTTTATACTAGTTTATATCAAGCGGCCTGATGCGCGGCACGTCCGCTACGCACCGCTTCCCTGCCGCCCGCTCACATACTTCACTTCACCTCCGGTACTGGTAGCAGATAGACGTGTAATTTTATGTGATTGATTGTGTTTGAAATATTAGTGAAATGGCTCCTACTGCTCCTGGCTGCTGCTAATGGCTCCTACAATCGACGATATAACGGAACGATTAATTATTAACACAGGCTCTGACTCTGATGAATCATCAGACGAGAGTGAAGATGAAGATGCAATGAGCGGAGTAGAAGAGTTATAAGATTCAGTCATTATGAGGTCGAGAATTGGACAGTTGGTAACATTGTGTTTTATGGACTTCGTTTAAATAAAACATTGATTTTATTTGTATGTGTTTTACTAACTGTACTTTTGGCGATCACTCACACAAATGCAAGTATCAGCTTAAGTTGATAGCTTGTTATAAACGATTGGTGCCATGCCATAGATATTATTTTTAAATAAGGCCGTATAATAATATAATAATAATTCATTTATTTATCAGACATTACATCCATTATTGTTAGTAAATTCATAGAATAAAGCTTAAAAATTATGTTAGTAGTGTAGTGTATGCACACCCGAACCCTAATTACATCTATATATAGCCCGGTATTGTATGAATCTAGAGACATTATACGACTGTACTTTGAAGCCGATACTCGTCTTATTCCACGCATATACCACATCCTTACATGGCGACCTTGCCAGGCCAGCCTACCTCTCGCGAGGTAGTGCTGTGCCGAATGGCAGTGCATCAAATAAATAAATACTTTTAATAATTGGAAAATCCTGGAGAAGAGAATAATTACGAAGAACGTGAAGACAAGTTTGCAGCCAGAGAAAGACAAAGAAGATAAAAGAGAAGATATTAAAGAAGAAAGAATATAATTGAAATAATTAAAGAAGAAAAAATAGAGAAGATAATCATGGAAGATGGATAAATATGGAAGACAGACATTTATTTTAGAAGATACCATAAACAAGAGAGAAAAATAAATAAAGAAGACTTGCTGCCGGGTGCCGGGCGTTTTTTCAAGCCAGTGATGTGGATTGCAGGGCGCCGGGCGTAACCGTACGGGTCAAGTGAGGAGCAGCTGGGAGATGTACGGGTCCCAGGATGAGCTGACTCTGAACAAGAACGACACGTGCGACGATGTCTGTGATGTGTGTTTTGGACAATGGTATCTATTTAATCCTATAAAATGTAAGTGAATTTTATTATTTGTTTAGAAGTATTAATTACGTGTTGGGAAGATTTTTACATTGTAAAAGGGTTGACGATTCGAATCAATATCAATATAATTATTTTTCAAATGAAGAGAGCATAAAGTAAAAGAGTATGTCGAAGAATGGCATAATGAAAAGTTACAGTAGGTACTGTCAGCAAGAGAAGTATGAATGATGGTTGATATATTTTTTTAGGAATGGAGATAATTATGAAGGCCGAAAGAAAAGTAAATTAAATTAGTTTGGCATGAGTTATTTTAGATGATTTTGATAAGTAGTAATATATTTTTTTTTTTAAGATGATGATTTTGATTGGAAATATGGGTAGAATGTGGTTAATTTGTAAGAAGATACAAGTTTTGTTGTTTTAAAGTCATTAATATACCCAGTACTATTTTATAAACTTATTGCATCTTAATTCCGATTTACTCCAAATGTACAATCAAGTACATAAATGATTCATTTGTTCATTTGACTTGGTTACAGTTCCAGTTTATCTTAAAATTATAGTAATACAATACAGTGTTCGCAGGCGATCCAAATATGGACATGCAACACTGCAGAGGAATCCAAATTAGATTAGAACTTGACACATGTTTTGATTACAGAGAAACAGAATTGTTATTATAATAATTAGTAGTTCAAGTTACCGCAGTGCGACTTATGTAGAATGAAAGGTTTAGTTTCAGTTGACTAATATGGAAGATACTTATAAGGTGATGCATGATTGTTAACAAGTTTAGGGTACCGCAGAGAGATGAAGTATGGAACCCATTGCATGAATTTGAATAAAAGTTTGAGAATGTATGAATTTCAGGTTTTGTTCCTATGTGTAAGATATACTTAGTATGAAAAAGTAGTTCAGCAAAGATTTTAAAATATATTACAAACGACGGAACCACTACCGATGGGTTATTACAAAAGTTTGTTTAGAAATTGCACTTAGTTACTTTTATTTTAAAGATTGCATTCGAGTTTATTAATAGATTAAAGTCTGACCAGCGGATATGGTCACTAAGGATTCGGATACTTCATTTTAAAGTGAGAAAATGTTTGTTTGATAGTGAGTGTTGAAAAGTATGAAAATGAAATGAAATAAAAAGTTGAATGTTGTTATGGAGACTTGAAGTTTTGAGTTATGTGATTACGTATTAAGCACATAGAGAAAAGTTGATTTTGTTTGGATTTGGGAATGTTGGTTATGGTTGTCGTTAGGATTAAAAAGTATGAATTTGAGAGATGGTATGGAATGTGCAGGATATGTTACTCTAGGCCACAGAGTAAGTGAGCTGGGAACACTTCATTTAGTAAGCTTTCGAAAAAATTTGGACTGATCATCCAATCTTTACAGAATGTCTTAAAATTCGAAGGATTCATTTGGATTGTGTTTAAGTTATGTTATAGTTTGGTACGTAACTATTGGCGAGTCCGATATGTTATAGTATAATCATCAAAGTCTCAAAGGTACAGGTACAAGGTACAAGGCACGAATCCTTCGCTTCGATCATGATCATCATCGATTTATTACTATTTACATGTATATTACACCAATGCTTCAGAAGGCGTCCATCACATGTTTCTGCGATCACCGCCAGTATGCTATTGCGGCTGGACCCGACGCACTACACCACTGCGGCAGCCGCAGCAGCACCCTCAATGCATTGTTGAATTGGACGTGAAGGGCGCTGAAAGCTTTTTTCGAATAGTCAGTCCATAGGCTGCAGGTGTAAAGCGATGTGCAGTAAGCCCTGAACAGAGTTAATTTAACCTCGACTGTACATCGCGCGAACCTATGGGCTATCATATTCGACCTGACTGCCAGCGCCCTTCGTTCCCTCTCCATAACCGCATTGTCACATAGGGTCTCATTCAAAATGTGACCTAGATATTAGAAAACCGATACTCTCTCTAACGGTATACCGTTCAGCATTACCGGCAGTACATAAGAAGGGCATCTATTGCCCGCCTTAAATACAATCATCGCACTTTTAGAAACGTTATATTTGAGGCCGTATTTTGAAGTCGCGGTCCGTCTTGCGCTTACCTCTTTGCTGTGGATTTTATTCTATTGTTAGCGCTATAGTTTATTGCTTTCTTATTGTGTAAAGTGTGTGTATGTGTGTGTGTGTGTGTGTGTGTGTGTGATGTTTATTTACAATGTAATAGTAGGTTTTCTGATTTCTTACAACAATCCATGCCTGGTGAGGGTTTAGGTCACCCCATTGGTTTATATTAGTCTTTTATTTTCTTTTGATTCCTTAATCATTATATATTTTCAGCTAGGTATATTCCTATACCTAGTTATATATTTATATTTGTTTATATTTGTTGCAGTTGTCATCGCGGCTCCGTCGACGCTGCACGATTTTACCTACCGTGTCGCGCGTTCTCTTGATTCTAGCCCTTACTGCGTTGAACATAGCGTCGACACCGTCCACATAACCTAATTGCCACATAACTAATTGCAACATAAAATGTCTAGTGTTTGTCCCAAGTGTTCCGACGAGGTGACGGATGGCGTATCATGCTCTTCTTGTGCGAGATTGCTGCACTTTGCGCAGGTTTAACCGAAAGCAAGTACAGGCGCATGCCGTTAGAGAAGAAATCCTCGTGGCGATGTGCAAGTTGCGTAACCGATGCCACGGCCGGGGGTGGTGGCTCGGGCCCGCCGACGCTGTCTAACATCATGAAGGAAATAGTCTCGATGAAATCTCAGCTAGTGACCTGCATCGACAACCTCGCCAAGCGCCTTGACGAGTTCAACAAGCGTCTCTCACTCGTCGAAAACATGGAAAAATCTGTGGCTGATGCAAACGTCAAAATCCTGGCTCTGGAGGCGGAACTCAATGCACGTGATCAATATGCGCGTCTAAATAATGTCGAGCTTAGTGGTGTGCCCATGAAACCTGGAGAAAACCTTAATAGTATCCTGCACGACTTGTGTGTTTTTGTCGGTTTCAAACTTGACGAGCGCGACGTTGACTTTGTGCACCGTGTGCGAATGTTTTTACCTACGCCATCATCCTCTGATGCTAACGTCGAGGCTGGGGGTTCAGGTTCTCCCCACTTTCCAAACATCATCGTGCGTTTTACTCGACGTCGCTGCAAGATCGATTTAATTAGTGCGGTTCGATCCAGACGTGGAGTCACCTCGGCCCAACTAGGTATTCCCGGTACCCCAAGTAACATATTTGTGAATGAACATCTTACGCCTGCAAACAAATTATTGTTCAAGGAGGCAAGAACCTTGAAAACAAAGCACAATTTCATTAACGTCTGGTGTGCAAATGGCGTTATCAAGGCCCGCAAATCTGCTAATCACCGTATAGTTACGATCCGATCTCAAGACGATGTTAAAAACCTCATTAAGTGACAAAATTGCGTTACACATGCACAAAAAAATAATGTAAAAACAACCACTTATGTTAAACCTTTACCTTTAAAACCTAATTTATTATTTTTGCACCTAGTAACTTGTTACGCTTTTATACATGCACAAAAAATTAATGTAAAAACAACCACTTATGTTAAACCTTTACCTTTAAAACCTAATTTATTATTTTTGCACCTAGTAACTTGTTACGCTTGTATACCATTAGTACTAGTAGCTTATATTGATTGTACCTACTTATTTAACCATCTTTATTACCTAAATACCTCTCTTATTAGATTTTCCTTAGATACTGCAAACCATCTGAAGGAGGCCCTTATTAATGTAACTTGTTATGCTTACTCACCATTAGTACTAGTAGCTTGTATTGGTTGTACCTACTTATTTAACTATCTTTATAACCTACATACCCTGCTTATAAGTGTTGCTTTGGGTACTGCAAACCGTCTGAAGGAGGCTCTTAATAATGTTACTTGTTTTATTAAATCTAACCTAATTAATGACTATGACTAATTTATCCTTTTACTACCAGAATGTAAGAGGGCTGCGCACGAAATCTCACGACTTTCATTCTAACGTATTAGATTGTAATTACCATGTTGTCTGTTTGTCGGAGACTTGGTTCAACGATGGTTTTCATAGTAGGGAGTATTTTGATGAACGTTTTACAGTACATAGATGCGATAGGGACGAGGCGGCTAGCGGAGCGGAGTGTGGTGGCGGAGTGCTGATTGCGACCCACCGGGAGTTGGCGGCGGAGAGGCGCGCATGGCCCGTGCCGGCCCGCGCCCGCTCCCAGTGCCTGTGGATTGCGATACCTATTCGGGCTCGAACATCTAAGTACCTAAATATCGCATGCTTCTATTCGCCTCATGGAGATTGTCATACTGATTGTTTATCCGAGTTTTTCACCATTTGCCAGGATCTTGTTCTGAGTAATCCTAACGATATATTTCTCTTAGTGGGTGACTTCAATATAACTTACGCTGACTGGATTTTCAGTAAATCGAATTCAAATTTAGTTCTGAACTTGAATACAAATTCTAGCCCTAGGGTGTGTCTTATCTCAGATTTTTTATCTCTAACTAATCTTAAACAATATAATTCCATTAAAAATAAATATAGTAGGTTATTAGATCTTGTTATAAGTAGCATGCCTTGTTTGGTCAGAGAATGTCTAAATCCGCTCACTCCTATAGATCATGACCATCATAATGCCTTGGAATTTGAACTTGACACTCAGCCATTCATAACCTTAGGGTCATCTCCTGCCTTATTGCCAAATTTTAACTTAGCTAATTATGATCTAATAAATAACGCACTCTCTCGTGTTGATTGGGACAGCCAGTTAAGTGACTTATATACTGAAGAAGCTACAAATACCTTTTATAATATTATAAATGATCTCATTAGCTTACATGTACCTTTCCGCTCTTCCTCACAATCTAGAAAGTATCCTGTTTGGTATTCCAAAAGTTTAATTAAGCTGGAGCGCGAGAAGCAGAAATATCACAAGAAGTATAAGGTTTACGGCAGTCAATACGATTATCACACATTTTCTATCTTGAGAAAAAGGCTAAAGAAACTTGAGCGTGAATCTTATCGTAAGTATATTAGTTACTCTGAACATAAAATCAAAGTGTGCCCAAAATATTTCTGGACTTACATAAAGAGTGTTTCCTCATGTAATGACATACCACACAAGATGAGCTTAGGTGACATTTCGGCTAACATTGGCTCCGAAATCTGTGATCTCTTTAATAGGCACTTTGGCTCCGTATTTGAGCCAGCTGCGCGCTTGTCCCGCGATTCTTTGACTTTACCCCCTCCTTCTTGTACTGTAGTTGACATAAACTCTATTAACATTGATTTAAAACTGGTATTCAAATATCTAAGCGGTATTAATTCTAATAAGGGAGCTGGCCCCGATGGGCTTCATCCTTTATTCATTTCTAAATGTGCCGAGCATCTTTCAGCCCCCATAACAATTTTATTTAAAAAGTCTTTGAGTGAGGGGTGTATGCCTATCGTTTGGAAGCGGGCTCTAATCACTCCTATTCCAAAAGGAGATGATCCGTATAGTATTACTGATTATCGACCCATATCTAAATTATGTTCACTAGCAAAAATTTTTGAAAAGATTGTCACCGATCAACTATCTCGACTTGTTTCGCATCATATATCTGGGGCTCAACATGGTTTTCGTAGTGGTCTGAGTGTTGATACTAATCTCTTAACATTTACTGAGCTCTCCTCAGCAAAGCTTGGAGAAAATGGAATAGGCAGCCCTGTACCTGCATATTGGCGACCGACTGTAATGCTCCTTGAAGTGCGGGCTCGTAGTCGGTCACAATATGATCAGGCCGGGGGTTTCCTGCAGCCTCCCAGATGCGCCACAGGACTGCCTCATACAAGGCCCGTTTTCTGTTGTGCATCAGCACAAACACGGGATGGAAAAAGTAGCCCGCTACTGCTGGCTACTTGAATCAAAAGATTCAAGTAGATGCCGTGTATACCGATTTTTCAAAAGCTTTTGATAAAATTAGCCACTTTACGTTGCTTTCCAAACTCTGGAACTTTGGTATACACGGTGATCTTTTCCGTTGGATTCTCTCCTACCTGGAGAATAGAATGCAAGCAGTTGCACTAAAGGGTTTCGTCTCCGATTATAAGACTATTAGCTCGGGGGTCCCACAAGGGTCTCATTTGGGACCTCTACTTTTTATTTTATATGTCAACGACATTGGATCTGCCATTAAACACTCTGAATTTCTCTTTTATGCTGACGACGCTAAAATTTTCAAAAACATATCAAACATCGATGACTGTCTTCTACTCCAAAGTGATATAAATAGTATGTTAAGTTATTGTACAGAAAACAATCTGTTCTTGAATCCTAAAAAATGTTACACTATATCTTTTACTAGGAAACTTCGAAAAACAGATTTCGATTATAGCATCAGCGACACCAAACTTGCTAAGGTTGATGAAATCCGTGACCTCGGTATAACTTTGGATTCTCGGCTCAGTTTTGTTCCTCACATAAACATAATAGTTAATAATGCCTATAAAAAACTTGGTTTTATCCTGCGGATGGGTAAGCCTTTCAACTTAGCAAGCTCATACAAGATTCTTTATTTTAGCTATGTTAGAAGTATACTAGAATTTGCCAGTTCTGTCTGGAACCCTTTCTTTCAAATTCATATTGATAGAATTGAAAAAAATCAGAACAAGTTCCTCAAATCTCTTGACTATCGTGTGCGCCATGCCTTCGATAATTATAAAATGTGCTCCTCACGTTATAATATACCTTCACTTGAGATACGTCGCAAGGTGACAGATGCCTTAACTCTATATAAAATTGTAAATAATGTTACCGACTGTCCAGTCTTATTACAGAGTGTGGGATTTCGTGTGCCTAACCCTCGTCTTAGAAATAGAAAACACCTATTAGTTGTTCCTTCAAGTAGTACTAACTATACTGGTAATTCGTTTGTCCGTAGAACCTCTAAAGTTTATGATGAAAGCTTTTCTGATTTAGATCTTTTTAATATGTCTCTTAATGTGTTTAAGCAAAGTGCCACTAAAATTTTAAATAGTGATGGTGAAATTATGTAAGTAGGTTGATTAATTTGTTTTGTGCATTTTTTATGTAAAATTCAAACTAGTAATTAATCGAAACTGTAGGTTTATTTTAACACCATAACTTTAACTTTTTCGTAAGTAATTTTGCTAACTGTTTGTTTCGTTAATATACAAATAAATAAATAAATAAATAGTATATTATAGTATATTATTTTATCTACATAATATGAATCTCAATAACGATAGCTTCTTGTCGTGTGCGTCTAGCGATGAATTTGTAAGTGCAGAAAGTGACATTTCCAGTGTGGAAGAACCACTTTCTGTCAAACTCAGAACTGTCTTTAGTGGGTCTGGGAGGAATCTGAACATTGTGCACATCAATGCTCAGAGCATTCACACGAGCTACACCGATCTTATCAAGGCTTTTAGTGACCAACATGTGGACGCTATCCTTGTCTCCGAGTCATTCCTGAAGCCTTCACTCTCCTCATCTATGTACTCTCTTCCAGGCTTCAGGCTCTACAGGAATGACAGAGTCGGGAAAGCGGATGGAGGTGTTGCTATTTACCTGCGTGCGGATATTCCGTGCAAGGTGATCAGCGCATCCCCTAGCCAGTACTCCGAGTCTGCCGAATATCTGTTCCTCGAAATTCTTCTTTATCACAATAAGGTGCTTCTTGGTGTTGTTTATAGCCCCTCTCTCCGTGTTGATTATTGCGACACCTTTGAATCTATTCTTAATTATTTGACCCCACTTTACGATGACACTCTCATTCTTGGGGATTTCAACACTTGTCTCCTCAAAAGCCAAGCTTAGGTCAATAGTAGATTCATACAATCTGCACATTTTGCCGCTTGCGGCCACCCAATCCCAGCCACATTGCTCGCCCTCTCTTCTTGACATCATAATCATTTCCAACCTGGATAAGGTGGCCACTCATGGTCAACTTAACTCACCTTTTTCTTTTCACGACCTCATTTACGTCTCATATAAAATTAGGTCCCCTAAGTGCAGAACCAAATTGATTGAAACTCGCAGCTTCAAGCCATCAACCTGGATTCCCTCCAGTCTGATGTTTCACTGGTCGATTGATCCCCTGTCATCTTGAGCGAGAGCGTTGATGACAAAATTCACAGCTTCAATACAATTGTCCTGGGACTTTACGACAAACATGCTCCCATTAAAAAAGTTAGCGCTGACCGAGGGGGCCAGCAACGCCATGTCTTCGGCGTAGCTGATGTTGTTGACCATCATTTATTTATTTATTTATTTATTTCATTATTTTAAGTCGGTGATTTGGTGCTGATTAAGGATGCGAACCTGCCATCACTGAGATGGAGACGAGGACGGATCGTCAATTTGTACACGGGTCGGGATGGCACGCCTCGATCAGCAGAAGTCAAGGTGGGGGACTCGGTCCTCAAGAGAGCGGTCGCAACACTTTCTCGCCTTCCTATTGATTAGGGACAGGTTCGGGCCTGTCCGGGCGGGTGACTGTTTAATATTTATGCTTCGGAACGCACCTCCTCTTGTTGCGCGACTCGGAACGGAAACGAAACCGCAGTTGTCACTCGTATCGAAACGAGAGGAGAAATTGGAGGTTATCTTTTCTCGTCGGGAGCACAAACATGTCTGCTCAGGCATCGGGCCATTGATTGTAATTCGGTGTAACAATTACCAAATACAGGCGTCGGGCCTGGTCGGAGTGCTCATCATAAACATCGTCGGGAAATAAGTAGATTCGGGTCAGCAGTTGAATGATCCGTGTTGATTGGACATCGTCGTATTGGACGGCGACTCCACGTGACGGCAGGCAGCACGCCGGCGACAGCGTCGGGCAGCGACGGCAAGGTTCGGTTCCTCTCCTATCCCAAAACTGTCTCCGATCCCGCATTCCTGTCTCGAATCGAGCTTTCGATCTCCGGTCTGCGACGACAAGGTCGGTAATAATTCAAGATCTTTTCTCCCGTGCTGGCATCAACCCACCCCCTCAAGATTCCACGCCGTTCGGCAGAGGCGTGGAATTAATCATTTTGGTAGCAGAGCGTGGTTTTCCTAGTAGGAAATCACCGATTCACGGAAGGTTGTAGGGTTGTTGCCACATTGTAGTTGGGAGAAAAGAATATCTCAGATTGGCCGGCAAGTCGGCTATGAGTCTGTGGTCGGTACCACAATTAAAGTTCATTTTCGGTTAGTGAAAGTATAAGTGTCAATTTGGTTAACAGTTATTATAAATTTTTAGTCGGAAACTACTGTTTGTGCGCATAAAAGATTGAACAGTCATTCTGCGAAGTAACTAGATTGTATTACTTGCGGTAGAACGTCGGGTTCTATAGTACTGCAGTGTTATTTCGGTTTACAGAGCAGGGTCAGGCTATTTAAGGGGTATTAAGCTGATTTTGCTGACCTCAAAAGAAGTGTGGGTCATATCGGTGGGGCCACTTCTAGAAAAATATGTTTTTTTTTATAATACCTTTTTGTGTGTTATTTGTATTGTACCATATGGTGGCATTCTCTAATTGATTTAGAGTGTATATTTATAAGGTGTATGTCCACAGGGCGACCATATTAAATATTGTTTAGGATTTAATTGTTTTAGTGGTTGCCTTGGTTTTTACAACTTAGTTTTAATTTCTGTGCCCAGCGCTGACGGGCAAGTGCTGGTCTCTGGCTGTGCTTAGTTCGGTAGTGAAGCATAGGACCAGAAACAATCGAATCGGTAACCATGGCACCTTCGCCCTTGACGGTACTGCGGTATGGTGTCCGTGAGGAGATGAGATGGCTCGCCCATACTCACAAGTATGTGGAGCGACCTGACATGGACGATGTCCTGCTCAAGCGTGTGGAGGACGCAATGACACGCGTCGGGAAGGTGTGTCGGCTGGCTGCGGAGGCTGAAGCCCTCGGGCTTACGGATGAAGCCTCGGTGGCTGCAGTGAAGCAGCTCTGAGCGGATGCTGACCAAGCGATGGAATGCTTGGGCGACATCGAGCGTCGCGCGGAAAAAATTAAGCGGTCGCGACGGAATGACCGCGGGGAAGGTAACGGAGACCCACCCCCTAAGGGTGTTGTTGGACGGCTGCCACACCTGGAGATTCCGGCCTTCGGTGGGGCAATTGATGAGTGGCCGGCATTCATCAATTTATTCGATAGTTTGGTCCACGGTCGGGACGACCTGGACAACGCCTACAAGTTGGCCCAACTATTGATGGCACTGCGGGGTGAACCGAAGGAGTTGGTCGGTCACCTAACGGTCACGGCGGGCAATTACGAGATAGCCCGGTCCATATTGTTTGACCGCTACCAACACAAACGGCGGTTGGTTGATGTGCAGCTGGGGAAGCTGTTTAGCATCCCAAGAGTAACCCGGGATGTTAACATCCGGGTACAGGTGCTCAACCCTGTGCTGGTGGCCACTAAGGCCCTTCAGAACCTTGGTCTGCCGGTAGACCAATGGTCATATATCGTGTTATATATGGTTTTGTCACGGTTGCCTGCAGCTGTTCAAAGTCGGTTTGAACAGCTGCATGGGGGCAGTAGCTCGGAACTGCCCACGCTCGTCCAATTAACGGATTTTTTGGAGGGTGAATGCAGGCGATGCGACACATTGGATTCGGAGGCCAGTGTGCAGCGCCAACCCGCGCGGATGCGGGAGGGGCCGCGCCCCCCACCCCCACGGGGGGATGGGCGGTCAAAACAATTTGGCGTTTTGAGTGCCGCGCCGTCGGGTGACGGCTGTGTGCACTGCGACAGTGCCGGTCATGAAGTGACCAGTTGCGCCAACTTTAAGGCGCTCGGTGTGGCTGCCCGCAGGAAGGTGGTCTTCCGCCACCGATTGTGTTTCGGTTGTTTGGGGCCGCACCCGCTGAGCGAGTGCTCACGCGCGTCCCCCTGTGAGTGCTGCGGTGGCAAGCACCACATCGTGTTGTGCCTGAACCGGTCAGGCCCTTCGGACGGTCACCAGGGCCGGACTCAGGTTGGTCGGTCACAGGGCCCAACCAGGGCCGGACCCAGTCCCCATCCGGGCAACGGGAGTCACCAACGGGGTGACTGGGGTACCCGCGGACGGGACCCCCCCGAGGGGAAGGGGGCAGCGCGGGGGGTAACAGGCGGGATAGCCGGGGTTCGGTCGCCACTGTCCAGGGTCAGCGAGGACTTCGGGCCGCTGGCACACCGCGTGTTACGGGCGGGAGTCAGATGACACCTATGAGTGGCGCGAAGGCTGGGAGCCCACCAACTTCTGCGCCACCCTGCCCGTCGCTCTGGGAGGCGAACAGGGAGGCGAACAGTCGGATGTCGCCCCCATTCCTAGAGCGCCCCAGGTTGGATCCGCTCTCCCCCCTCCATCCACGGTGGCCACCGGGCACACCGTTCACAGTCCGGTATGGTCGGGTACCGGGAGAGCGAGGGGCCTATTATGCGGGTTGGGACCCCCTGATGTACATGCGGTCTGATATGCCACCGGTGGCATATCAGCAGCCGAGTTACCAGGCCGACGGGGGTCCCAGCGGGTTCGGATCTCGCGGAGGTTCCCGCTAGGGACACGCCGCCCACTTACAAGGTGCCGCCACTCCACAGACGGTCATGCTCCCCACCGCCTCGGGGATAGCGTGGAGTTCGGACGGCAAATCTTGTGTGGCACGAGCACTATTGGACTCGGGGGCCCAGGGGTGCTTAGTCTCGTGCAACCTTGTAAGACGGTTGGGCATTTCGGTAAGGGAGTATCCACATTCCATTCGGGGAATTGGGAACACGGAAGTCGGTTCCGTTAAGGGAGTATGTCGGATTACACTCTCGTCACGGGTGGATTCATCGGTGAATCTGACGGTCACGGCATTAGTCATGCCTAATGTGATGGGCTCACACCCTCACGTACGGTTGTCGCCCTCGGTGCGACAGTTGGTCGCTGGGTTGTCACTGGCTGACCCGGAGTTCGATATTCCGGGCCCAGTAGACATTTTATTGTGTGTCGATGCCTTGGGATACCTGTTAATGCCAGGTGTCCACGTGTTGCAGGCGACTGGTCTGGTTTCGGTCAACACCAGACTGGGCCATGCGGTAATGGGTCCGGTCATGCCGGCTGCCCCACGCCTAGCGACTCGTAGTCCCTTATTCGTTCTGTACTCTCGGAGGTGATACAGAAGTTTTTGGAGGTGGAGGAACCACCTACGGTCCGCCGGTTGGACCCGGTTGGAGAAGAGTGTGAACAGTTTTATCGGAACAATACTGGTCGCCTTCGGTCAGGTCGTGGGTGTCACGCTCCGGAGTTGGTTGGACATCCCTTGTGGTGGGGTCCAAAATGGTTGACTCAAGCCGAATCGGATTGGCCAATGAGTCCACGCGTTACCACGGCGAACGGCGCCTTGACAGTCGATGTCTGTACGACGCAACCAGAGCCGGAAGAGGAGTTCAGCCTGCTGGAACGGTACAGCTCGCTCGACAAGCTGGTCAATGTGACCGCCTGGATCTGCCGATTTGCGCGGAATTGTCGGAATTCTGAGGCGCAACGAGTGCGGACACAGGTCCTGACACCACGGGAACGGAACCATGCGTTGTTCGCATTGGTACGGAACGTGCAGACGGTGCACTTTAAGTCCGAATTGGACATTCTGAGACGCGGACGCGTCCAACTGAAGGGAGCTGTGGCTCGGCTCAACCCGTTTATTGACCCTCAAGGATTGCTGAGGGTAGGAGGTCGGCTGCGGAATGCCAACCTGCCTTATGCGGCTCGCCACCCATTGTTACTCCCTAGGAAAGGGAAGTTGGTCGAACTGTTGATACAAGATCGACACATTCGGAATGGGCATATCGGATGCCACGCCTTGATGGCGTTTCTCCAGCGCGAGTTCTGGATTCTATCGGGACGACGCTTAGTGCGTAGCGTCGTTTTTCGGTGCCTGCCTTGTTATCGGGCCAAGGCGGCTACGATGCAGCCCCAGATGGGCGATTTGCCCTCGGATAGGGTTAACGAAATCCGGCCCTTTGCGGGTGTCGGAACGGATTTCGCGGGACCATTCATGGTCAAGTCTTCACAGCTACGGAACGCCAGATTAGTGAAGGCATACCTGTGCGTCTTTGTGTGCTTGGCCACGAAGGCAGTCCACTTGGAGGTGGTCAGTGACCTCACTACAGAGGCATTTATCGCATGTCTGGATCGGTTCGTCTCACGAAGGGGCCTCCCGACATTAATTCGTTCGGACAACGGCACAAATTTTGTCGGAGCCAGGCGATTTCTGCAGGAGGTCACTCAATTCCTGAACGGTAACCAGGATGCCATCGGTACGGCTTGCTCCCGACGAGGGATTGAATGGGTTTTCAGTCCGCCGGGATGTCCTCATTGGGGAGGAATATTTGAGGCTGCGGTTAAATCGGCTAAGTCGCACCTGACGAGGATCATCGGTGAGACCTCTCTACGCTTTGAAGAGCTTGCGACGCTGTTCTGTAAGATTGAAATGACACTGAACTCGCGTCCGTTGTGCCCGCTCAGTTCGGATCCAAATGATTAGGAAGCATTGACGCCGGGTCACTTCCTGATAGGTCAGCCCCTTAACGCCCTGCCAGAATACCCATTCGGTGATGTTAAGTTAAGTCGGTTAACTAGGCGGCAGATGTTGCTGCAGATGGCTCAAGATTTTTGGAAACGGTGGTCCCTTGAGTACTTGCACATCTTGCAGCAGCGCCTTAAGTGGACTGACCGGACGAGCCCCCCTCAAGTCGGTGATTTGGTGCTGATTAAGGATCCGAACCTGCCATCACTGAGATGGAGACGAGGACGGATCGTCAATTTGTACACGGGTCGGGATGGCACGCCTCGATCAGCAGAAGTCAAGGTGGGGGACTCGGTCCTCAAGAGAGCGGTCGCAACACTTTCTCGCCTTCCTATTGATTAGGGACAGGTTCGGGCCTGTCCGGGCGGGTGACTGTTTAATATTTATGCTTTGGAACGCACCTCCTCTTGTTGCGCGTCTCGGAACGGAAACGAAACCGCAGTTGTCACTCGTATCGAAACGAGAGGAGAAATTGGAGGTTATCTTTTCTCGTCGGGAGAACAAACATGTCTGCTCAGGCATCGGGCCATTGATTGTAATTCGGTGTAACAATTACAAAATACAGGCGTCGGGCCTGGTCGGAGTGCTCATCATAAACATCGTCGGGAAATAAGTAGATTCGCGTCAGCGGTTGAATGATCCGTGTTGATTGGACATCGTCGTATTGGACGGCGACTCCACGTGACGGCAGGCAGCACGCCGGCGACAGCGTCGGGCAGCGACGGCAAGGTTCGGTTCCTCTCCTATCCCAAAACTGTCTCCGATCCCGCATTCCTGTCTCGAATCGAGCTTTCGATCTCCGGTCTGCGACGACAAGGTCGGTAATAATTCAAGATCTTTTCTCCCGTGCTGGCATCAACCCACCCCCTCAAGATTCCACGCCGTTCGGTAGAGGCGTGGAATTAATCAACAACCATAAACAGTAGTCTTTCTGTCTGTATAATATCCCACAGTATACTTCAGACTCAAGATAGCGCTCTCATTGGATAGCCCAGGCCTAAACCCGAACTGTGCATCATGTAGCTATATAAATTTGTCCAGTTAAGTGTTCAGCAAACTGTCGAGAACTTTTGCGATAACGGTTGCAAGTGAGATCGGCCTGTAGTTAGACTTACTAGCTTCATCACCCGTTTTATTTTTAACTACCGGCACAACTATTGTTCTCAAAGGTCAGCTGGTCAGTATGAGTGACGCAAGCATAGTGTAAAAAACAATGCAAGCAACCTCGCAAGCAGATGAGGCCCAGCGTGATGAAGATGCTTATCACTGAGACCACCGTGTCCTGGTGACTTCCCTTTTTTCATATTTTTAAGTGCGCTCCGCACGTCTTTCGCCAGGAACATTACACTGGAATCACTACACGGAATCTCAGTGCTGGGCACTGAACCTGGCTCCAATGGGACCTTAACTGTAAAATGATCCTTAAATATATTCTGCAATATCTTTAGGATCCTCGACGCTCACAGGCAGGCTCGGCCTAGTACGTAGCTTATTTGAACTTTTCCAAAATTTACGAAAGACTTTTTTATTATGATGTGCAGCAATATCCATTATAATCCTGATCTTCGTTTTGTTGACACCATTTCAATCAATCATCAATTCAATGAAATCATTGAATGGAAATCAATTAGTCTTAATTTTTCGTTGCTGATATTAATGTAAAGTTCTTGCAATATGCAAGAACTCCGTGGTCTAATGGGTTTCATGCTTGCTTCTCACCCAGGATATGCAGGTTCGAATCCTGACCATGTACCAAGGAGATAATTAATTTATCTTAAGTACATTATCGGACGTTGAGTGTTTCGGATGACACGTTAAGCTGTAGGTCCCGGCTACTATCGTTTCTTGGTAGTAGTAGTCGTAAAACCCCACCATCAACCCGCACTGAGCCTGCGTGTTAGAGTATGGCTTAATCTTACTCGTATCCCGGTAAAGGCCTGTGCCCCTCGGTGGGGACATTAATGGGCTACATTTATATTTACATTTGTAAGGCTGTATTATGTTGTGGCTTTTAGATTTGTGACATTTACTTGTGTAATTATCAAATAGATTAGAATTGGTTTTGACAAAAGTGTCTACCTCGTAAATGTATAATGAAATGAGGGAAACGTCAATATATTTATTTATATCTCTGGGACAAAAGCCACATAACGACCATATAAATATGTTTTGTGCTATTAGGTCATTTTCTTACCCGTTTACCCCAAAACATTATTCCAAATCGCACAATGGAGTGTCTACGTATCCATTGTTAGCTAATAATACTGCATCGTTACCGACCGTCTTCGAAAGTTTGTACAATTCATATGAAAATTTATTATTTTTTTTTACATACATACATAGGTATACATATATATGGTCACGCCTTTTTCCCGGAAGAGGGGTAGGCAGAGACCAAAGACCTCCACCTGCTACGATCCTAGCATACATCTCTCGCTTCCTCAACATTCATAAGTCTCTTCATGCAAGCTCGCCGGTTACGGCGGTTACTACCTTGAGGTACACAGCGCTGTAATTCTCTCAGGTCTGAGACGTCATCCTGTTCAGTTTTCAAAATTCATAATGCTTTATTAAGAAGAAGAGAATATAAGAATAAGAATAATTTTATTGTTCAAAATAACAGGGGTTAACATATTTTAGGTCCCTGCCTCCCAAAGTAGGAAAAACCTGTATCATGGGAGACAGTTACTTCCCAGTGGGAAAATATTTTATTTTGTGCATAAATCTAAAAATAGTTAAGTACCTAGTACTTAACTATTTTTTGATTTATGCATCATCATCAAAAGATGTAAATCTGCAGAAAAATATACATATACAAAAATATACAGTATTAAAACAAATTAGGGTACAAATCGGTGGGTATAATACTAACTGTAACTACATTAATACTTAACTGTAATTATTATAAAGAGAGTGTGTAGTGTGATGTGAATGTAGAGAATAAATGTAGAGTGTAGTGTGTGTGTGTTAATTTTGTGTGTGTTGTGCATGTGGAGTTGGTGAAAGAAATGAGGGGGATAATGAGTAATAAGTAAGTATGTAAGTAAGATAATAAGTATGGAATCAAGGTAATTTTGTATTTTGGTTTCCTAATTTGGAATGTCAAGAAGCATCTCCGTGTCTCCATAATAGAGCCTCAGCAGCCATTTTTAATAAATGGTTTGCAGATTGTTTTGGTAGTTGATATAGCTCGACGTCCCTGCTTATTTTGTTGTAGAGATGAAGGCCGGTGATATAATGCTGCCTTTGAGCATGAGCGGTTTTACAGCTTTCTATCTCAAACACTCTGTCTTTTCTCCGCTTTAGGAGTAGCAAAGGATCGTATGGGCCTGTTGGATGAAAAGTTGCCTTACCGAGAGCATTTTGCACTCATTTTAGAGTAATTCAGTGGGGTACCTGAAAGGCTTTTTTAGAAGTACTTTAAGGACAGCTCTTTGAGCCCTTTACATATAATTAGTGTTTTTGGTGCGCCACCCCAAGCCGCTTTGCAATAAGATATAATTGACTGGGCTAAAGCATAATACACTGTATACAAAACATTTTCGTCTGCTGACGGTCTAAGCATTTTGAAGATATAAATGAGCTTTCTGGTGCGACTTGTTAAATTAATTATATGTGGCTGCCATGAGAGAGTATCGTCTATAATTACCCCTAAGTATTTATCTTTATCCACTCTGTTGAGCGACGGGCAAGAACAGTTTGAGTGACTAAATTCGCTAATGTTGCATTTGTTGTGTGCTCAAACATTAAAAGAACCTTGAGGTGGTTTTCTCGAGGAGGTCTGTGAAAAGGTGAGATACATAGTTTTGTCAACATTTAGAGTAAGAAGGTTAGCGACGAGCAATTTCATGACTACCTCGAGAGATACCTCTGCGTTTATCCTGGTTGTATTCCAGGTTTAACCCTCAACTAGGAGAGCAGTATCATCGGCGTAAGTGACAATATTGCAGTTGGGTATAGAAAGTCTGCACAGATAGTTGAGGTATAAAAGAAATAGTGTGGGGCCCAAGATACTTCCCTGGGGGATAATGTAAGACAAAGCGATATCATCACTTAGGTGATTCTCTATTTTTACTCTCTAAATACGTTTGGTGAGATAATCTCTGAAAATGTCTAGAGCATGTCCTCTTATAGTAGCAGAACTTAATTTATTTATTTTTATTTATTTATTTGTATATTAACGAAACAAACAGTTAGCAAAATTACTTAAGAAAAAGTTAAAGTTATGGTGTTAAAATAAACCTACAGTTTTGATTAATTACTAGTTCAATTTGAATTTTTACTGATCGTCAGCGTTTGAATTTTACATAAAAAATTCACAAAACAAATTAATCAACCTACTTACATAATTTCACCATCACTATTTAAAATTTTAGTGGCACTTTGCTTAAACACATTAAGAGACATATTAAAAAGATCTAAATCAGAAAAGCTTCCATTATAAACTTTAGAGGTTCTACGGACAAACGAATTACCAGTATAGCTAGTACTACTTGAAGGAACAACTAATAGGTGTTTTCTATTTCTAAGACGAGGGTTAGGCACACGAAATCCCACACTCTGTAATAAGACTGGACAGTCGGTAACATTATTTACAATTTTATATAGAGTTAAGGCATCTGTCACTTTGCGACGTATCTCAAGTGAAGTGAAGGTAACGTGAAGAGCACATTTTATAATTATCGAAGGCATGGCGCACACGATAGTCAAGAGATTTAAGGAACTTGTTCTGAATTTTTTCAATTCTATCAATATGAATTTGATAGAAAGGGTTCCAGACAGAACTGGCAAATTCTAGTATACTTCAAACATAGCTAAAATAAAGAATCTTGTATGAGCTTGCTAAGTTGAAAGGCTTACCCATCCGCAGGATATAACCAAGTTTTTTATAGGCATTATTAACTATTTTGTTTATGTGAGGAACAAAACTGAGCCGAGAATCCAAAGTTATACCGAGGTCACGGATTTCATCAACCTTAGCAAGTTTGGTGTCGCTGATGCTATAATCGAAATCTGTTTTTCGAAGTTTCCTAGTAAAAGATATAGTGTAACATTTTTTAGGATTCAGGAACAGATTGTTTTCTGTACAATAACTTAACATACTATTTATATCACTTTGGAGTAGAAGACTGTCATCGATGTTTGATATGTTTTTGAAAATTTTTGCGTCGTCAGCATAAAGGAGAAATTCAGAGTGTTTAATGGCAGATCCAATGTCGTTGACATATAAAATAAAAAGTAGAGGTCCCAAATGAGACCCTTGTGGGACCCCCGAGCTAATAGTCTTAGAATCGGAGACGAAACCCTTTAGTGCAACTGCTTGCATTCTATTCTCCAGGTAGGAGAGAATCCAACGGAAAAGATCACCGTGTATACCAAAGTTCCAGAGTTTGGAAAGCAACGTAAAGTGGCTAATTTTATCAAAAGCTTTTGAAAAATCGGTATACACGGCATCTACTTGAATCTTTTGATCCATAGAATTAAGTAAGAATTCAGTAAATGTTAAGAGATTAGTATCAACCCTCAGACCACTACGAAAACCATGTTGAGCCCCAGATATATGATGCGAAACAAGTCGAGATAGTTGATCGGTACAATATTTTCAAAAAATTTTGCTAGTGAACATAATTTACATATGGGTCGATATTCAGTTATACTATACGGATCATCTCCTTTTGGAATAGGAGTGATTAGAGCCCGCTTCCAAACGATAGGCATACACCCCTCACTCAAAGACTTTTTAAATAAAATTGTTATGGGAGCTGAAAGATGCTCGGCACATTTAGAAATGAATAAAGGATGAAGCCCATCGGGGCCAGCTCCCTTATTAGAATTAATACCGCTTAGATATTTGAATACCAGTTTTAAATCAATGTTAATAGAGTTTATGTCAACTACAGTACAAGAAGGAGGGGGTAAAGTCAAAGAATCGCGGGACAAGCGCGCAGCTGGCTCAAATACGGAGCCAAAGTGCCTATTAAAGAGATCACAGATTTCGGAGCCAATGTTAGCCGAAATGTCACCTAAGCTCATCTTGTGTGGTATGTCATTACATGAGGAAACACTCTTTATGTAAGTCCAGAAATATTTTGGGCACACTTTGATTTTATGTTCAGAGTAACTAATATACTTACGATAAGATTCACGCTCAAGTTTCTTTAGCCTTTTTCTCAAGATAGAAAATGTGTGATAATCGTATTGACTGCCGTAAACCTTATACTTCTTGTGATATTTCTGCTTCTCGCGCTCCAGCTTAATTAAACTTTTGGAATACCAAACAGGATACTTTCTAGATTGTGAGGAAGAGCGGAAAGGTAAATGTAAGCTAATGAGATCATTTATAATATTATAAAAGGTACTTATAGCTTCTTCAGTATATAAGTCACTTAACTGGCTGTCCCAATCAACACGAGAGAGTGCGTTATTTATTAGATCATAATTAGCTAAGTAAAAATTTGGCAATAAGGCAGGAGATGACCCTAAGGTTATGAATGGCTGAGTGTCAAGTTCAAATTCCAAGGCATTATGATGGTCATGATCTATAGGAGTGAGCGGATTTAGACATTCTCTGACCAAACAAGGCATGCTACTTATAACAAGATCTAATAACCTACTATTTTTATTTTTAATGGAATTATATTGTTTAAGATTAGTTAGAGATAAAAAATCTGAGATAAGACACACCCTAGGGCTAAAATTTGTATTCAAGTTCAGAACTAAATTTGAATTCGATTTACTGAAAATCCAGTCAGCGTAAGTTATATTGAAGTCACCCACTAAGAGAAATATATCGTTAGGATTACTCAGAACAAGATCCTGGCAAATGGTGAAAAACTCGGATAAACAATCAGTATGACAATCTCCATGAGGCGAATAGAAGCATGCGATATTTAGGTACTTAGATGTTCGAGCCCGAATAGGTATCGCAATCCACAGGCACTGGGAGCGGGGGCGGGCCGGCACGGACCATGCGCGCCTCTCCGCCGCCAACTCCCGGTGGGTCGCAATCAGCACTCCGCCACCGCACTCCGCTCCGCTAGCCGCCTCGTCCCTGTCGCATCTATGTACTGTAAAACGTTCATGAAAATACTCCCTACTATGAAATCCATCGTTGAGCCAAGTCTCCGACAAACAGACAACATGGTAATTACAATCTAATACGTTAGAATGAAAGTCGTGAGATTTCGTGCGCAGCCCTCTTACATTCTGGTAGTAAAAGGATAAATTAGACATAGTCATTAATGAGGTTAGATTTAATAAAACAAGTAACATTATTAAGAGCCTCTTTCAGACGGTTTGCAGTACCCAAAGCAACACTTATAAGCAGGGTATGTAGGTTATAAAGATAGTTAAATAAGTAGGTACAACCAATACAAGCTACTAGTACTAATGGTGAGTAAGCATAACAAGTTACATGAATAAGGGTCTCCTTCAGATGGTTTGCAGTACCTAAGGAAAATCTAACAAGAGAGGTATTTAGGTAATAAAGATGGTTAAATAAGTAGGTACAATCAATATAAGCTACTAGTACTAATGGTATAAAAGCGTAACAAGTTACTAGGTGCAAAAATAATAAATTAGGTTTTAAAGGTAAAGGTTTAACATAAGTGGTTGTTTTTACATTAATTTTTTGTGCATGTATAAAAGCGTAACAAGTTACTAGGTGCAAAAATAATAAATTAGGTTTTAAAGGTAAAGATTTAACATAAGTGGTTGTTTTTACATTAATTTTTTGTGCATGTGTAACGCAATTTTGTCACTTAATGAGGTTTTTAACATCGTCTTGAGATCGGATCGTAACTATACGGGGATTAGCAGATTTGCGGGCCTTGATAACGCCATTTGCACACCAGACATTAATGAAATTGTGCTTTGTTTTCAAGGTTCTTGCCTCCTTGAACAATAATTTGTTTGCAGGCGTAAGATGTTCATTCACAAATATGTTACTTGGGGTACCGGGAATACCTAGTTGGGCCGAGGTGACTCCACGTCTGGAACGAACCGCACTAATGAAATCCATCTTGCAGCGACGTCGAGTAAAACGCACGATGATGTTTGGAAAGCGGGGAGAACCTGAATCCCCAGCCTCGACGTTAGCATCAGAGGATGATGGCGTAGGTAAAAACATTCGCACACGGTGCACAAAGTCAACGTCGCGCTCGTCAAGTTTGAAACCGACAAAAAAACACAAGTCGTGCAGGATACTATTAAGGTTTTCTCCAGGTTTCATGGGCACACCAATAAGCTCGACATTATTTAGACGCGCATATTGATCACGTGCATTGAGTTCCACCTCCAGAGCCAGGATTTTGACGTTTGCATCAGCCACAGTTTTTTCCATATTTTCGACGAGTGAGAGACGCTTTTTGAACTCGTCAAGGCGCTTGGCAAGGTTGTCGATGCAGGTCACTAGCTGAGACTTCATCGAGATTATTTCCTTCATGATGTTAGACAGCGTCGGCGAGCCCGAGCCACCACCCCAGGCCGTGGCATCGGTTACGCAACTTGCACATTGCCACGAGGATTTCTTCTCTAACGGCATGCGCCTGTACTTGCTTTCGGTTAAACATGCGCAATCAAAGTGCAGCAATCTCGCACAAGAAGAGCATGATACGCCATCCGTCACCTCGTCGGAACACTTGGGACAAACACTAGATGTTTAATTTCCCACGCCTGCCGAACGGCGTGGAATCCTGAGGGGGATGTGCCTTTGGCCGCACCTTTGTCTCCGTAGACAGGAGATCGAAGGCTCGATTCGAGACAGGGATTCGGGAAAGGGGACACAGTTGGGATAGGATATGGATTGAACCCTTGCCGTCGCTGTCCGACGCCGTCGCCGGCGCGCTGCTGGCGGCACGTGGAGTCGCCGCCGATACGACTATGTGCTTCACAACACAAATTACTTGACCGCTGACGCGAATCTAATTACAATCAATAGCCCGACGCTATGAGATAGTTTTACACTCCGACCAGGCCCGATGCCTGTATGATAATTGGTACACCGAAATACCATCAATGCCACGGGGCCCGAGCCGCCATGTTATTCTCCCGATGAGACAAGACAAAAAGTAAAGATAACCTCCAATTTTACATCTCGTTCCGATACGAGTGACATCTGCGGTCCGTTTCCGCTAGTGATGTCTCGATTACTCGCGATCGATTCGCGCAACAAAAACCGGTGCGTTTCCGACGCATAAATATTAAACAGTCACCCGCCCGGACAGGCCCGAACCTGTCCCTAATCAATAGGAAGGCGAGAAAGTGTTGCGACCGCTCTCTTGAGGACCGAGTCCCCCACCCTGACTTCTGCTGATCGAGGCGTGCCATCCCGACCCGTGTACAAATTGACGATCCGTCCTCGTCTCCATCTCAATGATAGCAGGTTCGCATCCTTAATCAGCACCAAATCACCGACTTGAGGGGAGCTCGTCCGGTCAGTCCACTTAATGCGCTGCTGCAAGATGTGCAAGTACTCAAGGGACCACCGCTTCCAAAAATCTTGAGCCATCTGCTGCAACATCTGCCACCTAGTTAACCGACTTAACTTAACATCACCGAATGGGTATTCTGGCAGGGCGTTAAGGGGCTGACCTATCAGGAAGTGACCCGGCGTCAACGCTTCCAAATCATTTGGATCCGAACTGAGCGGGCACAACGGACGCGAGTTCAGTGTCATTTCAATATTACAGAACAGCGTCGCAAGCTCTTCAAAGCGTAGAGAGGTCTCACCGATGATCCTCGTCAGGTGCGACTTAGCCGATTTAACCGCAGCCTCAAAAATTCCTCCCCAATGAGGACATCCCGGCGGGCTGAAAACCCATTCAATCCCTCGTCGGGAGCAAGCCGTACCGATGGCGTCCTGGTTACCGTTCAGGAATTGAGTGACCTCCTGCAGATATCGCCTGGCTCCGACAAAATTTGTGCCGTTGTCCGAACGGATTAATGTCGGGGGGCCCCTTCGTGAGACGAACCGATCTAGACAAGCGATAAATGCCTCTGTAGTGAGGTCACTGACCACCTCCAAGTGGACTGCCTTCGTGGCCAAGCACACGAAGACGCACAGGTATGCCTTCACTAATCTGGCGTTCCGTAGCTGTGAAGACTTGACCATCAATGGTCCCGCGAAATCCGTTCCGACACCCGCAAAGGGCCGGATTTCGTTAACCCTATCCGAGGGCAAATCGCCCATCTGGGGCTGCATCGTAGCCGCCTTGGCCCGATAACAAGGCAGGCACCGAAAAACGACGCTACGCACTAAGCGTCGTCCCGATAGAATCCAGAACTCGCGCTGGAGAAACGCCATCAAGGCGTGGCATCCGACATGCCCATTCCGGATGTGTCGATCCTGTATCAACAGTTCGACCAACTTCCCTTTCCTAGGGAGTAACAACGGGTGGCGAGCCGCATAAGGCAGGTTGGCATTCCGCAGCCGACCTGCTACCCTCAGCAATCCTTGAGGGTCAATGAACGGGTTGAGCCGAGCCACAGCTCCCTTCAGTTGGATGCGTCCGCGTCTGAGAATGTCCAATTCGGACTTAAGGTGCACCGTCTGCACGTTCCGTACCAATGCGAACAACGCATGGTTCCGTTCCCGTGGTGTCAATACCTGTGTCCGCACTCGTTGCGCCTCAGAATTCCGACAATTCCGCGCAAATCGGCAGATCCAGGCGGTCACATTGACCAGCTTGTCGAGCGAGCTGTACCGTTCCAGCAGGCTGAACTCCTCTTCCGGCTCTAGTTGCGTCGTATAGACACCGACTGTCAAGGCGCCGTTTGCCGTGGTAACGCGTGGACTCATTGGCCAATCCGATTCGGCTTGAGTCAACCATTTTGGACCCCACCACAAGGGATGTCCAACCAACTCCGGAGCGTGACACAATCGACCTGACCGAAGGCGACCAGTATTGTTCCGACAAGACTGTTCACACTCCCCCTCAACCGGGTCCAACCGGCGGACCGTAGGTAGTTCCTCCACCTCCAAAAACCTCTGTATCACCTCCGAGAGTACAGAACCGAATAAGGGACTACGAGTCGCTAGGCGTGGGGCAGCCGGCATGACCGGACCCATTACCGCATGGCCCAGTCTGGTGTTGACCGAAACCAGACCAGTCGCCTGCAACACTTGGACACCTGGCACCAACAGGTGTCCCAAGGCATCGACACCCAATAAAATGTCTACTGGGCCCGGAATATCGAACTCCGGGTCAGCCAGTGACAACCCAGCGACCAACTGTCGCACCGAGGGCGACAACCGTACGTGAGGGTGTGAGCCCATCACATTAGGCATGACTTATTCCGTGACCGTCAGATTCACCGATGAATCCACCCGTGACGAGAGAGTAATCCGACATACTCCCTTAACGGAACCGACTTCCGTGTTCCCAATTCCCCGAATGGAATGTGGATACTCCCTTACCGAAATGCCCAACCGTCTTACAAGGTTGCACGAGACTAAGCACCCCTGGGCCCCCGAGTCCAATAGTGCTCCCGCATCCGCGCGGGTTGGCGCTGCACACTGGCCTCCGAATCCATGGTGTCGCATCGCCTGCCTTCACCCTCCAAAAACTCCGTTAATTGGACAAGCGTGGGCAGTTCCGAGCTACTGCCCCCATGCAGCTGTTCAAACCGACTTTGAACAGCTGCAGGCAACCGTAACAAAACCATATATAACACAATATATGACCATTGGTCTACCGGCAGACCAAGGTTCTGAAAGGCCTTAGTGGCCACCAGCACAGGGTTGAGCACCTGTACCCGGATGTAAACATCCCGGGTTACTCTTGGGATGCTGAACAGCTTCCCCAGCTGCGCATCAACCAACCGCCTTTTGTGTTGGTAGCGGTCAAACAATATGACCCCGGCAATCTCATAATTGCCCGCCGTAACCGTTAGGTGACCGACCAACTCCTTCGGTTCACCCCGCAGTGCCATCAATAGCTGGGCCAACTTGTAGGCGCTGTCCAGGTCGTCCCGACCGTGGACCAGGCTATCGAACAAATTGATGAATGCCGGCCACTCATCAATTGCCCCACCGAAGGCCGGAATCTCCAGGTGTGGAAGCCGTCCAACCACACCCTTAGGGGGGGTTCTCCGCTACCCTCCCCGCGGTCATCCCGACGCGACCGCTTAATTTTTTCGGCGCGACGCTCGATGTCGCCCAAGCACTCCATCGCTTGGTCAGCATCCGCGCAGAGCTGCCTCACTGCAGCCACCGAGGCCTCATCCGTAAGCCCGAGGGCTTCAGCCTCGGCAGCCAGCCGACACACCTTCCCGACGCGTGTCATTGCGTCCTCCACACGCTTGAGCAAGACATCGTCCATGTCGGGTCGCTCCACATACTTGTGAGTATGGGCGAGCCATCTCATCTCCTCACGGACACCATATCGCAGTACCGTCAAGGGCGAAGGTGCCATGGTTACCGATTTAATTGTTCCTGGTCCTATGCTTCACTGCCGAACTAAGCACAGCCAGATACCAGCACTTTCCCGTCAGCGCTGGGCACAGAAATTAAAACTAAGTTGTAAAACCCAAGGCAACCACTAAACAATTAAATCATAAACAATATTTAATATGGTCGCCCTGTGGACATACACCTTATAATATACACTCTAAATCAATTAGAGAATGCCACCATGTGGTACAATACAAATAACACACAAAAGGTTATTATAAAAAAACTATTTTTCTAGCAGTGGCCCCTCCGATAGGAACCACACTTCCTTTGAGGTCAGCAAAATCAGCTTAATACCCCTTAAATAGCCCGACCCTGCTGTGTAAACCGAAATAACACTGTAGGACTATAGAACCCGACGTTCTATCGCAAGTAATACAATCTAGGCTTCGCAGAATGACTGTTCAATCCTTTATGCGCACAAACAGTAGTTTCCGACTACAATTTATAACAACTGTTAACTAAATTGGCACTTATACTTTCACTTACCGAAAATGAACTTTAATCGTGGTATACCGACCACAGACTCATTGCCGACTTGAGCCAATCTGGGATATTCTTTTCTCCCAACTACAATGTGACAAAGGCAATTCTACCGTGAATCGATGATTTCCCACTAGGAAACCGCGCTTCTGCTACCAAAATGCCACGGGGCCCGAACCGCCATGTTATTCTCCCGATGAGACAAGACAAAAAGTAAAGATAACCTCCAATTTTACATCTCGTTCCGGTACGAGTGACATCTGCGGTCCGTTTCCGCTAGTGATGTCTCGATTACTCGCGATCGATTCGCGCAACAAAAACCGGTGCGTTTCCGACGCATAAATATTAAACACTAGACATTTTATGTTGCTATTAGGTTATGTGGACGGTGTCGACGCTATGTTAAACGCAGTAAGGGCTAGAATCAAGAGAACGCGCGACACGGTAGGTAAAGTCGTGCAGCGTCGACGGAGCCGCGATGACAACTGATTTATATATTAATAGGGGTATTAATACAGTGTCGAAGGCTTTTTTCAGGTCAAGAAAGATGCCAACGCACTTATAACAAAGGCTCCGTAAATATTTTTCTGCTTTTGTGTCTAAAGTGCATAATATCTACAACAAATAGTTTGTTGAGAACCCTTAAGTGATTAAGCAATTAAAAAACATTGAATTACAGTGAAATATGAAGAGAAACACAGTTCAAACACAAGAAATAAAGTAACGCCAACAGACATAAAAATTTGAACAACAAAGTGAAGGGACACAAAATACAATAACTGGGACAGTGATCTGTGACTATACAAACAAATAAACGTGAAATACAGGACAATATAGTGCTTTTTAATCTAATAAATTGTTAAAAGTAACCTAAACATCGATTTAATTTTCACAACAACGACGTGTCGTGCCATCTGTTGACGAGTAGCGGCCGAATACGACAGTAACGCCATCTACAAATACGGGTAGCGCCACCGACACTTCTTGTTACTAACCAGCAGAGGCGCCACCGTGAAGGTGTTTTCCCGTTCAAACTCAGCACATAGAAGTGAGGAACTTGAAAAATACGCTTCAGTGGAATTACGCGTAAAATCACGGAAAACACAAGAACACAGTGCTGAAATCAAAACAAACATACAAGACAAAAAGTGAACAGAATTTTGAAAAGCCAACCAACAGTAGAAACAGTGATAAAATGTGCATAATATCAAAAAAGTGACAACAGCCGTTACGATCCAATAAAATAGAGGGCGCCACCCACCATCAATAAAATAGAGGGCGCCACCAACCATCAATAAAATAAAAGAAGCCGCCGGCAAACGACTCGCACACACATTTATCACCACCAGTACTACAAGAACGCCAGTAGTACCTAACAAAGATGTTGTGCAAAGAATGCAGAAAATTCATATACCCCAACGAGTCCATTACTTGTATAAAATGTGAAAACCTTTTTCACCACAACTGTTTAAGCATAACGTCTGCCTATTACATGGCAAACATGGCAAGATGGAAGGGCTTTATATGCAATATATGTCAACAACAAAGTGAAATACAAGGCCCCCCAACACAGGACAAATCATCATCATCATCATCACCTTCAAACAACAGCCACATCGCCCCTCTTACTCCTGTCTCGGGAAATGAGAATGTCACAAAGAGATGGCCTCGTAAATTGATTCCAAGTCTTCATCAGCAAAATTGCTCTATCTTGGACCTCAGCTATCAAAGCATGCCTGATGAAATGGAGAGTGGGTAACAGATGGAAGATCTGAGAGAGAGCAACCATAAGCTACGTATGGAACTTGACGCTGCAAACTTGGAGGTAGACAAACTAAGCCTGGAAATATCCTCACTAAATAAGCTCCTAGTAGAGAAAAATAAGAAAATTGAGTTATACAAAGCTGTGGGTCTAGATGAATCTACAAGCGCACATAAACCATATCTAAGATTTTACTCTCCTCAATATCGTAAGATACAAATGGGATCTGCCCGGAAAACACCACTGAATTTCCTAAATTCAGTTGATAAACGGTCGTATTCCGGCGGAAAATCTGAGAAAATACTGCCGACACAGGACGCAATGACTACGCATAGCAAGCTAAACAGTTCAACAGGCAAGACTGTAGAGTTTCGGACTGAAAATGAATTAGCGTCAATACAAACATCGGTTGAGAAGAAATTGCGACAAGTCATGATCCCAGCAGATGAACAGATAATTAAAAGCCAAACAAGTCATCAAAACAGACCAACAATTAGACGAGTGATGATCTTGGGAGATGAACAAGGCAGAGGAATGTGTAGAATCCTACAAGAACAACTAGGGAGCCAGTATGTGGTAGAGTCGTTTATTAAGCCCTACGCTACCATGGACCACGTTCTGAGCACATCTCATTCGCTCTGCCAGACTTATGGAAGTAACGATATCATCATCATACTTGGAGGATCAAATGATAGAGATCCGCTGCGACTAAAATCTCTACTTTACTATAATTTGGGACGTCTCCTCCAATGTAAAGTGATACTCTGTAAACTTACTAAAGGTAAATACTTGAATGATAGTACAGTCAACTCATCTTTTAGGCATATATGCTCGCGATTTAGGCATACGACTTTTTTGGACATATGTAATGATGACTATAAATTTGTTGAGAGGAGTTTTGACAAAAAGCACGCATGTAGACAGCTATTAAGAGAGATTTTAAGGATAACCTATGCTTTGAAATTTTTCGATTACAAAAAATGTCACATAGATAGTATTGAATATAAGAATGATAATGAACGACAGAAGCTGTCTGTGTGTGGAAGTACCGGTGTAAATGCAATAGCTCAGACATGCTTGGTTACTCTGGCTGATAGGCAGACACAGACAGATTTTACGGTTTCCTCGGATCAAATCGCAGACATGGAGTTTTATAATTATACTACAGCAAATAAGATCAAATATATAAATAGCAATAATGTGACTGACAATGATAGCAATTTAAAAAATATTGATAATAATGCGAAACACTGTGATATTAATGATAAAAATTTAAATAATAATGTAAATGAAAATGATGATAATGAGAGAAACAAAAACAACATTTTTTTTCGTAAATAACTGTATAAATGTATTACACCAAAATATTGACGGCCTCATAAATAAATCGGACCTATTAACTGTACACTTAGAGGAGCAAATAACAAATGGAGTATCAGTTGATATTATAGGAATTACAGAAAACAATATGATTGACACCGATATCTACTCTTTGAATGTTGCAAATTACACACTGGCCACATATTCTGCCAGGAGCACACGAAGTGGCGGTGCTGCTATACTAGTAAAACAAGAACTTAAATATAATGCAATAGATTTAGTGGACTGTAATATTCCTAATATATTAGAATGCTGTGGTATCACACTAACTGAGCACAATATAAATTTATATGCGTATATAGAAAAGCGAAGTATGATACAAAGACTTATAACATCTTCTTTAACAACATAGATAAACTATTATCTAGACTTTGCCAAGGTAGGAGAAAAACTATTGTGTGTGGAGACTTTAATATAGATCGACTTAAACGTAATAGAGTCTCGATTTATTTCGAAGAAATGTTACAGAACTACAATCTAAAGCTCACATTCAATAAGCCAACACGTGTAAGCAGTGGCACATGTTTGGACAACTTCATCCATAATATCAAAGGCTGTAAGGGCGAGATAGTAGAGTTTGCGCTTTCAGACCATACAGGACAGTTACTAAAATGTCCAGTAAAACATTTCAACGTCCTCCAGAGTTGGTCAGTTTATAGACAAGACTACAGTAAAGATTACCTAAAGAAGTTCAAAGAGCACCTTTCAAGTCTCAGTTTCAGTGAGGTATTCAATAGCAACGATGCTAATGAGGCGTTTGCTGAGTTCCATAATACTTTTAAACTTTTGTATGATCTCTGTTTTCCTAAAATCAAGGTAAGGATCTCAAGCAACAAACGACCACAATGGGTATCAAAAGGTATCAAACAATGTACAAAAAGGAAGCGAGAGCTATTATGAAAATCTAGACTGCATCCAAACCAACAAAACAAACAAAGCTTTAAAACCTATTCAATAAGACTCAAAAAAATAATAAAATTAACGCAAAAGTCCCAAAACGAATATCAAATAAAAACATCAACTAATAAATCCAAAGCCACATGGAAAATAATAAATAATTATCACAACAATAAAACTAAACCAAAAAACTACATAAAACAAATAAAAATGGAAGATCATCTTATCACTGATCCACATGAAATTTCACAGTCATTTAATAACTTTTACATCGATCAGACATCACAACAACGTCAAGCAAATGCCACAAATAACCATATAAAGATGTCTTTCAACCCCAACTCATTATTCCTAAATCCGACTACTCCATACGAGGTATATCAAATAATAAAAAATCTAAAAGACACAAACAGTACTGGATATGACAATCTATGCACAAAAGTTATTAAATACGTATCGGATTTAATAGCACCGGTTTTGAGCAGTATATTTAACCTATCGATACAACAGGGTGTATTTCCAGAGAAGTTGAAAACTTCGATTATTAGACCGCTCTTCAAGAAAAAAGACCGTGAAGACATGAGTTTCTATAGACCAGTTGCGCTCATCCCCATAATATCAAAGATTTTCGAAAGAGTAATTTATAATAGTCTCTACCAATATTTTGAGAAAAAATGTCTATTCGCAAAGGAACAGAAGGGTTTTTGAAAGGGTAAGACGATCGACATGGCCATTTATGATTTCTTAATGCAGGTAGTGACGTGTTTAGATAAAAAAAATACCTATTTCAGCGTTGTACATGGACATGACGAAAGAATTCGACTTCGTCGACCATGAAACACTAATAAACAAACTGGATGTTTACGGTGTACGAGGTAATGTGCTTGAACTTATTAAAAGCTACCTGAGTGACAGAACACAGTTAACACAGATTTCCAGAATATGTCAGAAAACAAAAACAGAAAATCAATACATATCAGGCCCGAGAACGGTTAAATGTGGCGTACCACAAGGTAGCGTATTAGGACCACTACTATTCCTCATCTACATCAATGATCTCCCTATGTCAGTAAGTTACCCAATGGTATTATTTGCAGATGACAGTACGATGATTGCGGATTGTCGAGATGAAAATACATACGCATCTGAAATTAATAATTCCCTTAACGATATTATTGAATGGCTGAGCCGTAATAATCTGATAATCAATCTTGATAAAACTAACATAATGACATTTAAAAATAATTACAATCAAATAACAAACACTCTTGACATCCACTATAATAATAAAAAAATTGACAAAATAAATGTATTCAAATTCTTAGGACTTAATATTGACTCACATCTGACATGGAAACCACAAGTAGAGCATGTTTGCAAAAAACTAAGTCAGTTTTCCTAACTTCTATATATGCTTGCCAAAGTTACTGGGCAATCAGCTTTATTAACCGTGTATCATGCTTTTGTCGCCTCGACTTTAAGTTATGGCATTATTTTCTGGGGCAACTCAACCGACAAAGATAAAGCTTTTAGAGCACAAAAACGGTGTATAAGGGCAATTTGTAAATTGAAACCAACAGACAGTTGCGTTCTTCATTTTAGAATGTTAGGTATATTGACATGACATCATTATATATTTATGAAACTGCTGTATTTGTAAAAACAAACTGGTGCTTGTTTAAGAAAATGAATAGTAAAAGAGATACTAAATTAAGTGCACCTCCCCGCTCTACTGCTTTATTCAGCAAAAGTATATTTGGTATGGCGCCAAAAGTGTATAATAAGCTGCCTAAATCCATAAGAGACATTGAGCAACTTCATTCATACAAGGCTGGACTTAGATATTTCTTAATCAAAAAATCATACTATAAGTTAGAGGACTTCTTGGAGGACAAGTCAATCTAACGCAATATTATAAATATAATGATAGGTACATAAATAGTTAAGTAACATGACCAGAATAATAAATTTATTGTGAATAAAACTAATGCTCATTCACTCTTAGATGGGTGCTTACTTTTCTTTAATTTTAATTTTATGATAATTGTGTTGTATGTACATCATAACATTTGCACGTCTGCATGGCAGAATATAGCGAAACTAAGTGACATTATAAAATACCCGATGTACTCCTATATTCATGCAAATAAACATTACTTTACTTTACTTTACTTTACTTTACTATATTTTTATATAGAGTCCTTGATATTTCTCCTTTAAATGCAAAACGGCATCCTCGGTCGACTTGCCCTTGCAGAATCCATACTGATTGTCAGCAAGTTTTTTGTATTTAGTTAAGAATCCTACTAAGCGATTATTTAGCACTTTTACTAATATTTTAGACACTGTAGTAAGAAGAGAGATAGGTCTGTAATTTGTAATTTCTCTCTGTCACCACATTTAAAAATCGGGTGAACAAGAGCTTTTTTGAAAATAGTTGGAAAGACACCTTTTGAGAGACAGAGTTTGCACAAGTGAGTTATAATTGGCGCAAGATCAAAATGGCTCGATTTAATAACAGATGAAGAGATGCTATCCCAGCCTATTGCTGAATCACTTCGTAGATACAAAATAATTTTATATATCTCGGCAACATCCACTTCCAAGACAAATCCTTTCTCCAAGATCCAGAACTAAACAAGTGTGTTTAGTTGTGGATCTTGGAGAAAGGATTTAGAGGGCAATTCAGAGTTGCGGTGACCATCGTTTGAGGTGTGTTGAATTTTATTAGCGAGAGAGGCACCTACACTTGCAAAGAAATGGTTAACTTTGTTTAGAGAATCAAGGAGGTCAGGTGACAGATGTATTACTTCTCTATGGGGAGGTGACTTGTTGTAAGTATTTGCATTTTATTTGTATTTGCATTGCACACACATATTAAATTTAAAAGGTTACATTAATTGAATTCATATGTAAAAAGGCGAGCTTATCTCTAAAAAGAGATTTATTACAGCATACCAAGGCATTAAAAGGAAATGTATCATGAAAGGTTAGGCAGTACACAATATCTAATATCTAATTTATACCAAAATAAATATAATATAAAATACTTATATAACAGACTACTAATTACAATACATACATATACCTGGAAATATAGTTTATATATTATAATAATACATACTAAAACTCTCACGAAATGGAGAGGAAGTGCTCTTTTAGGCGATTTTTATTTGTGTTATTTGTTAATGGATTGACAGATGTCAAAAAGTGTCACTGATTTAAAAGATTATCACAATTATTATTTATATTTGTATTATTATTAGATATCAAATTTTAATTATTGATAGTATTATTTGTTATGTAATTTTTAAGGTAAATAAAAAAATCTGCAATGTCCATTGCTCCAGCAACACTGGCCAATACGGATACTGGATCGATGTCCGTTTCTATGTGGTATTTGGTTCGGGCGCTTCCCTGTTTCGGATGACACGATAAGCTATAGGTCCCACAGCTACTATCGCTATTCGGTGGTAGTAGTCGTAATGCTGTGACTGAGGCCTTAATAGGGCATGTTGACAATTTCTGGCAGTCGAGTTGGCCACTAGTCCGACACCCTTCCATTTACATGCACTGATCCAGCGTTGTGGAGTATGGCTCAATCTTGCTGGGTAAGGGTCTCGACCCACCACGGCAATGTGACAAGCCAAGTGTGAGTGTAAACTCGAACTTGGCTTGTCACACTGCCGTTATCAATGTGTCCAAAGTTAAGTTCGGTGTAATATAACACACATTATTTTTGAACTACCTTTATAGTTTTATATATATATTATATCGATGTAATATAACACACATTATTTTTGAACTACCTTTATAACTAAATATTAAACAAAAATCTAACTTTTTACTTAAGACCAAAATTATTATAAAATTGAGATCGTCAGATTAGTACATTTTGCATACAATAAGTACTGGCATTCTCTAAAGTTTCCATATTGTGCATTTTACGTAATGTTTACTTCGCGTATATCGAATGTGCTGAATATAAATAAATCATCTTAGTATTTGCGTAGGTTCGTATCTGTGTACATTTTTAGTGTTGTTGCTAGCTACTGTACATAAGCAGCCAGAGGGTAAAAAAGCTCTATGGAATGAGCACGAGCACCACCTCGCTTTCCACTTTCAGCGAAGGAAAACTTTACGCAAACTAGTAAATAAACTGCAATATTGTGAGGTATCAGCGAGCGAGCTACCAGTTGGGGTGACGGGTCAGGTTGCAATGTTTACCCAAATATTATTAAACTTTCCTTGCTTGCCTTGTTTCACCAAAATTTTATTTGAGTAGAGATCAAAATAAAGTTTTCAAGGAATTTTATAATGTTAATGTTGATAGTTTTTCTCACTCTGAAACATCCACTGAAAATGGCTGCCATATTTGGTAATAAAATACTCATTTTCATTGGTACATAATCATTTTCTATTGGATACTTTTATCTTACACAGGGGTACATTATGAACAAAAAACTTTAAACTTTGATACAAAAGGGCATATAGCATTTTTGGAATACATGCTGTCAAAAATCATGATTTCTGCGGCCAGAGATGAAATGTATTTCGATTGATAGAGTATTTTTTTAAAACAAATGTGTAATAATGAGTTTCTAAAACGATATCCTTCTCTAGAAATCTGAGTTCAAAGTGCGACAAAAAAGACTGCAGCGCAGATTATTTGGTTTGGTTCATGTATTTTTGTTAGTTGTGTTTATTGTTAAGTTTGTCTTGTGTTGTTGGCTTATTAGTTCTCAATACCGACCATGTCAACTAAAAAGGGCCCGCACGGGTCAGCGAAACCAATCCCCGCAAGGGGATAGCGCTCTTCGACCGCAGCTACGAAGCTTTAAGCGAGATAACTGATGCTCATCCACAAATAGAAGCATAAGCAAACCAGACTTGGCGCAGGGGATATAAGTACTTAGCTAACTACAACTTGAACCGTTTTCATACCATTCCTTGTACTACCCGTCGGAAATATCTGTGGACCTATTCAAATGACGTCACCCAAATAGTTTCCATCCACGCGAATTCCATCGAGGTCCACAGATAATTCCGACGGGTAGTAAGTATTTTACTAAAGTTATGTTACACGTGCTGATTACTAGTATAAAAGCATGCTTCTATTGTGCATTTTCTCCTTACTAGCGTGTGTGTCGTACGACTTGCTCGTATTAATCATGCTTACTGATAGCAAATGTGAGCTTGCTCATATTAAACATACTCATGAGCATGCTATTTTAGAGCACGTGTAACAGTACCTTAGTCATAGAAACCATAACAAACCATAGAACCGATAAATAAATAAAATAAAAGATAGATAGATAGCTGGATTAATTACTTTTTTCCAGTAAAACTCCCAGCTTAAGCTTAGGTGATTTCTTGCGAAAAACATCACATCTCTTTCTTGAGCTAAATAAATTAAAAAATAAATAAATAAAACTAAAACTTGAATTAACCCTACTACATATTTAGACTTCTCTCCCGGTTCATTACCGCACCGATGCGTGAGGCATCGCGATTTTGAACCTTATACCATGGTAATAAAATAAAAAACCTATAACAAGAAATGGCATTTCTAGAAATGCCATCCATGTCCTTAAACAAAATAAATAAAAGTAAATAAATTAAACAAAATCATGAATGAACAATGCTACATATCTCCCTTAAACTAAATAAATTTAACTAAAACTTAAATTAACAACAACACAAACTTTTACCACAAATATAACTAATATGGATATTATTTCTAATTCTTGCTGTAATCTTGATTTCGTTTATTAAAAGGAATACGAATGTAAACGTATGTGACAAGAATAGTGGATGCAGTACGTAATGTGTACTAACCGTCCTCAGAAGGATCGGTTGAAGATACTCTCAGTGACCCACTATCAGTCGAGCCTATAGCGAGTAGCCTAATGACGGCCCAACGGAAGCTTAACTCTTGCCAGCTTGAAGCCAGTAAAAGGTAAAGGGAATCTTGGATAGCGTGCAAGACGAAGATAGATATGCCACAAATCCTAAAACTCAAAAATCTCTTAAATCAAATCTTTTATTGAAAGTAGGCAAAAATAATGCACTTTTACAAGTCAAACACTTAAGCAATTTAAAAACCATGTTAAAGCGACTTTGTCGAAAAAAATATATTACAATGTTCAAGATAACTTAAATGATGGGACTGTATGGGGTGAATCTGGCTCAACACAGACCTTGCTGTAAATAGTTTTGTAATTATTTCTTCCTGCTTATTAATTATGATATTATAAAATTAGTATTAGTTAAGCACAAACAATCTTTAAAAGAGATCTAAAAATCTGTGGAAGTCTCTACGCCCTTCTGTGGCAAAAAATGACGATTACTAAGTATATGTAAATATCTACAGTAATAAAGACATTTGGAATTTGAATTTGAATTTGGAACATTGACCTTAGAAAGAATTGCTAACCTTCGGGAGTCTAAACCGGGGCGCAAGTAGTCTGCGCATACATTTTATTTTAGAAAATAAATTTACTAGCTACACTTAGTATGTAAATTTCTTTAAAAAGCTCTCTTAAGGAGTCTGTGCGTTTTAAATTATAAATTGCACGAATAGCTCTTTTCAGTAAAATAAAAATATTTTAAATATCCGCTGCTTTCCCCCACAACAAGATACCATAGGACATGACACTATGAAAGTAACTAAAATATACTAGCCTAGATGTAGCCAAATCCGTGTTTTATCTGATTTTCCTAACAGTCGAAGCCGCAGAACTTAATTTACTAGCTAAATTATCAATGTGGGCTCCCCACTGCAATTTGCTATCAATGATTATTCCAAGAAACTTCGTGTCATTCACTAATTCTAACGTGCTGCTGTCTAACACTAAACTGCTCAACTTGTCTGACATTTGGAAGTGAGAATTTGATACATTTGGTTTAACCAGCATTTAACAGTAAATTATTAACTGTGAACCAATTTAAGGTAAAAGATATACTCCATTAACATCATCAAAATCTTCGTTCTGTCTTTCATTTTTGAAGACCAATGAAGTATCAACAGCAAACAACACTATGTCAGTCAATTTCTCCACCATGAAAGGCAGATCGTTAATATATACCAGGAATAAGAAAGGGCCTAATATATCACCTTGTGCAACGCCAATTTTTACTCCCGATTCATCAGATTTAACGCCGTTGACTTATGCCTGTTGAATTATATTGCTTAGGTATGATCTTAGTAGATCCAACGCTTTATTTCTAAATCCGTAATGATTTAATTTCATTAGTAGCGTATCATGCCTCATCAACACAATCAAAAGCCTTCGACAGATCGCAAAAAACACCGATTTCATCCTGTGCGGCTTTCCATGCAGAATAAATATGAGATGACAAAGACAAAAGACAAAATTTATTTATTTCTCATAGCACAACTTATCGTATACTATGTGGGTAAACTAACAAACAGTAACAGTTAACATTACTACAGTATAAAGTACACTAGATTTTCAGTTTAGTTTACTAAATATGCACATACGATACAAATTTACTTGAGCATAGCTTTAACAAAAATAGTGGTTAATAGCAGACCCCACACTAAGTCAGACTTGTCCTGGGGGTCTAGACTAAGGTTACCAACATGATATTATATAAATGGGAGTAGAAAGTTTGCTCATTTCATTTGCACGTTATTTAAGTCAGTAAACACAATAATGTGTTACTTTAAAACACTATTACAAGTTTAAAACTATTTTGAACACGTTTATGTAAAATGTTTATATATAAATAAGAAGAAAATAAATACATATTATATCAATAATAAAAGTTAAATATAAGAAAAAGTAAATCATAATATTAATATCAATATATACCGTTATATCGTCATTTAATTATTGTTGTACCTTTAGGACAGCTTCGGTGGAGTCATAGTCCAGGGTAAGCAGCCAAGATATAAGGGTAATACCTGCATTCGTAGTAGATTTACCCCTAGTGAAACCGCATTTTTTGGCGTGGAGTTGTTTTGTACGGTTGAAGTGTGACAGCAATCTTTAAAAAAAATTGACTTAGTGCTGGAAGAACAGATATTGGTCTGAGAGAAGATTAGGTCCCATTTGTTTACCTCACCCCTATTTCCAAACAAGAGTATTAAATTTGATTCATGTGTCAGATCAAGTGCTTTGTTATTTTTTAAATAAAATCATGAAAACTGGAGTTTTGTAAACAGTTATTTATGCCTGAGTGTCCTAATTTATTCAATAATATGCCTAAGTTTCTTCCAATTTCATCACAAGTCATAACAGTTTTGCATGTGATGTTTTTGTTCGAACCTGAAATCTTGGGTCGGATACTTATTTTAAGGCTCGTGGTTGAAGCTGGCCTCTGTTGCTGTTGCAAGGAACGTTGGCAGTCACACAAATGATTTTCCACCAAAGAGTCATAGCGTTCCTGATTACTATGAAACAGTTTAAGCAGCTCATCCATGGCCAGGGAGTACTCCTTGATGGCCTCTTGAGATTTTTCATAGCGGGCAGTAATAGATCTCAAGCAGCAAGTTCAGACTCAAGATTTTGCAGGTCTTTCTCATACTTTGTTTTACTAATTTGTAACTCCATACATATTTTAATTTTTTACCAAATTTTAATATAAACTTTTATTGAAATTTTTATCAGTTATTTATTATCATAGTTTGTTTGTTACATTGATTTTAACACAAAATATATTTGCTCTTTTAAATTTCAGTGGTCAATACAAGAAGATAAGTTTGTATGTGGTATTGAAATAAAATGCAGTTGGATTATTTGTTTTTATAATAACTCCATTTATATAATATTGTCACCAGGATAACATCCGCAAAGTCCCGGAGAGCGTGGATATTTGCACTACCAAACCTGTCATACTGAGACATATCTATTTTATGTTTGAATAATATAAAAGTAATGTTTTATGAGAAAACGGTTGACTCTACATAAAAAATTGTAGTGAGAACCTTCTCTGTGCAAAACCTGTATACCTACATTTGTTTTTTTAAATGGTTAATTCGTAATCCCGGTGGTTACGGATATAAATAGAAATACTTTTTGCTTTTTGCTGGCAACACTCGATGGCAACATTGCAAGAGTGTCGCCTTCGAAACTATGTTTCTCCAAAGTCAAACGAAGCGATTGACTACTTCCACACTTCCTTCATTATGGAGCCCACAGATGCACATTTAAAAGCCAACAACATGTAAGGCACATCATTAACCAAAATCCTTCTCATAAGATAAAAAAGATAGTCTCATAATCATCTTTTGCAAAGAATAGACTGCTAATTGCAAGCAAGACATAATTTTGCTAAATCCCAGCGCGCAAAATGTCAATAATAAAAACATACAAGCAAATGTTAACTAAAAAGGATATGAATACGAAAAACTTACACAAAAAATATTTATTCCTCTTTAGAAAGACATGCATATATTTTCAGGCAATAGAGGACAAAGCTTTTAACTTACCGACAGCAATCTTTTCAACGGCAAAAGGCTGCGCTGACACCCCGTTGAACAAAAACAAACCGGTGCACAGCAAAAGTCTGTACTCGTACGCCATCTTTAGCGCCGCAACGATGAAAGTTTTACTGACAGCATTAGCTTCTACGAATACATAATACCTAGTACAAACGGAACTAAGCTAGAGTGAATTGTAATGTGATCACTGTGTAGGGATGCTGTGCGCGAACCCGAGACTTAGGGGCGACTGATGACGGGCGGTGAGATGTGGCATGGGGCGACGGGGGCACCCCGCCCGCTTCCCTTCCAACACCCTCTTCTCTGCCGCTACAAGCCATCCTGTTATCACGCCAATATCAATCATACTCTACGCTCTTTGCAATCTTTAGCTGTTAACAACAAGCCTGACAGCGTTACTGAGCATCCTTACGAATGAGTTATTATTCTTAGCTAGAAATTTTAATCAGATTATATATATCAAGGCATTATTCAAAGAGGTTCCGAATAGTTATACAAACATATGAGCTGGCTGCGCTTTCTTTCTAAAAATACCTACCTACATTAAAATTAATATTTCTACAAATATGTATAGATAAAATTATTGCATTAGCCTGTATTTTTTTTTGTATATAGAGGTACAATACCAAACATATTACAGAAAAATCCAATAATTTTATCTCCCAATAAGTGAGAGTGTTCATCGTTAAGTTTTATTTTAACTTTGGGTTGGGTTTGTGATGTGAAATATATTTTCATGCGATTCTTTGTTCGACGCTGAAATGTTAAGTACTCGTATTATGAGTGCCGATTCTGCTTGCAGATGGTGCGCGCGTCGATCGCTTCCCCGTCCCCCGCGACTGTACCCTCACGCCCTCTCGCCTCTCTCTCCAGCTAGATACTCAACTCATGTCTCCGTGAAAATCCTCTGAGACAAGCTCCGCCCATATGTCCTGGGTTAAAAATGTATTATATTTATATTACGCAAAACTACACTGTTAAAGTATTGATCTACAATTAACTCTGTTTAGGGGTAAACCGCCCTTCGAATAATTTGGTGGTCTCCTCTAAGCGCGTCGTATCACCTTCGTTTATTCTTTACCGGGAACCGAACCGAACCTCTTGATTTTGAAAAAAGTTAGCCTGTGCCATGCCACTAAATCTATTATTTTATTCTTCAAATGCAGTTGGTATGCTGATTTTATATTACATTTAATTTAATATCAAAATTACACTGATCTGCCGAACTTTAGCAGGTGTGCCGAACTTAATGGTAATAAATTATCCTAATTTATTACCATTAAGAATATCAATACAAGGTCATCTTTTTGCCCTTAAATATACTGCAGAATGAGTTATGGCAGAATTATGTCGTAGACCGTAATTAAACTGCCACAAAAGCCTAAATTAAACCAATTATATCTTTACAGAAATCGGTTCGAGAAGAAGAATAATAAAATGTATTTTTTTCTTAATTCAAGATAATTGTTCTCTAGAATTCTACGCTCACCATAACCAGCACACATTTTGACGTCCATTAAATCATCCATTAGATCTTCTTTAGAACCTTAACCTCTCAAAAACCGAAGGAAGTTGGGATGGTTCGTGATTTTGAACCTTATGCCATAATGCCATAGTAATAAAATTTAAAACCTATTACGGAAAAGAGGCGTTATTCACATAAGAGATTTAGTAAATATGACCGATTGTGATACAAAAGATCTATAAGAGCGATAAAAGGATGAGCTTTACTCCTAAAGCATGGTTTATTGTCACTACTATACCACCTAAGCATCTTGTAGTAATGTTATGAGAATACTCATAAAAAGCCGTGGCAATTAGAGGTATATTTGACGACCCGAATGGCCGAGTCGGCTGTGACCCTGCCTACAAAGCCAAGGGTCCCGGGTTCGAGTCCCGGTGGGGGCCCATATTTGTTTGATGAGAACGGATGTACCCTAGTCATGGTTGATCATCTATTTAAGTATAATATTTATCTATATAATTATGTATCGTTGTCTAGTACCCAAGATACAGGGAATCCTAGTTTGGGGCTAGATCAATGTGTGTAAAAATTTGCATGTCCAAGGTATTATTGTTAATATGATATATGATATATTATATTATATGTAGATATATGAAATAAGCACCTCCTAAGGTTCTAAGTTTGCGATGACAAACTCTCTTTTAACACCAAAGTTGGTACAAGAGGCGCAAATAGCACTTAGTTGCACTTATAATTTTATATCACCTCTGTATAACCTGTATATAACCTAAGGTCAGAATATATATTTTTCGTCACTATACGAGAAGCTGAAGCCACATACAGTGGTGGTCAGCTTATTGAAAACACAGTGCCACACCCATGATGTTCAGTAGAAGCTACTAAATTGATACGTTAATAAATAATAGCCACATTGTAATTGTATAAAATAAAAACAAAACAAACATGATATGAGTATAGATAAAGATATATATAAAGATGTCCTTTTTGTTTTATTGTATCTTATGTTGTTTTATCTACACACGTATCATAAACCCTCTTTACTGCGTTCAAAAACCGCATGTTACGATCGGCATTATGTTAAACTACTTGGTAAAAACTCGTTTCGTATCTAGAAAACTACACATTATGGTCATTATGTGTAGTTTTTCTACATATAATAACATTCAAATTTCGAACGCCGACGCCGTCGTCTGCGTGAAGTTGGTACTAAAGAACAAGCTAAACAATTGCAGAACCACAATGCCGGTCAAACATGCAAAGAGAGCTTATGATATGAAACACATCAAAGAGAGCTTATGATATGTGTGTAGATAAACTAGTGTATGTAACTGTACATAATTAGGCATTAAAACTCGAGTGATATTATTATGAAACTCGCCTTCGGCTCGTTTCATAAACCCACTCTCGAGTTTTAATGCCCTCCATTATGCAGCAGTCACATAAACTACTATTATGTGCAATAAATCTATACGAAATGAGTTATAAACATGAATTATTGATTGATTGACTGGTCGAAGCAGTTGGACAACTATGTAATTAGAAAAAAAATAAACAAAGTAGGGTTATTTTATTTTATTTTATTTTATTTTACATTTTTAGGAGAGGTAACAGCTTTACTTACTAAATACAAAACACTATATTAACTAAAGTGCTAATAATAACCTCCCACAATTATTTTACTACACGCAAGTTTTAAATTAATGTAAAGAATCACACAAAGAATTTGTAAAAATACTCCTAACTTTTTAGTCAGAACTATACGCTGAAATACAATTACATGATTTAGGGAAATATCTACTTACAGCAATATTAGCAAATAATAATATGAAGATATCATTATTAATTAAACAGTAATACAATCAACTGTCAAACACACAACAGTTAGTACACCACTAATAACTCAAGAACGGATGGGCCGATTTTGTTGATATCATATTTCTTGGTTTTGTCTCCGTCTCGAATAGCCGTTTTTAATTTATTAATACATTGAAAAAATTCAAGGTATAAAGTTAGATAAAAAACTATGCCAAAATTATTATTATATAAGTTAGGTTTGTAAGTCCGGTATCATTCATCATTGACAATACTGTACAATACTCATAAGGCAGTACGAAGTTTGTGGGGTTAGCTTGTAATTTAATAAAATGAGAAACATTTATGAAAGTATTTTATAACAATTTACATTCATTACGATGTCAATAAACAAATAAGTTTTAAATAGTGGACTGTATGGGGTTAATCTGGCTCAAGACCTTGCTGTTAGTAATTTTGTAATTATTTATTCGTGCTTATAATGTATTATGCTAATATTTGTATTAGTAGTTAAGCACAAGCAATTTTTAAAAGAGAATTAAACATCAATCTGTGGATGTTTCTACGCCCTTCAGCAATGTAAGTTAAAAAGGATGTTAAAGCGTCTTTGTCGAAAAAGGGATATTACAATTTTCAAGATTACTTAAATGACGGGACTGTATGGGGTTAATCTGGCTCAACATAGACCTTGCTGTTATTAATTTTGTAATTATTGATTCCTGCTTATTATTTTTTTTTTTTTTTTTTTTTTATTTATTCATATATTCAGAACTTAGATTTAGGTACATTTAGCAGCGAACGAAAACCAGACATGGTTTATCCGTCGCTGTCATTGCTCTCGTTATACAGTTAATAGTTTACTTATAAGCAGATACATTAGGTGTATAATAAAAAGTGAATGAAGTTAGTTCTTAGGTAAAACTCAAGCTAAGACCTTTTGTTCTATGTTAGGTAGGTATGTAACTATCAATTAAGTGGTTTTTAACCTTTAAACTAAAATTATTATTGTTTATAAACATGTTTTGGAGATCTATTGGTAGTTCATTTACAATTTTAGGCAAGTAGTACATCCATGTTCGTTGACCATACACATTATTGAAATGTGGCAAGTGGAATGAGTTTTGATAAGGTAAATTACGCAATCTATCGGGTCGCTTTTTTTTGTTCAATTTTGTTTTGTTATGGTTTTCTTCAATTAGTGTATGTAATTTTATTGTTATGATAATAATATTTGTATTAGTTAAGCACAAGCAATGTTTTAAAGAGATCTAAAAATTAATCTGTGGGAGTTTCTACGCCCTTCTTCTCCCACAGTAGTCCAATGTAGAGAAGTGGCAAAAATGACGGTTGCTAAGTATATGTAAATATCTTCAGTAATAAAGACATGTGGAATTTGGATTTTTTTTTGTGATAAAGGCGTTATTATAAATTATAAACTCTACGTCAACGGGGCATCCATGGCTCCATGCCTCCACGATTTTGTCATATAGCGCTTGCGTTTTTCCGGACTTCGTATCCGACATATGTATGATGTGATTAAATTAAAGGACTCTCTTTAGGTGCAATGCACTACAAATTTTCTATCGGATTTCAATTTGCGGGCCAATCTTATACCATCAGATATGAATGGCGTCAGTTAGTTTCGGTCTGGTTTTCCGGAAAGTTTCCGATGATCACTTTGGGCGAACACTTCTTTTCTTATCTCAATTGATCCTTTAAAAGGATGATTACAGGTTGAGCCAAACATGTATAATAATAGTCTTCAATGAAAATAAACCAGAAAAAAAAAATCCTTTAAAAACCTTGTCAAACCTCTTTTGATAAAGTCTAGTATACGAAAATATTATAACCAGTTGAGTAGTAGGACATAGTTTGTATTACCGAAAATTGTATGCTTATAGCCTTATTAACACTACTAACTATTATTTGCTATAATATTATTATAATAAAATTTTATATTATATATATAACTATATAATACTACTAACAATTATTTGCTCAACTTATGTGATCAGTTGGTCATCCTGTTGCCTTCTTCCCCACTATCTTTACTCGCAAAATGGCAACTTCTCAAAAGTGCATTTTAGGTACAGTCATTCATAATTCATAATTTCTTTATAGCACACAAAATATAAAGCAAAATTACATTGTAGATAAAACAGTGCTCAACGGCGTACTTGTCTCTAAGTAAGAGATATCTTCCAGCAAACCGACTTAGAGAGTAAGGACTAATTGTTAAGCGGGGGTAGACTAATTGTGTACAATTGTACTACATAGACTACATACCTAAACATAATAATATACACTTCAAATTATTATGTTTAGGTATGTAGTCTATGTAGTAAAATTGTTCTACATAGACTACATACCTAAACATAATAATATGAAGTGTAGGAGGAAGTCTTGGAGGAAGCCATTACCAACCTTCAGATCGAGCTGAATGATCGGGACCAAAATATGCTGGCAAACGACCTACAGTTTAGCAATGTCACGGAGGAGCGCGGCGAGAACCCTGTACACCTGGTGTCGCTCATCGCGGTGAAGCTGGGTGTGCCGATGGACGAGCGCGACGTGGTCAGCGCGGTGCGGGTAGGCCCACTCGGAGCCGGTGCCGACGACCGCAGGCCGCGGCCTCTGGTGGTGCGGCTGGCCCGGAGGGCTACGCGTGACGCACTGCTACGTGAGGCGCGCGTGCGTCGTGGAGCAACCACCGCTGATATGGGTCTCAGTGGAGGACCGCGACGTTTCTACGTCAACGAACGGCTCACCAAGCTGAACAGGCAGCTATTTGCTAAGGCTAAGGAGCAAGCTCGCATTCACGCCTGGAGATGGGTGTGGACCAGGGATGGGCGAGTGCAGGTGCGACGCGCGGAGGGGCAGTCCGGATACCGTATACGAAGGGAGATAGATATTGTTAATATTTTTAAAACGGACTAAGTTAGCCTTTCATTGTCTGCCTAAAAGTAATTTTCCTTATGGCCTAATAATTTGTGTAAATCTAGGATTAAATGTTGTGCGTGCGCCGTGGTCGCGGTGTGTCAAAGTGCTGGTTGGTGCCGATGGTGTTTGCGTTGTGTTTATTCAATTGTCATATATCTATACATATATTTGAATGTATATTCATAAATACACTACACAGTATAGTATTTAAAATATTATTTATATTATATACAAGTGTGGGTAATTTGTATTATTATAACTATGTCTAAAACAAAACATTTCCGGGTTGGTCTGTTTAATGCCGGTTCTCTAGGGACAGGTCATGACGAGCTTACTGTCACCATGACTAATTTGTCGGCCGACTTAGTAGCCATAAATAAAACTTGGCTTCGTGAAGGTGAGGAAGGACGCGCGCCCGTCGTGCCCGGCTACCGACTGCGCCATGTACCGCGCCCGCCTGGCTTCCGGCACTGCGGGAGCGGTGTGGGCTTCTACGTGAAGCGAGGTGTAAGTGCGCGGCTCTGCGTGCACCCCCCCCGCCCCTCCCGTGGAGCAGATGTGGTTCCGAGTCAACGTAGCTGAAAAGAAGCTTATAGTTGGCCCCGATGGGTGAGTACTGACATTTTTTTGATGCGATTACCGACTCACTGACTTCTATGACTGACTACGACAATATTATACTGGTAGGGGACTTTAACATTAACCATACTGACTGCAACGACAGCAAATTTAGATATCTGACGCAATTATTAACTTCACTGAAGTTGAGACAAATTGTTGACAAATCTACTTTACCGACCATAGCGAAACGACGATTGACCTTGTTTGCACGGATACGCGGGTACGTAGTGTCGAAGTGCATCATATACCGGACCTAGGTAATCATTGTTTTGTTACTGTTGACCTAACGTCAAAAAACAAAAGCCCATCCCTAGGACTATAACTTTATAGACCGTGACAGTTTTGACGAAGACTTGTGTTCAATAGACTGGGACAATATTAATAAACTAGGTAACGTTGACGACGTGCTAAGACAGTTCAATGACCAAATTACTGGACTTTTTGACAGACATGCGCCGGTCAGGACTAAAGTTGTGCGGGAGTCTCTTAAACCAAGCTTACAAGCAACGTTCGCTTAATGATGCGACTTCGTGATAAGGTAAAAACATAAAAGGTAAAAAGAGTCTAAATTGGATGTGCATAAAAACTACTACTTAGACCTCAAACACCTAATCATCACCGCCCTACACAATGAAAAACGTGCTTTTTTTGAACAAAAAATCAACAGCTGCACTAGAGATCCGAAGCGCCTGTGGAAAAACCTTAAACACACTGTTCTACCGGATAGACGAAATATTGAGTTACCCGCACACTTTGGTAATGCCGACGCCATTAATGACCATTTCATGAATGTACCAGGAACGACTAAGGTGACCATTTCGGACTTGACTTACTTTGAATTTAACCGACACGACAATGATACTAGTTTTTTTCTGAACCCCGTCACTGCACACACTGTTGCAAAAATACTGACGTGTATCAAGACCAATGCGTCAGGAGTTGACCGAATTGGAATAGACATGGTTATACTGACTCTACCTACGACATTGCCGACCCTCACTGCGATTGTTAATCGGAGCATTTTGACAAACATATTTTCGACTGACTGGAAGACTACGAAAGTTTTACCAACCCCCAAGAAACCTAATCCTGCCCACATATCCGATCTACGTCCCATTAGCATTCTTCCTTGCATGTTTAATTGAGAGGGCGGTATATAACCAGCTGTCGAGGTATCTGGAGGAAAATGGCATTCTACCGGAATTGAAATCTGGGTTCCGGAAGGATCGAAGGACGGCTACTGCGTTGCTAGACGTCGTGGACAACGTGCTGTCGGCGCTCGACAAGAAGAGGAGCACAATTTTGGTGTTGCAAGATTTCTCCAGAGCCTTCGATTGTCTTAATACTGCCCTCTTATTATCAAAGATGTCTTATTATGGATTCGATAATGCTACGGTTAGGTGGTTCGGTAGTTACCTGTCGGACCGTGCGAAAACAGTCGTAATACATAAGAATGATGGTACGATGCGGTTTTCATCAACAAAGCAGCTGACGCGGGGGTCCCGCAAGGCTCCATATTAGGACGTCTTCTGTTTATTTTATACAGCGCCGATTTTCTCACCGGTATTAAAAACTGCTCTTTCCACTTGTATGCGGATGATACGCAGTTGTACTTGTCGACACCATCAGAAGATGCAGTAGCTGCGGCACGGCAGATTAACAGTGATCTCGATCGCATAGCGACATGGTCTGGCAGGAACTGTCTGGTGCTGAACCCCAGCAAGTCAAAGTACATGGTACTTGGTACTCATAATCAAATCCATAATACGGTGTAAGCCCTTGCCGGCAATAATATAGCTATTATGGAGGAACCAGCGGAAAGGGTTGTAGAAACAAAAAATCTCGGCTTACTAATGGATGGAGAGCTGCGTTTCGAAAAACATATAGGTAACGTAGTCAGCAACTGCTTCTAACGCCTTAAACTTCTCTTTAATATACGCGATTACCTTAGCACTGATTTGCGTGTCAGGCTAAGTGAATCGCTTATATTATCAAGATTAAACTATTGTGATGTCGTTTATGGTGGCTGTATACTTGCCCGGACAAGAAAGTTAATACAACGTGTTCAAAACGCATGCGCACGTTTTTGCTTCAAGGTCCCTCCCAGATCCCATGTCACTCCACATTTGAACAATGCAAAACTCCTGAACATGGAAGCCCGACGAAAACTCCATTTGTCCATGTTGCTTTTTGGTGTCATACGCACTGAAGCTTCCAACTACCTATACAAGAAGCTCCAGTTTTCCACCAGGCAGCGTAGCGTTCACAAGGAGAGAGTCCTCACCCCTCAGCATAGAACGATGGCATTCCGGGGTAGTTTCAGGTATGCGGCGTCCAAATGTTGGAATGATATTCCTCCCCCAGTCCACGAAGCTTTCAGTAGATATGATTTTGGGCGAAAGCTCAAGGCATATTTGCTTGAACAGCAGAAACTTCCCTTCCTTGTCTGAACAACTCGCCGCAACTCAACTTGACGACGACGACGTAATCTCATCAGAAAAAGCAGTTGTGTTTTAAGTTATTATCAATTTATTGTATTATTTATTTATTGTTCAGTTTATTCACACAGCACATATCATCTCAGCCTTGTATATACACACTGATCACAGTTTATTTAAATATAAGTAATATTATGTAAGTATTGTACGCACACTACACGGCAATTGAGGCACGTGAGGTCACTACCTGGCACTAACTGAAAATCAGCGCTGAGGGCCTCCACTCCCAGCACAATGCTGAGTTAGTGCCTTTTGCACAGCAAGAACACACCGTGACCCTGGCCAATAATTGTTTACAATTAGTTGTGTTTTTAGATGTTTCGTTTTGTTTATTATACTTTTTTGTTTTGTCCTACTGTAAGGTGTGTTTTTTGTGTGTAATAAATGTCTTTCTTTCTTTGTTTCTTTTCTTCTTCAAAATAAATACCTAAACCTGTTTATATAACCGTCTTAGCCTAACTATATAAACGAATACTTAAATACTGTATAAGAACTTAATATATATATATATATGTGTATATAAATTAAAAATAAAATCCATACATACTAATTCCTATGCTTGAAGAGAATGGTAGTGCTCTTTAAATCGACTTTTAAAAATGTTGAGAGTTGAACTGTCCCTGATGGTGGAGGGGAGTGCATTCCATTGCTGGATGGCCCGGATTCTAAACCTGTACCCGTAGGACATGGTGTTATGCTGTGGTAGGGTGAGCATAGAAACAGTCTGAGTTCTCCGAAGCCTGCTGGAAGAAAGGAAAGAAAAACGTTCTCGAAGAAAAGAAGGAAAGCGAGGGTTACGTAAAATATTGAACAGCAGATTGAGGATGTAAGTATCCCGACGAAGACGTATCGGGAGCCACTTCAACTCCTTGCGATACAGCGAAACATGATCATACTTGCGCAACCCAAAGATGAACCGAATCCCAAGGGTTTGAAGTCGCTCGAGTTTGTTCAATTGTTCTTCGTTTGCGCTGAGCCAACAGACATTTGCATAATCAATGAGAAGTAGAAGGAGAGACTGGGCAAGGGTGATTTTTGTCTGTCGAGGCAGGAAGTTCTGAAGTTTCTTTAGAGAGTGAAAGGTGACGCGACGACTGACCTCATTGACATGCAGTGACCAGGACAGTTGGTTATCGAAGATAATGCGCAGGTTTTTAGCTTTCTTGCTGTACATGATTATGGTGCCATTGAAAGTGACAGGAGTGATGGGCATATTCTGCATCAGATTAAGAAAATTACTGGTACCAATAATCATGGCCTGGGACTTGGTCGGGTTAACCAAAAGATCGAAGGATCACCAACAACTAGCCAAGAAACCTTTTCCCAGATGGAGTGGCAGAGGCAGAGGCTTAACTTAATATCAGTTATGAGTTGCTAAAACATGAGTTTTTGGCCGATTAATAAAAGGGCGGACCCTACGCAAAAGACGTGTTCTTTGGAAATTTTAGGGTTCCGTACCACAATCAGAAAAAAAAAAACACTCTTTATATAGGACCACTTTGTCGTCTGTCTGTCTGTCCACCCGTCCTTATCAAATTTAAATGGGTATGAATTACTCATATGTTCTTTTTAATACAATACAATACAATCAAAAGATATATCGCAATATAGCCGTATATATCGACTCTTTCTAGGGAATCAAAATTTATCCTATAGTGTACGTTCCATAGACCTAGAATAATTAAATTTAGTAACATCACGAAAAAATACAAAATACTACTTTATCTTGTATGGGCATCTTCTTCATTTTTTTTAAACGCGTGCGGTTAACAATTGATTAGTAAAGCAGTAATATAAATACACACTTTGGGAAAACAATCAAAGGAAACAATCGGTTATACTGATTATCGGAATAATTACACTGCACAATCCCTTCAGCTGGTTAAAGGCAAGCGCACAATTTATTTTTAAAATTACATAGAGGCATATAAATTACTTCTGGCCCATACAAGGATACCCTGTGTCGTGGAAACCAGAAATAGCGACGTCACACACATATAAACATCCAATACCTGGGATTTTTTTTCCTTACCCCCAGCCGGGGACGTACCCGGGACTTCACACATAGGTAGGTAGGTAAATAGGTACAATGGTAATAGTAATGTACAATGGTACAATGGTAATAGTAGTAATAGTAATAGTAAATAGGTACAACCGCTGCGCCGCAGTGGTCTTCTCAAATTAGGTAAAGTTTGCGAAAAGGGCATCATTTACTGTCTATTCATTCGACGAGACATGGATCAACAATTGTACAGAATTCTAATAGATCAACATTTACATTTGATGGAGAATAATATTTTCAAATAATTTTGACCGAGCGAGCGAAGCGAGCGATCGTCTCCGTTTCAGGATTTGGCAAAAAAACTTTCGTATGTCCAGATGTTACCCTCTACAGGCCGCATATCTCAACTGATTCTCGTGAGTTTTTGTGAGCGGGTTCGATAATTAAATTATAATTTGCTGTCGATTCAGTTTTCGTAGTTTTCAAAATAGTGGGCATTTTTTAATTTAAAAAACCACTACAGTCTTTGGACTGTAGTGGTCGACGGATTTTCTAATGAGGTGCCGTTGGATTTGTAGAGGCCTTGAGAGTACCTGCCTATATAATTTTAGTGAAAAGTCAATAGGATGGGTTTAAGACCACAAAATGTAGCTTACAAAGTTATTGGTTCGGCTACCATATTGGAAGAACAGATATTGGTCTGAAGGATCACTCTACCATGTACACCTACCATGTGTACCTATATAATTCGTTGACTATTTGACGTGAGATGACGGATACCTGCCTACCTAACCAAACTAATCTGGCTGTCACCACGTAGTACCTATTTTGTAGGTATGTAATGAGAATATGAATCATATAACGATGGATATTGTAAATGGAGTATGACATTAGTTTCTTTAACCCCTCAACGATCCATGATTGCGATCGCAGTCATTTTCCCATTAAAATTTTTGAATTTTATTACCATGGCATCAGGTTCAAAATCCCGTGCCTCAAAATGGGGTTGGGTTGGTTAGAGGTTAAGTTTATAACATCTACACGATTAGTAGGTACTACGAGTTATAGTATGTTATCAGTTATTATCAGTTATCACGTAGTGACTTTGTCTTCAGTGGTAATAACGATCATCAAACCCTACTTCAATTATCTAAGAATCTACAAAATAATGTGAAGATGAAAGAAGAGATTCACACGTATAAACTTTTGTTAGGTAGGTACCTATAAAAATATGTGTGAATATTTTAAAAGGTATTTTATAAGTAACAATACCTTAACGACCTATTTGTATATTTTTTACAAATTCTAGAGAACTTGATCAATTAATATTAATTTCTACTTGATACAGGCTTGTAGCTACGTGGTCTAATGGGTTTTACGCTGTAGCTCCATGGTCTAATAGGTTTCACGCTTGCTTCTCAGACAGAAGATGCAGGTTCGAAACCTGAACAATGAGATAATTAATTTATCTTAAGTAACAGCATCGGACGTTCAGTGTTTTGAATGACACGTCAAGCTGTAGGTTCCGGTTACTATCGCTTCGTGGTCGTCAAACCCACCATCAACCCGCACTGAGCCAGCATGGTGGAGTATGGCTTAATCTTACTCGTATCCGGGTAAAGGCCTGTGCTGCTTGGTGGGGACATGAATGGGCTGCTTTTATTGTTATTTATTTTATAATTAAATATCTACACGCATTCCTAAAAAAGAAGGTCTTGACAGAAAAACAGACGGAAAACCGGCCTCCGACCCGATTTTGAACCTCATGCCATGGTAATACAATTCAAAACCTATAACGGGAAAATGTCTTACCGTCAAGACTGTGAACCGTGAGGGATTAAGATACGGAACCCTAAAAATATGGGTATACTTACTAAATATCTACTCCTAATAACATACTTTTGTTATCATTCTATCCACAACTCATACACTATTTGTGCGCCAATGACTTACGTAACTAGGTTCCTCTCTCAGTCTCGAGGTGAAGGAGTCAGAAAATGTACTGTTTCTGACTCCTTCCTCCAATATTTACACTGATTACTGATATAAACGTTATGTTTTAATCTAGGGTTACTTGTGAGATATTTCCCCTATATTTGAAAGCCGGATCGGATATTTATTTTATTTTATGAGTCTTAAGACTTGCTGGCTTGTTAACCCTAGATGAAAGCTAGCTTCTAATTGACTTCTTATACTAAATATATTGTTAAGTTTATATCAGTAACTAATGTAAATGTAGATCCATTGGAATTCTGTATAATTGTTGATCCATCTCTTGCCGACTCGAAAGTCAGTCAATCGGTACCCTTTTCGCAAACTTAACCTAATTTTGTGCGCTCGCGTTAAACCAGCTGAATAGATTGTGATGATAACGATATTCAGTATTACCGATAGTTTCCTTGCCCCCTCCTAAGAGCTGAACCTGGAACGCACGCGCGTCCAGTAGGTTAATAGAACCTAATTAGTAGGATCCTGAAGCAGTGCCGTGCCGGGGACAGGGGTTTGATTCCCTTCACCCTATTAGGTACAATGGTTTACTGAGTATACTAAAATGGACTTTAGGGCATGGTGTTTGTGACTGATGTGATGAGTTGATGACCCTAAAATAATAATTCGGATGTGACAAGGCGGTAGAAAACAATGAAATGGTGAGTAAAATATTGCAAAATAACAATTTTTACCCTTTGAATTGTAGCTTTGAATTGGTAATTGATAGGTACTGTCACTGTACATACGCGCGCGTTTGTTCAATAGGATATGAGGTCATTTACCCACACCGTTTAAGTTACCTTCAAATAGATACCTTAAATCTCTATATATATATATATATATATATATATATATATAGTTTATGTTTTATATAATATATATAGATAGCAACCAATCAATTGTTGATTGACGGGTTGCTATCTCTTTATATAAATATATATATATATATATATATAGATAGCAACCCGTCAATTGTTGATCAGGCTCGACTTCAGACGAGCACATTGTTGATCCGAAAACGTATGTTGATCCGACCGCCTTTTGTTGATCCAATATACACCTGTAGCAACAAATGCTGATCAGATCAACATTTGGGTCCGCGTGATGTAGTTATACAGTTGTCAAATGTTGATCTGATATACAAATCCACTCCTGCACATGTTGATCCTATTTAAATGAACCAATGGCAGTGCAGCAAGCGTGTTATTGGTCCGCAAAAACCCAGACATTGCCGCTCGGTGCGGGGTTAATACACGTAGTGATAAGACGATTTCTTAATATTCTGGCTTGTCTATTTGGATAAGCTATAATTTAACATAGATCATAATTAAAAAATGTGATAAACCTTCCTGCCTTTTATTATTTAAAGATTTCTGGCACAAAAATGAATAAGAATGAAAAAACTACACCTGATTTCTAAAAGATTTGAAGGTAGGTTTTAAGGTATCTATTTGGAAGGTAATGTAGCCTTAAATCCTTAAATAAGGTAAGGTAACCTTAAACGGTGTGGGTTAATTACCTCATATCCTATTGAACTAATATCTCTGGAGCTGTTTCAATTACAAATGCTATCAATATTATTAAGAGCGAAAATTTATAAAATTAATTAAAACTTATAACTCAATATTAGAGTATAATACAATTTAGTTTAAAAGAGCTCCAAAAATTGTTCTGAATTTAAATGTCATTAGCATTAACTCAGAGCTTTATATAAAAGGTGCGCCTGTTAGACATACAATTTAAAAAGTTATGGTTAGAAATCCAGATGTGGACAAAGTAAAATAATATATATAATATAGTGAAAAAGAATTGAACAGCTCAATTGAACAGCTCATAACTATATATTACCATATAATAAGAGCCAAGTAGGTCCAGCGACCCTGGTGTATTAAACAAATTAAGGACGTACGAAAGTACGTCCTTTATTTGTTTCAATATCTCTGGAGCTGTTTCAATTACAAATGCTATCAATATTATTAAGAGCGAAAATTTATAAAATGAATTAAAACTTATAAAGACACAATAATTTATTCAATACATATAATACACCAAATAGAACTTAGAAGATCAAGTAGGCATAGAATAGAACATACCTATAATTTGTACATTATATATAAGTAAATATAAATAAAACCTATGTAGGTATTTCTGTTTTAGGAGATCAAGTTGTCACCAAAGTATTCCTGCTCCATCTTCGCACTGAAAACTTATAAATCTATATTAGAGTATAATACAATTTAGTTTAAAAGAGCTCCAAAAATTGTTCTGAATTTAAATGACACTACATGAGCATAAAGTCAGAGCTTTATAAAAAAGGTGCGCATGTTAGACATAAAATTTAAAAGTTATGGTTAGAAATCCGGATTTGGACAAAGTAAAATAATATAGTGAAAAAGAAGGTAAAAAATCCTGAACACTGGGTTGTTGAAACTTGAAACCAAGTATGTTACACATTATCAAAAAATTAATGAAACTCCCAAGAAGCCACGGTGATTGACGCTTCGAAAGTGTCTGTCGAAAGTAGATTTATTCAAATGAAATGAACTTCGCACTGAGTATAAAGAAACGACATTGTCGAAGAATTCCATAATATTTGCGGGTACTCTGCGATCCATTTTAAAATTGTTTCTGGTTTAGGAATGCAAACATGCGCATTCCTTAATACTAATAATATTTACGCACTATTGTAGCGATTAAGTATTGAATTCATGTTTGAGAATGTTCTAGCTGACTTTTAACGATAAGTCAAAGTCCCATTTTAATTCTTCGATTTCTTCAGAGTTGATATATCTGAATCTGACAAAGACATATTTCTTCAGTTGTTACGTGGATGAATATGAAAAATTAGGCTTTGAGCGGCCAAAAAACATATTTCAAATTTTATTTTCTGAAAATAAATGCATAACTTCCTCGAAAAAAATTAAACGATTTAGAATATTATTTAAAGTTTTTATTTGTGAAAATATTAAAGTTTCGATATTTAATTCAGTTCCAGAAATTGAGAACCGCCAAAAAGTCATATCCATTATTTTGCTTTCATTGTATTATATGAACCATTGCGAGCTACTTGTGATACTTTGATAATTTAAGAATTATTAAACTTACACTTATAAAATTTGACCTATACGTTACCCCCGAGATACGAGTAACAAAGGTTACAAAATGTAGGGCTGACTGACTTAGATCAAAATCCTAACCCACTTCCAGATAACCTATAACCTGGAAAAGTTTATGAAGAAAAAAATCTAAAAACAGTGAAAGTCAGTTTAAATATTTTTCCATAATAAATATATAAATAGGCATTGTACTATCATAATTAAATAGCAACAACCGGTATCTCTGTTAATCCGTTGATTAGTATTTATTGCCCATTAGTATATTTCTGCCCGTGACTCACATAGAGATATTTTACTTCGTTCCAGTCGGATAAAAATCGGTCAAGTGCGTGTCGGACTCACACGCAACCGGTTCTGTACCAACGCATAATTTTAACCAAGTTTCCAGTATGGAGACCCCAGAAAAATATTATTTTATTCGTGCAAAGGTATGTGCCCCTCGGTAGTTCTAGAAATGGGCTATATTTATTTGTTGTTAAGTTATGGCAGCCAAAAGCGATACATTTATTTAGTACTTCCTTCCTGTTGCATATATTAGTAGTGTATGTGATTGATACATAATGCCTAATTATGTACAGTTACATACACTCGTTTATCTATACACATATCATAAGCTCTCTTTGATGTGTTCAGGAACCGCATGTTTGACCGGCATTGTGGCATTGAGTTGTTTAGCTTGTTCTGTAGTACCAACTTCACAGACAAAGTAGGGGCGGCACGCAAGCGGGCATCGGCGTTCGAAATTTGAATGTCATAATATGTAGAAAATTTACACATTATGGTCATAATGTTCAATATTCAGATAAGAAATGAGTTTTTACAAAGTAGTTTAACATTATGCTGATCGTAACGTGCGGTTTTTGGACGCAGTAAAGAGGATTTATGATACGTGTGTAGATAAAAACTTTTATGTCCTGCCTAGGTTTGCAGAATGATACATCTTTTTGCATGGCATGAAAAAAAAACACGTAAAAGGGGCCAATATACAAAACAAAAATAAACATTAATAAATCTCGCAAACAGTGATATTTTTCTGATGTAAAATATTAATTTAAAGAGGTCATGATGTGGCCTATCAACGGCTCTGGGGTCATCCAATGTTTTTGGGACGTAAATCCTTGTATATAAATTAAATATCATAACACAAATAAAACGGATTCTTAGTGAGATTTTTTCCACCGTCCCTAAATCCCTTCAAATATGACAATACATTGCTAGAACATTCCTTCTATATATAGGATTGGACGGTAGTTGCGGCTGTAGTGTATGCGTTGCGTGTGCCACACCAAAACGTGAGATGAACTTTGTATCCCAATTTGATTGGCTGCATATATGCCAGGGCTTTTGACAGCCAATCGCAAATGCAAATTAATTTATTATGTAATGGAAACCCAGGCACGTGCTACTCACATTAGTTATTCATTGATGACCATAGTGGCTTAGCTATACAGATAGGGAGTTGCATATTAATTTATAATAGCAATCGCCAATATTGACACAGCCTACAATGTGCGTGTTTAATAGGCAAGTGGGAGACGAATTCAAGGTTTTTTCATGACAAGTTAATAAGTTTTTCTTACCTATTTTACTCATACAGAACTTGAAACATCGGATGTTGGGATAACCCGCAACTGTAGTAGGGTTTTTCATTTCCACAAAATGTGACCAACAAAATCATACTTTCGTGCCTTCCATCAAACCTCTCGAACAGAGGTTTCTCAAATTATATCTTTTTTCTTTTCTCCATCGTTGAAACTTGCGGGGCGTCGTCGGTTTCGAGACAGGTAGTAAAAAGACTGTTAAAAAGGCTAATTTAAAAAACGTGTTCGCAATTGCAACGCGGCTCTCTCGCAGAAACACTTATTTAAACAGCGGCTATAGATGACGCAGAGTGCCTGGGTTGAACTGCTGAACTTTATTCTACAAAGTGTCATTATCATGAACAGCATCAAGCATTTACCCCATCAGATGGTAGACATACAGAGAATGAACGGTCTCTAATAAGGTTTGATGATATAAGAATTGGTTATACCATTAGCTATACTACGTTAGAGGTAAAATGACTGTCGAAGACTGACCAGGGCAATCATGGGGATATGACGATAGAGAATATCTACTAAATTGAGCTTGGCATGACCAAAAATAACAGACGTGATGGTAACTCGACAAGAAAAGGACGAGTCTTATACCTATCTGAACAGAATGATGTCGAATATTCAGACAAACGGTGGTTTCCTTTTAGCCCGTATAGCCTATCAAAGACTAAAATCTTGAGAACTTACGAGATTACTCGTGTACCTCGTGTATTCATATTTTGAAACATATAATATCTCAAATATTTATTAGGGTTTTTTAAACATTTCTTGTTTGATTTTTGTTTTATGTGAATGCCTACAATAAGCCTACAATACAAAATACAAAAAGATTTTATAAATTATCACCCTTTTTTTGAAACCACCATTCAAACGTGCTCAATATTTTTCGTCCTATTTGAAAAATATCTTCTTCTTCACACCTTGGAAGAAAAGTTTAAGCGGCAGAATGAAAACAATGCTTGAAGCTTGGATGAGTAAATTATTTTTATGTGATGCTATTAAAACATTGTATCTTTTTTTCGAGGAAGTTATGCATTTATTTTCAAAACATAAAATGTGAAATAAGTTTTTTTCGCCGCTCAAAGCATAATTTTCCATATTCATCCACGTAACAACGGTAGAAATATGTCGTTGTCAGATTCAGATATATCAACTCTGAAGAAATCGAAGAATTAAAATGGGACTTTGACTTATCGTTACGTATGAAAATTCAGCTAGAAAATTCTCAAACATGAATCCAATACTTAATCGCTACAATAGTGCGTAAATATTATTAGTATTAAGGAATGCGCATGTTTGCATTTCTAAACCAGAAACAATTTTAAATTGGATCGGAGAGTACCCGCAAATATTATGGAACTCTTCGACAATGTCGTTTCTTTATACTAAGTGCGATGTTCATTTCATTTGAATAAATCTACTTTTGACTGACACTTTCGAAGCGTCAATCACCGTGGCTTCTGGGAGTTTCATTATTTTTTTGATAATGTGTAACATACCTCGGTTTCAAGTTTCAACAACCCAGTGTTCAGGATTTTTTACCTTCTTTTTCACTATATTATTTTACTTTGTCCAAATCCGGATTTCTAACCATAACTTTTAAATTTTATGTCTAACAGGCGCACCTTTTACATAAAGCTCTGACATTCTATGCCTACTTGATCTTCTAAGTTCTATTTGGTGTATAATTTGTATTGAATAAATTATTGTGTCTTTATAAGATTTAATTCATTTTATAAATTTTCGCTCTTAATAATATTGATTGCATTTGTAATTGAAACAGCTCCAGAGATATTGAAACAAATAAAGGACGTACTTTCGTACAACCTTTATTTCTGTAAAATATTTAATGAGAAAAACACCAGGGTCGCTGGACCTACTTGGCTCTTATTATATGGTAATATATAGTTATGAGCTGTTCAATTGAAAAGTCAAACTCAAAGTCAAAGTACTTTATTACTGTAGATATTTACATATACTTAGCAAACGTCAATTTTGCCTCTTCTCTACATTGGACCACTGTGGAAGAAGAAGGGCGTAGAAACTCCCACAGATTGATTTTTAGATCTCTTTTAAAAATAAGTTGTGCTTAACTATTACAAATATGAAAAAAATAATTATTATGATTAATAAGCAGGAATAAATCATTACAAAATTATTAACGGCAAGGCCTGTGTTGAGCTAGATTAACCCCATAAAGTCCTGTCATTTAAGTAATCTTGAACATTGTAATATCCCTTTTTCGACAAAGTCGCTTTAACATGCTTTTTAAATTGCTCAAATGGCAATTTCAAAATCTCCAGAGGTATCTTATTATAGTAGAGAATACACTGACCCTTGAAAGAATTGCTAACCTTCACGAGTCTAAATCGGGGCGCACACAGTCTGTGATTATTTGTTAGGTTAACATTACAGCTATCGCTAAGTTTGGAAAATGTTGTAAGGTTCTTGCGTACATACATTATATTTTCGAAAATAAATTGACTAGCTACTGTTAGTATGTCAATGTATTTAAGAAGCTCTCTTAAGGAGTCTGTTCGTTTAAAATTATAAATTGCTCGAATTGCTCTTTTCTGTAAAATAAAAATAGTTTGAATATCCGCTGCTTTCCCCCACAACAAGATACCATAGGATATCACACTATGAAAGTAACTAAAATATACTAGCCTAGATGTAGCCACATCCGTGCTTTGTCTGATGTTCCTAACAGCGTAAGCCGCAGAACTTACTTTACCAGCCAATTTATCTATGTGGGGTCCCCACTGCAATTTGCTATCAATGGTTATTCCAAGAAACTTCGTATCATTCACTAATTCTAACGTGCTGCTGTCTAACACTAAACTGGTCTCAACTTGCCTGACATTTGGAAGTGAGAATTTGATACACTTGGTTTTACCAGCGTTTAACAATAAATTATTAACTGTGAACCAATTCAAGGTTAAAGATAATACACCATTAACATCATCAAAATCTGCCATTTGTCTTTCAATTTTGAAGACCATTGAAGTATAATCAGCAAATAACACTATGTCAGTTAATTTTCCACCATGAATATATACCAGGAATAAGAAAGGACCTAATATGGAACCTTGTGCAACGCCAATTTTTACACCCGATCCATCAGATTTAACGCCGTTAACTTCTGCCTTTTGACTTCTATTGCTTAGGTATGATCTTAGTAGATACAACGCTTTATTTCGAACTCCGTAATGATTTAATTTAATTAATAGCGTATTATGATCATCACAAATAAACGCTTTCGACAGGTCGCAAAAAACTTCGATAGCATCCTGTGCGGCCTCCCATGCAGAATAAATATGAGATATAAAGGTAATACCTGCATCCGTAGTCGGTTGAAGTGTGAGAGCATTTGACTGAGTATAATCTTTTCAAATATTTTACTTAGTGTTGGAAGAACAGATATTGGTCTGAAATTTGAAGGATCACCCATATATCCCAATTTGAACAGAGGTATCAGCTTACTGTGTTTCATGAGGTCTGGGAAAGCCCCATCGTCAACACATTTATTGCATATATAAGCTAAGTGTGGGGCTATAACTAGAATTACTGAACAAATGACTTTGACTGATATACCCCACAGGTCTTTCGTATTTTTTGAGTTAAGTAATTTAAACGTTTTGACAATGTCCTGGGGATATACATGATGAAATTTTAAATATACCTTACTGACGCTAGTGTTATTTTTAATAATGTCTCAGCTTCATATGGAGATGAATTTAGACGATCTGTTGTGAGTAGGGGTACATTGGTGAAGAATGTTTCAAAAGCTCGAGCAACATCAGCGCTGGATTTAACAACATCATCACTTATCTTTGGGCAGAAATCAGTGTCCCTTGGTATAACTTTGCCAGTTTCACGGTTTATTATTTGCCAAACTGTTTTCATTCTATTATTTGAATTTTGAATTTTTCTATTAATGTGTAAAGTTTTTGCAGTTCTACAAATCAGCTTGAAAGTTTTGGAATATTTTTTAACATAGTCATGAAATTTTCGATCCAAGTTATAGGTTTTATAATCATAGGTCATACAAGATTACTCTACTTTTACGATTTCCAAACGTTGCCCAGTCATTAAATTTAGATTCATCGTTGTAGTCACTGACTTTCTTTAATTTAAAAACTTTATTGAATTCTGTCTGAATAATGTTGAAGAAGTCTGAGTAAATTTTTTTTGGGTTCTTTTCATTAAAATCCGGTACTGGCAAATTTATATCTAAGTTTTTTGTATATGTGTCTAGTCTATGAGATGTAATAGGCCTATAAAACGATGGACCAGTGTAATCCTCAATAGCAATTGGGAATGAAACTGTTTGACCACTGTGATCGGAAGGTAAGCAGTTAATTACTCTTTTACTTGTGAATGCACAGTCACAAAAAACGTTATCTAAGCAAGTTTGGCTGGTGAGTGTAAATCTAGTTGGCTCTAAAAATACATGACATAAGTTAAACGATTTGAAAGCAAATCTACATTAAGATCGCCACAAATAATTAACTTTTTTCTGTTATTACATAGTTTAGTGAGGGCTTCCTCCATAATTTTCTCAAATATTTCGAAATTGCCATGGCCTTTTTCATCCCTCGGTGGCCTGTGGCCACAAACAATAATATGGCTATCCAACTCAACACAGGATACCTCTATTTGTCTTTCAACAGTAAGTGCATGAATATCTTTGCGTTGTTTCTCCTTAATATTATTTTTCACTGAGATTAAAGAACCACCTCTATCAGCAGTCTTTCTATTGTAACAACTGACAATTTTGTAATTATTTATGTTCAAAGACATCATATTTTCCTTCAACCAGTGTTCTGTAACACAAATAATATCAATGTCAGAATTTTGTAGAAATAATTCTAATACAAGTTCTTTTCCAGGTAGCCCCTGGATGTTGTGTTGGGCAATATTTAACTGGGGCTTACATTTTGACATATTTAGTGGCTCTTGTATGCTAGAGATTTCCTCTATTGTCTTATGAACTAATTTAAATTACTTGGAACAGATTCCAACTTTGCATGCAAAGTATGAATAACAGGTGAATTCCCAACAGGGGTGCATTTCACATTACTGTTAACATACAAAGGTTTAGTAAAATTATTTCTACACTCGTCATTTCCTACTGGCACCCTAGTTATTTTCTCAATAATAACAGGGTCATAAATATTGTATGCCAATAATTTGGCAATCTGTCGCTTAGATTGTATCCCTAGTCAGTATAAAATTTCGAATAAAATTATTCGTATCAAAATATAATTCGCGGTCCCGATGACCAAAAGTTCAGTTATAAATAAGCTGGTTGAGTCTAGAAATCAGGTCATTTTGTGCCTCTGTCAGAGCTTTGAAATAGGGAAAACCACACAGAATAATTTTCCTTGCCCGGAGAGATACTATAGATTCAAAGTAATTAATCAAATCGTCTTGTTGAACTTCTGTGGTGTTCCCCATTTGTAATACTATAGTTGTATTACTGTCATACTCCCTATTAAGCATGCAGTTTACTATCTGCATGTAAGATGCATCAGGCATACAAATGTTTTCTTCATGCTGCCGTAAGGTATTCTGCAGCTTGATACCTAAACCTACACCTAATGCCAACTATCGTTTGACAGTTTCGGGACACGGCCTGTTGATCACAGACTATAAAGGAATACTTCGTATCATACGGCCAACTTCCATACAACAAAAATATGCATAAGAAAAGAAAAAAAAAGTTTTGTGTTATATGACACTTGTTTTTTTCTAACTAATATCAATGTAAACTTGGATACTTCAAAATACAGCCAATTCATTATTTGTTTCACCTACCTAGTTAGCCTATTTATTTTGAGTCTGTCCACCTCGCGCGAAATTCACGCGCGAATATGGACAGGCTGTTTCAATTTCCTAATAAGGTTAAGCTGAGTGAGATTAAATGAAACTGCTCATGAACATAATTTGTAGTTTTTTTAATTATTTATCTTTTTTATATTTGATATATGCATTCTTTTGCATAGGCGGCAATTCTCGCCCATAAAGCCTATGTATAATCCTTGCCTATTATTATTTGAAACCATCAATTCATTATTTGAAAGCGAACAGTCAATTCCACAAAATGGTTTACCATCAACATGTGATAATAATAATAATCCTGAATTGCACAGAAAACACAATGGGCAATATAAAAAGAACAGAGGGGCGATCGCGCTAATTTGTTTAGTCATCGAACGTCAAAGGTTTGGTTCTGGTTCAATTCTAGTTGTAATTCAACTTTGGTTCGGTTGAATTAAATTCGGTATCGCGCTAATGTATAAGTGTTGACCGAATTTGAAATGAAATTGTACCGCTGTTATCACAGATTACTAAATTTTTTGAATCAAAACATTATAGGTGTAGCATCGATTGTGTATAATCGACCGTCGATTTAGCGTTTCTCTTTTGACAACCACTTGGGCGGGAAATTCGTGGAATTTGATTTTTATGTTCACAAGTTGAACTGCCGTGTGGTCTGCGGAGTGTGTTCTCGCGCGGAGCGCGAGAACCACTACGGTTGCGGGGTCGAGGACTTATGGTTGCCTCATGCCCGAGGCGTCAACTCGGGGGGTAACGTCCCCCCCGGTCTTGGGTGGCCCCTACTTGTCAGGGGCCTCGCGTGGTCTTCGTTGTGCTGTGCTTTCGCCGTCTATTGGCATACACTGGCGACAACGGTGCGGGAGCTTCTTCTTCTTCACTGTGCCGTGCTTTCGCCCTCTTCTGCGGGCTTACACTGGCGACAGTGGGATGAGCAGCAACTCTCTTGGGAGTGGTCTGCCTTCAGGCGGACGTGCGTGATGCGGAGCAATCTCGTGGAGATGTGCGTGGCGGCTGTTGTCGGCGCAATCGTACATGCGCCGTGCCAGCCGCGCGACGAATTTCTTCACGGTGGGCATCCGGGTATCCCTCATGATGGTGGTGTTGCGCACGTACCGCCCGGCTCCTGTGATCACCCGCAGGGAGATGTTCTGGAACCGCTGCAGCCGTGCCTTCTGGGTCTTCGACAGCAGGGCGTACCATGCTGGAGCCGCGTAGGTGAGCCGCGAGCGCACATAGGCCTTGTACACCCGCAGCTTGGCTCTCAGAGGCAGGCTGGACGACAGGACAGGCCGGAGCATTGCCCGCGCGGCTTTGGCCCGGTCAAGTTCAACTGAACGAAGACTAACTTCATAAAAATGGAGCAACATTGCCGCAAGGTAACCACTGTCCGAAAAATTGAGATGTTGACGGAGTTTATGGAGGATCATCGAGACCTTGCTCAAGGTAGAGTAAAGTCAAAAGAATTTCGTGCGATAGCAGACCGGTTGCGGAGGGAGTGCGAGTCTTGCTCAACCCTTTTGGAGCAGTTAGGACTGCAAGGGAATGGGCCAAGGTTTGTAGTTCTTCTATCTTGTAGTATCTTAGATTTTTTTTTAAACTTCCCCGTTATAATATAATACTTTCGTTAGATGCTGTAAGATGTTTAGGAAAGTAACTACTACTACAAAGTTAATGTGTTTCAGGTTTGGAGTGACCAAAAATGTAAGGTGCGGGCCAAATTAACTGCAATAAATACTGGGCGACAGGGTACTGGTGGTGGGCCTAACAATGAGGTTTCTTTGTCCCCACTGGAGAGTAGAGTGGCCAATATTATGGGCCTGGATGCAAGACCAATTGGCCTCAAGTGTTGTAAGTATTCAAGAGTATAATAATAGTATAGTAGATTCCACATCTATTTTTAACCTCCGAAGAAAAAGAGGGCTGTTATAAGTTTGAAGCGTCTGTATGTGTGTGTATGTATATATGTATGTATGTGTACGAGTATGTCTCTAAAGTTATCAGCTTAAAAAGGAAACGAGGCAGCCAAGTTTAAGACTTCGAGATTTAATTTATTGTGTCAGGGCTGTTATAAATTTTTAATTATTAATCATCATCTCATGTATTTCATAATATATATTCTTGATATAGGTATTATATGTAGGTATTTATTGCAGGACGATGCTTCTAACATTGAGGTTAGAGCCTACAACCACCACACACATTGTAAGTTATATTAAATATGGTAATTGTTTTGTTTGCTTCTTAATTATTTTACTTTAAGTGTTTGTATTTACTTAATATCACAGTAAAAAAAATCATTATTTAATATCAGTTTAGACATTCCCTTTGAAACTGCAGACACGCCAAGGGCATATTCAGCAGGTTAGGAGACTGTTTGTGATTGTCTTTAATCAAATATCTAATCAAAGTAAATAATTGTGTTTTATTTACGTCCACAGCAGCTGCATCAAGCTGGTTGTGAGGAACTTCTACCCAGAATGCTGCATCTGTGGAATCTGCAGACACGCCATGGGTATCTACAGCAGGTTAGTAAACAGTTCCATTGTTTGTGATTTTCCTTAATCATAAGTATTTCTAATAAAAAAAATCTAATTACCTACCTAATTGTGTTTTATTTACAGATAGACTTGTACTTCGGGCGCGTCGTACCTCAGAACGCCGAAGAACACAAACCACAACAAATTCCAACAAGCAGAAGCATATTAGATGAGTCAAGGATTGAGAGGTATTGAGAGTGGAACAGCTGAGAGCAGAGGCTTCACTAAATACTTCTCGGGCTGATCTGCAGAATACTGAGGCACTCAATACTGTAGCAGAGTATTTCAAATTAATTTCTGAAAACATTGATAAAGTAATTTTATTCTCTCTTTAGTAGGTTCCTACCTTAGTTAAGTAGGAAATATGCCCTAAATAATGGAAATAAAAAAATAAGTTTGCTTAGTATAATTTCAATAACAATACTTCCATAAATACATTTTTAAAAAGAAGAAATAAACCTAAATAAACCTACTTCGGGCGCGTCGTACCTCAGAACGCCGAAGAACACAAACCACAGCCTCGACACAGGAACAAGCTCCTCAGCAAGCACATTGTAAGTAGGTAGTAATTATTTATAGTTAAAACTCCATGATATAAAATATAGATACGGCAAGTGGGAGACGAATTCAAGGTTTTTTCATGACAAGTTAATAAGTTTTTCTTAGCTATTTTACTCATACAGAACTTGAAACATCGGATGTTGGGATAACCCGCAACTGTAGTAGGGTTTTTCATTTCCACAAAATGTGACCAACAAAATCATACTTTCGTGCCTTCCATCAAACCTCTCGAACAGAGGTTTCTCAAATTTTATCTTTTTTCTTTTCTCCATCGTTGAAACTTGCGGGGCGTCGTCGGTTTCGCGACAGGTAGTAAAAAGACTGTTGAAAAGGCTAATTTAAAAAACGTGTTCGCAATTGCAACGCGGCTCTCTCGCAGAAACACTTATTTAAACAGCGGCTATAGATGACGCAGAGTGCCTGGGTTGAACTGTTGAACTTTATTCTACAAAATGTCATTATCATGAACAGCATCAAGCATTTACCCCATCAGACGGTAGACATACAGAGAATGAAAGGTCTCTAATAAGGTTTGATGATATAAGAATTGGTTTTACCATTAGCTATACTACGTTAGAGGTATAATGACTGTCGAAGACTGACCAGGGCAATCATGGGGATATGACGATAGAGAATATCTACTAAATTGAGCGTGGCATGACCAAAAATAACAGATGATGTGAACAAGTGATGGTAACTCGACAAGAAAAGGACGAGTCTTATACCTATCTGAACAGAATGATGTCGAATATTCAGACAAACGGTGGTTTCCTTTTAGCCCGTATAGCCTATCAAAGACTAAAATCTTGAGAACTTACGAGATTACTCGTGTACCTCGTGTATTCATATTTTGAAACATATAATATCTCAAATATTTATTAGGGTTTTTTAAACATTTCTTGTTTGATTTTTGTTTTATGTGAATGCCTACAATAAGCCTACAATACAAAATACAAAAAGATTTTATAAATTATCACCCTTTTTTTGAAACCACCATTCAAACGTGCTCAATATTTTTCGTCCTATTTGAAAAATATCTTCTTCTTCACACCTTGGAAGAACAGTTTAAGCGGCAGAATGAAAACAATGCTTGAAGCTTGGATGAGTAAATTATTTTTATGTAATGCTATTAAAACATTGTATCTTTTTTTCGAGGAAGTTATGCATTTATTTTCAAAACATAAAATGTGAAATAAGTTTTTTTCGCCGCTCAAAGCATAATTTTCCATATTCATCCACGTAACAATGGTAAAAATATGTCGTTGTCAGATTCAGATATATCAACTCTGAAGAAATCGAAGAATTAAAATGGGACTTTGACTCAAAAAAACTCAAAACGTTTATTCTGTAAATAGGCCGCAAGGGCACTTTCACATGTCATTTCATTTCATTTTTTACAGAACATTTGGTATTATTATCATATTATCAGAAAAAAAAGTTTTTAATTATTGTTTCTGAGAGATGTAAAGAATCTCAAATGTCATAATAAAATAATTAAAATATAAATAACAGAGATGTATAGTCTCTTTAGTCAATAATACAATGATAATAGGAGATGTAAATGGTCCCCACAGTCAAGAGTTGTATAATTAAATTAATCTTTGGAGGTGTAAAAGGCCTCCAAGTGTCCAGTAAAAGAAACTCTGGCAGTGAGGATGCTCACAATTAATTAGAACAATTCAGTCCCAAGCATTTTTATCGTCTATGTACTCTTTAATACTGTAGTAAGCTTTAGAAATAAGCCTTTGCTTGATGTATTTCTTGAACTTATTAATTGATAGATCTGTCAAAGTGCTTGGGAGTTTATTGTAAAATCTTACACAATTACCCTTGAACGAGTTTTTTATTTTATGGAGCCGAGTAGTGGGCACTGCAAGTTTGTCCTTGTTTCTAGTATTAAAGTTATGTATATCACAGTTTCTTCGAAAGACTTATCGTTGCATATGAAAATTCAGCTAGAAAATTCTCAAACATGAATCCAATACTTAATCGCTACAATAGTGCGTAAATATTATTAGTATTAAGGAATGCGCATGTTTGCATTTCTAAACCAGAAACAATTTTAAATTGGATCGCAGAGTACCCGCAAATATTATGGAACTCTTCGACAATGTCGTTTCTTTATACTAAGTGCGATGTTCATTTCATTTGAATAAATCTACTTTTGACAGACACTTTTGAAGCGTCAATCACCGTGGCTTCTGGGAGTTTCATTATTTTTTTGATAACGTGTAACAAACCTTGGTTTCAAGTTTCAACAACCCAGTGTTCAGGATTTTTTACCTTCTTTTTCACTATATTATTTTACTTTGTCCAAATCCGGATTTCTAACCATAACTTTTAAATTTTATGTCTAACAGGCGCACCTTTTATATAAAGCTCTGACTTAATGCTAATATAGTGTCATTTAAATTCAGAACAATTTTGGAGCTCTGCTCATTTAAACTAAATTGTATTATACTCTTATATTGATTTATAAGTTTTCAGTGCGAAGATGGAGCAGGAATACTTTGGTAATAAATTATTGTGTCTTTATAAGATTTATTTCATTTTATAAATTTTCGCTCTTAATAATATTGATTGCATTTTTAATTGAAACAGCTCCAGAGATATTGAAACAAATAAAGGACGTACTTTCGTACGTCCTTTATTTCTGTAAAATATTTAATGAGAAAAACACCAGGGTCGCTGGACCTACTTGGCTCTTATTATATGGTAATATATAGTTATGAGCTGTTCAATTGAAAAGTCAAACTCAAAGTCAAAGTACTTTATTACTGTAGATATTTACATATACTTAGCAAACGTCAATTTTGCCTCTTCTCTACATTGGACCACTGTGGAAGAAGAAGGGCGTAGAAACTCCCACAGATTGATTTTTAGATCTCTTTTAAAAATAAGTTGTGCTTAACTATTACAAATATGAAAAAAATAATTATTATGATTAATAAGCAGGAATAAATAATTACAAAATTATTAACAGCAAGGCCTGTGTTGAGCTAGATTAACCCCATAAAGTCCTGTCATTTAAGTAATCTTGAACATTGTAATATCCCTTTTTCGACAAAGTCGCTTTAACATGCTTTTTAAATTGCTCAAATGGCAATTTCAAAATCTCCAGAGGTATCTTATTATAGTAGAGAATACACTGACCCTTGAAAGAATTGCTTACCTTCGCGAGTCTAAATCGGGGCGCACACAGTCTGTGATTATTTGTTAGGTTAACATTACAGCTATCGCTAAGTTTGGAAAATGTTGTAAGGTTCTTGCGTACATACATTATATTTTCGAAAATAAATTGACTAGCTACTGTTAGTATGTCAATGTCTTTAATAAGCTCTCTTAAGGAGTCTGTTCGTTTAAAATTATAAATTGCTCGAATAGCTCTTTTCTGTAAAATAAAAATAGTTTGAATATCCGCTGCTTTCCCCCACAACAAGATACCATAGGATATCACACTATGAAAGTAACTAAAATATACTAGCCTAGATGTAGCCACATCCGTGCTTTGTCTGATGTTCCTAACAGCGTAAGCCGCAGAACTTAATTTACCAGCCAATTTATCTATGTGGGGTCCCCACTGCAATTTGCTATCAATGGTTATTCCAAGAAACTTCGTATCATTCACTAATTCTAACGTGCTGCTGTCTAACACTAAACTGGTCTCAACTTGCCTGACATTTGGAAGTGAGAATTTGATACACTTGGTTTTACCAGCGTTTAACAATAAATTATTAACTGTGAACCAATTCAAGGTTAAAGATAATACACCATATACTTAGCAAACGTCAATTTTGCCTCTTCTCTACATTGGACCACTGTGGAAGAAGAAGGGCGTAGAAACTCCCACAGATTGATTTTTAGATCTCTTTTAAAAATAAGTTGTGCTTAACTATTACAAATATGAAAAAAATAATTATTATGATTAATAAGCAGGAATAAATAATTACAAAATTATTAACAGCAAGGCCTGTGTTGAGCTAGATTAACCCCATAAAGTCCTGTCATTTAAGTAATCTTGAACATTGTAATATCCCTTTTTCGACAAAGTCGCTTTAACATGCTTTTTAAATTGCTCAAATGGCAATTTCAAAATCTCCAGAGGTATCTTATTATAGTAGAGAATACACTGACCCTTGAAAGAATTGCTAACCTTCACGAGTCTAAATCGGGGCGCACACAGTCTGTGATTATTTGTTAGGTTAACATTACAGCTATCGCTAAGTTTGGAAAATGTTGTAAGGTTCTTGCGTACATACATTATATTTTCGAAAATAAATTGACTAGCTACTGTTAGTATGTCAATGTATTTAAGAAGCTCTCTTAAGGAGTCTGTTCGTTTAAAATTATAAATTGCTCGAATTGCTCTTTTCTGTAAAATAAAAATAGTTTGAATATCCGCTGCTTTCCCCCACAACAAGATACCATAGGATATCACACTATGAAAGTAACTAAAATATACTAGCCTAGATGTAGCCACATCCGTGCTTTGTCTGATGTTCCTAACAGCATAAGCCGCAGAACTTACTTTACCAGCCAATTTATCTATGTGGGGTCCCCACTGCAATTTGCTATCAATGGTTATTCCAAGAAACTTCGTATCATTCACTAATTCTAACGTGCTGCTGTCTAACACTAAACTGGTCTCAAGTTGCCTGACATTTGGAAGTGAGAATTTGATACACTTGGTTTTACCAGCGTTTAACAATAAATTATTAACTGTGAACCAATTCAAGGTTAAAGATAATACACCATTAACATCATCAAAATCTGCCATTTGTCTTTCAATTTTGAAGACCATTGAAGTATAATCAGCAAATAACACTATGTCAGTTAATTTTCCACCATGAATATATACCAGGAATAAGAAAGGACCTAATATGGAACCTTGTGCAACGCCAATTTTTACACCCGATCCATCAGATTTAACGCCGTTAACTTCTGCCTTTTGACTTCTATTGCTTAGGTATGATCTTAGTAGATACAACGCTTTATTTCGAACTCCGTAATGATTTAATTTAATTAATAGCGTATTATGATCATCACAAATAAACGCTTTCGACAGGTCGCAAAAAACTTCGATAGCATCCTGTGCGGCCTCCCATGCAGAATAAATATGAGATATAAAGGTAATACCTGCATCCGTAGTCGGTTGAAGTGTGAGAGCATTTGACTGAGTATAATCTTTTCAAATATTTTACTTAGTGTTGGAAGAACAGATATTGGTCTGAAATTTGAAGGATCACCCATATATCCCAATTTGAACAGAGGTATCAGCTTACTGTGTTTCATGAGGTCTGGGAAAGCCCCATCGTCAACACATTTATTGAATATATAAGCTAAGTGTGGGGCTATAACTAGAATTACTGAACAAATGACTTTGACTGATATACCCCACAGGTCTTTCGTATTTTTTGGGTTAAGTAATTTAAACGTTTTGACAATGTCCTGGGGATATACATGATGAAATTTTAAATGTACCTTACTGACGCTAGTGTTATTTTTAATAATGTCTCAGCTTCATATGGAGATGAATTTAGACGATCTGTTGTGAGTAGGGGTATATTGGTGAAGAATGTTTCAAAAGCTCGAGCAACATCAGCGCTGGATTTAACAACATCATCACTTATCTTTGGGCAGAAATCAGTGTCCCTTGGTATAACTTTGCCAGTTTCACGGTTTATTATTTGCCAAACTGTTTTCATTCTATTATTTGAATTTTGAATTTTTCTATTAATGTGTAAAGTTTTTGCAGTTCTACAAATCAGCTTGAAAGTTTTGGAATATTTTTTAACATAGTCATGAAATTTTCGATCCAAGTTATAGGTTTTATAATCATAGGTCATACAAGATAACTCTACTTTTACGATTTCCAAACGTTGCCCAGTCATTAAATTTAGATTCATCGTTGTAGTCACTGACTTTCTTTAATTTAAAAACTTTATTGAATTCTGTCTGAATAATGTTGAAGAAGTCTGAGTAAATTTTTTTTGGGTTCTTTTCATTAAAATCCGGTACTGGCAAATTTATATCTAAGTTTTTTGTATATGTGTCTAGTCTATGAGATGTAATAGGCCTATAAAACGATGGACCAGTGTAATCCTCAATAGCAATTGGGAATGAAACTGTTTGACCACTGTGATCGGAAGGTAAGCAGTTAATTACTCTTTTACTTGTGAATGCACAGTCACAAAAAACGTTATCTAAGCAAGTTTGGCTGGTGAGTGTAAATCTAGTTGGCTCTAAAAATACATGACATAAGTTAAACGATTTGAAAGCAAATCTACATTAAGATCGCCACAAATAATTAACTTTTTTCTGTTATTACATAGTTTAGTGAGGGCTTCCTCCATAATTTTCTCAAATATTTCGAAATTGCCATGGCCTTTTTCATCCCTCGGTGGCCTGTGGCCACAAACAATAATATGGCTATCCAACTCAACACAGGATACCTCTATTTGTCTTTCAACAGTAAGTGCATGAATATCTTTGCGTTGTTTCTCCTTAATATTATTTTTCACTGAGATTAAAGAACCACCTCTATCAGCAGTCTTTCTATTGTAACAACTGACAATTTTGTAATTATTTATGTTCAAAGACATCATATTTTCCTTCAACCAGTGTTCTGTAACACAAATAATATCAATGTCAGAATTTTGTAGAAATAATTCTAATACAAGTTCTTTTCCAGGTAGCCCCTGGATGTTTGTGGGCAATATTTAACTGGGGCTTACATTTTGACATATTTAGTGGCTCTTGTATGCTAGAGATTTCCTCTATTGTCTTATGAACTAATTTAAATTACTTGGAACAGATTCCAACTTTGCATGCAAAGTATGAATAACAGGTGAATTCCCAAAAGGGGTGCATGTCACATTACTGTTAATATACAAAGGTTTAGTAAAATTATTTCTACACTCGTCATTTCCTACTGGCACCCTAGTTATTTTCTCAATAATAACAGGGTCATAAATATTGTATGCCAATAATTTGGCAATCTGTCGCTTAGATTGTATCCCTAGTCAGTATAAAATTTCGAATAAAATTATTCGTATCAAAATATAATTCGCGGTCCCGATGACCAAAAGTTAAGTTATAAATAAGCTGGTTGAGTCTAGAAATCAGGTCATTTTGTGCCTCTGTCAGAGCTTTGAAATAGGGAAAACCACACAGAATAATTTTCCTTGCCCGGAGAGATACTATAGATTCAAAGTAATTAATCAAATCGTCTTGTTGAACTTCTGTGGTGTTCCCCATTTGTAATACTATAGTTGTATTACTGTCATACTCCCTATTAAGCATGCAGTTTACTATCTGCATGTAAGATGCATCAGGCATACAAATGTTTTCTTCATGCTGCCGTAAGGTATTCTGCAGCTTGATACCTAAACCTACACCTAATGCCAACTATCGTTTGACAGTTTCGGGACACGGCCTGTTGATCACAGACTATAAAGGAATACTTCGTATCATACGGCCAACTTCCATACAACAAAAATATGCATAAGAAAAGAAAAAAAAAGTTTAGTGTTGTATGACACTTGTTTTTTTCTAACTAATATCAATGTAAACTTGGATACTTCAAAATACAGCCAATTCATTATTTGTTTCACCTACCTAGTTAGCCTATTTATTTTGAGTCTGTCCACCTCGCGCGAAATTCACGCGCGAATATGGACAGGCTGTTTCAATTTCCTAATAAGGTTAAGCTGAGTGAGATTAAATGAAACTGCTCATGAACATAATTTGTAGTTTTTTTAATTATTTATCTTTTTTATATTTGATATATGCATTTTTTTGCATAGGCGGCAATTCTCGCCCATAAAGCCTATGTATAATCCTTGCCTATTATTATTTGAAACCATCAATTCATTATTTGAAAGCGAACAGTCAATTCCACAAAATGGTTTACCATCAACATGTGATAATAATAATAATCCTGAATTGCACAGAAAACACAATGGGCAATATAAAAAGAACAGAGGGGCGATCGCGCTAATTTGTTTAGTCATCGAACGTCAAAGGTTTGGTTCTGGTTCAATTCTAGTTGTAATTCAACTTTGGTTCGGTTGAATTAAATTCGGTATCGCGCTAATGTATAAGTGTTGACCGAATTTGAAATGAAATTGTACCGCTGTTATCACAGATTACTAAATTTTTTGAATCAAAACATTATAGGTGTAGCATCGATTGTGTATAATCGACCGTCGATTTAGCGTTTCTCTTTTGACAACCACTTGGGCGGGAAATTCGTGGAATTTGATTTTTATGTTCACAAGTTGAACTGCCGTGTGGTCTGCGGAGTGTGTTCTCGCGCGGAGCGCGAGAACCACTACGGTTGCGGGGTCGAGGACTTATGGTTGCCTCATGCCCGAGGCGTCAACTCGGGGGGTAACGTCCCCCCCGGTCTTGGGTGGCCCCTACTTGTCAGGGGCCTCGCGTGGTCTTCGTTGTGCTGTGCTTTCGCCGTCTATTGGCATACACTGGCGACAACGGTGCGGGAGCTTCTTCTTCTTCACTGTGCCGTGCTTTCGCCCTCTTCTGCGGGCTTACACTGGCGACAGTGGGATGAGCAGCAACTCTCTTGGGAGTGGTCTGCCTTCAGGCGGACGTGCGTGATGCGGAGCAATGTCGTGGAGATGTGCGTGGCGGCTGTTGTCGGCGCAATCGTACATGCGCCGTGCCAGCCGCGCGACGAATTTCTTCACGGTGGGCATCCGGGTATCCCTCATGATGGTGGTGTTGCGCACGTACCGCCCGGCTCCTGTGATCACCCGCAGGGAGATGTTCTGGAACCGCTGCAGCCGTGCCTTCTGGGTCTTCGACAGCAGGGCGTACCATGCTGGAGCCGCGTAGGTGAGCCGCGAGCGCACATAGGCCTTGTACACCCGCAGCTTGGCTCTCAGAGGCAGGCTGGACGACAGGACAGGCCAGAGCATTGCCCGCGCGGCTTTGGCCCGGTCAAGTTGAACTAAACGAAGACTAACTTCATAAAAATGAAGCAACATTGCCGCAAGGTAACCACTGTCCGAAAAATTGAGATGTTGACGGAGTTTATGGAGGATCATCGAGACCTTGCTCAAGGTAGAGTAAAGTCAAAAGAATTTCGTGCGACAGCAGACCGGTTGCGGAGGGAGTGCGAGTCTTGCTCAACCCTTTTGGAGCAGTTAGGACTGCAAGGGAATGGGCCAAGGTTTGTAGTTCTTCTATCTTGTAGTATCTTAGATTTTTTTTTAAACTTCCCCGTTATAATATAATACTTTCGTTAGATGCTGTAAGACGTTTAGGAAAGTAACTACTACTACAAAGTTAATGTGTTTCAGGTTTGGAGTGACCAAAAATGTAAGGTGCGGGCCAAATTAACTGCAATAAATACTGGGCGACAGGGTACTGGTGGTGGGCCTAACAATGAGGTTTCTTTGTCCCCACTGGAGAGTAGAGTGGCCAATATTATGGGCCTGGATGCAAGACCAATTGGCCTCAAGTGTTGTAAGTATTCAAGAGTATAATAATAGTATAGTAGATTCCACATCTATTTTTAACCTCCGAAGAAAAAGAGGGCTGTTATAAGTTTGAAGCGTCTGTATGTGTGTGTATATATATATGTATGTATGTGTACGAGTATGTCTCTAAAGTTATCAGCTTAAAAAGGAAACGAGGCAGCCAAGTTTAAGACTTCGAGATTTAATTTATTGAGTCAGGGCTGTTATAAATTTTTAATTATTAATCATCATCTCATGTATTTCATAATATATATTCTTGATATAGGTATTATATGTAGGTATTTATTGCAGGACGATGCTTCTAACATTGAGGTTAGAGCCTACAACCACCACACACATTGTAAGTTATATTAAATATGGTAATTGTTTTGTTTGCTTCTTAATTATTTTACTTTAAGTGTTTGTATTTATTTAATATCACAGTAAAAAAAATCATTATTTAATATCAGTTTAGACATTCCCTTTGACACTGCAGACACGCCAAGGGCATATTCAGCAGGTTAGGAGACTGAGATCTAATCAAATTAAATAATTGTGTTTTATTTACGTCCACAGCAGCTGCATCAAGCTGGTTGTGAGGAACTTCTACCCAGAATGCTGCATCTGTGGAATCTGCAGACACGCCATGGGTATCTACAGCAGGTTAGTAAACAGTTCCATTGTTTGTGATTTTCCTTAATCATAAGTATTTCTAATAAAAAAAATCTAATTACCTACCTAATTGTGTTTTATTTACAGATAGACTTGTACTTCGGGCGCGTCATACCTCAGAACGCCAAAGAACACAAACCACAGCCTCGACACATGAACAAGCTCCTCAGCAAGCACATTGTAAGTAGGTAGTAATTATTTATAGTTAAAAAAAATATAGACATTAATATTCCCATCGTTTTAGTTACAGTTTTCTTATCATAAATGAGGAGGGAACTTTGTACAAATTCTAATGAAATAAAACATAAACTTTTACATACAGACACTTACATTGCTTCTGGCCCCATACCCTGTGTCGTGGGAACCAGTAAAAGTGACATCTTTATTTCTTCCTCCCCAGCCGGGATTCGAACCCAGGATCTAAACCGCAAAGCCACAGAGTTCATCAAAATAAACAGGCACATAAGCATAAGATGATAAACTAAATAGCTGCGGCGTTGGGCTCGCCGCCTTTCACGCGAAATATAGTATTGATCAACTGGCTAAACGTGGGCACAACTGTGCCACTACCACCCGTATGGGAAAAGGCGTTGACGCTATATTTTATTATTATTCGCTATATTTTATTGAATAATCTAAACAACAAATTGTTTTATTTAAATTCCAACAAGCAGAAGCATATTAGATGAGTCAAGGATTGAGAGGTATTGAGAGTGGAACAGCTGAGAGCAGAGGCTTCACTAAATACTTCTCGGGCTGATCTGCAGAATACTGAGGCACTCAATACTGTAGCAGAGTATTTCAAATTAATTTCTGAAAACATTGATAAAGTAATTTTATTCTCTCTTTAGTAGGTTCCTACCTTAGTTAAGTAGGAAATATGCCTTAAATAATGGAAATAAAAAAATAAGTTTGCTTAGTATAATTTCAATAACAATACTTCCATAAATACATTTTTAAAAAGAAGAAATAAACCTAAAAGGAATAAACCTAAATAAACCTACTTCGGGCGCGTCGTACCTCAGAACGCCGAAGAACACAAACCACAGCCTCGACACAGGAACAAGCTCCTCAGCAAGCACATTGTAAGTAGGTAGTAATTATAGTTAAAACTCCATGATATAAAATATAGATACGGCAAGTGGGAGACGAATTCAAGGTTTTTTCATGACAAGTTAATAAGTTTTTCTTACCTATTTTACTCATACAGAACTTGAAACATCGGATGTTGGGATAACCCGCAACTGTAGTAGGGTTTTTCATTTCCACAAAATGTGACCAACAAAATCATACTTTCGTGCCTTCCATCAAACCTCTCGAATAGAGGTTTCTCAAATTTTATCTTTTTTCTTTTCTCCATCGTTGAAACTTGCGGGGCGTCGTCGGTTTCGCGACAGGTAGTAAAAAGACTGTTGAAAAGGCTAATTTAAAAAACGTGTTCGCAATTGCAACGCGGCTCTCTCGCAGAAACACTTATTTAAACAGCGGCTATAGATGAGTGAGATGAGTGCCTGGGTTGAACTGTTGAACTTTATTCTACAAAGTGTCATTATCATGAACAGCATCAAGCATTTACCCCATCAGACGGTAGACATACAGAGAATGAAAGGTCTCTAATAAGGTTTGATGATATAAGAATTGGTTTTACCATTAGCTATACTACGTTAGAGGTATAATGACTGTCGAAGACTGACCAGGGCAATCATGGGGATATGACGATAGAGAATATCTACTAAATTGAGCGTGGCATGACCAAAAATAACAGATGATGTGAACAAGTGATGGTAACTCGACAAGAAAAGGACGAGTCTTATACCTATCTGAACAGAATGATGTCGAATATTCAGACAAACGGTGGTTTCCTTTTAGCCCGTATAGCCTATCAAAGACTAAAATCTTGAGAACTTACGAGATTACTCGTGTACCTCGTGTATTCATATTTTGAAACATATAATATCTCAAATATTTATTAGGGTTTTTTAAACATTTCTTGTTTGATTTTTGTTTTACGTGAATGCCTACAATAAGCCTACAATACAAAATACAAAAAGATTTTATAAATTATCACCCTTTTTTTGAAACCACCATTCAAACGTGCTCAATATTTTTCGTCCTATTTGAAAAATATCTTCTTCTTCACACCTTGGAAGAACAGTTTAAGCGGCAGAATGAAAACAATGCTTGAAGCTTGGATGAGTAAATTATTTTTATGTAATGCTATTAAAACATTGTATCTTTTTTTTGAGGAAGTTATGCATTTATTTTCAAAACATAAAATGTGAAATAAGTTTTTTTCGCCGCTCAAAGCATAATTTTCCATATTCATCCACGTAACAATGGTAAAAATATGTCGTTGTCAGATTCAGATATATCAACTCTGAAGAAATCGAAGAATTAAAATGGGACTTTGACTTATCGTTGCGTATGAAAATTCAGCTAGAAAATTCTCAAACATGAATCCAATACTTAATCGCTACAATAGTGCGTAAATATTATTAGTATTAAGGAATGCGCATGTTTGCATTTCTAAACCAGAAACAATTTTAAATTGGATCGCAGAGTACCCGCAAATATTATGGAACTCTTCGACAATGTCGTTTCTTTATACTAAGTGCGATGTTCATTTCATTTGAATAAATCTACTTTTGACAGACACTTTTGAAGCGTCAATCACCGTGGCTTCTGGGAGTTTCATTATTTTTTTGATAACGTGTAACAAACCTTGGTTTCAAGTTTCAACAACCCAGTGTTCAGGATTTTTTACCTTCTTTTTCACTATATTATTTTACTTTGTCCAAATCCGGATTTCTAACCATAACTTTTAAATTTTATGTCTAACAGGCGCACCTTTTATATAAAGCTCTGACTTAATGCTAATATAGTGTCATTTAAATTCAGAACAATTTTGGAGCTCTGCTCATTTAAACTAAATTGTATTATACTCTTATATTGATTTATAAGTTTTCAGTGCGAAGATGGAGCAGGAATACTTTGGTAATAAATTATTGTGTCTTTATAAGATTTAATTCATTTTATAAATTTTCGCTCTTAATAATATTGATTGCATTTTTAATTGAAACAGCTCCAGAGATATTGAAACAAATAAAGGACGTACTTTCGTACGTCCTTTATTTCTGTAAAATATTTAATGAGAAAAACACCAGGGTCGCTGGACCTACTTGGCTCTTATTATATGGTAATATATAGTTATGAGCTGTTCAATTGAAAAGTCAAACTCAAAGTCAAAGTACTTTATTACTGTAGATATTTACATATACTTAGCAAACGTCAATTTTGCCTCTTCTCTACATTGGACCACTGTGGAAGAAGAAGGGCGTAGAAACTCCCACAGATTGATTTTTAGATCTCTTTTAAAAATAAGTTGTGCTTAACTATTACAAATATGAAAAAAATAATTATTATGATTAATAAGCAGGAATAAATAATTACAAAATTATTAACAGCAAGGCCTGTGTTGAGCTAGATTAACCCCATAAAGTCCTGTCATTTAAGTAATCTTGAACATTGTAATATCCCTTTTTCGACAAAGTCGCTTTAACATGCTTTTTAAATTGCTCAAATGGCAATTTCAAAATCTCCAGAGGTATCTTATTATAGTAGAGAATACACTGACCCTTGAAAGAATTGCTTACCTTCGCGAGTCTAAATCGGGGCGCACACAGTCTGTGATTATTTGTTAGGTTAACATTACAGCTATCGCTAAGTTTGGAAAATGTTGTAAGGTTCTTGCGTACATACATTATATTTTCGAAAATAAATTGACTAGCTACTGTTAGTATGTCAATGTCTTTAAGAAGCTCTCTTAAGGAGTCTGTTCGTTTTAAATTATAAATTGCTCGAATAGCTCTTTTCTGTAAAATAAAAATAGTTTGAATATCCGCTGCTTTCCCCCACAACAAGATACCATAGGATATCACACTATGAAAGTAACTAAAATATACTAGCCTAGATGTAGCCACATCCGTGCTTTGTCTGATGTTCCTAACAGCGTAAGCCGCAGAACTTAATTTACCAGCCAATTTATCTATGTGGGGTCCCCACTGCAATTTGCTATCAATGGTTATTCCAAGAAACTTCGTATCATTCACTAATTCTAACGTGCTGCTGTCTAACACTAAACTGGTCTCAACTTGCCTGACATTTGGAAGTGAGAATTTGATACACTTGGTTTTACCAGCGTTTAACAATAAATTATTAACTGTGAACCAATTCAAGGTTAAAGATAATACACCATTAACATCATCAAAATCTGCCATTTGTCTTTCAATTTTGAAGACCATTGAAGTATCATCAGCAAATAACACTATGTCAGTTAATTTTCCACCATGAATATATACCAGGAATAAGAAAGGACCTAATATGGAACCTTGTGCAACGCCAATTTTTACACCCGATCCATCAGATTTAACGCCGTTAACTTCTGCCTTTTGACTTCTATTGCTTAGGTATGATCTTAGTAGATACAACGCTTTATTTCGAACTCCGTAATGATTTAATTTAATTAATAGCGTATTGTGATCATCACAAATATACGCTTTCGACAGGTCGCAAAAAACTTCGATAGCATCCTGTGCGGCCTCCCATGCAGAATAAATATGAGATATAAAGGTAATACCTGCATCCGTAGTCGGTTGAAGTGCGAGAGCTTGACTGAGTATAATCTTTTCAAATATTTTACTTAGTGTTGGAAGAACAGATATCGGTCTGAAATTTGAAGGATCACCCATATATCACAATTTGAACAGAGGTATCAGCTTACTGTGTTTCATGAGGTCTGGGAAAGCCCCATCGTCAACACATTTATTGAATATATAAGCTAAGTGTGGGGCTATAACTAGAATTACTGAACAAATGACTTTGACTGATATACCCCACAGGTCTTTCGTATTTTTTGAGTTAAGTAATTTAAACGTTTTGACAATGTCCTGGGGATATACATGATGAAATTTTAAATATACCTTACTGACGCTAGTGTTATTTTTAATAATGTCTCAGCTTCATATGGAGATGAATTTAGACGATCTGTTGTGAGTAGGGGTACATTGGTGAAGAATGTTTCAAAAGCTCGAGCAACATCAGCGCTGGATTTAACAACATCATCACTTATCTTTGGGCAGAAATCAGTGTCCCTTGGTATAACTTTGCCAGTTTCACGGTTTATTATTTGCCAAACTGTTTTCATTCTATTATTTGAATTTTGAATTTTTCTATTAATGTGTAAAGTTTTTGCAGTTCTACAAATCAGCTTGAAAGTTTTGGAATATTTTTTAACATAGTCATGAAATTTTCGATCCAAGTTATAGGTTTTATAATCATAGGAGTAGTGAGGTTATCCTGCTTATTCTTGATTGTCTGAACGCCCTATTGACTCTTACCAAACCACATATTCACGGTCCGATCCGTGGGTAAGTATCTCGCATGAATCGGTGGTTATGATATTCATTTCAGTAAACTATAATTTGATTTGCATAGATACCCTACGAAAGTACTCTTGCACCTCAAGTTATAGCTAACTGAACGCCCTACTGAACACCCTATTGACTCTTACCAAACCACATATTCACGGTCCGATCCGTGGGTAAGTATCTCGCATGAATCGGTGGTTATGATATTCATTTCAGTAAACTATAGTTTGATTTGCATAGATACCCTACGTAAGTACTCTTGCACCTCAAATTATAGCTAACTGAACGCCCTACCCTATCGACTCATATCAAACCACATATTCACGGTCCGATCCGTGGGTAAGTATCTCGCATGAATCGGTGGTTATGATATTCATTTCAGTAAACTATAGTTTGATTTGCATAGATACCCTACGTAAGTACTCTCACACCTCAAATTATAGCTAACTGAACGCCCTACCCTATCGACTCATATCAAACCACATATTCACGGTCCGATCCGTGGGTAAGTATCTCGCATGAATCGGTGGTTATGATATTCATTTCAGTAAACTATAGTTTGATTTGCATAGATACCCTACGTAAGTACTCTCGCACCTCAAATTATAGCTAACTGAACGCCCTACCCTATCGACTCATATCAAACCACATATTCACGGTCCGATCCGTGGGTAAGTATCTCGCATGAATCGGTGGTTATGATATTCATTTCAGTAAACTATAGTTTGATTTGCATAGATACCCTACGTAAGTACTCTTGCACCTCAAATTATAGCTAACTGAACGCCCTACCCTATCGACTCATATCAAACCACATATTCACGGTCCGATCCGTGGGTAAGTATCTCGCATGAATCGGTGGTTATGATATTCATTTCAGTAAACTATAGTTTGATTTGCATAGATACCCTACGTAAGTACTCTCACACCTCAAATTATAGCTAACTGAACGCCCTACCCTATCGACTCATATCAAACCACATATTCACGGTCCGATCCGTGGGTAAGTATCTCGCATGAATCGGTGGTTATGATATTCATTTCAGTAAACTATAGTTTGATTTGCATAGATACCCTACGTAAGTACTCTCGCACCTCAAATTATAGCTAACTGAACGCCCTACCCTATCGACTCATATCAAACCACATATTCACGGTCCGATCCGTGGGTAAGTATCTCGCATGAATCGGTGGTTATGATATTCATTTCAGTAAACTATAGTTTGATTTGCATAGATACCCTACGTAAGTACTCTTGCACCTCAAATTATAGCTAACTGAACGCCCTACCCTATCGACTCATATCAAACCACATATTCACGGTCCGATCCGTGGGTAAGTATCTCGCATGAATCGGTGGTTATGATATTCATTTCAGTAAACTATAGTTTGATTTGCATAGATACCCTACGTAAGTACTCTTGCACCTCAAATTATAGCTAACTGAACGCCCTACCCTATCGACTCATATCAAACCACATATTCACGGTCCGATCCGTGGGTAAGTATCTCGCATGAATCGGTGGTTATGATATTCATTTCAGTAAACTATAGTTTGATTTGCATAGATACCCTACGTAAGTACTCTCACACCTCAAATTATAGCTAACTGAACGCCCTACCCTATCGACTCATATCAAACCACATATTCACGGTCCGATCCGTGGGTAAGTATCTCGCATGAATCGGTGGTTATGATATTCATTTCAGTAAACTATAGTTTGATTTGCATAGATACCCTACGTAAGTACTCTCGCACCTCAAATTATAGCTAACTGAACGCCCTACCCTATCGACTCATATCAAACCACATATTCACGGTCCGATCCGTGGGTAAGTATCTCGCATGAATCGGTGGTTATGATATTCATTTCAGTAAACTATAATTTGATTTGCATAGATACCCTACGTAAGTATTCTTGCACCTCAAGTTATAGCTAGCTGAAGCCCCTAAAATCGATCCCTATCCACTAATACTTACCAGTTACCGCAATTTACCTCTCAGGAAACAAAACAGACCTTTAATACCTTTTAACTGTAAAACCTTTTAACCTTTACCTTTACCTTGGGAGTGGGAGTCATTTTTTTTAATAATCTCACAATCACAATTTCAACAAACTTAAATGTTACAAAAAAAAAATTCTTAACTAAAAGCTTGCATCTTCACAGCTTGATCCACGTTAGACTTTCACCTAAAAAAAAAGAAAATTTTATTACAAAAACCAAAAATAAACATGTCTTTGTATTCCTAATTGAAATAAACACAAGTTTTTAATTAGAAATGCTTGGTAATAGTATCTGAGAGTACTATGTTGAGTTTACTGATTTTAAAATACGATTTAAAATACCAAATCCAAAAGTTTCATCTTCGTATTATCTGTTATATTGTATCAATAAAATGAAGATAAAATAAAAACACTAATCAAATGCCAGGGGCGCGACAAATAAGCAATAAAATCATATTCACCATCATTTCATTGATGAAACTCGATGCCTTTTTTCAGCCAGCAGTTGTCTGGAGAGTAAGTATGTACCTGAAAGGTTAATAAATTAATTAAGTAATCATTCAAGACAATTTTAGAAACGAGTTATTTCAATCGGGATTTGAGTGGGAGGTATGGTTGGATTCCGCTAGGGTTAGTCACTATGGTTAATTAGGGTAACCTAGAGTAAAGGATTACTTACATAATATTTCTTGATGATGTGCAGTTTGATGATGGTACTGTACATTGATACACATAGCACAAAATCACTAAAATTATATTTTGTATGTACTCAAAGAGGCGCGGCGCGACACGACCGCACGAGTGATTTAATGTGAACAATGAATGGCGAAGGATAAGGGATGTATATCAAAACACGCTTTTGATAATGTCGATAAAACCATACATAGTGATCGATAAAGTTTCTATCCATACTTCTTATATTAAATGCGTGATGTGATAAATTATTTATGTTGTTTAATCAACCAAATTCTGATAATAAAATGAACATTAATAAAGATTTACAGTACCTATTAATACAAGTGTTGTTTCCAGAGCAGACTGCCTGCCTTTCAACCAAAGAGGTGGTTGGTTCGGATACCAATTATTTATTCTGATCCATTGGATAAATTATTAGACCAAACTTTATTGTACACAATAATTTTATATATGTATATACTGACCTATATGAATTCTCTTAGTTACATATACTTTTCAAAATTTTATCAATAATAGCACTCACTAACAGTAAAGAAGAGCATAGTAAGGAAACCTAGATGTCTAAGCCGATGAAATTCCATAACCATCAACACTCGAAATTCCCAAGCTACCTGTTCCGTTCGTGGCAACAAACTTGTTTTTCGACATCGATACTTTCACAACACTGGTTGTAAGAAGTGGCGCAGTAAAGTTCAATGCGTAGATTACAGTAACGAGTATACGGACTACTTCTTACAATACCCTGACGGCATAAGTAGTTCTTATGATTAGCAGGTACACATCAATCTATTATTAATATGAAATACATACATAGTATAGTATTTATTTATTAGTGGCATACAACAACAACAACAAAAAGCGATATGTTTCACGTTGTGTAATAAAATCTACATAAAATTTGAATATAAACTTGCCATAAATACCCACCAGATTTATTTTTAAAACAACCAACAAACACAGGTGTAAATTAATACATATGCAATTACCATATCTATACTACTCGGTATGAAGGAATGTTACTGTTCTAGTTTTACCGTCATAACGCTTGCTCAGCACCGTTCTCACGCTCACACGGCTTGCAATATTGGAATACGAAACTTTTGTTTTTCTACAATGATGATTTATGTGAAATGCAGGTAAATAAAATTAATTGAAAAAGCGATTCTCACCTTTTGCAATTACTTAATGAAGTAAGTTGTAGGAACAAAATCCTATAACTGGATGAGCGCGTTTAGTCCTTTTAACATACATACTCACTCGCTTTAGTTATCACCGTGATTAGTAATTTCGTGAAGTTTTATAAATTTTACACCTAAGCCATATGTTTTAAAGCATTTTTTTTACTTACTGGTACTCTCAATTAAGCTCTTAAAGAATGATTCCTTTTTTGTTGACCAAGCGTTTTATTTTGGTTAAATACCGAGGAAAAAACTCTCAAAGTTACAATTTCGATCAACATTGTTCAAGAAACATCCAGGTGCAACCTCTATTACCAGCAGCTATCACCAAAGGAAATAAATAAAAATGTATGTAAGTAATATTCTATTTTTATCGAATTCTAAAACTTTTAGCTTTTTTTTTCGTTTCAATTGACGTTTTCTTTGTGGTTTTCAGGTCTGACTCCGAGTGCGAGTATGACACAGAGGTGATCGTGTCTACCCCATCACCTCCAGCACCACCACCATCAGCGGCAGGACGAAAGAAAAAGCAGCCAAAAATCACCCCAGCGACCGTTCCCGAGCAGATCAAACGGAAGGCGAGCACATCCACATCTAGTGGGTCTGGCCACTCCGCTGCAAACAGGTAAACTTTTTTTAACTGTTTTAATATCATGCTATTTTTTGTAGGTACCTATATGTAGAGTCCTGTTTTTCTTCAGTCAGAAGATAGGGGTTCAATACCAGTGATTTGTCATACTTTGATTCATACAAATACCTTTTGTCTAAAGATAAGCGAGAGGTCCCGGGTTCGAATCCCGGCTGTGGAGGAATAAAAAAAAATCGTTAGGTCTTGGATATTTACATGTTTGTGACGTCGCTGTTTCTGGTTCCCACGACACAGGGTATCCTAGTGCGGAGCCAGAAGCAATGTACGTGCATGTATGTAAATGTAATGTTATGTTATAACGTTACCTCATTAACATGCCAGCGACATCTATCCATTTTTATTAATAACTTCTCGACTAACGCAATCTATGCTTGATCATTGAGTACACAGCTTTTGGAATTGTTATGATAAGAACTAGCTAATTCTACATTAGTTAGATAGATGGCGCTAGATTACATTCAAATCGAAATATTTTTATAGATCGCACCGTAAAATCTGAAACAACTTTCTGGTATTGTGCTCTATGCTGTGCTTACCAACCGAGAGGTCTCGGGTTCGAATCCCGGCTGGGGAGGAAGAAAAAAATCTCTAGGTCTTGGATGTTTGTATGTTTGAGACGTTGCTGATTCTCGTTCCCACGAAACAGTAACACATGCCATGGTACAATATTTCATATTAATTCCTTTTATTTCGGTTTTCAGCGCAAAGAAGCAGAAGCCCGACCTATTCGCTATCCTGCGCGGTGAAGAGCAGGCGACCGAAACACAGACACGCAAAACCGACGTCGCGTCCAGCTTCACGTCGAAGGTGGCTGGTGGACGCAACAGGAGAGCGATTCCAGCAGACGGTGAATTTTATATAGATCTAAAAGTGTATCACATCAGGGACGTGTTAGCGACCAAGCCAGAAGATCGTTACAAAAAGGCTCTAGCAGCACTAAAACTTCAGTGCGCTGATAATTCACAGGCTTGGGACGACATACAACGGTTTCTTTTAAATGCTTACCAGCTGTTCAAGGACAGCGAAAGTATGTATTTTACAGACAAGTGATAAGATCAGCTCTGTTGTCTCTGTCTATTTTTTTATATTTTAAATAGATACAGATTATGTTAAATCGAGGCAATCTACTTACTTTTACTAATTTGTTTGAGAGTGATCTGAAGTATCAACTATTTTTGTATTTTTTAAGTTCAATTGGTATTCGTTTTACCACTTAAATTCTACAATATCTGTTCATGTGTTTTGTAAGTAAATAAAACTAATATGCTCTAAGTATTCTACTCTTTTCGCTAATCGTTAGTTAAATAGTTGTTATTCAAAAGCAGCAATTAATAGGTAGGTAGGTAGGTACCTTCTCGATTCGCATTCTTTTTTGCTACTTTCATTACCTAGATTCAAAATGCCGTTTTGTGTGTCATGTTCTACATCAGTTGAGAATCGAGCATGGGTAGGTCATTTACGTAGCACTGCACATAAACAGAACATAGAAAACGTCGCGCATAGCGATGGTGTGGATATAGTTGCATCAGCTTTTCGCTCTCGCATTGTCACTTATCGCCTAACAGCACACGATGATCATCAGGTATCGTTAATCGCATTTTTCAATTCCAAAAAGAGCATAATAAAGTCGCTTTTAGATGATTCAATAAAGAAACACACCTGTGTTAAGGTAAACTTTGAGATATTTGGTACGTTTTTATCATTCAAAAACGATGCACAAGACATCAAGTCTTTTTGTACCAAAAACATGGTGCTGTGCTATAACTATGACTTTGATGAATACTTGAAAGATACTTGCTCTAACTTAGAAAAAAAAATTCAAGAGTTTCAGGGACAGGACAGTGGATGGACATATGTGGGAATGTCTCATCTTGAAATCAACATAAATAAATATCAACCGTTGCGCGCGTCAAATTACATAAGGCTACCGAAATTTATTCAGAATAAAAAAGCATGTTTGAACATACGTAACAAAGACCAGTGCTGTTTTATGTGGTGTGTTACAGCAGCTCTTTACCCTGTAAAAAATCATGCTGATAGAGTTTCATCTTATCCACATTACAATACAATCTTTAATACTGCTGGTATGCAATTTCCTGTAACCTTTTCAGATATTAAAACATTTGAAGAGAATAACCCGAATATCAGTTTCATTGTTTATGGATTAGAAAACTCAAGAACTGTTACAGGACCTTTGTACAAGTCTGACACCCATGACAATAAAAAAACAATACATTTGTTATTGATCGACAGAGGTAACGAATATCATTTCTGTTTAATTAAAGACCTGTCTCGACTCGTTCGGAGTCAGATAACACGTCATCATAGCAAACTGTTTTTTTGCGATACTTGCTTAGTATTCTTTCCTACAGACGAAGAGCTGGGAAAACACCTTTGCACTGGTGTTGCAACAGTTCTACCTGAAAAGGGGTCGGTCATAAAATTTAAAAACTATGCACGAAAACAAAAGGTTCCTTATGTTATTTATGCTGATTTCGAGACATTGCTTGAACCGACCCAACAGACAAGCGGTGCAACTACAACCACTCATCGTCATATACCAGCCGCATTCGCGTATAACATTGTATGTTGTGAAGACCCGAGCCGCAATCGCATGGTGTCTTATCGCGGTCCTGACTGTGTTCAAAAGTTTGTGCAATCAATTTACAAGGATGTAAAAGATTTACATGCACAGTTAAAAAATATCACTCCAATGACATTTAATGATGATGATAAGATAAAATTCGATAATGCAACTCATTGTCACATATGCAGGCATTTACTATTTTCAGATAAAGTGAGAGACCATTCCCATATTTCAGGCAAATTTCGCGGAGCATCACACGCATATTGCAATTTGCAGTATAAGTCACCTAAATTCTTACCAGTATTTTTCCATAACTTATCAGGTTATGATTGCCATTTATTTATAAAGGATTTAGGCAAAGCACCAGGAGCTATAAAAATTATTCCGAAAACCAAAGAAAATTACATCTGCTTCACAAAATTCATACCAGTGGATAATGGAGATATTTTTCAACTTCGTTTTGTGGATTCATACAAGTTTTTGAACGCTAGTTTGGATAAACTCGCGAAAACACTGAAAAAAGAAAATTTCGCCCACTTAAAAAGTTACTTTCCCGATGAGAACAAATTTTTGTTACTAACTCGTAAAGGAATATATCCTTATGAGTATATGCGCGGATGGGACCAATACCGAGAAAAAAATCTTCCTGCTAAACACCACTTTTATAGTTCACTTACTGATGAGTGCATTTCTGACGAAGATTATGAACACGCAAAATCAGTTTGGGCTGAATTTAATATAAAAAATTTGGGTCAGTACACGGATTTATATCTGAAAACTGATGTTTTGCTCTTAACTGATATATTCGAAAGTTTTAGGAAAACTTGTCAAAATCACTATTATTTGGATCCGACGTTTTACGTCACCACACCAAGCTTATCGTTCGATGCAATGCTTTTGAAAACCGGTATAGAACTCGAGCTAATCCACGACTTTGAAATAATAAGAATGATTCAAAGCGGCATAAGGGGTGGCGTATGTTTGTGCTCGCATAGGCAAGCTAAAGCTAATAACCCCCTTATACCTGACTTTGATGAGTCAAAACCAAATTCACATGTTGTTTACATTGATTGTAACAACCTATATGGTTACAGTATGTGCCAAAGTTTACCGCAGTCAGATTTCAGATTTTTAAATCAGAATGAAATTCAAAACTTGGATATCGTAAATATCTCTGACAATGCTGCACACGGATATATTTTAGAGGTTGACATGACTTATCCAAGACATTTACATGACAAACATAATGATCTTCCCTTTTGCCCAGAAAAATGTATACCACCAGGCGGAAAAACCTCAAAGCTTGTGCCTAATTTATATGACAAATATCATTACGTTATCCACTATATACATCTTAAAACATGCATAAAACATGGATTGATTTTGAAAAAAATTCATCGTGCAATTATTTTCAAACAAAGTGCATACCTTAAACAGTACATTGATTTGAATACATCGCTGCGAAAAAAAGCCGAATCTACATTTGAACAAGATTTTTTCAAACTTCTTAATAACAGCATATTCGGCAAAACTCTTGAAAACGAAGAAAAAAGAGTACAGGTACAACTTGTTAATACTTGGTGTGATACTCAAAACAAAACAAAAAAAAGAAATTCTGCAGATAAATTCATAGCTAGTTCAAGATTCCACAGCTGTACCATTTTTGATGAAAATTTGGTGGCAATACAGTTAAAACCAGCCCGCATTACTCTGAATAAACCTACCTATATTGGATTCACGGTTTTAGAACTGTCAAAAAGCCATATGTATGATTTTCATTATTCAGTGTTTGAGCCCTTCTACGAAAACCGCTTAAGAATGTGTTACACAGACACTGACAGCTTCATTTATCACATTGAAACTGCAAACTTTTACAATGACCTTAAAAAACAATTCTTAAAATACTTTGACACCAGTAATCTCCCCGTCGCAAATATTCATAACTTGCCTCTTATAAACAAAAAAGTACCCGGTTTGTTTAAAGATGAAATGGGGGGAAAAAATATAGAAGAGTTTGTTGGCCTTCGCTCAAAGCTTTATTGCGTCAAAACCACTGAAAAAACCATCAAAAGAGCAAAAGGAATCAGAGCTTGTGTTGTTCGCGAATTTGATGTTTCCAGTTATAGAGACACCCTGTTAACAGGCACTATAGTGCAAAAAAAAAATACACTTTTCAAATCAATCAAACACAACGTCTTCACAACAACGGTGAATAAAATAGCATTGTCAAACAACGACGACAAACGCTTAATCTCAAAAGATAAAGTAACTACGAGGGCTTGGGGACATACATCAATACTTGGCATTTAGAGAAAGACTTACTGTATAAAGGTTTTATCATATAGTAATTAGGTGATGTAAGTACCAAAACAGAATGCTTGAGGTTTTTTACACTATGCCTCAGATAAGTACCCATTTCATATGCGTATATGTATACCATTACCATACAAAAATGATATGATAACCTAAACTCGTTTTATTTGTAGGCACCTAAAGCTGACGCGGGGGCATACCTAGTGTTATAGGCTATTGTTTTATATCTACCTAAGTAAACTAAGATTGTAATATTATGTATAAGATGTAACTAGGTACAACTGTATGTACTTTATGTAACAATGTACAAGATAATATGCTTAATAAATGACGGTTTGCGAATTTAATATTAAACTTTGTTCGTTTTATTTCATTATCAATATACTCTGCCCTACAATATTTAATTTAATTCCAAATTAATACAAAGCCTCAAAAATTAAGACCTAAACTCATTTCTATAAATCAAAGTACACAAAAACTCGCAGCGGGATTCGAACCCACAAGCAGAATGTGAAGTCTGCTAATGCAATAGTATTACAATAGAAATGATGTAAAGCCTTGCTTGGTGTGGGGGCGTTAGCATAGCAACACTTAGTATACCTAGTATACCCAAGAAATTAGTTCCATAGTTTCCCGCAATATAGCAAAGTATTTTATTTTTCTAGACAGGATTTACCTACCTACACCGTATTCGTTTGATCCATGCAGTGCACCCAACGCATGCACATGTCGAAACAAGTCGAATACAAGTCTGGCCGGGCCCGGGGTGGGAGCAGGCGCGCGGTGTAGACGTCAGCAAAAATACTTACATGTTATAACTAGGTAGGTAGGTAGGTAGGCTGGTGCATTCATTGCTTTGCTTGCATACATTATGAGCTACGCACCGTTCCAAACACCTCGCTTCATTCGCAGTATCAATATGTCGCAGTCACAATCGGTAAGTTGATACCTACATTGTTTCTACTTGAACATAAATTTTAATCTATTTTATTTTATTTTGGTACTTAGCACTATCTTCTTTGTTACAGATTTTGAGCCCCGACCTTATACATATCCCTTTCGACTTGGCGCAGAATATATTCGAAAGCGACATAGAAGTAGAAGACACTCGTCCTCCGCCTCCGAAGAGAATGAGGAATACTGCAGCAACAAAACGAAGCTCAAGCGAAAATCGGAAAACTCGCAATTCTTCCTACGTGTACAACAAAATCAGTGGAAAAGGACATCATTTGGTGAAGATCGCAGTGTTCGACCTTAGTGAAGAAAATAATCAAAGTGTTGTGTTAAGTGCTCAATACGTGTGCCGTGATATTATAGATGAGGTTATGGACATGGTTGAGAACATTATCCGAATAATTTCGAAAAAGGTATGCGAAAATGTTGCACTGTAATATTTATTTTGTGTTTTGTTTATCATGTTTTAATTATATTCTATACTTGTAATGCTTCATTTAACTACTTATGTTGTAATTTTTGAATACTTAAATACACCAAAGACATCATGATGCTTGTATTGGAGTAGGTATTTGCCTAATAAAAGTTTGAAATTCTCATTTCGTTTATTGAGTTTCCCCTACAGGTAGGTAGGTAGGTACCTTATATGATAAAATAAAAAATGTGTTTTTCTATTATTACATATTTTATTGCGCTACGGAACTAATATCTTATGGAAATTTACAAAGAAAAAAACATCGTGTTATTATCACAGTACCACTCCTTAATACATAACACATTTTTTAATGCACAAAATTTTTTATGATCAAAACAGTTAATTTTTTTATTCTTACCATATTTTTCACATAAATTCGCAAGATTTGGGCTGCCCTTGTCTCCAATATCAATAATTTTACAACAATGTGGTGACATCTCATTTACCCATTTAACTTTCTCACGGCCTTTTACAATAACATGTTTGTCCTCCAAAATAGGTTTTACAATTCTTTTAAACTCTCTATAATCTATGAATCCTTCTCCCCAAAAAATCCCTCTTTTCCTTTCCAACCACCTAACTTGCTTTTTTTCCTCTACGTTTAATTTTGAAAACGGGAAGGGTGGTTTTACTAAATAGACTTGGGTGAATTCTGAGGTAGCAATTGCAAACTCTTTAACTATAAACCTATTCTGATAGTTGCAGAAACCTTGCAAGTCCACAAATACGTACTCTTCACTCATGATATTTTTTTTACTATGTTGGATAATGGTTTATATTCTATAATGCAGTCGTTCAAAATGAGACAGTATGCTGATGTTTGATCAGCTATTTCCAAATCACACTCTATTTCAAGTCGTACATCAACAGGGCCTGTTTTCAAGTTTTCGTTTTGCCGACAGCAATCTATCACAAATAACGGAGCTTTTTCTTTAAACTCTTTTAAACCCAACAAAGGTTCACAACGACGTCCATAGTAAGACTGTTGAAATCTAGCGTACTGTTCATATATTAATAAGTACTTATCTTCCGCAAACTTAACATTCAGACTTTCGTATGGAAAGTATGTTGAATTTAAAAATACTTTTACATCGCGTAAATGGCAGTGGTCAAATTGCGACATATCTTTAGTTGCTTTGTTTTTTCGATCAGTTTGCAGGCCTATAATTATAAATCTTGGTTTTTCCGTTTGCGAGGATGTTTTGATCGACCAAGTATGTTTCGTACTTCTCGGCAAAAGGGGGTATTCATAAAGATCCCAATTTCTAAATGCTAAGCTAATTGCTTTATCTTTTTCTAAATATCTCAACAAGTTTATTCTCTCACGATCAGATACTTTTACATGTGGTACTCTCCAAACAATTTTGTTGATCGTAAGGTCATCTAAAACTTCATTAGTGTCTAATTTTATCGCATTTAGATTCGTGTTACTACGTAAAAGTATCAATTCGTGTTTACAGTTCATTATTATTCTGTTATAATCTTCAGCAAAGCCGAGAATTTTGTTCAGGGGTATACATGCAGAAAAATTACCTGTAATATGTTTTATTCCATCCTTGTCCCACCCCCACAACCTAGACATTTTTGATTCATTTTCATTCATAGAGAGAAAAGATTTCATAGTCGTGGTGATACCAGCATTTTTAATTTTATCAATTTCTACTCCGTTCAGCTCATATCTAATTTCTTGAAAAAGAAAAAGTAGCGAGTTATTCACAAACTCGATACTATCAACTTTTTCTTTTTTATCGCCAATTGGGTGGTAAGCCGTAACTGAACCTTCTATGTATAATGTGCTTGCTGATGGTAGAACATATAAGTCTTGTTGATTAATAGGTATGCGAATTTCATCATTTTTATTACAACTATTAACGTAAGGCTTATAAGAATGAATTTGATAGCTTTCAATACTATTATCGAAGGTAAGAGAGCCTGCGATATTTAAAATATTCATTTTTTTATAAGTTTTATGTATTTTAGGAATTCTTTATTTTCCTTAGTAAGCTTTTTCTTTTTAATAGATGATCGCTTATGCGCGGCACGTACTAAACTGACGTCTTTACTTTTGGGTAGTATAATTTTATTTGTAAAATCTATCATTTCGACCTCAAGTGCAAATATAAATGTATTTCTTCCTCTCTCAGATTTATCAACTTGTTATTTGCATCTAAAAGTCGTATATTGATTTCACTTACAATGTTCTGGTTTACAGGAAAATAAATAATGTTTTTGGGAATTTCTATAATCTTGTACCCGGCTGGTACACCAGGCGCGAATTCATAAATAATGTGAGCGGGTTTTCCATTAATATATGATCCACTTATGATATCACATTCGATGCGAACGATGGTAGTAGGTAGAATGCTTACTGGAAAGGAGGACTCATGCAATATATTGGCCTTCAGTAGTTTATTTTTAAACCCCAGTATCTTTGCCAGCGAACGAGGTTTCTCAAAATGAATATCTTTTGAACACATAATCTTTGTAGTCAATGTGTTATTATTACAAATCAAGTTAAAAGTACAACAAACTAACTTAGATTTTAAAAAGTCGTTGATATCTGCCAACTCGTATGAACCTTCAGGTATTTCAATAACATGATCGTCGCCATAATAAAACATATTATTATTTTTATCTACATTAGGTATAGAGTTGAAGGTAGAAAATAAGACGAGACCGCATTCATATTCACCGTTTAGTTGCAAAGCAGGCGAATAATTTGTTGTTAGGGCTGATTCACACCCAGTAACTGATAGTGTGAACGACATCGTTATAATGAGCTACTATGCACAAAAAGCATCAATTTAAGTATTGATGCCAAAAGCGTTTGAGAAACTTAATACACAAGTGGCCACAATTGTGTGAGTTATTTTTTTGGTAATTTATGTAATTATAATAAATATTTGTTGATTTGGTCAAATACATAATTAATTCTTTAGGTGGTTTTAGATCTCCATAACTGTCAAAGTACTCGCAATAATTATTTATTTTACAGTAGGCTACCCAGTGCGTTCCTGGATTTTGCGAAGTATCTAAATTTAAGATTGCGCACTCAATACCATTTGACTTACTAGGCAAAGTGTCTCTCATATAAACTCCTCGAAAGTATGGAATATCGTGAGTATAATTTAATAAATCGATATTACTAAGCGCGCGTCTGGGTAACCTTGTTATTAGTTTTTTGAAGAATGCACACATAATCCATTTCCATTTTTATATGGTTTGATATACAAACCCCGTCCTAAAGCGATAGATTCCATCATTTTATTGTGGCGCTCCGATTCGGCGAGATTTTTTTTGGCAGACTTGTAATCGTTTACTGCTTTGGCTATACCTGCAGCACCTCCGGCTAGAGAACCCAATGCTGACAATCCCGCAAATATAGGTATAAGTGGGAGGATTCCTCCTGTTTTAGGAATGGGAATAATTCTAGGCACTCTGATATTATTATTGTTCTTTTTCTGAAATATTTTTTTTGCTGCTATATGAGCGAAACGAATCGCATCATTATTATTCTTGGGTTTTAATTTTTTCATATGTGACTTTAGTTTAGCTAGCGAAGATCTGAAAGTTTTAGTACCACCACCAGATTTCAATTTTACTTTCATAACCTTATTCACCAACCAGGATGATAACTTTTCACCAGTGCTAGCATCTTTTGATCGTGAGCGTTTCTTAGCCATGTCTTTTAGAATAATGTCTGCTTTATGTCGGTCTTCCAGATTCGAATAGTTATCATAAGCTATATCGTGTTGCATACACGCGTTATCTAAAGGATTAATACCTTTGTCTCCTCTCTTCAATCGTTTTCGTAAATGTGTACCTGGCCCACAGTAGTTATAACCAGGTAAATGTAACTCAAATGGTAAACGGTTTATCAGAGAATTCAGAAGTCCTTTCCCTTTCATTACTAGGATGGTAATGATGAATAATTAAAATGAAATGTTATAATAAAGCATTCATTTTTTTATAATATCTTTTTTATCAATCCAACTATTCTCTTTTTGACTAAGCCCTAACCATTTAACATAAAATTTATTTCCCCTCTTTTTTAAAACCTTTTCTACTAAAAATGTGTCAGGACATTTTGTCTTTTGGAGTTCCCATTCGTAGAAACAACCTTTTATTGGAGCTCTATGTTGGTCTTGTATGTAGTAAGTAGTTGGTACAGAAGTATTTACTTTTAACACGTTAAATAATTCTGTCGACCAATTTGGTGTATAACCCTTTTGAAAATTTTTCTTATATTTGCTGATACGAACAATGTCACCTACACAAAACCTAGGCTTTTTTGCAGGCATCGGGTTTTGATGTTTTTTTATGTAGTTTGCAATTGTCGATTCATTTTTCATATTTACGTCGCATGGCTTGTGCTTTGTTGTTCGGTGCACTGTATTGTTATATGTAGCTACTAACTCACACAATGGTTTACCAACCCACTTATAGTTGCCAACCAAACTGAAGTATTTAAACAGCTTTCCTTTTAATGTTCTTATCAATCTTTCTGCTATAGATGCTTTTTTAGTTGAGTATGTTGAATAGTGATTAATTTTATAAGTTTTCATAAGATTATGAAAAACATCATTATAAAATTCAGTTCCCAAATCTGTTTGTAGGTTAACAGGCACACGCCCTTTTTGTAAAATATTTTTAAAAGCAACACTGACTTCATTTTTATTTTTTGTTTTTAACGAGGCTACCCATGCATATTTAGAAAAACCATCAATTACAACTAATATATATTTGAAACCTTTGTTAACTTTGTAATAACTTTTAATGTCAATTAAATCAGCTTGCCACAAATCATCAATCCCTTTTAGAATCACTACACGGCGTAGAAAGTTTTTTCTTGCGGTTTTATGTATTTCATCAACAACGCGTTGCTTACTCATTTTGCATGAGAACTATCTCCCAGCGCTATTATGTGATCTCTTATAAGTTTACCCACTTCTACTCTTGTAGGCATACTACGTAACTGAGTCTTTATCAGTTGTAGTTCAGTCTTTATATTATTTATTTCACCCATGAAATCTTGTTGCCTACAATACAATTTGTTATTTTCAATTATATACTCCATGGTAACAGCCTCATCTAAACCCTCAGGTGATTTTAATCCCTTTAATCGACATTGTTTTAAGTCAAAGTCACCATTCTCATTTCGGATAAGCAGTTTGTCTATTGATATTATATCTGTTATATCCATTCGCATTCTTTTATGCACATGGTGGCCAAATTTGTCAATATTCATTTTGTAATTTAAGTTACAAGGCTAAAATACAAATAAACGTTTCTATTTATTACACAACTATTTATTCATCCGATTACACCACATTCTTTCAACTCCTCTATAATAGAAATTATCTCATTATCCAACCCTGTGTTGCCAGCATCTCTAGAAGCAATTAACAATTTTAAACGTTCCACTAATTCATTCGGATCATCCCAATAAACATAATCTGCTTTGGGAACAAGTTTCTTAAATACTGGTAAACCTTTTCCTTTAGAAACCCCTTCAGAACTTGATGTTTTGTTCACATTTAATAAAGGTTTTATAATATGTAAATATTTAAAACCTCTGTTACTATTGATTGGTTGATTGCAATCGTATTTACGTCGATGTGCATTTGTGGTAAGAAGTATAGATTTATAATTCTTTTTATCATCTTCAGTAACAACGCTCAAATCTGGTTTTTGTTTGTAAAGCAACTCTGTTAACCCTTTCGTTTTATCAAATGAATGACCACCAATTTTGTATGTGTTGTTAGTTGAAGAAAGGGATGTCAATCCAACCATGTGCTGCCCTTTTACTATTCTTACCCCGTAGGGAACATTTTTAGAATGAGGCTTCGTAATTGGAGTAGAAACTACACCAGAATTTGTATCAAAAAACGAATCATTTGTAGAATCGCTGATAGTCGCATCATCATCATCATCATCACCATCATCACAATCATCATCCAATTTAAGCTTTTGTTGTTCATAGGTATTTCTTGATGATGATGCACTAACATCAGAAAACTTTCTGTTTTTCGTTGGTATTACTGAATTTTTTAATAAATATTCATGTGTAGGTGGTTCTTGATAAGATTCATCCTCTTTTTCACCATTAACGTTGGTTTTGGTCAATTGCTTAAGTGGGTCTGTAACTGGTTTAAACACACTATCTAACACCATATCTATATCTTGTTTGCGGTTTTTTATATTTTGAACTTTTTTTTTAACAGCTTTTGCAGACTTAATTATTTGCTGCTTAAGCAATCTTTCTTCGTTCATTTTTATAATTTGATTCACAACTTCTCACTAAAGAATACTGTAGTAAAATGAGAAACAAGGTTGTAAGGACTTACATTTATGAAGTTTATTCAATCATTAAAATAAATGAAAGTATCGAATTTCTTTCTGTAGCAACCATTATTTTTTTGACAGTCTTTATTTATCACCAAATAGCTAAATACATCTTTCCAAACTTCTGAACACATTTCGCGAAATTGAATCCATGACATATCAGTATTCACATGTTCATTATAAACATGACGTAGATTAACATCATCTTGCTTAAAAATTATGATAAGATTTGCATTGTCGCGAATCAATTGCTTAGGAATTTTACTATAAGTTTGGTTCAGGTAAAAACAATCAATGTTTTTGTGTCTGCCCATTGCAAAGTAATCACGAATGTTATTTTGGTTGTCGCATGCAACATCGTCAAATATTATGATAGAGTTCTGTGAGGCATAGTTAGATTGCAACACTTCTTCGTTATCGCGGTATTTAAAATAACTTACTCCAGGAACCAGTTTCATTACGTTTTCTAAAAATATGTACTTTGGTTGATACAATGTTTTAGAATATACGTATACATTTTGAAAACTTAGGCCATTAGGATGTAAGAGCAATCCAATCACCAAATTTGTTTTTCCACAATTCGATGGTCCGCAAACTATACAGCGAATTGTATCGGGTAAAAGCTTTCCATGACGAATTGATGATTCATCGGTTTCCACATAAATGTTTTCAAGGCTTAGTGAAGTAGGCTGTTTCACAAATTTCATTTTTATGCACTAAAGATGTATACAGGATGGTCATCTTATCAAAAGTGATGCTGACGCAATAACGTAGTTACTATTTATCTACGAAAACCTTTGAAAATAGGGCCAATAAGAATAATAACCAATAAGAGCCTAAGGGATATAAAGTCTTCAGTTAGCTATAACTTGAGGTGACAATCAAGAATAAGCAGGATAACCTCTTGAGGTTATGTTCCTTCTCTTCCACAATTCTTGAGGTTGGTTGTTCTGTGATGACACCATTTCCAGTGAGTGCGGAGCACGAACGGTTAAGAAATGGTGTCACAGAACAACCAACCTCAAGAATTGTGGAAGAGAAGGAACATAACCTCACTACTCATAGGTCATACAAGATAACTCTACTTTTACGAATTCCAAACGTTGCCCAGTCATTAAATTTAGATTTATCGTTGTAGTCACTGACTTTCTTTAATTTAAAAACTTTATTGAATTCTGTCTGAATAATGTTGAAGAAATCCGGTAATGGCAAATTTATATCTAAGTTTTTGGTATATGTGTCTAGTCTATGGGATGTAATAGGCCTATAAAACGATGGACCAGTGTAATCCTCAATAGCAATTGGGAATGAAACTGTTTGACCACTGTGATCGGAAGGTAAGCAGTTAATTACTCTTTTACTTGTGAATGCACAGTCACAAAAAACGTTATCTAAGCAAGTTTGGCTGGTGAGTGTAAATCTAGTTAGCTCTAAAAATACATGACATAAGTTAAACGATTTGAAAGCAAATCTACATTAAGATCGCCACAAATAATTAACTTTTTCTGTTATTACATAGTTTAGTGAGGGCTTCCTCCATAATTTTCTCAAATATTTCGAAATTGCCATGGCCTTTTTCATCCCTCGGTGGCCTGTGGCCACAAACAATAATATGGCTATCCAACTCAACACAGGATACCTCTATTTGTCTTTCAACAGTAAGTGCATGAATATCTTTGCGTTGTTTCTCCTTAATATTATTTTTCACTGAGATTAAAGAACCACCTCTATCAGCAGTCTTTCTATTGTAACAACTGACAATTTTGTAATTATTTATGTTCAAAGACATCATATTTTCCTTCAACCAGTGTTCTGTAACACAAATAATATCAATGTCAGAATTTTGTAGAAATAATTCTAATACAAGTTCTTTTCCAGGTAGCCCCTGGATGTTGTGTTGGGCAATATTTAACTGGGGCTTACATTTTGACATATTTAGTGGCTCTTGTATGCTAGAGATTTCCTCTATTGTCTTATGAACTAATTTAAATTACTTGGAACAGATACCAACTTTGCAAGCAAAGTATGAATAACAAGTGAATTCCCAACAGGGGTGCATGACACATTACTGTTAACATACAAAGGTTTAGTAAAATTATTTCTACCCTCGTCATTTCCTACTGGCACCCTAGTTGTTTTCTCAATAATAACAGGGTCATAAATATTGTATGCCAATAATTTGGCAATCTGTCGCTTAGATTGTATCCCTAGTCAGTATAAAATTTCGAATAAAATTATTCGTATCAAAATATAATTCTCGGTCCCGATGACCAAAAGTCAAGTTATACATAAGCTGGTTGAGTCTAGAAATCCGGTCATTTTGTGCCTCTGTCAGAGCTTTGGAATAGGGAAAACCACACAGAATAATTTTCCTTGCCCGGAGAGATACTATAGATTCAAAGTAATTAATCAAATCGTCTTGTTGAACTTCTGTGGTGTTCCCCATTTGTAATACTATAGTTGTATTACTGTCATACTCCCTATTAAGCATGCAGTTTACTATCTGCATGTAAGATGCATCAGGCATACAAATGTTTTCTTCATGCTGCCGTAAGGTATTCTGCAGCTTGATACCTAAACCTACACCTAATGCCAACTATCGTTTGACAGTTTCGGGACACGGCCTGTTGATCACAGACTATAAAGGAATACTTCGTATCATACGGCCAACTTCCGTACACCAAAAATATGCATAAGAAAAGAAAAAAAAAGTTTAGTGTTATATGACACTTGTTTTTTTCTAACTAATATCAATGTAAACTTGGATACTTCAAAATACAGCCAATTCATTATTTGTTTCACCTACCTAGTTAGCCTATTTATTTTGAGTCTGTCCACCTCGCGCGAAATTCACGCGCGAATATGGACAGGCTCTTTCAATTTCCTAATAAGGTTAAGCTGAGTGAGATTAAATGAAACTGCTCATGAACATAATTTGTAGTTTTTTTAATTATTTATCTTTTTTATATTTGATATATGCATTTTTTTGCATAGGCGGCAATTCTCGCCCATAAAGCCTATGTATAATCCTTGCCTATTATTATTTGAAACCATCAATTCATTATTTGAAAGCGAACAGTCAATTCCACAAAATGGTTTACCATCAACATGTGATAATAATAATAATCCTGAATTGCACAGAAAACACAATGGGCAATATAAAAAGAACAGAGGGGCGATCGCGCTAATTTGTTTAGTCAACGAACGTCAAAGGTTTGGTTCTGGTTCAATTCTAGTTGTAATTCAACTTTGGTTCAGCTGAATTAAATTCGGTATCGCGCTAACGTATAAGTGTTGACCGAATTTGAAATGAAATTGTACCGCTGTTATCACAGATTACTAAATTTTTTGAATCAAAACATTATAGGTGTAGCATCGATTGTGTATAATTGACCGTCGATTTAGCGTTTCTCTTTTGACAACCACTTGGGCGGGAATTTCGTGGAATTTGATTTTTATGTTCACAAGTTGAACTGCCGTGTGGTCTGCGGAGTGTGTTCTCGCGCGGAGCGCGAGAACCACTACGGTTGCGGGGTCGAGAACTTATGGTTGCCTCATGCCCGCGGCGTCAACTCGGGGGGTAACGTCCCCCCCGGTCTTGGGTGGCCCCTACTTGTCAGGGGCCTCGCGTGGTCTTCGTTGTGCTGTGCTTTCGCCGTCTATTGGCATACACTGGCGACAACGGTGCGGGAGCTTCTTCTTCTTCACTGTGCCGTGCTTTCGCCCTCTTCTGCGGGCTTACACTGGCGACAGTGGGATGAGCAGCAACTCTCTTGGGAGTGGTCTGCCTTCAGGCGGACGTGCGTGATGCGGAGCAATGTCGTGGAGATGTGCGTGGCGGCTGTTGTCGGCGCAATCGTACATGCGCCGTGCCAGCCGCGCGACGAATTTCTCCACGGTGGGCATCCGGGTATCCCTCATGATGGTGGTGTTGCGCACGTACCGCCCGGCTCCTGTGATCACCCGCAGGGAGATGTTCTGGAACCGCTGCAGCCGTGCCTTCTGGGTCTTCGACAGCAGGGCGTACCATGCTGGAGCCGCGTAGGTGAGCCGCGAGCGCACATAGGCCTTGTACACCCGCAGCTTGGCTCTCAGAGGCAGGCTGGACGACAGGACAGGCCGGAGCATTGCCCGCGCGGCTTTGGCCCGGTCAAGTTGAACTGAACGAAGACTAACTTCATAAAAATGGAGCAACATTGCCGCAAGGTAACCACTGTCCGAAAAATTGAGATGTTGACGGAGTTTATGGAGGATCATCGAGACCTTGCTCAAGGTAGAGTAAAGTCAAAAGAATTTCGTGCGACAGCAGACCGGTTGCGGAGGGAGTGCGAGTCTTGCTCAACCCTTTTGGAGCAGTTAGGACTGCAAGGGAATGGGCCAAGGTTTGTAGTTCTTCTATCTTGTAGTATCTTAGATTTTTTTTTAAACTTCCCCGTTATAATATAATACTTTCGTTAGATGCTGTAAGACGTTTAGGAAAGTAACTACTACTACAAAGTTAATGTGTTTCAGGTTTGGAGTGACCAAAAATGTAAGGTGCGGGCCAAATTAACTGCAATAAATACTGGGCGACAGGGTACTGGTGGTGGGCCTAACAATGAGGTTTCTTTGTCCCCACTGGAGAGTAGAGTGGCCAATATTATGGGCCTGGATGCAAGACCAATTGGCCTCAAGTGTTGTAAGTATTCAAGAGTATAATAATAGTATAGTAGATTCCACATCTATTTTTAACCTCCGAAGAAAAAGAGGGCTGTTTTAAGTTTGAAGCGTCTGTATGTGTGTGTATGTATATATGTATGTATGTGTACGAGTATGTCTCTAAAGTTATCAGCTTAAAAAGGAAACGAGGCAGCCAAGTTTTAGACTTCGAGATTTAATTTATTGTGTCAGGGCTGTTATAAATTTTTAATTATTAATCATCATCTCAAGTATTTCATAATATATATTCTTGATATAGGTATTATATGTAGGTATTTATTGCAGGACGATGCTTCTAACATTGAGGTTAGAGCCTACAACCACCACACACATTGTAAGTTATATTAAATATGGTAATTGTTTTGTTTGCTTCTTAATTATTTTACTTTAAGTGTTTGTATTTATTTAATATCACAGTAAAAAAAATCATTATTTAATATCAGTTAAGACATTCCCTTTGACACTGCAGACACGCCAAGGGCATATTCAGCAGGTTAGGAGACTGTTTGTGATTGTCTTTAATCAAATATCTAATCAAAGTAAATAATTGTGTTTTATTTACGTCCACAGCAGCTGCATCAAGCTGGTTGTGAGGAACTTCTACCCAGAATGCTGCATCTGTGGAATCTGCAGACACGCCATGGGTATCTACAGCAGGTTAGTAAACAGTTCCATTTTTTGTGATTTTCCTTAATCATAAGTATTTCTAATAAAAAAAATCTAATTACCTACCTAATTGTGTTTTATTTACAGATAGACTTGTACTTCGGGCGCGTCGTACCTCAGAACGCCGAAGAACACAAACCACAGCCTCGACACAGGAACAAGCTCCTCAGCAAGCACATTGTAAGTAGGTAGTAATTATTTATAGTTAAAAAAAAATATAGACATTAATATTCCCATCGTTTTAGTTACAGTTTTCTTATCTTAAATGAGGATGAAACTTTGTACAAATTCTAATGAAATAAAACATAAACTTTTACATACAGACACTTACATTGCTTCTGGCCCCATACCCTGTGTCGTGGGAACCAGTAAAAGTGACATCTTTATTTCTTCCTCCCCAGCCGGGATTCAAACCCAGGATCTAAACCGCAAAGCCACAGAGGTCATCAAAATAAACAGGCACATAAGCATAAGATGATAAACTAAATAGCTGCGGCGTTGGGCTCGCCGCCTTTCACGCGAAATATAGTATTGATCAACTGGCTAAACGTGGGCACAACTGTGCCACTACCACCCGTATGGGAAAAGGCGTTGACGCTATATTGTATTATTATTCGCTATATTTTATTTAATAATCTAAACAACAAATTGTTTTATTTAAATTCCAACAAGCAGAAGCATCTTAGATGAGTCAAGGATTGAGAGGTATTGAGAGTGGAACAGCTGAGAGCAGAGGCTTCACTAAATACTTCTCGGGCTGATCTGCAGAATACTGAGGCACTCAATACTGTAGCAGAGTATTTCAAATTAATTTCTGAAAACATTGATAAAGTAATTTTATTCTCTCTTTAGTAAGTTCCTACCTTAGTTAAGTAGGAAATATGCCCTAAATAATGGAAATAAAAAAATAAGTTTGCTTAGTATAATTTCAATAACAATACTTCCATAAATACATTTTTAAAAAGAAGAAATAAACCTAAAAGGATAAAAATCTACACACGTATCATTAACCCTTTACTGCGTCCAAAAACCGCACGTTACGACCAGCATAATACTTGCCTTCGGCTCGTTTCGTAAGCCCACTCTCGAGTTTTAATGCCCATTATTATGTATCATTTATCTCACGAATAGACTTTTCCTGTAATTGCTAGATTATGCTTTAATGTCTTTAATTATAATTTATTTATTTATGCAATAATATAAGTTTAAAAGTTAAAAAATATTCGTACTTATTTTTTTCCAGTTTTGTACCCAACCCCAACAATGACAAGAACATGATCAGTAGAAAATCAATACAAATACAAAATCTTTATACCAGGGTCAAGGTGTACCTTGGTTGTCCAAGTTGCTTGTAGACACCACACTAAACGAGTAAAACATGACATAATAATACAAACATGCCCACTGAGGGACCACTTTACTTGGTAACTGTTTATTTCCTCCACACTGCTATTGTATTAAAAAGGTAGACATATTAATAAAACAAATTTACTGTAATTACCTACACTTCGTTTATTTTATTTCCTATTATTTGTCATCCATAGTCTGTCGGCAATAGCGTTCCTCCACGCGCGACCCAACTCAAATTCGGACATGAGACGATGTGCTGCAGTTGAAGCGCGAGGCCCCGCCGTTTGCGCCTTCATTGAGCCTGCGCCCACGAGCTGCCTCCTCCGCCGTCAGTGGAGTGTATGCTGCACGGGCTCAGTGAGCTATGTTGTGAAGCACACAACAAGCATTGGTGATCCTTGCAGCTGCATGTGACGCGTAATGCATTTTCCTGTCTGCCAACAGGCACCTGTGGAAAAGACATATGCTTATAGTTCGGCACTTTCTTTTTCCTTTTATAAGAATTTGAAAATGAGCAAATATTTACAATGACTAGATTTATTTACCTGAAGCGAGCTTTCACATTCCTATGCAACTCTCAATTACACTCCTGGCAGACAGATACAGTTTTTGGTATAACTCCTCTGGTGTCCCTGGTGTGGGGTTTGTCATGGGAATCATCATTGTGCTCCTCAAAGGGTAACCCGAGTCTCCTGCAAAATAATTGTACTTTCTATCTATGGTACCTATGGAATAAGAGACACCGAAATAAATGTGAAAACCTCAATCCCTAATTCTGTAATACCTTCAAGACTATATCATTATTATAATATTAAATGACTAGGAATTAAGTTTTGTTGTAATAAAAAATGTTCTGACTACAAAAAGTAATCAATGAAAGTTCTAATTAAGAAGAACCATACATAAACAACAACCCAACACATATAAATCTTCTCCCTCCACCCTGTGAAGTCTATATAGATAGGCGTTTATGTAATGATTGGCCCATACAACACTCTCATGTGTGGAACCGGGATAACGGGCGTCCACACATAATATGTTTAGATTTGAGTCACACATCTGAAATATAACAATAACATATCAAGTAGCTATAAAGTAAAATAAAACATAAATATAATTTCTTTTAAACTTCGAAATAGATACACAGTTGAACTTACTATCATCACATTCAGAGAATGGCAACCTTTTCTATTAAAGTACCGCTCCACATGTTCTTTAGGGGTAACAATAGACATATGAGTGCTATCTATACAGGCCAGAACCCCAGGCAATCTGTACTTTCTGAAAAATCTGAAAATGATTAAAACTTATTATATGTATATATTAGCCACACATTCGAAAGCCAACTAAAGTAGGTATGTTTGTAACAAACCACAATAATCTAAAATAAATTATGATAGGCAAACTAATAAATGGGTAATTGTCATAATTTCTCCCGAGACTTTCTCTTTTTTCAAAGTTGATTTGCTCGAAAATAATGATGTAATATTAGGTCCTTACATATGAAATTGGCGTTTTGCATGGGAGGAACATAAAGTCGTTTTTTTAAATATAATATATTTATTTAATCAAAGTTTGTACCATTGCTATCTATACACTTTTGCCATCTCATAAGTAGTTCTTCGATCCCTTTACTAAAAAAACATATAGACGGGAATCAATAAAATCTTTGAAGGCGGTTTGGACTGCCCCATCGGAGTTGAATTTTTTCCCTTTCAAGAAGTTATCGAATTTTCGAAAAAAAATGGTAATTTATTGGAGCAAGGTCCGGAGAGTAAGGTGGATGTCTTAGACATTCCAATTGAAGTTCCTCTAATATGGTAGCCGTCTGTTGTGCAGTGTTTGGTCTAGCGTTATCATGAAGCAGCAGTGGCCTAGAGCGATTGACCAGCCTTGGTTGTTTAGCAGCTAGCTTTTCCATCATGATTTGCAGTTGCTGACAACAGACATCTGCCGTAATCGTCTGGCCAGATTTAAGAAAGCTGTAGTGAACGACACCAGCTCTAGTCCACCAAACGCTCACAAGTAACTTTTTTGGAGCCAATTTTCGCTTGGGGCATGGTTTGGCTGGTTCGGCAGGGTTCAGCCATTGCGATGAGCGCTTCCGATTATCGTACAGGATCCACTTTTCAGCACAGGTAATGATTCGATTTAAAATCCTTTCATTTTTGTGCCGGGTGAGTAATGCAACGCAGCAGTCAACGCGCGTTTGTTGATTTGCTTCACTCAGTTCGTGAGGTCCCCTCCTTTCAAGATTTTTCACCTTCCCAATTTGCTTCAAGTGGATTAAAACAGTTTTATCACTAACACGGCAGCCTGCAGCAACTCGGACATGGTTTGCGATGGATCCGCTTCCACAATAGCCTTCAATTCTTCATTAACAACTTTGGTTTTCGGCCGTCCAGGGGGCTTGTTCTGCAGGTCGAAATTTCCAGAACGAAAACGTTGGAACCAAAAACGCACTGTGTTTTCTATTGCGGCACCGTCGCCATACACATCATTAATCCTTCGAGCCGTTTCTGCAGCACTGGTGCCACGGTAGAACTCATACTCGTGAATAACGCGATATTTCAAGTTTTCCATTTTGTAAGCTGAGTGACGCAAGAAAAAAAATCAATTGAGGAAAAAACAAATGAATTATAATTTTAGAACACAAATACATGAGTAAATAGCTGTATAAATTTGAGTTTGGAATTCCTAACCATAGAGGAGATATTTGAGATCAAAGTGGCCAGTACGGCGAAACGCCAATTTCATATGTAAGGACCTAATATATAGTTACTTACTCCCTCGCAATTTGCTCCCTATCATGAAGTTGGAAGGGAAATGATACATATTTTTTTAAAATCTCAGGCTTGTTGAGAGCTAGGGTCACTTCCTTTACACTTTTTGAGACACTTGACTGTGAAATACAGTGTTTCCGGCTTTCTCCTACAATGGTCTGATATGAGCCTGTAGCATAAAATGCTAGGGCAACCAGCACCTAAAATAAAATGTATGCTTGTTATAAAATATTCACACAACAACAGGGGAAATGGGCTAACAAGAGTTCTGTCTAAACAAAAAACAATCATGTGCTGTAAATTGTGATACATTTCTAGCACTTTGCAGTGTTAAGTAACTAACTTTGGTGTCCACATCCAAAGCATCTGAGCGTAAAGTTGGTGGCAGATGAGGCGTTAGTTCAGTTATTAGTCCACGAGCTAACTCTTTTGACAGTCGATATCTTTTGACAAGGTCACTCAACTTAAAAGGTCCATTTTGAAGTCGTGCACCCTGATTATCTTTTTTATGTTGGGCCTACACAATGGCCACATCAGACTCGTAGGCCATTTCCATGATGTCTAAATACAACATTTTCTCCTAGTTTTTAACTCAACAATTATTAATTAAACAATAGTAAAAAGCTTGCCATAACTTTATCTATGCGATTGTGTTTTGTTTTATAATATATTTCTAGATGTTTTTAAATTACATTTTTAAAAACCAGAAGAAATCTTTAGTAAATTTTACCCACCTTTTCCTGTAATTATGAAAGAAATTGTTAACTATAATTATAATTAATTTCAGCAATCATATAGTTGTATTAAGTGAAATATTTGTACTTACTTGTACCTACTTTATTTATTGTTTAAGTTTTGTACCCAACAAAGACAAGGGATCAGTGAAAAATAATTTGAGTACAATCAAAGTAAAAAATACTAATTGTGAATTATAGCGACTAAATAAACACTTTATCTATCTATCTGCCTAAATATTATACATAATAGGTACTATATAAGGAGCTACATAATAAATTAAAAATAAAACTAATTCATTTACCTAGCTACATTTCTTTATTTTATCACCTCTTAGTCCATAATGTGTATTCAATAACTCAATTATTTAAATTAACCTACAAGCCAAATCCTTTGACAGTCAAAATCGCTATTAATTGTTTTATTTAGTGTTTGTCTGCATCTTCATCATAAAGAAAGACAGCCTGAGCAGCCATTGGACAGCCTCTTCACCGGCGGAGCGGATTCTATGCAATCATGAGGTAGGCTGAGATCACGCTATGGGCGCACCAGAGACAACATGCAACACTGAGGCATCCTGACAAGCTGCCGTTGCAGTGGCCCCGAACCTTCCGGCCACCTGCTATCGTGCCCTCTATGCCCAACACATGCCGCCTTATGCAGGCTAACGACAAGGTCACCGCGGTGGCTGACTACTGGAATAATCTACTTTGATCTACAAGTTTCCACACGAAGAAGAAGATGAAGTGGGCCTTGCTCTAAATGGCTTAACTGGTGTATCTTACAACTCTTAATGGATTGTCTCTGTACCCCCACTTGTATATTAGTACGGCGCAGCGGCTCTGGCTGGACCAGCTTGGTCCAGCAGTTGCGTGGAAAGTGAAGCCGTGTGGCCGATCGTTTGGGTTTCTGATCAGGTGCGCGTTCAGAGAGGGGCTGGAGTTCCATCTCTCTGGCCATTTCTCTGCTGCCGACGTGGTTCCTTCGGAGATTTGGGACGCGTTGAATCCGAAGATACCGCTTATTGAATTGCCTTTCACTTAATTTGAAAGCTCCACTTTGCAGTTTTAGGAGCTCGCAATAGCTATATCACATACGTAAGCCATTTCCATGAAGTCCAGATACACCAATTTCACGATTTTCACCCACTTTTCATCTCAACAATTCTAAAACAGTCGTGAAAAAGTAGCATTAACTTTAACAAAACCTTTTGATTTACAGCGGTTACGTTCCAGTTCCAATCGAATTTCAGTTCAACGATCTGTCAAAACATTAGCGCGATGCGAAAAGTCCTTATATTCGTGTTTCGGTTATGGTTCAGCTATGGTTCGGTTGATATTTTTTACCGCGATCGCCCTGCTGTATACAAAGGTGAGCTTATTTCTAAAAATATATTTCTTGCAGCAAACCTCTGAAGAAAGGAGAAAAAATAAAATATAGAGAGGTAGTCCTAGTGTACAATTAAGAGTCAAAAGTGTTCAGGAAACTAGCCTCTTCAATAAAACGCTGGTTTGGCTAGTTGTAATGATGTTTATATTACGATTTTAACGTAGTTGTAGTTAAAGAATAAATGCACTCGGACGTGCGTGACGCGGTTAATGGTTTGCGTGCTCGATGCGGAGTGAGTCCGCGGCTGCGGCGCGCGGTCGACGCAGGGGTATGCGTGGCGGCGCGGGGCGCGGGGTGCGGCGCGGGCGCGGGCGCTGCATTGTCGCAGACATCCTGGGGCCCGGCACGATCAGGTTCTGAAGATGTCTCCAGCTCTAGGTCCTCTTCATGCATTGGAACCACTCTGTTTAGGGCTCTTTGTTCTAAACCTCGAAAGGTTCTGAACTCGGCAACTTTGGCGATACCGTCCTTTCCTGTACATAGTCGTACTACACGTCCAACCTCCACTTCATGGGCGGTAGATTGTCCTCTCTGAATACCACCATGGCACCTTCTTCAGGCCTAGGTAAGGTTTCTTCCACTTGGACCTCCGTTGCAGCTCGGAAATGTATTCCTGGCTCCATCTCCTCCAGAAGCTCTCCCGCATTGCGCTGGTCAGGTTGTACCGGGTACCTCGCTTCAGGGTGGCTGGGGTCGGTAGAGATGTCAGCGGCCGTCCGATGAGGAAGTGCCCTGGAGTCAATGGAGAAAGGTCGTGTGGGTCATGGGATAATGGTGTTAAGGGTCGGGAGTTAAGGACAGCTTCGACCTGAGTTCAAAGTGTGCTTAACTCCTCGAATGTAAGACTAGTATTACCTAGAACTCTTTTAATATGATATTTAGCGCTCTTATCGCCGGCTTACCATAGGCCGCCAAATGTTGGAGAATATGAGGGATTAAAATTAAACTGAATGCCTTCTTCGGCTGTAAAATCATGAATTAAATTAAGGTTTGATTGCAACACTCTACTGAGTTTGTTGCTCGCACCAACATAATTAGTGTCATTGTCACAAAATAGCTGGCTTGGCTTTCCTCGCCTGGAAATGAATCTTTTTAGACAAGAAATAAAGGCATCTGTGCTTAGGTCACTAACGACTTCCAAATGGACGGCCTTTGTGCAGAAACAAATAAATATACATAAATAACATTTTGATATTCTATTTCCGCGGCCTTTCTTGCTTGAAATGAGGAATGGACCAGCAAAATCAGTTCCGCTTATTTGAAAGGAATAGTTTTGAGTTACTCTCTTAGCTGGAAGGTGGCCCATCAACAGCTCCATGGTCTTGCCTCGAAACCTTGTGCAAATTACATATTGACGAATTACTCTACGGGCCAATATCCTCCCTCGAATGGGCCAATACTGGTCTCTGATGGCAGCCAAGAGCAGTTGAGGGCCGGCATGCAGAGAGCGAAGATGCTCGGCTCGCATCAACAATATTGTCAAGTGGTGATTTCCATCAAGTAATGCTGGATGCTTCTTTCCAAAGTTGAAGCTTGTATTGTTGAGCCGACCACCCACTCTCAGCACGCCATCAACATCGAGAAAAGGAGACAGCTGTAACAATGAAGCGAAGGTAAGTGACTTTTTATTTTTTAATATTTTGATTTCTTCATTATAGGACTGTGGTTGTGCAATTTTAATTAAACATTTTAATGACTCTTTAAGCTCATCTTCTTTAATTGCTCCGGTTAATTTTATTCCCATTTTGCAGTTATTTATAAACCGGTTAACGTACACGAATATTCTTTTCAATTTTGTGAAGCTAGAGTAGTCGTAATCGTACCTATTATATAATAGTAATCGAATTTAATGAATTCTGGAGTTTCAGTAATGATTTTAGTTTGTAAGACTTTTATTTCAGGTAAGTTTTTTGTAGTGTTAGGACTTTGCGGCCATTGTGTCTCGATTTTTTATAAGAAAACGAGGTCCTTCCCACCAGAGATTACAGCTGAGGAGCTGACTCGGTTCGACAACTCGCGATGCCAAGTCGGCTGGGTTAAGGTCGGTAGGTACATGTCTCCAGGCATTTCGGTCGGTCAAGTTTTGAATCTCATCAATTCTGTTGCACACAAACTGTTTAAAGATTTTAGGTTTAGCTTTTATCCAGCTTAAGACTATTGTGGAATCCGACCAAAATACCTTTCGATCAATCGTATGACGAAGGGCCTCACAAACTTTAGCAACCAATCGAGCACCTAACAACGCCGCGCATAATTCAAGACGCGGTATGGTAATGGTTGTTAAAGGTGCGACGCGAGTTTTTGCGCAAAGTAATCTAACTGTTACATGATCTGAGTCATCAATAGATCGCACATAAACAGTCGCGGCGTACGCGAGCTGGGAGCTATCGACGAAGCAGTGAATCTCACAGCTGACCGGCGGCGATTCGCTCAGTACATGTCTAGGCAGCGAGACTGAAAGTAAATGATCAAGGTTATTGGCCATTTTTGCCAAGATTTACTAACATCGCTAGGCACGGGCTCGTCTTTTGAAGTAATATTTTCAACCTCACTGTGCCTGCACTGAGCAGACCAAGGGGGTCAAATATTTTACATGTATTAGAAAGTATGTTCCTTTTTGTAATTTTAATGGTTTTGTCTAACTCAATTGAAAAAGATAATGTATCTATATTAGGAGACCAGTGCACTCCCAGTACACTTGATTGCTTACCAAGGTCAAGAGCCTTCGTCTCAATGTCACCCTCAAAAATTTGTGGGCAGTTAGTGCAAAATTTGTGCAGGGGAAAACATGCTGAATTTAATAACTCTGTGACACGTTCCTTTATGTACGTCAAATTGTCCTTGCTGTCGGATCCAGTTAATAAATCATCCATGTATATATCTTTTGACTTCTGATATTATTTTATCGGGACATTCCAGAACCAATTGCAGTAGGCAACGGGTACTGAGGTATGGGGCGGAAGCCGTGCCATATGTTTCAGTGTTTAATTGTAACACCTTAAGGGGGCAAGATTCACGCTCGCGCCACAGTATGAGTTGCAGATTGCGCTGTGACTCATCGATAATTATCTGGCGATACATTTTCTGTATGTCGCCTGTAATAACAAATCTATGTTGGCGGAATCTAGGATATCAAACAAGTTATCCTAAACAACAGGGCCTACACACTGTATGTTATTAAGGGATTTTTGTGACGTTGTCTTGGCCGAGGCATCGAATAGAACCCGGACCTTCGTTGATTCGCTACTTTCACGGATAACTGCATGATGAGGCATGTAGTATCCATAGTCAGGTTTCTTAATGCTTGTTAAATGTCCTAATAGTTCGTATTCTTTTATAAAGTATTTATACTGCTGTTTTAAATCAGGATTATTATTGAGTTTTTTCTCAATATTAAAGAATCTTTTGGCAGCCATTTTGTATGACTCACCTAATAAAAAAGGCAGGCGAGTAGTGTTTTTAATGAAATGGTCCTCACAAAATTCCTCATCCTCGAATATAAGTGGTTTTGAAGTTGGCATTTCCTCAAGACTCCAAAACTTTGTCAAGTTATCACTTATCTCCTTTGTAAAGTGACAATGAAGTTTGTGCGGACCTTTGTTTTCTTTTAGGTGTAAAGGGCCAGCTATTACCCAACCCAGCTTGGTGCTGTGAAGAATAGGCATGTTATGGCCTAACGATATTTTATCAGGGGTAAGTATGGCATAAAATATTTCAGCACTCAACAACAGGTCAACATAAGCTGGACGGAAAAACTGTGGATTAGCATATTCAAGATTCTTAGGTAAACTGAGCTGTATGACGTCAACTGACATGTTAGGTAATTGACCCGTTATCTGAGGCACTACTAATAGAATCAGGTTTGTGCTGAATGAGCTTGTTATGGATTTTACCGTTACGTTACATGCTTCTGATATTGGAGCTTGTGTGTTGTTAATGCCAGATATTATTAATGAATCTGAATGACGATTAACTGTTCCGAGTTTATATTTCAGGTTTTCGGTCATGAAGGAAGATTGGCTACCCGCGTCAAGGAGGGCGCGAGCAAGGTAAGTATTTTTATTTTCAGGAATAGTGACTTTGACGAGCGCGGTACCAAGCAGAACTTGCCCGGTGGTGCGGAGTGACATTGATACAGGTGAGACTTGTACTTTATTATCTTAATGCATCATTGTGTTGTGCCTCTTGCCACATAGCCGACAACCACTGAGCTGACAAGCCGGCTCGGCATGACTTTTGCGCAAGCAGTTTGAGCAAAGTTCTAACTTAAGGGCTTCGTCCAGTCTTCCTTCAGGCGATAAAGATTTGAAAGTTTCGCAATCTATTATTCTGTGATTTTTACTACATAGTGGGCATGAGGGTGGCTTTGAGTACTTCGATGAAGCAGCACTCACTAATGTTTTTTGAAACTTAACATTAGGTTTAGGTTGAAACGTGTTCATGCTTGACGCCACCGATGAGGGTTTCTCACTTCGGTTTGACTGGGTTGTTTCTAAAACATCCGCCCGATTGCGAAGAAATTCTAAAAACCCACTTAAGGGCGGCAAGTCCTCTAGATTGTTTCTATGTTCCTCCCATTTCATACTTGTCACCGAATCTAGCTTGGTTGAAACCATATAAATTATTAATGTATCCCACTGGTCCACTGGTTGACCAAGTGTTGACAGAGCCCTTAAGTTTTTGCTCACCACATCGATTAAGTACCTCAGGGACTTATGAGACTCACGTATTACTGGTTCAATTTTACAAAACGCCCTAAGATGGTTATTAATCAGTATTTTTTTGTTATTATACCTCTGACATAGGAGGTCCCATGCTACGGTAAAATTGTCGGATGTGAATTCTATCGATTTTATTACATGGGACGCACTGCCTTCTAGGGATGAGCGCAAGTAGTGATTTTTTTTTATTTCAGGTAAGGACTCGTTTTTATGTATTAATGACTCGAAGGTATCCCTAAACTCCAACCAAGTAAAGTGGTTGCCATCAAACATGGGAAGTTTAATGATTGGCAATTTTACGTTAGAATGTTCATGATTAGAACAAGTGCTCACGTTTGCACTTTTCTCTTGCTGTTGAGAGGGATGATGTTCTATTAATGTTTTTGCCCTAGCCATGCTAGAATAGAAAGAACTTTCAAAAGTATCCCTTTCTTTGTTTTGTTCTTCGTCAGAACTCATGATTTCTATTTTAGTTTGAACTTTATCAAAGTCTATGAGTATGGATTCTAGTTTTTCACTCCTCATGATTAATTCTTTAATTTGTGATTCAGTAACATTCGCTTGATTGGCTTGTCTAACGGCATTTAGAAAGTTAACACATTTTGTCAGCCTACCCTCCAATGAGCCAAGCAACCGAACAAGTTCCTTTATATCGCGAGGCGCTTGAGAATCGTCACTATCAGTATTCGACATTTTAGATTACAAAATATTTTGCACAAAGACCGTTTGAACACAAGTAGGCACACAAATAAAGATCAAATCAATCAAACACAAGTCAAGACAAGAACACTTGTACCTAGGTACGCAAGGTAGGTAGGGTGGGCAATAGGTAGGTAAAAGGAAGGGCACTCCCCTGGTTTATCCGGCTGTTGGGTCCTCGGGTTTGCTCATCTCATCTGTCCATCCATCCAGTCCACCGTGGCTTCTTCGTAGGTACAATGTCCGCTGCTAGGTAAGAATGCGTTGCCGGGAGGCAGGATTTACTTTGTTCGTCCTGTCACGGTCGCCAAATGTTCAGGAAACTAGCCTCTTCAATAAAACGCTGGTTCGGCTAGTTGTAATGATGATTATATTACGATTTTAACGTAGTTGAAGTTAAAGAATAAATGCACTCAGACGTGCGTGACGCGGTTAATGGTTTGAGTGCTCGATGCGGAGTGAGCCCGCGGCTGCGGCGCGCGGGCGACGCAGGGGTATGCGCGGCGGCGCGGGGCGCGTGGTGCGGCGCGGGCGCGGGCGCTGCATTGTCGCAGACAAAAAGAAATAAATAAAATGGCGATACATCCTATATACTTACTATAAAAATAATATATAGAATACAATAAATACATAGATACACATACATACTATGAGATACCCACTATGCGGAAAAGAGGAGATGCTGTTTATTTTTTTTCTTAACAGGGATGTGCAATCCCTAATAGCGCAAGGAAGTGCATTCCACAAACATATTGCCGTTAACCGAAACGAGTGCTCGTAAGCAACAGTATTGTGCTGAGGAATTGAAAAAAGAGACACCGTGTGAGATCTCCAAAGTCTATTCACAGAGAAAAAATACTCAAAACATTCACGAACACAGATATCTAGAGATAGGCCCTTGGCGCTAAGCTTGTATCGGAATGAGTGTCGCCGAAAATTAAGAACACGCACACATCTACACCACTCATACATCAATCCTTCCGCTTTTATTGGTCAGTGCAATGTAATGCACCTATCGTCCGAACACACCCACACTACCGCAGGTACACTAGCTAGCCGAGCTAGTGTTGGGACATTGCAAGGACAGCGTGTTTCATCAATCGATTATAATTTATAGACAGTGACAGTATCTATGCCAGCTTATATAAATAAAATAATTAATTGTTTGTTAATATGACATATTATTATATACTTTATTGCAAGAACAACAGTAAAAACAATTAACACAGTGGGAAATAATAAGATGTACAAGGGCGGGCATAAGCCCTGGCTGGAAGAGATTTCTTTTAGGAATAATCCTAAAAGAAATCTCTTCCAGCCAACCCAGTAATTATGTGCAGTGAAATAATGCGGGTTCAGCTAATGACAAAATATATATGCAAACAAGAACTAAAATTAAAAATAGAATACATTAGGTATACATAAACACAAATATTACATAAATACTTAATAACATATATATCACTATAAAATAATTATACTACATAAACACTTAATACTTAAATAAATAAAACCTACGATAATTGAGATAGGTAGTATTCTTTCAGTCTTGATCCGAATGAGCTAGGCGATAAACTATCACCGATAGAGTCTGGCAGGAGGTTCCACATCTGCGCAGCACGGACATATTTATTTTACAAGAAATACCTATTACTATTTTTACAGGCTGTAACACATACGGGGTGCCAAGCCGAAAAGGGTTGTTTGGGACATAATTTCGAACAACTTACTCAATAAATCTGATTTGATCAGAGCAAGGTTATTTTTTCTTCCCCATACAAATCAGCTGACCGCTCGGTCCAAAATGTACTGCAAAGTGAGAAATAATTTTGCTCTGATCGTTTTAATAGAGAAAGATGTTCAGATTGAAGTCCTTAACAACCGCTTTTCGGCATATATACCCTTTCTGTGTAATCCTGTACAGTGCAATACTACCTATTGACCAGAAAAACGTAAATAATTATTAAGAACTAGGCGTTTTGAAAATTAAGGCGTAGCATTTTTTGCTAAGTAATGCAGTCTTATATTAGTATATCTTACCATTAGAGCTTTGATTAGCAATATTAGATGATAGAATAGAATAGAATAGAAATATATTTATTTGACAAATAAACACAAGGATATACAGAAAGAAAAAGAAACCATAGTACAGTTCGGGGTTGAGGTTTCTAGATGCCAAAATGGTTTGAGCTCAGCATGTGTTACGTGTAGCAGTGAGCTGCAAGTAACGCTGGTTTTCAGCTCACACCATTTCCTAAAACTAGAAACTTAAAACTAAACTTATAATCTGAGTAAAAGTAAATACGCAGAAAGAGCTCAAGCATAATTATGCACCAGTGGCAAAATGCAACAACAAGAAACGATCGGAAATTAATAAAATAATATAAATAAAATAATATAAATAAAGCCAATCATATGTTAAAAAACAGACATACAAACAATCCAATCATTCAGTCATATGTTAAATGTTGGGGTAAGTGAGTAGTGTAGCTTAAGTAGTGGAAATATGTGAGACTGCGAGAGAGTGAGAGTTTGGGTAGACCTATTATGTATATATGTATACCTATGTAGAGGTATTTGGTGAAGTCAACTGTGCTCTGTCCTATAGTATGGTTTTTTGTGCTGCTAACAAATGTGCCTTGAGCTTGTGTCTGAAGGAGCTAATTGATTTCAGATCATGAAACGGGGGTGGTATATTATTCATTCATCATTCATGGTACATTATGTCGTCTAACCGCGCAAGCATAACGTCGCGTTCCGTTAAAATGTCGACCAACTCGAAATGTAACGCGTGTAACGTGGTTATTAATGAACTGCTATCATTCGTGGCAGATAAAATAAAAGTTATGGACCAGGAGAGCATTGTTCTGATCTGCAAACAACATTTTACGACCGCGGAAATAGTGCGCGCCAAAACGATCCTCTACGAAACCGTCCCCACAGACAAGCGGATGGTTAATAGAAGAGCTGATCAAAAAAACCAGCGTGACATGGAGGACATAGTTAGCCTGATAAAGGATGCCGACCCTTCAGCCGTCCCGGTGTACGTAGCACGCGAGCTCACCAGACTACCCCCCGTGACCTTTGACCATGTCGATGTGACGAGACTACTTAAAGATATCGTCTTACTTAAATCAAACTTCGAGCAAATACAGAGAACCTGTGTCAATCACGAGCAGCTAGAAGAAGTAAGAAGTGAACTGAAATCGTTACGTGGACAACGAGAAATACCCTCCGCCTTCAAAATAAAAAATCCTGCGTTAATTTTTGAGCAAGACATCGCCAACAGTGGCCCTACTGGACTCAATCTGACAGAGACCCAAAATGTAAACCTTACAAGCACAGATAGTATAACCGAAAAGACATGCCCAACAAAGGAGAATCTCCCTCCAAAAACTGCACTGCACATACCGACGGTTAGTACAAAGCAGCTAACCAACTCATATGCAGCCATGGCTGTTAAACCAGCCACAGCAGCACAAAAACAGGAACAATCACCCGAAGAAGGTTTTACGGTAGTCACCCGGAGAAGAAGAAAGAAAAATCTAGTCGGCACATCCACCAACCCAGCTGCGATGAAACTGAAGGTAGCTACACCCACACTACATGTCTATGTATCGGGGTTCGACAGGACGGTCACCCCTAACGAGATCTCGGAGTACATAAAAGAATCGGGTGAGTCATCACTAAATGTTGAACTGCTCCCTGAGAGAGAAGGAATAGACAACAATGCCTTCAAACTCACAGTATCCAAAGAATCGTTTGACAAACTGGTAAACGTTACACTGTGGCCACCAGGAATAAATGTAGGTATATACAAACCGCATCTATATAACGCTTACAGGCGAAACACTGCCGAACATACTAAGAAACCCATACATAAAAGAGCTTGATACAAACATTAAGATAACATCCATCAACTGCAAATCCGCAACGAGCCACGAGAAGTTTATATCTGATCTCTGCACTGAATATGACGTTGTCCTACTTCAAGAAACCTGGTTGCTGCCCACCAATCTTCACTTCTTGAATACTATCAGTCCTACTCATAATAGTACGGGTACCTCGGCGGTAGACACTTCAAATAAAATATTAAAGGGGCGGCCGTTCGGAGGAGTAGCAATATTATTTAATAAGTCAATGCGCGCCCGTACTATTGACTGTGGAACGCCTCGGCTCACTGCAATCGAGATAGCACTAGCAAACGGTAAATGCCTTATCATTATCAATGTGTACATGCCCACGGACACTGTCGACAACTTTCCGGAATTTTGTTCCATATTGGCAAGAATACACGCACTTATTGACGATCATGATGCGGCGGAAACGATTGTGCTAGGAGACTTTAATGCTGACCCTCGGAAACCATTTGGACGTGAGCTTGATTCATTCTGTACGGAATATGACTACAAGTGTGTAGACAGAATGCACCTACCGGACGACTCGTACACATACGTGAGCGATGCGCACGGCACAACTTCATGGCTCGACCACTGCCTCGCAACTGAGCGGACCAGCGCCGGCGGCGCCCTGCGGAATGTAGCCATAGACTACACTGTTTCCTGGACAGACCACCGGCCCCTGCGTTTGGAACTATCAGTAGAAAAACTAACGCCGCTACAAATAAACACCAAGCAGTTAAATAAATTCACATGGCGGCCCCGATCAGTTGCTAAAATAAACCACTATACCGACATTGTTAACACAAGCCTCTCACAGTACATCCCCCAACTCGTGCATGATGAGTTGGATCGGACAACAGTAGACATGCTTTGTGAAACACTGATCACTACCATGCAACAAGCCGCACACACAGCCTTCCACACAAAAACGAAACCACGGAGAGTGAGAACTACAGTAGCTGGTTGGAACGAGTATGTGGCACAGTACTATGCCGCTTCTAGGAATGCACTAAGTTTATGGCACGCAAATGGCAGGCCCGCTAACAATGAACTGGCGATACAGCGTAATAAATGCAGAAGAGAATTTAAAAAAGCTTTAAAACAATGCAGGGCACAACATGACCAGATAGTAATGGATAAATTGGCCACGTCAATGGACTCAAGAAACTTTCCCGATTTTTGGAACCGCACTAATAAACTTATCAAGCCCAAGACAGTGACGCCATCTCATATAGACGGATTAAGCGATAGTAAATTAATTGCAAAACACTTTAGCAACATATTCACCCAGCCCACACCGGCCGTTGACTCATCGTGTAGTTCGCCCGAACCAGAGGCCGGCGCCGACACGGCCGGTAAAGGAAATATGGACATCACGCCGAAACTCGTCTGGACAACAATGAGACAAATGGCGCGGGGGAAGTCACCAGGACTAGATGGGCTTACCATTGAGCATCTACAAAATGGTGGCCCAGCTCTGTGTATACTGCTGACTTCACTTTATCGCAATATATTGAATCTGAGCCACATTCCTGCCATTCTTAGCCAAACAGTGGTCACCCCAATAGTTAAGAATCAGAAAAAAGACATTGCGACCTCAAGCAACTATAGGCCCATTGCTCTTGCCTCAATAGTTGCCCGCATCCTGGAGAAAGTGATAAACATCAAAGCAGAAGAATATTTATGGACGGAACCCAACCAAATGGGCTTTAAGTCGCATGTTTCCACTGCCACTGCCATTTATTCACTCAAGCAGGTGGCCAGCTACTACAAGAAGGGAAAAACCTCGGTCCTGGCCTGCTTTCTGGATCTCAGCAAGGCATTTGACAGAGTCCAACACCAACTGCTCTGGAAGAAGCTCAAAGACAGAGGAACACCGGAAGCCCTAGTCAGTATTCTGAGCAAATGGTACAGCACTCAATCGAACGTCGTGAGATGGAACGGACAGCTATCCGATCCTACAAAATTGGCCTGTGGGGTTAGACAAGGGGGCAGCATGTCTCCCGTGCTGTTCAACATCTACATGGATGACCTCAACAAAGAGCTGACACAAGCTGGAGTGGGCTGTTCAATGAACGGAACCATAGTCAATAACCTATGTTACGCTGACGATATGGTCCTCCTAGCGCCATCTGTGTGCGCCATGCGAACTCTTCTTAGCATCTGCGAGAAGTATGCTGCCAGACACAACATGGTGTATAATGCTGAGAAGACTGAGTACCTAGTGTTTAAATCAGCCAACACACCATCTACTTCACCCCCCCTCTGGCTTAACGGACAGACAATTCGCCGCGTCGAGCAAGTTAAATATCTGGGCCACATCATCGCTTCAGATCTGAGTGACGATCTCGATATAGAACGGCAGAGACGAGCGATTACCGTACGGGCGAACATGCTGGCTCGGCGCTTCAGCCGGTGCAGCGGTGAGGTCAAGAGGCAGCTGTTCATGTCCTTCTGTACCAGCGTGTATACGGTGGAGCTGTGGAGTACTCACAGGGTGGAGACGATGCGGCGCATGCGCGTCGCATACAACAACGCGTGGCGCGCCCTGTACCGCCTGCCGCCGTGGTGCAGCGCGAGCGAGATGTTCGCCGCGGGCCGCGCACCGGGCTGGGCGGCGCTGCTGCGCCTGCGCTCGGCCGGGGCGCGCGCGCGTATATGCGCCTCTTCGAACCCCATCCTCGTGGCCGTTAGACAGTGGCCAGCCAGCCCAATACATAAAACATGGGAAGGGTACCACGCCCCGTGTCATACCTAGTATTTTTAAGGATATTAATGAAATTGATTTTTGAATTTATATTAATTTTATTGACATATTTTTATTTTTGTCTAATCTTATTTAATTTAATTGTATTTTTATATTGTAATTGATATTGGACATCATATTGTCTGGAAATTTAATAAATAATAATAAATAATAATAATAATATTCCAGCATTTGGTTGCAGCATAGCGAAAACTACCACGGATGCAGCAGTCTTGTGTCTTGGACACGACAGCAGAGACGTGGCTGCTCTTGAGTTAGTTAAGTTTAGAGTAAAGGTATTCCGGAACCTGAAATCTTACTACTCCAAACAACAGCGTCGCAAAGTGAAGATTTCTTCTAGCGCTAAGTTTTAGAAGATTGGACTTATTGATATAAGGGGTGACATGAGCGCGGGGGGGTACGTTGAAGCAGAACCTGGCGCACGCATTCTGAACACGCTGAAATAGACGTTCAGATCGGTTCAGGAGGCGCGCGTCATATACCGTGTCCATATAATTTAGTTTCGAAAGCACAAGGGATTCACATAGCTGCACACGAAGATCTATGCTGAGGAAAGGCCTAATTTTGTACAGTATTTTCAATCGATAGAAGCAGTTACGCACTGTATTTGCGACATGTTTCTCAAATCTGAGGGTACTGTCCATCAGCAACCCCAAGTTGCGAATTTCTTCAACCCTTTCGATGCTCTTTTCCATGATTTTGATTTCAGGCTAGTGAGAAATTATATTATTTATTTGTTTTTTACTTCCAATGACCATAAATTTTGATTTATTGGGGTTAAGCATTAGACTATTTTGAGTGGACCACGCGACAATACGATGGAGATCTTGATTGATCTTTTCAGTAGCAGCAGAGGTTTCGTCTGGTTTAAAGGATAAGTATACTTGTAAGTAGTCTGCGTACAAATAATAGGAACAGTTCTCTAAACAACGAGTAATGTCAGCGCTATATAATATAAATAGTATGGGGCCAAGTATTGATCCTTGTGGAACGCCTCTCGTAATCGGAGAATCAGCTGAGGACAAGACGGAGCCGTCTCCTCTGCGAACTTCCACACGCTGGGTCCGGTTTTCTAGGTAGCTATGAAACCAGGCAACAGTGCTTGATTCGAAACCATAAAAGGATAATTTTGACAATAGCAGCGCAACATTAATAGCGTCGAACGCCCGGGAAAATACAAGTAAAGTCAGCACTGTACCCTTACCTATATCTTGGGAAGCTATAATATTATCTACTACGTCAAGTAGGGTCGTGGCAGTGCTCCGGGATTTTCGGAATCCAGATTGCAAACAAGGGAGGATTCTGTTAATTTCCAGATATCGAGTAAGTTGCACTGATACAGCCTTTTCTAGTAATTTAGAGAGGCAACAAAGTAGACTTATTGGCCGTAGTTCATTAACGTCTGCGGTGTTTGCTTTTTTAGGTATAGGCCGGACTATCGCAGCCTTCCATAGATCGGGAAAAGTTGATGATTGAATGGAATAATGAATGTTATTATGTCCAGGGTATTGGGAAGTGTTAAAAGAATCATACTTAAGGTAATTTTGTCTGCCCCTTTCGCGTTAGACGTAAGCCCCTTGATGATCCCCCAAAGTTTAGTCTGACTAATTGGTTCGAGATGAAAAGTAGAGTTGCCAAATCTATTGAACTCATAGTACGTCAAGTATGAGATACTGACCTCCGTTTCCCCAGGTACGTTAAGAAAGTGTTGGTTGATAGCATTGGGATCATTGAAATGGGATGGAAGGTTGGGATCATTATGGCTACGGAGTACTGTTTTTTTCAGATTCTTCCATAGAGTTTTAGGGTTTGCTGTGTGGTTAATTTTGGATTCAAAGTAGGCTCGCTTTTCGTTATACAAAGATATATTAACCAAAGATTTTAGTTCTTTATAAGTACTTTTATGTTCTTCATTTTTACTTTTACGATATTTATCGTGAGCCTGATCTCTAAGATGCATCATAAATTTAACGTTAGTTATCCATGGATAGCTGTACTGTTTAATAAGAAACTTCTTTTCAGGGGCATGTAACTCAAACAATTGCTTATAAATTATTTATAACTATGAAATTAATAGTAATTCATTTAGGGAAAAATCCTAAAAAGGGGAGTAACCCCCCTAATGATAACCCAATTTGTTTTGATCGAGTTGGTGAAAAAAACTATTTCTTTCTATCGATTCAAAACCATAATTCTCACTATCACTATCCCCATCACTATACGTCGTCTCTGCGTGCGTGTAACAGTTCGCCTCCGTACCTCGATGCATATTTACTTTCGTATTTAGATAAGTGTGAAATATTCATCATTAGGCAATATGTAGTGAAATTAAGATACAATGTTATGCTATTATCCATTGCTTGTTAGCAATGGATAATACACCTAGCGAGAACAACATGACATTGTCACTTTAATGATCAACTCGTGACGAATTTTTTCGTGAATTATTTATTTCCGTAATTATGTTTATTTTTTATGTTTTAAGAACAAATAATAGTTGTAATGAGACTTAGAAGTGATATGTTACTCCGCCGTTCTTGGAGTTCATACTTCGTCACTGCGGTTGCCCGGCGACTACTGAGAATTTTCAATTACAAGACAATCGGGGCTTGATTTGATCGCACGTGCCACGCCCCTCAACCTATGTTCAGGCTTCTCAGCACCTAATGACCTCGTAGGGGCCCATGAGCTACGAGGTAGCGTGACGGTCAGGTGCCAAGAAGTGATGAACGTCGGCGATTCACCGAGCTAAAGTTATGTGGGGTAGATCTAACCTGGTCTGTGCTTCGGACCCGTCAACCTCCTGTCTCTCTGCAAGGCCCGGGCGCGCCCTAGGCTCTTCTTGGTAGACAGGTTCTTCAGCCAACCAGATATGACTGGCGGGCCAGCGTCAATGTGCACAGTGGTCCAACACAGGTTATGTTCTACGTGGTAAATACAAATCGGGCACGAAAATCCGAACTTTATCTGGTTCGAGAGACAACGGCACACTCAGCTATATTAACAATCCTGAGAGAATCCTGAATACATTCCAGATGGCCTGCGATTTAATTTCAATACCCTAACCAAAACGCGTTTACATTGCGAGGGCTTTCGTCTGTCAGTTGTCAAAACTGCCCGATTGACAGCTAACGTCAAATTAAAAACGGCCGTTCAGAAACCATCGATCGAATATCGATTTGGAATCGAACAACCTATCTTCCGATATCTGTGTTCACGAAGATATGCAGGACAGCGCGGATTTCTCAAAATATTGAAGTGGAAGGTGAGAATGTGCATATCACGACGAAGTCAGATCGGGAGCCAGCCTGATTCCCTGCGATATTGGGACACGTGGTCGTACTTAAGAAGACCGAAGATAAACCGAATCCCGAGATTTTGGAGTCGGTCGAGTTTGTCCTGTAGATCTTCGTTCCCACTGACCCCTCAAACAACGGCGTAGTCTATTAAAGGCAGAAGAAGGGTGTGAGCTACCATGATTTTAGTCTGCCTAGGCAGGAAGAACTGAAAACGCCGAAGAGAGTGAAAGGATGCAAAGACTCGTCTGCTGACCTCACAAACATGGGGGCGACCGGGATAATAGATTGTCAAAAACAACGCCAAGATTCTTGGCTTTCTCGCTATACTTGACAATGGTACCGTCATATAGCACGGGAGCAACGGACCTATTCTGCAACAAATTAAGTAAGTGTCGAGTACCCTGATGTCGTGTATCATCGCCTGAGACTTACCTGGGTTCACTTGTCGAGGTCAGCATTCAAAGCCTCTACAGTTGAAGTCAGATCACACAGGGGAAAATGTCGATAAATTTGAAGGTCATCTAGATGATCTCTACATTACTCTCTGACATCTAGGCATAGAGATGATACGAGGAAGACAATACATCCGAGAGGGAATGGATGAAAACTGAGAAAAGAAGAGGAGAAAGGATGCCACCCTGCGGAACACCTGTAGAGAGCTTGCACCATTCCGTAGTGACCTCTTCAGACTTGAAGCGCTGCTGGCGGTCTCTCAAGTAAGAGTCAAACCAGCGAGCCGGGTGTGAAGAGACATTGAGCGATTTTATGATTTCAACAAGCATATCGAAGTTGACGCAGTTGAAGACGCTGCTAAAGTCCAGGAGAGTCTGGACTGTGAGCTGCTTCCTATCCAATGCCAGTTGGATATCGTCAAATACCTTGAGCAGTGCTGTGGTGGTGCTATGCCCCGGCCTAAAACCAGACTGAAAAGGGTTCAGTAAATTCACGGAGGAAAGGTACTAGGACAACTGGGAGTGGACAATAGATTCAAGGACTTTGGAAAGGATTGGTAGGATGGAAATGGAACGAAACTCTTTGAAGGAGGATGGGTTAGACGTTTCAGGAAGGGGTATTACTAATGCTCTTTTCCACTGGCTCGGGAAGCAGTACTTGCTCACCGACGTATTGATTATATGCGTTATATGCGGTAACAAATTATCGAGTACACTGAATAGCATCTGAAAGCAGACCTAGACATCACCTACAGCCTTCGACGAGATTGCTAGAAAAGCCTTCTTTACTGCACCAGCTTCGACAGACCTGAGGTTAAAAGGTAAGCTACTGGTTGTCGTTCTGGTACGTAAGTTACGAAGGGTAGCATCTTTGACAGGGGGGTCCTTCACGACAGGGGAGACAGCAAAGAATTTGTTGAGACTTGTTGTTGTTACTGCGTCCTGAGACTTACCAACACCAAGGGTCTTCAGGAACTTAGAAACCTGTACAAGAGATTAGCTCTCAATACTCTCGTAGATATGGCGGCGAATATGTAAAGTTTATGACAGGTTGAGACGCCAATCGGGAAGACATTTTACATTTACATTAGACATTTTGTTTTAGTAAGTGGGATCGATTTATTACTAGGTTTACATGCAAATGAAGTGGACGATAAATGTGTAATAGGTGTAATCCGATAGGCATTGGGGCAACAAACACACTTTTGCCATGTCTTTCCCGAGTCCTTCCTTGCAAGGCTTTTAAATTTAAAGATCCTTTCTGGAACTGGCTGTTAGAGAGTTAATGACATGAATTAAAAAAAACCTGAATTAGCCGTCTTGGGTATCAAATTAAAGGGTACATTCCAAATATTCATAATATAGCTGTCGCTCGCTGCTTTGCTTGCATTTGGTTATTAAGTAGTAATTGTTTGATACGTATTGACCGCATGGTGGTTATGTTTCATAGTTCGCATTTTATAATAATTCGCGAAACTTCAAATTTTGATACACAGTGGATAGTAAATAATATAAAAGACTGTCATGGAAATGTAATAAATAAATAATTTGGAACTTTTTTATGTATTTTATACCTTAGCTGGAAATGCTGGAAAATAAATGATGGCAAAATATGCTGACTACTGCGTGTTTTTTTTAAAGAGTTTTTGTCTTCTCTTCTCATTAGTTCAATTAACAGTATAATTGAACTAGTGAAACTTTTCAGTATTAGTAATTCAATCAAATGTAATCATTGAACTACTAATACTGTAAAGTTTCACTAGTTCAATTAACAGTTCAATTGATTGAACTAGTGAAACTTTTCAGTATTAGTAGTTCAATCAAATAAAATCATTGAACTACTAATACTGGAATTTTTCCTCTATTCTCACTAGTTCAATTAACAGTTTGTTTTTTTTTTGTTTAATAAGACAACGTATAAGACTAACTTATTATAATAACTTTCCAATTTTCAGATGAAAAAATTGCTGCTGCTGCTGGCTGCTGGCAAAGGCCAGCCCACACATCTATATCTGTATCTGATTTATCTGTCCATCCTGGACAAAATGTTTGAGGGAGTTTTCCGGTGTACAGTATGGAGTTATAGAGGTTGGCGAGGTGGGTTAGTAAAACGTGTTTGCCCGCTTTCAGTGCTTCCCATCCCATCCCATCCCATCCTCTCCAGGGCTTCTGTCGTACTTCATGCTCTGTAGTGCACGATGCACCTCAAAGCCGTTTGTAGGCAGAATGTTGTCTGGAGAAGGACGGAGATAGTCGGCACAGGAAGTTGGTTCCGGTTTAGAAGAGTCGGTATATAAGTTTTTGTAGAAGCTCGTACATATATTTATGACTGTTTCCCTGTTTCCCTGTTTCTTCCCGTTGTCATCCATGAGGGATGTGATCCCAGTTTAACTATGGCTGGAACCTTGTTTGGCTACATGCAGTGATCTGTTTTTTAATATAGCAGTTTCCACTAGTTTTGTATTAAATGTAAAAATGTAAGTACGGATGCTGCGTTTTACCTGACGATCTATACTGAAGTACTCGGGGGATAATTTTGCTAGGGTTTCTCTTTTGTTTAATAATGTTTTAGTTCTCTCTGTAAGTTTATTGTTGTTTCTCCGGACTTCTTTAATAGTTTTACAAGCTTTTTTTATAAAAAATATTATTTGCGTATATTGTGTTTCGGGATCCTCAATATCTGTGTTGAGGTCTTTGAAACAGATTTTAAGCTCTAAATTGAGCTTTTCTGAATTATTTAAAAGTGTGAGTTTGGTTAACCTCTTGATTTTTTGTTTAAATAATATGTTACGTTGGATTTTCGTATCAAGGTGTACTTTTGCGCGCAATGGTCTGTGGTCGGAACTAAATTTTAATCTGTTAAGTACAGAGACATCTTTGATCAGGGTTTGTTTTGATGCGAGAATGAAGTCAATTTCGTTTTTTGTTCTATTGTTCGGTGAAATCCACGTCTAGCGACGTTGTGGCTTTTTGTAGGAGAAACTATTGCTTATTTAGAGGCTCTGTCCGAAGGCAAATTGGAGCAGCCGGGAACCACGATCATTTCGGCATCCAAGCCCGTATGGTACTAGAAGATTTCCGTTGTCCAGATCTTGCCTTATACCGATTTTTGCGTTACAGTCACCGAGGACTATGTTCCAAGTGCCTTGGAAAAAAAAAGTAATAAAAATATATATATATATATTGCACAACATAACCAACACTTTATATATATAGCCATTTTTCTAAAAAAAGAGGCACTGTGTCATCATGAATTAGTTCCATTTGAGATTTTTAAATAAAGTGATCGTTTTGTATGTCAAGTTTCCGACGTTTCGGCAGTACTTTTTCGCCAAAATTATTAACTTGATCACATCGCATTTCGTATTGAGTGGCATCGTTATGCAAAACATGTAACACTTCAATTATGTTTGGATTACTGTGGAGTAATCCATTCATCTTGAAGTTCCATCCATCTACGAAGTTAGTTGTACGGTAGCGATCTCCAAAAGTACACCAAATTTTTATCTAATTTTGCCGTCACCAGTATTTTTCATAATATTTTTTAAATGCTTTCATAGCCACATCCTCAGGCATGTCTGTACATATATAATCCCATCCGCGATGTATTTGACATTCAGGCAATAACGGTACAATGCAGCTCAGATTAATAATTCTTTTCTGCAATCTGGTATTTAGCTTGAGTTGTTTCGCCTTACGAAAATGATAGTAGCATGCATTTATTTCTATTTGTGGACAATTTTTCGTTAATGCTTTGATGGTCGCAACCTCGTAATCTATTCTAATTTACTGTGGTTTCCAATTCGTAATTTGCGACTTAATCAATAGTAAAAGAATATTATAAGTCTTTTCATCTTTGTGTGATAAAAATGCATAAATTAATGGTACAATGTAGATATTTTTGTTAGTAGCACTATCTAAATCTCCGTGAATAGTGTACAATTGTGTAAATGGAGATGGGCAGGTCTTGAAATTGCCATCCATGAAGAATTTAGTTGTTGTACACAAAAGTTTCTTCGCTTTCTCTGAACAAAATACCAAAATCTTGATACTGTTATCAAAAATTCTGCCAGCAAAAAAAAATTAAATTGAGCTGTGACTTGAACCTCTGAAATTTTTCTGCAACAAATTTCACTTACCTGTGCTTCTTTATTTCTTTTCCGAAAAATAGTCGCCTTTTTTTGAGCAAATTTTGGAATAGGATTTTTAGCCGCAATATCTAATCCGCTCTTTCTGATATTAATCAAGCATTCGTTAAATATTTTTGGGGCAGATTTGGTACCATGGGCTGCTTCTTCAATGGCGGCATTAATTCGTTAACTTACACTATTTTCAGTGTCATCTGTTAGACAACTTTCACTATGTTCTTAAGACCTGATTACGCATGTCGTGTCCTTAAATAAAATAAGAATTGATTTATTGCACGTTCTTCCATCAATGCCTCAACTTTTTACATTTGAGAAAATCGAGTTAAGCTATGGGGCCGTCAGGCCTTAGTCGTGTCAACAAGCGTGACCACACAAATAAAAAGTTTATTTCTGCTTACCTCATTCGTTGTAAGAGATCCATAGCATTTATTATTGAAATTCTTGCAACGCCAAAATACGTTTCCATTTCTAAATGAACAGTGTCTATAAAATTGACGCCCTGAGTGTAACAAAACCTATCCTCGTCCTCTTTAAATTTTTGAAAGATTTATACTTTCTTCACTGATGTTCATTTAAGAGTAATTGAAAAGTAACGAGTTATATTGAATTGCAATAACACAGGAACCAATAAACAACAAAAACATTATTTACTTTATCAATTTGTCAGAACTTGAAATTTGAAGAGGCCATTATTGTTCCAAGCAGGTTTTTGATAGATAAAATGAGTACCTACCTATAATCAATCTCTATACTCTATCCCAGATAGCATTGGAAAAGAGAAGCAGTGGCAGAAAAGTTTTCAATTTAGAGTAATTAGATCGGTAGGTGTTTGCTAAAGTTTTAAATTAAGAGTAATTAGATCGCTTGTGCTGGCGCGCGTTGCCCGGCGGGGCATGCCAGCGGCGGGCACTATTCGCTCGCTTCTTTCCAATCCTCCTGGCCTATCCCCTTCGTCCATTTTCGTAACCAGACTTTGATTACTAGTTAAGAACTTTTTTTTTTTCAACATTCGTAACTGATTTACGAAAAAGAAATGTTTTTTCCACATTCGTAACTACTTTGACAGTTACGAACGTAGAGTTTTATGGGAAATGGACTTAGATAAAGATCGTAATTATTCCATATGGGGTGGCAAAGGCACAATTTCTTATATATTTTTTATTTTTTTTTGGTGTTCCTTTTTGACAGGTGTCACTATTTATGACAGGTGTCGCTATTTTTGACAGCTGTCACTATTTTTTGCCATATCTCGGAAACTACTGATCTCAGACCACTGGTTTGTATGGTGATATGACAGCTCTCGACGAGATCCTCATTTTGGATTACAGCTGCCGAGATATGGCAGAAAATAGTGACAGCTGTCAAAAATAGCGACACCTGTCATAAATAGTGACACCTGTCAAAGAGGAACACCAAAAAAAACAAAAAATATTCCATACGGGCATATATTTCATTAAAAAATCTCAAATGGAACTACTTCATGATGAATTGATGACACATTGCCTCTTTTTTTAGAAAAAAAGGCTATGTATATAAAGTGTTAGTTATGTTGTGCAATATATATATATATTTCAGCTGAAAATTGGTAAATTTGTAAAGTTTTATACGTTGTCTTATTAAACAAAACAAAAAACAAACTGTTAATTGAACTAGTGAGAATAGAGGAAACTTTCCAGTATTAGTAGTTCAATGATTTTATTTGATTGAATTACTAGTTCAATCAATTGAACTACTGAAACTTTACAGTATTAGTAGTTCAATAATTATATTTGATTGAACTACTAAAACTGAAAAGTTTCACTAGTTCAATCAATTGTACTGTTAATTGAACTAGTGAGAATAGAGGTTTTTTGTGTTGGCTTTTAGAACACACAGTATTCCGCAAGGTGACTGATAGTACCCATCGTTATGAACAACTATGCCCGAGAAACATATGGTCGCAAATGGAAAAAAATATTTGTCCCTCAGTACATTGACCCGATTAGCTGATTACGAGTTAGTATGGAGGACCTGCTCCAATTGATCATACAAGACAAGATCCAAGGACGCAGAAGACCTGGTCGCCATCGTACATCCTGGCTCCAAAATCTGAGAGAGTGGTTCGGGATGAACGGGATCGCCGTAATGGTCGCCAACCTCCGATAGGAGATGGCACCCGAAGAAGAAGAAGAAGAAGACCATATGTTTCCTGGGGAATTTTTTTCATAATGACGGGTACTGTCATTCCCTAAAATATGGTCAGCTAATTAAATTTCACATTGTATATATGTCACTAATTTTGCCATTATTTTTTTTGTAGAATTTCCTGCCAGGCTTATGCCTGAAAAATGCAAACGTATATATCTATGTACATACTTCTTAAGTCTTTGTGCTGTGAATTGTTCTTTACAAAACTTGAATTAAAAAGTCAGGCTCTATTCGAATGCAGCAAAACTTTGTAATAGCTTTTATTTCTTGTCAGAACACAAACGAATTTGCCGACTTTCAATGAATCGTTTGTTTTATTATTTATGAGACACTTTTTATGGTATTGCCGACTTTGTTATCCTTATTTCCGTATTTGTTATTTCGGAAAGTAGGATGAACGTTACGCCTTTTCCCATACGGGGTGGAAGGGACACAATTCATGTTCATGTTTATCTAGTTATTCAATACTCCATATTCATGAGAGTCACTGCGTTGTAAATTTAAGGAAATTAACATTATGGCAGTGCCGTGTCAGTATATTTATGAAAACCTAACGTACGTCCACAAAAATATTGATAAATTTCCTAATAATAGCGACAGGCACAATGTCAACACTAGAAATAGGAATAAACTGGCTATACCTACTACTAGGCTCCATAAGATTAATGTACCTTTTAAAGGGCTATTTATTCGCTTTAACAACAAAATCCCTACTGATTTACAAGAATTGTCTGTTGCCTCTTTGCCTCCAGCATCTTAAACATTGCGGTGATGGAATTCAAATTGAGTTCTATATTTCCCTGTACCTTATACATGTGTTAGTTTAAGATTTGACATTCTCCAAATGTTACCTATGTGTTTCTTATGGAAAAAAACTCTTTTTGAATTTTTGAATTTTGATTTTAGTCTACGAGATATTCTTGACTAAAGCCTCTAGCTACAAGTCGAGCTTTACATCTTAAAGGTTTTCCATAGTCGTCATGTTTGATAGTGAATATCCATTTACAATCAACGACATTTCTATTGGGTATTCTATCCACAATTGACCAAGTATTATTTTCCTTAAGGGAGTTTAATTCATCTTTTATTGCACTATCCCAATGAATTCTATCATTTCTAGTTTTTATCTCTTCAAATGAACTAGGTACTTTACAAAACAATGATTGAGCACACAATAAATATTCATCATCAGTTTCATCATAACATACACCTGGTCGACCTCTGAGTCTATCGCTCCTTCTCAATTCATTACTTTTACTTTCATCTGTGATTTTAATAGGTATGTCATTGTTTTGCGTTTTCGGGTCTGTACTATCACTACATAATTTACGAATTTTGTTGGGACTGTGGTCAGATTTCACCTGATCTGTATCAGAGTTATTGCTACACTGAGATTTTGACACTGATTTAGATAGACCGATAGACATTTAGATAGACTATACAAGTGACAGCTAGTGATGTCCCGATCACTCGCGGTCGATCCGCGCAACGAAAAAACCGGTGCGTTCCGAAGCATAAATATTAAACAGCCCGGACAGGCCCGAACCTGTCCCTAATCAACAGGAAGGCGGGAAAGTGTTGCGACCGCTCTCTTGAGGACCGAGTCCCCCACCTTGACTTCTGCTGATCGAGGCGTGCCATCCCGACCCGTGTACGAATTGACGATCCGTCCTCGTCTCCATCTCAATGATGTCAGGTTCGCATCCTTAATCAGCACCAAATCACCGACTTGAGGGGGGCTCGTCCGGTCAGTCCACTTAAGGCGCTGCTGCAAGATGTGCAAGTACTCAAGGGACCACCGTTTCCCAAAATCTTGAGCCATCTGCTGCAACATTTGCCACCTAGTTAACCGACTTAACTTAACATCACCGAATGGGTATTCTGGCAGTGCGTTAAGGGGCTGACCTATCAGGAAGTGACCCGGCGTCAACGCTTCCAAATCATTTGGATCCGAAATGAGCGGGCACAACGGACGCGAGTTCAGTGTCATTTCAATTTTACAGAACAGCGTCGCAAGCTCTTCAAAGCGTAGAGAGGTCTCACCGATGATCCTCGTCAGGTGCGACTTAGCCGATTTAACCGCAGCCTCAAATATTCCTCCCCAATGAGGACATTCCGGCGGACTGAAAACCCATTCAATCCCTCGTCGGGAGCAAGCCGTACCGATGGCGTCCTGGTTACCGTTCAGGAATTGAGTGACCTCCTGCAGATATCGCCTGGCTCCGACAAAATTTGTGCCGTTATCCGAACGGATTAATGTCGGGAGGCCCCTTCGTGAGACGAACCGATCTAGACATGCGATAAATGCCTCTGTAGTGAAGTCACTGACCACCTCCAAGTGGACTGCCTTCGTGGCCAAGCACACAAAGACGCACAGGTATGCCTTCACTAATCTGGCGTTCCGTAGCTGTGAAGACTTGATCATGAATGGTCCCGCGAAATCCGTTCCGACACCCGCAAAGGGCCGGATTTCGTTAACCCTATCCGAGGGCAAATCGCCCATCTGGGGCTGCATCGTAGCCGCCTTGGCCCGATAACAAGGCAGGCACCAAAATACGACGCTACGCACTGAGCGTCTTCCCGATAGAATCCAGAACTCGCGCTGGAGAAACGCCATCAAGGCGTGGCATCCGACATGCCCATACCGAATGCGTCGATCCTGTATCAACAGTTCGACCAACTTCCCTTTTCTAGGGAGTAAAAACGGGTGGCGAGCCGCATAAGGCAGGCTGGCATTCCGCAGCCGACCTCCTACCCTCAGCAATCCTTGAGGGTCAATAAACGGGTTGAGCCGAGCCACAGCTCCCTTCAGTTGGACGCGTCCGCGTCTCAGAATGTCCAGTTCGGACTTAAAGTGCACCGTCTGCACGTTCCGTACCAATACGAACAACGCATGGTTCCGTTCCCGTGGTGTCAGGACCTGTGTCCGCACCCGTTGCGCCTCAGAATTGCGACAATTCCGCGCGAATCGGAAGATCCAGGCGGTCACATTGACCAGCTTGTCGAGCGAGCTGTACCGTTCCAGCAGGCTGAACTCCTCTTCCGGCTCTGGTTGCGTCGTACAGACACCGACTGTCAAGGCGCCGTTCGCCGAGGTAACGCGTGGACTCATTGGCCAATCTGATTCGGCTTGAGTCAACCATTTTGGACCCCACCACAAGGGATGTCCAACTAACTCCGGAGCGTGACACCCACGAGACGCACAGTCTGCTGGGTTCATTTCCCCTGGAACATGTCTCCAGATTAAGGGAACCTCCGAATTCAAAATCTGCGAAACCCGATTCGCCACAAAAATCTCCAGCTTGTGAACTGAAGCCTTCAGCCAGCATAACACGATCTGACTGTCCGTCCAAGCGTAGACCGTATCTTCTAACGCTATTGACCCCCGAAGAACCGTCATCGTGTGGTTGAGCAGACGAGTCAGGAGAGCCGCTCCCGAAAGCTCTAACTTGGGAATGGTCAGGCGAGTGCGCAACGGCGCAACCTTGCTCTTGGCCATGACCAACCGCACATCAACCTCCCCCGAGGAGTCGACGTACGCAGATACACCGCAGCTCCGTAGCCCTTCTCCGAGGCATCGCAAAACCCATGCAGGGTGGCGGTGTATCGTTTGGTGGGGACCAACCTCCGTGGCAGTGAAATCCGATTGATGCTAGGGAGGGTCGAAAAGAACGAGTCCCACTCTGAGCTCAATGACCCGCTGATCGGGTCGTCCCATTTCAGCTCAGCAGACCACAATTGCTGCATAAAACACTTGAGCTGAAATGTTACCGGGGTGATCCACCCGTTTGGATCAAATGTCCTAGCCACCGTTGAAAGGACGTTCCGTTTCGTCCAGACCTTCGGGGAGTCCAACTCGACCCGATACGAAAACATGTCTGACACCGGCTGGTACTGGACGCCTAATATCGACAACATATTCGGATTTTCCAGATTTTCGAAAATGTGGGGATCCTGCTGGTAGTCATCCAGAAGACCAGACAGTAACTCTGGAGAGTTCGACATCCATTTCCGGAGCTCGTAACCTCCACCCGTAAGAGCTCAACTAGCTCGTCCCGTCGAGCGAGCGCCTCCTCTACGGAATCTGCACCGGTACAGATAATACCCCTTAAATAGCCTGACCCTGCTCCTTAATCCGAAATAACACTGCAATACTATGGAACCCGACTGCAATACTATAGTCCAACCGAATGACTGTTCCTTATGCACACCGAGTAGTTTCCGACTACAAATTTATAATAATTGTTAACTAAATCGTCAATTATACGTTCACTAACCGAAAATGAACCTTAATTGTGGTATACCGACCACACGACTCACTCACAAAATGATTGCCGACCAATCTGAGGTATCCACCCTCTCCCAGCTACAATGTGGCAAAAAAACAACCCTACAACCGTCCGTGAATCGATTTCCTACTAGGAAACCGCGCCTCTGCTACCAAAATGTTAAATTCCACGCCTTAACCGACAGGGCGTGGAATCTTGGTAGGGTTGTTTTTCAGTGGAATGTCACAAAGCAGTACTGACCTTGACGCCGTGGACCGGAATTCGAAAGCTCAATTCGAGGCAGGAATACGGGATGAGGAACACCAGGGGGGGGGGGGGGGGGGGGGGGGGTGAGGGGAGTCGAATCTTACTCTCGTCGCAGCCCGCTGCTGTCGCCGTCGTGATGCTTTGCCGACACAAAGGGTCGCTGTCCGAACGCGACGAATTGATCCCCGAATCACTTCAACCTTTCACAACACGAAGCACTCACTCCGATGACGTGAAATCTACTTATTTCCCGACGATTGTTCCGTGCTTATTATAATTGACATTCAACCAAGCTTCCCGATGCTGGCGCCGACCTTTTTGCCATGTGCAAAAAATAACCTCTAACTCGTCATTTCGTTTCTATACAAGTGACAGCTAGTGATGTCCCGATCACTCGCGGTCGATCCGCGCAACGAAAAAACCGGTGCGTGCGAATCAGCTCCCTTTGACTTGACTGGAATTGATTAGGCTGGTCCAATCATGATAAGTAGCAAGAATTGTAGGGGCGCTAAATATCTCTTGGCTTAGCTTACCTCACATATGAGGAATTAAGCACGACGCAGTGCCAAATTGAAGCCATTCTAATCTCGCGTCCATTAACACCACTATCATCATTTCCAAAAGACTTGTCACCACTTACTCCGTGTCACTTTCATATATCGGATATCAACGGATCGAGCAATTACGTCAGCACTTTTGGCGTCGATGGAGCATCGAATTCTTGTTACAAATGCAAGAGAGATCAAAATGGAACCGCAGCGTTTCTAACATCGATTTAGAAACTCTTGTCGCCATTAAGGAAGATTCCTTCCCTCCACTAAAATGGAAGATGGGACGAGTAACGGCGCTAGCATCCCGGCCGAGATGGCGTCGTGCATGTAGCTGACATATTCACTGGTTCCGGATTCTGTAGACGATCAGTTAGCAAGCTATGTCCACAGATTAAAGCAAAGACCTTCAAGGGGGGCGACATGTTTTCGCCTTTTCAGTCATAATAGGCTGGATGCTATTTTGTTTTATTTTAAAAGTACCAATGTCTTCTTGATTTTCAATATTGATTCTTTCAAGAGGTTTTTGCAAAGCATTACAATATATTTTATTTACATATCGCTTTATGTTTCATTCTTGTTCCTAAACAGTGTATCTTTGAAACTGAGTAAAGAAAATGTAGTAAATACAATTCAAGAACTTTCTTGTTCTCCTAGTCAAACTAGAAAAAATGCCGTAATTATCGATAAAGCTAAAGAACAAGTATTTCGAACTTTGGACCGATACTGAAAATATTGGAAAAAATTGTGTTAAGCGAAGCCAAGTCAAATTCTTTGACAGATGGAGAAGTCAATGAAGCATCTTTGTACAATATAAAAAAGGATTTACTATGCCGAGCAAGAAAGGTGTTTTTAGAAAGCGGGAAGCACTGTTTCCACGTAGTTCCGAATATAATAGCTCAAAATTTTCTCGTGTGTGATGATGGTGAAGGTTATAGTAGGATTTGATATTCTCAACTTAAACAGCTCAGAGAACCTTAAAGACGTTCGAAGGTACTGATGCGGAATTATATGGTGATGGTACTTTCAAATGTGTGCCGTCAGGATTCTACCAGTTGTATTCAATCCATTTGAATATAAATACTGGCAACAACGACACTGTGAATATAGTGCCAATAATATTTTGCTTGTTGCCGGATAAGTCGCAGGAAACTTATATTCGCCTTTTCCAACTGATCAAGTCACATTTTGAAATAAACTTTAGAAGTTATAAATACGATAACGAAATTGCCCAAATTCAGGCACTGAAAGCTGTTTTCTCAGAAATCGTAATAAGCGGATGTTATTACCATTTTTCTAAAGCCGTATATAAAAAGGCCCAAAAATATGGTATTTTAGCTACGCGCGCCGTCTCCAAAACTATTGAAATTTATGCAAATCTTTCTTTGCTTCCAACGATGCCCATATCAGAGGTTTGGCAAAAAAATAACTACTGGGGTACGAGAATGACACAGAAACAACTGAACAATTCAATAACTATATGGATAAGCAATGGCTGGGAAAATTGCACGACATGAATAGCTGCGCCAGCGAAATCCATCGCACGGACAACAGTTTGAAAGGCTGGCATATGCGATTGAATGCACGCATGAAACGAAAACTGACATTTATCCACTTTTTATGTTAATTAAAAAAGAGGCACAGTGGCCTTTTTGCCTAATGCCTAAAGCTGAAACCAACCCTATTTGAAGGTAATGCAAGAAAAAGGGTAGATGTAATTTTCAACGCTGAATACAAAAAGATTTGGAAAATTTTCAAAAAAACTAAATTACCGGATCATATTTTATTAAAAACCTTTCTAAAAAAAAAGAATCACCAAAAACTAACATGGACTGAAACTCATTTGTGTGTAAATCTAGATAATTTTAAATGGTATATACGTTAACGTACATTAACGATAAGTTTCAAGTTCATTTAACTTTTACTTTTGAGTTTACTTTAGTAGATAGTAAGAAAACTAATATAATTATAATCTTTCTATTAATACTGCACTGTTTCATTTAACTTCATGTTTATTCCAAGTATTTCTTTAGAAATCATATGAGGATTTATACAGAACTTGTTGGACACAATCTCTGTATGTTTGGTAGTTCAGCCAAATTGGCAATAAGCGGATTTTTCTCAAGGCATATCAAGATAGGATTTAATTTAAAAAAAAAACATGAAACATGGTTCAACGTTATAAATACTAGGAGAATAGGACTAACAAGAGGTTTTAGAAAGTTAAGATCTATTTATCTTTTGCTTTTAAGAACTAAACAACCTTTTAAGTCATGTTCTCCTATTACATAATAGTCAAGTGTTTAAAAAGAAAAAAAAATATTTTGATTAAAATTTTATAACTTTGGATGGATAGAATGGAAAATTCTGGTTTGTTTTGCCGGACCGAACGAACGTGTATATAGTGCCCATCCACCCCCGAAATCTAGCAAACCCATTTAAACAAACAATAGTTTTCAACCCACTGCGCGCCTTTTGTGCGAAAACGGGCCTGGCTCATAGACGCAATACCGCGCTTTTCGGTGACTGTGGTGATACCAGTGCGGACAAGTGTAGTGAAAACCCAGGGAATGTGCACGATCCACTTAGGTACCCCATCTGTGCAAGCCCTAGAACACTGGGCCAGGTGCACGTCTGCACCACCGGCAGCGAGCGACACCTACTGCAACACAGCCGGGGATACCCTCAGCGCTACGGCCTCCACCACCACCGCTGCTAAACACACCAACCTGGTGATATCATTCCGATTACCTCTAACTTTATTTCTCTTAGCACCACTCGCCTGCCTAATAATAGTAGATCACCACTCACCGCAACCGCGGTCGCCTCTGTTGACAAAGCCATTCTCACATTTACAAGTGCGCCATAAACAGGTTATAACTATTCCCTACCAAGAGCGCTGGGCAATTGGCGGGAATTACTGCGCATATGTACAGGTATTGAAAGTGACTATTGCGCATTCAAAGCCACCACTCATAAAGTGTGGCGCGACGTATACTATTAAATTATCAAAAACAACTATCAAAATATTATCATAGTTATACTTATATACTTGTATATCAAAAACAACTATCAAAACAATATCATAGTTATACTTATAAACTTGTATATAAGTATGATAATGGTTTGATAATTTGATAGTAGACGTCGCGCCACACTTTATGAGTGGGAGCCTTGAATGATAATGACGAGCTTACAAATGCGAGTAGCCATGCAACTGGAACAAATCATCGTCATCTTCGGAAAACTAGAGCCAGCGTTGACCGAGGCCGTCGTCAATACTATTCTCCCGGCCATCAGACTCTGCGTTACCGACCGAAAAAGTCGGTACCGTTTTCTCGTTGACACAGGCGCAAACATTTCTGTTCTACCGAAGAAAGGGCGACCAACTAGGTCAACAAACAAGTTATACGCTGCCAATGGGACGGAAATAAAAACATACGGCGAGAAAACGCTTACGATCGACCGTAGAATGAGGTGACCGTACCAGTGGACTTCATCGTTACTGACATCGCTCAACCAATACTAGGCGCTGACTTTTTTGATCATCACAATATTTTGGTCGAAGTACGAAACAAAAAACTAATTGATGGGAGAACAGGACTTCTGATTTCTGGAAATATAATCCAGTCAAACACACCGATTCTTAGTATCATCAAGCTTGAAGACAAATATTCGGAGATATTAAAAAAATACCCAAATATAACCAAGCCGCGCACTCGCCCTCGCACGTCAAGCACCAGATCATCACCAACGGTCATGTAGTCCACACCAAATGCCGGCCATTACCTGTTGACAAGTATCACAGAGTCAAGCAGGAGATCGACAAGATGTTAGAGATGGGTTTATGCCGTCCATCCAAGAGCCCATGGTCTAGCGCACTTCACGTAGTTAAGAACAAAAACGGAGATTTAAGATTATGCGGAGACTACAGGAGTTTGAATGCAAGCACGGTTCCAGACAGATACCCAATTCCCAGGATAACAGATTTCACATAAATACTACCTGGAACAACCATCTATTCCCGAATCGACCTCCGCAGGGCTTACAACCAAATTCCCTTTCAAGATATTTATAAGACAGCCGTAATTACGCCGTTTGGTTTATTCGAATTTCCAAGAATGTCTTTCGGGTTACGCAATGCTGGGCAGACATTCGTCAGATTCTTCAGTTCCGTGCTATCAAGACTAGATTTTGTTTTCGCCTACATCGACGATATCCTGATAGCATCAAAATCAGAAAAGGAGCACAAGCAGCATCTGGACGAACTGTTCAAGAGCTTAAACGACAGCGGCATCGCACTAAATCAAGATAAATGCGAGTTCGGACGGGCTGAAATCGAATTTTTGGGATACCTTATCACGAAAGATGGAATCGAATCACTTTCAGAGAAGGTCCATGATTAACTTCTACCGACAAAGTTTGCCTACAGCGGCAGAACACCAAGCGAGTCTCAACAAATATCTAACCGGCGCCAAAAAGAAAGACAATTCGTCAATAGAATGGAAGCCTGAGGCAATCAACGGATTTATGCAGTGTAAGGAAAGTCTAAGCGACACCGCTACACTGACGTCACCGTCGGCCGACGCGCCACTGTCAACAATGACTAACGCGTCACAATCATGTTTCGGCGCAGTACTACAACAATGCGAGAATAACAAATGGAAACCCCTTTAATTTTTTTCCAAGAGCCTCAACACGCCCAGACGAAGTACTATCGGGAGCTACTGGCAATATACATGGCCATAACATATTTTCAACCCTACATCGAAGGAAAGGAAGTCATTATATTCACCGACTACAAGCCCTTGTGTCATGCTTTGACAACGAAAAACGTTTCGGGCAAGAAAGCGAACGACCCAAGGCGATTACGTCACCTACAATACATCGCACAATTTACTACGGATTCGACATTCGACACCTCGCCGGTAGCGAGAACCCAGTTGCTGACGCGCTATCAAGAATCGCACCAATAGACTGTCCTTCACCCACTGACTGGGACGAGATCGCCGACTTGCAAAAAGGCGACCCACAACTTAAACAGCTGACGAACGAGGGCAACGCTAAAATGAAGAAAATTGAATTTAGCCACGGAAAAGAGATATGGTGCGAAAACTCCGCAAACGAGCTTCGTCCATACATTCCAGACAAGTTGCGCAAGCTCATTTTCAACAACATGCATCATACACCCAGTGATGCACAACAGCATGCACAACCTGACGCACCCAGGAGTAAGGGCTACAAGAAACCCGTCTCCAAACACTACTTTTGGCCAAAAATAAACACCGACATCGGGAATTGGGCTAAAACATGCATTGCGTGTCAGAGACGCAAGGTGTCCCGTCACAGTAAGACTCCAATCAGCACATTTCCCTCCACGGCACGTTTGGATCACGTGCATATCGACATCGTCGGCCCGCTACCCGAGTCCAACAACAACAAGTACATAGTCACGATGATTGACCGAAGCACGCGATCAAGATTTTGGGGGTAAAGAAAACCAGGACTACGAGTTACCACTCTTGATGCAACGGGATGGTAGAGAGATGGCACAGAACCATGAAGGCAGCCATTATCGCACGTGGGAACTCAACAAACTGGTCTCAAGAATTACCATTCGTCCTGCTCGGCTTGAGAGCCGCAATTCGTGAAGACGACAATATTAGCCCCGCACAAATGCTCTACGGAACCAACATCCGCATTCCAGGAGTGTTCGTCGAGTCGAAAAGGCAAGACACATCTCCAAAAGAGTTCACGAGTCAACTTATAGCTGCCATGGACAAGGTTACACCTTTCAAGACCACCCACCATTCCAAGCCATCATCTTTTATCCACCCAGACCTGAAAACTAGCGGCTACGTATTTGTACGCACGGACGCCGTTAGGAATCCATGAACCCCACCGATGAAGGACCATTTGAAGTCATCGAAAGACACGACAAAATCTTCAAGATCAAGATCAGGGACAAGCTTAACACAGTTTCGATCGACAGGTTGAAACCCGCATACGTGTTAAACAACTTCCGTGTGGACGAAGCGGCAAAAGAGAGCAGTCAAAACAAACACGCGGCGGAACCGTCAGAGAAACCAGGGCGGGCCAAAGCCATGAGCGACAAAGAGTCAGCATAATGCAAGAAGTCTCGCTCGGGCAGAATAATTAGCAAGGTGGTGAGATTTGCGTGAATAAAAGCCGCAAAATACCACACAAAATCGTCTAAAGTTTACTTCCTCTAATATTTAAAATTTTGTTTAAATTTGATATTTTATTGTGTACATGTTATTAATATTATTATTACCTTTTTGATCTCTGTGTTAATAAGTTCCTTTGCTATTTCAAAGGGGGAAGCAATGTAGGCGCCTTTTCAATGTAAACCAGGCCAGAAATACCTACATAAACAGCCTACATGTCAGCAAGGTCAATGCATTAGCTGCGTAGGCAACCCCGTTTGTATATATAGCTAAGACTCTGAAATAAAGAACATTATTACATAGCTTTAGCTCTTGACATTGCGTAAGTATACTTTTGATACTATTTAACTGCGCTCTCTTAAAACATACTCCTATCAAGGACATATAAAATCGTAACTAACAGGGTAATTAAAACATGTATGAATGAGCGCACGTGTATCAAATGGTTCGGACAGCAAAGCGCATAAACATAAAAACAAAACAAATAAATCAATTAATAAACAAAAGGTCTTACTCCGTATTCTCTCCTTCGCGGACGATCTCATTAATGTATGTCAAGATCTTCAACATCTCGACTAAATCGTAACCCATCTAAAAACCTTGCTCAAAACAGTAGGGCTTGTGACAAATGACAATGTGACAAAAACAAAAAATCTAAAAGAGACCTCATTGATCCTCAGCAACCAGAGTTCATCGTATTGGATAGAGTTCCAATTAGACCGGTGATGGAAACATAATATCTCGGCCTTTATATTACTGCAGGAAATAGCAGGAGCGACAACATGACGAAAATATGTCAACAAGCACTATGCCACTCTAAAGCCTTACATTAAATTATTAAATTAAAAACACTTTGTAAAGAAGAATAACATGGACTGAAAAATAGTTCGCTTAATATACAAAATGGTTTTTTCATCGTGCAGTTTATATGGACTAAAAGTGGCAGCCCTCACCAAAGCTAACCGCTCAAGACTAAAAAAATATGAACGCATGCACGCGAACGCCAAAAACCATCCCAGACATAGGAAAATACACTACATCCTACAGGGGAAAACAATAACGAAACGAATAAAAAATCACAAAATGTGATATACCCATATCTTAAAACGCCCAAAAAACACACCTGAACTACGAAACTAGTAAGAAGAAAGTCGGCCGATCCATATACACCTGAAAATAATGCCTCAAACACGATATAAATACTACGGAAAGAATCCTAGCTACTGGATGGAAATAGCACATAATAGGGATGAAGTTAGGGCCGCCTCAAATCTAATATACTAGTTCCGGTCCCGGAAATAGACAGTGAATCTGAAAGCAAATCGGACAACCCAGCAGAACAGAACCCAGAAAATCAACCATGAAACAGAACATCAGGAAACATGATGAAATATTTTTTCTGCTCTCCCATCACATATCCTCCCCTGTCCAAACCTCCTATATTGGCTAAAGGCTTTATTAATCGGTCAATTCTATGCACACTCCTCCCCTATCACTTGGGACCGGGGACCGGACTAGGTATAATCCTGGCAGGAGTGGTACAATTATTTCGTGTAACTTTTGATGGATGGGATGTGTGGGCTTGAAATGGTGAGGCCTTTTGCCCAGCAGTGGGATACCGTAGAGGCTACATAATAAATTCTTCTTTATGCTTATGAACTTTTAAAAATTCTACAAGTTATCAAAATATTGCCATATATAAAAAAAAGGCATCATTTGGACGACCACCCCTTGTCAAGTTTCTGACTAACTGCGTTGCTACTGCGTAGGACACTAGGAATAGTAGGACCACCACCTCAATATTTGAAACACACAATTTAATTACATATATTTTATTTTCAATTATTGACTGTAAACAAAATTGTATAGTAATTTAGATTGACTTGCACTAATTAGATGCAATTTGCATGTCACTACGTGGCTAGATGTGCAGTGTCATAAATCTTATGTCACCACCATATGTAACCATTGTATTTGTATACAGAATTAACAGAATATACAGAATTAAGAATGAGGACTAAATAAAATACAACAAGATTATTTTAGCTACTTATATATTTTTAAATATCTTTTTTCCTTATTGGCCTTATATTGGATCACTGTATAAAAGAAAGGCAAAAGGACAATATCACAGTCGAAGTAATTTGATTAATTTCCTCCACCTTTCCATTCAAACTGTCTCCATAAAATAATATGTGGATTATATAACTTAAGTTGCGTACCTTACCTTTTGGAATTCTATTAGATTCTGGTGCTGTCTCTGGTTAACCCTTAAGGGCACTAGGTTTTTATGCAAACCTAGGTCTTACAATACTTGTGATAATTGTAGTAGTGTATACTTGTTTATTTTAATATCCAAGTAGAAAAAATAAATCATCCTTCTTATTCATTCTTTGAAAGCAAAATTATTTAGGCGAGGAAAATCCTTCAATAAGATTTTTTTTTCTGTATCGGAGTATCTGGAGTGTTCTTGTTTTAACATAGGTTGAGTAATCCTGCGATATGACAATGTATGTATAGTGGTTGTGATGCGCGACTATGTCGCATCTTGCAATAATATGCAGTGGTGCTCAATTTGTGAATATACAATATTCTCCTGTGACGTGACACTTTTTAGTGGTTGAAATGCGCGACTATTTGCAGGATTATTAACATTTAAATATTCGATGTCTTAATAAGAAATCATATTAATATATACTATACGTTTATTAAATCATGCGGTTTCTTCTGGAACATCCAAAATACTGGAACCCCAGAAGGACATGTATGCTGCTGTGTCCCGCCATGCCCACCGCCGCCGTCCGCGCCCCGCTCCGCCCACCGCCTTACAACAGAAGCTGCAGGCTGCGTCGCGCGCGACACCGGCTAGGCCCACCCGTGGCCCGCCGAACGCGACAGTTGATGGGGAAGGCTTTATCCTAGTCCAAAACTGGAAGCACCGCTCTGGAGCGGTGCTCTCACTGATTGCGGTTGCGTCTGGACGCAGCCGCAATCAGTGAGAGCAGCCTGAAAGATGCCGCTCCCACCGTTCAGATATACATTTCCAGGATTGACGTGAAAATGACCTGCCAGGATATTGAACGTCATATCCTGGAAAAGATGAAGAAAGTACCGCCGTCTGGTCTAAAGGAGGCGAATGTACAGATCGAAGTTTTGGAGTCAGAAAGACTCAAGGAGTTCCTCTCCTTCAAACTTCGTGTGTCGGCGGACCTCAAGACGATGTTGCTGGCCTGGCTGGTATCGGTATATTACTGGCTGGATGGTATCGTTTACCGACGCTACAGGGAAGCGAAAACGAAGAAGAAAATCCCTAGCTAGGTTAGATAATATTTTTTGTGTTTTTTTTATAATAAATTATGTATTTCTAGTTGTAAGGTATTTATAGATATGGGTTTTTGAAAACCTGAAATAAAGATTATTATTATTATTATATTATATTATTATTAGCCAGTCATTCAATTTTCCACTTAGCGTTACAGTGGCAAGTCCATCAGCGTAGCTATGAGGTTGAAAGTTTCCTCGCGATATTTCTTACCTCTTCATCATTTGGTCGAAATCAGTAGCTTAGGTGAAAATACACGACCTAGACATTTTGCTAATCTCCGAAATTTACAATTTACTGTGACACCTCGTCCAACTCTCATGATATCCTGACAAAGTTAGTTTTAAAGATAAATTGTTAAAATTTGAACATTTCGAGTAATTCCTAAATGTACGATATCAATGCAACATCACTCTGACTTCTAGATGTTCACTGAATTTTATTTTAACACACCTTACTGTAATCCTATTATTATTTATAAACATGCTTATTACTACCATTAGAAGAAGCCAAGTAGGTATAATTCGCGTCAGGCCAGGATTTGAAACAGTAATACTAATTCGTAACGTAAAGAAACAGACAGATATTAAAACTTTCAGACCGTATTCAATCCTTGTTATAAGTCAATGCATGTCATATCAAACCGAACGCATAATGCGTTACCTAGAGTCATATTTCATTCCGCTCGCTTTTGTGTGAAAAGTGTTGTTTAAAGTGTGTAATTAATTGTTTTTTTCCAAAGTCAAGAAGTTCCATTGTTTTATTTACAAAATACAATAGATACCTAGTTTATTCACAAAAAATAGAAGAAAAATTCCCTATTCTTTAGAATACATTCTTTGACTTCATCTAAACTACTAAACCGATCCTGGCCTTTGTTAACTCCGTGGAAAGGAGATTAAATGAAGTTTTCAATTATATATCGCTTGTTCCGTACAATTAAGTAGGGTCGGAGATATAAAGGCTAGAAACCAGCGCGGGGCGCACGGCACGCCACCCGCTGAGCGCGTCAGGTGAGTCAAAGCAAGAGACCCTAGAAGCGAGTTTGGCGCGTAAAGCAAATAAATGATTACTTACTCGGAAGGCTGGCAGAACTGTTCTGGAATATTTGTTTACCTTAAACCAGTGTACCTTGGCAGGAAACGCTAGAAAATAGATGATGGCAACATTTGAAGACTAATACGTGTTTAATGAATGAAATATTTTGTTTGTCTATTAAAACACGCAGTAGTCCGCCACTAAGTCACTCAACTCATGATTATTTTATTAAATTTAGATGTCTACGTAATACTTTAAACTGGAAATTTTAGAAGATTCCTAACCTTATGAAATTATGTTAACATCATTTATCAAATAACAATCTGCCTTACTACTTGGTCAAAATACAATTTTCATGTAAAAAGTTACCACTAGACATTTGTGAGAAAACCCAAAATGCGATCTAACTGTGACATCAAATAATTATAAGTAAATGTTTCTGAACATTAATTTATTATACATACAAACTGCATGTAATTTTAAATATAAATGTATTGCTTCCTCACGCGGCTTTAAAATGTATTGAGAGCTGGGCTGTCCCAAATGATTCAGGGGAGTGTAACCCTGATTTACCATTTCCTTACATGCAGAATAATAACCACACTCAAATCAGCTAGGAATTCAGATTATAAATCTGTTCTGTCTAAGTATGCATAAGGCTACAACCAAATGTTCAATTAAACATTACACATACTTCCCATTAATTGAATAATGATAAATTATGAATATTTGATCTCAATTTCAACCACTAATCCAATAAAAAAATGGTATATCAACACTCGTTAAATTAATAGCTAAATTGTTATAGATTTATGTGTGCAGTTCATTCAGTATTTAATACTGCCTATTAAAGGTAAAGCTACTAGTCAGTAACTTAAACCATTTTGTTCTTGTAGGTGAATTCAGTTCATTCTACCTTCAATTAACTATGTAAGTAGGTACAATATCCTTGTTAGTTTATAAAGTTTTCTACTATAATAGATAACTGTAATCCTATGTAGTCACTTAACCATAACCCCAGCTATTGACGATCTGAATGGCCGAGTTGCCAGTGACCCTGCCTACGAAGCCAAGGGTCCCGGGTTCGAGTCCCGGTGGGGAAAAATATTTGTTTGATGAGAACGGATGTTTGTACCCATGGTTGTTTATCTATCTAAGTATAATACATATGAAATTAGCGTTTTGCATGGGAGGAACATAAAGTCGTTTTTTTTTTAATATAATATATTTATTTAATCAAAGTATGTAACATTGCTATCTATACACTTTTGCCATCTCATAGGTAGTTCTTCGATCCCTTAATAAAAAAAGCATTCGGACGGGAATCAATAAAATCTTTGAAGGCGGTTTGGACTGCCCCATCGGAGTTGAATTTTTTCCCTTTCAAGAAGTTATCCAAATTTTGAAAAAAATGTATATCTGTTGGTGCAAGGTCCGGAGAGTACGGTGGATGTCTGAGACATTCCAATTGAAGCTCCTCTAATATGGTAGCCGTCTGTTGTGTAGTATGTGGTCTAGCGTTATCATGAAGCAGCAGTGGCCTAGAGCGATTGACCAGCCTCGGTTGTTTAGCAGCTAGTTTCCATCATGATTTGCAGTTGCTGACAATAGACATCTGCCGTAATCGTCTGGCCAGATTTAAGAAAGCTGTAGTGAAAGACGCCAGAACTAGTCCACCAAACGCTCACAAGTAACTTTTTTGGAGTCAATTTTCGCTTGGGGCATGTTTTGGCTGGTTCGGCAGGGTTCAGATATTGCGATGAGCGCTTCCGATTATTGTACAGGATCCACTTTTCATCACAGGTAATGATTCGATTTAAAATCCTTTCATTATTGTGCCGGGTGGGTAATGCAACGCAGCAGTCAACGGGCGTTTGTTGATTTGCTTCACTCAGTTCGTGAGGTACTGTAACAACCCCCCCCCTCCGAATTTGAAATACAATGTGTTTAGCTCATAAACACGTAGGTTTTGTATGTTGGCAATGTTACGTGGTTTCCGGTTGTTGTCTATGTGCGATTCGCGTAGTAACATGTACTCGTGTTCTATAATACATAAAATAATAAAATACAGTCCTTTTCACACCACTTGTGGGGTTTAATTTAATACCAGCGACCCACAAGTTTGGTCCTTTTGCCGATTTTTTTCGTCGGGAGGCTCAGTGAATCTCGTCGGAGGAATATTCGTGTGTGCACAATCTATCGTCGGAATCTGCCATTGAGATTGCGTTGGCATCTACGTGTATTCTACAATTGAAGCGGCTATTGCGTTTCATCGGCCTGCTATTGGGCTACAAGAAGTCTGCTATTGGGCTACTATCTACAAGAAATTCACCAGACTATTATTTCAAAAAGAAAAATTTCGTCGTGCCTTTGTACCGTACCTACTTACGTCCTACTACTTCAACTACGTGCTCGACGGTGGAACCTATGTATTTCGTCGTTTTCAAGATTTGGTGGTTATTTTATGAAGAAATAGCATCCCACTTTCATCGCAGTTCATCAAGATAAAACATACGTAGTGATTATCTTCGCTCTGGATAAAAGGTCATTGCACCAATGTGAATGACCTTTGGGTAGACATTTTGTTTTGTGGATATAACCTACGTGCTAAGAAGAGACAAAATCAGCCGTGACGTCAAGTTGGTGAGTCGACACTATTGATCGTATGTCGAGTGGCTGTCAGCTAGCTGTGCGCTAATTCGTCGGTTTTTGTCGCGCGACGGCAGGAAGCTCGCTGCTATTGGGCGAGAGAAGGTTTGCTACCGCGTGCGCCGACGCCATATTTGACGGTTCCCGCAGCTTCGCTTCGCATCACTCGCGTCGCGGTACCTTTTTGTTCCTCGCGATAGTTAAAATATTGTTGCGATTTTAGTAAATATTGTATAAGATTTTAGTGGAAAACATTTGTAAAGTTTCCGCAATATGGAAAAGCAATCCATTAGGATTGCGGCCAGGGGGGCAGCGAAAAGTTCAATAACGAAAATTTACCATTTCTGTGAAAAGGAAGACCTGGAAAACACGTCTATAGAGTTACTTCAGGCAAAATTAAGTCATTTAATAAATGCTTTTACCGAGTTTAAAGAGTTAAATATCCAAATTTCTGCCTTAGGTGATGAGACGGAAGCGTCTAGACGTGATTCGATTTCCACTTTCCAGGAATATGAGGAAAAATATTTGGTTGCTATGGCCTTGCTACAAGGTTCTATTAATCGTAAGCAAGAGCCTGGGTCGCGGTCTCCTCCCCCTGACCGCTCCTCCTCGGTTTGCGCGAAACTGCCAAAGATTGAGATCAAAAAATTTGACGGCAAGGATGGTGAGTACTATCCTTTCATAAATTTGTTTCAAAGTTTGATTCATAATGACAAATCTTTGTCTAACTTACAAAGGTTATACTATTTGAGAATGTATCTTGGAGGCGAGCCTCACGATTTAATTAAAAACCTCACTTTGGAGGATGTAAATTATGATCAAGCCTTAAAAATATTAAGTGATAGGTATGACAATGTAAACAAGGTTATTACACAACATGTAAACTGTATTTTGGATATAAATCCTATTACTAAATGTACTTCTGAGTCATTAAGGTCGTTCTTGGCTCAGGTAAAGCAGAGCTTGAGTGCACTAGTGAGTCTCAAGCAGCCAGTCCATCACTGGGACGCTTTATTGGTTCCTATGTTAACCAGAAAGGTCGATCAATACACTGTTAGGGCTTATTACTTGGAACAGGAGAATTTTAAAGATGAACCTCATAGTTTGCGTGGTTTCCTGACATTTTTAGAGAAAAAGGCAGTGGCCTTGGAAGCTACAGAGCCACCGGAGAAGCGGACTTCTGGTGTAAGCGGCAGCGGTGCTGCTCGAAGCTATCAGCGAGCAGTCCTTCTCACCAGCCAGGAAACATGTGAGTTTTGTCATTCTTCTCCGCATAAGATTCATAAGTGTCCAAAATTCAAAACTGCTTCTATAAAGCAAAGATTACAGTTTATTGAGGATTCAAAGCGGTGTAAGCTGTGCTTGAATAAGCACACTAATAAATGCTTTTTTAAGTTTAAATGTTTGAAGTGCAAAGGGGGCCATAATAGTTTACTTCACGATGAAGTGGCTGACTCCGCACCCAATAAAGAGGAATCCCCTCAGGTATCGTTGTGCAATAGCAACATAAATAATAAACATGTTTTATTACCTACAGTGTCGGTGAAATTATATACTAAGGATGGTGGCACATTACCAGTGCGAGCAGTGTTGGATTCTGGCAGCGAGGTGTCTATGATCACCAAAGAAATTGCAGATAGGATTGACTGCACGCTGCTTGCTAAATCGCACATGGTAGTGGGGGTTTGTGAAGGCTCCAATAAAATAAACGCTGTTGCAGAGTTTGATATACATGCATCAAGTACATCATTTAGCTTGCCTATTTCATGCTCAGTGGTGGAAAAAATTACATGCACGTTACCGCACCAGCTCATTGATGTTTCCCATCTGAACATCCCTTCGCATGTCCAGCTTGCTGACCCCGATTTTCATGCACCAGCCACTATTCATATTTTATTAGCTGCTGATGTGTTTTTCCAGGTGTTGCTCCGTGAGCGTATCCCACTCGCCCTCAACGGTCCCTACCTCATCAATACGAAGCTAGGCTACGTGGTAGGTGGCGCGGTCACTGAGGAGCGGCATCAGGTTCCAGCTACTAACAAGTATTTTTGTAATTTCACTCGTACTGAATCACAAGTAAGTGATGACATTTTCATCCCGCCCTGTACATGCAAAAATAATCTTGATGTACATTTACAAAATTTGTGGGAATGCGAAAAGGTCGATAAAATATTTTTAGAGTCCAGTTCTGAAAAAGATCAGGCTGAGATTATTTTTTCTGAAAATGTGAAGCTTGAGGGCAATAAGTTTCAAGTTTCTTTGCCTATCAAATTGCCTTTAAAGGAAGTCAACTTAGGAAATTCATTAGATAGCGCACTACAAAGATTTCAAAACTTAGAGAAACGATTTTCTAAAAATAAGATTTTGTTTGAAAAATATAAACAATTTATAGATGAATATCTACAGCTTGGCCATGCAAAGTTGGTAGATATCTCGCAGTATGATTTAGAAAATGATGCTGTCTATTTTCTGCCGCATCACCCTGTGTTCAATGAAGGCTCAAAAACTACTAAACTAAGGGTTGTTTTTGATGGCGGCATGCTTACAAAAAATAAAATCTCACTGAATGATTTACTCATGAATGGGCCAACAGTGCAGAATGAATTGTTTGATATATTAATTTTGTTCAGGTTAGATAAATATATTTTAATCTGTGACATTAAACAAATGTTTAGAAACATTATTATGGATCCTATTCATAGACCACTTCAAAACATTTTGTGGCGAGAATCCCCAGACAAACCTATTCAATGTCTGCAACTTCAAACAGTTACATATGGTATGAAGTGTTCTTCCTATTTAGCAACACGCTGTTTAATAGAACTTGCCAAACGATTTGGTGATAAATATCCCAAGGCAGCCTCTGCATTAAAATATAATTGTTACGTTGATGACGTAAGTACGGGTTCAAACCAAATAAATGACTTGATTCAGTTAAAAAATGAGTTAATTCAGTTAATGGAGTTGGGGGGTTTTCAGTTGCACAAGTGGTGCTCTAATTCACCTGAGGTTTTAAAAGATATTCCTATAGAAAAACAGCAGTTTCATAATATTGAGTTCAGTCACCATGATGATTCATTTGCCAAAACTTTGGGACTGCATTATAATGTTCAATCAGATACAATTAATATCAGCTGCCCAGAGAAAACATTGAATGAGATTTACACAAAAAGAGAGGTTCTTAGTTTTGTCAGTAAGTTCTTTGACCCCTTAGGTTTGGTCGGTCCAATTTTGGTTACTGCAAAATTATTTCTTCAAGACCTTTGGAAGGCTAGCATTGGTTGGGATTCTCCCCTTCCAGGTGATTTGAACGAGAAATGGAGAAGTTTCGCTTCAGGATTGATAAACATGCCTACTATTTCAATTCATAGAAATATTGATATTTCAGAGTATAATAAAATTGAGCTGATAGGGTTTGCTGATGCTTCGAGCAGAGCCTACGGTTGCTGCTTATACCTCCGCGTTGTAAAGTCTGACGGTTCCGCGTTGGTTGACTTAGTGTGTTCCAAGTCTAGGCTCAATCCAGTTAGCTCTCAACTAACCACTCCCAGGCTAGAGCTTAATAGTGCACTCTTGCTTGCCAAGCTGGCTAATAGGTTATATCACACATTGTCGATTAAAATTGACCCTAAAAACATTGATGTACATCTGTACCTCGATTCGCAGATTGTATTATCATGGTTAAAGATAGATCCATTGCGCTTAAATGCTTATGTGGCTAATAGGGTGAAGGTTATTGTTGAACATACTCAATCTTTTAATTGGCATTATGTAAATACATCCTTTAATCCTGCCGATTGCCTCTCAAGAGGAGTCGAGCCATGCTCTTTAAGTGAGAACTCTCTATGGTGGAACGGTCCACAGTTTATGTTACAATGTGACTATGATCATTGTAGTTTTGATACAAAAATGTGTATAGATAAGTATGTAGATATTCCTGAAATTAAAAAAGTTTCAATGCCTTGTACACAATTGGAGCAGGATCTATATAAATTCAGCTCTCTTGCTAAAACTCAAAGAGTTATAGCTTTTATTTTAAGATTTTATAACAATTGTAAAAAGTCACAAGGTCAAAGGAAGCATGAAAGTTATGTACCTAGCCTTACTTGTAAGGAATTAGGTAATGCAATGAAAGTTATCATAAAATGTGACCAAAATCGCTGTTATGGTGAAGAAATTAAATGCATTTCCAATAATAAGCCAATAAAAGGGAGTCTATTACCTCTTAATCCTTTCATTGATGGGGATGGTCTGCTGCGTGTAGGCGGAAGGCTGCAGAAGGCAAATATACCTTACGCACAAAAATACCCAGCTATACTGGCTCAGCGCTCGCATATTACTCAATTGGTAATACGGGATGCGCATATACGTTTATTACACGCTGGTCCTAAACTTATTTTGAGTTATTTAAATCAAAAATATTGGCTTATTAATGGAACCAGAGAGATAAAGCATGTAACACACAAGTGTATTGTATGTTTCAGATTAAAGGCTAATCAAGCCTCACAATTAATGGGTTCTTTGCCTGAACGGAGAGTCACAGCAGCGCGTCCTTTCGAGGTGGTAGGCATAGATTATGGCGGTCCATTTCAAATAAAGCAGTCACGGGTTAGACGGGTTTTAATTTCAAAAGGGTATGTTCTTTTATTCGTTTGTTTTGCCACTAAGGCTATCCACGTCGAACTTGCCTCGGACTTGACTACAGATACCTTCTTGGCCTGCTTAAAAAGATTTATAGCTAGACGTAACATTCCGTCCACAATAAGCTGTGATAACGCTGCGACCTTCCGTGGGGCAAATAACCAATTAAAGAGACTCTATGAGTTAAGTCAATGTAAGAATCATAATTCTATGGTACAAGATTTCGCTTCTTCGTTAGGAATTAATTTTCAATTTGTTCCTAGTTACTCTCCCCATTGGGCTGGTATATGGGAAGCCGGTATCAAAAGCGTTAAGCACCATTTAAAGCGCGCTATAGGCGAAAAATGTTTAACCTTTGAGGAATTGTATACTGTCCTGGTACAGGTTGAAGGTATCGTTAATTCACGGCCTTTAACTCCTAAAATTTTGTTAGATATTAACGATATGAACTATCTCACGCCGGGCCATTTTCTCACGGGTGCACCCTTGTGTTCGTTTCCAGAGCCTGACGTCATCAATGTTCCTACCAACAGATTGAAATTTTGGGACCAATGTACTCAAATTCAGCAATCCTTTTGGCGACAGTGGCACAGGCAATATCTTGTGAATCTGCAAAGTCGGCCTAAGTGGCGGACCGCTACTCCCAATCTGCAGGTCGGCACAATGGTGATAGTTAAGGATAACAATGTCAGTCCTCTCAGCTGGCCTATAGCCAGAATAGTCGCGGTGCATCCAGGGGACGATGGCAAGGTGCGGGCTATAGATATTAAAACGACAAATGGTTTTGTTATGAAAACTAGCATAGCTAAGGTATGTGTCCTTCCGATTGATAACTAAGGATGCGCACGTATAAGTTAGTAGTGATATGAAGTGTATAGCTACTAGTGTCTTTCTAATATGTTAGATATTTAAGTTTCAGCGAATATGTTTGCATGTTTTGGCTGAGGCCCCAATTATGTTTAGCTCATAAACACGTAGGTTTTGTATGTTGGCAATGTTACGTGGTTTCCGGTTGTTGTCTATGTGCGATTCGCGTAGTAACATGTACTCGTGTTCTATAATACATAAAATAATAAAATACAGTCCTTTTCACACCACTTGTGGGGTTTAATTTAATACCAGCGACCCACACAATGAATGAACCCTTCGAGTTTCCCGATCGATTCTATGAAAAGTAAATTTTAAGATATAACCGACCAACCATTGATTTAACCTCAGACGGAATTAAACCCTTACGTTTTTTTTTTATTGGAATATTTCTCCAATTGGAAAGATCAATACCAAAGATTGCGAATATCTTATTTAGATGATTTGGCCAAAGTAGTGGGTGATCGTCTATGGGTAGGACTGTAGACGTTGTGATAGTAATAACCTAAAGTTCTTTTTAGAGTGGTTTTGGTTAAACAGTATCGTCAAGAGGTTCCTCAGTCAGTGATGAATATAAGTGACATAAAAATATTGATAAGCATCGAGTCCGTGCTTATTAGAATAAATTCCAAGTAAAAACCCATTTAAAAGACATTTCGATTACATGTGTTTATAAAGGAGGGTTTGTGCTAGAGCTCACGGCCAGAAGGGACACGGGCCCTAGGGAAGGGCCCCACGACTCCGCCCAACACCAGTGGAGGTCAACCGAGTTCTACGGACCCAAGACAGATGAAGTTAGATTAAGCTAAGCAAAATAAGCTTATATTTTATAAAAAAAATGCTTACAACCACTCAAAATTGTAAACACAATTTATAACAAAACATAGGGTTAACTATGTGTTCATTAGTACGCTTTTGGCGTTATCCTTCACCTGTTTTGGGTTCAACCTCCTCCCACACATTCCCATATACAATCTACGTGACTGCAATATTTAAGACTGCTGAAGACCTGGAATTAGCCAACTGAATACACCAGCACCTAGAGACCGTCTGAATCTACTAAAATCCCTCTTGAGTTAGTTTCCCTGCCAATCAACTACATAAAGACTATTAAGGATATATTTTTATATTATTTGATATTGTGATTTCTCTCATCCATCAGTCCAACATGTTTGTTGATCGGTTACGGGATATTTTTATTTGCACATACTCGGTATTGAGGTTATCTTGAGAGACACGTCTCTTAAGTTTTATTCCGTAACCATGTGGATGTTCATCCAGATATTTTATATATAAATTAGTTTTAAGACATAATATAGCGTGCGTGTAGGTTTAATTCTAACGGATTTCAGGCCATCCACTTTCAGGCATTCTACAGCGAAGTAAACTTCACTCTTAACAGGGGCGATGAGCGTCCCTGAATGATGACCAGGGTCTGTAATACAATGTCAAATCAATCCAATGTACAAATCCATCTTTTAATCGGGGTATGCGAGTAGTTCTCTAGTCCATGAGTAAGAAGAAGTCTAGGCACTATGTGCTTACGACAAAGGTATGAACCAGATAGTACTCAAAGCAGTGACAGCCTTTGGAAAATGGAAAGCACAAGTTCGTTCGAATTCCAATGCAGTAAGAATGATCGACCTTCTGAATCGGAGGCGTTTCAGAAGGGGAGAATGTAATAAACCTTAGGCCGTGTAGAATCTAGTAGAGTGTTCTTATAGTAATGTCAGCTTCTTGTAGAGTAAATTTGTATGTGTGGGTTTTGTGATTGACCAAGTAGCCACGTCAATCTACATGCTATATGGAATTAGAATATGTTTGTCATTTAATGTAAAGTTAGGTAGGCCAACTAACATGATAGACGGTCAAGAAAAGAAAGATCAAAACAGCCACAATCAAAAGATATTTAGTTTGTTAGATAGTTTTATGAGTATTTAGGTATTTCAAGAGTGAGAAGGAAATAACGTAATTATTTGTAGTCATACGAATTTCAGATACTTGTTTTGTTACATAAACCCAAATCATTGTGTTTAGTCTCCCTACCTACATAACCTCAATTACGTAATTTAATCATTGAGCTAAAAGACAAACAAAGATCAGAAAAAAAAGCCTGGTAATTTAAAAGTCTGCGCTAAATGCATTTAAAGTAAATCACGAGGACGAATTTATTGACTACTCATCAAATTGACGAATCCGAATACCGCAAAATAAAACCCGCGGCATGAACGCAAAACAAAACTTAAAATTACAAGCCTTAGAACTAAAGATATTCTTTCTCGTCCATGACTTTCGCTTGATGATCCTCTCCCGCTTCGGCAGCCGGAAATCTAGAACCTAGGTCGCTTAGGTCCCTTCTCTAGGACTCACCAAAAGACGCAGTAGGAGACAATTCTCATTACAACGCATAACATCGCACTTAACACCAAATCACTAATAAATCACTAATAAATCACTATGCAAAATCACGCCTCAGTGTTTCTCTAAAAGTCTATAAAAGTTTCAGACCGAGACAACTCTTATTTGAAAGTAATTGTTTCTAGACACGAATGACATGAGAAATATTAATACCTTTATACATGCACTTGTAATATTAACAACACGAAATATAATCGATAAACTATTCAGTGATCCTAGAACGAACGCGTGACTCTAATTCTAGTACTTACACTCCCGGATTGGTCTTGAACCTGTCTAAATTCTTACGTCAGTTCCCGCGTATCGACCGATATTGACTGTCCCCACAACCCCCTGTCAAACAGTTTTATTACAAACCCCAAGCCCCGAACCCAAGCCAATTCTAGCATTCCATTACCACGCTTTCAGACTAACGCTGAAAAAATCTAGGCGACAATTTACGGTTTGTTTACTCAAAATAAGAACAAAAACTAGCCACTTTACCAAACGTTTCTCAAACCTAATCAGTTATCAAATAACTGTCAACTAATAAACGAGAATACAAATTGCCTTTATTATTTCAAATCAACACAAAATATACTGTTTGACCTACCAAACTATATCGTAACTAAACACCCTTACGTATGAGTTTCGATTGAATGAGCCATGGTAAATGCGACATTTCAAAACAACATCACAAATGTGTAAAATGGTCATAATTCAATATCCACTGAAAGCAACGGCGTAGTTAAACCATGTTCATTTTAAATTTATGATTCATAATTTATTTCATAGCTCTTAAAGTTTATCCTCATTTTGGAGAATGTTTAAACAAATATATTTCTACCTACTGAGAAATAAACCAAATGTTTGTTTCGTCACACCTCCATAAAGGAATCCCTCTCAGAACTCGAAAAACTTGCTGCAAACTTCCAAAAAACCAACAATAGATGCTGCCTATCCCGTACGAGTTTTATTTATTTATATATTAGGTACAGCAAACAAAACAGCAGTGGAGATAAAACATCAAAACAAAACAACGGAACATGTAAAAGAGGGCTCCAGCGCCAAAAGTATGTGCACACAGCATGGTACACATAATGATACAGCTAAAGCTAAAACTACACATATAAAGTGTAAAACTTATAGTACAATATTACGGAACTAAATAAGATATAACTATTGATTTTTCATTAAACAAATACGAAAGAATAAGGAAGAAATCCGTTATGTGAGGTAAGAATCAATAAAAATATGTCTGCATGAGGATTTTTCGCATCTTATATTTATAGCAAGGCAACGAGTCGTGATAGATGTCAGGAACGTCATCTTCGCTGGCCATCATTATAGCGGCGACACATACGATGTATGGGGTTGTTGGCGCTAATATTCGATCTGCACGTTGGGACGAAGAATGAACGCGGTATTCTGACTGACCTGCTCGGTATATGGAAATTAATTTCTGAGAGAGCAGAAGTTGTTGTGGATCCATTTATTATTTTATGTAGATGGATGGATCCAATGAGAAACATTCGCATCTGTTTTTGTAGGGCTTAACCGCGCGGCGAAGAGTGCCACGGTATCTTTACCATTCCGAAACGGTAACGATCGTCTGTCGATTAAAATCGATGATCGAACCATTAATAATTAAATGAAGATGATCTTTCATGTAGTTGCTAGTATACGACCTCATTATTCCCCATTAGGTTGGATAAAGTCTCCAAATAAGGAGACTTTGATGCAAGCAATTTGATGATATCCGCTCACGAGAAGAAGTGTAGCGCCATAAGTGCATTTACAAAGCCCGCTCTTGATGGAATCATTTTGGTTTATCAACGACTTATAGTAACTATGAAACAAGTAGGTTCAAGTTCAGCGGACTTCTCATCTTTGTCTCTAGCGTGTTCACAGCCCAACAGAAAACCGAGGACCTCATTCAAAGCCCTTAATAAAAGGAGAGTTATAATCAATGGTGTATTAACTAGTGGAACCCACTCTAGATTTAATTGGTCCCGCCTGCATTTTAATTTAATTTAATTTATAACTGAACTATAGTAATTTTTATCGAATCTCAATGATCACGTTATACTTATCTACTTATTTTGTGCCTTTTTGTGTACCGCAGTCGGGTTTTTTTGTTTTATGTAATAACGTCATTTATTTCCTGCTTTTAGTTCTATAATATGAAAAATCTGAAGCAGCTTAGTTTAAAACCTCCTTGGCCTCAAACATCGGCCAACTATTTTCAATCATATGGCTTAGAAATAGAGTTAAAACCAATAATTAATTGGTTGGATGGAGACTATGCTTATGAGGGTAAGAGGGCTAAGGTGTTTTTTTTTATTCATAGCTTGTGCAAGATTAGTATATATTTCAGTACTCGCCTTTTAAAGCGCTTTATTTTTATACCCCACTCGGGGGTCTTGAAAAATGTTTTTTTCAGCCCGAACATTTATTCATTTTATGACCCCAGTGACACTCGCGCCATCAAGACGAGTCAAATGACGTATCATTTATCAAAATAGGTTGAGCCGTTGAGTGTTTACGAGCGGACAGAGGAACAGGCATAGATTTATATATAAATACAGGTCAAACACATAACCCTCCTCTTTTGCGCTTCGTCGCAGCGGGTAAAAGTGTATCAAAACATTAAGAGATAGAGAAACTTCAGTAAATGCCATGCACAGATATTAAATTACGCAAACAAGGGGTTCTTAGCTTGTTCAGCAGGTTCTCGCAAAGCCATTGCGAGCGGACGTGTTTAACTATTGCCTATTTTTATTATTTTTGTTGTACAAGAAATTGATTGACCTACTTTACGTGTTTGTGCGTGCTCGTTGCAACTGTGAACTGAAATTGACTTGTTATGCATCTAACATAATTACTCAGGTGTAAATGAAAAACTATAAATAGTAATGAGCGAAGGTAGCCCGTTCAACCGGAGTCACCTCACCACCCGTTCGCCGCCCCGGACTACCAGCGAGGGCCAAGATCTCCAGGACACTGACAAAATAATGAAAATTGGGGTGACAGCCGAACTGCAAAACTGGCTGAGCTCGATTGAACATTGTCTTGACGAAGTATGTACGGCAGCTGCGGATGGAAAACTAAACTCTGATTAAAAACTACGAATACATAACCTGTGCCGTGAAATAGGACATGGCACATCTCAAATGTCTCTTCAGTATTAAGCACTCAAATATAAAGCCCTTCTAGCCCAGATCTCCAGATACGTACCTTAAAAGAAAATCAGGACTTATCAGTAAAAATTCATTCAATTAATGAGGCCATAAAAGAAACTAACAATAAAGCGACCCTACATTCCACCTCTTTCGCCGAAATTGTAAAGAAAGGTACGAACAACTTTATGCGTCCCAGCAACTTCAGCTCCGTAGCGATTTACCCCAATGACCAAAAGAAGTCCAGTGAAGAGACTAAAGAACTGGTTCAAAAAATTATTAGCCCAGAAGTCATGAAACTTCATGTCCGTAGACTTCGAAAGACAAAAAACGGTGGAGTCATTATCAGCACTGAATACAAAGAAGATTTTGAAAAACTTAAGCAGGCCTCTCAACTATCTTCCTCAGGACTAACGGTGAATGAGCCCTCTAAACATAAGCCGAGAATTACAGTTTTTGGAGTACTTACTTTCCTAACATAATGCGAGGTTTTCAAATGTCTCTTCGAACAAAATCTTGCCGAAAAAAAGCCGAATTTATCTCTAGAATCGTTTTTGACCTCAATAAAGTTGAGCCACAAATCCGGCTAAAAAGAACACGGATGCCTCAAATTACATTATCGAAGTACTTGCCGAAATCCGCAAGACTCTCATTGCACAGTACTGGGTGTTCATAAATTGGTCATCTTGTACTGTAAGAGATTTCACCTTAGTAACAAGATGTTTCCACTGTCAGCAGTATGGCCAAGACCTGCAAAGAAGCGAAATCTACTTGTGGTCACTGCGGCGAACTAGGGCCGACTGCGTTAAAAAGTCTGAATCGCCAAAATGTGCATCGTGCCTACGTTACAAAAAACAAAGTGGCCACAAAACAGGTGACATAGTCTGTCCGACCAAAAAAAACGCTGAGTTTAGATACATTCATTCTATTGACTATGGTGGCGCCTAAGAGCGTCGTAGTATAAAATTTGTACAGCACTTTTACATATAACTTCTAAATTAAAATAGATGAATAAGTTAATTAATAACATAGATAATTTTTATTTAAGTGACATCAGAAGCATGACAAACTGCAACTTTGACAGTTTCTGTACACTTCTCGCACAAATTAACATAGATACTAATATCATTGTTTTGACTGAATGCTGGATGTCGTGCTTTCATAAAATACCGCCACTGGACGGATATATCTCTCACAGTACGGACAAGTATCACAATCAGAATGATGGCATTGTCATATACTATAAGTCACACTTAAAACCAATAATACAGCAAGCGACACTTATTGAAGCCACAGGCCTAACTATCCAACTTGATAACTCTACACTAATTGTAGGTATCTATCGGCCTGACTGTTTCAAAAACGTTAAAGGCTTCACTTACTTACTATAAAATCTACTAAAACACTATCAAAACTTCCGCAACATTATCGTTATTGGGGACATACATATCAACATAATTCCAAATAATAATGATAGCAACTACAATACATATGAAGACATACTCACCATAGAAGGACTATTTCTTGCATATGACACTCCAACCCGACACAAAAACTGCTTAGATCATGTTGTCCTAAAGACAAAACTTAGGTCAAAGAATCTTATTATTTAATCTACCATAACGGACCACTGTGCAACACTTTTCTGTCTTGAATGGGGATATCACAACCCTTGCCATACCAAGAAAAATCGGACCGTGTTTAGCAGAATTGTTCCAACCCACACCTCGGTCGAAATTGAGTTAAGTACGCCAAAATTATCCTTACGGTCTGTATTATCTAACAACGACGACACAGGCTCCTAATATAACAAAAACACCCTTATTTACTAGTAGTAGTACAACCCACATATTCTGAGTGTGGTTGAATTTATATCACAGTAATGGTCCAAGCTACTTGAAACATCTTAGAAAGAACATGAAAGCAAGGATTCATTTCACTAAAACCTATCATGTCACTTGAATAGGCAGATTAAATGCAAATATAATCACAAAAGCAATATAAACTTCGTGGAATGTTTTTGATATTTCAACTTTGTCTATTTATGTTTTAATGAAAATGAAAAAACTAAAAAGTTGATTGACTGAAAATTAAAATCAAACTTTACTTTAATAATGTGTGATTTAGGTACTTACAGTGTTACTAAAAATACATACGACAATGGTTCAGAGATTGTTTCACCTAATAAATGTATTGTTTTTTTTTTCCTGAACAAGCGTTAAACAGTGGTCTAACTTATTTGTCGTAACTCCTTTAGTTTTTTTAGTAACTATTTATTTATTTATTTATTGGACCCGTGTAGAAACGTTAAATTTTCAAGCGAAAGATATTTTTTCTTCTTGGACATATATACATTTTGATTCCCTTGAGAGTATCAAAATATACGTTATTTGCGGCATAAATGGCCGTATCTTTATTTATGTTAACTTAGAAGTTTGATATTTTTACAGCTTCAAGAAATCGTACCTGAGTATATAGTTAAAATTTCAACTCGATACCTCCACGCGTTCCCGAGATAGAGAGTCTTGACAGAGAGACAGACAGACGGACAACAAAGTGATCCTTTAAGGGTTTCTCTTGAGAGATCCCTAAAAATCTAGTTTAGTTTGCAATGTATGAGCTTTGCGTTCACTTTTTTTGAGGTTCAGCTGGAAACTATGAAGTAAAACAGAGTGTGTCTATTTCACCTGCTGCTCCATCGTTCTCACATTTGACTCCGGCTTTAAAAGATGTGGACCAGAGAAAATATTATTTTGACTCACTTGCTGCTCCAGCGTCCTCACCCTTGAGTCCGGCTTTAAACGATGTGGAACAGAGGAAATATTATTTTGACTCACTTGCTGTTCCAGCGTCCTCACCCTTGACTCCGGCTTTAAACGGTGTGGACCAGAGAAAATATTATTTTGACTCACTTGCTGCTCCAGCGTCCTCACCCTTGATTCCGGCTTTAAATAAAGTGGACCAAAGAAAAGATTATTTTGACTCACCTGCTGCTCCATCGTAGTCTCCCTTGACGCCTGCTGTACTTTTGGAGAATAATAATTATAGTACTTCGCAAAATTTTAATATCGAAGGCTCGCTTTTACCCGCAATGTCTCTCAGCACTTTAGAGTTGTACAATACTCTAGCCGATTTAGAATACTTTAAAATGATAGATTCTCCATTGAGTGCTGAGAACAACACAAGTGAGATAGCCGATATTAATCACAGAAAAAGAGGACGTACGGTTGAGGATACGCCGAGCTTCCCGAGAGATTTTAGTCCTGATACTAGTTCGGATTATATACCAGACTCTGATAAGGAAACCGATGAAGATGACTTAATCTTACATAATGGGCACGTTGTCGTTACTGCAATGATTCACAATGCACACGATGAATCAAGAGACAGCAGAGACGTAAACTATCAAGTTATTACCAACGCAACTACTACACCACAAAACGACGATGCTATTATAAATCTCAACCCTGATGAACCGGAATAGCAAGGTCGTTGCAAAAAAGGACGCAAACGGAAGTATCAAGAGTACACACTTGCTCAACGCAAATAAAGAAAATATGTCAACTTACCATATGAAACCAAAACAAAAACTATAGCACCAAAAGTGTTCAAAGCAAAAGGATGTGATTGCAAAAAGAAGTGCTCACAACTGATTCCCTCAGAAACAAGAAGTGAACAGTTCAAAAAATATATTTCGTTAACATCATACGAATCTCAGTTGCTATTTTAAACAATATCAAAGAAGTTAAAAAAAAAACGGACTGCCAGTACAATACGGGATGATAATACAAAAGCAAAACCTATGACATGCCTTCGGATTTACTCGATTTGTGAACAGCAGGTTTGCAAAGTTATGTTCCTTAACACCTTTCAAATCACTAACCAAAAAGTGAGTACATGTCTATCAAAAAAACGTGCTAATTCGCTTAACGACCAACGGGGAGTGGTTGCTGGGACAATACACCAAGAAGATGTTGAATTCATAAGAAATCTCATAAATGCCATACCGAAATATGTATCACATTATAAAAGAGAAAAAAATGCTGATGTGATGTATCTTCAACCAGGAATGACTGTAAATAAAATTTATGATGTTTACACCAAGAAAGTTGAGGAAGTTTATGGCAAAGACAAAAAGTGTGTTTCATTGGGCACGTTAAAAACTATATATTATAAATATTTCAATCTGCGTTGCAAATCTTTGAAATCTGATACGTGTTTCAGGTGCGATGTTTTTGCGAATAAAATTCACAACACAAGATCTGCTGAAGAAAGAGAACAACAAGCTAAAGAAAAAGATGAGCATCAAATATGAGCCGAAGACTTGAGGAAATGCATGAACGATTATCTAGAACGGGCAAAAACTGATGACAAATTCAAATGTCTAACGTTCGATCTAGAAAAAACACTACCGCTGCCTTGATTATCCACAAGTGTAATTTTCTATAAACGGTAGCTATGGTTATATAACCGCGGCATCCACGCCGGATAAACGATAGTGGGCATTGCTATGTATGGGTTGAGGGTGAGGCTGGCCGGGGAGCACAAGAGGTGGGCTCATGCCTTATCAAGTTTATTAAAACAAAATTGAGTGAGAAAGTAGAGCACCTGGTTTTGTGGAGCGACTGCTGCGGAGGTCAAAACCGAAGTATAAAAATTGTACCGATGCTGAAGGCACTGCTAAATAGCCATGCACATCTAAAAGCGATTACCCTCAAATATCTCGAATCGGGCCACACATGGCTACCTAATGACATCGATTTCTCAAAAATTGAGTACCAATTATAGAACCACGACAGGGTAAACACTGCTAAAGATTATATCAATGTGATTAAAAGCTGTAAGAAAGTGAAACCATTAACATTAAGAGAAGATTTTTCGGGCTTTAAAAGAATTGAAAAAAACGTAGTTAATCGAAAAACATTTGTCACAAAAGAAAAAGTCAGTTGGCTAAAAAAAAGAAATATTATTGAAAAAAGAGAAAATGCCCTCACTTCTAATGCGGAATGCATTTACCGAAGACTACAAGGAACTGTATATGGCGAAAAAGTCTCGAGGACAAGTCTTGGAAATATCGGAAAATAATTTCGATATTCTGTGGCCTGATGGCAAAGAAATCGCTCAAGCGAAATTAGATGACCTAAGGTCACTTTATGACCTAATTCCCAGAGACTGCATAGATTTTTACGAGTCTTTGAAGGGCAACAGTCATGTGATAGATGATATCGATGGGTTCAAATCAAATCAAATCAAAAATCATTTATTTCCATAGGATGTTGTTACATGACTTAGATCCGTCATTACATTTTTTTGGGTGAGTTCACTAACACAATGGCGGAATCTGTGGAGAAGAGCTCACCGAAGAAACTCCACAGTCGTCGCATCTTTTGCGTTTCCTTTTTTATATAAAATATTGTCAAATTACAAAATGAATGCTAATTATATATCGAAACAGCCTGTTACTCAAACAATCTATTCCCATGGACATCTGTCCTCTAAGTAATCAGATATCCTATAGTAACCTTTTTTATACAATTTCTGTTTTATTATTATTTTAAACTTGTCTAAAGGTAAGTTTTAGATATATTGAGACACAAATGTCAGAATATTGATTTCTTTAAACTTTTCCCTCAGTGACACTCTAGGCCCTAATCTATAAATTGCACGAACAGCCCGTTTCTGCAGAATAAATATACTATTAGCATTCGCAGCGTGACCCCACAATAAAATACCATAGGTCATTAGACTATGAAAGTAACTTATGTAGACTAGTCTAGCGGTGTCTACGTCGGTAAGAGCTCTAATTTTTTTAACTGCGAACGCTGCTGAACTCAATCTGTTCGACAATTTATTTATATGAGGATCCCATTGTAGTTTGGCGTCTAAAGTAATGCCCAAAAAGACAGTCGACTGCACAAGGTCCAATCTCTGTCCTTTTATAAATATGTCTGTAGTTACCGGGTTCACATTGGGTAACACGAATTTAATACATTTAGTTTTCTTTTCATTAAGTAATAAATTGTTAACAGTAAACCAGTTCACTATACTAGAGATAGCATTGTTTACCTCGTCATAATTTGATTGCTGTCTTTTAACTTTAAATATCAAAGAAGTATCATCGGCAAACAATACTAACCTCTAGTCTCTAGTTGGATATCATGGATTGGCTGTCCCAAATTCGTAAACACAGATCGCGCAGTTTTGTTTTGGTTCACAACATCTCAAAACCACAGCATATCACCCCGCCGCTAATGGTGTGGTCGAACGTGTTCCTCAGCAACTGAAAGCCTTAATTATGTGCCATGAAAATGATTCTTGGACAGATGTTCTATCGTTAGCTCTTTTAGGTATTAGAAATGTCTACGGAGAACCGCTTCGTCTCCCAGGAGATTTCTTCTCATCTGCTTCCGTTCCAGACACTGTATCGATTACAATGTCTGTTATATAGATTTTCTTTCCAGGTTACGTTCATACATTCGCAACCTGAGGCCAGATATCGTCAAAAGTCATGGATCCAGAATCAGTTTTTCCCGTTCATCTTTTTTAATTTTTAAAGTTAATTTCAAAGTTTCACATCTTAATATTAAATTTTCTTATAATTTTCAGTTCGATAACTAAAATTGAATCTTCGAAATCAATCCGTCCTAAATGTCATCCATTTTCAAGAGAGGATTCGTGATATTTTTTTATCGCTGACACTTTTCCTAAATTTTATCAAAATTGTTGTTAGCTAAATGTTGTCTCATAGACACATTTAAAATTATATAAAATTAGTTTTTGTCATTCCTTAAAAAATGCAAAAATGTTGGTATTGAAAATTGAGTTTCCTTCAATTTCTCCATAAAAAACGCTGATATCATAGATCTAAAATGTTGATAAGAATTTATAACCAAGTTTGCAACCGTTTAAACACTGTGCAACTTCAGTGGTGCTCAAAATTCTGGCGAAAAAGTTTTCTATAGGAATCGTAATTAGGATATTTACTCTACTTTTGTAAACTTGACTTATTTTGCCAAAAATTGTGTCCAACCAGAGCTCTCGGGATCTATTTTTTGCGGAGATAAAGCGAGATGACTAATTTTTAAAAAATAAATAAAAATATAATTTAAATAAAAAACATATGACATAGCACTTAGCCCTGCCTTTCTGCAAAGTGCACTATCCTAAGCACCCGTTATTGCATTTGCAAGCCATCGGGCTACATTATTTAGAGCTACCAAACCGATTTTAACGAAACATATCTAAGAACCATCGCAAGGAAGTCTAAAATTTACAGAAAACCGCATCAAAATCCTTCTACCCATTTGACCGCTAAGGTGCCACGGATAGGCATATAAACAGATACACTGACACAACGACACTGACACACCGACCGCGACCGGCAGACGCTTCAAACTTATAACACCCCTCTTTTGGCCGTCGTGGTTTTTAAAAAGGTAAACGGCGCAAACTAGCACGTATTTACGATTTTATCATATGTTGTTAGTTCATTAATTTAGTTCGTTAACTCATCCACTAGTGGGAAATGGGGGGTTACAGTTTATACGAAAATCAAAAGCTATTTGACTTATGAAGCTCACATTTTGCAGGTGGGTACTTCATATATATTGTTTAATTCCACGCCTCAACCGAACGGCGTGGAATCTTTAGGGGGTGAGTTTTTGCCAGGAGGGAGAGTTGTGAGTGCTACTGACCTTGCCGCCGTAGACAGGAATTCGAGAGCTCAATTCGAGGCAGGAATACGGGATAAGGAGTGCACGAGTGGGGGGAGAGGAACCGAATTTCACTTCTCTTCGCAGCCCGACGCTGTCGCCGGCGTGTTGCTTGCCGACACGAGGAGTCGCTGTCCGAATACGACGAGTTGGGGACCGTACAACTTCAACCTTCACAACACGAATCACTCACTCCGCTGACGCGAAACTACTTATTTCCCGACGATTATTATGATTAACACTCCGACCAGGCCCGACACCTGTGTTAGACATTTGTTACACTGAAATACAGTCAAGGCCCGACGCCATGTGCAGACATGTTTTTTCACGACAAGAAAGTAACCTCTAATTCCTCATCTCGGTTCTATGCAAGTGACAGCTGCGGTTCCGTTTCCGCTAGTGATGTCCCGATTACTCGCGGTCGATCCGCGCAACGAAAACCGGTGCGTTCCGAAGCATAAATATTAAACAGTCACCCGCCCGGACAGGCCCGAACCTGTCCCTAATCAATAGGAAGGCGAGAAAGTGTTGCGACCGCTCTCTTGAGGACCGAGTCCCCCACCTTGACTTCTGCTGATCGAGGCGTGCCATCCCGACCCGTGTACAAACTGACGATCCGTCCTCGTCTCCATCTCAATGATGGCAGGTTCGCATCTTTAATCAGCACCAAATCACCGACTTGAGGGGGGCTCGTCCGGTCAGTCCACTTACTTCTGCAAGATGTGCAAGTACTCAAGGGACCACCGTTTCCAAGAATCTTGAGCCATCTGCTGCAACATCTGCCACCTAGTTAACCGACTTAACTTAACATCACCGAATGGGTATTCTGGCAGGGCGTTAAGAGGCTGACCTATCAGGAAGTGACCCGGCGTCAACGCTTCCAAATCATTTGGATCCGAACTGAGCGGGCACAACGGACGCGAGTTCAGTGTCACTTCAATTTTACAGAACAGCGTCGCAAGCTCTTCAAAGCGTAGAGAGGTCTCACCGATGATCCTCGTCATGTGCGACTTAGCCGATTTAACCGCAGCCTCAAAAATTCCTCCCCAATGAGGACATCCCGGCGGACTGAAAACCCATTCAATCCCTCGTCAGGAACAAGCCGTACCGATGGCGTACTGGTTACCGTTCAGGAATTGAGTGACCTCCTGCAGATATCGCCTGGCTCCGACAAAATTTGTGCCGTTGTCCGAACGGATTAATGTCGGGAGGCCCCTCCGTGAGACGAACCGATCTAGACATGCGATAAATGCCTCTGTAGTGAGGTCACTGACCACCTCCAAGTGGACTGCCTTCGTGGCCAAGCACACGAAGACGCACAAGTATGCCTTCACTAATCTGGCGTTCCGTAGCTGTGAAGACTTGACCATGAATGGTCCCGCGAAATCCGTTCCGACACCCGCAAAGGGCCGGATTTCGTTAACCCTATCCGAGAGCAAATCGCCCATCTGGGGCTGCATCGTAGCCGCCTTGGCCCGATAACAAGGCAGGCACCGAAATACGACGCTACGCACTAAGCGTCTTCTCGATAGAATCCAGAACTCGCGTTGGAGAAACGCCATCAAGGCGTGGCATCCGACATGCCCATTCCGAATGTGTCTATCCTGTATCAACAGTTCGAACAACTTCCCTTTCCTAGGGAGTAACAACGGGTGGCGAGCCGCATAAGGCAGGTTGGCATTCCGCAGCCGACATTCTACCCTCAGCAATCCGTGAGGGTCAATAAACGGGTTGAGCCGAGCCACAGCTCCCTTCAGTTGGACGCGTCCGCGTCTCAGAATGTCCAATTCGGACTTAAAGTGCACCGTCTGCATGTTCCGTATGTTTAGCTCATAAACACGTAGGTTTTGTATGTTGGCAATGTTACGTGGTTTCCGGTTGTTGTCTATGTGCGATTCGCGTAGTAACATGTACTCGTGTTCTATAATACATAAAATAATAAAATACAGTCCTTTTCACACCACTTGTGGGGTTTAATTTAATACCAGCGACCCACAAGTTTGGTCCTTTTGCCGATTTTTTTCGTCGGGAGGCTCAGTGAATCTCGTCGGAGGAATATTCGTGTGTGCACAATCTATCGTCGGAATCTGCCATTGAGATTGCGTTGGCATCTACGTGTATTCTACAATTGAAGCGGCTATTGCGTTTCATCGGCCTGCTATTGGGCTACAAGAAGTCTGCTATTGGGCTACTATCTACAAGAAATTCACCAGACTATTATTTCAAAAAGAAAAATTTCGTCGTGCCTTTGTACCGTACCTACTTACGTCCTACTACTTCAACTACGTGCTCGACGGTGGAACCTATGTATTTCGTCGTTTTCAAGATTTGGTGGTTATTTTATGAAGAAATAGCATCCCACTTTCATCGCAGTTCATCAAGATAAAACATACGTAGTGATTATCTTCGCTCTGGATAAAAGGTCATTGCACCAATGTGAATGACCTTTGGGTAGACATTTTGTTTTGTGGATATAACCTACGTGCTAAGAAGAGACAAAATCAGCCGTGACGTCAAGTTGGTGAGTCGACACTATTGGTCGTACGTCGAGTGGCTGTCAGCTAGCTGTGCGCTAATTCGTCGGTTTTTGTCGCGCGACGGCAGGAAGCTCGCTGCTATTGGGCGAGAGAAGGTTTGCTACCGCGTGCGCCGACGCCATATTTGACGGTTCCCGCAGCTTCGCTTCGCATAACTCGCGTCGCGGTACCTTTTTGTTCCTCGCGATAGTTAAAATATTGTTGCGATTTTAGTAAATATTGTATAAGATTTTAGTGGAAAACATTTGTAAAGTTTCCGCAATATGGAAAAGCAATCCATTAGGATTGCGGCCAGGGGGGCAGCGAAAAGTTCAATAACGAAAATTTACCATTTCTGTGAAAAGGAAGACCTGGAAAACACGTCTATAGAGTTACTTCAGGCAAAATTAAGTCATTTAATAAATGCTTTTACCGAGTTTAAAGAGTTAAATATCCAAATTTCTGCCTTAGGTGATGAGACGGAAGCGTCTAGACATGATTCGATTTCCACTTTCCAGGAATATGAGGAAAAATATTTGGTTGCTATGGCCTTGCTACAAGGTTCTATTAATCGTAAGCAAGAGCCTGGGTCGCGGTCTCCTCCCCCTGACCGCTCCTCCTCGGTTTGCGCGAAACTGCCAAAGATTGAGATCAAAAAATTTGACGGCAAGGATGGTGAGTACTATCCTTTCATAAATTTGTTTCAAAGTTTGATTCATAATGACAAATCTTTGTCTAACTTACAAAGGTTATACTATTTGAGAATGTATCTTGGAGGCGAGCCTCACGATTTAATTAAAAACCTCACTTTGGAGGATGTAAATTATGATCAAGCCTTAAAAATATTAAGTGATAGGTATGACAATGTAAACAAGGTTATTACACAACATGTAAACTGTATTTTGGATATAAATCCTATTACTAAATGTACTTCTGAGTCATTAAGGTCGTTCTTGGCTCAGGTAAAGCAGAGCTTGAGTGCACTAGTGAGTCTCAAGCAGCCAGTCCATCACTGGGACGCTTTATTGGTTCCTATGTTAACCAGAAAGGTCGATCAATACACTGTTAGGGCTTATTACTTGGAACAGGAGAATTTTAAAGATGAACCTCATAGTTTGCGTGGTTTCCTGACATTTTTAGAGAAAAAGGCAGTGGCCTTGGAAGCTACAGAGCCACCGGAGAAGCGGACTTCTGGTGTAAGCGGCAGCGGTGCTGCTCGAAGCTATCAGCGAGCAGTCCTTCTCACCAGCCAGGAAACATGTGAGTTTTGTCATTCTTCTCCGCATAAGATTCATAAGTGTCCAAAATTCAAAACTGCTTCTATAAAGCAAAGATTACAGTTTATTGAGGATTCAAGGCGGTGTAAGCTGTGCTTGAATAAGCACACTAATAAATGCTTTTTTAAGTTTAAATGTTTGAAGTGCAAAGGGGGCCATAATAGTTTACTTCACGATGAAGTGGCTGACTCCGCACCCAATAAAGAGGAATCCCCTCAGGTATCGTTGTGCAATAGCAACATAAATAATAAACATGTTTTATTACCTACAGTGTCGGTGAAATTATATACTAAGGATGGTGGCACATTACCAGTGCGAGCAGTGTTGGATTCTGGCAGCGAGGTGTCTATGATCACCAAAGAAATTGCAGATAGGATTGACTGCACGCTGCTTGCTAAATCGCACATGGTAGTGGGGGTTTGTGAAGGCTCCAATAAAATAAACGCTGTTGCAGAGTTTGATATACATGCATCAAGTACATCATTTAGCTTGCCTATTTCATGCTCAGTGGTGGAAAAAATTACATGCACGTTACCGCACCAGCTCATTGATGTTTCCCATCTGAACATCCCTTCGCATGTCCAGCTTGCTGACCCCGATTTTCATGCACCAGCCACTATTCATATTTTATTAGCTGCTGATGTGTTTTTCCAGGTGTTGCTCCGTGAGCGTATCCCACTCGCCCTCAACGGTCCCTACCTCATCAATACGAAGCTAGGCTACGTGGTAGGTGGCGCGGTCACTGAGGAGCGGCATCAGGTTCCAGCTACTAACAAGTATTTTTGTAATTTCACTCGTACTGAATCACAAGTAAGTGATGACATTTTCATCCCGCCCTGTACATGCAAAAATAATCTTGATGTACATTTACAAAATTTGTGGGAATGCGAAAAGGTCGATAAAATATTTTTAGAGTCCAGTTCTGAAAAAGATCAGGCTGAGATTATTTTTTCTGAAAATGTGAAGCTTGAGGGCAATAAGTTTCAAGTTTCTTTGCCTATCAAATTGCCTTTAAAGGAAGTCAACTTAGGAAATTCATTAGATAGCGCACTACAAAGATTTCAAAACTTAGAGAAACGATTTTCTAAAAATAAGATTTTGTTTGAAAAATATAAACAATTTATAGATGAATATCTACAGCTTGGCCATGCAAAGTTGGTAGATATCTCGCAGTATGATTTAGAAAATGATGCTGTCTATTTTCTGCCGCATCACCCTGTGTTCAATGAAGGCTCAAAAACTACTAAACTAAGGGTTGTTTTTGATGGCGGCATGCTTACAAAAAATAAAATCTCACTGAATGATTTACTCATGAATGGGCCAACAGTGCAGAATGAATTGTTTGATATATTAATTTTGTTCAGGTTAGATAAATATATTTTAATCTGTGACATTAAACAAATGTTTAGAAACATTATTATGGATCCTATTCATAGACCACTTCAAAACATTTTGTGGCGAGAATCCCCAGACAAACCTATTCAATGTCTGCAACTTCAAACAGTTACATATGGTATGAAGTGTTCTTCCTATTTAGCAACACGCTGTTTAATAGAACTTGCCAAACGATTTGGTGATAAATATCCCAAGGCAGCCTCTGCATTAAAATATAATTGTTACGTTGATGACGTAAGTACGGGTTCAAACCAAATAAATGACTTGATTCAGTTAAAAAATGAGTTAATTCAGTTAATGGAGTTGGGGGGTTTTCAGTTGCACAAGTGGTGCTCTAATTCACCTGAGGTTTTAAAAGATATTCCTATAGAAAAACAGCAGTTTCATAATATTGAGTTCAGTCACCATGATGATTCATTTGCCAAAACTTTGGGACTGCATTATAATGTTCAATCAGATACAATTAATATCAGCTGCCCAGAGAAAACATTGAATGAGATTTACACAAAAAGAGAGGTTCTTAGTTTTGTCAGTAAGTTCTTTGACCCCTTAGGTTTGGTCGGTCCAATTTTGGTTACTGCAAAATTATTTCTTCAAGACCTTTGGAAGGCTAGCATTGGTTGGGATTCTCCCCTTCCAGGTGATTTGAACGAGAAATGGAGAAGTTTCGCTTCAGGATTGATAAACATGCCTACTATTTCAATTCATAGAAATATTGATATTTCAGAGTATAATAAAATTGAGCTGATAGGGTTTGCTGATGCTTCGAGCAGAGCCTACGGTTGCTGCTTATACCTCCGCGTTGTAAAGTCTGACGGTTCCGCGTTGGTTGACTTAGTGTGTTCCAAGTCTAGGCTCAATCCAGTTAGCTCTCAACTAACCACTCCCAGGCTAGAGCTTAATAGTGCACTCTTGCTTGCCAAGCTGGCTAATAGGTTATATCACACATTGTCGATTAAAATTGACCCTAAAAACATTGATGTACATCTGTACCTCGATTCGCAGATTGTATTATCATGGTTAAAGATAGATCCATTGCGCTTAAATGCTTATGTGGCTAATAGGGTGAAGGTTATTGTTGAACATACTCAATCTTTTAATTGGCATTATGTAAATACATCCTTTAATCCTGCCGATTGCCTCTCAAGAGGAGTCGAGCCATGCTCTTTAAGTGAGAACTCTCTATGGTGGAACGGTCCACAGTTTATGTTACAATGTGACTATGATCATTGTAGTTTTGATACAAAAATGTGTATAGATAAGTATGTAGATATTCCTGAAATTAAAAAAGTTTCAATGCCTTGTACACAATTGGAGCAGGATCTATATAAATTCAGCTCTCTTGCTAAAACTCAAAGAGTTATAGCTTTTATTTTAAGATTTTATAACAATTGTAAAAAGTCACAAGGTCAAAGGAAGCATGAAAGTTATGTACCTAGCCTTACTTGTAAGGAATTAGGTAATGCAATGAAAGTTATCATAAAATGTGACCAAAATCGCTGTTATGGTGAAGAAATTAAATGCATTTCCAATAATAAGCCAATAAAAGGGAGTCTATTACCTCTTAATCCTTTCATTGATGGGGATGGTCTGCTGCGTGTAGGCGGAAGGCTGCAGAAGGCAAATATACCTTACGCACAAAAATACCCAGCTATACTGGCTCAGCGCTCGCATATTACTCAATTGGTAATACGGGATGCGCATATACGTTTATTACACGCTGGTCCTAAACTTATTTTGAGTTATTTAAATCAAAAATATTGGCTTATTAATGGAACCAGAGAGATAAAGCATGTAACACACAAGTGTATTGTATGTTTCAGATTAAAGGCTAATCAAGCCTCACAATTAATGGGTTCTTTGCCTGAACGGAGAGTCACAGCAGCGCGTCCTTTCGAGGTGGTAGGCATAGATTATGGCGGTCCATTTCAAATAAAGCAGTCACGGGTTAGACGGGTTTTAATTTCAAAAGGGTATGTTCTTTTATTCGTTTGTTTTGCCACTAAGGCTATCCACGTCGAACTTGCCTCGGACTTGACTACAGATACCTTCTTGGCCTGCTTAAAAAGATTTATAGCTAGACGTAACATTCCGTCCACAATAAGCTGTGATAACGCTGCGACCTTCCGTGGGGCAAATAACCAATTAAAGAGACTCTATGAGTTAAGTCAATGTAAGAATCATAATTCTATGGTACAAGATTTCGCTTCTTCGTTAGGAATTAATTTTCAATTTGTTCCTAGTTACTCTCCCCATTGGGCTGGTATATGGGAAGCCGGTATCAAAAGCGTTAAGCACCATTTAAAGCGCGCTATAGGCAAAAAATGTTTAACCTTTGAGGAATTGTATACTGTCCTGGTACAGGTTGAAGGTATCGTTAATTCACGGCCTTTAACTCCTAAAATTTTGTTAGATATTAACGATATGAACTATCTCACGCCGGGCCATTTTCTCACGGGTGCACCCTTGTGTTCGTTTCCAGAGCCTGACGTCATCAATGTTCCTACCAACAGATTGAAATTTTGGGACCAATGTACTCAAATTCAGCAATCCTTTTGGCGACAGTGGCACAGGCAATATCTTGTGAATCTGCAAAGTCGGCCTAAGTGGCGGACCGCTACTCCCAATCTGCAGGTCGGCACAATGGTGATAGTTAAGGATAACAATGTCAGTCCTCTCAGCTGGCCTATAGCCAGAATAGTCGCGGTGCATCCAGGGGACGATGGCAAGGTGCGGGCTATAGATATTAAAACGACAAATGGTTTTGTTATGAAAACTAGCATAGCTAAGGTATGTGTCCTTCCGATTGATAACTAAGGATGCGCACGTATAAGTTAGTAGTGATATGAAGTGTATAGCTACTAGTGTCTTTCTAATATGTTAGATATTTAAGTTTCAGCGAATATGTTTGCATGTTTTGGCTGAGGCCCCAATTATGTTTAGCTCATAAACACGTAGGTTTTGTATGTTGGCAATGTTACGTGGTTTCCGGTTGTTGTCTATGTGCGATTCGCGTAGTAACATGTACTCGTGTTCTATAATACATAAAATAATAAAATACAGTCCTTTTCACACCACTTGTGGGGTTTAATTTAATACCAGCGACCCACACCGTACCAATGCGAACAAAGCATGGTTCCGTTCCCGTGGTGTCAGGACCTGTGTCCGCACCCGTTGCGCCTCAGAATTGCGACAATTCCGCGCAAATTGGAAGATCCAGGCGGTCACATTGACCAGCTTGTCGAGCGAGCTGTACCGTTCCAGCAGGCTGAACACCTCTTCCGGCTCTGGTTGCGTCGTGCAGACACCGACTGTCAAGGCGCCGTTCGCCGAGGTAACGCGTGGACTCATTGGCCAATCCGATTCGGCTTGAGTCAACCATTTTGGACCCCACCACAAGGGATGTCCAACCAACTCCGGAGCGTGACACCCACGAGACGCACAGTCTGTTGGGTTCATCTCCCCTGGAACATGTCTACAGATTAAGGGAACCTCCTAATTCAAAATCTGCGAAACCCGATTCGCCACAAAAATGACGAAAACGAAGCCTTCAGCCAGCATAACACGATCTGGCTGTCCGTCCAAGCGTAGACCGTATCTTCTAACGCTATTGACCCACGAAGAACCATCATCGTGTGGTTGAGCGAGTCAGGAGAGCCGCTCCCGAAAGCTCTAATTTGGGAATGGTCAGGCGAGTGCGCAACGGCGCAACCTTGCTCTTGGCCATGACCAACCGCACATCAAACTCCCCCGAGGAGTCGACCGTACGCAGATATACCGCCGCTCCGTAGCCCTTCTCCGAGGCATCGCAAAACCCATGCAGGGTGGCGGTGTATCGTTTGGTGGGGACCAACCTCCGTGGCAGTGAAATCCGATTGATGCCAATGAGGGTCAAAAAAACGAGTCCCACTCTGAGCTCAATGACCCGCCGATCGGGTCATCCCATTTCAGCTCAGCAGACCACAATTGCTGCATAAAAACACTTGAGCTGAAATGTTACCGGGGTGATCCACCCGTTTGGATCAAATGTCCTAGCCACCGTTGAAAGGACGTTCCGTTTCGTCCAGACCTTCGGGGAGTCCAACTCGACCCGATACGAAAACATGTCTGACACCGGCTGGTACTGGACGCCTAATACCGACAACATATTTGGATTTTCCAAATTTTTTAAAATGTGGGGATCCTGCTGGTAGTCATCCGGAAGACCAGTCAGTAACTCTGGAGAGTTCGACATCCATTTCCGGAGCTCGTAACCTCCACCCCGTAAGAGCTCAACTAGGTCGTCCCGTCGAGCGAGCGCCTCCTTTACGGAATCTGCACCGGTACAGATATCGTCCACGTAGAGATCCTGCTCCAGGATCGCTGCTCCTCTAGGGAAATTTAACCGTTCTCGATCCGCTAACTCCCGCAGAGTGCGAATCGCCAAATAAGGACTAGACCGTAGCCCGTACGTGTTGGTGTTCAGCTCGTACACCCTGATGGGCTGATCTGGGCTCTCTCGCCACAGTATCAGCTGATACCGTCTATCGTCAGGGTGAATGACCGTCTGTCTAAACATCATCCGGATGTCAGCTACAAACACAACATTGTGTCGACGGAACCGTGTGATAACATCCGCGATGTCATGGTTCAACTTCGGCCCTGAATGCAAACACTGGTTCAGGTTCATGCCGTTAGATGTTGATGCCGATCCATCGAACACTACCCGTATTTTGCCCTCCGGGGTCCTCAAGACCGCGTGATGGGGCAGGAAGCAGTGGTCTTCACGCTTCCAGTCGATACCCGAAACCGACATGTGGCCGAGCGACTCGTATTCCCGCATGAAGTCAACTTACTTCTGCCGGAAAATCCCGTCATGCTTCATGCGTCGTTCCATCGACAGAAGCCGCGTCTCGGCTGCATGGTGTGAACTGCCCAGCGGTAGGCGATCACTCCGGAATGGAAGACGTGTGAGAAATCGACCTGACCGAAGGCGACCAGTATTGTTCCGATAAAACTGTTCACACTCTTCTTCAACCGGGTCCAACCGGCGGACCGTAGGTGGTTCCTCCACCTCCCAAAACTTCTGTATCACCTCCGAGAGTACAGAACCGAATAAGGGACTACGAGTCGCAAGGCGTGGGGCAGCCGGCATGAACGGACCCATTACCGCATGGCCCAGTCTGGTGTTGACCGAAACCAGACCAGTCGCCTGCAACACGTGGACACCTGGCACTAACAGGTATCCCAAGGCATCGACACCCAATAAAATGTCTACTGGGCCCGGAATATCGAACTCCGGGTCAGCCAGTGACAACCCAGCGACCAACTGTCGCACCGAGGACGACAACCGTACGTGAGGGTGTGAGCCCATCACATTAAGCATGACTAATGCCGTGACCGTCAGATTCACCGATGAATCCACCCGTGACGAGAGAGTAATCCGACATACTCCCTTAACGGAACCGACTTCCGTGTTCCCAATTCCCCGAATGGAATGTGGATACTCCCTTACCGAAATGCCCAACCGTCTTACAAGGTTGCACGAGACTAAGCACCCCTGGGCCCCCGAGTCCAATAGTGCTCGTGCCACACAAGATTTGCCGTCCTAACTCCACGCTATCACAGAGGCGGTGGGGAGCATGACCGTCTGTGGAGTGGCGGCACCCTGTAAGTGGGCGGCGTGTCCCTAGCGGGAACCTCCGCGGGATCCGAACCCGCTGGGACCCCCGTCGGCCGTGGAGTAACTCGGCTGCTGATATGCCGGTGGCATATCAGACCGTATGTACATCAGGGGGTCCCAACCTCCATAATAGGCCCCTTGCTGTCCTGGTATCCGATCATACCGGACGGTGTACGGTGTGCCCGGTGCGCATCGTGGATGAATGGGGGAGAGCGGTACCAACCTGGGGCGCTCTAGGAATGGGGGCGACATCCGACTGTTCGCCTCCCTGTTCGCCTCCCAGAGCGACGGGCAGGGTGGCGCAGAAGGTGGTGGGCTCCCAGCCTTCGCGCTACTCATAGGTGCCATCTGACACCCGCCCGTAACACGCAGTGAGCCAGCGGCCCGAAGTCCTCGCTGACCGTGGACAGCGGCGACCGAACCCCTGCTATCCCGCATGTTACCCCCCGCGCTGCCCCTTTCCCCTCGGGGGGGGGGGGTCCCGTCCGCGGGTACCCCAGTCACCCCGTTGCCCGGAGGGGGACTGGGTCCGGCCCTGGTTGGGCCCTGTGGCCGACCAACCTGAGTCCGGCCCTGGTGACCGTCCGAAGGGCCTGACCGATTCAGGCACAACACGATGTGGTTCTTGCCACCACAGCACTCACAGGGGAACGCGCGTGAGCAATCGCTCAGCGGGTGCGGCCCCAAACAACCGAAACACAATCGGTGGCGGAAGACTACCTTCCTGCGGGCAGCTACCCCGAGCGCCTTAAAGTTGGCGCAACTGGTCACTTCATGACCGGCACTGTCGCAGTGCACACAGCCGTCACCCGACGGCGCGGCATTCAAAGCGCCAAATTGTTTTGACCGCCCACCCCCCCGTGGGGGCGGGGGGCGCGGCCCCTCCCGCATCCGCGCGGGTTGGCGCTGCACACTGGCCTCCGTATCCAATGTGTCGCATCGCCTGCATTCACCCTCCAAAAAATCCGTTAATTGGACGAGCGTGGGCAGTTCCGAGCTACTGCCCCCATGCAGCTGTTCAAACCGACTTTGAACAGCTGCAGGCAACCGTGACAAAACCATATACAAAACGATATATGACCATTGGTCTACTGGCAGACCAAGGTTCTGAAGGGCCTTAGTGGCCACCAGCACAGGGTTGAACACCTGTACCCGGATGTCAACATCCCGGGTTACTCTTGGGATGCTAAACAGCTTCCCCAGCTGCGCATCAACCAACCGCCGTTTGTGTTGGTAGCGGTCAAACAATATGGACCGGGCTATCTGGTAATTGCCCGCCGTGACCGTTAGGTGACCGACCAACTCCTTCGGTTCACCCCGCAGTGCCATCAGTAGTTGGGCCAACTTGTAGGCGTTGTCCAGGTCGTCCCGACCGTTGACCAAACTATCGAATAAATTGATGAATGCCGGCCACTCATCAATTGCCCCACCGAAGGCCGGAATCTCCAGGTGTGGCAGCCGTCCAACAACACCCTTAGGGGGTGTTACACTCCGTTACCCTCCCTGCGGTCATTCCGTCGCGACCGCTTATTTTTTTCCGCGCGACGCTCGATGTCGCCCAAGCATTCCATCGCCTGGTCAGCATCCACGCAGAGCTGCTTCACTGCAGCCACCGAGGCTTCATTCGTAAGCCCGAGGGCTTCAGCCTCCGCAGCCAGCCGACACACCTTCCCGACGCGTGTCATTGCGTCCTCCACACGATTGAGCAGGACATCGTCCATGTCAGGTCGCTCCACATACTTGTGAGTATGGGCGAGCCATCTCATCTCCTCACGGATACCATACCGCAGTACCGTCAAGGGCGAAGGTGCCATGGTTACCGATTCAATTGTTTCTGGTCCTATACTTCACTACCGAACTAAGTATAGCCAGAGACCAGCACTTGCCCGTCAGCGCTGGGCACAGAAATTAAAACTAAGTTGTCAAAACTAAGGCAACCACTAAAACAATTAAATCCTAAACGTATTTAATATGGTTGCCCTGTGGACATACACCTTATAACTATACACTCTAAATCAATTAGAGAATGCCACCATAAAACACAATACAAAAATAACCCACAAAACTTGATTATAAAAACAATACAAAATAAAATTTATTAAAAAATAATAAGTGGTGGGCTCCGAGACTATAAACCTAAACAATATAGCACCCTAAACCACACTGGATTCCGAAATCCAAGCTATTTTTAATATAATGAAGGTAGCTGTGACCTTCTAGAAGTGGCCCCTCCGATATGACCCACACTTCTACTGAGGTCAGCAAAATCAGCTTAATGCCCCCTAAATAGCCTGACCCTGCTCTGTAATCCGAAATAACATTGCAATGCTATGGAACCCGACTGCAATACTATAGTCCGACCGAATGACTGTTTCTTATGCACACCGAGTAGTTTCCGACTACGAAATTATAATAATTGTTAACTAAATCGACAATTATACTTTCACTAACCGAAAATGAACTTTAATTGTGGTATACCGACCACAGACTCACTCACAAACTGATTGCCGGCCAATCTGAGATATTCTTTTCTCCCAACTACAATGTGGCAAAAAAACAACCCTACAACCGTCCGTGAATCGGTGATTTCCCACTAGGAAACCGCGCCTGCTACCAAAATGTTTAATTCCACGCCTCAACCGAACGGCGTGGAATCTTGAGGGGGTGAGTTTTTGCCAGGAGGGAGAGTCGTGAGTGCTACTGACCTTGCCGCCGTAGACAGGAATTCGAGAGCTCAATTCGAGGCAGGAATACGGGATAAGGAGTGCACGAGTGGGGGGAGAGGAACCGAATCTCACTCTCTTCGCAGCCCGACGCTGTCGCCGGCGTGTTGCTTGCCGACACGAGGAGTCGCTGTCCGAATACGACGAGTTGGGGACCGTACAACTTCAACCTTCACAACACGAATCACTCACTCCGCTGACGCGAATCTACTTATTTCCCGAAGATTATTATGATTAACACTCCGACCAGGCCCGACACCTGTGTTAGACAATTGTTACACTGAAATACAGTCAAGGCCCGACGCCATGTGCAGACATGTTTTTTCACGACAAGAGAGTAACCTCTAATTCCTCATCTCGGTTCTATGCAAATGACAGCTGCGGTTCCGTTTCCGCTAGTGATGTCCCGATTACTCGCGGTCGATCCGCGCAACGAAAACCGGTGCGTTCCGAAGCATAAATATTAAACATATATGGTCAACTAAGCAAGTGATTTTTCAAATTTCTGAATAAATGAATAGCATGAGGGAATAAACATAGTATATATTGTAAATTATCAGATAGGTAGGTTAATAAATATGAGACGTCAGTTCAGAAAAGTTTTTACTGAAATTTTCCCCCACAAGGGGTTATGGCCAGTTAGTGCCAGAATTTCACAGTTTTTTGAGCACCACGGGAGAAGCAAAGTGTTTATAGGGTTGCATACTTAGGTATAAATTACTCTCAGGGATACTAACAATGTATCAAAAAATCAAAGATGCCTTCGCGTTGGGTACGTATTATAATACCGAAAGTTCATATCTACGATTGAAATCCCTACGACTAAAACATTGAAATTCAAAAAATCTAAAGTTCTATATCCCGATACTCTAAATTCCGATGTCCATATGATCGAATGTATGAAATTCCAAAAGTACGAAATACCGACAGTTCCAAATTTTAAGTATTTTTGTTGGCATGTATTTAAACGGTAAACAAATAATCCCCGATTTTTTGATCAAAATATCTCACAAGATTGCAACAAAAATACTGACTGCACCTCAGAATTCACCCACAAAATAAAATAATTTTCGCTATGTAAAACCGTTATACTAAGTGATTATCTGATATCTCAATGTAAACCTAACAATTATTTACACAAACTTAAACCCAACTCTACTTAAACCAAGCATCTATTATTATTCTTTGGGACCAATACGTTTCAATTAGTAAAACAGGATTTAACCAATCATTATTATTAAAAAATCATTTAAATGCAAACATAATAACAACAAAAAACGATGAATCAGATTTTGAAACATAATTTTCTGAAATTGCAATATAAAAAATAAAATTTAAGGTGATATTTAAACGCACGTCAAATACGTCCTATTTGCCCAGCAAACATTTTCACAAAAACACTTCCGTTTCATATGCTCTTACAAGTTCAATCATTTTATGTTTCTTTTGTTCTTACATGTTCTACCTAACACGAAGGATAAAGTGGGCTTTGCTTCAATTCAATTCAATTCAATTCAAATATTTTTATTTCGGATAACTTAGATCCATAGGTACATTTTTATTTTTATACTTATATACAGTTATAAATAAGTTAACTTAAATTACATAAGATAAAATAAAATAAAACAAACAGATGCAAGTTCATAAATAGGACAAACTATCCGACCACAGTCTACCAAGCTTTTCATGGTCTATTTGATGTCATGTGAATGTTTACCCAGTGACACCGGATTGGACCATCGCAATAATGTTCAGGATGGAGTTGGCGCTACCCCGCATACGGTACATCAGGGATGCTGTTCTTGCTCTTATTATGGCGTTAAAATCCGCAGTACGCTCTTCGGCAAACATCCCCGATGCACTGCAATAACGCGGCAGCCCAAACAACATCCTAAAACCATTGTTATATTGGACCCGAAGGGCGTCGAATGACTTCCGCTTGTATCTGACCCACAAAGCACACGTGTAGAAGGACTGACAAAATGCCTTGAATAAAGTCATTTTGACAGCTCTCCTACAACCTGCAAATCTGCGGGGCAGCATATTGCATCGAATCGCCAAAGCCCTTCGCTCCCTTTCCATGTCTTGATTATCTGATAAGTCCTCGGTTACCAGATGACCAAGGTATTTAACTATAATAACACTAACTTGTCTCAATTGAGATCCACTCAAAAAAATAGGTACGTGAGATGGAGCCTTATTACCAGCTTTAAATATCATTATTTCGCTTTTAATTGGGTTGTAACGCAAACCGTTTGCTACAACATAGGTCTCACACACAGACACCTGCCTCATTAAGCCACTAATCGAGGGGCTCAACAAGCACATGTCGTCTGCATAGCTGATGTTATTTACCAATTTTCCGTTAATAGAGCAGCCAACACCCGCATTGCTCAAATCCTCGATCAGATCATTAACATAAAGTTTGAAGAGCGAAGGCGAGTTCAAACCCCCCTGTCTCACCCCGCACTCCAAACCTATATGTATCCGAATGCGTGTTGGCCCACCTAACGCAGTTCACCTGGTTGGCATACCAGTATTAAAAAATACTGGTAAGTTCATCTGGTAGTCCTGTTTCATTAACTTTCTTCCACAGAAACTAGACACTAAATCAAAAGCTTTGGATAGATCCAAGAAGCATGCATGTATTGGTGTTTTTCTTTCCGTATAGTATCTAACAGTGTGCTTAAGACTGAGAATCGCACTTTCAGTAGATAGTCTTGCTTGAAACCCAAACTGAGAATTAATCACACCATCAAACACCTTGGCTACAACCGTTGCTAAAGAAATTGGTCTATAGTTTTGCTTGCTAGAAACATCACCTGTTTTATTTTTTATAATAGGGACAACTATTGTTCTCATCAGATTCTGAGGCAGGTATGAATGAACTACGCATAAATTATTTAACATTGCGAGAACCCTGGGTAGATGAACCCCAGCACATTGCAGGTGCTCGATGCTCAGACCATCATGTCCCGGCGATTTGCCGCTGACCATTTTACGAATGATCATAGCTAATTTTTTTGGCTTTGAAGGTTGTAGTTATTTCCGTAACATGGTGATTCCCAGCATCACGCCCAGTCTGCAGTCTGCTTCACTCACCGCCTTTACCCTTCACTTAAGCTACCGCAGTGGTTTCCCTGACATCAAAAATAATGATTTGCACAGCTAATATAATATTCCTGAGTGAGCGCGGAATTAAAAGGCACGAGATGCAAAAAACTTAAGTCTTGTGTTGCACGTACAATTTAAAACCTCAGCAATGAGAACATACCAAATAAGAGAATGAAAACATACAACATTGAAAAATCAATTATTATAATTTTTCGTGACGAACTTCGACTATTTACAGTTCGGAATATTTCTCCAATAATATTATTTATTGATGAGAATGGCTAGGAGCTAGAATGAAATAAGCTCTGTTATTCGGAATTTGATAGCACATATACTGTAATCGTAAAACTAAGTAACAAAATGAGGAACGAGGACATATGAATGAAAACCAAAGTCATCGACATACTTTCCCGCATCGATCACCTGAAGTGGGGTTGGACAGGCCACATTCTACGCTGCCGAGAGAACAAATGGAGTCAACAGGTCACCTATTGGTACACTAGAGATGGCACTAGAAGACAGGGTCGCCCAGCGAGAAGATGGGAGGGTGACTTACGCCTAACACTGGAACCACACTGGACCTGAGCGGCGTTAAATAGAAATGAATGGAAAAGGCTGGAGGATACCTATGCCAAAAGGCACATAGAATTAAGAGACTTAATATTGATTTTTATTTATTTTACATTTTTGGGGAATATGGGGCATATGCTAAAAATTGTACTAACTAAGAAGCCAATGAGAACCTCCCACAGTTATTTTCTAGAACCAAAACAATAATTTTATAGTATACTTAAAGATATAACACACTCATAAGTCATACTCAATTATTTTAAAAAAATATATATAAATACTTGTTTCCATAAACCATCTATAAACTATACAGAGACCAAACATGATACCTATTCATCCTACATATGAGTATATAGGATAATGCTAGTACAACACACCACTATCACCCCTCAACACACGTCGACACCATCAACATCGTCATTGAGACCGTTGTATGTTGAGCATGCTCTTATTATGAAGGAGTTTCCTCTATATATGGTATGCACCGTGGGCAGATGGAATAGCGGACGCCTACGAACACCATGACGAGGGACTTTTAATTTAATTTTACTAAGCAGCGGAGGCCATCTAAAGTGCCATTCAATATTTTCATGAGGAAGGCCAGATCGGAAATATCTCTGCGAAGTTTGAGTGGTAGAAAATGTAAACGTGCACAGCGATGCTCATATTCGAGCTTGGGCAGCTTGAATTTAAAGCCGACATATCTTGTAAATTTATTTTGGATCCGCTCTAGTCTATTACTGTTGACGTCACAGCATGGGTTCCCAATCTGTGAAACAAATTCAAGATGACTGCGGACATGAAAACAATAAAGAATTTTAACAGTTTTCATATGCTTAAACGATTTCGACGACCTCATGACGAATCCCAGTGCTTTTGAAGCTTTACTAACAATTGCATCAATATGACGGTCAAAAATAAGTCTGCTATCAATGATAACACCAAGGTCTCTGCTGTCAGATACTCTAGTAAACGGAAGGTTCTTTATCCGTTAGTTAGCCAAGTATAGTTTTGATTTACGAGTGAAAGTTATAAAAAAATACTTAGTGGCATTCAAGTTCAGCTTATTGGTAGCGCAGTAGTCATCAAGTCTCAACAAATCACTTTGCATGAGATCACTATCCGTGACCCTATTAACAACGCTAAAAATCTTCATCTCATCGGCAAACAATAGAAATCTTGAATTCTCAAAACTCATGTCACTCAACAGGTCAATATCAGAGACTAATCGTATAAATAAGAGTGGACCCAGAAGCGATCCTCGTGGGACTCCAGACGGTCAACTCATCCATGATGATGTAAGCCCATTAAGAACTACGGCTTGCGATCTTTCTGAAACATATGAAGTAAATCATCCAAGCAGATCACCTCTAATGCCAACTCTACTTAGTTTCTTCGATAAAATATTATGATCGATACGATCGAAGGCTTTACTGTAATCAGTATATATGACGTCGATTTGGTCCTTATTGTCCATTCGCTCCATGCTGTATAGGACTAAAACTAGATTTATGAAAATATGAAACTGTTTAATATTTATGCTTCGGAAACGCACCGGTTTTTTGTTGCGCGAATCGATCGCGAGTAATCGGTACATCACTAGCGAAAACGGAACTAGCAGCTGACTCGTACCGGAACGAGATGTAAAATTGGAGGTTATCTTTACTCTTTCTCTTGTCTCATCGGGAGAACAACATGTCTGCTCGGGCCTCGTGCCATTTGATGGTATTTCGGTGTACCAATTACTAAATACAGGCGTCGGGCCTGGTCGGAGTGTTAATCATCTACATCGTCGGGAAATAAGTAGATTCGCGTCAGCGGTCAAGTGAGCCGTGTCGTGATTGAAAATCGTCGTATCGGACGGCGATTCCTTGTGTCGGCAGGCAGCACGCCGGCGGCAGCGTCGGGCAGCGACAGCGAAACGATAGTGATTCGGTTCCTATCCTATCCCAATTTTGCCCTTATCCCATATTCCTGTCTCGAATCGAGCCTTCGATCTCCTGTCTACGGTGACAAGGTCAGTAAAAATTCATTCACGTCTTTTCTCTCACGTGTTGGCAAAAGCACACCCCCTTCGGATTCCACGCCGTTCGGTAGGCGTGGTAATTATACATTTTGGTAGCAGGAGCGCGGTTTCCTAGTGGGAAATCATCGATTCACGGTTCTAGGGTTGCTTTGTTGCCACATTGTAGTTGGGAGAAAAGAATATCTCAGATTGGCCGGCAATCTGTTTGGAAATGTTTTTTGGGTTCTTTTTGTATTGTGTTTTATGGTGGCATTCTCTAATTGATTTAGAGTGTATATTTATAAGGTGTATGTCCACAGGGCGACCATATTAAATATTGTTTAGGATTTAATTGTTTAGTGGTTGCCTTGGTTTTTACAACTTAGTTTTAATTTCTGTGCCCAGCGCTGACGGGAAAGTGCTGGTCTCTGGCTGTGCTTAGTTCGGTAGTGAAGCATAGGACCAGAAACAATTGAATTGGTAACCATGGCACCTTCACCCTTGACGGTACTGCGGTATGGCGTCCGTGAGGAGATGAGATGGCTCGCCCATACTCACAAGTATGTGGAGCGACCTGACATGGACGATGTCCTGCTCAAGCGTGTGGAGGACGCAATGACACGCGTCGGGAAGGTGTGTCGGCTGGCTGCGGAGGCTGAAGCCCTCGGGCTTACGGATAAGGCCTCGGTGGCTGCAGTGAAGCAGCTCTGCGCGGATGCTGACCAAGCGATGGAGTGCTTGGGCGACATCGAGCGTCGCGCCGAAAAAATTAAGCGGTCGCGTCGGGATGACCGCGGGGAGACCCGCCCCCTAAGGGTGTTGTTGGACGGCTGCCACACCTGGAGATTCCGGCCTTCGGTGGGGCAATTGATGAGTGGCCGGCATTCATCAATTTATTCGATAGCCTGGTCCACGGTCGGGACGACCTGGACAGCGCCTACAAGTTGGCCCAACTCTTGATGGCACTGCGGGGTGAACCGAAGGAGTTGGTCGGTCACCTAACGGTCACGGCGGGCAATTATGAGATTGCCCGGGTCATATTGTTTGACCGCTACCAACACAAACGGCGGTTGGTTGATGCGCAGCTGGGGAAGCTGTTTAGCATACCAAGAGTAACCCGGGATGTTGACATCCGGGTACAGGTGCTCAACCCTGTGCTGGTGGCCACTAAGGCCCTTCAGAACCTTGGTCTGCCGGTAGACCAATGGTCATATATCGTGTTATATATGGTTTTGTCACGGTTGCCTGCAGCTGTTCAAAGTCGGTTTGAACAGCTGCATGGGGGCAGTAGCTCGGAACTGCCCACGCTCGTCCAATTAACGGATTTTTTGGAGGGTGAATGCAGGCGATCCGACACATTGGATTCGGAGGCCAGTGTGCAGCGCCAACCCGCGCGGATGCGGGAGGGGCCGCGCCCCCCACCCCCACGGGGGGATGGGCGGTCAAAACAATTTGGCGTTTTGAGTGCCGCGCCGTCGGGTGACGGCTGTGTGCACTGCGACAGTGCCGGTCACGATGTGACCAGTTGCGCCAACTTTAAGGCGCTCGGTGTGGCTGCCCGCAGGAAGGTGGTCTTCCGCCACCGATTGTGTTTCGGTTGTTCGGGGCCGCACCCGCTCAGCGAGTGCTCTCGCGCGTCCCCCTGTGAGTGCTGCGGTGGCAGGCACCACGTCGTGTTGTGCCTGAACCGGTCAGGCCCTTCGGAAGGTCACCAGGGCCGGACTCAGGCTGGTCGGTCACAGGGCCCAACCAGGGCCGGACCCAGTCCCCCTCCGGGCAACGGGAGTCACCAACGGGGTGACTGGGGTACCCGCAGACGGGACCCCCCCCCGAGGGGAACGGGGCAGCGCGGGGGGTAACAGGCGGGATAGCCGGGGTTCGGTCGCCGCTGTCCAGGGCCAGCGAGGACTTCGGGCCGCTGGCTCACCGCGTGTTACGGGCGGGTGTCAGATGGCACCTATGAGTGGCGCGAAGGCTGGGAGCCCACCACCTTCTGCGCCACCCTGCCCATTGCTCTGGGAGGCGAACAGGGAGGCGAACAGTCGGATGTCGCCCCCATTCCTAGAGCGCCCCAGGTTGGATCCGCTCTCCCCCCTCCATCCACGGTGGCCACCGGGCACACCGTTCGCAGTCCGGTATGGTCGGGTACCGGGACAGCGAGGGGCCTATTATGCGGGTTGGGACCCCCTGATGTACATACGGTCTGATATGCCACCGGTGGCATATCAGCAGCCGAGTTACCAGGCTGACGGGGGTCCCAGCGGGTTCGGATCCCGTGGAGGTTCCCGCTAGGGACACGCCGCCCACTTACAGGTTGCCGCCACTCCACAGACGGTCATGCTCCCCACCGCCTCGGTGATAGCGTGGAGTTCGGACGGCAAATCTTGTGTGGCACGAGCACTATTGGACTCGGGGGCCCAGGGGTGCTTAGTCTCATGCAACCTTGTAAGACGGTTGGGCATTTCGGTAAGGGAGTATCCACATTCCATTCGGGGAATTGGGAACACGGAAGTCGGTTCCGTTAAGGGAATATGTCGGATTACTCTCTCGTCACGGGCGGATTCATCGGTGAATCTGACGGTCACGGCATTAGTCATGCCTAATGTAATGGGCTCACACCCTCACGTACGGTTGTCGCCCTCGGTGCGACAGTTGGTCGCAGGGTTGTCACTGGCTGACCCGGAGTTCGATATTCCGGGCCCAGTAGACATTTTATTGGGTGTCGATGCCTTGGGAAACCTGTTAGAGCCAGGTGTCCACGTGTTGCAGGCGACTGGTCTGGTTTCGGTCAACACCAGACTGGGCCATGCGGTAATGGGTCCGGTCATGCCGGCTGCCCCACGCCTAGCGACTCGTAGTCCCTTATTCGGTTCTGTACTCTCGGAGGTGATACAGAAGTTTTGGGAGGTGGAGGAACCACCTACGGTCCGCCGGTTGGACCCGGTTGAAGAAGAGTGTGAACAGTTTTATCGGAACAATACTAATCGCCTTCGGTCAGGTCGATTTCTCACACGTCTTCCTTTTCGGAGTGATCGCCCACCGCTGGGCAGTTCACACTATGCAGCCGAGACGCGGCTTCAGTCGATGGAACGACGCATGAAGCGTGACGGGATTTTCCGGCAGAAGTACGTCGACTTCATGCGGGAATACGAGTCGCTCGGTCACATGTCGGTTTCGGGTATCGACTGGAAGCGTGAAGACCACTGCTTCCTGCCCCATCACGCGGTCTTGAGGACCCCGGAGGGCAAAATACGGGTAGTGTTCGATGGATCGGCATCAACATCTAACGGCATGAACCTGAACCAGTGTTTGCATTCAGGGCCGAAGTTGAATCATGACATCGCGGATATTATCACACGGTTCCGTCGACACAATGTTGTGTTTGTAGCTGACATCCGGATGATGTTTTGACAGACGGTCATTCACCCTGACGATAGACGGTATCAGCTGATACTGTAGCGAGAGAGCCCAGATCAGCCCATCAGGGTGTACGAGCTGAACACCAACACGTACGGGCTACGGTCTAGTCCTTATTTGGCGATTCGCACTCTTCGGGAGTTAGCGGATCGAGAACGGTTAAATTTCCCTAGAGGAGCAGCGATCCTGGAGCAGGATCTCTACGTGGACGATATCTGTACCGGTGCAGATTCCGTAGAGGAGGCGCTCACTCGACGGGACGAGCTAGTTGAGCTCTTACGGGGTGGAGGTTACGAGCTCCGGAAATGGATGTCGAACTCTCCAGAGTTACTGACTGGTCTTCCGGATGACTACCAGCAGGATCCCCACATTTTTGAAAATTTGTAAAATCCAAATATGTTGTCGGTATAAGGCGTCCAGTACCAGCTGGTGTCAGACATGTTTTCGTATCGGGTCGAGTTGGACTCCCCGAAGGTCTGGACGAAACGGAACGTCCTCTCAACGGTGGCTAGGACATTTGATCCAAACGGGTGAATCACCCCGGTAACATTTCAGCTCAAGTGTTTTATGCAGCAATTTTGGTCTGCTGAGCTGAAATGGGACGACCCGATCGGCGGGTCATTGAGCTCAGAGTAGGACTCGTTCTTTTCGACCCTCCCTGGCATCAATCGGATTTCACTGCCACGGAGGTTGGTCCCCACCAAACGATACACCGCCAACCTGCATGGGTTTTGCGTTGCCTCGGAGAAGGGCTACGGAGCTGCAGTATATCTGTGTACGGTCGACTCCTCGGGGGAGGTTGATGTGCGGTTGGTCATGGCCAAGAGCAAGGTTGCGCCGTTGCGCACTCGCCTGACCATTCCCAAGTTAGAGCTTTCGGGAGCGGCTCTCCTGACTCGTCTGCTCAACCACACGATGACGGTTCTTCGTGGGTCAATAGCGTTGGAAGATACGGTCTACGCTTGGACGGACAGCCAGATCGTGTTATGCTGGCTGAAGGCTTCAGTTCACAAGCTGGAGATTTTTGTGGCGAATCGGGTTTCGCAGATTTTGACTTCGGAGGTTCCCTTAATCTGGAGACATGTTCCAGGGGAGATGAACCCAGCAGACTGTGCGTCTCGTGGGTGTCACGCTCCGGAGTTAGTTGGACATCCTTTGTGGTGGGGTCAAAAATGGTTGACTCAAGCCGAATCGGATTGGCCAATGAGTCCACGCGTTACCAAGGCGAACGGCGCCTTAGCAGTCGGCGTCTGTACGACGCAACCAGAGCCGGAAGAGGAGTTCAGCCTGCTGGAACGGTACAGCTCGCTCGACAAGCTGGTCAATGTGACCGCCTGGATCTGCCGATTTGCGCGGAATTGTCGGAATTCTGAGGCGCAACGAGTGCGGACACAGGTCCTGACACCACGGCAACGGAACCATGCGTTGTTCGCATTGGTACGGAACGTGCAGACGGTGCACTTTAAGTCCGAATTGGACATTCTGAGACGCGGACGCGTCCAACTGAAGGGAGCTATGGCTCGGCTCAACCCGTTTATTGACCCTCACGGATTGCTGAGGGTAGGAGGTCGGCTGCGGAATGCCAACCTGCCTTATGCGGCTCGCTACCCGTTGTTACTCCCTAGGAAAGGGAAGTTGGTCGAACTGTTGATACAGGATCGACACATTCGGAATGGGCATATCGGATGCCACGCCTTGATGGTGTTTCTCCAGCGCGAGTTCTGGATTCTATCGGGAAGACGCTTAGTGCGTAGCGTCGTATTTCGGTGCCTGCCTTGTTATCGGGCCAAGGCGGCTACGATGCAGCCCCAGATGGGCGATTTGCCCTCGGATAGGGTTAACGAAATCCGGCCCTTTGCGGGTGTCGGAACGGATTTCGCGGGACCATTCATGGTCAAGTCTTCACAGCTACGGAACGCCAGATTAGTGAAGGTATACCTGTGCGTCTTCGTGTGCTTGGCCACGAAGGCAGTCCACTTGGAGGTGGTCAGTGACCTCACTACGAATGGGTTTTCAGTCCGCCGGGATGTCCTCATTGGGGAGGAATATTTGAGGCTGCGGTTAAATCGGCTAAGTCGCACCTGACGAGGATCATCGGTGAGACCTCTCTACGCTTTGAAGAGCTTGCGACGCTGTTCTGTAAAATTGAAATGACACTGAACTCGCGTCCGTTGTGCCCGCTCAGTTCGGATCCAAATGATTTGGAAGCGTTGACGCCGGGTCACTTCCTGATAGGTCAGCCCCTTAACACCCTGCCAGAATACCCATTCGGTGATGTTAAGTTAAGTCGGTTAACTAGGTGGCAGATGTTGCAGCAGATGGCTCAAGATTTTTGGAAACGGTAGTCCCTTGAGTACTTGCATATCTTGCAGCAGCGCCTTAAGTGGACTGACCGGACGAGCACCCCTCAAGTCGGTGATTGGGTGCTGATTAAGGATGCGAACCTGCCATCTTTGAGATGGAGACGAGGACGGATCGTCAATTTGTACACGGGTCTCGGATGGCACGCCTCGATCAGCAGAAGTCAAGGTGGGGGACTCGGTCCTCAAAAGAGCGGTCGCAACACTTTCTCGCCTTCCTATTGATTAGGGACAGGTTCGGGCCTGTCCGGGCGGGTGACTGTTTAATATTTATGCTTCGGAAACGCACCGGTTTTTTGTTGCGCGAATCGATCGCGAGTAATCGGCACATCACTAGCGAAAACGGAACTAGCAGCTGACTCGTACCGGAACGAGATGTAAAATTGGAGGTTATCTTTACTCTTTCTCTTATCTCATCGGGAGAACAACATGTCTGCTCGGGCCTCGTGCCATTTGATGGTATTTCGGTGTACTAATTACTAAATACAGGCGTCGGGCCTGGTCGGAGTGTTAATCATATACATCGTCGGGAAATAAGTAGATTCGCGTCAGCGGTCAAGTGAGCCGTGTCGTGATTGAAAATCGTCGTATCGGACGGCGATTCCACGTGTCGGCAGGCAGCACGCCGGCGGCAGCGTCGGGCAGCGACAGCGAAACTATAGTGATTCGGTTCCTATCCTATCCCAATTGTGCCCTTATGCCATATTCCTGTCTCGAATCGAGCCTTCGATCTCCTGTCTACGGTGACAAGGTCAGTAAAAATTCATTCACTTCTTTTCTCTCACGTGTTGGCAAAAGCACACCCCCTTCGGATTCCACGCCGTTCGGTAGGCGTGGTAATTATACAGAAACAATTAAGATTCAAATAAATGTTTAAGTATGTAAATTAGGTACTCTTCTCCTGGAAATAAAGGCTATAATTTTTATAAATATTATACTGTAATCGAGTTAAAAATCGATAGCAGTATCTTTGTGTTGGACATTAAGAACGCAACCTTCTTATTTGACTTATTGTCTTAGCAACCATATGTGACATGTTTGTTGACTTCAATACAAAGAATACGTTTGTGCTTTACGTTCACGTTTTATTTCAACTCTTATTATCTTCCAAATCTATCATGGTAGCAGAGCGTGGTTGATAACGGATAGAGTCCGGAAATATAAACGCAGTGAGAACAAGAAAATTTGGCCAGCGTAAATTTTGTGTTCGGTTATAAATACGATTTGAACTTGACGTATAAATTTTTCTGGAACGGCAGTGGTGTATTCTGTCATATTATGTTTATCGAAATATTTTTTCCACGCAAAAATGTCTTCAAGCCACAACAGTTTTCATATTGATCGCCTTGTCGGAATAGAAAACTACGCGAGTTGGAAATTTGCCGTGCAAGCATTTTTTGTGCTTGAAGAATTGTGGGATTGCGTCAATGGTTAAAATACAGACACCAAGAAGGAAACAAAAGCTAAGTCAAAGCTCATATTACTATTAGACCCGATCAACTATGTACATGTGCAGAGCGTAACTACATGCAAGGATGTCTGGGATAATTTGGAGCAGGCATTTGATGACAGCGGATTATACAGAAGAGTTGCTTTATTGAGAGACCTCATAACAACTACTTTGGATTCCTCTAAAAGTGTGGATGACCATGTAAATAAAATAATGTCCACCGCTCACAAACTCAATAAAGGACCCCGATGTTTCAAATGTAACAAGCACGGACATTTTGTGAAGAATTGCCGTGCTCCGATTAAGAAGAACTCTGAAAAAGTTGAAGATAGTAAAGGTTTTGTTGCAGCATTTTCAGATTCTTCACAGACCATGCAACCCGATCTTTGGTATGTGGACTCAGGTGCATCAATGAGCATGACCAACCGACGTGATTGGATGTATGACGTCACAAGTTCACCGATACCAACCATAACTGTCGCCAGTAAGTCACCGCTACCAGTCGAAAGTATGGGAAAGGTAAATTTAATGTTGAATGGCAATGAAGACAGCAAAATCCAGGTAAGACAAGTTCTGTATGTACCTAAACTTGCCGCCAATCTCTTATCTGTCAGTGCTTTGGTGAAAAATGACTGTGAAGTAAATTTCAGAGACAAAGGCTGTGATATCTATAACAGAGATGGGAAACTCTTGTGTTCAGCCACATTATTAAACAACTTGTATCTGTTGAACACTAACCGAGAAGTTTTTTCAAACCTGACTTATTCAGCTAACTTAAATGATGCTGTCGTATGGCATCGACGCATGGGACACCTGAATTTTACAGATGTTTGCAAGCTGCTGGAGTGTGCGGAAGGAGTAGATCCATTTCCTGAGAAAAGTAAGAGTCCGATCACATGTACTACCTGTCTCACGGGGAAACAGACCAGACTACCCTTTAATAATACAATCAAGAGAGCAACGCAACCCTTGCAGCTGATCCACAGCGACTTATGTGGCCCGATGGAACATGAATCTCTGGGAGGTATGAAATATTTTAATACCTTTGTAGATGACTATACAAGAAAAGTTCATGTTTATTTTTTGAAAAACAAATTGAATGTGCTTGATGTTTTCAAAGATTACAAAAGTAGAGTTGAGAATGAACTCGAAGGCAAATTAAAAGCGATTCGCACAGACAGTGGAACAGAGTACTGTAACCAAGGCTTTGAGAGTTTCTTCCGTGGACATGGGATTGAACATCAGACGAGCACTCCATACTCTCCCCAGATGAACGGTCTTGCAGAACGCATGAACAGGACCCTGGTGGAAAGAGCTAGGTGTATGTTGTATGATGCTGATTTGTCAAAACAGTTCTGGGCTGAAGCTCTGGCAACAGCTGCTTATGTTGTTAACAGGTCCCCCATAAAATCGATTGACGGTAGAACTCCCATGGAAATGTGGTCCGGCAAGAAACCTAATTTGTCAAATCTTAGGATTTTTGGCTCCGAGGTGATGGTACAGGTACCAAAAGAAAAACTCCAAAAATGGGATTCAAAGTCCAGAAAGCTGATACATTACAGCAACCTGAAGAACCCTACAAGAAAAAAGACAGAGACAGAGAGCAACGTCGAACAATCCTCAGGCGATGACTACTTTTCTGGTGACAATGATGACCCTTCCTACATACCAGACGAACCGATCGAGCTTGAAATATCAGCGTGTAGTATAAACTTACGTCCGCGTAAAGCTGTTCAGAATGAAGCGAAGGATGAACATGATTTAAGTTATTTTTGTCCGATACTTGATTTCAACGATCCTCAGACTGTGGATGAAGCCCTCTCATCTACTCAGGCAGACCAGTGGAAGAAAGCCATGCAGGAAGAATACGAGTCTCTAATTAAAAATGAAGCATGGTCACTGGTGGATTTGCCTGCGGGTAAAAAGGTTTTGCCATGCAAGTGGGTGTTTAAAACCAAAACAAATGAGAAGGGAGAGGTCGTTCGTTTTAAGGCAAGATTAGTCATTAAAGGATTTGTGAATGTCTACTACTTCTTGTATCAGCTTCGAAGCCGTCTCCTCATCCTCTATGCTCTGGATGTAGTCGTCCATATAATGATCTCGACATATCGCTTCCACTGCGCGCGGCATCGTATCTTCAAATCTTCGTGCGTTCTTGTTCTTCACAAACTGAGCCACAAAAGGTGAACAGTTCGCTCCGAAGATAAGTGACGTCATCACGTATGTTTTTACGGGATTCTCAACACCCCCAGAAATGGTGCGATCATCTACTCGCTGTTCAGAACTCTTGCTTGTAGGTCTCCATAAGAAGCAAAGAGCGTTCCGATCCTCTGGCAGGATTTTCACCCGTAAAAACATGTCCTTAATATCGCCCGAAATACCTATCCTTTTTTCTCCAAATCTCAGCATAATCCCAAACAAGGACATGAGTAGATCAGGACCCTTAAGCAGATAGTCATTTAGCGATAACCCGTTAGTTTTTGCTGCGGCGTCGAAAACAAGGCGTATTTTTTTCTTGTTAGGGTTATCAACCCCGAAGTGCGGAAGGAACCAAGTTTTGTCAGTAGCCGTGGTGTCGGTTAATTCTTCAGCGAAGTTGTTTTCAAAAAGATGATCAATTCTTTCAGAGTACCTGTAGGCGAAACCTTCGTTGGACTTCATTTTCTTTTCGATCCCTCGAAGGCCGCGTTTGGATAGGAGTTTGGCATTTTGCAGTTGGGGTCCCTACATGGCAGACCGACGGTCCAATTTCCTTCGATCAGAGTAGAAGATTGAACCAACTGTTCCCAGGCTCTGACGCCTTCCGAGTTCTGTCGTGGTTTTCCAGATATCCCCATAGATTCGATAGTAAAACTTCTTCGCACGTCTTCGTCTATCTCGTGAAGTATGCGATATCGCTCAGTCTCACTTGAATTGTTGCCTTCGTCGGAAAGAAATAGTGCCGTGTGAACCCTGTCGTTAGTGGCTGACGCATAAGTACGGCCGTGTACACACCAACCCAAAGGAGTGCGCGTGGCGTAGGGCTCGTTAGGCTTTCCAGAAACAATCTCTAAAGGTACAATTAAATTATAATTATCCTGGCCAATAAGTAATTCTGGTTTAATTTTACTATCAAAGTTGCTAAGTTCACAGCGCAAATTTTTCAGACTTGAGCTATCTAAATAATCTAAACACAAATCTTGAACAGGTAAGTTAAGATAATCGACACCCCTAGCTTTAAGTGTAAACATTTCACCGTGATTATTCGACATTGTAAGGTCCATGACGTAACTATCGCACACTAGTTCATTATTGTTCCAGGCGCCACACACACGCATTGTTTGTTTATCACCGCGGATACCTACACGCGATGCGAGCCCGGTGCTTATCAATGATACCGTGGACCCATCGTCGAGAAGCGCCACTGTGTTCACTTTACCACTTGGTCCATGGATGGTAACAGGTACAGTTTTAAGCAAAACTTGGCACTTACCGGAACGGATGTGAGTTACCGTCTCGGAAGCAGTCTTCACCTCGGTTACGTCCTGGATGTTGACGCCGGAACTTGGGCGGCCGTCTTGGGCCGGGTAGTGAAGTAGTCGATGGTGCTGAGCCCCGCAGCCGTCCTTATCGCAAGGGGCCGCTGGGCACGTTGCCTTGTCGTGACGTGCAAATAAACACTTTTAACAAATGCCGTACCGTTTCACATGACGCCACCTGTCTTTACGCAGCGCCTTTTTGAACGATTTACACTGCACTAGACTATGCTGTGACATATGACGATATAAACACTTGCTATCACTTTCATTTGACTGCACTAGCATAGCATACGAGCGCGACGCACTTTGATCGCACTGCACCAGCTACCGCTGTTTGTTGCCGTCACTGCGCGTACCTAAAATGCTAACGTTGGCTGTAGTTGAGATCTTCACCGCTTCCTCGTTCAAAAAGTCGGATAGTATTTCCAGACGTGACTTTTTATTTTCGGTAATAAGTGGGTAGCTATAATCCGACCATTTAGATATCAGCACCGTTGGTAATTTCGACAAAACCATTGTTGCAATGTTCATACCTTGCAGATATTCGTTATGCCCAACTGAGCGTACTGCTGCAACGAAGTTTTGCACTTTAACTGAATAGTACACTATATCGCGATGATATTCTGGTGACATAGGTTGAAGTTTACGTATGTCGTGCACTATCCTGGCAAGTATGGTATCCGGTTTTCCGAACCGTAGCTCTAGCGTGGATATTAACTTGTCCGGTGAGGTTGCAGTGACCAGCAGTGCCGAGACAACTTCCTTGGCGGCTCCGCTGAGACACTTGCGCAATCTCCATAAGTTTTCTTTTGACGTAAAGCCACACACTTCTGTAGACTCCTCGAATGCCTGCTTAAACTGAAGCCACTCCATCGGGTCCCCGGAGAAAGAAGGTAGGTCTCTCGGGGTGCTAATGCGGCTTAGCAGGTTGGCATTGGGTCTGTTAGTGGCTGAGGCAGCGGCTAAATCCCTTAGTGCAGTAGCAAGAATCTGCACCGTTCCAATATCGTTGCCGACGGCATCCGTCGGCGGTGGTGCGCGCAGCTTTCCCGGGTTAAAACCATGATCGTGGGCTGGCTGCCCCGTTTGTGACTCATGCTGACTTTTTTCTAGCCACTTCTCGACCTCTTCTGTGACTTCATTGTGTTCTTCTGATTGTGGACTGTATTCATCTTCTAGTTCGGCTAATTCAACTTCGAGCGTTTTATCAATAAGCTCCATCTGAATTTGAGCCTTTTTCTTAGCCGCTTCTAGTTCCAGCTTCTTCTTCCGTGCTAGTAAAGACGACGACGTAGAAATCTTGCACTTTGAACCCATCATAGATGCAGGCGGCGGCGGTGGTCGACGTTCCGACTTTACACTACTACCCGCAAATACAATTGTTCGACTCAGGTCTGGCGCTGTTTCGGCTTTTTTCGGCGTCTTTTGGCCATCCGTCGGCATGGAAGAACCTGGTTGTGGCTCCTGTTGTGAGCCATCTTGCTGCAGGTTCGCTTCTTTTCTTGCGATCTCCTTCCGAAATGAGCTCCGCGTGTTCACCATTTCCAGTTTTGGTGAGTGGTACATGTGGACGTAGATCTGGCTCGAAGACCACTTTGTAGGGGGTTGGGGCGTTCACTTCCCACGGAGATAAAAGGTCCAAATAGGTAGAAAAGAGTGTTAATTAGCACTTTAGCGTACACGGTACAAATAAACGTGGGAAAGACCCTAGAGTAGACCGTAACGGATGCGGTGTCACTCTCGCGCGCCTGCTTTCATGCCGGCCACTGACTGGGCCGGGTACTCTCATTGGCCGGCGGGGCGGCTGGGAGTGACGTCACACGCTACTAGCCTATGCTCACGCCTGTCCGTTCCACACAGGGGTAGACAGATGCGATAGCTTAATGCAAACTAGATACCTATGTATAAAGCGTCGCCAACAAACACCCCTCTTTTGGCCGTCGAGGGTTTTAAAAAGGTAAACGGCGCAAACTAGCACGTGTTTTCGATTTTATCATATGTTTTTAGTTCATTAATTTAGTGCGTTAACTCATCCACTAGTGGGAAATGGGGGGTTTCAGTTTATACGAAAATCAAAAGCTATTTGACTTATGAAGCTCACATTTTGCAGGTGGGTACTTCATATATATGGTCAACAAAGCAAGTGATTTTTCAAATTTCTGAATATATGAATAGCATGAGGGAATAAACATAGTATATATTTTAAATTATCAGATAGGTAGGTTAATAAATATGAGACGTCATTTCAGTAAAGTTTTTACTGAAATTTTCCCCCACAAGGGGTTATGACCAGTTAGTGCCAGAATTTCACAGTTTTTTGAGCACCACGGGAGAAGCAAAGTGTTTAAAGGGTTGCATACTTAGGTATAAATTACTCTCAGGGGTACTAACAATGTATCAAAAAATCAAAGATGCCTTCGCGTTGGATACGTATTATAATACCGAAAGTTCATATCTACGATTGAAATCCCTACGACTAAAACATCGAAATTCAAAAAATCTAAAGTTCTATATCCCGAAACTCAAAATTCCGATGTCCATATGACCGAATGTATGAAATCCCAAAAGTATGAAATACCGACAATTCCAATGTTGGCATTTATTTAAACGGTAAACAAATAATCCCCGATTTTTTGATCAAAATATCTCACAAGACTGCAACAAAAATACTGACTGCACCTCAGAATTTACCCACAAAATAAAATAATTTTCGCTATGTAAAACCGTTATACTAAGTGATTATCTGATATCTCAATGTAAACCTAACAATTATTTACAAAAACTTAAACCCAACTCTACTTGAACTAAGCATCTTTTATTATTCTTTGGGACCAATACGTTTCAATTAGTAAAACAGGATTTAACCAATCATTTTTATTAAAAAATCATTTAAATGCAAACATAATAACAACAAAAAACGATGAATCAGATTTTGAAACATAATTTTCTGAAATTGCAATATAAAAAATAAAATTTAAGGTGATATTTAAACGCACGTCAAATACGTCTTATTTGCCCAGCAAACATTTTCACAAAAACGCTTCCGTTTCATATGCTCTTACAAGTTCAAACATTTTATGTTTCTTTTGTTCTTACATGTTCTACCTAACACGAAGGATAAAGTGGGCTTAGCTTCAATTCAATTCAATTCAATTCAAATATTTTTATTTCGGATAACTTAGATCCATAGGTACATTTTTCTTTTTATACTTATATACAGTTATAAATAAGTTAACTTAAATTACATAAGATAAAATAAAATAAAACAAACAGATGCAAGTCCATAAATAGGACAAACTATCCGACCCCAGTCTACCAATCTTTTCATGGTCTATTTGATGTCATGTGAATGTTTACCCAGTGACACCGGATTGGACCATCTATCCTATTCGCAATAATGTTCAGGATGGAGTTGGCGCTACCCCGCATACGGTACATCAGGGATGCTGTTCTTGCTCTTATTATGGCGTTAAAATCCGCAGTACGCTCTTCGGCAAACATCCCCGATGCACTGCAATAACGCGGCAGCCCAAACAACATCCTAAAACCATTGTTATATTGGACCCGAAGGGCGTCGAACGACTTCCGCTTGTATCTGACCCACAAAGCACACGTGTAGAAGGACTGACAAAATGCCTTGAATAAAGTCATTTTGACAGCTCTCCTACAACCTGCAAATCTGCGGGGCAGCATATTGCATCGAATCGCCAAAGCCCTTCGCTCCCTTTCCATATCTTGATCATCTGATAAGTCCTCGGTTACCAGATGACCAAGGTATTTAACTATAACAACACTAACTTGTCTCAATTGAGATCCACTCAAAAAAATAGGTACGTGAGATGGAGCCTTATTACCAGCTTTAAATATCATTATTTCTCTTTTAATTGGGTTGTAACGCAAACCGTTTGCTACAACATAGGTCTCACACACAGACACCTGCCTCATTAAGCCACTAATCGAGGGGCTCAACAAGCACATGTCGTCTGCATAGCTGATGTTATTTACCAATTTTCCGTTAATAGAGCAGCCAACACCCGCATTGCTCAAATCCTCGATCAGATCATTAACATAAAGTTTGAAGAGCGAAGGCGAGTTCAAACCCCCCTGTCTCACCCCGCACTCCAAACCTATATGTATCCGAATGCGTGTTGGCCCACCTAACGCAGTTCACCTGGTTGGCATACCAGTATTAAAAAATACTGGTAAGTTCATCTGGTAGTCCTGTTTCATTAACTTTCTTCCACAGAAACTAGACACTAAATCAAAAGCTTTGGATAGATCCAAGAAGCATGCATGTATTGGTGTTTTTCTTTCCGTATAGTATCTAACAGTGTGCTTAAGACTGAGAATCGCACTTTCAGTAGATAGTCTTGCTTGAAACCCAAACTGAGAATTAATCACACCATCAAACACCTTGGCTACAACCGTTGCTAAAGAAATTGGTCTATAGTTTTGCTTGCTAGAAACATCACCTGTTTTATTTTTTATAATAGGGACAACTATTGTTCTCATCAGATTCTGAGGCAGGTATGAATGAACAACGCATAAATTATTTAACATTGCGAGAACCCTGGGTAGATGAACCCCAGCACATTGCAGGTGCTCGATGCTCAGACCATCATGTCCCGGCGATTTGCCGCTGACCATTTTACGAATGATCATAGCAAATTTTTTTTGGCTTTGAAGGTTGTGGTTATTTCCGTAACATGGTGATTCCCAGCATCACGCCCAGTCTGCAGTCTGCTTCACTCACCGCCTTTACCCTTCACTTAAGCTACCGCAGTGGTTTCCCTGACATCAAAATATTGATTTGCACAGCTAATATAATAAGAGCGCGGAATTAAAAGGCACGAGATGCAAAAAACTTAAGTCTTGTGTTGCACGTACAATATAAAACCTCAGCAATGAGAACATACCAAATAAGAGAATGAAAACATACAACATTGAAAAATCAATTATTATAATTTTTCGTGACGAACTTCGACTATTTACACTTCGGAATATTTCTCCAATAATATTATTTATTGATGAGGATGGCTAGGAGCTAGAATGAAATAAGCTCTGTTATTCGGAATTTGATAGCACATATACTGTAATCGTAAAACTAAGTAACAAAATGAGGAACGAGGACATATGAATGAAAACCAAAGTCATCGACACACTTTCCCGCATCGATCACCTGAAGTGGGGTTGTACAGGCCACATTCTACGCTGCCGAGAGAACAAATGGAGTCAACAGGTCACCTATTGTTACACTAGAGATGGCACTAGAAGACAGGGTCGCCCAGCGAGAAGATGGGAGGGTGACTTACGCCTAACACTGGAACCACACTGGACCTGAGCGGCGTTAAATAGAAATGAATGGAAAAGGCTGGAGGATACCTATGCCAAAAGGCACATAGAATTAAGAGACTTAATATTTATTTTTATTTATTTTACATTTTTGGGGAATATGGGGCATGTGCTAAAAATTGTACTAACTAAGAAGCCAATGAGAACTTCCCACAGTTATTTTCTAGAACCAAAACAATAATTTTATAGTATACTTAAAGATATAACACACTCATAAGTCATACTCAATTATTTAAAATATATATATATATAAATACTTGTTTCCATAAACCATCTATAAACTATACAGAGACCAAACATGATACATATTCATCCTACATATGAGTATATAGGATAATGCTAGTATAACACACCACTATCACCCCTCGTTGTTTAGAGATGAAATAAATGTCCTTATAATAGATGCCCGCAATGATTGCGCACTGCTGCAGAATATATCAATGTCATCATCGACACCATCAACATCGTCATGGAGACCGTTGAATGTTGAGCATGCTCTTATTATGAAGGAGTTTCCTCTATATATGGTATGCACCGTGGGCAGATGGAATAGCGGACGCCTACGAACACCATGACGAGGGACTTTTAATTTAATTTTACTAAGCAGCGGAGGCCATCTAAAGTGCCATTCAATATTTTCATGAGGAAGACCAGATCGGAAATATCTCTGCGAAGTTTGAGTGGTAGAAAATGTAAACGTGCACAGCGATGCTCATATTCGAGCTTGGGCAGCTTGAATTTAAAGCCGACATATCTCGTAAATTTATTTTGGATCCGCTCTAGTCTATTACTGTTGACGTCATAGCATGGGTTCCCAATCTGTGAATTAAATTCAAGATGACTGCGGACATGAACACAATAAAGAATTTTAACAGTTTTCATATGCTTAAACGATTTCGACGACCTCATGACGAATCCCAGTGCTTTTGAAGCTTTACTAACAATTGCATCAATATGACGGTCAAAAATAAGTCTGCTATCAATGATAACACCAAGGTCTCTGCTGTCAGATACTCTAGTAAACGGAAGGTTCTTTATCCGTTAGTTAGCCAAGTATGGTTTTGATTTACGAGTGAAAGTTATAAAAAAATACTTAGTGGCATTCAAGTTCAGCTTATTGGTAGCGCAGTAGTCATCAAGCCTCAACAAATCACTTTGCATGAGATCACTATCCGTGACCCCATTAACAACGCTAAAAATCTTCATCTCATCGGCAAACAATAGAAATCTTGAATTCTCAAAACTCAGGTCACTCAACAGGTCAATATCAGAGACTAATCGTAAAAATAAGAGTGGACCCAGAAGCGATCCTCGTGGGACTCCAGACTGTAAACTCATCCAAGATGATGTAAACCCATTAAGAACTACGGCCTGCGATCTTTCTGAAACATATGAAATAAACCATCCAAGCAGATCACCTCTAATGCCAACTCTACTTAGTTTCTTCAATAAAATATTATGATCTATACGATCGAAGGCTTTACTGTAATCAGTATATATGACGTCGATTTGGTCCTTATTGTCCATTCGCTCCATGCTGCATAGGACTAAAACTAGATTTATGAAAATATGAAACAATTAAGATTCAAATAAATGTTTAAGTATGTAAATTAGGTACTCTTCTCCTGGAAATAAAGGCTATAATTTTTATAAATATTATACTGTAATCGAGTTAAAATCGATAGCAGTATCTTTGTGTTGGACATTAAGAACGCATATGTGACATGTTTGTTGACTTCAATACAAAGAATACGTTTGTGCTTTACGTTCACGTTTTATTTCAACTCTTATTATCTTCCAAATCTATCATGGTAGCAGAGCGTGGTTGATAACGGATAGAGTCCGGAAATATAAACGCAGTGAGAACAAGAAAATTTGGCCAGCGTAAATTTTGTGTTCGGTTATAAATACGATTTGAACTTGACGTATAAATTTTTCTGGAACGGCAGTGGTGTATTCTGTCATATGTTTATCGAAATATTTTTTCCACGCAAAAATGTCTTCAAGCCACAACAGTTTTCATATTGATCGCCTTGTCGGAAGAGAAAACTACGCGAGTTGGAAATTTGCCGTGCAAGCATTTTTTGTGCTTGAAGAATTGTGGAGTTGCGTCATTGGTAAAAATACAGACACCAAGAAGGAAACAAAAGCTAAGTCAAAGCTCATATTACTATTAGACCCGATCAACTATGTACACGTGCAGAGCGCAACTACATGCAAGGAAGTCTGGGATAATTAGAGAAGTTTTTTCAAACCTGACTTGTTCAGCTAACTTAAATGATGCCGTCCTTTGGCACCGACGCATGGGACACCTGAATTTTACAGATGTTAGCAAGCTGCTGGAGTGTGCGGAAGGAGTAGATCCATTTCCTGAGAAAAGTAAGAGTCCTATCACATGTACTACCTGTCTCACGGGGAAACAGACCAGACTACCCTTTAATAATACAGGCAAGAGAGCACCGCAACCCTTGCAGCTGATCCACAGCGACTTATGTGGCCCGATGGAACAAGAATCTCTGGGAGGTATGAAATATTTTATTACCTTTGTAGATGACTATACAAGAAAAGTTCATGTTTATTTTTTGAAAAACTTATTGAATGTGCTTGATGTTTTCAAAGATTACAAAAGTAGAGTTGAGAATGAACTCGAAGGCAAATTAAAAGCGATTCGCACAGACAATAGAACTGAGTACTGTAACCAAGGCTTTGAGAGTTTCTTCCGTGGACATGGGATTGACGAGCATCAGACGAGCACTCCGTACTCTCCCCAGATGAACGGTCTTGCAGAACGCATGAACAGGACCCTGGTGGAAAGAGCTAGGTGTATGTTGTATGATGCTGATTTGTCAAAAAAGTTCTGGGCTGAAGCTCTGGCAACAGCTGCTTATGTTGTTAACCTCTGGAATGTCCCTGCACAGCGAATTCCGTGGACCCTAACGCGTCCAAGGTTCTGGCGAAAATAAACTTTCAATCGACTTGCGTTAGGAATTTGTAAAGTTTGTTAGGTTATTTTATTTGTTTCCTAACATGTTATGTACCATAATAAAGTTTATGAAATTACCTATCTTGTGATGTATAGTACTCACATGTGATAATAAAGTTGATAAGGCTTTTCATCGATTGTTTGCAGAATCCATTATTTGACACCGACACCTCTAATTATATTTCGTTCTTACTGGCCAAACACAAAACTTACACTATTTTTCATTTTTCACATCACCACTATTAATTTCTCCAGCGATAAGATGTATTATTTTATTACAAAACACAGTAATTACTTCACAATAAATAAATATTGACAAACATAAAATGTAAGTCTGCGGCCGGTCGCCTGCCCAAAATGGCGACGGGGCTTGGTATTTTATTTATTTGATCTGATTTGGCTGTCTCAATGTCAGTTCCAATCATATCACACGTTTGCCAACTAAACTACTTATAATCTAAGACTACTTCCGGGAACTTTCTGAAACTTGGTGAATATTCAAAAAACGTCGAAGTTTGCAATACTTTCTATGCGCTTATGCAGCGCATAGGACGCTAGCCGCCCAAAAAAGTTATGCGCTTATGTAGCGCATAGGACGTTTGACGGGTTAACAGGTCCCCCACAAAATCGATTGACGGTAGAACTCCCATGGAAATGTGGTCCGGCAAGAAACCTAATTTGTCAAATCTTAGGATTTTTGGCTCCGAGGGCAAAGAAATAGTTCGCGGTGTCGGTTCCATACGCTAGTAATAGTAGTTCGATGGGTACAGTGGAAAGTACGGCATTTTTTAAGGTTATTTAGTCACAATTTCGGCATGCAGTTGCTATGAGCGCAGGCGAGGGACTAAATGAATGAGGTGTTGCCGGACAAACAACTGGTTTGCGGTGTCGGGTCCATATGCTAGTAATTGTAGTTCAATGCCTACTACTAGTAAGTAACTTAATTTCTAAAGTTGAAAAAAACCGCGTGATTGCAAGGTGTTTGCTTAAAATGTCTATGAACCTACTTGACTTGACTATCCGCTCTAAATGACATGTACCTACGCCACAGAGGAAGCAAGGACCAGAGACAAAGATTCATAGAACCATGCCGTCGTAAGTAACCTACTACAAGCATACTGCGCATGTGTGAGTGAGCACTGGCCGCTGTGTCACGTACGCGCCACCACTGGATAAAACCGGTTTACGCTCGTTCGGCCAGTGCCCAAACGGAGGGCCTGCACAAACCATGTCTTATTTTTTGCCACCTACCGTATCGAATTGTTTTATGTATTTATCGAACTGTAAATAGTTATTAAAGTGTTGAAGTGTACGTTTTGAACTTTCAAAATTGTGTACTGTACTGTTTGTATGAATAATAATAGAAACTGAAAAGACATTTCATATTTTAACTATCTCAAGGAGTCTACTAGGTAAGTAAATGAATAACAGACTAGATATATATTTAAAATGTTTAAGTAGGTAGCACAAACCGTGTTATTTAGTAAGGTAATTGTTATTAGTATTATTACCCTACAAATATTTATGTTCCATTCAGTTTTGTTTATTTGCGTTTGAATAAGGTATTACATAAGTTCTTAAATTAATGTAACATGTCATTTTCTTCCTTAATCAACTATATTATATAGCATGCAAATATTTTACTGTAGGTATATTATAACATTACTTTTTAATTCTTAGTGAGAAAGGAATTCCCTCAGTGTATAAAAATTATGCTGCAGTAGCCATGAGAACAGTTTCTGTTTGAAGAGATTTTGTGGGAGATGTTTTAATTCATCAAGCACTTTATTATATATTTTTACGCTCATTGCGTAACAGCTATTTTGGTACCTTGATGTCCGTGGCACATGATCTGGTACTAGTCTATTAGGATATCTTGAATTTCTGGGGTACTTTTGTTTTGCTGTTACAAAACAAGCCAAAGTGCTGTACAAATTTGGCGACCTCAAATATATATAATGATGGTAGCGACAGTAAATGCAGTTTCTTGAATAGTGGCTTACACGAATCTAGCGGAGCGGCTCCAACCATAGCCCTTAAGCATTTCTTTTGTATAATGAAGGCTCGGCTAAATTCCGTTTTTATTTTATACTCTGAATCTTACGTCCGTTATGGTTTTCGTCTAGCTTATGAATGCGTACACTTTGTTTTCTATTTTGTAGATATGTTTGGATCCATTGCAATGCTGGTCCTCTTATACCATATTTCTCTAGTTTATTCAATAATAACTCATGGGATACAAAATCAAATGCCTTTGTCATGTCAAAGAACAAAACCGAAGTATTCTGTTTCAAGTCGTAGCCTTTTGTCAATTTTTGTCAACCAATTCAAGGTTATCTTTAACCTTGAATTGGTTCACAGTTAACAATTTATTGTTAAATGCTGGTAAAACCAAATGTATTAAATTTTCACTTCCAAATGTCAGGCAAGTTGGGACCAGTTTAGTGTTGGACAGCAATACGTTAGAATTAGTAAATGACACGAAGTTCCTTGGAATAACCATTGATAACAAATTGCAGTGGGGACCCCACATAGAAAAATTGGCTGGTAAATTAAGTTCTGCGGCTTACGCTGTTAGGAACATCAGACAAAGCACGGATGTAGCTACATCTAGGCTAGTATATTTTAGTAACTTTCATAGTGTCATGTCCTATGGTATCTTGTTGTGGGGGAAAGCAGCGGATATTCAAACTATTTTTATTTTACAGAAAAGAGCTATTCGAGCAATTTATAATTTAAAACGCACAGACTCCTTAAGACAGCTTTTTAAAGAAATTGACATACTAACTGTAGCTAGTCAATTTATTTTCGAAAATATAATGTATGTACGCAAGAACCTTACAAAATTTCCCAAACTTAGCGATAGCTGTAATGTTAACCTAAGAAATAATCACAGACTACTTGCGCCCCGGTTTAGACTCGCGAAGGTTAGCAATTCTTTCAGGGGTCAATGCATTCTCTACTACAATAAGATACCTCTGGAGATCTTGAAATTGCCATTTGAGCATTTTAAAATCCATGTTAAAGCGACTTTGTCGAAAAAGGGATTTTACAATGTTCAAGATTACTTAAATGATGGGTCTGTATGGGGTTAATCTGGCTCAACACAGACCTTGCTGTTAATAATTTTGTAATTATTTATTCCTACTTATTAATTATGATAATGACTAAACATTATATTTTGTATTAGTTAAGCATAAACAATTTTTAAAAAGAGATATAAAAATCTATCTGTGGGAGTTTCTACGCCCTTCTTCTCCCACAGTGGTCCAATGTAGAGAAGTGGCAAAAATGACGATTGCTATGTATATGTAAATATCTACAGTAATAAAGACTTTTGGAATTTGGAATTTTGAAATTTGAATTTTTGCTACACTTGATACTAAATTAAAAGCTGCTAGGGTTGTAGACTTTATTTTTTGGAAGCATTGTTATTCGGGTCTAATCAAACCTTGTTTGAAGAAATATTCGTTGAGTCTCCTCGCCATTAACTTCTCGAAAATTTTGGAAAATATTGGTATGAGTGTTATTGGTCTGTGGTTCCCAGGTGGGCATTTATCACCTTTTTTGTGAAGTGGCTTAACTATTGATAGCTTCAGTTTATCAGGAAAGGTGCCTGTTGCGAACGATTGGTTAATTATGTGGCTTAGGACCGGACTTAGTAAGTAGCGACAATGTTTTATTACTTGTGTCTTAATTTCTTCGTAGCCTGTTGCATGGGTATTCTTGAGCGTAACAATAATATTCCTAACTTCTAGTTCGTCAATAGGTTTTATGAAAAAACTAGTGCCCTTGTTGTTGGCATTTTTTAAGGATTTATTTTCAATAATGTTTTTGGATTGATTGGTCATGTCAATTAAAAATTTGTTAAAGAAGTTTGCTATTTGCAATGGGTCACTAACTGTTCTGTCATTGTCTTTCATACTCTTTATCTTTTAGATTTTGTGTCACACCTTTTATTATTCCCCACGAGGCTTTGCATATGTTTTTACTTCCTTATACTATTTTACTGTTTTGCACTCGTTGTGCCTGTGATATGCATTTCTTTAGTAGTCTAGTATAAGAATTGTACTCTAGTTTGTTTTGTTCCGTTTTATTACTGTAGTATTTGTATCGTAAATTTCTCTTTGTTTTGCAGCTTATCTTTAAACCTTTAGATATCCATTTATGTTTAGTAAGTGCATTTATTTTTACTTTGGATTAAGGAAAACACAAATCATAAAACAAACCAAACAATTCCTGAAATTTTGCAAACGCTTAATTAGTATCTTGCTGCTCATAGACTTCGCAAAATGATAATTGTGATATTGCGTCTCGGAATTTCCTCATATTGTCGTCACTTATGTCTCTTTTTATCATTTGCCAGATCTTTCGTAAAGTAACTTTTGTTTTTACTTTGAATGTAACCATTTGCGCTGTGTCATGGTCAGATAATGCTAACGGTATTGTTTTACCCTGCGCGTCTTTAATGTTACTGAATATATGGTCTAGACAAGATTGCTATCTTGTTGGCGTTTTTATGAGTGTTCTTCAATTGTGTCCCTCTACTATATCAAATAACTGTATTGTTTGTTTATTGATTTTTAGAGTATTAATATTTATATCTCCTATTACAATTATGTTAGTTTTCCTTTTTTTACTCATTGTAAATAAAAGTATGTTCAATTTCGGAGTTCTAAATGAATACACACAAATGACTATGAGTTTAAAATTTAGGATTTCGATTCCACAGCATTCAAATACATTTGTTATAGCCATTTCTTTAACCCAACTGAGTTCTCTACTTCCGATTTCCTTTTTTGTAAAAATACAGGTCCCCCCCCTTTTTTGTTTCTTGAGAATGAAGTTGCCATTTTATAATTTATTAGTTTGACTAAATCTTCTTGCCCTGCTTGTATAAATGTTTCTGAGAAGCAGATAACGTCTGGTTCCTCTTTAATTTCCTTCATTTCTTGCACTGCCAGTTCGACTAGTTCTTTCTTTGAAATTATACTTTGAATGTTTTGATGCATCACTCTGAATTTTACATCATCGTGATCGTCTTCTAATTTTCAGATATTACTAGATCCGCAATTTGGTGATCGTGTTGCAATGTTTTGAGTTTGATTTTTATTTGTTTCAGTAAAGTAAAACGGTATTGTTCCCTTTTTATGCTTTTCGTTTTGTCTGATATTTTGTTTCGGTTTTGGTGTTTTTGTTATATTTATACTAGTGAAATAATACGGGATTGTGCCTTTTTTGTGAACATTGTTTTGGTTTACTTGTTTGGGACTCTGGGGTTTTGATTTATTTGTGTTGTAGTTAATCATCTTCCAGTTAGCTAATTGAAATTTGATGAGTTCCATGTTCCAAATTCCATGATGAGTAGATGAGATTATAAGTGGGTGACCTCATGTGTCGAACTGTATTAGATACCTAAATATTTCAAAGGCATACCGCCCTAAGAATGAAATAAAAAGATCACTCGGTCAATAAAAGCTCGTAACAGTTTGTTAATTTTATTTTTTTCTCTTTTGCCAACCCTACTAATATAGATATGAATTTTGCAAGCTCCTTAGAACCTTTCTCTCTGTTCCTATGCTATGTTTTGGCATTCTAAATTCAAAATTCAAATATCTTTATTACTGTTGATACATACATAATAACAAAAAAACAATAAAAAATGGATATTAGTAGACAATCTTACACAAATCGAACTAGGCCCATAGTAAGTTCAACTAGGTTTTTGTTATGGGTACTAGACGAAGATATATTTAATAGTGATGAATATCATAGAAAACATCCAAGACTAAGAAACAAAATATTCATGCCCATCATACACAAATATTTGCCCTTGCCGGGATTCGAACCCGCTAGGCAGGGTCACTACCCGCTAGGCTAAAACATACACTTAGCAAACGTCGTATAAGATTTGTCGAAAGTTGTTCAAAATCGTTATTAGAGTACCTCATCTTCGGTATGATACATCTTCCCGGAGCCCGTGTAGTTGGCGCACACAGCTTTGCTTGATCATCGCATGTCGCATTATTTGCATTTTTTTGAAAAATGCCTAACTACTTCAATGCAACAAAATACATAGACACGTATAAACTGACACCGCAAGTCCGCAATAGAAGCGATATTTCATCAGCAGTAACATAAAAATTCGAATTTTATCTAAACGTAGAAGCAAGCAAAAAAGTTTTAAAGCTTGGGAAATAATTATTCACAGTGTGAAGGCCCTCGAATTAAGCTGAAAATTTACGAGGTCGCGCGAATGCAATCAAGATGAAAGCCTCGCCACGCCACAGATGACGAGCGTTAGTCCTACCCCCCACCATCCCGCTGCCACCCGCTGCTACCGATAACAAGACTAGCGGTGACCCACCCGCCATAATACCGATAACCATGCGCTTGTTTAACCAAGATAAAAATAATCAAGTAATCATTTCATAAATATGTTACCGAAACATAATTATTTAGTTAGCCGGTAATAAATTGATAGATGGGGCTTTAACTTACCGTCATGTTGCTTTGTTGAATAAAATCATAATTTGATTCTTTCTTTACGTTAAAATTAGAGTATTTCGATTATACATATGACACAATTTTACCTATAAATTACCTATAAAGTTAAAGATTTTTATATTTGTTTAAGGCGCGATGTTCAAATCCCCAGCAAAAGAGACAGATAACTTTATTTGACATTTCACAGGTACAAATTTTGTCAAATTGCTCAGATAAACTAACAGATGGGATTGAAAAATCGGCATTAAACCGGTTATTTTATTTTCTTCTAAAACGTTTGCGCTGGTCGAGTTTACAGCTTTGGCAGTTTTTTCAGCCATTCATCACCAGTATTGTACTCATTAACTTGGGTTGGTAGCGAATCATATGTTTGACCACTGCATGACGCTTATGTTACCATGAAAAGAGTTTCGTTAATCTGAAGCGAGGCGTGCGGCTGAATATGTAATGATGATCTTTATATAGGTGCCTCTAAAATTATCGGCGAACAGTTTTCCGACCATGAGAATACAATAGACTAGGTGCGAAGCCGCGCCACGGGCAGTTAGAAAACATTAAATTAATGTAATTTATTTTGATTATCAATTCGAGGTCTATGATTTAAAGATTTTATTCAAATTCTATATTTCATAACGCTTTATAATGTCAGACATTTCTTTTATCTAGGTATTTTGATAATTTTTACGCTATTCAATTCAATTTAATTGAATTCAATGTTTATTGCACTAAATTACAATATTTTAACATATGTCAGTAGTTAAATACAATGTCCTAACGTAATTTTACCAAAATTTTATCAAATTATATTCAAATTACATAAAATTCATAGACTTAAGTTAAAATACCATATTCGTAAAATTCGGTCAGTGTCTATGCACACATAAGCTTAAATACTGTTTCAAGGCCTTCAGGAACTGATCACCAGAGAGAAGCTTTATATTTAGCGGTAATTTGTTATAAACGCAGATTGCCATATTGCTGGTACTATTGCTATAAGATGTCGTTCTACAGGGTCTTGTTTTAAGATCATACTTGAATCGATCTCTTAGCCTAGTACCATTACGTTCAGAGCTGATCGGAAACTTTTCCGGAAAACGCATGATTAATTTACACAGCTCGATGATGTAGAGCGCCGTGACGGTATGGATTTTTAATTTAAAAAATAGGCCGCGACAAGTTACTTTATTTTATTTAACACCACGCAAAATGCGAACGCATCTCTTTTGTAAAACGAATTTTTTTTGGATCTCAAAGCCACCACCCTACAGTACCAAGCCGTACAGAAGTCTAGAATGGAAGAAAGCATAGTAAACCTGTAGCTGGGCGTGTGTTGTGGTAATAGTTGACAAACATCTCAATGCATAGCAAAAACTACTTAACTTTGCTTCAAGATTCTCTGTGTGCTTCTTTCAGTTCATGTGCTCATCTGCAAAAATCCCCAAAAACCTGGCATGGTCAACTAGTGAAATAGTTGTATTCTCTATCCTTAGATCTAGTTCAAGTCTGGGGGTATTGTAGTTACGAAAATGTATCATTTTAGTTGTACCAGAATTTGTTTTTAATCCCATAGTTTGTAACCAATGGACAATAGTATTTATGGTTCCGTTTATCTCAGCAGACAGTTGAGTTGTACCATTTATTTCAAATTTAAAGAACGTGAATAGTTACTTTTTGTTATTTTGTCGATACTTCATAATGTAGAATACAAGAAATCTATGACTTAGTCTCAACGTTAATATTCAGCAAACACATTAACTTCACATTTGATTAGCTGTCGTGAAAAAAATAAATACAATACACGAATACAATATAAGAAAACTTGTCTATGCTATGCCGATTCAGGAATGGTACACTCTTTGTATCATTATTAAGGCTGAATAGACTGTAAAGTAAAACGCTGGTTTTGTTAGATTAATTGTATTGAATATTTATAAGGATTTTTCACTATGCAAAAGTTATATTTTTTTAAGAGACCCGAAAACGTCATGGTGACAGCCGTCTTCTTTCTTGTTCGTCCCGCGGGCGCAACCAGGTCGTAACATGTTCCCGGGGTTGAAGAATTTCAGGTGCTGATCGGAAAGGGGCAGAGGTTATTAAATGCCCTCTGAATAGAGCCCTTCTTTGTTAAGATGTCCCCTGCTGACGCCGTCCGGTCCAGGGTAGAGTCGGGTGACCCTTCCTATGAGCCACAGCAGCGGTGGCAGAATGCGATTTCTGAGCAGGACGAGCGCGTTCAGTCTGAGATTGTCGCTCGCTGCTCGCCACTTGGTCTTCTGTTGAGACATAATCATGTGAGAACTACTGACAAAAGTGTTGCTTAAGCTTCTCAACCCTCTCGTAGCGCTGCAGTCGCCTAATGTTATCTTCTGTCAGTTGAAGAGAAGGAACTGATAACTGTGGCTGTCCAATTAGAAAATAAGCTGGGGTAAGGCATGAGAGGTCTGATGGATCAGGTGACAAAGGAGTGAGGGGTCAGTTAAGGTGGTGGTAAGGAGTGGAGTTAAGAATACTTTCTATCTGTGCAAGACAAGTCGACATCTCCTCATAAGTTAAGTTAGCGAGAGACAAAATGCGCTTAAGGTGATGTTTTACCGATTTTACGGCAGACTCCCACAAACCACCAAAATGGGATGTGAAAGGAGGGTTGAATCTGAAATCGATACCTTGATTTGACATACCATCTTGTTTATCGTCTAAATATTGTCTGAAAAATTCATTAATGTCGTTATGGGCTCCGACAAAGGTCCGACGAGATGCTCTGCCCACGACGACTTATGAGGCGATGGAGCTCTGCTTTAAAACAATATTTAGTTAGATCTGAGACAAGCTTCAGATGCAAGGCTTTCACTGAGAAGCATACGAAGATACAAAAGTACGACTTTATCAACCGGTTTCCCCTGCACTTACGGTTGGATATCAGGATTGGCCCCTAGTAGACTATCCCTGTGTGTACGAAATGGCACTGAAGCTGCGTTCAGTCCACAGGTAAATCACCCTTGATAGGCTGGACTGATGTTGCTTTAAATTTCTTGCACCGGACACAGGCGTGGACAGTTCGTCTCTAAAGATTCCTTCCCCCCAGAGTCCAATATGTTTGTCTGATGTGAGATAGTAGCAGTTGTGGCCCTGCGTGCAACAAAACCTTGTGTTAGTTTTCGAAAATGATACGTGTAAGGTGATGTTTGCCACATAGAAGAATGGGGTGCTTGAAATCGAATATATAATTTGAGTTGTTAAGTCTGCCACTCCGACGTAATAGATTCTTTGAATCTGTAAATGGAGACAATGATATAAGACTGTTATTGCTATGTAGAGATTGTCTCGACTTTTGTTTTTAGTTCGTCTGGAAACATCTCTTTGTTGCGCTTTTAAGAACACAGTAGCTTCTGATGTATTTAGTTCTTCAACAGAGAGTATGCCAGAGCGTTTGTCTTTTGAATTGTTTCAATGTTTACTGTTAAGAAAGAATCTCTGTAAGTATGCTTGAATTCCGATAAATTTCTTGAATCATGAAATTTTCAGAATCAACTTTGATATTCTGTTTTATTTGTATGATTGTGTAGTGGTTGTATGCAAGGATACTTCTGGAAGGGATGTAGTTTTGAATAGAATTAGAAACTTGGAATCTGAATTGTGAAGAAAGCTCGGTCCAGACCACCACAGGTCAGATGTGCCGATACCATCGGCTCTAACCCCACGAGATACTAGGTTGACTGGACTTTCTTATGAAGGCAATTTTTTCCATTTTTTACCGGCAGTAGACTCATGAATTTTGCCTACCCTATTGCGTACATAGGTTGTAAGGCGGCTTTGTGATGTTGTGAGCCAGCTAAGTACGAAAGTGGGATAAGACCAATACAAACATGCATTAAAGTTCAGTGTCAGTGATTCTAAAACCTTGTCTTGTCCCCAATAGAGCTCGTCATAACTCTAACCTAGGAATTGTCACCGGTTTTAATGGCGCTACCTAGCTTTTTGAAGCGAGAAATCGAACACTTACTCTTACTCTACTTCATGGTCTACTGTCCTGATATACACACAACACCCATATCCAACAGCCTTTTGTGATGCATCTGTGAAGGTATGTAGGTCTATGGACACGGGTGTATCACCCAGTGTCCAGCGTGGGATGCGAATTGAGTTGACTGACGTGAATGACTTAATGAATGTTTTGAATCTAGATTTGACGTCAATCGATACTTCGTCATCGTCATCTATGTGTTCTGAAAGTGACACTAAGCATTTTGTGGCTAAGCTTGGCGCTGATGACGTGCCATACGTTACCGTATTGAAAGCGTAAGTTGATATAGGGTCTGTCCGATCGAATCTGAATAAGATGTCCTGTAAAGAGCGCTGTGAAGGTTCTATAAGAATAGCTCTGTACATTTACTCTACGTCACTTGTAACGACGTAGTTATGCTGTCTAAATCTCAAGAGAATGTTGAGTAGGTAATTTTGTACGACTGGTCTTATCGTCCGAATGTCGTTGAATGACTTGTCTGATTTTGTAGGGGCAGATGCGTCAAAAACGACCGGTTAGTCGTGAGTGATGTTTCACGAACTATACCATGATGTGGGAGGTAGTAGTTGACGTCATCTTCATTTCATGGACCTTGCTTTGTCTCCGACCTGTGACCTAAAGTAAGACGTTCGAGTCGTCGGTCCATATAAAGAAGCCGCCGCTTTGCCATCGCGTACAAGTCTCCAAGAAATTGGGGCGAGTCTTTTAGTGGAATTCTGGATACAAACCTTCCTTTCTCATCTCGTCGTGTATTATCAGCAAAGCTCTGCTCGCATGCTCGTCTTAGCATGCCTACAAGGTGACGACATTTACTGAGAAAAATACGCCGCAAATCGTGTTAAACAAATAACTATGGTCCTATGGTCGTGGACCCAAAACGACGGTGCTACGTGAAGACAGATAAAGACCCGGCAGACTGCGCTACACGAGGACTATTACCATCGCAAGCTGCATCTTTTGAGCTGTGATGGAGCGGTCCAAAATGGCTGAAATCAACGGAACTATCAGGCATGACAATATTAAAATAACTTAAACGTTTATTACAACGAGTACAGTCGAATGTATAAATAATAACTCCAGCCCATCGAAATCTGCTGTCACCAAGCGCGTTGCGGACTACTTACTCAAACGGCAGCACAGGTCATTGATACGACTAGCTCGGGTTACCGCATGAATACTATGATTTATCATGGCCGTACGATGTAAACAAACATCACGTGGCGAAGTTTTATCATCCGAAGAACTCGACAGAGCCATGACTTACATGATACGACAAGTGCAACGAGAAAGCTGTAGTAAAGAGTTCGAAAACTTGAAGAAAGAGGAACTGTCAAAAGCAGTTTACTAAATTTTTATACCTACACCAACTTCCAATACGAAGCAATTGGAACAAGGCGACGAAAAATATAGAAGATGACGACTTAGTTCTTATAAAAGACAAAAATGTATCATAAGAAAGATGGGCACGTAGAAGAGTGCAAGAAACACATACCGGCCGCGACGGCTACGCCAGAGTTGTCACTTTGAAGGATCAAAACGGGACACTCAAGCGTCCAATACTGAAGTTATCATCATTACTGATAGGTACCTCCATACCTGGGGACAACACTAAGCTGCTATTTTACAATGCTGATGACGATACTATGATATAGGATGCTTCCATCCTCAGCGTTAAATCTATAACGACAAAAGAGGGCTACGAGATGACACCATTCAAGACAGAAGATCCCCTTTATTTCGACGATATTAGGAAGATACCTCAATGACGAATGGAGACTACTATTATACTTTAATTTAACAACTTACTGGGAAGGAGCCAAGAAAGTACAATAACCTGTCAATCATATTGATTACATATTCGAAAAAGACACAGTAAATGAAGTTTGCGGACCCCTCATTGCATAACTAAGACATAAACTTGAAAAATTTGCAGCATACAACTCACTTCTGATGTCACACCATGAAAACAGGGAGAAACAAAGCAACAATGGTCTCGTCCTTAACCTAAAAAAGACCCACTTTCTCCACTTCGACCTATCAGGCCGTCGTCTCGTCCAGCTCAACGTCCACGTGGGCGGAGTGCGGGTCGAGCAGGTGGAAGCTACAACATTCCTAGGCTTCGAGCTAGACCGCGGCCTCACGTGGGGCGCGCACTTGGACCGACTGTGTGCGCGACTGAGTGGCGCGTGTTTCGCACTGCGGCGGCTGGCACGCGCGGCGCGACGTAGTGCAAGCATGCTACTTTGCCACAGTACACTCACTGCTGCAGTACGGGGGAACTGTGGGGCCGCGCAGCGGACAGGGAACGGGCATTTAGGATACAGAAACGAGCCGTGAGAGCCATCGTCCAGGTCCGCCGGGACGTCTCCGCGAAGCACTCGGGATCCTAACGCTGCCGTCCGTCGTCATTCTTCAGGCAGCCATGTATGCGCGTGAAAACCTTGATTCGTTTCGCACGCACCACAACACTCACGGACGTGCGACACGCCACGTTCACAAACTCGCGTCGGTGCCCCGCAAATTGGAAAAGTCATCGAAGATGACTCACGTCATGGGTCCGGCAGTGCATAACCGTCTTCCTGGCCACATAACCGATGCACCCACCCCCATATTTTTAAATCGAGCCTGAAGCGTTGACTTGTCGACCAAGCCATTTGAAGAATTCCTTGACATGTAATTAATTTCGATGAATATTAATTTATTTAAAATTTTAATCTATTACTTAATTGACATAATTTGACTTTAAATTTAATTTAATTTAACGATTGAAATTTTTACTTTTTGTTATGATGTTATTTAATTTAATTATTCTATTGACCTGTAACTTACGTTATTAATAAATGAATTACGAATTAATTATGAAAAAATTATACTTCAATGGTGTAGGAAGTTTAGCAAGGGCACTATTCAGAACATAAGATGAATATCTCGCTGAAAAATATTGTCAAGATATTGTAACCGTGAAGAACAATGATGATTATTTATTTAATTTTTTCAAGAATTACACCATCATAGTAGAAGCAGAAAACGAAGTTTTGAAGAAGAACGAAGAATTCATGAAGAGAAAATTTACAGCTATCAATAACTTTACAAGAGAAGTCAACTTCAATCTAAAAGCATGGAAAGCAACCTTCTCCTGGTGATGTTAATGAATGATATGAACGCAGCAGCATTGATATCCAATCTACTCATCGACAATCTTAAAAGAACTCAAAAGATACTGATGAACGCACTAAACAATGTCTATAAAAGCCACGACACATATCGATTAACACCATCAGAGCTTACCGAACAGCTGAACTTCATCGCTACGAAAATGGCTAAAAGAGGTTGTCTATCGAGAACGTACAAGGAGAATTAAAGAAACTGTATATGCTTTTAAACGTAGAAGCTCGAATTACAACTGATTACCTGCTTTACGAAATTCACATTCCACTCACGAGTGACGATGACTTAACAGCACGCCGTATTATTCCACTACCGATAAACAGTTATGGTGAATAACTGTTATGATGAAAACGTAATCGTCTTTATAACGATTAACTTTAGAAATAATACCAGAGTCAGAGTCAGAGCCATTTTTTTTATTGAATATAAATAAATAAATTATCTTATTCAACGTCAAAATTATACTTACTTATTTATTTAATAACACAGTTAAATGCACAACATTACAGACAATATCCAATTCATTGTACATATACAAATATACAAATTACAAATATACACTTCCATTTAAATCATAATAAATTATAGTATTTTACATGTCAGTTCAAAAAAAAATAAAAAATGTCAATAATAATAATAATAATAATTCAAAGATAAAAATGTCATTGCAGTCATTTGGAATTATACCTTAATTACATAACACAACCCTGTCATACATTCTCCTCGCAGAACCTTCCACATTCTCGCACAATATGCCTCCATGCATCACCAAACAGATCAGTCAGTGGTGCAGCCAACAGAGCGTTGAGACTGTCCCGTGCCCTTACCAGCGGAGACTGCTGGCGCGCCACCATGCGATGCGCGCCGCACGCTAATAGCCGCCGGTACCTGCGCGCGCGTAGATATTTGTCGGGCACGAATAGCGCGCATACGGCATCGACAAGCGCGACACAGTCACTGTCGCCTCGCAACAATCGACACACAGTCAGAAGCTGCTCGGTATTACGTCTAACCTCTAGTGAGTTGTATCCGAGCATACCCAATATGAAAGCGGATGGATAAAGGTAAGGATAGTATCCAAATTTCCTCTTATAAAGGTATCGTAGGAAAGCTTTGTGTACCTTCTCGAGCAAAAGTATGTAAGAGCTTTCGTGCGGATTCCAAACAACTGAGCTAGATTCAAGTTTGGTTCTCACTAGGGCCGTGTATAGAAGCTGGACCACACCCAAATTCCGGAAATCCTTACTATTTCGTATCACGAACCCCAATCTTTTAAAGCATTCCTTGGATAAAGTGCTCATGTGCTCATGGAATGTAAGTTTGGGGTCGAACGTAACACCGAGGTCCTTAATCGAATACACTCGAGTCAAAGACTCCGTACCGAGTGCATACGTCGCGCTTATAGGCTGAGAAGAGCGCGTAAATGACATAACATAACACATGGCATTATTAAATAGGAGTTTGTTGTTCACACTCCACCTAAGAACCGCGTCTAGATCATCCTGCAGCAAACTACAATCATCCTCCGAACTCACGGGAAGTATCAGTTTTAGATCGTCCGCATATAGAAGGCAATTGGCGTATTTCAGCTCTAATTCCAGGTCATTTATCATAATGATAAATAACAACGGACCCAGAATAGACCCTTGGCTGACGCCCGACCGTCTATGGTACGGTTGGGACTCAAAGCAGCCGTGTCGCACATATTGCTGGCGGTTCCTGAGGTATTCAGCGAAGAAATCCAGCAGCCGTGGGGCAAAACCAATGGCACACAACTTCTTCATTAGGACGTCGTTATCGACTCTGTCGAACGCCTTAAGGAAGTCCATGTAGGCGACGTCCACCTGACATCCCATGTCCATGCACTCAGACACAATCTCGACTAGCGTCAGCAAGTTGGTGTTTACTGAGCGGCGACTCCTGAATCCGTGTTGCGAGTCAGTCAGATAAGGCGCAACCTGCGAACTGATTTTGCCATATATGATCGACTCGAACAGTTTTGCCAAAGAATCCAGGATCGCAATAGGCCGATATTGATCAACGGAGGCAGTGTCACTTGTCTTGGGGATAGGACTGACTCGAGAAAGCTTCCAGCTGGTGGGGTACTTACCTTGTTCTAGAGCAAGATTGAATATCCGACCCAAAGGTAAAACCAGCTGATCGCTGTAGGCCTTCAAAAAGTAGGGAGGGACGTTGTCCGGTCCAATTGCGCTCCTTGGCCGTAGTTGCTTCAGTCCTTCCAATATGTCCCTACGGGAGATATGAGAAACTTGTATATAATTAGCAGAGCACGTGCCATCAGAACTATTTACCAGATCCGGATCGAGCACTGGCTCATCAGGGAGGAAAACGTCTGAGAAGTAGTGTGCAAATGCGGCTGCTGCTTCTTCACCATCAAATTCCCGTCCCCGATGCGTGACCCGAGGTTTGAAACCACCCTTCGGTCGTAGGCCACTCACGTGTTTCCAAAATGCGCGCGGGTTATGTCTTATATTGCTTTCTTTAGTACTCATGTGGTTGGCGTAGGCAGTATCTATGCGACACTTGAGGTTGGCTCTCAGCTTGCTGAATGAGTAGTAGTCAGTCGGCCTCTTCCACGTTTTCCAATTACGGTGGAGCTTTGCCTTCGTGGCCAGGTCCCTAATGATATCACCAGTGAACCACACTGGGTATCTCCTAGTAGGCTGGGTTGGTCTGGTCTTCTTCGGGATGGAGTTGTTGAAGACTTCGTAAATGGTATCGTAGAAGCGACCGACTGCCGTCTCAACATCAGTGGCTTCGAGAACACCGTCCCAGGAAACGCTACTCATGAGTTCGTACATGACTGCGTGGTTGCCCTTGGCAAAGTTCCAGTCATTGCGGCCACCAATGTTGCTGGGATCCAAGCGGCCGGATCGCTGGTCGGCGGCCCGCGCACGCAACACGGGCACAATGACGTCGAGAGGCGGGTGGTAGGCGTCAGTGCGTGGCACCAGGCTTCCTGTCACGGAAGCGCGCACAGTTACGTCACGCACGCTCTCCGGCAGCAACACCACATCAAGCACGCCACCATGATCATTCATCACTTCATTCGTCTCATACATGCCACAGACAGATAGAAAATAACAATAATAATTAAGGATGTCAACTGATGCACTATTCATATTAAGATCTCCTAGAATAATTAAGGTACCGGTTATCCGGGCCACATTTTCCTCAGTCTTATCGAACCACTTCATGTACTCGGCATCCTTTTCTTTTTGCGTGATTATTTTCATTTTCTTCTTCTTGCTGGGATCGATGTACAATACACAGACTGTAAGTAGCGTACCATCAACAGTAAGTGTCGCCCAGAGGTCTTCTCCATGTTCCGTTCCCAGATCCCGGCGCCGTCTCAGTGAGATGCCAGGGCGGGTGGCGAGCAGCACGCCTCCGCACCAACCGAGGAATCCAGGAAGGTTTCGGTAGCGGCAACAAGATGAGAGTCCAGCAGCAACAAACTTTGCCGCCAGAACTGTAGACTGGTTTTAATACCGCGGACATTCTGGTATTTTATGTCCAGGTACCTATTGGGGCATGAAGTGCGTGGGTTTGTTTTTGCCTGTTCTGAATATCTCCATGTATTTGCGAAAGGGCAGGAACTCCCTAACACGGACATTCTCGGGCCACACACTTATGGAGAAGCAGGTGTCATGTCACATGTAACTACATGTCATTTTTTTTAAATATATAAAAAAAGAGACTACACCGTTTCGGAAGGTGGGCCTCGGGGTTAAGAGGAAACGGCAAGAAACTCTCCTATACCTTTTTTTTTTAAAAGTGACTTTACAACAGGTACTGGTTTCGGTCTAAGGAAATTCGCCGGCGAGTGATAGACTTGATCCATCGCCCCTCGTCGAATTTCTGTGCGCTGAGATGGTAAGAACCATGCAGTTTTGTCATCTAAGTATTCCTTAATACTATAATAGGACGTTCTTATCAGCTCATTTTTAACATAGTTTTTGAACCTCTTTTCAGGAAGGATCAATGATTTCTGTGGTATTTTATTGTAGAAGCGAATACAGTGCCCCATGAATGATGTGCCTACTTTACTTAGTCTAAATAATGGTAGTGCTAACCTATTTCTATATCTAGTGTTAATTGTATGGCTATCACCTACAATTTTAAATAAAGCCATGTTTTTTCTTACATGCATGATATTCTCGTATATATATTGACAGGTAACCGTAAGTATATTAATTTCTTTGAATTTTTCTCTTAATGATTCTCTAGCATCTTATTGATATATCGCCCTGATCGCCCTTTTTTGTAAGACAAATATCGTATTTATATCTTCTGCTCTCCCCCAGAGCAATATTCCATAGGACATAATACTGTGTAATAACTAAACCAATCTGGCAGTTTCAACATCTGTAAGATATCTGATTTGTCTGACCGCAAAAGCGTCTGAGCTAAGTCTTCGTGCGAGATTAGTTATGTGAGGACCCCATTGAAGTTTCGAATCTATAGTGATTCCGAGAAAGATTGTGTCTTCAACGAGGTCCAATCTTTCAGATCCTATTCTTACACTGCTTTCAACCTAAATGTATCAAATTTTGTTTGCCTAATGTACGACACATTAGGCAAACAAAATTTGATACATTTAGTATTCTTTGAGTTTAATAACAGGTTGTTTACATTGAACCAACTTAACACATGAGAGAGTGTACTATTTGCGTCGTCTAGAATTTCTTCTTGTCTTTTCACCTTGAAAATAATAGATGTGTCATCAGCAAAAAGAACAATCTGAGTCATTTTTTCCACCATATAAGGCAGGTCATTCATGTATACTAAGAAAAGGAACGGACCTAAGATAGAACCCTGGGGTACACCAATATTCATATGGGTTCCAGTGGACATCTGTTTATATCTACTTTTAGTAATCTTTCCATTAAATAAGATTCCATTAATTTTAACGCATTATCTTTGATATCATAGTGTTGGAGTTTGAGAAAAAGAGTTTGATGGTCCACACAGTCAAAGGCCTTGGAAAGATCACAGAAAATACCAACCGCATCCTGTGATCCTTCCCACGCACTGTAAATGTGTTCTATTTGCGCTACTCCGGCGTCTGTTGTTGATCTGCCTTTAGTGAATCCGAACTGTTTTTTGTGGAGTAGCCCTGATGCATTGAAGTGAGAGAGTAGTTGACTCAATATGACCTTTTCAAACACCTTGTTCAACACTGGCAATACAGATACAGGTCTGAAGTTGGCAGGGTCTTGTTTACTACCGGATTTGAAAAGTGGTATTAATCTGCTCATTTTCATGAGGTCAGGAAAAACTCCGTTTGCTATACAACTATTGAATGTGATTGCTATGTATGGTGCAATCACATCGATTACTGATTTAACCACGTTAACCGACATGCCCCATAAATCTTCAGTCTTTTTCATGCTAAGAAGTTTAAATGTTTTAACTATAGTTATAGAGCCTATTGGCTTGAAGTTAAAGCCATCCTTGTTTTAGGGCACATTTTCAAGTAATCTTATAGAAATAGACTTTTCAGAAGAGGATGGTAGTGCTTCTGTTGTTATTATTGATATGATACTGAAGAACTTTTCAAATGCGTTATCAACGTCCTCGTTTGATGAGAGTAATTGGTCGTTAACTTTTAAATTAAAACTAGATTACGGCCGGCAGCGTCGCTGTGCACGTCGTTGCAGGGCTGTCTGGCTCCTGGCACTGGCGCTGGTGTGCAGCGGCAGGCTGCGGCGTCAGTGGCAGCGGCGCACGGGTGAGCTCGGCGGTGACGTCACTCGGGGCGAGCTGCTGGTCGCTCGTCACCATGTGCGCAGTGAGAGGACAGACCCGCGGCTGATGTAAAGGGTCTGTCTCGGGCTCTGCGGCGGCGTCGGTGTCGGCACTGGGTGCGAGCTGCTGACCGCTCGCAGTATACTTGATGCGAGGGCTCGCCGGTTGTGGTGGCGCGCTGAGGCAGGCCCGCGGCTGATGTAAATCAACCTCGGACTCCGCTGGCGGCTTATCCCCGGTGTCCAGTGTGACGATGGTGAGCTCTTTGGTGGGCGCGGTGGTGTTTTGCTGAGACTCACATATCTGGCAGTTTTCATGGATGCATTGCTGTGTCTGTTGCGACAACTTGAGTACTCTCCGTAGATTAGTATTGCTGTCCAGTATTATTTTGTTAAGTTCCACGATTTGTTTTTTTTTTCTGTCCATGAATACTTGGTAACTACATCTTGAAGTTCTATCTCCAGTCGCGATATTTTCAATTCTAAATCAGTTACTGTATTCTGATATTCCTCTGTCATTTCCTGTAGCAGTCTTGCTGAATCTTCAAATTTCTTATTTTCCGGTGTAGGGCAAATGTTAAGGATCTTCTGGATCCGTTTCTGTGCCTTAATGATAGCTTTATTTATTTTCCTCAATTTTTTTATGTATTTTCTTGTTTTTAGTAGTGGTGTCGATTTCTGATCAGAGGTTAAGGCGATGATGATCGGGTTTGGCTGTTGAACTGCAGAGTTCTGATTTGTTAGCTCTGAAGGCTAGACTCATAAGTACGGTAGCACTGATCGAGGGAGTCTAACAGATTTCTGAACTTGTCTCTTTCTGCGCTGACATCGATAAAATCATTGTGCAGCTGGGCCAATTGACTTTTAAGAGTTTGGTTTGAGTTCAGGATTTTCTCAATCTCCAGCTCACTATCAGCTCTCTCTTGCTCATATTTAGCATTGAGTTCTCTGGATGCTAATAGATCTTGAACAGCGTTGTGCTGCTGCAGCGTGATTTTAGCTCTCCGTGTGGTTATATCGACTCCATGCTGGAACGTAGAAATGGTATGCAACAGTTTTTTTATATATATATTTTTTTTGTTTTTTTTAGGAAAATTTGTAAGCTGAGAGTATGGTTACCCTACTGCCTATTAGCCAGTTTGTATTGGTTAATTTAATGACAAGTGTAAAATAATATACATAAGTTGATGTAATGCGATGGGAATTGCAACAGTACTACTATTAACAATAACACTATATTAGTAACAATACTACTATTTAGTAGGTAATCTAATATTTGAAAGGTCTTATTGTCTGAGGTATTTCTATAGAAAAGAAGTAAATGTTCCTCAATTTATATGACAGATCTTTTAAATAAATTAAGACACAAATGTTTAGGTGCAATGCAATGCCTTCTCTCTATATACTCGAGTATAAACACAAGCAAGACATTGAGTTCCCAGCTTACTATATAAGTACTGGCCTGATGTATACTTACAATTTACCTAAATTTATACTACAGAACATTTACATAAACAATAGCAGTCTTACTTACAAAAAATATCTAATTTATGTTTGTGCATCTGTTTGAGCAAAATCCTCTTTAAACCTTAATGAGCGTTTTATGTTTTTGTGATTAATAAAAGTACAGCAAGTCAGTTTCAATCTAAAACTCTGTTGTATATTATTTTATTCCTTTAGGGTCTGTGGATGTCCACTGAAGGATGAGAATCCAAAACCGTAAACTTAATTAAAAAATAAAATAAATGGTATAGTGATGTGTCAAAATTTACTATGCTCAAACGAAAAAAAATAATAAAACAACCAACATTAATTCTCAGATAAACGCAACTCTTTGCTTGGATTGACAACTGACTGACGTTTGCTTTTGGCCTTTGGTGTACAACAAAGAGAATATAATGTGTGATATTGCCTAAGGTTTTTATTGAAGCTAACATACAGATTTTATTTTATAAATCACAATCTTATGAGAATGGGTTGTAAGACTGTTTCAGCTCCATATTATGAGTGTTTTAGAGAAATTGAATCTGTATAAATGACACTGTAAACCTATACTGAAGTACAATTTGTTATTTATTAGAAGAAAATAGATGCTGGACTTGTTTTTCTGTTAGAGCTGCTACCATCCAGTTATGTCCCGGAGACCTATCTCATCACACCAACATTTCCTGGGTGGGAAAAATGGGAGAGGACATTGGCCTTTGAGTGGGATGTTATGGGCTCGTTCTACATGGTAAATTGTATGAAATTGTCAACTAGTCCGAAAACTGTTTCTAATGTGGTAGGTATTCAAGTTAATTTTTCAACTAGAATGCGAGTCTCATTTCAATTATTGCTAGAAACTGTACTACTATTGTACTACTGGTAGGTAATTATATGGTAGCGTTATTTTATTAGTTAGATAAAACAAAGAACTCAGCTGGATATGTATGGTATTCCGTTCCCGCATTCAAATTCATCGGCAGTTGACAGTTAGAGTGGCTTCAGTGGCAGGAGCAATCTTCTGGTTGTAGTGTGCAGCTCAAAACATTGTTCACAGTTTTAACTATTCTAACAAGTAATTACACTTATATTTAGTTAGTATTATAACACTAATTAGATTAATATTTTTTTTTTATCAGCTATCGTTTCATGAACAGCTGACCGCCCGGAGGGTGCGGTCCGAAAAAACCTACCTACGTCAGCATGGTAGAAGGATATCTACAACAATGTGCCATGATCGACGAAGGCAACTTTATCTGCACTAAAATTCAGCACTGATTTCTCAAGATGTGGTTACTTTTATTTTTGAGATCGCATTATCTTATTTTAATTTTATTTACTTTACGTTTTTTTGGGTTGGGTATACAAGCATAACTTGACATTTTACTAACGAATTTATTTTCCAAATATTTTTATTTGTAACGTTTGTTCTTTTTGTTGTTGGAGCATGTACGCTTCACATTTGAGCGCGGCCTCACGTGCGTTCTACTTAATTGTTAATTGTTAAACGTCAGCTATGTTATTTCCTTAGATAGTTTAGGTAATCGATCTAATTAGGCAATTAGTTAGAATATAATCAGCTCTCTACGTATCCACAACTTTCGGGAAATTAGTCTGCATAATCTCCCATTTACCTTTTACGTTGGAATATATTTTGATTGGACTTCTCCTCTTTTACTTTACAACAACAACGGGAAACCATCTCACGACACACAGTACAGGGTGGTCCATACAGGAGGTAATGTCCTATTTAAGAAGTCGTGGTAACAAATCTGTGATATATTAAGATGACATCCTCTGTATATGGAATAATTATGAAGATTGCTTAAATTATGTAAATAAGACAGTTTGTAATCAACCATGAAAAGAAAACCTTGGAGCCTCAAAAATCTTGTATTTTTTTAGGTTTTGTTAGGAACACAAGTTGTCTGTCCATCTATTTACCTTGGATATGCATTGCAATATGGATAAGCATTGCAATATCGCTTAAATTATTGAAAAGTTCTCATCCCTTCCAAGATTCTCCATAACAAATTTTGCCCAGCTGATCGGTGTTCTTATCGCAGCCTGCCTTGGTGTCAAATATGGCTGGTTATCCTCCACAAAAACAAGCGACAAAAGTACATTAAACTGCAAAAATATAATGGTAACTATGAAGCAAAAATATATCCAAATAATATTTTAGAAGACAGACTGGTGGAGTTCTAACATTTACAACATACTATGAGGTTAGATAGTGTTATCTTGTTTATTTATTTGTATTACAATATAAATTACAATAATAATGAATCAATGTTCAGAATCCGTCAACTGCTTTGTCAAAAACATAAATATGTAATATTTGACACACACTAAGAAAATAAAGAGCCGCGGACCATATCAGATGCTAAGGTCCCCATCACGCTGGCAATGTTTCCGCGCTGCACTGCGAGGGAGGTCCTCTGCATATTGTAGGACCTGGAGCGGCGGTCATAGCCACGGTCCCTCAGTTGGCTTCCTATTTCCCTAATGAATGCCTTGCTCTGCACTCCTGAAACTTCGCTGGTTTCTATGACAAGCAGGACGAATATATATTGGCCCAAAAGCACAGAGTATTTTGGGTCTTCATCCTCGCTGCCTCTTCCGCTGCGGCCCCCGGGATGGACAGGGTCGATGCCAGATGGGAGAGGGCGAATGTGCAGACACACGTCGCATCCTCTCCCACGGAATAAAGGGCAGGCCATCCGGGCGTTTCCCATCGGTACGACACAGACCCGCGGGCTCCAATACACAAGGTATATTGGCTGTTACAAGAGCCCACTTGACGATGTCATTGATAGAGGAGTGCCGAGAAAGACTTCCCGCGCTTTGATCGCAGTGCGGACCGTGCTGACCCCGAACGCGGATTCACCGCCAGCGTGATGGAGACCTTTGCATCTGGTATGGCCCGGGGCGCTTTATTTTCTTAGTGTGTTTATGTGTGTGAAATTTTACTTTGAGGTAAATTTGAAATTTACACTTCCACACCTCGTTTCATAGTCGCAAGCTATGGAAGAGCTTTACATCCATCTAAATTTTTTACTAAAATTGCACTTATTAAATTCTGATTGGCTGAGCTGTGAATTTTATAATTCTTTGTTACTCTTATTGATAAGCTATTTTCGGGAGAACTCCACCATGAAGGCGTAACCGGAGAGAGATGCACTGCTGATTCTTGTGAAAAGGCGTTGCTGAGAATTTCGGTGACTTGCTAACTCCACCTATTGACTCGTGAGTTGAAGATTTATTTTTGTTGCTAATATTTGATTCGGGGGCCTACCACGCCAAAGTCAGACCTGTTACCGAATGTACCAACGGCTTAGTGGAGACGGCGCGTGAATTCATACATCACATTCTTCTGTTTTTACATTATGCAGCTTGTGCCGTTTGACGTAGCAGCTACCCCCTATTCCATCTATCCCTATATTTTTCCTTTCTTCCCCACCGGTTGGGATATACGGAAATAATTTTTCCACCTATCCCTCCTGGCACCCGCTTGTAGGGATAGGCGGAATTTCTTCCATCTTTCTCTACTAAGTGAACCCCCTCCGCCTGCCTCGGGAAATAATTATATTAGAAAGGGGTCGGGGAAAAGTATGTCTTTACGATGGATACCAATATCATTGGAAAAAAAACTACAAAAACGGAGAATATTGGAAGTGTGCGAAGACCAAAAGCACAAAATGTGTCGGATCAATAACAATCAAAGTAATCTATAATTGACTTCGTTTTGTCGTATTCTGTTATAATTTTTTTATTATTTCTATTATTTGTCTGCTTGACTTCAGTTCCATTAAAGTAATATTAACTTTTTGTTATAGGAGCAATCTATTTTAAAAGAAGTGCCTCATTCGTCATGGTGTTTCAAAGACGTAGCCAAGAATGAAATTGACATGCGCCTATGCAATTGCAAAAAAGAAATTGCTGCAAACCTTGACATTCCGATTCCGGCAATATTCGAAAATGTCGTCACGGGGATCGAAAATGATGGGTTAGACTTGGTGGGCAATATTCCGCAATTCCAAAGTGTTAAATCAGGAATGTATAAATACAGAAACAAAACTGCAGGAACACGCAAAATATTTTTCAGCAATTTGGAAGAATTAGAAATACCACCTGAATATTACGAATTCCTGATTGCGGATTACAATCACAATGGTGTACGCGAAAAAATAAATTGCTGCAAACCTTGATATTCCGATTCCGGCAATATTCGAAAATGTCGTCACGGGGATCGAAAATGATGGGTTAGACTTGGTGGGCAATACTCCGCAATTCCAAAGTGTTAAATCAGGAATGTATAACTACAGAAACAAAACTGCAGGAATACGCAAAATGTTTTTCAACAATTTGGAAGAATTAGAAATACCACCTGAATATTACGAATTCCTGATTGCGGATTACAATCACAATGGTGTACGAATAATTATATTTGGGAGTGAGTGGGTGAAACCTGTTCTGGCAGAGGTTTTTTTTTCTAGATGGAACGTTTAAAATATGCCCAAAACCATTTACCCAATTGGTAACATTGCATTGCGATCTTGGAAGTTCTACGGAGTCAACAGTTATAATTCCGACGGTATATGCTTTATTGCCGGATAAGAAAACAAAAACATATAAAACCATGTTTCAACTTCTTAAATCTGCTATCCCAAAATGGGATCCCACTTACATGATGGTAGATTTCGAACAAGCTATTGCCAAGGCTATGCGGTCCGTATTTCCAGGCGTCACAATAGGCGGTTGCTATCATCATTTTACGAAAGCCATATGAAAAAAGGGCAGGCAGCAAAAATTAACCAAAACTAGAGAAATGCGACGCATATTATCATTATCAGCAGGATTACCATTGCTGCCCTTTCACAAAATTAAAGAAGGGTGGTCGTACATTGAATCACAAATAATGAATAAACTAAAAATGACAGAATTCCAAAGTTATTTCACAAATTTTTGGCTGAAATATGACCATTTCATAGCACGGTAGTGTGTATTCAGATTGAAACATAGAACTAATAACTACGCACAAGCATGGCATTTTCAAATAAATGATAAAAACAATAGAAAAATTAGTTAATATTGCGTTTTGAAAAAAATATACAAAAACTCTGTTGTCAATAAAAACACTTTTAAGGCAATATCCAAAGAAGATAACGCACCTAAAAAGAGACCAATACAATAAATTGACAAGAAATAGAATAAAATGACCGAAGGTCTTATGTTAAGTTACACACTTAACTACACTTAGGGTGTAGATTCTACTTAATATAAACCTAACTACACTTAAGGTGTAGGCTATGCACCTTAAAAAACTTAAATTATAACACCCTATGATCCCATCATACAATTATTCGCGGCTTAACACTAACCTACCTAACGCTAGAAAACTCTCTATTACAATACGTAGGCAAACAGCTTAATCTAGCTAAGATTTAGCTTCTCGAATGGTTATCATTCGATAAACTTTCTGACAAAAAAACTAGCAAAAAACTTATCAGACAACTATAATATCTCCGTTCTTAAAATTAACACAACTCCATCTTTGCTTAAAAAATTCATTTTTCCACCGAATGGAAATATTTAAAAAATTAACGCAGGCAAAGATCAAAGAAAAAAAATTATCATTTTCAAAATAGGAAACGTCAACCATATTAACAGGATTAATCTATAGAACCGTATTACTAAGCCACAGCCTAAGAATGAGTTCATTAAAATTCGTTCCAATAATACGATGAAATCACCTAGCTTTAAAACCGATACTACAACTTACAAACATCTTAACTAATCATTGGAATTCAGTAAACTATCTTTTAATATTAACAGTTTAAGATAATCGCCGTGAGTTGCAACCAATTACCCAAGTTAAAACACTACAAAGAATCTCGAATGTGTATCGAATACCCGAGTTATCCCACATCAGAAATTACTTTCATTGAGAAACATTCGTTACCAACTTTATGAACAACCCTTACTCTCCCCTTACCAAATCATCCCAACCCTGTACTTTAAGAACGCAGGAACCAAAACAGAACCCTATGACGAATAGCTATTGCCTCGTCATACTGCTCTCAAAGATAAAACCAGGCGATCGGTTCAAACAATTATTCGAACTGTCGTTTATAAAAGTTTCTCATATAAAGGTAATCTACCACGGAAATCTAGTATGTTACAGATATTTCTTGGATCTTTGGTGAACGGTCCTCATCAAACATCATAGTTCAGCAACAACATGAAAAGAAACATCGGTTAATAAACAATTCATAACAATACCGCATACATAAACCACAAACCATCAACCGGGATAAAATTATATTACTCCTAATGTATAATTATTTAATATCAGACGAACTCCTCAACGCAGCACAAAGCGTTTTAAACTATTTGTGTTAACAATTACGCCCCGTGACCGTGAGTTCAGACGACGAATCAGCACATTAGACCTCCCAAGGATCTCAATGACCTTGTATGGTCCTTGATACAGACGTGCCATCTTCATACATCTTCCCGTTATCCGCCTTGGTACGTATAACAAAACTAAGTCATTCACCCGGAACGATCTGGGTTTTGATCTCATATCGTAGTACCATTTTTGTACACGCTGTGCGTTCACAATATTCCCAAACGCCTTAGTCAGCTGCCTACCCATACGATTTACCCTTTCATCTATCGTTTCGTCTAAACCAACTGCGTTTAATCCTAATGATCGATCCACCACTGAGCACTGTTCTCTACCAAATAAAATATTATACGGCGACACTTTCGTTGACGCCTGCACGCTAGTGTTATACGCATGTACTACCAAAGGTAAAACTGAGCACCATTGCCTTTGATTACTACCTAAATATTTTGATAACATCGAAGTTAACGTTCTATTCATTCGTTCTACCAAACCGTTACTCTGTGGGTGAAACGAACTTGTATGTGTCATTTTAGCCCCAAACTGCTCTACCGTTTCTTTTACGATTCCCGCCGTAAAAACTGTACCTCTATCTGAAATAATTTCCCTAATCGGCCCGAACCTACAGAAAACTTCCTCAATTAACAACCGCACTACATCTTCCGATGTAACCCTAGGTAACGCCTTACATATCGCAAACCGCGACGCATACTCTACCGCGACTATAATAAAACGGTTATCTCTCGACGAACGTGGAAAAGCTCCTAATACGTCGATTCCTACCTTCTCAAAAATATCCGAGACCCTAATCGGCATCAAATCTGCTACGCTTTTAACTAATTTCCTTTCTTGACACGGCACGCACGAAGCTATATAACGCTCTATCTCCTTATCGGCTTTCGGCATGAAATATTTCGACCGAAACCTCTTCAACGTCTTTGCGAGACCCAAATGACCTCCTGTCCACGCCTCATCATGTAATTCGTTCATTACATTTTGAAACAAAGACCTAGGCAATACTAATACCTCCCTAATTTCTCCATCTCAAACAAAAACCGCTACGCCACGCTTCCGGACGTTCGCTCAACCGCGTTAACCATCTACTACAAAATGAATCACTCTTGATCCACCTGTAACGACTCTACATTAATACTAAAAACTTCCAAACCATCATCATCAGGTTCAGAACGAGAAGAAGACTGAGGTCCTTCTGTTTCCCGTTTCCCTTCTTCCATTAGCGGATTCCTACTCAAAAAATCTGCCACTACATTGCTTTTCCCCGAGCAATGAACTATCTCGAAATCCCATTCTTGTATCTCTAACGCCCATCGCGCTAACCTACCAGACATAACTTTTTTCGACTGTAACCAACATAACGCGCTATGGTCTGTAACAACCTGAAAATACGATCCTTAAAGATAATGCCCATAGTGCCTTAACGCCCATACTTACCCCAGACACTCTTTCTCCGTCGTACTATATTTTTTCTTCGCATCCGTTAACTTCCTAGACGCATAGGCAACCGGACTCATTTTTTCAACGCCCTGCATCAACACTGCACCTAACGCCTCGTTAGACGCATCCACATAAACTCTCGTAGTAACCGACTTATCCCCCGAATAATAGGAAAGTATTGGCGCACTACACATAACCTTCTTAATATAATCGAACGAATTCTGCAATTCTTCATTCCATTGAAACTTTACCCCCTTTTTCAATAATTTAGTGAGAGGTAACGATATTCTCGCAAAATTCGATACAAATTTTCTATAATAAGAAAATAAACCTAATAATTGTTTCACATCCTTCGTAGATGTGGGAGTTGGAACTTGTTGCATAGCCTTCAGCTTTTTCTCACTAGGTTTTACTCCTTCATTCGAGATTAGATAACCTAGCGAGATTCCGAGATTGAGATAATCTCGCAAAAACCGAATTTACATTTGGATGGCTTGAAGGTCAAGTTCGCTTCACTAAACCGCCTAAAAACTTTCTGCAACGTATCGGTAAACTCCACGAACGTTCTACCATACACAATTACATTGTCTACGTAAACCACAACCCCTTTAAATCTGCTCTATCCATCATCCGTTGGAAAACCGCTTGACTCGTTGCCAAACCGAACGGAACAACATTAAATTCATAAAGACCCGTGGTCGTGACGAAAGCCGTTTTATGCCTACCTTCCGTAATAACCGTCTGCCAAAAACCTGAATTGAGATCTAAATCCGCAAAATACTTGGCCCCGGCCAAACTATCGACAATGTCTTCTATCCGCGGAATAGGATAACTATCCCTACAAATTTTCTTATTTAATTTCCGATAATCTACACAAAACCTCCATGAATCATCGGGCTTTTTAATTAACACAACGGGCGCAGCATAAGAACTAGTGGATTCCCTAATTACACCTAGTTTCAACATCTCCGCGACCTGCTCCTCAATAATTTCTCGTTGCACCGGCGAAACGCGATACGGGTGACAATGAACCGGCTCTTCATCATAAGTCTTAATATCGACCGACACTATCTCTGACCTACTTAACTGGTCAGTTGAAAATGCAAATCTATCCGCATTCCTATCCAACAACGCCAATAATACCTGCTTATCATTCCTACATAAATCCTCATTTACGATAAACCGTTTATCTTCTACCCCAAACGCAAATTCCCACGAATCCGATAACCCCGAGAAATAAACGTAATCGCCCTTTCTTAACTCCTGAAAGTCGATAAATCTATGACGTCACGATCCTCGATAACCGTGGTTTCCCCGAAGTTCACTTGTTTCCTTCTAGAACCGTCTAGAAAGTCCGACCCTATCTTTTGTTTTGAAAGAATACCTACGCGCATGAAATTTCGTTTTACCGGTGTCGTGTTTTGTTTCGTATGGAAATTATTGAAAAACGGTTTTTTTTCCCTGGAAAAAACACATACACGAATGAACAGTAATCAATATTCATACCGTTTTCTATTAAAAAATCCAGCCCTAAAATAATGCTACAATTTAAATCAGTTATTACTAAAAATTCCTGTGAAAAGTTAAAATTGTCCAAACTAAAATCTATAACACATTTCCCTACAATTTGCAACAAACTTCCATTTACCGCCTTAACCCGTCTCTTCTCTTCTTGCATACATCTCGCACCCACTTGATCTGCAACGGCTGGGCTGATGCATGAAGCCGTAGCGCGTGTATCTAAAAGAGCTACCACGTTTACATTAGAAGAATTCAATAAAACGAATGGTCTGACCTGCTGATCCGCCTCGACTGCGACGATCTTCCCCATTGGTCGATTCGCCTCCGTGCTACGCTGCTGAGCTCGTCTGAGGCCCTGATTCCACAGGTTAGCCTGGTCACCGCTATCGGCCTCCAGCGACGACGCATTGTAAAATCCGCTTGCGTACGACGCAAATTACAATTATTAGTACTAGCTCTAATATGTGGTTCCTGACCACTGTCTCCCCCCCCTCTATTGCTATGGGCCAAGTTCGGTCCAAAAGTTGCCGGGTTCCTAAACAGATTTACATTATCATCACTTCCCGGACTTAATTTCTCCATCTGTACCATTACTGCCCTTAGCGCCTTCTTATCTACAAAATGGCTCAACATTAATTTATTTCTAAGATGGTTTTGCAATCCTCTTAAAAATTGCGTTATAAAAATGACATCTTTGGTAACTCTAGCCTTCCTCGCTAGGTCCCCTAAGTAATGGAAGTAGTCCAACAAACTTCTTTTCTCTTGCTTGGCATTGTAAAACTTCTCTGCAAAGTCTGTGCTTCCAAATTCCTCATTAAATTTATCCACCACCTCTTCAAATGTCTTGGCACTGCCCCTAATTTCAATAAAAAAATATAAGGCTCCAACTTTTAAATACGAAGGAAATAATAATTTTAATTCCTCCGACGATATAAATTTCTTCCTCGATGCAGCATCTCTGAAGTCTTCTAAAAAGTCTTCAAAGGACTCCTGAGGATTCCCCGAAAAACAAGTTGACAAATCCTCCATCATAATTAAATTTTCCACAAAATGTCCGCTGCAATAAAAATCTTCCCACAATATTTTTCTATTCAAATCTTCGCTCGCTTGGCAGGTCGAGGTAATTCCTAAATTAAAAACTTAAGTACAGAAATATACTTCCTTTCAATGTAGTTTCGATCCTTCCTCGATTCTTCAAGGTCTGGATCGACGATCACTATCTTCTTCTATTACGTCACTTCTTATGACGTCACCTCTTATTCCTTATGAAGCGGTCTTCTTATATCTCCGGTTCGTTCGGCGCCTCCGCCAATGTGATGTCTTATCACTTCTTTGAGACTACCTATGCTTGAACTTGACTTGTGTTTTTATTTATCATGTATGGTTACAATTTGTATAAAAGGGATCAATCTGGCTCGATAGCCATTACGCTAATCCTAACTATATAATTTAGCTTAGTCGCTGGCCGACGCCTAAGGTGAAGTGTGTCACATTGACTTTTCACATCCAAGCCTCTTCCTTTTTTTCATTACAAATTACGTAACAGTGTCACCAGTGTCAGTGTTAAGTGAACACCCACTCTAAAGAGGCCCGTATACAATATAATCGCATAGACAAATATCGAACCTTACACCACTAAAAAAAACTACGGACGATATTAATGAACATTTAAACGATAAAAAAACAAATACTTGCACTCTTTATTGATTTTTCACGTGCCTTTGATACTGTAGTGCTCCTAGCACTCCTAGGGATCCTATCACTATATGATGTAGTGCTTAATTGATAATTATAAAGATGAAGACGTTGGTTTGCGTTTGTGGTTGTTTTTATTTGGTTTAGATTATTCACACTTTTTAAAAAAGGGATCCACAACTGGCTCGATAGCCATTACTCTAATCCTCACTATAATTTAGCTCAGTCACTGGCCGAAGCCTACGGTGAAGTGTGTCACATTGACTTCTCACAACCAAGCCTTTTTCCTTTTAAAACTACAATAAGTAACAGTGTCAAAGTGACACCCACTCTAAAGAGGCCCGTATACAATATACAACCTACCTTACAATCATTCCCCCCTCCCTTCAAAAAAAAAAAACCAACGGTTTTTTTTCCAAAGTGGCAACCCTAACTCAAAGTCTAAAATCTAAAATGACAACCCTATCTCAAAGTCTAAAATCTAAAAAACATTAAATGTTAACTTTAAGCTAGTTTGCTATGCATGAAATCTAAAAGACAGTAAATATGCCGCAAGCATAAATTTAAATAACATCAAGTACCCTAATCCTTATATGTCCTACCATCCCATTTAACCTACTCAATTAAACATTAAATAACAAAACCAAACTACACTTAAGGTGTAGGCTATGCACCTGAAAAACTTAAATTATAACACCCTATGATCCCATCATACAATTATTCGCGGCTTAACACTAACCTACCTAACGCTAGAAAAATCTCAATTACAATACGAAGGCAAACAGCTGAATCTAGCAAAGATTTAGCTTCTCGAATAGTTATCATTCGACAAACATTCTGACAATAAAAACTAGCGAAAAACTTATCAGACAACCATAATACCTCCGTTCCTAAAATTAAATTAACTCGATCTTTGCATATAACAATTGTGAACACATTGTAAACTCTTTCCACCGAATGGAAATATTTCAAAAATTAACGCAGGCAAAGATCAAAGAAAAAAAATTATCATTTTCAAATATAGGAAACGTCAACCATATTAACGGGATTAATCTATAGAAACGTATTACTAAGCCACAGCCTAAGAATGAGTTCATTAAAATTCGTTCCAATAATACGATGAAATCAACTAGCTTTAAAACCGATACTACTACGTACATAAACCTCAACTAATCCATTGGAATTCAGTAAACTATCTTTTACTATTAACAGTTTAAGATAATCGCCGTGAGTTGCAACCAATTACCCAAGTAAAGACACTACAAAGAATCTCGATTGTGTATCGAATACCCGAGTTATCCCACATCAGAAATTACTTTCATTGAGAAACCTTCGTTACCAACTTCGTTATACAACCCATAGTCTCCCCTTACCAAATCATCCCAACTCTATACTTTAAGAACGTGGGAACCAAAACAGAACCCTATGACGAATAGCTATTGCCTCGTCATACTGCCCTCAAAGATAAAACCAGGCGATCGGTTCAAACAATTTTTCGAACTGTCGTTTATAAAAGTTTCTCATTTAAAGGTAATCTGCCACGGAAATCTAGTATGTTACAGATATTTCTTGGGTCTTTGGTGTACGGTCCTCATCAGACATCATAGTTCAGCAACAACATGAAAAGAAACACCGGTTAATAAACAATTCATAACGCTACCGCATACACAAACCATAAACCATCAACCGGGATAAAATTGTATTATACTCCTAATGTATAATTATTTAATATCCTAATGTTCCTATCCTAATCCTATAATTATTTAATGTCCTAATGTATAATTATTTAATATCAGACGAATTCCTCATTAAACTTATTCACCACCTTGTCAAATGTCTGGGCACTGCCCCTAATTTCCCTAAAAAATATAAGGCTCCACCTTTTATATACGAAGGAAATAATAATTTTAATTCCTCCGACGATATAAATCTCTTCCTCGATGCAGCATCTCTGAAGTCTTCTAGAAAGTCTTCAAAGGACTCCTGAGGACTCCCCGAAAAACAAGTTGACAACTCCTCCATCATGAAATAATTTCATAAATTTTTTCACAAAATGTCCGCCGCTATAAAACAATCTTCCCACAACATTTTTCTATTTGATTCTTCACTCGCTTGGCAGGTCGAGGTAATTCCTAAATAAAAAAGTTAAGTACAGAAATATACTTCCCAATGCACATTCGATCCTTCCTCGATTCAGTAAGGTCTGGATCGACGATCACTATCCTCTTCTATTACGCCACTTTTTATGACGTCACCTTCCTTCCTCCTGAAACAGTCTTCTTATTTCTCCGGCCCGTTCGGGGCCTCCACCAATTTAGTGCTCCTAGCTCTCCTATGGATCCTATCACTATATGATGTAGTGCTTAATTGATAATTATAAAGATGAAGACGTTGGTTTGCGTTTGTGGTTGTTTTTATTTGGTTTAGTTTATTCACACTTTTTATAAAAGGGATCCACAACTGGCTCGATAGCCATTACTCTAATCCTCACTATAATTTAGCTCAGTCACTGGCCGAAGCCTACGGTGAAGTGTGTCACATTGATTTCTCACAACCAAGCCTCTTTCTTTTTTTTAAAAAATACAATAAGTAACAGTGTCCAAGTGACACCCATTCTAAAGAGGCCCGTATACAATATACAACCTACCTTACAATCCACTCGATCATGCTAAACTCATACTCAAACTGGACTCTTGTGGTATAAGAGGTCCTGTCAAGCAATGGTGCATAAACTACCTCCAAAACGAAAGTACAAAGTCAAAATCGGCAACGAACTCAGTGATGACCTCCCGATAAGCCTGTGCCTTGCCCAAGGATCGGTCCTGGGCCCACTACACTTCCTCACTTAAGACAACGACATGAGCTACCCGATGAATTACTGCACTACCTATCAGTTTGCAGATGATACATGCCTAATTATAGCCGACAAAGACGTGACCGTCGCTTAAAACAAACTACAAGCAGACTTTAACAGCTTGTCGAAATGGTGTCATGATGACAAGTCAACTCAACGCCCAGAAGAGCAAACTACTTCACATCAAATAACCCTACTGCAAAGACAAAACTCAGGTTGGTATTGTTGCTCATTCCCACGCCTGCATGCACAGTGGGTGTGAAAACGGAAATTGCGACTGCGGTCCAATAGAAATCGTGGACACTCATGTATATCTGGGTCTGGTAATTGACAACAGGCTCAACTGGAGTCCACATGTTTGTGGTAAGCTGAGGTCACTCCTGGCAACTTTTTGGATAGTAAGGAACCGTATACCATAACACATCCGACTCATGGTGTACAAAGCACTAGGCGATTCCATAATTACGTACGGCTTGTTCAGTTACGGCCGTACATATAATACGTACCTGTGTTCCATACTAAAGCTACAGACCAGGCTGCTGAAACTAATTGTATCACCGAAAATAAAAACCAATTTAACAACGATGATAACCAAGTTCACTATTGCCTACTTAAAGAATAATTCTTCAATAAAAGTGATCGTCGATAAATCAACCACCCTATAATAACCAGGCGAATGGCGCTGAGTAAACTATGTAGTTACTGTACGCGCAAACAATACCTACGATGAGCGAACGAGCTCCTACATAATTCCGCACTTGTTCAATAACCTACCTACACAAATCAGGAACTCGATCACGCAGACAAATATTAGATACAAACTAAAAACATACTTTCTCTCAAAATTGTAAGGGTTGAATACTACTTGAGAGGTGCACACTCTTTTTTGAATTTTTAATTGACTATAGCTTACTTTAATTTAGATATAGCCATAAGTACTGTACTGTATAATGTACATACATAACTGTATAATGAGTAGATAACACCACACACAAACCTCAGTGATTTAAGTGGTGCTCAATTATGTAACTCTGTTATTTTTAATGTCATTAATTAAATAATTAATTTAAAAAAATACTTTATTCAATTCATTTAATTTATGTCATTTATTTCTAGAGCCGACTAGAATTACATTTACCAGCCAAACTTGCTTAGATAAAAAAAAATTGTGACTGTGCATTCATAAGTTAAAAAGTAAATAACTGCTTACCCTCCGATCACAGCGGTCAAACAGTCTCATTCAAAATTGCTAGTAAGAATAAGACTGTTCCATAATTGTATAGGCCTATTACATCCCATAGACTACAGACGTATACTAAAAACTAAGATACAAATTTGATAGTACCAGATTTTATTGAACAGAACCCAAACAAAATCTACTCAGACTTCTTTAACATTATTCAAACATAATTCAATAAAGTTTTTAAATTAAAGAAAGTCAGTGACTAGAACGGTAAATCTAAATTTAATGACTGGGCAACGTTTAGAATCCATAAAAGTAGAGTTATCTTGTATGACCTTGTATGAACAAAAGACCCCTAACTTTGATCCAAAATTTCAAGACTATTTTAAAAAATATCCCAAAACATTCAAGTTGGTTTGTAGAACTGCAAAAACTTTACACATTAATAGAAAATACAAAATTCAAATAATAGAATAAAAACAGTTTGGCAAATAATAAACCGTGAAACTGGCAAAGTTATACCAAGGGACAATTATTTCTGCTTAAAGATAGATGATGATGTTGTTAAATCCAACGCTAAGGTTGATCGAGCTTTCGAAACATTCTTCACCAAAGTACCCTTACTCACAAAAGAGCTTCTAAATTCATCTCCATATGAGACAGAGACTTTATTAAAAACCAACACTAGCGTCAGTAATGTTTATTTAAATTTTCATCATGTATATCCCCAGGACATTGTCAAAACGTTTAAATTACTTCACTCAAAAAATATTTTGTGGAGTAGCCCTGATGCATTGAAGTGAGAGAGTAGTTGACTCAATATGACCTTTTCAAACACCTTGTTCAACACTGGCAATACAGATACAGGTCTGAAGTTGGCAGGGTCTTGTTTACTACCGGATTTGAAAAGTGGTATTAATCTGCTCATTTTCATGAGGTCAGGAAAAACTCCGTTTGCTATACAACTATTGAATGTGATTGCTATGTATGGTGCAATCACATCGATTACTGATTTAACCACGTTAACCGACATGCCCCATAAATCTTCAGTCTTTTTCATGCTAAGAAGTTTAAATGTTTTAACTATAGTTATAGAGCCTATTGGCTTGAAGTTAAAGCCATCCTTGTTTTAGGGCACATTTTCAAGTAATCTTATAGAAATAGACTTTTCAGAAGAGGATGGTAGTGCTTCTGTTGTTATTATTGATATGATACTGAAGAACTTTTCAAATGCGTTATCAACGTCCTCGTTTGATGAGAGTAATTGGTCGTTAACTTTTAAATTAAAACTAGATTACGGCCGGCAGCGTCGCTGTGCACGTCGTTGCAGGGCTGTCTGGCTCCTGGCACTGGCGCTGGTGTGCAGCGGCAGGCTGCGGCGTCAGTGGCAGCGGCGCACGGGTGAGCTCGGCGGTGACGTCACTCGGGGCGAGCTGCTGGTCGCTCGTCACCATGTGCGCAGTGAGAGGACAGACCCGCGGCTGATGTAAAGGGTCTGTCTCGGGCTCTGCGGCGGCGTCGGTGTCGGCACTGGGTGCGAGCTGCTGACCGCTCGCAGTATACTTGATGCGAGGGCTCGCCGGTTGTGGTGGCGCGCTGAGGCAGGCCCGCGGCTGATGTAAATCAACCTCGGACTCCGCTGGCGGCTTATCCCCGGTGTCCAGTGTGACGATGGTGAGCTCTTTGGTGGGCGCGGTGGTGTTTTGCTGAGACTCACATATCTGGCAGTTTTCATGGATGCATTGCTGTGTCTGTTGCGACAACTTGAGTACTCTCCGTAGATTAGTATTGCTGTCCAGTATTATTTTGTTAAGTTCCACGATTTGTTTTTTTTTTCTGTCCATGAATACTTGGTAACTACATCTTGAAGTTCTATCTCCAGTCGCGATATTTTCAATTCTAAATCAGTTACTGTATTCTGATATTCCTCTGTCATTTCCTGTAGCAGTCTTGCTGAATCTTCAAATTTCTTATTTTCCGGTGTAGGGCAAATGTTAAGGATCTTCTGGATCCGTTTCTGTGCCTTAATGATAGCTTTATTTATTTTCCTCAATTTTTTTATGTATTTTCTTGTTTTTAGTAGTGGTGTCGATTTCTGATCAGAGGTTAAGGCGATGATGATCGGGTTTGGCTGTTGAACTGCAGAGTTCTGATTTGTTAGCTCTGAAGGCTAGACTCATAAGTACGGTAGCACTGATCGAGGGAGTCTAACAGATTTCTGAACTTGTCTCTTTCTGCGCTGACATCGATAAAATCATTGTGCAGCTGGGCCAATTGACTTTTAAGAGTTTGGTTTGAGTTCAGGATTTTCTCAATCTCCAGCTCACTATCAGCTCTCTCTTGCTCATATTTAGCATTGAGTTCTCTGGATGCTAATAGATCTTGAACAGCGTTGTGCTGCTGCAGCGTGATTTTAGCTCTCCGTGTGGTTATATCGACTCCATGCTGGAACGTAGAAATGGTATGCAACAGTTTTTTTATATATATATTTTTTTTGTTTTTTTTAGGAAAATTTGTAAGCTGAGAGTATGGTTACCCTACTGCCTATTAGCCAGTTTGTATTGGTTAATTTAATGACAAGTGTAAAATAATATACATAAGTTGATGTAATGCGATGGGAATTGCAACAGTACTACTATTAACAATAACACTATATTAGTAACAATACTACTATTTAGTAGGTAATCTAATATTTGAAAGGTCTTATTGTCTGAGGTATTTCTATAGAAAAGAAGTAAATGTTCCTCAATTTATATGACAGATCTTTTAAATAAATTAAGACACAAATGTTTAGGTGCAATGCAATGCCTTCTCTCTATATACTCGAGTATAAACACAAGCAAGACATTGAGTTCCCAGCTTACTATATAAGTACTGGCCTGATGTATACTTACAATTTACCTAAATTTATACTACAGAACATTTACATAAACAATAGCAGTCTTACTTACAAAAAATATCTAATTTATGTTTGTGCATCTGTTTGAGCAAAATCCTCTTTAAACCTTAATGAGCGTTTTATGTTTTTGTGATTAATAAAAGTACAGCAAGTCAGTTTCAATCTAAAACTCTGTTGTATATTATTTTATTCCTTTAGGGTCTGTGGATGTCCACTGAAGGATGAGAATCCAAAACCGTAAACTTAATTAAAAAATAAAATAAATGGTATAGTGATGTGTCAAAATTTACTATGCTCAAACGAAAAAAAATAATAAAACAACCAACATTAATTCTCAGATAAACGCAACTCTTTGCTTGGATTGACAACTGACTGACGTTTGCTTTTGGCCTTTGGTGTACAACAAAGAGAATATAATGTGTGATATTGCCTAAGGTTTTTATTGAAGCTAACATACAGATTTTATTTTATAAATCACAATCTTATGAGAATGGGTTGTAAGACTGTTTCAGCTCCATATTATGAGTGTTTTAGAGAAATTGAATCTGTATAAATGACACTGTAAACCTATACTGAAGTACAATTTGTTATTTATTAGAAGAAAATAGATGCTGGACTTGTTTTTCTGTTAGAGCTGCTACCATCCAGTTATGTCCCGGAGACCTATCTCATCACACCAACATTTCCTGGGTGGGAAAAATGGGAGAGGACATTGGCCTTTGAGTGGGATGTTATGGGCTCGTTCTACATGGTAAATTGTATGAAATTGTCAACTAGTCCGAAAACTGTTTCTAATGTGGTAGGTATTCAAGTTAATTTTTCAACTAGAATGCGAGTCTCATTTCAATTATTGCTAGAAACTGTACTACTATTGTACTACTGGTAGGTAATTATATGGTAGCGTTATTTTATTAGTTAGATAAAACAAAGAACTCAGCTGGATATGTATGGTATTCCGTTCCCGCATTCAAATTCATCGGCAGTTGACAGTTAGAGTGGCTTCAGTGGCAGGAGCAATCTTCTGGTTGTAGTGTGCAGCTCAAAACATTGTTCACAGTTTTAACTATTCTAACAAGTAATTACACTTATATTTAGTTAGTATTATAACACTAATTAGATTAATATTTTTTTTTTATCAGCTATCGTTTCATGAACAGCTGACCGCCCGGAGGGTGCGGTCCGAAAAAACCTACCTACGTCAGCATGGTAGAAGGATATCTACAACAATGTGCCATGATCGACGAAGGCAACTTTATCTGCACTAAAATTCAGCACTGATTTCTCAAGATGTGGTTACTTTTATTTTTGAGATCGCATTATCTTATTTTAATTTTATTTACTTTACGTTTTTTTGGGTTGGGTATACAAGCATAACTTGACATTTTACTAACGAATTTATTTTCCAAATATTTTTATTTGTAACGTTTGTTCTTTTTGTTGTTGGAGCATGTACGCTTCACATTTGAGCGCGGCCTCACGTGCGTTCTACTTAATTGTTAATTGTTAAACGTCAGCTATGTTATTTCCTTAGATAGTTTAGGTAATCGATCTAATTAGGCAATTAGTTAGAATATAATCAGCTCTCTACGTATCCACAACTTTCGGGAAATTAGTCTGCATAATCTCCCATTTACCTTTTACGTTGGAATATATTTTGATTGGACTTCTCCTCTTTTACTTTACAACAACAACGGGAAACCATCTCACGACACACAGTACAGGGTGGTCCATACAGGAGGTAATGTCCTATTTAAGAAGTCGTGGTAACAAATCTGTGATATATTAAGATGACATCCTCTGTATATGGAATAATTATGAAGATTGCTTAAATTATGTAAATAAGACAGTTTGTAATCAACCATGAAAAGAAAACCTTGGAGCCTCAAAAATCTTGTATTTTTTTAGGTTTTGTTAGGAACACAAGTTGTCTGTCCATCTATTTACCTTGGATATGCATTGCAATATGGATAAGCATTGCAATATCGCTTAAATTATTGAAAAGTTCTCATCCCTTCCAAGATTCTCCATAACAAATTTTGCCCAGCTGATCGGTGTTCTTATCGCAGCCTGCCTTGGTGTCAAATATGGCTGGTTATCCTCCACAAAAACAAGCGACAAAAGTACATTAAACTGCAAAAATATAATGGTAACTATGAAGCAAAAATATATCCAAATAATATTTTAGAAGACAGACTGGTGGAGTTCTAACATTTACAACATACTATGAGGTTAGATAGTGTTATCTTGTTTATTTATTTGTATTACAATATAAATTACAATAATAATGAATCAATGTTCAGAATCCGTCAACTGCTTTGTCAAAAACATAAATATGTAATATTTGACACACACTAAGAAAATAAAGAGCCGCGGACCATATCAGATGCTAAGGTCCCCATCACGCTGGCAATGTTTCCGCGCTGCACTGCGAGGGAGGTCCTCTGCATATTGTAGGACCTGGAGCGGCGGTCATAGCCACGGTCCCTCAGTTGGCTTCCTATTTCCCTAATGAATGCCTTGCTCTGCACTCCTGAAACTTCGCTGGTTTCTATGACAAGCAGGACGAATATATATTGGCCCAAAAGCACAGAGTATTTTGGGTCTTCATCCTCGCTGCCTCTTCCGCTGCGGCCCCCGGGATGGACAGGGTCGATGCCAGATGGGAGAGGGCGAATGTGCAGACACACGTCGCATCCTCTCCCACGGAATAAAGGGCAGGCCATCCGGGCGTTTCCCATCGGTACGACACAGACCCGCGGGCTCCAATACACAAGGTATATTGGCTGTTACAAGAGCCCACTTGACGATGTCATTGATAGAGGAGTGCCGAGAAAGACTTCCCGCGCTTTGATCGCAGTGCGGACCGTGCTGACCCCGAACGCGGATTCACCGCCAGCGTGATGGAGACCTTTGCATCTGGTATGGCCCGGGGCGCTTTATTTTCTTAGTGTGTTTATGTGTGTGAAATTTTACTTTGAGGTAAATTTGAAATTTACACTTCCACACCTCGTTTCATAGTCGCAAGCTATGGAAGAGCTTTACATCCATCTAAATTTTTTACTAAAATTGCACTTATTAAATTCTGATTGGCTGAGCTGTGAATTTTATAATTCTTTGTTACTCTTATTGATAAGCTATTTTCGGGAGAACTCCACCATGAAGGCGTAACCGGAGAGAGATGCACTGCTGATTCTTGTGAAAAGGCGTTGCTGAGAATTTCGGTGACTTGCTAACTCCACCTATTGACTCGTGAGTTGAAGATTTATTTTTGTTGCTAATATTTGATTCGGGGGCCTACCACGCCAAAGTCAGACCTGTTACCGAATGTACCAACGGCTTAGTGGAGACGGCGCGTGAATTCATACATCACATTCTTCTGTTTTTACATTATGCAGCTTGTGCCGTTTGACGTAGCAGCTACCCCCTATTCCATCTATCCCTATATTTTTCCTTTCTTCCCCACCGGTTGGGATATACGGAAATAATTTTTCCACCTATCCCTCCTGGCACCCGCTTGTAGGGATAGGCGGAATTTCTTCCATCTTTCTCTACTAAGTGAACCCCCTCCGCCTGCCTCGGGAAATAATTATATTAGAAAGGGGTCGGGGAAAAGTATGTCTTTACGATGGATACCAATATCATTGGAAAAAAAACTACAAAAACGGAGAATATTGGAAGTGTGCGAAGACCAAAAGCACAAAATGTGTCGGATCAATAACAATCAAAGTAATCTATAATTGACTTCGTTTTGTCGTATTCTGTTATAATTTTTTTATTATTTCTATTATTTGTCTGCTTGACTTCAGTTCCATTAAAGTAATATTAACTTTTTGTTATAGGAGCAATCTATTTTAAAAGAAGTGCCTCATTCGTCATGGTGTTTCAAAGACGTAGCCAAGAATGAAATTGACATGCGCCTATGCAATTGCAAAAAAGAAATTGCTGCAAACCTTGACATTCCGATTCCGGCAATATTCGAAAATGTCGTCACGGGGATCGAAAATGATGGGTTAGACTTGGTGGGCAATATTCCGCAATTCCAAAGTGTTAAATCAGGAATGTATAAATACAGAAACAAAACTGCAGGAACACGCAAAATATTTTTCAGCAATTTGGAAGAATTAGAAATACCACCTGAATATTACGAATTCCTGATTGCGGATTACAATCACAATGGTGTACGCGAAAAAATAAATTGCTGCAAACCTTGATATTCCGATTCCGGCAATATTCGAAAATGTCGTCACGGGGATCGAAAATGATGGGTTAGACTTGGTGGGCAATACTCCGCAATTCCAAAGTGTTAAATCAGGAATGTATAACTACAGAAACAAAACTGCAGGAATACGCAAAATGTTTTTCAACAATTTGGAAGAATTAGAAATACCACCTGAATATTACGAATTCCTGATTGCGGATTACAATCACAATGGTGTACGAATAATTATATTTGGGAGTGAGTGGGTGAAACCTGTTCTGGCAGAGGTTTTTTTTTCTAGATGGAACGTTTAAAATATGCCCAAAACCATTTACCCAATTGGTAACATTGCATTGCGATCTTGGAAGTTCTACGGAGTCAACAGTTATAATTCCGACGGTATATGCTTTATTGCCGGATAAGAAAACAAAAACATATAAAACCATGTTTCAACTTCTTAAATCTGCTATCCCAAAATGGGATCCCACTTACATGATGGTAGATTTCGAACAAGCTATTGCCAAGGCTATGCGGTCCGTATTTCCAGGCGTCACAATAGGCGGTTGCTATCATCATTTTACGAAAGCCATATGAAAAAAGGGCAGGCAGCAAAAATTAACCAAAACTAGAGAAATGCGACGCATATTATCATTATCAGCAGGATTACCATTGCTGCCCTTTCACAAAATTAAAGAAGGGTGGTCGTACATTGAATCACAAATAATGAATAAACTAAAAATGACAGAATTCCAAAGTTATTTCACAAATTTTTGGCTGAAATATGACCATTTCATAGCACGGTAGTGTGTATTCAGATTGAAACATAGAACTAATAACTACGCACAAGCATGGCATTTTCAAATAAATGATAAAAACAATAGAAAAATTAGTTAATATTGCGTTTTGAAAAAAATATACAAAAACTCTGTTGTCAATAAAAACACTTTTAAGGCAATATCCAAAGAAGATAACGCACCTAAAAAGAGACCAATACAATAAATTGACAAGAAATAGAATAAAATGACCGAAGGTCTTATGTTAAGTTACACACTTAACTACACTTAGGGTGTAGATTCTACTTAATATAAACCTAACTACACTTAAGGTGTAGGCTATGCACCTTAAAAAACTTAAATTATAACACCCTATGATCCCATCATACAATTATTCGCGGCTTAACACTAACCTACCTAACGCTAGAAAACTCTCTATTACAATACGTAGGCAAACAGCTTAATCTAGCTAAGATTTAGCTTCTCGAATGGTTATCATTCGATAAACTTTCTGACAAAAAAACTAGCAAAAAACTTATCAGACAACTATAATATCTCCGTTCTTAAAATTAACACAACTCCATCTTTGCTTAAAAAATTCATTTTTCCACCGAATGGAAATATTTAAAAAATTAACGCAGGCAAAGATCAAAGAAAAAAAATTATCATTTTCAAAATAGGAAACGTCAACCATATTAACAGGATTAATCTATAGAACCGTATTACTAAGCCACAGCCTAAGAATGAGTTCATTAAAATTCGTTCCAATAATACGATGAAATCACCTAGCTTTAAAACCGATACTACAACTTACAAACATCTTAACTAATCATTGGAATTCAGTAAACTATCTTTTAATATTAACAGTTTAAGATAATCGCCGTGAGTTGCAACCAATTACCCAAGTTAAAACACTACAAAGAATCTCGAATGTGTATCGAATACCCGAGTTATCCCACATCAGAAATTACTTTCATTGAGAAACATTCGTTACCAACTTTATGAACAACCCTTACTCTCCCCTTACCAAATCATCCCAACCCTGTACTTTAAGAACGCAGGAACCAAAACAGAACCCTATGACGAATAGCTATTGCCTCGTCATACTGCTCTCAAAGATAAAACCAGGCGATCGGTTCAAACAATTATTCGAACTGTCGTTTATAAAAGTTTCTCATATAAAGGTAATCTACCACGGAAATCTAGTATGTTACAGATATTTCTTGGATCTTTGGTGAACGGTCCTCATCAAACATCATAGTTCAGCAACAACATGAAAAGAAACATCGGTTAATAAACAATTCATAACAATACCGCATACATAAACCACAAACCATCAACCGGGATAAAATTATATTACTCCTAATGTATAATTATTTAATATCAGACGAACTCCTCAACGCAGCACAAAGCGTTTTAAACTATTTGTGTTAACAATTACGCCCCGTGACCGTGAGTTCAGACGACGAATCAGCACATTAGACCTCCCAAGGATCTCAATGACCTTGTATGGTCCTTGATACAGACGTGCCATCTTCATACATCTTCCCGTTATCCGCCTTGGTACGTATAACAAAACTAAGTCATTCACCCGGAACGATCTGGGTTTTGATCTCATATCGTAGTACCATTTTTGTACACGCTGTGCGTTCACAATATTCCCAAACGCCTTAGTCAGCTGCCTACCCATACGATTTACCCTTTCATCTATCGTTTCGTCTAAACCAACTGCGTTTAATCCTAATGATCGATCCACCACTGAGCACTGTTCTCTACCAAATAAAATATTATACGGCGACACTTTCGTTGACGCCTGCACGCTAGTGTTATACGCATGTACTACCAAAGGTAAAACTGAGCACCATTGCCTTTGATTACTACCTAAATATTTTGATAACATCGAAGTTAACGTTCTATTCATTCGTTCTACCAAACCGTTACTCTGTGGGTGAAACGAACTTGTATGTGTCATTTTAGCCCCAAACTGCTCTACCGTTTCTTTTACGATTCCCGCCGTAAAAACTGTACCTCTATCTGAAATAATTTCCCTAATCGGCCCGAACCTACAGAAAACTTCCTCAATTAACAACCGCACTACATCTTCCGATGTAACCCTAGGTAACGCCTTACATATCGCAAACCGCGACGCATACTCTACCGCGACTATAATAAAACGGTTATCTCTCGACGAACGTGGAAAAGCTCCTAATACGTCGATTCCTACCTTCTCAAAAATATCCGAGACCCTAATCGGCATCAAATCTGCTACGCTTTTAACTAATTTCCTTTCTTGACACGGCACGCACGAAGCTATATAACGCTCTATCTCCTTATCGGCTTTCGGCATGAAATATTTCGACCGAAACCTCTTCAACGTCTTTGCGAGACCCAAATGACCTCCTGTCCACGCCTCATCATGTAATTCGTTCATTACATTTTGAAACAAAGACCTAGGCAATACTAATACCTCCCTAATTTCTCCATCTCAAACAAAAACCGCTACGCCACGCTTCCGGACGTTCGCTCAACCGCGTTAACCATCTACTACAAAATGAATCACTCTTGATCCACCTGTAACGACTCTACATTAATACTAAAAACTTCCAAACCATCATCATCAGGTTCAGAACGAGAAGAAGACTGAGGTCCTTCTGTTTCCCGTTTCCCTTCTTCCATTAGCGGATTCCTACTCAAAAAATCTGCCACTACATTGCTTTTCCCCGAGCAATGAACTATCTCGAAATCCCATTCTTGTATCTCTAACGCCCATCGCGCTAACCTACCAGACATAACTTTTTTCGACTGTAACCAACATAACGCGCTATGGTCTGTAACAACCTGAAAATACGATCCTTAAAGATAATGCCCATAGTGCCTTAACGCCCATACTTACCCCAGACACTCTTTCTCCGTCGTACTATATTTTTTCTTCGCATCCGTTAACTTCCTAGACGCATAGGCAACCGGACTCATTTTTTCAACGCCCTGCATCAACACTGCACCTAACGCCTCGTTAGACGCATCCACATAAACTCTCGTAGTAACCGACTTATCCCCCGAATAATAGGAAAGTATTGGCGCACTACACATAACCTTCTTAATATAATCGAACGAATTCTGCAATTCTTCATTCCATTGAAACTTTACCCCCTTTTTCAATAATTTAGTGAGAGGTAACGATATTCTCGCAAAATTCGATACAAATTTTCTATAATAAGAAAATAAACCTAATAATTGTTTCACATCCTTCGTAGATGTGGGAGTTGGAACTTGTTGCATAGCCTTCAGCTTTTTCTCACTAGGTTTTACTCCTTCATTCGAGATTAGATAACCTAGCGAGATTCCGAGATTGAGATAATCTCGCAAAAACCGAATTTACATTTGGATGGCTTGAAGGTCAAGTTCGCTTCACTAAACCGCCTAAAAACTTTCTGCAACGTATCGGTAAACTCCACGAACGTTCTACCATACACAATTACATTGTCTACGTAAACCACAACCCCTTTAAATCTGCTCTATCCATCATCCGTTGGAAAACCGCTTGACTCGTTGCCAAACCGAACGGAACAACATTAAATTCATAAAGACCCGTGGTCGTGACGAAAGCCGTTTTATGCCTACCTTCCGTAATAACCGTCTGCCAAAAACCTGAATTGAGATCTAAATCCGCAAAATACTTGGCCCCGGCCAAACTATCGACAATGTCTTCTATCCGCGGAATAGGATAACTATCCCTACAAATTTTCTTATTTAATTTCCGATAATCTACACAAAACCTCCATGAATCATCGGGCTTTTTAATTAACACAACGGGCGCAGCATAAGAACTAGTGGATTCCCTAATTACACCTAGTTTCAACATCTCCGCGACCTGCTCCTCAATAATTTCTCGTTGCACCGGCGAAACGCGATACGGGTGACAATGAACCGGCTCTTCATCATAAGTCTTAATATCGACCGACACTATCTCTGACCTACTTAACTGGTCAGTTGAAAATGCAAATCTATCCGCATTCCTATCCAACAACGCCAATAATACCTGCTTATCATTCCTACATAAATCCTCATTTACGATAAACCGTTTATCTTCTACCCCAAACGCAAATTCCCACGAATCCGATAACCCCGAGAAATAAACGTAATCGCCCTTTCTTAACTCCTGAAAGTCGATAAATCTATGACGTCACGATCCTCGATAACCGTGGTTTCCCCGAAGTTCACTTGTTTCCTTCTAGAACCGTCTAGAAAGTCCGACCCTATCTTTTGTTTTGAAAGAATACCTACGCGCATGAAATTTCGTTTTACCGGTGTCGTGTTTTGTTTCGTATGGAAATTATTGAAAAACGGTTTTTTTTCCCTGGAAAAAACACATACACGAATGAACAGTAATCAATATTCATACCGTTTTCTATTAAAAAATCCAGCCCTAAAATAATGCTACAATTTAAATCAGTTATTACTAAAAATTCCTGTGAAAAGTTAAAATTGTCCAAACTAAAATCTATAACACATTTCCCTACAATTTGCAACAAACTTCCATTTACCGCCTTAACCCGTCTCTTCTCTTCTTGCATACATCTCGCACCCACTTGATCTGCAACGGCTGGGCTGATGCATGAAGCCGTAGCGCGTGTATCTAAAAGAGCTACCACGTTTACATTAGAAGAATTCAATAAAACGAATGGTCTGACCTGCTGATCCGCCTCGACTGCGACGATCTTCCCCATTGGTCGATTCGCCTCCGTGCTACGCTGCTGAGCTCGTCTGAGGCCCTGATTCCACAGGTTAGCCTGGTCACCGCTATCGGCCTCCAGCGACGACGCATTGTAAAATCCGCTTGCGTACGACGCAAATTACAATTATTAGTACTAGCTCTAATATGTGGTTCCTGACCACTGTCTCCCCCCCCTCTATTGCTATGGGCCAAGTTCGGTCCAAAAGTTGCCGGGTTCCTAAACAGATTTACATTATCATCACTTCCCGGACTTAATTTCTCCATCTGTACCATTACTGCCCTTAGCGCCTTCTTATCTACAAAATGGCTCAACATTAATTTATTTCTAAGATGGTTTTGCAATCCTCTTAAAAATTGCGTTATAAAAATGACATCTTTGGTAACTCTAGCCTTCCTCGCTAGGTCCCCTAAGTAATGGAAGTAGTCCAACAAACTTCTTTTCTCTTGCTTGGCATTGTAAAACTTCTCTGCAAAGTCTGTGCTTCCAAATTCCTCATTAAATTTATCCACCACCTCTTCAAATGTCTTGGCACTGCCCCTAATTTCAATAAAAAAATATAAGGCTCCAACTTTTAAATACGAAGGAAATAATAATTTTAATTCCTCCGACGATATAAATTTCTTCCTCGATGCAGCATCTCTGAAGTCTTCTAAAAAGTCTTCAAAGGACTCCTGAGGATTCCCCGAAAAACAAGTTGACAAATCCTCCATCATAATTAAATTTTCCACAAAATGTCCGCTGCAATAAAAATCTTCCCACAATATTTTTCTATTCAAATCTTCGCTCGCTTGGCAGGTCGAGGTAATTCCTAAATTAAAAACTTAAGTACAGAAATATACTTCCTTTCAATGTAGTTTCGATCCTTCCTCGATTCTTCAAGGTCTGGATCGACGATCACTATCTTCTTCTATTACGTCACTTCTTATGACGTCACCTCTTATTCCTTATGAAGCGGTCTTCTTATATCTCCGGTTCGTTCGGCGCCTCCGCCAATGTGATGTCTTATCACTTCTTTGAGACTACCTATGCTTGAACTTGACTTGTGTTTTTATTTATCATGTATGGTTACAATTTGTATAAAAGGGATCAATCTGGCTCGATAGCCATTACGCTAATCCTAACTATATAATTTAGCTTAGTCGCTGGCCGACGCCTAAGGTGAAGTGTGTCACATTGACTTTTCACATCCAAGCCTCTTCCTTTTTTTCATTACAAATTACGTAACAGTGTCACCAGTGTCAGTGTTAAGTGAACACCCACTCTAAAGAGGCCCGTATACAATATAATCGCATAGACAAATATCGAACCTTACACCACTAAAAAAAACTACGGACGATATTAATGAACATTTAAACGATAAAAAAACAAATACTTGCACTCTTTATTGATTTTTCACGTGCCTTTGATACTGTAGTGCTCCTAGCACTCCTAGGGATCCTATCACTATATGATGTAGTGCTTAATTGATAATTATAAAGATGAAGACGTTGGTTTGCGTTTGTGGTTGTTTTTATTTGGTTTAGATTATTCACACTTTTTAAAAAAGGGATCCACAACTGGCTCGATAGCCATTACTCTAATCCTCACTATAATTTAGCTCAGTCACTGGCCGAAGCCTACGGTGAAGTGTGTCACATTGACTTCTCACAACCAAGCCTTTTTCCTTTTAAAACTACAATAAGTAACAGTGTCAAAGTGACACCCACTCTAAAGAGGCCCGTATACAATATACAACCTACCTTACAATCATTCCCCCCTCCCTTCAAAAAAAAAAAACCAACGGTTTTTTTTCCAAAGTGGCAACCCTAACTCAAAGTCTAAAATCTAAAATGACAACCCTATCTCAAAGTCTAAAATCTAAAAAACATTAAATGTTAACTTTAAGCTAGTTTGCTATGCATGAAATCTAAAAGACAGTAAATATGCCGCAAGCATAAATTTAAATAACATCAAGTACCCTAATCCTTATATGTCCTACCATCCCATTTAACCTACTCAATTAAACATTAAATAACAAAACCAAACTACACTTAAGGTGTAGGCTATGCACCTGAAAAACTTAAATTATAACACCCTATGATCCCATCATACAATTATTCGCGGCTTAACACTAACCTACCTAACGCTAGAAAAATCTCAATTACAATACGAAGGCAAACAGCTGAATCTAGCAAAGATTTAGCTTCTCGAATAGTTATCATTCGACAAACATTCTGACAATAAAAACTAGCGAAAAACTTATCAGACAACCATAATACCTCCGTTCCTAAAATTAAATTAACTCGATCTTTGCATATAACAATTGTGAACACATTGTAAACTCTTTCCACCGAATGGAAATATTTCAAAAATTAACGCAGGCAAAGATCAAAGAAAAAAAATTATCATTTTCAAATATAGGAAACGTCAACCATATTAACGGGATTAATCTATAGAAACGTATTACTAAGCCACAGCCTAAGAATGAGTTCATTAAAATTCGTTCCAATAATACGATGAAATCAACTAGCTTTAAAACCGATACTACTACGTACATAAACCTCAACTAATCCATTGGAATTCAGTAAACTATCTTTTACTATTAACAGTTTAAGATAATCGCCGTGAGTTGCAACCAATTACCCAAGTAAAGACACTACAAAGAATCTCGATTGTGTATCGAATACCCGAGTTATCCCACATCAGAAATTACTTTCATTGAGAAACCTTCGTTACCAACTTCGTTATACAACCCATAGTCTCCCCTTACCAAATCATCCCAACTCTATACTTTAAGAACGTGGGAACCAAAACAGAACCCTATGACGAATAGCTATTGCCTCGTCATACTGCCCTCAAAGATAAAACCAGGCGATCGGTTCAAACAATTTTTCGAACTGTCGTTTATAAAAGTTTCTCATTTAAAGGTAATCTGCCACGGAAATCTAGTATGTTACAGATATTTCTTGGGTCTTTGGTGTACGGTCCTCATCAGACATCATAGTTCAGCAACAACATGAAAAGAAACACCGGTTAATAAACAATTCATAACGCTACCGCATACACAAACCATAAACCATCAACCGGGATAAAATTGTATTATACTCCTAATGTATAATTATTTAATATCCTAATGTTCCTATCCTAATCCTATAATTATTTAATGTCCTAATGTATAATTATTTAATATCAGACGAATTCCTCATTAAACTTATTCACCACCTTGTCAAATGTCTGGGCACTGCCCCTAATTTCCCTAAAAAATATAAGGCTCCACCTTTTATATACGAAGGAAATAATAATTTTAATTCCTCCGACGATATAAATCTCTTCCTCGATGCAGCATCTCTGAAGTCTTCTAGAAAGTCTTCAAAGGACTCCTGAGGACTCCCCGAAAAACAAGTTGACAACTCCTCCATCATGAAATAATTTCATAAATTTTTTCACAAAATGTCCGCCGCTATAAAACAATCTTCCCACAACATTTTTCTATTTGATTCTTCACTCGCTTGGCAGGTCGAGGTAATTCCTAAATAAAAAAGTTAAGTACAGAAATATACTTCCCAATGCACATTCGATCCTTCCTCGATTCAGTAAGGTCTGGATCGACGATCACTATCCTCTTCTATTACGCCACTTTTTATGACGTCACCTTCCTTCCTCCTGAAACAGTCTTCTTATTTCTCCGGCCCGTTCGGGGCCTCCACCAATTTAGTGCTCCTAGCTCTCCTATGGATCCTATCACTATATGATGTAGTGCTTAATTGATAATTATAAAGATGAAGACGTTGGTTTGCGTTTGTGGTTGTTTTTATTTGGTTTAGTTTATTCACACTTTTTATAAAAGGGATCCACAACTGGCTCGATAGCCATTACTCTAATCCTCACTATAATTTAGCTCAGTCACTGGCCGAAGCCTACGGTGAAGTGTGTCACATTGATTTCTCACAACCAAGCCTCTTTCTTTTTTTTAAAAAATACAATAAGTAACAGTGTCCAAGTGACACCCATTCTAAAGAGGCCCGTATACAATATACAACCTACCTTACAATCCACTCGATCATGCTAAACTCATACTCAAACTGGACTCTTGTGGTATAAGAGGTCCTGTCAAGCAATGGTGCATAAACTACCTCCAAAACGAAAGTACAAAGTCAAAATCGGCAACGAACTCAGTGATGACCTCCCGATAAGCCTGTGCCTTGCCCAAGGATCGGTCCTGGGCCCACTACACTTCCTCACTTAAGACAACGACATGAGCTACCCGATGAATTACTGCACTACCTATCAGTTTGCAGATGATACATGCCTAATTATAGCCGACAAAGACGTGACCGTCGCTTAAAACAAACTACAAGCAGACTTTAACAGCTTGTCGAAATGGTGTCATGATGACAAGTCAACTCAACGCCCAGAAGAGCAAACTACTTCACATCAAATAACCCTACTGCAAAGACAAAACTCAGGTTGGTATTGTTGCTCATTCCCACGCCTGCATGCACAGTGGGTGTGAAAACGGAAATTGCGACTGCGGTCCAATAGAAATCGTGGACACTCATGTATATCTGGGTCTGGTAATTGACAACAGGCTCAACTGGAGTCCACATGTTTGTGGTAAGCTGAGGTCACTCCTGGCAACTTTTTGGATAGTAAGGAACCGTATACCATAACACATCCGACTCATGGTGTACAAAGCACTAGGCGATTCCATAATTACGTACGGCTTGTTCAGTTACGGCCGTACATATAATACGTACCTGTGTTCCATACTAAAGCTACAGACCAGGCTGCTGAAACTAATTGTATCACCGAAAATAAAAACCAATTTAACAACGATGATAACCAAGTTCACTATTGCCTACTTAAAGAATAATTCTTCAATAAAAGTGATCGTCGATAAATCAACCACCCTATAATAACCAGGCGAATGGCGCTGAGTAAACTATGTAGTTACTGTACGCGCAAACAATACCTACGATGAGCGAACGAGCTCCTACATAATTCCGCACTTGTTCAATAACCTACCTACACAAATCAGGAACTCGATCACGCAGACAAATATTAGATACAAACTAAAAACATACTTTCTCTCAAAATTGTAAGGGTTGAATACTACTTGAGAGGTGCACACTCTTTTTTGAATTTTTAATTGACTATAGCTTACTTTAATTTAGATATAGCCATAAGTACTGTACTGTATAATGTACATACATAACTGTATAATGAGTAGATAACACCACACACAAACCTCAGTGATTTAAGTGGTGCTCAATTATGTAACTCTGTTATTTTTAATGTCATTAATTAAATAATTAATTTAAAAAAATACTTTATTCAATTCATTTAATTTATGTCATTTATTTCTAGAGCCGACTAGAATTACATTTACCAGCCAAACTTGCTTAGATAAAAAAAAATTGTGACTGTGCATTCATAAGTTAAAAAGTAAATAACTGCTTACCCTCCGATCACAGCGGTCAAACAGTCTCATTCAAAATTGCTAGTAAGAATAAGACTGTTCCATAATTGTATAGGCCTATTACATCCCATAGACTACAGACGTATACTAAAAACTAAGATACAAATTTGATAGTACCAGATTTTATTGAACAGAACCCAAACAAAATCTACTCAGACTTCTTTAACATTATTCAAACATAATTCAATAAAGTTTTTAAATTAAAGAAAGTCAGTGACTAGAACGGTAAATCTAAATTTAATGACTGGGCAACGTTTAGAATCCATAAAAGTAGAGTTATCTTGTATGACCTTGTATGAACAAAAGACCCCTAACTTTGATCCAAAATTTCAAGACTATTTTAAAAAATATCCCAAAACATTCAAGTTGGTTTGTAGAACTGCAAAAACTTTACACATTAATAGAAAATACAAAATTCAAATAATAGAATAAAAACAGTTTGGCAAATAATAAACCGTGAAACTGGCAAAGTTATACCAAGGGACAATTATTTCTGCTTAAAGATAGATGATGATGTTGTTAAATCCAACGCTAAGGTTGATCGAGCTTTCGAAACATTCTTCACCAAAGTACCCTTACTCACAAAAGAGCTTCTAAATTCATCTCCATATGAGACAGAGACTTTATTAAAAACCAACACTAGCGTCAGTAATGTTTATTTAAATTTTCATCATGTATATCCCCAGGACATTGTCAAAACGTTTAAATTACTTCACTCAAAAAATACTGAAGACCTGTGGGGTACATCAGTCAAAGTTATTGGTTCGGTAAATCAAGGTATAGCCCCAAACTTAGCTTATATATTCAATGAATATGTTGACGATAGAGTTTTCCCAGACCTCATGCAACACAATAAACTGATAACTATGTTCAAGTCGGGAGACAAGGGTGATCCTTTAAATTTCAGACCAAAATCTGTTCTTCCTGCACTAAGTAAATTATTTGAAAAGATTATACTCAATCAAATGCTCTCACACTTCAACCGTACAAAACAACTCCACGCCAAACAATGCGGTTTCACTAGGGGTAAATCGTATACGGATGCAGGTCTACCCTTATATCTCATATTTATTCTGCATGGGAGGCCGGAGGATGCCATCGGAGTTTTTTGCGATCTGTCGAAGGCATTTGATTGTGTTGATCATAATACGCTTTTAATGAAATTAAATCATTACGCAGTTAAAAATAAGGCGTTGGATCTACTAAGACCATATTTAAGCAATACAATTCAAAAGGTAGAAGTCCACTGCGTCAAATCTGATGGATCGGGTGTAAAAATTGGCATTCCACAAAGTTCCACAGTAGGCCCTTTCTTATTCCTGGTATATATTAACAATCTGCCTTTTATGGTAGAGAAATTGACTGGCATAGTGTTGTTTGCTGATGATACTTCAATGGTCTTCAAAATTGACAAAAAGACAAAAAGAAGATTTTGATGATGTTATTGGTCTTTAACCTTGAATTGGTTAATAGTTAATAATTTAATTTATTATTCTCACTTCCAAATGTCAGGCAAGTTAAGACCAGTTTAGTGTTAGACAGCAGCATGTTAGAAGTAGTAAATGATACAAAGTTTCTTGGAATAACTATTGATAGCAAATTGCACTGGGAACCCCACATAGATAAATTAGCTAGTAAATAACGTTCTGCGGCTTACGCTGTTAGGAACATCAGACAAAACACGGATTGGCTACATCTAGGCTAATTTATTTTAGTATTCGAGGTAGACATAATTTCACGGATTAACCATATACAAGCTATTTCTTCTGTACATAAATTGAAGTAGACAGGCTTAGGTCTAGTACCTATAACTACAATAAAATACAATGACATAAGTCCGCCAAACGCTTCGTCTTAACTAAACTTACAAAACAAAATAAAAATAAACTGCCCCAAGAAACGCCAGTGGGCACCAAACGTGCCCATTTCACTGGCAGCATTACCGCGCTGCTCAGCTTTCGAGATCCTCTGTGTTTGACCGTTCAAGGATTGTGGCGCCATAGTGCCCACGGAGTGCCGACGCAGTGACGGATTGTTTCTGAGGGTGCTGAGGGTGCTGAGCTGCTGCTGTTGCTGTGCTGCTGCTGCTGCTGCTGTCAACTCTTCGGCTGTCATCGTCGGATCCTGGTTGCTGAAGAGGAACTTCAACGTGACGCAAATCAACGGAAATTCGTGTGTGAGTGATTGAAGTGCGTCTGTGAGTACATTTAAATACCTATATCAACTTAGAGCCATTTCAAGAAATTTGGGACTTGTAAATATAATGAGATAATGCATGGACTTGTAAAATTTTAAAGTATAGTTTAGGACTTAGAATAATTTAGTTAAAAGTGATACTACGGGGAACCCATGCCAGATGTTCTATAGAATTTGAACTGTTTCAAACACTTAGAAAATTTTGTGAAATTTGGAACTTGTATTATTTTTCCAAAAATTTATCTGACATTACACCGAATATTTTTGTGGAGTGGAGACATTTATATAGGAACAGAAACATAGCATTTTTTGTTAAGAGTGTAGCTCAAAGACATATTTTGGTTAAATTAACTTGTAAATAAAGTAAGATAGAGGCAAATATCAAGGTAAAAGAAGATTTATATAGTAGAATAAACAAAGCCAGGATAAACTATAAGAAGTCTCCGAAAGATCGACTTGCTTCATCGGCGTACCTCACCACTAGATTGGAAGCATTGCTTGAATTGTGGTCTCAGTTTTTGTTAACGCATACGACGATAGTACATGATTCCGATGAGGCAGAGTTGCAGGCTAGTACATATAGCACAAACGATCTGTACGACGATTGCGAAGAGCTCTTTATTCAGTACAAATTGGAACTACAAGAAGTACAAGATTCTCTCGACAAGTTTAAGCCGAAAGATGTAAGCAAACCTTGTCCTCAGCCGACCACAAGTAAGGAGTGCGGTATAAAGCTTCTGAAAATTTCAATACCGTCGTTTTCGGGCAAGTATGCAGAGTGGACTAGCTTCCGTGATTTATTTACATCGTTGGTACAAGAAAACCAGGCGCTAGATGAGGTACAAAAGCTAAATTATCTCAAAAGCCACTTGACGGGAGAAGCCGAACAACTTCTGCGTCAAAAAATTGGAAGACAGATACGATAACAAAAGATATCTATCAAACTGTATCTTAAGAAAATACATGGGCCAAAAGAATGTCACTACTGAGTCTGCAAGCGCACTAAGAGAGTTGTTAGTTAACACAAATGGGATAGTACATGGGATATAATCGTTATTTATATAATTGGTCTAAAGTTAGACAATGAGTCTCGAAAGCAGTGGGAGTTAAAAGTCAGTGAAAGCGCAAATGTTTTGCCCACTCTCAATGAATTTAAAGACTTTTTAGAAGTTAGATCACGTGCTCTAGAATTTATAGATCCTAAATTGTTTGAAACCAATGTTTCTCAGAAACCTAATCAGGTCAATAGCACTCTATGCGCCAATCCGAAAGTTCATGTTGTAGCAACCATGTCATGTTGTTACTGTACGGAAGATCATAAACTAAGCAATTGTAAAAATTTCGCAAAAACAGATACTGACACTCGTCGTAAATTCGTACAGTCCAACGGGTTATGTTTCAATTGTTTAGGAACAGGCCACTCAGTCTTCTCCTGTCGCCTCAATTCTAGGTGCAGAATCTGTAGAAAAAAGCATCATTCCCTCCTGCATCCCAAAAATACTACTAACTCAACTGTGCCCAACAGCTCAGGTGAACAGGGTGTTGCCCAAGCAACATCATCATTAACATCGCAAGTAGAAACTACTAGCAATGTTATTACAGCGTGTTTAGCAAACATTAATCACCAAGTGTTACTAGCCACACATTGGTTAATGCTAATTCAAAGTCGGGCTCGCTGGTAACACTCAGATGTCTCATAGATCAAGGATCACAGGCATCGTTCATCACGGAATCCGCCGTCCAATCACTCGGTCTAAAGAAGATACCACACAATAGTTCCATTATGGGATTAGGAAGTGACCAAAATGCTTCTATAGCCTCAAAGTCGAGGGTTTCTCTTCACATTCAGGCACTTCATGATCCCAATGTTAGTTTGTGCATTCAAGCTATTGTGTTAAACAAGCTTACTTCAGTTCTTCCCGAAAAGAAAGTTGTTATCGAGCTCTGGTCTGAGTTGAAAGGTATAGAGTTAGCAGATCCGTCATTTGGTACATAAAATAAAATTGATGTCCTCCTCGGAGCTGACATTTATGGTCAAATCCTGTTAGATGGGATAATCAAGGGTCCACCCGGTACACCAGTCGCGCAAAAAACCAAACTGGGTTGGATTATGTCTGGTCCTACACTGGTCCAAGACTCGGCATCTAACATGCTACTCTGTAATTGTGTCCAATCCACTCCTGAAAATGATCTTCTAAAGAAATTTTGGGAAATGGAAACTGACGTTAACGTTGTTGACGTTAAAGTAGATTTTACAGAGGAAGAACAGAAGTGCGAACAAATATTCTCCGCAACTACGACGAGAGATGAGTCGTGGCGTTATATAGTAAATTTACCGTTCCGCCATGAGGATCCAGGTTCTAAATACGGAGACTCCAGAATGATTGCCACCAAGAGATTACAGCAGAAAGAAAAACGGTTAGAAAAGGACCCTATACTCAAAGCACAGTATTCTGGTGTAATATCAGAATATTTAGAACTCGATCAGGTAGAAATTGTACCTGAAAGTCAAAGAGACAATCCAGATGCGGTATATCTGCCTCATCATGTGGTAGTTTGAGAGGATAAAGATACCACCAAACTTCGCGTTGTCTTCAATGCATCCTCTTCGGGAACCAATGGTGTCTCTCTAAACGATGATCTTCTAGTAGGACCAACCCTTCAAGATAATTTACGGCATATCATCATGCGATGGCGACGCTATCCCTTATGTCTTGTATCCGACATTGTCAAAATGTACAGGCAGGTGAAGGTGAATGTGTAGCAAACCGATTTCCTGCGTCTCCTGTGGCGCGAGAAACCAGAAGATGAGATCCAACATCTGAGGACGTTATGAGTTACTTTTGGAACTGCCTCCGCACTAAGGTGCGGTAAGCCTTGCTCTCCGCAGTTTACATCAAGTGGCATATGACGACGGCAAAGATTATCCCCTGGCATCTGAAAGAGTTTTAAAAGAGTTCTACATGGATGATCTGATGAACGGCTGCAAATCTGTGGAAAAAGGAAAACAAATATATAAACAAATGACGGAATTACTAAAAGGTGGAGCTTTTGAACTGCAGAAATGGAGCAGTAATAGTGAAGAGTTATTACAGGAAATAAAGGAAGATCCTAAACCACAAGAAGGAAATTTAAAAATAAAGACAGATGCATGCATGAAGATTTTGGGGCTTACCTGGAATAAAACATCCGACGAGTTCGAGTACGCAGTGCAGCTACCTGCTGTTTCAGCACCTGTAACAAAAAGAAAAGCCATATCCAACATTGCGTGCTTGTTTGACCCTCTAGGATGGTTGGCACCAGTAATAATTACAGCGAAAATATTCATACAAAAGCTACGGCTTTAAGGAATCGAGTGGGATGATGAACTACCGACTCAATTGCTGAAAGATTGGCTAAGCTACAGAAATTATTTAAGTCAACTTACCAAATTCAGTGTTCCCCGATGGATCAACACCAATGATGACGATGTACTTCGCGAGCTCCAAGGGTTCTCTGACGCGTCAAATGAAGCTTTTGCTGCAGTTGTGTATCTACGCGTCGTAGATAGTCGGGGGAAGATATACGTAACGTTGATCACGTCGAAAACGAAAGTTGCACTATCAAGCAAATCTCTATATCAAGGTTGGGGCTTTGTGGGGCAGTACTTCTAACTAGATTGTTAGTTGAAGTAGCTGAAATCATGGGTTTTGAGAAAAGAAACATCCACGCATGGACTGACTCATCAGTGGTTCTTGCATGGCTCAATAGCAGACCCAATCGGTGGAAAACTTTCGTAGCGAACCGCGCATCGGAAATAATAACAGCATTAGAGCCACAACAGTGGTCACATGTGTCTTCAGAGGATAATCCTGTCGATTGCGCATCACGGGGAACAAAGAATCTGAAAGAAGAGCCGTTATGGAAACAAGGTCCTACATGGCTGAAAGAAGAAAATATTGATTACAAAAAGGCCTAGTCAACAGAAACACACTTAGAAAAAATTAAAAAAAAAATTGTTTAGTGAATCGCTTTGACAATGAGGAAGAATCAAACGCAGCTAAAGAGATTTTCTCAAGGTGTTCTTCGTTAAGAAAAATTTAACCGTGTTGTTGTTCTCTGCAAAAGATTCGCGAAGCTTTCCAGAAAGACTTTCTAGAAAGACATGAAATACAAGAAAGTCTGAAAATATGTATCAAGATTTGTCAAGGGGAACAATACTGTGAAGAAATCGTAGACCTGAATAACAAAAATCCTCATTCTCCCAACTTTGGAGGATTGTGGGAAGCGGGAATCAAGTCGACAAACCACCATCTAAAACGGATCATTGGAAATTCAACTCTCACGTTTGAAGAGATGAATACAGTGTTGTCTCAAATCGAGGCTTGTCTCAACTCAAGACCAATTTCGAAAATAAGTGACAATCCAGAGGATCCAACTCCATTGACCCCAGGACATTTCCTTATTGGAGAACCTCTTGTCGTAGCACCTGATGTCAACTATGAAAGGTCTAATGTGAACAGTCTTCGGAGGTGGCAACTCACCCAACGGCTGGAGCAAGAATTCTGGCGTCGATGGGCAAGAGAATATCTGACGCAGTTCTACCATCGGTATAAGTGGACCAACAAAACCCCTGAACCGACTGTTGGAGATGTTGTGTTAGTGGTAGAAGACGATATTCCTCCAGCTAGATGGTTGTATGGCATGGTAGTAGACAAATACCCGGGACTGGACGGACTTACAAGGGTTATCAGTTTGAAATGTAAAGGTAATCTTATTAAACGACCAGTATCGAAAATGTGTTCTTTACCAGTATCTTCCGAGTAAAATCGTGTTAAATAAGTTAAATGTTAAGTTTATGTACCGAAGGGTTCTGCACCTAAAAGAAATGGTTAGTTTTAGTTTTGATTGTATGATTTTTATTGTATACAAAAAGCATACATTCTAGTATGTTATATTCTAGTAAGTAAGATATATTTTTTTGTTTATTATATATGTTTATTTTCTTACGTATACACTACTTTGTTCATTATATATTTTACGACTAGCCTGTTTATGTCACGGTGGTCGGAATAAATGAAATTTTGATTATTTCCTTGGTGGTCGGTATGTTTAACCGTTTACCAACTGCTAGTTGTGGGCATTCGCCACTAGATGGCACTGTCGCTAATTCCTACATCGCGGTAGCAAAGTTTTTATGTCTTAGATTAAGTTGTCTCTTTAAGTTATGTTATGCAAACCGCATACCTAACATGGCGCTGCTACATTTGCCGCCACGTACTGTGGCGGCCGTTACGCGCCTGTTTAACGGTATCTTGCGCACGGGCCACTTCCCAACCCAATGGAAGGAGGGCTTGGTCATCATGTTGCCCAAGCCGGGCAAGGACTCCAAGCTGCCTGAGAGCTATCGGCCGATAACTCTACTGAGTACCATCTCAAAGGTGTTTGAGAAACTCCTGCTGGCGAAGCTACTGCCCCACATCCAGCCGCGCCCAGAACAGTTCGGCTTCAGGCCCGAGCATTCTACGACGCTTCAGCTCACCAGAGTACTGAATGACATGACGGTTTGTTTAAACAAGAAGGAATACACTGTCGCAGTACTCCTGGACATGGAGAAGGCGTTTGACAGAGTATGGCACGAGGGGTTGCTGTACAAATTGTCGACGTCTCCAGCCCCAAGAAGACTGGTCCAGATCATCGCCTCCTTCCTGAAGAATCGCCGCTTCCGAGTGATGGTGGAAGACGCCGTCTCCGAGGAACACCCCGTTGCAGCCGGCGTCCCTCAGGGGTCCTGCCTGTCTCCAGCCTGTTACTCCCAATATACGGACGACATCCCTGTCGGGCCGGGTGCCCAGCTGGCACTCTTCGCCGACGACGCTGCCTACTACGCGTCGTCGATCCAGGCACGGCACGCTGCCGTCAAACTGCAGCGCACCCTGGACATCTTGCCCGACTGGCTCGCCAAGTGGCGGTTGTCCGTCAACGTTGGGAAGACGCAGGCGCTCATCACAGGCCAGTCCCCCCTTCCACCACCACTCCAGCTCCAAGGACAGGACATCGCGTGGTCTCCGCAGGTGAAGTACCTGGGAGTGACCATCGATCGCCGGCTCACCATGAAGCAACATTTCGACAACGTCGTCAACCAGGTCAAGGTGGCACGCGCCAAGCTGCGTCCACTTCTCGACTCCAGCCTCCCTCTGAGGGCGAAGCTCGGGATCTACAAGTGCTACGTGAGATCCCGCCTCACCTACGCGGCCCCGGCATGGTACGCCCTGTGCTCGGAGACGAACAAACGGAGACTCCGAGCCCAAGAGAACCTCTCTTTGCGTACCATCGTCGACGCCCCCCGCTACGTGAGGAATGCGACGATCCAGAGGGACCTCAGATGGGAACCAGTGGACCAGTTTGTCCAGAGGCTGGCGAAGGGCATGTTCGCGCGTGCGGATAGCTCACATCATCCGCACATCCGCGACATGGCGCCGTACCACGCGCGCCCGCCCGACCGCCGCCGCCTGTCACGCGACCTGGTTGCCTAGCCGGCGATCATCCAAAGGAACACCCCTCGTGAGAACATCTCCACCGCCCGCGAGGGCCCCCCGATGACCTGTCCATAGGAGTGGACAGAGGCGCTTCTTCAGGAAGAGATCCGATGATCTGACCCTGACTCCCCACGCCCCAGAATGGGTGCGTGAGAAGAATACTTGATTGTTATGCATTATTTTTCTATTGCAATATACGCTTTATTGACTATATGCATAGCATTATTTTTGGGAACTGGTTGTTCACTTTGTGACAGGAATGATCCGGAGTGGTGGTCAAATCCTCGGTCCCTCAAACGACGCCCAATGTCCTAGACAAAGGCCCTACCTTGTGAACCCCACACCCCTGTGGTCTCGACGGCCAAAGGAACAAACAGATAACTTCCCATTAGCTGTGCGTATTTAATGCATTTCTTCCGCGCTGCCGACTCAGCAGCAACACCCGGGTTTACCATAGTTGAGCTGATGTGGGATGGTGCGTACGTGCAACCACCTCTCTCCCACGGTATTAACGTGAGACCGTCCGGACGTTTCCCGTCGCTGCGGCTCAAACCCGGAGGTTCTAGAACCGTCGGAATATTGGCAGAGACTAGCGCCCTCCGGACGATATCGTTAATTAAGTGATGATTAAGGGATGTGTTCGGATTGCAGGAAGATCCCTGCACTCCGAACACAATGAAGCCCTTGTCGCCCCAGGGAGTACAAAACAAAATACAAATACAAAATACGAATACTCGAATACAAAATACGAATACTCGAATACAAAGCTCCTCAAAGAGCCAGTATATTTTAGTTACTTTCATAGTGTCATGTCCTATGCTATTGTCCTTGTTGTGGGGGAAAGCAGGGGATATTCAAACTATTTTTATTTTACAGAAAAGAGCTCTTCGAGCAATTTATGATTTAAAACGAAAATACTCCTTAAGAGAGCATTTTAAAGAAATTGACATACTAACTGTAGCTAGTCAATTTATTTTCGAAAATATAATATAATATAAATAATGTATTTACACAAGAACCTTACAACATTTTCCAAACTTAGCGATAGCTGGAATGTTAACCTAAGAAATAATCACAGACTAGTTGCGCCCCGGTTTAGACTTGCGAAGGTTAGCAATTCTTTCAAGGGTTAGTGCATTCTCTACTAGTGTCAAAATCTCCAGGGGTATCTTATTCCCCTGGAAATTATGACATAGCCATTTGAGCAGTTTAAAAAGCATGTTAAAGCGACTTTGTCAAAAAAGGGATATTACAATGTTCAAGATTACTTAAATGATGTATGGGGGTTAATTTCGCTCAACACAGACCTTGTTGTTCATAATTTTGTAATTATTTATTATTGCTAATCATAATATATTTTTTTATATTTGTATTACTTAAGCATAACCAATTTTTAAAAGAGATCTAAAAAACAATCTGTGAGGTTTTCTACGCCCTTCTCTCCCACAGTGGTCCAATGTAGAGAAGAGGCAAAAAATGACGTTTGCTAAGTATATGTAAATATCTACAGTAATAAAGAACTTTGACTTTGACTTTGACATATCCTACTCATCGAACACAATCTCCGGATCATAAAATAAATTTCCACCTTTTTAAAATTACAGGTAAACTAAATTAACTAAACTAAACCTTTGTTTTTTTATATAATCTCTATAGACTATGTTTAATATTTTGCTTACCAAGAATATTATATACAAGTCTCAGTTAGGATGAAAAATAACAAATCATTTTGTCAATACCACAAGAGAAGCTTTTGCCTATTTTCACTTTGTGTGTTCGTAACATAATGAAGTGTAATTTTGATGAGCAAATGCATTGCTTTGAACGAAGGGATTGGTTCGTTTCACTGCTCAATGGATAAATTATTCCATTTTGTTTGAGTGCGCACAAAACAGGTCGATAGTAAGCTCAACAGGGCTTGTGATATCGGTACTAGGCGACGATATATTTTATATATTATATTGAAACTAGTGTACTATGTTTAATATTTAGGGGATCGAGATTTTGAATTTTATACCATTTTATATATAATTTTTATACATAAAATTCAAAACCTATAACGGCATTTTGGATACCCAGGGTACCCATAGACAATGGAAGGGTTATACAGGTCCTTAGCCTAGTTTAGGTAACAGAAACAAACATTATATATATATATATATATGTAATTAGTAAACTTTATGATAAAAAAATAAAAAAAAAGCAATCGGAATTCTATTCTTTCCAAATTGGCCATCTCAACCTTGGTTCCCCCTGATGCAAGAGTTGCTTGTATCCTATATCCTATATTTGAACCCCAATGAGCATCTGTTGCAATCTCATTTCAGGGAGCACCACCGCCTCCACGCGAACCTTAACCTGGGTGCTCCGGGCGGCGTTTATCAGATATGGCTACCCACCAGAGGCGCTGAAGTTGCAGTTACGACCTCACTGGCCGAAACCACTATCAAATAATACAATGTCACACTCAAGCTTTGGGGGAGTTTTGTACGACCAATAATTTTCATGCTTTCTTTTGATCAGAGATCAGATTTAAAAAAGGGTTGTTCGTACCGTTCTTTAAATAGCCGTTTCTCTGCTTAATCGTTATTATTAGGGAATGAAGTTGGATCAAATGAATGTATAAAATGTTTAATGAAAAGAGCTTACAAACTAAAACCTAAAAAACCGAAATATGGCTTTACTTGTGACCCACCCGTATTAAAATGACCATATTTTGTAGAAAAACTGCAAGTAAGTCCTGCTACAGCTCTAAAAGATGTAGTGTTATGTTACTTACATGCCATTTTCCAGTCTCTTCAGCTGGATACTTGCTGAGCTGTATAGCTGTATATTTTTTCACCTTTATTTTCATAGGACCCTGTAACGTTTTAAACCATAAGAACACATTAACAAATCATTTTCGCTTTGTATTTTCACACTATCAGCACTTCTAAATCGATAGCGAAGGGGTTTACCTTTGGTGACCTTGTATTTGGCTTTCTCCGAAACTCTGCAATCTCGGGCTTCGTGCGCGCTGGTGCGCTACCCTTTTATCTTTCGCTGTTATGTAATTTTGGCTATGTGAACTTGTTGATTTTTCTATTACGAGCCTGAAACCAAAATCTGACATTTATTATGTTGTTGTTTATCTGGTTGTCATGGCAATGTCCATTCAAACTCGTTAGCGGTCTGATATGTTTGCTTCAATACTTTTACAAAAATACTTTTTCTCTGTTGGCCACTCACAAAAATTTATTTTAATTTAAATAATTTTTAGAACTCTCCAAAAAGGGTATAAGAGCGGAACATTTCTGAAATTCTGAGTCTCACTTCAGCTCTCAAGCAAGAAGCATCACCTAAAGGCCCTATCCCGGGGTCGCACTGCCCCGGGATCCTGCGAGCCGCTACTGCTATGCCTCCTGACTTGGCGAGCCTCTACCCTGGCCAGCGCTTCGTTGGGTCTCCACTTCACCTGCCCGTTCTCTGCTACACCTGCTCATCAGTGACTTCAGGCCGACACGCTGCGGGCCTCTACCCTGTCCGGCGTTTCGCTACCAGGGCCCCTACTCCTGCTGCCCGTCGGGGTCTGATGACTGATTGACCGCCGGCCACGCTCTCCATCTGCAAGTGCTACGTCGCCCACCAGTGCTTCCACCGACCGGTTCGGCAGACCGTTTCTAGTGCTCCTTCTGCTCCTACTCTCCGTGTCCTCCGTTTCTTTTTTTTAATCTGATACCTGTATTTTTTATAAAACCTGTCTCATTTCATCCACCCTAATCTTCCTATCATTTTTCTAGTCATTGTATATAGCCCTAATAAACTGTCATTTCTAAATTTTATCCTGGTTGTTTTCTGTTAGGTTCTGGTTAGGTTTATATCTTTACACGACAAAGATTATGATATATTTCTGACGGAAAATATCAGATATGTTATTTCAGCAACCCTTTTGTTGGCGTACAATCGACCACACAAAGCAGCTTCGAGGGAATAATCAGTAGAAGGATTAAACAAGTCCTGTCCGCAAGTGGTGTGGATGTTTCTGTGATCAGAGCGCACAGCACGTGGTACTTCGCCACCTCCGCGGACGCCGCCGCCGCTGGTGTTCATAGTTATATCCGAAGATATAATTACCCGCCTTCGCATGGATTAACCACACAGCCCATGAAGAAATTTATATTTCTCTGAAAATAATGAAGTGGAAGGTCCAAGTCAAAGTCAAATTACTTTATTACTGCAGATATTTACATATACGTAGCAAACGTCATTTTGTGCCTCTTCCCTATATTGGACCACTGTGGGAGAAGAAGGTGGTAGAAACTACCACAGATTTATTTTTAGATCTGTTTTAAAAATTAGTTGTGCTCTAATACAAATATGTGTTTTTTATTATTATGATTAATAAGCAGCAATTACAAAATGATTAACAGCAAGGTCTGTGTTGAGCTAGATTAACCCCACCCCCAAGAAAGAGGATGAGCTGTGGGCTTAGTGAAACCGAAAGTATAACAGTACTTTATTGATTTCAAAATCGATTTAAATAACTCTTAATATGCGAATAATTACTAGTTGCCTAAAGGGACTATCTGGTATTATAATTACATCTTCGAATTAAGCGACTGATGTTATAATGATCGAACTTCACTTGGTAAGTTCGTTTGATCACTATTATATTAATCACAGAAAGCCATACATGTATGGCATATTTTAATGAGCAACTAGTGATAGCAACTAGTAATTATTCGCATATTAAGAGTAATTTAAATCGATATTGAAATCAATAAAGTACTGTTATACTTTCGGTTTCACTAAGCCCACAGCTGATACCTATCAGGTAACACTTTATATTATGAAAGCTTCATAAAATATTTACTGGTATCTATTATATATCATGCAAAACTTTATTGTTTAAAATGCGCTCTAACTGTGATAAAATAATTGTCTGTGGAATGTAAAAATAAGTAAGAGGTTAAGGCGTAGGTCAGGTACCTACATCTCTATCGAGTTAACTCTGCATCTGCATTTGTAATTGATGGAAAACTATAATTGGCTGTAGCATATAAGTCTTTTAATTAAGGGAATTTAACTGTAATGATGTTGGTTTTCTAAATAAATAAAATTAAAAATTAAAAATTAAATCTCGCTCGAAAGCAGTAACATTAGGGCGCCATAAAATGATGTCGCGAATCCAGGTGCAGAGCGAACTCGATGGAGCTGTATGTATTTATTCCATCTTCGTATTCCTAATGGACAATAAATGTAAGTCAATCGACGTCGTCACAAAACAGCTGAGTCACGGGGATGTGCGAGAGGGAGGAGATGGCTGTAAGATAGCAGGGGGTCATTTGTAGATCCCTGATTTATATGGTATCGAGTTGATACACTCTAGTTAAAGAGTATTCTATTTAATTAGTATAGTAGTAGAACTATCAAATTAATGCCGACTCAACATGGTTCTCACGGTAATGCATCAATCATCAATGATTGAGACGATTACATCCATCAGTTTCGTTGATTTCTATTGTGTATCTACGGTGGTCCTATTAGATTATATAGAGCAACTACGGATATTATATTGTCTATATAATAAAACAAACTATTCTACAGTCTCGCCGGCACCTTCTATAAATATAAATTACCTATTTCAATAGGTGCTCCTTCTGGAATTTGTAACGTTGTTATTTCATGCATAATATAGTCCATACTATACTGCGTTGACTCCACGTGGGCATACACATATTTGCAGTAGCGTTTAGGATCGGCGGATAGTTTATGGTGCTAGCATAATAATTTTACAATCCACATTTTCAGTGTATTTCATAAAAGGTCATAATCCATTACATAACATCAGACTTTTCTTTTCTTTTTATCACACCATTTCACTACCTGTCTCGAAACTCCATGTAACGCACCTTCGATGGGCATTCTTGTTTCTGTCTTTTGACATTCAACCATCGCTATCGGTATGACTAGTCCCAGAATAATTCCTCGAGCTAAGTCTGTGAGCTTGAGACTATCGCCCGCACTATCTGTTCATCTCACCGGAGCATTCGCAATTCGTATCTCGATGCTCATGCGCGTTGTACTAAAACGATTCTACTGGGGATGTATTGAATTATGGTAGATTTGGTAGAACTAGGCATGATATAATGGTATAGCGTTAATTATTATAATAATCATAAAGCGTTTCAACTCATCTTGCCTCTTCTCAAATGGAGGCTGGCAGTCAGCTCTGAATATCCCTCTAAGCCTGTCGTTAGGCGGATCAGGTCTTCGACGCTAGCTGTCGTAGTCCATATGCGAATTCCGAAAAATTGGAGAGCCACGATGTCTATGCTTAAAAAAACTGACATAAAAATTCATCATCATCATCATCTCATCCTGTCACCCCTCAGCATTGGTATTTGGGCTCTCTGATCATATTTCCATTTGTTACGATCTTGGACTATCTACTCTAGCTCCTCCCGATCTGAGTTTACAAACATACAAATAACAAACAAACAATATAAGTTGCAACAGCACCTAGATAAGCTATCCTCGAGTTCTAAATGCTACAAATTTCGAATCGTTCAAATTATTTCACAACATGATCACCTTACTTTATAATTTAGGCTTCCTGATAATCAGTGTCAAGCTCAGACACACATACAAATATGAATCCTAAGGGCGAATAGCTAGAAGGTGGAATAAGACTTAACTCGAGTAAACATTGACAACTTTGACAACAATTTATACTTAATGAATCAATGAGGGTTTTCGATACTTTTTCTGCCACCAGGCGGCGCTTCGTAGGCGTCAGGTCTAAACAGCTGTCAGATAGTACAAAGTCGTAGCACAAAATAAATAGGTACAGAAGTCAACCATATGTATGTACTTCACTTTTCATAGCTACGCTCGGCGATCGCTCTAGGGTTATTCACGAAAAACTATCGTGGTACTGGCGCTCCTATGTAGTTGTATGATTTATTATGAAGAATGAAACGAGAAGAAACATTACACTACTATTACAATACAAAAGGTTTACAGATCAGAAAAATACCTACACAATTTTACGTTTGTCAATTTTCACTATCGAAAATCCCTGATAACTTCTTAACGGACTACCCGAGTAACAAATTTTTTATTGCTCTGTCCGTTTTAGACCTACACCTGTCAAATGACACGAAAAACAACACAATATCTACACAAACAAAAAAACATGTTTTCAACTTACGTAAGTATGGTGGCGTGAATTCACCTAACAAAATTTTTGTTAATACTTATTTTATTATACTGATTGAAAAATAGGCAACTGTCGATCTTAGATATATTATTCGGGGACCTTACCTACCTACCTAACTGTTCTATACATATAACGTTAAAACGAACCATCGAAATCCAGGCAGGTAGCTACTTACCGAAACCACTTGTAGCTTAAAAAACGCCAATTCATAGTTTAATGTTGAATTTAAACAACCGTCCACTGAACAGTTATAATATATTTTTTTTCGTTGCTCCATTGTTGCATTAACAGACGCGCGTGTCAAGCGGATGGCACTCACGCTCGCACTGGTTTGAACTGCTCTGAGATATCGTGTCCGTGAGCAGTATCTATGTGTGCGTTGCTCGAGCGCGCTTTTATGTAGATTGATTTCTATACCTATTTATTTTGCGGTCGTAGGTAGTAAACATAAATTATTGAAATTCTATTGTATTTGGAAGTGTTATTGATTTTATTATGGGTTACGGTCAGAAAAATATCGCCGATCTAAAGATTGAGCTCAAAAAGAGGGGCGCGGTCACTAAGAATGATATCATTAGGTTCAAGTTTATCAATAAGTCCACATTTTTTAAACAGTTCACGATCACTCGTAGACCCACCATATGCAGCCTGATGCTGAAATTCCAACTAAAACTTGAGTATTTGCTGATTTGTAAGTGGAATATGTAAGCTGTTGGGTAAGTGGATTTTTGGGCTTCTCTATTTTTATTTCCGTGCAATCTATTAAAACTGTGCATGGAATGATCTTGCCGGAGTACTTCATATTTTTATCTATGCATTGTTTTGGCACCCAAACGTTCAACTCTTTCAATTTACTATTTAGGTAATTGATCCATGTTTTAAAAATGTTGCTTAGTACTGCTTTATTAATCTTTAATCGAAAGGCGAATTTGTAAAGAACATCTTCACAGGAATTGATCACATGGCACCTTTAAAGTTTTCATGTTAGGATAATATTTTACTAAGTAAATACTTCATCACCAAAAATAGTAAATATGAATTTTATATGTTCATAATATTGGAAACCAGTATAAAACTGTATTTCGGCCGCATTGGTTACATCCAGCACATTCTCAATTGAAAATTCTTTACTTTTTGTTTCATGTTTAGGACATTCTTTAAGAATTTGGAGATCATTACCTTTGCCTAAATCACATTGGATTCCAATATCTTTCTGTTTCTTCTCAAACTCAATTTCCACTTCGCAGTATTCAGTAGTTTCCATGAGGTAGGTGTCATCCTTCTCTTTTTCATTGCTAATGTGTACTTTTACGCTGTTTTTTTTTTCATTTCGCGCCAAACGTCTTTGATATCGCTCCTTTTTCTTTGGATGACTAGAACTTTGTTCATTCCATGGGAATGACTCGGCACTGCAATTTTTTTCAACACAGGTCTGGCTGAAATAATAATTAAATAAGTATACAATGTTATAGTTAAGTATTTTTTGATAAGGCAAGAACTAAAAATTTTGCACTACATCATTGAAGGTTGGTCGAGCACTGAGATAACAAAGTGATTAACTAAAGTTAATCATTAATATTGAAAATATTCTTACGTTTTTCCAATATTGATTCCTTTGGTAGCTCGTAATCGTCCGAAGTGGCTTTTACAAACGAGGCTATTTTTCGTTGAATTAAATTTATCTCTACGAATGGCTACAAGCCACTGTTTCTATCGGGTTTTATATCCCGTAGGGAACTTATGCCCTCCTGTTTTATTTGCTCACATAGGCACTGCACAACATTGTGGCATTTTAGAAAACAATATTCCAATAGTAATGATTTTAAGAATAAATAAACCAAAAAATACATGAATAATTACAAAGCGCGTATGTATTTTGACAGTTCATTGGACCTGACGCTACAGTGCTGCCATCTCACGTAGACTATTTCAGAAAACCCTCATTCAACTAAATATGCAATAAAGTCAATAGGTTTACTTTTGCACTAAGTATACCGCATTGCGAAAGTAGCAGGCTCTCTTAGCCTACAATGGATATGTGGCATCCATGCCGAACAAAGGTAAATAGCACGGCTGCACACGTTCGAGCGCGTTCGGTACGCACGCACACATAGCCTTCGGGAATGATGGAGACTGCCTCAATCGGTGCCGCGCCGTTGTTGCCGTGTTCGCTCGCTCTCACTCGTTACCGCCACCAGTATGTCATCGTCGTAACTAAGCACCTACAACCTAGTGCAGTTTAGCAACTATTTTAGGAATGGAAGGAAGGAAATATTTTAGGTATAGTATAGTGGTAGGTGTTAAAATATTCGATGAAGTGGGAAACTAGAAACACATACCTAAAGAACTGTAACCAATTATTTTGTGTAAACAATATTGTCTATTAAACTGTAACAGAAATACTTTCCATAGGTACCTACTTAAAAGCAAAATTTGTATTTTAGGTATGCCAAGCCACACACGTGACACAGCCCTGCGCATCGAGCGAAAGTAGGTAACGAACGCTCCTAAACGACCTCTGATTTACTACTGCTCTATATGTTTACTGTGTCCATGCTACGGTATGGAGAAGTTGTTTGGGGGAATCCCATGGACATACAACGTCTGTTCATCATACAGAAACGCTGTATGGAGCGCACTCATATGAGTCTTCAAGGACGGCGTTTAAAAAATTAAATATTTTTTACACTTACTGGCATTTTTACATATTTGAGATTATCACTTCATATTAATTCACGTTTTTCATTATCATTCATCATATTAATTCACGTCATTCATATTAGTTCACGAAAATTTCCAGCGTACGTACATTCAATACTCGAACTCCAAACCGCCTAGTGGTTTACCAAACATATTGAATACATTATGCCTACCCGAAGAATTACAATATCTACCTTTACATAGTTTTAAGTTTAAGTTAAGAAAGTGGCTGATTAATAATTGCTTCTATGACTTATCGGAATTTTATAATATGACATCAAAAGATAATATTTTTTTGTAAAATTATTATTATGATTATTGTGAAGTTATTATAAAGAATTATGTATTATTTAATTCAACAAGGATGGTTTACTAACCTAACATAAGTACCTACCTATTTTATTATCAGAGTATGTACCTACCTCCATTATTTGCATGCCACAAGTTGGCCGTAAGTGCTGTTCTACTTGTCTATTTAATACCTACTTATAACACCTATGACTATACCATATCAAAGAAAATAAATAATTTATATTTCTATTTCTATATTAATTTAAGGTAAAAAATCTGAGCCAGATCGCTGCCGCAGTCGCTAGGCATGGTTCCCAGAATGCTGGCGGCGCGTTGCCTTGCTAGCTCAGCCGTTGCCACTAAATAGGTACCAGCCCTCAGGTCACTCAATGCGTCGACTATGAACGACGACAGCTCCTTGGCCAGGAATCGCGGCTCTGGACCCCATGGGCCGAGAATTTTGGCTCCCAAAGGCGCAAAAATATTGCCCTGTCCGTATCGATACTATTTGCATCCCAGACAAGCAATTTTCCATGGAGTTGCGTTGCGTCAATAAACCTCATTTTTTATTATTTTTTTTGTTCTTTCTGTTTTGGTTCTGACTTTTGACTTTGAGTGACTTTAAAACAGACAGGATTCATCATTTATTAATGGGGAATAAAACTGACAAAACTCGCCACCAGAGGCGCTGCTAACGTCGGACCCATAACTAGTTCTGTCAAACGAGATCTGTCAAAATCTATACAAAAAGTTATTTACGTTTACGTTTCTATCGTTTTGTCGTAGAATGCCGCATTGTGAGGCAATAGGGTGTAATAAAAATGGTAATCACCACTTTCCCAAAGATGGTAGACTGAGAAAGCTATGGGAAAATGCCACTAAGATTCGGAATTTCAAGGCCTCCTCAAATTCGAGTTATGTTGTACTACTATTACTTATTAGTATGTACTATTTAGGTCACGATAGCTTTCCAACAGTGGTAAATCATTTTTTATGGCATCAGTTTCTTGGTTCTGAGGAATTCTAAAGTTACGATTCCGGATGGATTCCGGTCAAAAATTACTCTTGTCTGTAAAATAATCATGATATTTATAAGTCATGTTAACATGTTTTATATACAGAAGGCAATGTTGAAAACTTGAAAAGTAGGTGTTACTTCGTTTATAATTCATGTACTTGAAATATTCGAAATACAACCGGAGTTTATTTGACTACTTGTTTTTTAGCATAATTCATCAATTATTTACCTTCTGACTAAGTCCGCTTAACGACGCTTTAACGTCCCTCCCCGGGTTTTCCACTCGTCTTTTAACTGCTTCACAGTCCAATTAATATACATATGTTAAATAGCCACCGAACCGACAAATTCAAAGTGACAGATTGTTTGTTATGGGTCTGACGAATGCAATGCTATCGTCATCTGTAATAATCGTTTTCTTCCCCATTGTACAGCGATAACTAATATTTTCACGTGTATTCCCACTCCATAGGCTTCGTCACAAGATACCCTCGGGGCTGTAACTCACCCAATTTTGACTAATAATTACCATCGGGTTAAAACCCACTAGTTTAAATACGGTCGACATACGACACCAGGTCGGCTTTAAACTAGTTTAAAGCCGACCTGGGATTTTGGATCCTGCCTCTGTTTTCGTTGTTTAGCAAAAGTTAAAGTTTCTGTTTCTTTATTTCTATAACCAAATTCAGCGCATTGAAGTTACGTAGTTCGTTTCATTATTTCTTTATTGCACTATACAAAACAGATATACAGATAACTTATAATCGAAAAAAGATGTGAAAAGCGACCTTATCTCTAGCAAGAGATTTCTTCTAGAAAACAAAATCGGCCCGACTAAACTCACTTATACCACAGAATAAGTATTAGCTCTTAGTGGTACAGAAAATAACTCTGTAAACACACTTAAATAAATAGCTACTCTCCGGCAATAAAGCGCAATCTAGTTCGCACCTGCGCTACGTCCAATAATCGGTAAACACATACAAAATCGGTTCCTACGCCCCCGCCCATGCTGGCTAGATGGCGCAGGATCACTACGCCTAAGAGCTTCTTTTACTCCGAAAGCTCAAGGTTGACCTGTCTCGCTCGCTCACGGTGGAGGTGCGTGACCTGCGTACGATTTGTGTTTGTGAATTTGTGTCACGGTGTTCAAAAGAGCTGTTATGTATTCTATTTATAAAAATGCCACAGTGGCCCAATGTAGAGAATTACTATTACTAACCATCATGGGCGGGGGCGGGGGAACCGATTCTGTAGGTAAGCAGGAACACATAATTACAAAATTATTAACAGCAAGCACGCCTATACATTTAAATCCCCTGTTGGCTGAGGGTCAAATCCCTCGAAGTCGAAAAAAATATCTCTGTAATTTTTCGGTACCCATCGAAAAGCTTAAATAACTATAAGCAACATTCTTGCCTAAAAATAAAGGGAAGACAGTCAGTTGTTCGAAACATCGGTCCGGTCAGTGAAAAAGGTATTTATTTTCCACGGCAAACTTTTTAATAAATGTAAAATTACATTACAAAATACCCAGGTCTTGGATGTTTGCATATTTGTGACGTCGCTGGATAAATCGAGCAGCGTATCCTAGTGTGGGGCTAGAAGCAATGTACCTATATGTGCCTGTATTTGAATGTTGTATTATCTTAAATGGTGTCCTCTCTATCAGGAAAGACATAATCTCGCTGAAGTGAACGCATTCAACCAATTACCATATTCCTGCTCACAGGTGACCAAGATACGGGCATGCTCTGCATAGTTTTTGCTCGACTCCATAAGTTTCTTCGGAATGTTAATGCTGAGCGACATCCCATATCATTATTGTAGTTTCTGCGAAGTCGCGTATAAGGGCGGGACTTTATCCAGGCTAGCCGGCCTGATTCGCATTTATTATTAATTTATTTATCCATTGACTGTACACTTATTTAACATACCATCGAAAGTAAAGTTATTAGTACATATAATCTGTCCTCCTCAGAATTCAACCTCATTAGAAAGTAATCAACATAGAAATCTTAAGCTTATTGTGTATTTCTGACATCAATTACAACACCAGTCTACACCAGCTAAAAGTCAGTCGCACGACTATTCCTGGATTATAAATAATCTGAACTATATAATCCGATTAAATTGAAGCAGAATTATTCCGATTTCGGCCTATGTATAACCTCAACTGGCACAACCAGTAACTAGCTCCCTCCGCCCAAAGTTTCAATTTATAAGGCAGACAAGTTATAGTTTTCTTTATTCATGAATAGCGATATGCCTTTTTGTTATTCACTTTTCACTATATTCGGGGCACAAGGTGCGACCTTGCGCCCCAAAAAGCCATATGCATATATAGAGCGTAGTATAAAACAATGTGAGCTCAACTCCTCTAGAACTTTGCTAACGCTAGATTTTCACAACCGGAAACTACAATAATTCACATCTACGAGCAGTTACTAGCAACAGGGCCATAATGGTTGATGTAGGGCTTTAGGTCAAAACCATCTGCCGCCGACTGATTTATAACATCTTGGGAAGAAAAACTCGCTTGACTATCTTCCGGTGACTTAGTAGTAGGCTCGGCTTGTTTCTTGTCTCGGTCTTGGTATTGCGAATGAAGAAAAATGGTCACAATCTTGTCTCAATCTTGGTATTGCGAATGAAGAAAAATTATCACCACATACGTTACATCACAGTAATAGTCCTTGTAATATTTTCTATTTAACTTTCTGAGAAATAAGCAATGCTAAAAAAACGGCCTACTTTTAATTTTATTTTGTGATCTTTTAGGTTATTTCAAGAAACTGATTTGAATATTTCGGGTAATGGATGTTTTATTATTTAAATTAGACCCCTCATGACATCATTTTCTCACAGTTTTGGTACGATTGTTTTAAAGCCTGGTTGTTTCTGACTATAAAACTAATAAACTAATATATTAATATTTGTTTACGTTCCGACTGACATCTGCGCTATCGACTTGCAGGAAAACTGATTAACAGTACAGCCAACTTAACGGCGAAGGGAATTTGAACAAACTACGCCGTAGAGGACAAATGAAGCACATTCTATTTTTGCCGATTTTTCAGTAAACCTGTAATATTTTTTGATGGGAATAACGGAATTCAGTTATCTCAAGGAACACAATTATCTCGAAATGGTTTTCTCATTTGGTACCTTTGAATTTTTATTATGTAGCCCATTCTTTATTTTATCCGAACCTTTATGTTGTCAGATATAACAATACCTGACAACAGTTACATTTATAGGCACCCTATTTTAAATTAATTTAATCATAAAAACTATTGGCTAATGTAAAATATTTACAATAATACTAAACTAAACTCTCCACATCACATAAACAATTAATATATCACATAAATAGTCATCCAAGAGCAAGGCCAACATCCTAAATTCACCGAATTCCTGTCTAAGTCACGCTAGGAAGTCTTCATGGCAGCTCGCAAACAATTTAGAATGAGTAACGCTTGGACATCTTAAGGTAAAATCATTGTGATGCTCCCTGACATGTCTCGTCACAGAGTGGAGTGCTGAGTTGACCTGCAGCCGCTGACCTCAAACTACCCGAGTAAGAACTGCCCTTCGCCGTCTACAGACAAGGGCAAAAAGCCAGCTGCGGGAGCAGCCGCTGATTACATCAAGGGTATTAAGACCAGAAAGCGTGCTCGGAAGAAATGAGGTTGTGTCATCGCACATTCACCACATATCTCCAGTCTCCACTTCTTGTGTAGTTGAATGTGGTGCAACAATTTTTATCCCCCTGTGAGGCAGTCGACAATGTCTTGCAGTCCAAAGTTCAGTGTTGTTTATTTATCTCTTGTAAATCAAGTTCTTAATTAATGGCGGTCTAACAACTAGTTAATTTTGCCGATGTCACTTATTTTATAGATTTTCATGTATTTGGACAGGTTCTCTTTCGAGAACCTGGAAATTGACAATAACCAATACTTAACAGCTGATTTTTGAGCTATGATTGTTATTTTGTTATAATATAAAATTGTAGTTTTTATTGTATTTTATTTAGTTGGAGAATGTAAGGAAAGTCACAAATAGATTAAAAGATGGGGAAGACAAGAATGTGATGTTAAAAAACCATTTTTTAAATAATAATTATCTTTTATTCATCTTCCATTATAATCAGAATATCGTCTAAGAACTGCGCAGGTGGAACTATATTATCTTGGTATCTAGCCCAACCAAGGTACCATATTATTGACATAATATGTGCGCAGCGGCCTACAGTTCGGTTGCCTACAATGCAGTTACAGTAACGTTTGAGCATTGCTTCCCTACCTCTTAGAGAGCTGTCAACTAAAATGTATATAAAATAAGTTTTTCGACTTATATGTCTAGACTGAATGCGTCCCCTTAGCATCCATGCAAAGTTAGAAGCCGACAGCTCTCGAAGTAGGCTACTGCTGTACTCCCTGCATACTTCTATCATAAAACCATCCTTACTTCTTATATGCTCACCGTAGTAGGAACGTGCCTGCTTTATTTGATATGTCCCTAATGAAATCAGAATTAACTCACTATCGGTAAGCTGGAGAAAATCATTTAAATTATCACTGTGAACAGTAATGGTTTAAAAATTAGACCTACGCCTATTGTAATTGTTTCTTACTATAAATTCTGCTAATTCATTTTCTGTATTCATATTTATATTTATTTGTTCTATTATTTCCCCAGCATCTACTCGATCAACTATGGGAGAGTGAAAAGTGTTTAAAAGGGCAGCAGCCACCTCAAAATCTTTCATGAAGCTTTTACTCGCTGTATGGGCCACACTAAGGATATTTGGCTCGTACACCCGAAGTAGTTGAGGAATATTTTGGTAATTAAAGATGAGTATTGTAATTGGTAACTAAATAGTACTATGTACAATGAGGTATAACATAAATTATGAAATGCAACCTAAGATATTGTGAGGTGATCTCCTGAAGTTTTATTCCCAGATTTCAGGAATTGGCTGCTGCGTGGCGTTGATGACCCTTGGTCTTTTGCAGTACCTTTTTATTAGTAGGTACTGTAGTGCCTTCAGCACCAATGTAGTGATCCTAACCACTAGACGGTCACTACCTAATTGATAATTATAAAGACTTTGGTTTTATTTGTTTGTTTGTATTTATTTGGTTTATTTACACTTTTTATAAAAGGGATCCACAACTGGCTCGATAGACATTAAGCTATCCTTACTATAAAATTTAGACCAGTCACTGGCCGAAGTGAAGTGAAGTGGAACGGTGAAGTGTGTCACATTGACTTCTCACATCCCAGCCTCTTTCTTTTTAAAATACAAAATAAGTAACAGTGCCAAAGTGACACCCGCTCTAAAGCGGGCCTCTTTAGATACAATATAATCGCCTAAACAAATATCGAACCTTACAGTACTGTGCAGTGATCGTTGCAAATACAGTCAGTAATGATGATATTGAATAGTGATAAACGTCATGATTAATTCCTGTTTCTTCTGAATAATAAGTTTTCGATCTATTCTGGCAATTTAATCAGAAGTATTTTTCAAGTTGATGTTTTTAATGCTGAAATTCAACATTTCGTTGATAGGCGAGTTCATCATGGAAACTGCAATGTCACTTTCCATCTGTATGCTATTCCCGAACAGTTGCTTCTTTCTTTTGCAGTATGCAGCCTTGACTGAGGACAAACCCGATGCCTGTTATCGCTGTGCTAGACATATTATCGTCGCAAATGATGTATGTACGTAATAGTCACGAACTGCAACAGACGAAAAGCCACATGTTCGGCTAATGTAACTTAATCCAGTTGTCTTTGCATTGCGCTTTCTGAGTGTCGCACGGCAAGGTCGTTTGTTGACTGAAGATTTTTGTTGAAAGTTGATGACGAGGTATCCTGATGATATTTCTACCATTCTGGTCTCCGATTCTCGTTTGATTGGCAGTGGTAACACCCGATATATCATGTAATTATCTTCACTCGTAAGCGGAATGTGTAGCTCGAAAAGCAAGTAGTTTTCCGTAATACGAGCCTTTACGTAAAGTAATTTGTATAGTTCTGGGATATCTTCCTGAATATTCTTGACCGGAAGTGTTAGTCGATTGGGCATTCCTCCAGATATCACATAGAGTTGCTCGATTAGTTGTTTCGGAGTGAACAGACGCATGTCGAGGTGCCTCTTGTGAATGTCGGCCAGCGAGTTTACTAGCATGTCTTGAGATCTTCTTAAGTTCGCTGTAATCAAGCTTGCGATGATCGAGGCTGCGTTGAGATTTTTCATCATATACATCTCTGTGACCCTGGACCCAGTCTTTGATAATGTTGAGTTAGTCTGTTGGACAAACGTGATGAGCATATGAAACTGATTATTCATAAACTTATCATTCTTCTTTATAATACTGTTTTCCGCTTCAATTATCGTAGTTTGGTTTTTCATTAAGTCCAAGACGTATTTTTCGTTAGTTTGATTTATCTCTATATCTTTCTGGTACTTGATAGAAAATTCTTCGTCTAGCGTCCCAAATAGAGTTCTGGCAATGTTCCCGATTCCGTTAAAATAACCAGGTTTTTTCCTTGACAAATTCTGACGAAGTAGAAGTGCATTGTACTCGTTCAGTTGATGAACTTCGTGTTGTAGTTGATTTATCGTCGGCTCGCACAGAGTTGTGTCGAGCCTACTGCAATCCTCCTCCATTATCTTCAAGAAGTTGCATAAGTTTTCCGTTCCTTTCCAATACGACGTAAAGTTGTAGTAGACCAGTAGTGTCCACTCATCGTGTATAAGATGTAGTTGTCCAATTTCACCGTAGTAAATCAAAGTCAAAGTCAAAGTCAAAGTACTTTATTACTGTAGATATTTACATATACTTAGCAAACGTCAATTTTGCTTCTTCTCTACATTGGACCACTGTGGGAGAAGAAGGGCGTAGAAACGGATGTTGGGTTGGTTATCGGCGTCACGTTGAACCGTGGTACTTGTGCGGCTTGTATTCCCGTTAGGAGGCTCATAAATATGATCAGCGCTAGGGTGACCAAATAGCGGGTTGGTTTTCTTCTTACTCGTTTTAGTCTTGGTTGGTTCTGGATATTAGTTTTGACATCTTCAATATTCTCGTTTGCAGGGAGTTGAGCCAGTTTCGTTATTGGGCGTTTGAGTGTCCCTCCCTTCGTTTTTATCGTTGCTACCCGTACGTAGCCGTCGTCTCCAGGGTGTAGTTGAAGCACTTTGCCTAATGCCCATTTTCCCGGCGGTAAGTTATTGTCCTTGACCAGGACGAGTGCTCCTTCTTCTAAGTTTTTTCACGATCGCTGCCATTTGCTGCGCACTTGAAGTTGATGTAAATATTCGTTTCCAGAAGTATTGTTGCATGAGTTCAGTTTGTTTCCATTTGTTCCTGAGGTCCTGTGCTCGATTTTCGTTAATTTCTACTTGTGGCAACAGCATCGTTAGGCCTCCTGGAGAGTTATGAAGTGGCCTGGCGTTAAGTATTCAAAATCGTCTATGCTTTCCGTGAGGGGGCACAGTGGTCTGGAATTCATACATGCTTCTATCGCACCAACAAGGTTGAAAACTGCTCGTACGTCAGTTTTTGTTCTCCCAAAACACGTTTAAGATGGTACTTCATCGATTTCACAGCTGCTTCCCACAGTCCTCCTGCAGTCGGCCAGATTGGCGCGATGAAATGCCACTCAATTTGTAGTTCGCTGATTCGCTTCGCTTTTGTTGCCATGCAAATGAAAATTCAAATATATCCTTTGCATGTTTTGACTCCTCTCCCCTTGTTGATTTTCACATCCAAAAAACCGGTTAGATCAACCCCAGTGTTAGTAAAGGGCCTGAATGGCGTGACTCGTGATTGAGGTAGGTCACGCATTATCTGTTCGTTTCTATGGGGCTTATATCTAGGACATCTCAAACATTTAGTTAAATACTATTTCCCCGCTCGATTGTTAATTATCCAATACTTCTGTCTCGTTTGGGCAAGTGTAAGACGAGCTCCTCCGTGTAGAGTTTGTTTGTGGGCGTGGTCGATTATCAGCTGCGTTAGTTTTCCTGCGTGGAGGATCACCGCAAGTTGCTTTGCTTAATCTGGTAACGCTGAGTTTTGTAATCGCCCTCCAACTCGTAGTATCCCTTTGTTTAATATTTATGCTTCGGAAACGTACCGGTTTTTTGTTGCGCGAATCGATCGCGAGTAGTCGGCACATCACTAAGTGGAAACGGACCGCAGATGTCACTCGTACCGGAACGAGATGTAAAATTGGAGGTTATCTTTGGTCTTGTCTCATCGGTGAGAACAACATGTCTGCTCATAGCGTCGGGCTATTGATTGTTTCGGTGTAACAATTCTCTAATACAGGTGTCGGACCTGGTCGGACTGTAAATCTACCACATCGTCGGGAAATAAGCAGATTCGCGTCAGCGGTTAAGTGATCCGTGTCGAGATTGAAAATCGTCGTATCGGACGGCGATTCCACGTGTCGGCAGGCAGCACGCCGGCGGCAGCGTCGGGCAGCGACAGCGAAACGACGGCAAGGTTTCGATTCCTCTCCTATCCCAAACTGTGCCCTTTTCCCGAATTCCCGTCTCGAATCGAGCTTTCGATTTCCTGTCTACGGAGACAAAGGTCAGTAAAAATTCATCACTTATTTTCTCTCACGTGCTGGCAAAAGCACACCCCCTTCGGATTCCACGCCGTTCGGTAGGCGTGGAAATTAAACACCCTTTTTCATCAATGTAGGGTTTTAGCTTCAACAGAACACTCTTCGACCTGATTCTTTCACTTTTTTCCAGGTCTTCAATCTCCTCGTTGAAGTATTGACGTTGACCGTATCTGACCATTAAGTTTCTCGCTTGACTTAGTTGTGTTCTTGTTACGTAGACTTGTTGTGAAACGTAACACCCAGCTAATGACTCGTATGACTCGTGTCATTGTACTACACTGGTCCAGTAGAGTATTTATAAAAGTTGCTTCGTTAGCAGTCTGCGTTGCATAACAGTTTAGTGTTGCTATCAGTTCGTCAACCGTCGTAAATATTTCCGATCTATTTTTTGTTTTTTCGTTGTTGTATTTCTTGAGTCACTGAGGTCCTTCCCACCATAAGTTGAAGTTGAATAGTTGGGACGATGAGAGGCCTCTAGTAGCGCAATCTGCAGAATTTTCTTCCGATCTGACATGTCCCCATTTCGTCGCAGGTACAATGTTAGTTATTGCCGCAACGCGGTTGGCAACGTATCTTTCCCATCTCGTTATGTCGCCTTGTATCCACGCAAGTGCGACTGTCGAATCCGTCCTACAGTTAACATGAAGAATTTTCTTAGTAAGGGCTGTTTGTAGCTTCTCCACTAATTTGGAAAGTAACAGAGCTCCACACAACTTCAGCCTGGGTAGTTTAGTCTTCTTATTGAGAGGCGCTACTCTTATCTTGGCCGCTATCAGTGTTACGGCTTATGCTTTTTCGCTTGCGTCACAAAATCCGTGGACATGTATTGCATCATCGATGCAAGTTAGCCTTGGTAGTGATAGCCACCTTGGTAGTGATAGCCGGGCGACGTTAGGAAAATCATCTCGTAATTTTTTTTCATTCTGTTTCTATTTCTGTGGGTAAGCTTTCATCCCAGTCTATCTTACTGACCCACACCTTCTGAAACAGTAGTTTGGCCTTAATAACCGTTGGAAAGAGCCAGCCGAGCGGATCCTAGAGCTTGCTGACGTCTGAGAGTAGACTTCTCTTGGTAACTTTCGTCGTACCTAGTTGCGGTAGATTCCAGTTAAATAAAAATACATCTCTGGACGGATTGCAGTTAAGACCCAGAGTTTGCACTGACTTTTCTTGTTTAAATGTGAATACACCTTTGCGGGATTCTTGATCGTCAGCTAAGTTTTCCAGAATAGTTTCCTCGTTGCTTGACCATTTCCTCAAGTTAAATCCGTCCCTTCGTAGGAGAGTAGTTAGCTGCTGCTGCTGTAAAAATGGTTTTGAATGACCTTCGCTGCTTCAGGAAACTCGTGCCCTTCGTCAAGTGAGAGCTGTTTCAGAGTTCGCATCGCTAGGAATGGTGCGGCTTTCGTTCCGTATGTGACTGTGCACAATTGCATCTCTTGCAGACCACCTTCGCGCACTTGATCACAAGATGACCTCCAAATGATTATCTGCAGTGGTTGTTGATCTTCATGGATAAGTATCATCCTATACATCTTCTCTATGTCAGTGGTTAGGACATATCGGTAGCTATGCCAGTTGATGATTAGTTCTTGAATATCCTTTTGTAGATTCGGACCTTTTTCCATGAACGTTGAGGCTATACTTGCTGTAAGTTGCTGTAAGCGTTGAAGACGACTCTCAGTTTGGTAGTTGTCGATTCTTCTCGGATGACACCGTGATGGGGTAAGAAAGCTTCGAGTTTTTCTCTGAGCATGGCGTCACCAGTTTCATGTGACCTAGTTTCGTGTACTCGTCGATGAATTGTCTGTAGTGCGTCGCAAATTTTTTGTTGAAAATGAAAATGCTGAGAGCATTTTTTTTCCAGTTGCAAAAATTGAGAAATAGCTTGGTGTCTCGATGTTTCCAGTTTTTCGTTGATTTCATCTTTACGACGTATCTGCCGTCGTCGAGCCTCTTAGTAGTTTCCCGATAGTATTTTTTGCAGTGATCTTCCTCGTTCGTTATGCCGTTGTTGCAGATTTATTCCGATTCCCAAAATCTCGTTAAATCTTCTAGTTCGTTTATCGTAATTGGACAGTGGTAAGTTTTTATGTTCCCACACAAGATCCACCCCAGCTTAGTTTCCTGAGCGACTGGTGAGTGGTTATCAGACTTCAGTACACCGTCGAGTAATATCTCCAAGAAGACATTCGCTGCCAGAAGGATATCGATCGGTCCCGAGATATTGAAGTCCGGATCAGCTAGCATGACGTTGTCTAGATGATCCCAAGTGGGTCTGTTGAAGGTCGAGTTGGGCAAGTTACTTATATTTTTTTTCATAATAAGTGCTTCTAGTAGAAACTCGTAGTTGTTGTTATGAATGGATTTGCAGTCCAGGAGTAGTTTTCCCTTGCAATTCCCCATAGAAGTTCCGACTCCCGATATCACTGTGCTTAGTTTCTGCCGGTGAAGCCGCAATCGCTGAGCTGCATTCTCAGTCATGAGAGTAACTTGAGATCCTTAATCCATGAGTGCTCTCAAAGTTACGTCCGCAGTTTTAACTCGTAGTTGAGCTGTTGCTAGAAGTACTTCTCCATTTGCGTTGGTGACATGCGTGGATACTTGTTGCGAAGTTGATAGTTTCTGATTGTATGAACTTTGGTTTCTTCTGGATGACCCATTTTGCTTGTCACGTAACATCATATGATGGAAACTCTTACAAATCAAGCAAGTTTTCGCTGACGTACATTGCTTGTCTCCGTGACTGAACAAGCAATTTTTGCAGAGCCGTAATTTCGCAACTGAATGTTTCCGGCCGTCGCAGTTGATTTCACGAAATTTGGGGCAAAACAGCAGAACGTGATTAGTTTTGCATATTGGACAATTCTTGTATGCCGCGTGATAGGTTTTCGACTCTTTTTCATATTTCTTATAGTTTGATGACCCCCGATCGTTATGATTTTTCTGAGTACTTTGTTGCGAAGACGAAGTTTTTGGATAGTTATTATGGCGATTGTCGAGTGTTTCAAATGCCATGAACTTTGTCTCCAGAAATTTGATAAAATCTTCCAGGTCAGGCAGTTCTCTTGGAGTGACCAAATTCTTCACGTACTCTGTAGCGCTGTTAGTCGCATCCAATTTTTCTTGAACCAAGTGGACAATGAGAGGGTCCCACGTCGCAGTTTTTATTCCGATGTTATTCAGAGCACTCAGACATTCCAGCGTAGTGTCGTGAAGCTTTTTCAGGCTGGTGAATGGTTTGTTCAGGATAGTGTTAACGTATGACGTAAAGAGCAGTCTCGTATTTTTGTATCGATTATTTAACAACTCCCAGCAAGACTCGTAGTTTTCTGCACTGACCCTCAGAGTTGTACGATTCTCTCAGTTTCTCCCTTTAGTTTAGTTTTCATATGCTGCATCTTTTGTGTTTTGGATATCAGTGGATTGGAATGAATAGTTTCGTGGAAAATATTTTTGAAGGATATCCATCGATTATAATTGCCGTTAAACTCTGTTAGTTCGATTTTTAGTGTCGATTTTTGATAATGCGTACTCTCCTAGATCTTCTGCTGAATTTTACGTCTGTAGCTATCGTAAGTTTCTTCCTATCTGGAAAATTAATTACCGTAGGTTTTATTGGAACCTTGTAGAAAGTTGTCCAGTTTCCAGTGGATTTTATCGATCATTCCCACTTGTTTTTCAGGATGCTGAGGTGGTCTTCTAAATCCCATGTTTCAGTCATCGCTTCCAAGTTGATCCTGGATACAGCTCTATGTAACGCGTTGAAATTGCATTGTTATTAACGGAGAAGTTCGTCCTTTTCAAACGTCGACTTCATCAGTCCCTTAGGGCGCCGAAGGTGATGATTTGGGAAGGCCGAAGGTCCTCAAGGATGATTCTCCAGTTATAGTTATTTCAGGAGTTTGCACCGTTTGTGCTGGTGTAGTTTTGCGAAGTTTCATAACTTGCAATGTTTCTTCGTAACTCCTTTTAGTTATTTCGAAGATGTTGTCGACGAAGTAAGTGATGTCCTTATCCTCCATTGTTTGCAGGATGGCATCATTCTTAGAAAATCTTTCCATTAAGACTTTAGAGCCGTTATGCGTTAACTCAAGTATTCGAGGGTTTTTCTTGATTCCCCATCTTTCTTGAAGTTCACGCAGATTTTCTTTAAGTCTTCATAAGTTTTCTCTTGGAGAGTAATAACTTTATCAAAGTTCGGTTTCATGGTTCTTCTTTATTGAAGCACGCACGTTGTTAATGTCCCGAAGGCAGTTGTCGAAGAAAGAAAAATCCAACGGCAAATAGTAACTGCTCTTGATTTATTTGCTTCAATAGTAGAAAGCTGTGTCTCACCCTCCTATAATAAAGCAGGCACATATGTCCTATATCCACATTGATGCAATAAGGGTAATGAATCACAAAAGCCCCGATCCAGTATAAAAGCATCACCAGGGAGGAAGTACTCCCGTAATATAATTCCATTTGAAAATTCTTTTTTCATAATTTCAGCGTCAGAAGTTGTAGCTGGATAGGGGCCCAGAACATCAATTATATGCTTATCGGTACATACCATCAAAAATGGTTTCACAAGGTTTCTATATTTGTGCATGCTATTCGTTTATTTAGTATAAGTAATAAGAACATTTTTCAACATAACAATATGTTCCATCAAATATTATAATGGGCCTATCAACTCCCTCAAAGTTACCAAACAACGTATTAGGTATTGTTATTATTTTGCACTATTTGAGCCTAAGTGCCTTTGCACGAAATATTCAGTTAGAAGTGCCCTCACTCTGTGCAACCACTTCTCTAGGGTTCGCCTAGAAACTTTGAATAAAATTGACAACCTCTCATCGGAATCCCCAGATCTAAACTTCATTAAGTAGGCTGCTAAAGCTAAAGATGCTTGTGGTATTTCCAACAACTGAGGAACTTCATTGAACATTTGATGGAATTGCACTTTATTTAGCCCAATCCATGTATGTACAATATGATCTTCCATATCATCTTTACTCTCAAAATGAAGTCGTCCTGTCTCGACAATTTCCTTTAAAGACATCATGTCCTGAATATGTTTTGCAGTGAAAGTCTGTAAATAATTATTTGTTAAACTGTCTAGAAAATCTCACGCTTCAATGACTAAATGTCGATCACACAGACGATTGTTTTCAGGTACCATATAATATTAATATTTACTCAGCAACATTTTTCTCGTAGACAATGGAACTCTGTATCTCTCTGATCTCTGGCATCCTTCAATAAAACACCTCCTTTCTGTTTCAATAGCTGTCATATAATCCGGTAACACAATGATGGGCTCGGATTGATTATTTCTTACTTCTTCTGTTGGAGGTTCAGTGGGAAAATCTGGCGGTGCCTGTGGCTGTATGTTAGCATCAAAACTTCCTTGAGAAGATGTTGATGGACCTAAGACCACATGTAGCAGCTCGTTCGGCAGCCACCCAAAAATTGTGGCATATGCTACTTGTTACTTCTACCTGAAAAAAATATAAAATATTCACTTGCTGTAAAAGTAGTTGAAAACGTTTATATTGATTCAACTTACAGTTCGAGGCATAATCCTCTCTTGTATAACATTATAGATTCTCAATTCACGATTTGAGCCTATGTTTAGTAGATGACTGACTCGCGATGCAAGAGAACGGCCGCAACGGAGACAATCATTACGGTGGCCAAGTTGTCTTGGTTCATCAACACATGGTTATTGTGCCAAATTTCAATAAGCTTGGCAAACATGGTCACTATTATTTACCTGAAAAATTCGATGATAAAAGAACTGGTGATAACTGCAAAATATTGTTGTCTAGGTTTTAAATTACATGAAAACAAACTTCATGTGCCATTATATGTTTAAGTATCAATACTGTATTTATAAGAATAATGCATATGCTACTTGTTACTTCTACCTGAAAAAAATATAAAATATTCACTTGCTGTAAAAGTAGTTAAAAACGTTTATATTGATTCAACTTACAGTTCGAGGCATAATCCACTCTTGTATAACATAATAGATTCTCAATTCACGATTTGAGCCTGTGTTTAGTAGATGACTGACTCGCGATGCAAGAGAACGGCCGCAACGGAGACAAACATTACGGTGGCCAAGTTGTCTTGGTTCATGAACACATGGTTGTTGTGCCAAATTCCAACAAGCTTGGCAAACATGGTCACTATTATTTACCTGAAAAATGCGATGATAAAAGAACTGGTGATAACTGCAAAATATTGTTGTCTAGGTTTTAAATTACATGAAAACAAACTTCATGTGCCATTATATGTTTAAGTATCAATACTGTATTTATAAGAATAATGCAGAAGCCAAACTAAGCATGATTTTGTACAGTAGGTTTCTTTTATAATGAAGGCGCCACAAATAAAGATACTAATCATTATTGTTGCCCCTGCACTATGGTTACTAAAAGCAAGGGCGACTAATCTATTATGAGAGACGCTGGGTTATATGTAGTGAGAGACGACATACAGGTTCTGGTGCACGCAATTTGACGAATCACTGACAGTGTCGTTTCATCATCTAAAGTTCGTCGGCCCAGTGTATTACATCGACTAGTCGCTATGCCACAATTCACACAGCGATCCATGGTGTCGATATCCAATCGATAAGCCCAATCCAAATTAAGGAGCCAAAGTCAAACGAGTAAACAAGGTTATCCATGTCCTTTAAGATAGCTAGGGTCGTAGAAGTTAAACAATATACTAGAAGTGGAATAGGGAGAAAGCACTGATCGAGGTATATATCTAAATACATATCCAAATGCGCAAATATTTCAAGAAAAAGGACTGGAATATAAAGCATAGAAAATATCAGCAAAAGCATTTGAAACGGCTGGCTTTCTAAAATGCTATCCGTCTGCTTACATTGCAGTCTTTTGTTTGTACCTGTTCTTGTCTTGAATAGTCTTGATCTCTATCACAATTCCATTTATGGTTGGTCTCGGTTTAGGCATGGTGCTTATTCAAACCAGTTAGGTAGATAACCAGATAATACATTAGCATTACTTAAGAGCCCTAACGAGAATAGAAAAACTCACCAAGTGTGTGGGTTTCACAACATGGATTTATATCACGTCTACAACCCTGTTATATACGTAATAATAGCTTTATTTCCATATTTATGTTTTATTTGTCAAAACGAAGAGTAATCAAAAATAACAAGGGTTGCTACGCAACTCGCGTATGTCGTCACACACGTCCACCGTGAATAAGCGGAGCCGGGAGCAGCTGGTCCAGGTGGCGGAGCCAGGTGAGCCCGCTGTCGGTCTCCACTTCATAATGAAGCCTCCCCAGCTTTCGGGATATGGAGCTGAATTCCCATCTTTTCCCGGGTGTGGAGTATGCTCGGGCTTGTACTCGGCTACCAAGCGCCAACTGCCTTACACCTCCAGGGCATCCTGAGCTTTGTTTCGCCCTCGGTACCGCCCTAACCATCCCGTGTAGGTTGGTTCGTATGTCTCTCCCGAACATGTGTGTAGACGGGGAAAAACCAGAGGGGCCCGGGGTTGATCTGAGTGTGTTCGTCACCGTAAGGATTACGTCCATAAACACCTGTTATATACATAAATAATATACATAAAAGCTTTATTTCCATATTTATGTTTTATTTGTCAAAACGAAGAGTAATCAATAATAACAAGGTTTGCTACGCAACTCGCGTATGTCACACAACTCCACCGTGAATAAGCGGAGCCGGGAGCAGCTGATCCAGGTGGCGGACCCAGGTGAGCCCGCTGTCGGTCTCCACTTCATATTTAAGCCTCCCCAGCTTTCGGGATATGGAGCCGAATTCCCATATTTTTCCGGGTGTGGAGTATGCCCGGGCTTGTACTCGGCTACCAAGCGCCAACTGCCTCACACTTCCAGGGCATCCTGAGCTTTGTTTCGCCCTCGGGACCGCCCTAACCATCCCGTGTAGGTTGGTTCGTATGTCTCTCCCGAACATGTGTGTAGACGGAGAAAACCCAGAGGGGCCCGGGGTTGATCTGAGTGTGTTCGTCACCGTAAGGATTATGTCCATAAATCCACCTGTCTTATTTCCTGATTATTTAATCAGTTTTCTTAAAGTAGGTAACACTTTAGGACGATTTAATAACTAACAAAAAATTGAGAAAGGCAACAATATGTTCTGTTATGTACCTAAGTAGAGATATCCTGGAGCGGTTTGTTAATCAAGTTTTGTTCGAACATTTTCGGATCCTGGCATACCTGCATTTCGCCGGTGACAATCGAAAAAGTAAATTTTTCGAATGTTTCTTTTTTTATGTAACAAATGTCGATGAATGTCTTTCATGCTGCCTTTTTTGTTCTTTGTAGGATGTGTAGTGAATCACAAGTTTGAGAATGGCTAGTATTTAATCGCACACCAAAAATACTGATTTGCACAGCAATAAAGGATCACCAAAAAAACCTTTTTATGTTTTAAATATTTTATGTGTACTTAACCCCTTAATTCATGGCCTTACCCGAAATGGATCGCAATTTTCAACCTTATTGCTTGTTAATAAAGTTCACTACCTATAAAACCATATATGTATGCGCGAAGGGGTTAAGTTTATGTTTTAAGTATTTTTTGTTGTTCTTTCATGTTCAACTTGACACTCAACCACCTAACGCTGTTCAAATCAGTATTTTTGATGTGCAGTTTAATATTTCCCTTTAAGAATTTTATCGGGTTTTTCATAATTACTCTCATTATTCCTTGATTAGTTTTCTGTAGTTACTTGATCGATCTGTCAGATCGTAATTATTTTCTAATTTCTGTCCATAGTTTGGTGACAAATTGATGAGTATCGAAATAAAAAGGCTTATGTTTAAAACTATTTACCAAATTGATTAAAAAGTATTGAAATAAAAACCAATTGGTTCCAAATTTTCTAAATGTTCACCAAAAATGTAGTTACAATTTAATACTAAACGACACGGGGTCGCCTCGGCTCAAGTTGTATTATAAAGTTGTGACTTGACAAAGCTAACCGTTAGTATTCGGACAGAAAGTGAACTAAAGCAACCAATACGTTTCTGTGAAACTACATGGGAATGGGGGCTCTAAAATTGGTTGACATTTAAGTTATTTGGTAGTCAAAACTTACATTTTTAAACAATATAAAATATTGGGTACATATAAAATTGGCTTTTCGCCGTTCTGGCCACTTTGATCTTAAATATCTCCTCTATGGTTAGGAATTCCAAATTCAAATTTTTACAGCTATTTACTCATGTATTTGTGATTCTAAAATTATAATTCATTTGTTTTTTCCTCAATTGTTTTTTTTCTTGCGTCACTCAGCTTACAAATTGGAAAACTTGATATATTGCGTTATTTACGAGTATGAGTTCTACCGTGGCACCAGTGCTGCAGAAACGGCTCGAAGGATTAATGATCTGTATGGAGACGGTGCCGCAATAGAAAAAACACAGTGCGTTTTTGGTTCCAACGTTTTCGTTCTGGAAATTTCGACCTGCAGAACAAGCCCCGTGGACGGCCGGAGACCAAAGTTGATAATGAAGAATTGAAGGCTATTGTGGAAGCGGATCCACGTTCGAGTTAGCTGCAGGCTGCGGTGTTAGTGATAAAACTCATACTCATACTCATATATTTATTGCATCATTGTGGTATATTTTAACAAAATGTTTTAATCCATATGAAGCAAATTGGGAAGGTGAAAAAGCTTGAAAGGTGGGTACCTCACGAACTGAGTGAAGCAAATCAACAAACGCGCGTTGACTGCTGCGTTGCATTACTCACCCGGGACAATAATGAAAGGATTTTAAATCGAATCATTACCTGTGATTTAAAGTGGATCCTGTACGATAATCGAAAGCGCTCGTCGCAATGGCTGAACTCGGCCGAACCAGCCAAACCATGCCCCAAGCGAAAAGTTACTTGTGAGCGTTTGGTGGACTAGTGCTGGTGTCGTTTACTACAGGTTTCTTTAATCTGGCCAGACGATTACGGCAGATGTCTATTGTCAGCAAATGAAAATCATGATGGAAAAGCTAGCTGCTAAACAACCGAGGCTGGTCAATTGCTCTAGGCCACTGCTGCTTCATGATAACGATAGACCACACACTGCACAACAGACGGCTATCATATTAGAGGAGCTTCAATTGGAATGTCTAAGACATCCACCGTACTCTCCGGACTTTGCTCCAACAGATTACCATTTTTTTTCGAAATTTGGATAGCTTCTTGAAAGGGAAAAAATTAAACTCCGATGGGGCAGTCCAAACCGCATTCAAAGATTTTATTGATGCCCGTCCGAATGTTTTTTTTAGTAAAGGGATCGAAGAAATATCTATGAGATGGCAAAAGTGTATAGATAGCAATGGTACATACTTTGATTAAATAAATATATTATATTTAAAAAAAAAACGACTTTATTTACCTCTCATGCAAAACGCCACTTTCATATGTAAGGAACTAATATTTGTTGCGAAATTAAAATACCCCCGAACCACAGTTATTTTGCAGGCAAGACAGCAATTGTTATTTTAGAAAAAAGCTATTAACCCTAGTTCGTTTTTAGTATTTTTCGGGTTATGTACCTTAAAAAGAAAAAACGGAACCGTTTTTGGATATTTTTTGTGTTTGACCGTCGGTGTGTAAAGTATATTAAACTACCGGATTCTGCATCAATTAAGTTGAAATGTGGCACCCACAAGTCTTTAGGTGATCTTATCACAAATGTGTTACATAAACAAATTAATTAAGATTTTGGGGAGCACTTTTGGGGACAATTCAGAAAATAAAAAATAAAACTGTTTTTAAACTATATTGTGTGACATGTCAAATGAAAGGGCTTGTTGCGAGGAACACAATTTTTTTTTTATTATTATTTTGAAATGAGTTAAAAGATATTTAAGAGAATAGACAAAAAGGGAATTAAGGTCCAACCCGTTTTTTTGTACGGTAGTACGGAAACCTTTCTGCGCGAGTCCGAAACGCACTTGGTCGGTTACGGCAAAAATAAAAATAAATAAACCCGACTACCAACACATCGAATGTCGGAAATATCAAGCGTAGTTCTGTCCAAAACAGTTAAATTTATTAGGTCCCTATTTTAAATAAATTAAATGATAAAAAAAATACATTATTTATAACAATACTTACTTAGACTTTTCAAATACACAATCAATTAATATCTCAAATAAATAATCATCCAAGAATAAGTACAACCATAGACGTGTATACAGAGCATTCGAAGAACATGGACACTAATGTGATTTGGAAAACGGATAGAGAAGTATTAGCAGGAGCTGCACGCGGCCACACCTACATCCGCTCCAAAGAACATCAGCAGCTTATACCAAATACCAAATACCAAATGTCTTTATTACTGTAGATATTTACATATACTTAGCAATCGTCATTTTTTGCCACTTATCTACATTGGACCACTGTGGGAGAAGAAGGGCGTAGAAACTCCCACAGATTGACTTTTAGATCTCTTTTTAAAAATTGCTTATGCTTAACTAATACAAAATATAATATTTAGTCATTATCATAATTAATAAGCAGGAATAAATAATTACAAAATTATTAACAGCAAGGTCTGTGTTGAGCCAGATTAACCCCATACAGACCCATCATTTAAGTAATCTTGAACATTGTAATATCCCCTTTTCGACAAAGTCGCTTTAACATGGATTTTAAATTGCTCAAATGGCAATGTCAAGATCTCCAGAGGTATCTTGTTGTAGTAGAGAATGCATTGACCCTTGAAAGAATTGCTAACCTTTGCGAGTCTTAAACGGGGCGCACATAGTCTGTGATTATTTCTTAGGTTAACATTACAGCTATCGCTAAGTTTGGGAAATTTTGTAAGGTTCTTGCGTACGTACATTATATTTTCGAAAATAAATTGACTAGCCAATTCAATGTCAATTTCTTTAAAAAGCTGTCTTAAGGAGTCTGTTCGTTTTAAATTATAAATTGCTCGAATAGCTCTTTTCTGTAAAATAAAAATAGTTTGAATATCCGCTGCTTTTCCCCATAACAAGATACCATAGGACATGACACTATGAAAGTAACTAAAATATACTAGCCTAGATGTAGCCACATCCGTGTTTTGTCTGATGTTCCTAACAGCGTAAGCCGCAGAACTTAATTTACCAGCCAATTTTTCTATGTGGGGTCCCCACTGCAATTTGTTATCAATGGTTATTCCAAGAAACTTCGTGTCATTTACTAATTCTAACGTATTGCTGTCCAACACTAAACTGGTTCCAACTTGCCTGACATTTGGAAGTGAGAATTTGATACATTTGGTTTTACCTAAATGCTGGTAAAACCAAATGTATCAAATTCTCACTTCCAAATGTCAGGCAAGTTGGAACCAGTTTAGTGTTAACTGTGAACCAATTCAAGGTTAAAGATAATACTCTATTGACATCATCAAAATCTTCTTTTTGTCTTTCAATTTTGAAGACCAGTGAAGTGTCATCAGCAAACAACACTATGTTAGTCAATTTCTCCACCATAAAAGGCAGATCGTTAATATATACCAGGAATAAGAAAGGGCCTAATATGGAACCTTGTGGAACGCCAATTTTTACCCCCGATCCATCAGATTTAACGCCGTTGACTTCTGCCTTTTGAATTATATTGCTTAGGTATGATCTTAGTAGATCCAACGCTTTATTTCTAACTCCGTAATGATTTAATTTCATTAGTAACGTGTTATGATCAACACAATCAAATGCCTTCGACAGATCGCAAAAAACACCGATACATCCTGTGCGGCTTCCCATGCAGAATAAATATGAGATATAACGGTAATACCTGCATCCGTAGTCGATTTACCCCTAGTGAAACCGTATTGCTTGGCGTGGAGTTTTTTTGTACTGTTGAAGTGTGAGAGCATTTGATAGAGTATAATCTTTTCAAAAATTTTACTTAGTGCTGGAAGAACCGATATTGGTCTGAAATTTGACGGATCACGCTTGTCTCCCGACTTGAACAGAGGTATAAGTTTACTGTGTTTCATGAGGTCTGGAAAAGCTCCATCATCAACACATTTATTAAATATATAAGCTAGTTGTGGGGCTATAACAAGTATTATTGAACCAATGACTTTGACTGACATACCCCACAGGTCTTCAGTATTTTTTAAGTTTAGTAATCTATACGTTTTGACAATATCCTGGGGACATACATGATAAAATTTAAAATCTACATTACTGATGCTAGTGCTGTTTTTTAACAAAGTCTCTGCTTCATATGGAGATGAATTTAGACGCTCTGTTGTGAGTAAGGGTGTATTGGTGAAGAATGTTTCAAAAGCTCGAGCTACCTCAGCGTTGGATTTAACAACATCATCACCTATCTTTAAGCAGAAATCATTATCCCTTGGTATAACTTTGCCAGTTTCACGGTTTATGATTTGCCAAACCGTTTTCATTCTATTATTTGAATTTTGTATTTTTCTATTTATGTATAAAGTTTTTGCAGTTCTACAAACCAACTTGAAAGTTTTGGAATATTTTTTAACATAGTCATGAAATTTTATATCAAAGTTATAGGTTTTTTGTTCATAAAGATCATACAAGATAGCTCTACTTTTACGAATTCCAAATGTTGCCCAGTCATTAAATTTAGATTTACCGTTGTTGGCACTGACTTTCTTTAATTTAAAAACTGTATTGAATTCTGTTTGAATAATGTTGAAGAAGTCAGAATAGATTTTGTTCGGGTTCTGTTCATCAAAATCCGGTACTGGCAAACCCATATCTAAGTTTTTCATATACATCTTTAGTCTATGGGATGTAATAGGCCTATAAAATGATGGATCAGTCTTATTTTCACTAGTAATTTGGAATTAAACTGTTTGACCACTGTGATCGGATGGTAAACAGTTAATTACATTTTTACTTGTGAATGCACAGTCACAAAAAACGTTATCTAAGCAAGTTTGGCTGGTAAGTGTAATTCTAGTCGGCTCTAGAAATACATGACATAAATTAAATGATTTGAACAGAGTTATTAATCGTCGCTTCAGTGTTGTATCTACAAGCAGATCTACATTAAGATCGCCACAAATAATTAACTTTTTTTCTGTTATCACAAAGTTTAATGAGGGCTTCCTCCATAATTTTCTCGAATATTTCAAAATTGCCATGGCCTTTTTCATCTCTCGGAGGTCTGTAGACACAAACAATAATATGGCTATCTAACTCAACACAAGATACCTCTATTTGTCTTTCTACAGTAAGTGTAAGAATATCTTTCCATTGTTTCACCTTAATATTAATTTTTACTAAGATTAAAGAACCGCCTCTATCAGCAGTATTTCTATTGTAACAACTGACAATTTTGTAATTATTTATGTTAAAAGACATCATATTTTCCTTTAGCCAATGTTCTGTAATACAAATAACATCAGTGTCCGAATTATTAAGAAATAATTCTAATACAAGTTCTTTGCCAGGTAGCCCCTGCATGTTTTGATGGGTAATATTTAAGTGGGGCTTACCCTTTGTCTGAATATTATTTAATATTGGGATACTATTAGACTTTTTTGACTTATTTAATTCGGGCAAGATATTACACATTTTTGATCTCCTATGCTTGCTTGATATATTTATTGGCTTATGTATGCTAGAGATTTCCTCTGTTGTCTTAAAAACTAATTTGAATTACTTGGAATGTCTTCCAATATACCTTGTCTGTGCTCAATAGAAGCAGTCAGGTTAGCCAAATTCTTGGCTGTAATACTAAAAAAATAAGATAGCGACACAGCTACCTGTCGTTTGTAAAAATCTGAAAGGTAGTAACTACCTTTGGTCAAATAAACATTATTACTAACATAATTGTTAGAGTCAATCAAATGAATCAAACTATTGTTATATGACATTGTATGTAATGTCATATTTAGCTTATATCTAAGATCATTTTCAGCTTGTGGCAATCTTTTACTGTATGGGAATGTAAACATATTTTTTTTATTAACATTCAGTGAGCAAAGTATTTCAAAATATTTAATTAGGTCCCATTTGGACCTCACCCCTATTTCCAAACATGAGTATTAAGTTTGATTCAGGTGTCAGATCAAGTGTCTTTGTTATTTTTGCATAACATCATGAAAACTGGAGTTTGGTAAACAGTTATTTATGACTGAGTATCCCAACTTGTTCAATAATATGCCTAAGTTTCTTCCAATTTCATCACAAAACATGACAGTTTTGCTTGTGATGCTTTTGTGCGACCCTGAAATCCTGGGTCGGATACTTATTTCAAGGCTCGTGGTTGAAGCTGGTCTCTCCGGCTGTTGCAAGGAACGTTGGCAGTCACACAAATGATTGGCCACCAAAGAGTCATAGCGTTCCTGATTACTATGAGATAGTTTAAGCAGCTCATCCATGGCCAGGGAGTACTCCTCAATGGCCTCTTGAGATTTTTCATAGCGGGCAGTAATATATCTCAAGCAGCCATTGACAGTGGCAAGTTCAGACTCAAGATTTTGCAGGTCTTTCTCATATTTTGTTTTATTAATTTCTAACTCTGCCATACACGATTACGGCAGATGTCTATTGTCAGCAAATGAAAATCATGATGGAAAAGCTAGCTGCTAAACAACCGAGGCTGGTCAATTGCTCTAGGCCACTGCTGTTTCATGATAACGATAGACCTATCGATAACGATAGACCTATAGAGGCTATCATATTAGAGGAGCTTCAATTGGAATGTCTAAGACATCCACCGTACTCTCCGGACTTTGCTCCAACAGATTACCATTTTTTTTCGAAATTTGGATAACTTCTTGAAAGGGAAAAAATTAAACTCCGATGGGGCAGTCCAAACCGCATTCAAAGATTTTATTGATGCCCGTCCGAATGTTTTTTTAGTAAAGGGATCGAAGAAATATCTATGAGATGGCAAAAGTGTATAGATAGCAATGGTACATACTTTGATTAAATAAATATATTATATTTAAAAAAAAAACGACTTTATTTACCTCTCATGCAAAACGCCACTTTCATATGTAAGGAACTAATATTTGTTGCGAAATTAAAATACCCCCGAACCACAGTTATTTTCCAGGCAAGACAGCAATTGTTATTTTAGAAAAAAGCTATTAACCCTAGTTCGTTTTTAGTATTTTTCGGGTTATGTACCTTAAAAAGAAAAAACGGAACCGTTTTTGGATATTTTTTGTGTTTGACCGTCGGTGTGTAAAGTATATTAAACTACCGAATTCTGCATCAATTAAGTTGAAATGTGGCACACACAAGTCTTTAGGTGATCTAATCACAAATGTGTTACATAAACAAATTAATTAAGATTTTGGGGAGCACTTTTGGGGGCAATTCAGAAAATAAAAAATAAAACTGTTTTTAAACTATATTGTGTGACATGTCAAATGAAAGGGCTTGTTGCGAGGAACACAATTTTTTTTATTATTATGTTGAAATGAGTTAAAAGATATTTAAGAGAATAGACAAAAAGGGAATTAAGGTCCAACCCGTTTTTTTGTACGGTAGTACGGAAACCTTTGTGCGCGAGTCCGAAACGCACTTGGTCGGTTACGGCAAAAATAAAAATAAATAAACCCGACTACCAACACATCGAATGTCGGAAATATCAAGCGTAGTTCTGTCCAAAAACAGTTAAATTTATTAGGTCCCTATTTTAAATTAATTAAATGATAAAAAAAAAACATTATTTATAACAATACTTACTTAGACTTTTCAAATACACAATCAATTAATATCTCAAATAAATAATCATCCAAGAATAAGTACAACCATAGACGTGTATACAGAGCATTCGAAGAACATGGACACTAATGTGATTTGGAAAACGGATAGAGAAGTATTAGCAGGAGCTGCACGCGGCCACACCTACATCCGCTCCAAAGAACATCAGCAGCTTATACCAAATACCAAATACCAAATGTCTTTATTACTGTAGATATTTACATATACTTAGCAATCGTCATTTTTTGCCACTTCTCTACATTGGACCACTGTGGGAGAAGAAGGGCGTAGAAACTCCCACAGATTGACTTTTAGATCTCTTTTTAAAAATTGCTTATGCTTAACTAATACAAAATATAATATTTAGTCATTATCATAATTAATAAGCAGGAATAAATAATTACAAAATTATTAACAGCAAGGTCTGTGTTGAGCCAGATTGACCCCATACAGACCCATCATTTAAGTAATCTTGAACATTGTAATATCCCCTTTTCGACAAAGTCGCTTTAACATGGATTTTAAATTGCTCAAATGGCAATGTCAAGATCTCCAGAGGTATCTTGTTGTAGTAGAGAATGCATTGACCCTTGAAAGAATTGCTAACCTTTGCGAGTCTTAAACGGGGCGCACATAGTCTGTGATTATTTCTTAGGTTAACATTACAGCTATCGCTAAGTTTGGGAAATTTTGTAAGGTTCTTGCGTACGTACATTATATTTTCGAAAATAAATTGACTAGCCAATTCAATGTCAATTTCTTTAAAAAGCTGTCTTAAGGAGTCTGTTCGTTTTAAATTATAAATTGCTCGAATAGCTCTTTTCTGTAAAATAAAAATAGTTCGAATATCCGCTGCTTTCCCCACAACAAGATACCATAGGACATGACACTATGAAAGTAACTAAAATATACTAGCCTAGATGTAGCCACATCCGTGTTTTGTCTGATGTTCCTAACAGCGTAAGCCGCAGAACTTAATTTACCAGCCAATTTTTCTATGTGGGGTCCCCACTGCAATTTGTTATCAATGGTTATTCCAAGAAACTTCGTGTCATTTACTAATTCTAACGTATTGCTGTCCAACACTAAACTGGTTCCAACTTGCCTGACATTTGGAAGTGAGAATTTGATACATTTGGTTTTACCTAAATGCTGGTAAAACCAAATGTATCAAATTCTCACTTCCAAATGTCAGGCAAGTTGGAACCAGTTTAGTGTTAACTGTGAACCAATTCAAGGTTAAAGATAATACTCTATTGACATCATCAAAATCTTCTTTTTGTCTTTCAATTTTGAAGACCAGTGAAGTGTCATCAGCAAACAACACTATGTTAGTCAATTTCTCCACCATAAAAGGCAGATCGTTAATATATACCAGGAATAAGAAAGGGCCTAATATGGAACCTTGTGGAACGCCAATTTTTACCCCCGATCCATCAGATTTAACGCCGTTGACTTCTGCCTTTTGAATTATATTGCTTAGGTATGATCTTAGTAGATCCAACGCTTTATTTCTAACTCCGTAATGATTTAATTTCATTAGTAACGTGTTATGATCAACACAATCAAATGCCTTCGACAGATCGCATAAAACACCGATAGCATCCTGTGCGGCTTCCCATGCAGAATAAATATGAGATATAAGGGTAATACCTGCATTCGTAGTCGATTAACCCCTAGTGAAACCGTATTGCTTGGCGTGAAGTTGTTTTGTACTGTTGAAGTGTGGGAGCATTTGATAGAGTATAATCTTTTCAAAAATTTTACTTAGTGCTGGAAGAACCGATATTGGTCTGAAATTTGACGGATCACACTTGTCTCCCGACTTGAACAGAGGTATAAGTTTACTGTGTTTCATGAGGTCTGGAAAAGCTCCATCATCAACACATTTATAAAATATATAAGCTAGTTGTGGGGCTATAACAAGTATTATTGAACCAATGACTTTGACTGACATACCCCACAGGTCTTCAGTATTTTTTAAGTTTAGTAATCTATACGTTTTGACAATATCCTGGGGACATACATGATAAAATTTAAAATCTACATTACTGATGCTAGTGCTGTTTTTTAACAAAGTCTCTGCTTCATATGGAGATGAATTTAGACGCTCTGTTGTGAGTAAGGGTGTATTGGTGAAGAATGTTTCAAAAGCTCGAGCTACCTCAGCGTTGGATTTAACAACATCATCACCTATCTTTAAGCAGAAATCATTATCCCTTGTATAACTTTGAAAGTTTCACGGTTTATGATTTGCCAAACCGTTTTCATTCTATTATTTGAATTTTGTATTTTTCTATTTATGTGTAAAGTTTTTGCAGTTCTACAAACCAACTTGAAAGTTTTGGAATATTTTTTAACATAGTCATGAAATTTTATATCAAAGTTATAGGTTTTTTGTTCATAAAGATCATACAAGATAGCTCTACTTTTACGAATTCCAAATGTTGCCCAGTCATTAAATTTAGATTTACCGTTGTTGGCACTGACTTTCTTTAATTTAAAAACTGTATTGAATTCTGTTTGAATAATGTTGAAGAAGTCAGAATAGATTTTGTTCGGGTTCTGTTCATCAAAATCCGGTACTGGCAAACCCATATCTAAGTTTTTCATATACATCTTTAGTCTATGGGATGTAATAGGCCTATAAAATGATGGATCAGTCTTATTTTCACTAGTAATTTGGAATTAAACTGTTTGACCACTGTGATCGGATGGTAAACAGTTAATTACATTTTTACTTGTGAATGCACAGTCACAAAAAACGTTATCTAAGCAAGTTTGGCTGGTAAGTGTAATTCTAGTCGGCTCTAGAAATACATGACATAAATTAAATGATTTGAACAGAGTTATTAATCGTCGCTTCAGTGTTGTATCTACAAGCAGATCTACATTAAGATCGCCACAAATAATTAACTTTTTTCTGTTATCACAAAGTTTAATGAGGGCTTCCTCCATAATTTTCTCGAATATTTCAAAATTGCCATGGCCTTTTTCATCTCTCGAAGGTCTGTAGACACAAACAATAATATGGCTATCTAACTCAACACAAGATACCTCTATTTGTCTTTCTACAGTAAGTGTAAGAATATCTTTCCATTGTTTCACCTTAATATTAATTTTTACTAAGATTAAAGAACCACCTCTATTAGCAGTATTTCTATTGTAACAACTGACAATTTTGTAATTATTTATGTTAAAAGACATCATATTTTCCTTTAGCCAATGTTCTGTAATACAAATAACATCAGTGTCCGAATTATTAAGAAATAATTCTAATACAAGTTCTTTGCCAGGTAGCCCCTGCATGTTTTGATGGGTAATATTTAAGTGGGGCTTACCCTTTGTCTGAATATTATTTAATATTGGGATACTATTAGACTTTTTTGACTTATTTAATTCGGGCAAGATATTACACATTTTTGATCTCCTATTCTTGCTTGATATATTTATTGGCTTATGTATGCTAGAGATTTCCTCTGTTGTCTTAAAAACTAATTTGAATTACTTGGAATGTCTTCCAATATACCTTGTCTGTGCTCAATAGAAGCAGTCAGGTTAGCCAAATTCTTGGCTGTAATACTAAAAAAATAAGATAGCGACACAGCTACCTGTCGTTTGTAAAAATCTGAAAGGTAGTAACTACCTTTGGTCAAATAAACATTATTACTAACATAATTGTTAGAGTCAATCAAATGAATCAAACTATTATTATATGACATTGTATGTAATGTCATATTTAGCTTATATCTAAGATCATTTTCAGCTTGTGGCAATCTTTTACTGTATGGGAATGTAAACATAAAATTTTTATTAACATTCAGTGAGCAAAGTGTTTCAAAATATTTAATTAGGTCCCATTTGGACCTCACCCCTATTTCCAAACATGAGTACTAAGTTTGATTCAGGTGTCAGATCAAGTGTCTTTGTTATTTTTGCATAACATCATGAAAACTGGAGTTTGGTAAACAGTTATTTATGACTGAGTGTCCCAACTTATTCAATAATATGCCTAAGTTTCTTCCAATTTCATCACAAAACATGACAGTTTTGCTTGTGATGCTTTTGTGCGACCCTGAAATCCTGGGTCGGATACTTATTTCAAGGCTCGTGGTTGAAGCTGGTCTCTCCGGCTGTTGCAAGGAACATTGGCAGTCACACAAATGATTGGCCACCAAAAAGTCATAGCGTTCCTGATTACTATGAGATAGTTTAAGCAGCTCATCCATGGCCAGGGAGTACTCCTCAATGGCCTCTTGAGATTTTTCATAGCGGGCAGTAATAGATCTCAAGCAGCCATTGACAGTCGCAAGTTCAGACTCAAGATTTTGCAGGTCTTTCTCATATTTTGTTTTATTAATTTCTAACTCTGCCATACACATTTTAAACTTTTCCAAAATATCTATTTTACTCTTATTATATAAACTTTTATTGAGATTTTTATGAGATTTTATTTTTTTTGATGTTTGAGTGATGTGTTTTTTAATTTTAACATATCTTTTTGATGCGTTTTTGCTGCATGTTGAACCAGTGCCCACCACTGAGTCTTCATGAGTCAAATCAATCACTGCACTGGACACATCACTACATGCAACAGAAACTTGGCCGGTCGACTTATCCGCTAATATCAATTCCTCAAATAAATTTTGGGATTTTTGTGCTGCTGAACCATGAGACTCCTCTTCTAATTGTGTGATTTGGTTGTGGGCATCAGACAGGTCCTTTTCCAGGGTAGAAATTCTCTTCAAAGCAAACTCATATTCAGCAGCGCACTGATCAAAACCATGAATTATCATTTTTGACCGATTTTGTTCTTCAAGTACATTTTCATATTGTGAGTGTAAAGTAGACAGCTCGGTTTTTAGTTTATTATTATTACCTAATGCTTCTAGCAATATCTTTTCATTGTCCTCCCGTTCACAAGTCAACTGGCTACACAATTCCCTAGATAGTTTTAATTCTTCTAAAGCCAGGTTAAGTTGGGATTCTACTTGGCGTGCTTTACGGGTCTGCATGCAACTGTCCATTATAGATATGAAAGGAAAATAGTATGTATCAGTGTCAACAAACTACCAGAATAATTGTCAGCCAATTGAGGTTATGTCAGCTGAGCCGAGTTCGAAATGATTGCCACTTACGTGATTTATTTGGTTGAAATTAGATTCCAGATGTTATGTTTTCACTTAAAATACACAGAAAGTAGAACGAAATCACTCCGAACCGAGAATAACAATGACAAAGACAAATTTCTGTAACCGAAAAACAATTGGCCAGTTTGAATCAAATACAAGTCACTCACATAAAATATTTATAGTCACACGTATATTTATGATTATCCTATTAAATACAACAAGAATTGTAGTTTAATTACACAGGAAAACAATTTATATTTTAATTTTACATAGGATAAATCTCAGTCGGTTATTGACCTCAGTGTTGCCACAAGCTGACACTTAGCTAGTGAGTTTCCCGACTTCAGGTCCCTCACCTGGAAGTACCTCGGGTTGCTCCAGTTGAAACAGCTCCTGACGATAGGGCTGGACTGGCACGAGACTGCGTCAAAACAGAAGGTAATGCTGGTGCTTGGAGTGCCAAAGGTAACCGATGAGCAGCTGGATGCAGTCCTGAGGAAATTCCTGGCTGACCGCCTCAAGGCATCCGTCGATTGTATTGCTGCTATCGTGTCATTCAACGTCTGGGTTTTAAGGGGGCTAAAGCCGGCCTCTGTTAATTCGCTGCACGACGTTGGCGGCCCACAGTGAGGTGTGCGGATTTAAGAAAGCGCTCCGGCAAGAAAGGCTTCCGGCATCAATGTCACCAAACTCTTTACAGCAGCGAGCAAACACTTCAAAATGACTACCAAAGTTCAGTGTTTTTATATTCTAAAGTGAATCGGCACAAAATGTAAATTATTGTTTATTCAATCTTTTTGAGAACTGGCACTCTGTCACTAAAGTGGAATTTTTTATTTCAGGCTAAAGATGTAAATAAAGGTGTTACCTGTATAGAAAATTATTGTTACAACGACGATTACGATAACTGCGTTTTTTTTTAATTTCCTTTCTTTCCTCCTCCTTTCCATATCTGTTTTAAAACTTCTGAAACATACTCAGCCGGACAGATTTGTAAATAGACGTAATAAACATTTCATTTAAAAGAAAACAGTTATTTCGGCGAACAAAAATATGGAACTTGCAACACTAAAGAGGTTCGTAACTTTTTAACTCTTTTATTGGTTGAACTTATATAAAACATATCTGCCCAAGGTCTGGTCTGGCTGTCGTCACGAATGCAATTTTTAGTTTTTGTTAAGTTTGTTATTAGTTTATTCGTTATCTAAGTTTGATTTTTTTTTTGGTTGTTTGCGTCATTCACTACATTGGTCCAGTGTGAAGAAGAACACTATGGAACCTAGTACAAGTCCCTCATCTGCGAGGGATACGGTGATGTCGCCTCCTCAAGCAGCGCCTATTAGAAGATTATCGACTTCGCAACATACGCCTTCACCACCTATAAAACTACCACGAACTTCCATAATTGGATCCATGGGGTTTGGAGAAATAATTGTGCAGTATGAGTATTATTAAAGAAAATAAATTATTTAGGAATTCTCCTCACCGCAAAAACGATGACCTAAATTAAATTTCAAAGTCAAATATGACGAATTTTTTTTTGCTGCAATAAAGCGAAAAATGCGCCAGTTTTTCTACAGAAATGAACCCCCTACTATAGCAATGTTGAGAGTTTCAATGATATGCTGAATAAAAGTTTGATTAAATAGAATAGATACCAGAATTTACTTCAAAATATGTATTTGACCTTAAAATATATTGCTTGTTTATAACTATATTTTAAGTGGAATGCATAATCAAAGAAAGAGTATGATAGTTCTTTAACTATGATAGTTTACTGTATCATGCTTTGGGCGGATTGGGCGTTATTAATTATGTATTATATAATTGAATTATTGTTTTAGGTTCCACAAATTGTCAATGATGACCCGGAGCTGCCTAATTTTTCATGGAATACCAGATACTGAAAGAGCTGTATTTTAAATATGCATAACATATGATACTTGATTGCCATCAAACAATATAACAGGGAAGGAAAGTTTATATAGACACGGAGGCGTTGCCTTTTTGTGGAGAGAGAGGGTGTACCAACAAATGACAGTAATGTCGTTTGAAAACGCGCGTTTAGTGGCTGTCAATGTAGTGGTAAGTGATCGATCGCTATTGTTATGTTCGGTTTACATGCCTACTGACAGTACTGCCAACCTGCCATAATTTACTGGGTGCGTGAGTAAAATAATGCAGTGATCTAGAATAATAATGTTGACTCAGTACGTATGCTCGGTGACTTCAATGCCCACCCGGGTGAGGACTTCTACAAGGAACTGGTAAACTTCTCAGCAGAACAACATTGGGTGTATGCAGACACGGAACTTCTTCCAGATGACAGCTAAGCATACGTCAGTGCCGCGCATGGATGAAGCCGATGGCTAGACCACTATTTAGTGACACGTGCCGCGAGAAAAACTGTTGTGGATGCTAGTGGATGGAGTGCTTTGTGGAGTTTACCGGTCTGAACACATTCCTTTTGAGAAAGTGTGTAATATCAATAATGTTAAACAAAAAGCTACCTCGTTCCATGTAGTAGGCAATAAAGTTATTATTATTTTTTTATTTATCAATTTATTTCAGATATAAATAATCCATATTTTTACACAACATATACAAAAGAAAATTTTAATTTTAGCATAATTAAATTAATAGGCATACACACATACAAACATACCCTCACACACATATCTCTACCCTCACACACAACCACTTACACACACGTATTACACATCATTATTTACATGAAGCAATCAGGAAAAACATAGTTAGGTACATCATTTTTTATTAGGAGCTAGATGTTCACCTACCCAGTGTCTCATTATGGGGCTGTCGATCCTATTTGCCAACGTATCGAGAATTGTATTCGGGCTGCCGCGTGTACGAATCATTATTGAAGCGATTCTTTTTCGCAGTATCGCAAAAAAGTCGGCCTCTTTCGCCTCTGCGAACATGATTGAGGAGCTACAGAATCGCGGCAGCCCCAACACAATCCTCAACGCGTTATTGTATTGAACACGCAGAGCGCTGTAGGTCCTCTGCTTGTAGCTAACCCACAGGCTGCAGGTGTAGAAGGTTTGACAGTACGTTCTGAACAATGTGAGTTTCACTTCTCGAGTGGACCGTGCAAACCTGCGAGCCAGCATGTTACATCGAACCGCCAGCGCCCTGCGCTCCCTTTCCATGTCCAGGTCATCTGTGAGCCTGTCCGTGACCACATGGCCCAGGTACTTGAACTGCGTTACCCTGACTAAAGGAATACCACAGAGCTGGACAGGTGGCACACACGATGGTACTTTACTGCCGGCCCTAAATATTAGCATAATATTAAATGTTATATGGAGGAAGTGAGATCAAACACAAAAAGATTATAGAGAAATATGTCACGTAAAATTAAGAGATATATACTTTCCTATAAAAATTTCAAATTACTGTGACAAAATGTGAAATAATATTGAACATAGACTGATAATAGATAAACTTTATAATCATTTAATATCAGTCTTATCTGAAGCTGCAATAGGATCTCATAATGTTATTATAAATAACGCTAGAAAAGTTAAATATATTACAGGTTGGAATAAACATGTAACATGTGAGGCTCATCGGAAGCCCAGACTAGGATTTCAGTTGTGGGTGTTGGATGGTAGGCTATCTTCTGGAGCTAATCTTTTAAAACAAAATTGAAATGGTGTCAAAATCATAAAGAACAGATTAAAATGGATATATTAGCTTCTCATAATAGTGCAAAACAGCGAGGTAGCCAAAATCATCAGGCGGATGACTAGAAGCAAGTCGCCGAGGCATGATGGGCTGAGTATAGAACATTTACCAGCTGAACTCATGAAAACCATTGTAGTTCCAATTATTAAAAAGAGCATAGGATGCTTCGAATAAAAATAATTACTACCCTATCTCTTTCGCCACAATCACAGCAAAATTTCTACACAAAATCAAGTATTTTTTGATTTTTTTTTCAGCGCATTAGTAAGCACATTCAGTTGCTTCCCATTTTGTTCCAATAGATGATTCCCAATTTGGTTTAAGACCAAGATTATCTACAGAATCAGCTGTTTTCTGCCTCAAAAACGGTTAAATACTACAAAGACTGAAACACACCTATTTAAGCATTCTTTCTGGACCTATCAAAGGCATTTTCTTATGATGTTCTTTAGAATAAATTAAAATGCGAAACTAACTTACCATCGGAGTTAACTTCTATTTTTAAGTTTTGGTATAAAAATCAGACAAATAATGTAAGATGGGCACGTTGTCTGTCTGATGTGTACAAGTTGGAGTGTGGGATGATACAGGAGGGTTTGACCTCACCCAGGCTCTTCAATCTATACTTCATGTCATGGAGCTGATCGATGAATTCAGCAGCACTGAAGTAGGCTGCTCCATAGATGGACTTCTAATTAACAACATCAGTTAAGCTGACAACATGGTGCTGCTGAGCCTATCGATCGGTGCTATGAGGACCCTGCACCCAAAAATGCCTATGCATAGCAAAGCTAAAGCCTATGCTTTGGCCAATGGACTCAGTTATACTACTTCTAAAAGCGAACTACTCGTCTTCAAGTCGGGCACTAAAACTCATTCTAACATACCACCTATCACATTAAATGATTTTCTATTGAAACGAGTGAATAATTTTAAATACCTGGGTTACTGGATCACAGAGCACTTTAGTGATGATACTGATATTGATAGGGAACGAAGGGCATTAGCGGTTTGATGCAAAATGTTGGCTCGGTTTGCCAGGTTTACAAGGGGGTTCAAAGTTACCTTATTTCGTGCTTTCTGTTAATATTTTTACACCTATGGGCCGGCTATACGCAGAAAGCGTATAATACCCTTCGTGTCCACTACAACAATGCTTTCAGGGTGCTGCTGAGGCTGCCCCGATTCTGTAGCGCATCAAAAATGTTTGCGGAGGCCCACGTAGACGGCTTCCACGCCATACTGCGCTACAGAAAGACCTCTATGATTGCCAGGCTAAGAGGGTTACCAGCGGCCTCCTAAGAGTATGGGCAGACCGCATGCATGATTAAATCTTGGCTCACTAGGTAAAGATACATGTATGTGTGCCATCGGCCGGGGGGCCAGGTGTATTGGATCCATGCTGGAGTGTGCCTAGGTGCTAACCAAAGAGTAGGTGCTATCTCTGTTAGTATTTTTCTGTTAATATTTTTATACTTACTTCTGTAATTTTCTATGGTTCATTAAGCCTGAAATAAACATTCATTCAGTTCAGAGTACTTTACCAACCTCGACCTAACACAATTATACCACCAGATTCCAATGTCTGAAGATTCGACAAAGCACTTAACGGCGTTCGTTACTCTGGATGGCCACTTTTAATAAATAAAATTCCGTTCGAACTAACGAATGCTTCTGTGTTTCAATGGATGGTACATTTGTGACTATAGAAAAGTAAAATACAAGGCGTGGTAGCTTTCATGGGTGATATCATAGTAGGGTCCCAAACTATTGAAGGGAGCATCTGTAAATAAAAGCACTTAATCAACATACTCCGCGAAGCGAACTTGACACTGAACTTATCTAAGTGCCACTTTTTAAACAAACGATTGAATATTTGAGGTTCGAAATATCATCCAATGGAGTCCGTTCAGAAAGTAGGAAATGAGAGACAGTTGCTGCATTCCCCACACCTAGGAATGTTCATGAAGTTAGGCAATTTATTGGTCTTGCCATCTTCTTCAGGAGGTTCGTACACAATTTTGCAACCTCAGCAAGACCTTTAACTGTACTGACAAAAATTAAATAAAATGGATTTTGTAAAAGGAACAATCTGAGGACTTTTGACAGTCTAAAAGTAAAACTGATGACCCGAACGATATTAACCATATACAACCTAAACTATTTGACTGAGATGCGCACGGATGCCAGCCGTATCGGATTAGGAGGTATGTTTATACAGCGTGAGAATAAGCATGCACCATTAAAGGTGATTGCATATTTCAGTGGGCAAACTACAGCCTAGGAGCAAAATTTTTATTCCTACAAACTGGAAACATCGGCCGTTGTGAAGTATCTGATCCGATCCCTGATAAATCTGCTAGGTATATCCTTTAAGGTGATCACAGACTGCAATGTCCTAAGGGCAACTCTAACCAAGAGAGATCTCGTGCTCGTTGGTGGCTACAAGTCCAAGAATATGATTTTACTGCCGAATAATATCCCGGAACATCACTCAAACATGCAGATTGTTTGAGCCGAAACCCACTGCCTGGTAAAGAGGAGGCCAAACCTTCGGCGCTTACCTTGACAGGAAACGATAACTCTTTGCTAGCTGCACAACCAACCGACCCTTACCTGGTCGACATCAAGTGTGTATTAGATAGAGCTTGTCCAGAAGCTAAGTAAATAAAAAACAACTCGCAACATGTCGCTTGTTACAAACCACAGAACAAGATTATGCTACAAATAAACAGTGGTGCCCTCTAGCAAAAAGTTTTGTATGTATTTTTTAATATCTTGTGGCCCTTGCTCATCTTTTGATACCCTAAACATTCACCGTATGTAAACAGTTAAATACACTGCTTTATCTACAGACATGATATACATAATAAATACCTTTAGTTAAGAGTATGTACAGACATAATTAGGCATTAAAACACTCGTATGATGTTGTTATTTGAACACACACTCGAATTTTAATGCCGTTCATTATGTATCAGTCCCATAAACTATTATAACTTAACTTAATTTATACAAGGGTATAACTTTAGAGTACCTACATTAGCGAAAGAGACTAGTCACCATGACACAGGGAATCCTAGCAAGGGGTCTAGAGATTTCATAGAAATAAAAGTTGTTAGGTCATTTCACAAGAAACGTTTTGACAGTGCAAGCAACCGGCATCAGAGGGCAAGAGCCTGATTTTTGGATGATTTTGTTTATACTTTGAAGTCAAAGTATAAACAAAATCATCCAAAAATCAATTAGAACGGACTTTAAAAATTATAACACCAAAATTATTGAAGAGACGATTAAGGAGAACAGAGGACCTAAGGTATTAAAAAAAAAACTAGACAACAAATTATGAAACTTAAAGACTGTTCAGGAAACATAAATACAGACAGGAATGGCATAGTGAAAATAGTGGAACAGTTTTATTCAGTACTTTATGCATCCACATCAGCGAAGCCCACTACGCTTGAAGAGTCTGACCCAAGAGAGGAACCAGTGGAACAACAATGGGATGACCTGCTTCTTATCACGGAGGATGAGGTTACGCTCTTGGTCAGATGAATCGCGGAAAAGCGGCTGGTGAGGATGGAGTATTTGTGAAAATGCTACAGGCAGGAGGCAATCCCATACTCATAGTACTGAATAAACTCTACAGCAGTGTTCTAATGAATGGACTCACCCCAAGGGCCTGGAAGAACGCTGTAGTTACTATTCTTCACAAGAAAGGAGATAAAGCCAACCTGCAAAATTATATACCCATCAGCCTGCTCTCACAGGTCTATAAACTGTTTGCCAAAGTCCTGTGCAATAGACTGACGTGCCAGCTCGATGAATACCAACGTGCCGAGCAAGCCGGCTTCCGGAAGGGATACTCCACATTAGACCATATTCAAACTGTCAAGCAACTGATGGAGAAATGTAGAGAATACAACCGGCCCCTATGCTTCGCCTTCTTAGACTACGAAAAAGCATTCGACAGTGTCGATCACTAGGCCGGATTTGATAAGAGATATGTGGATGTCCTCCGGGAGCTGTACAGGTCCGCTACTCTCCAGGTGCTAATGCACAAACTAACCAACCCCGTTCCGATAGAACGGGGAGTCCGCCAAGGAGATACTCTTTCGCACAAGCTCTTCAACAATGTCCTAGAGGACTAGACTGGAGCGAAAGAGGTCTCAATATCAACGGCGTGTATCTTTCGCACCTGAGATTCGCTGACGATCTGGTCCTGGTGGCTGAGAACGTTGCTGATCTCCAGGCTATGCTCGCAGAATTGCATGAAGCATCCCTGAGGGTCGGCATCAAGATGACAAAGATTATGACAGTATCGACGTTATTATGGATAACCTTCCCCTAGAAGTGGTTGAGGAGTATATCCGAGGAGTACGACGACCCGAATGGCCGAGCCGGCAGTAACCCTGCCTTCGAACCCAAGGGTCCCGGGTTCGAGTCCCGGTGGGGCAAATATTTGTTTGATGAGAACGGATGTTTGTACCCTAGTCATGGTTGTTTATCTATCTAAGTATAGTATTTATCTATATAAGTATGTGTATCGTTGTCTAATACCCAAGATACAGGGAATCGTAGTTTGGGGCTAGATCAATGTGTGTAAAGTGTCCAAGGTATTATTATTATTATTATATCTATCTTGGACATTGTTTGTCTTTTGGTCGACAGAGCCAGGAAAGGAGTTCGCTAGACGAGTCCAGCTAGGATGGGCTGCTTTCGCAAAACTAAGGGATGTTCTGACCTCTTACATCCCTCAATGCCTGAAGACATAGGTATTTGACCAATGTGTACTGCCCACTCCCACATATGGTGCCGAAACATGGACGCCCAAGAAAGAGATTATGCACAAAGGCACGTTAGCACAAAGAGCCATGGAGCGTACCATGCTAGGCATCAGGCTATCAGACAGTATCCGTAATACCGAAATCAGACGCCGAACCAAGATGGCTGATGTGGGTAAGCGGATAGCACGGCTTAAGTGGAAGTGGGCAGGACACTTGGCAAGGCGAGAAGACGGAAGCTGGACCAGATCGGTGACAGAGTGGTGGCCAAGAGGAGGCCAAAGATCGGTCAGTAGACCATTTGCCAGATGGTCCGACGATGTGGCGAGGGTGGCAGGACAGCAATGGACGCGGCTTGCGCAGGACGTTCTGAATGGCGTGTTTATGAGGAGGCCTATACCCAACAGTGGGTCCTTAGAGAGGCTGATGATGATGACGATGATGATGAAGCGACCGCCGACCGGGAGCCGGACATTTTTTCATAAGTATTGAACTTTATAACAAAATAATAAGGTTCGACATCGCGGGCCATCTTTATGTGTCATTTATGGAGAGATTATTGTTTACTATATTCTTATTAAGCTGGATAAAAAGAGAAAGTCAGACAGTACATTGAACCTCATTTTATTTAAATAATAATTATAACCCTGTACTAATAAAAATTAACGATGAAACTAAAAACTATGATATTAGGCGCTTTTACCCTATTTGTAAGTAAACGAGTAAGCATCCGGCCGCCATCAGAACGCATCGGCGACCGATGCAACGTCGAATCGGCTGCCGATACAAAGCGCGGCGCGGCGGCCGCATCGGCGTTCTGAGGGCGGCTCTTCGACTGCTGTTTACACGTTTACAGGGACCGTGATCCTAGCAAGAACTCTTAGCAAAATCCTAGCAAGAACCAAACATGTAACAACACGGAAAAACAAAAAGAGCACAGAAAATAAACATAGCCTCAAAATAAATAAATATCGATATCTTCATTAAATGGCCTGGGTTGGATCTAGAATCTTTTGGCAAGACGAGAGCTACACGTTGAAGGATCGTAAGATACACAGAAAAGTTGGCGATGAGGTCAGGTGGGCAGTTCCGCGAGATGTGTGATGGAGAGAGTGTCATTTATGTCAGGATGTAAGCGGTAATTTTTTGTTTGGGAAAACGTTTGAGAAAATGCGGAAAGACTACTGGTTTCCTGGTACGACGCATTTTGTTATGAAATAAGTTAATAATGACAACCAACAATCCGGAAAGAAACTGGGTTTCCTCCATCTAATCAAGAAGCCAGTAGTGCCATTCCAGTGCAATCATATCTATCATCTTGATCCGTTTGTGCGTAGCAAAGGTGGAAATACGTACTTACTTGGCAAAAAAGATTCCTTTACCAAATTCATTGTGTGGTGTGCTATAAGAAATACAAAAAATTAAACGTTATTCCAAGTGCACCGTCCAAAGATATCGTCTTTGGACTTTTTGGAAACCCTGATATTTTGACTGATGTTTTGACTGACGAAATAGTCTATTTAATTTCGAGACTGGCCTAAAATCCACTTTTTAAGTAAGATAAGTGTAGTGCAGGTTCTATAATATCAACTATTGAATAAATCGGCCTCATTCTGCAAGTTTGTTCGACTCAGACTGAGATTCAATAACACTTAATTGACAACAACGAAGCAAAACTTGGACATGTTGTCGATGGAGGGCTCAGGATTAACAAGACAGCTGTCAAAGTAACTGTGCGTGAGACGGATTAGGCACAGGATTCAATAAAATTTAGCCGCCACTGCTGTCTATTGGTAGAAGCGAGATACCCAAGACAAAACAGTTAAAACATAACGTTAAAAAAAAACTCTGAAATAATTATACTAAAGTATTAGTTAGAGAACATATATATATATATATACCCACTCGGTAAACGTTGACCAGACGGGTTGTGTCATCAGTTAATTGTTGATCCGTTGGCAATTGTTGACCGGAACAGTTTTTGTTGATCTAATGTATAAATCTGCAAACAAATGTGGCTCCGATCTGATCAACAATTGCTATCCATCTGGTGGCAAAATTACGAACTGTTCATAGCATTTTTTATACAAATCCGCTCCGTCAATTGTTGATCTGATTCAAATGGACCAATCAGGGACGACCTTCTCCACGATTGGTTGTTTTCTATTGAACGCTGTTGCCACTTTGCTTCACAATCCATATCCAACTTCTTACGTTCTAAGGAAGTTGGCGACGATTCTAACAGCTAGAATCGTCGCCATAAAAAACTTCGCATTCAAATTACGTATCGTGTGAAACTATGGACGGCTTAATGTTGTCGGCAACGGTGGTCACAAACAAAAAAGTAATTAAAAAAAGCATTAGTAGTGTCGTATATACAACCGTAAATTAAAAGTGGAACTTCTTAATACGTTGCCTTTTTACTTCTGTTATAAAAACAAACTGGTTGTACAAGGGTGTACTTTAAAAGTATATAGGTAGGTATAAAGTCAGACTGCGTCGACGAAAGGAGACGGACAAACTCAGCAAGTACTTTGACTTGGCTCACGAGGTTACGGCCATGAGGGATTATTGTCCCGACAGTGGTTTCAGCGAAAAGAGGCAACAGCTAGTTACTAATAAACAAACTTAATTAATTTCATCGTAAGTTGAGTTTTGCTTGCACGCAATACGGAGAACGTAGGGGTATGTAGGGGTTTGTAAAAATAAAGGATTGTAACTATTAATAGAAACGAGAGTCTCTATCGAACAAAGTTGAAAATATGCTTATGCTTGTAGCACAAGTTACAAAACTTTGTGAAATGGGCCCCAGACCAGGGGACTCACTGAGTTACGTTAAATATTTTTTTAGCATCCAAGGACATTCTAGATATGTTGCCTAATCCGGGAAAAGAGAAGGAGCTGTTCAATTCGTGGCTGTACGCTGTCGGCGGCGATATTTTGAGCATTCCAAATGATCACATATATCTATAAATACCGACGTGCATGTCACAGACATTTTGATTAAAAAGACCTCGCCGGAACCGATAATCATCGACAAAGCTCCAAACTTATAGTAAACGTGTTGTAAGTTGTATGTTTTTTTCTTAAGTATAGTCAGCATCATAAACATGTGTATGTTACCGTTAGATTGTGAACACTGTCAGTTTATAATCTTACCCGCGATATTATAAACTCTCGAGAAATTGTGAACTGTCAAAGCCGTTCACATTTGAACGCAATATTTTTCGTTAGTTTATAAACCATCAATTTATAATCGTCAAATTGTGAACTGAGATCAAATCGGCGTGCTACGGACCGCATACACAAAAACGAGGTAGGTTCGGTTAATTAGGTAGCTTCAGTTGCCCGAAGGGCAAATCGCCCAGATATAATTCAGCAAGCAATGGATGAGAAACAGCTTACTGTAATAGCATTGCTCGACTTCAGCAGCGCCTTTAACTGCGTCGATTTCAACATTCTCGTTGAGGTACTGAAATCCTTGAACGTGTCCTCCATCTCTGTTAAGTGGTTCGACTCTTATCTGAGAGGTCGCCAGCAACGTATAAAGTCGAAGACGACTTCAACGGAGTGGTGTGATCTTTTTGCGGGAGTCCCCCAGGGTGGAATACTCTCCCCTCTTCTTTTCTCTATCTTCATTAATTCTACCTCAGATGTCCTCTCCTCATCATACCATCTCTACGCCGACGATTTTCAATTATATACCGCCATTTCCCCCCCCCCCCTGTGATATGGTACCAGCTGTAGAAGTATTAAATGCCAATCTCGAGAAAATCAGGGTTTGGGCCCCGTCTCATGGTCTCCTTGTCAACCCTACTAAGTCACAGGCTATGATTATTGGTTCCAGGTACTCCCTCAACTTGTTACAGCATATTTCTATTACTCCTGTAACCTATGATGGTACTGTGATCTCATACAGCACCAAGGCCAAAAATCTAGGAGTTATGTTTGATAACCAGCTGTCCTGATCTCCCTCAACTTGTTACAGCATATTTCTATTACTCCTGTAACCTATGATGGTACTGTGATCTCATACTGCACCAAGGCCAAAAATCTAGGAGTTATGTTTGATAACCAGCTGTCCTGATCCAGCATGTCAGCGAGGTTAATAAACGTATATTTGCCACTTTCCATTCCCTCAGGCGTCTTCAAACCTTCCTGCCTCGTCAGACAAAAATCACGCTTGCCCAGTCTCTTCTTCTTCCCCTGATCGTTTACGCTGCTGTCTGCTGGGAAAGCGCAAACGAAGAGCAACTGAACAAACTCGAGTGACTTCAAAACCTCGGGATTCGGTTTGTTTTCGGTCTGCGCAAGTTCGACCACGTCTCAGAGTATCGCAGGGAGTTGAAATGGCTCCCGATTTGCCTTCGACGGGATTCCCATATCCTCATTTGCCTCTTCAATATTTTATGTAATCCTCGCTATCCTGGCTTCTTACGGGATCGCTTCGTTTTTCTGTCTTCGGATAGGCCACGGAGATCTCACACTCGGTCACTACTTACAACTCCGCAACATAAAACTGCCGTTTTTGAGAATGGGTTCAGACTACGAGCTATCAGTCTCTGGAACAAACTCCCAGAGCCATCAGAGACAGTCCGTCAACTCAAACTTTTAATAGTCGTTTGAAAGAACACTATCTATCTCTTTCATGATAAGTGTTAGTATTTATTTGTATCTACTATGTGTGTATATGTTATATATTTGTATATAGCATTATTTTTAGTATTATGAAGGTATTGGTTTATTATTTTTATTATTTTTTTTTATTGTTATGTAGCGTACTAGAAGTACTCTACACAACAATAAAAATGTATTGTTGTGTAAATTAATAGGTAGAACTATGTTCTAATTTTAGTTTCTTTTTTTCCTCCCCATTCTAGGTTTGCTGGAAGAAAGGTCTTGTTAGAGATAAGCCGGCCTTTTTACATGTTATTTCTTTGATATTTGTTTTGTTATCTGTTTTGTGCAATAAAGTATTACAAAGTATTACAAAGCGCATAGGATGCCTTCCCAATCCTGCCAATTTGATCTTAGTTCACAACTGGGCATTGACGGATTTTAAACTAACGAAAAATCATGCGTTAAATTGTGAAAGGTTTGACAGTTCATAATATCGCGAGTAAGATTATAAACGGACGGTGTTCATAATCTGACGGTAAAATGTTGGAAAACGTATTTATGAATAAATATAAACATAAGAATACTAATAAAACATGTTAAATAATAATAAAAAAGGATTTATATTTAAGTTATTTAACGTCTGTGTAATATTACATTACTGCAGACACCGGAAAAGAAGGTCTTGCCGGCTGAATAGGTATAGACCGGATAGGCCGGCAAGCTTTATTCACGGCCAGAGGCATGTATAGTGCTTTTCTCACACATGCAATGAAATAAAAAAACACTTATCGTAATTTCGTCATCCGTTGATATTTTTTGCTCTGAGTGTAAAATAAAAAAAAAATTACTTCCTGCCCATATTACCCGCAATGTTGTATGAAATTACATTACAGTACCCGTTTCGACAGCGGCCCGCAACGTGATACTTACAAGCCTATTATAGCGCACGTCATGACGACATTTCGTTGCATGTGCATAAAAAATCTTTTTTACTGTGATTTTAAATCGTGGCTGTTGCCGAAGGATATTTGCCTCACGCGCCTCACGCCAAATTTTACAAAAGGGATGATTGACACTTTGTATTTTTTATTGCGATTAGTATTAATTTTGTTTCAAATGCACTTATTTCAAGGCACACAAAACAGTATTCGCTCGTAAACAGTACAACATACAGTCCAGTATAATTTACAACAAAGTTAACAAAATTTTAAATTTTCATCCAAAGGTATCACTTGAGTGCAAGACCACTGTCTCAAAATGGCTCAAAACCCTGGATTATAAAGCAACAGAATTAGTTCTCAAAATTACAAAATAAAAATCTAAATAAAAAACAATGATTCATATTTATTTATTTCCGATTTCATTACATATTCAGTTTAATTACTATATATTTTATTTTATTTATCAATCTAATTTAGTCAGAATTTATTCTAATTTCGTAAACATTACTATAAATCTTCTCATACACACTGTTGAATAAATGATGAATAAAAATTTTCAATTTTCATCCAAAGGTATCACTTGAGTGCAAGACCACTGTCTCAAAATGGCTCAAAACCCTGGATTATAAAGCAACAGAATTAGTTCTCAAAATAACAAAATAAAAATCTAAATAAAAAACAATGATTCATATTTATTTATTTCCGATTTCATTACATATTCAGTTTAATTACTATATATTTTATTTTATTTATCAATCTAATTTAGTCAGAATTTATTCTAATTTCGTAAACATTACTATAAATCTTCTCATACACACTGTTGAATAAATGATGAATAAAATATAATGAAAACAGGGCGCAGACTAAGTCATAATTCCCTCCCCTCCCCTCCCCTCCCCAAACACATCAAGAGGCACTACTCTACATACTTTCAGAGACTCATTACACCTCTCATCTTCTCACCACATTCACTCTACTTGACATTTTCAGCAAAATCTATGTTTTAACGACACAATTCACACCACACGAATTTATTTTTCTCGACTCTATTTAATTATATTATGAAGGAATTAAATTTTTTCAACTCCGAAATTAAGATAGAATTTACCTAAAGTTTCTCATGGGGTAACTAACTATGTAACTTTTCGAACGAGCGTTAGGATAAATCAACTATCATTTTCCCACACAACAATGACAATGCAGATCTACCTACCGTATCTACCTACAAAACGTTAACAGCAGGATAAATGTTCATCTACTTTCATTCACGTATCTAAGTACCTACATATTAACAAAACACTTTAAAAACACGTCCTCCACTGCAACACAAGTCACCGCAGGAAAATTTATTACTAACTATGACGTCTGCGACAGTGCGACTGACTGAACTTACTTTATTAATACTTCCGTTTAATTTTTGCGACGTTGCCGCTCCGCCGCGCCAGTTTTAAAATTCTAGTTTCCGCAGTAAATGTTGATCAGAAAAAGTGTATAATGATCAACAAAGTTTAATTTAGTGTAAAAAAAGGCGGTTACAAGATCAACAATGGCCGTGTCAGTCGGTGACAAGATAGAGGCTTTGCGGCATACTTAGGCACAGCGTCGCAAGGAGGAGAATTATTATATAGTTATTATAGCACGATATACTCAAAACTTCCTAAGTAATAGCGGGTAAAGATTGATCAACAATTAATGCGGATTTTAGCCTGATCAACAATGGCCGAAAGGAGGAATATTTATATGTATGTTCTCTAACTAATACTTTAGTATAATTATTTCAGAGTTTTTTTTGAACATTATGTTTTAACTGTTTTATCTTGGGTATCTCGATACTTAATCACAGCATCGAAACCATCGAAAATTACTATTTCTTTTTCTTGCGATATTTTGGTCCCTTAATAACGAATTAATTTACCGACTAATTTTTATCAAAATTGAACGGCACTGAATAATGGCCATTTCGATATTATTTGGGATTGTGGCTGGTTTCCAGGGAATAACGGTATAACTAGTATTACTATTTATTTTTAACGCAGCCATAATCGTATCCCGCAAATGCCTCCCCCTCTTGAGTCCACACATCCCTGGTCTGTGCCACCTCCAACTACCCCAGCAGAAACTTGTCGAGCTCATCCCGCCATCTCCGTTAAGGCCTGCCCCTACGCCGGTAGCCGTCTTATGGCACCCATTCAGTGGCGATTTTCGCCCGTCTGTCTGGGGGCCACATCATATGAATGATGTGGCCAGCTCACTTCCACTTTACCTTGGCGGTCTGTGTAGCCACATCAGCGATGCCATTTAAGGAGCGCAGCGTGATGTTCCTCACGCGGTCCGTCCTGTGAACACTCAGAATGCTGCGCTCCATTGCTCGCTGGCAAACCTTGAGTTTAGACTTTTGAAGTTCGGTCAAAGACCTTGTCTGAGCGCCTTAGGTTAGGATAGGCAGGATACACATATTGGTGAGTTGAGGGCTTGAGGGCTTGAATACTAAGTATAATCCAAAAAACACAAGTATTATGGTGAACTGCAACTTACTATTATTTTGATTAGAAATTTATTTGTACATTTTATAGTACATAAATTCATATACTCAAGTCATCGGATCGGTTGCGTTCTGGTTTTTATAAACTACCCGACTGCACCAGAAGTATGTTTTTCGAGCATATGTATATGACCATTTCGTTTTACATGCCCTACTAATTTGTGGAGACCATGAGAGTGACAAAGGCTAATAATTTTAGGGAAAACTATTGATTTTCCCTAAAATTATATAAGCCTTTGTCACTATATGTATTGTTAAAATTTCGATGGCAAAATGTAGATAACATAGTTATTGTACGAGTTACTGAAAATAGGGATATTGGTTTTTATTATAATTGTCAAAAATTACCAAAGCTTCGATATAGATAAAATATAATTAAAATAATTATAAAAAGATATAAAATTTTTTTTTAGTTTTATTATAAAGTAATAAAATCATTTAATTGAAAAACATTGGGAAATAATTTTAAAATTTAATGGTTCAATCATTACAGATTTTTGGGTGCATTCCTATTCTCAGTTATCAATATATACTTTATTTCAGTTCCACTGTCCATCATTTAATTTATCAGGCATCGGTCATTTTTGGAATCAATCGTTTTACGAATCAGTGATTCTCCGAATTCTATATTTTAAGAATCGGTCATTCTTCGACTAATTATTTGACAAATTTATAATTAATAAAAACGCAAAATAATTATTGAACAGTTTTTATTTTAAATTAAACCTAATCTTATATCCTACTTACACATGATAACATAGAGTACTAGTCATAGAAAGGTCATGCTTGAATCACTTGTCAAATAAAATTAACCTATCGCAAAAGACATTCAGGGTGAAGCCAGACTATCTTAATTTTCACAACTCAAAGAAATGAGCTAGTCTGGCCTGTCACCTAGACTTATGTAATTTATATCTGTAATGAAGTTGATGAAATACTTGTTGGCAGATTTGTTTTTCATTAACAGATTAGTATTTTTATTTTAAAAGCTTAAATAGAAATCGATATGTACTTACACTTACACCTAATATATTTTTGCTATCTAAGAAAGTACCCATAGTTACAATATAAGTATCTACCCGTATCTATATAAAATACATTAATGTACTCTTACAGAAACGATTATATAGTAAATCAGTCAATACATGAATCATCAATATTCAACTTAGTAGTACAATAGGGAATGTTAAAAGTAGTATTTTTATATATGTCGCAGTAATAGGCGTTATACAATTATATCCCTAGGGATATAGCTGCAAACCTTAACAGAACTATTTTACTAGAAATATAACTATGTTTCTGGCATAATGATAATAAACAAATCTAGTGAAATGATCATCTCACCAAAGTGCGGGGTGCGGGGATACTAAAATAACATTGCGGGCCTTTGGATCAAAACCGAACTAGGTCATATTTAAGAAAAGCGCAGTGAAAGACATGAAATTGGCACTTCGATAGATTGGCTACCCAGAAATTTGGTAAAGCTATCAATATTAAAATGAATGATTCAATAACAGATAAAGAGTTGTCGCTGAGAGGAATATGCGAAAACTTATCAATTTTTGGAGGCCAAGTTTATTTAAAATGTTCCTGTAAAACATCAAAAGTACAGTTTTCTACTAGAAGATGCGTTTTTATGAAGAGTTTGAGGTTGTGCAATTCTAGATGAAATGATTTGCATGACAATATAAAAAAGTAATTTCATAAGGTACTTCATTCTTTATTTTAACCGAACAGTATGTTCATTGAAGCTTTGTTATTTTGATATAATTTTAAAATTACAAATTAAAATTCAAATATTATAATTAAAAATTAAATATATTAAGGCGATGATGAATATATATAAATATATAAATGCGCTGTCGAGTGGAAGTGAGATGCAATAATAACTCGCGAATAAGAAAAAGCGGGATGCCAATAATGCACTCGCGACTAATCTGAAACAACGTAAGCGCCAAAACGTAAAAAAAAATCATAAAAAATAAACTATTTCAGGGAATTAACTTTCAAATTGAAAATCGTTAGAAATAACAATTGTTCATACATTGCAATTATCACACAGTCATATTCACTTACTACTGCGGTGTAATAGGATAAAACCATAAAAAAGGGTTGACTTTGTATTTATTTTCTATCGAGAAAATTTTATCCAAACATGTTTTCCAATTAAGAATCTCTAGATTATATAGTCAAATTACATATACCAGAAATTAATTACGATTTGCCCAGTATTTCCTGAAAAACACATGAAAACAGCACCCCATATTTATTTAATCAGCGTCTTAATTTAATTATGCAAAAAAACGTTGTTTTATTGCCTTATTCGTTTGATTTTAAGTACCTTTCCAGACCAGTCTAGGAAGATATTCATATAACTTGACTGCAATCGTATCATATCCTTATATCCTTCTTTATATCCTTAGTTTCATAGTTATGAACCTCTTCCGATTAACTATGTCACGGTTTTTGATTATATCCCTAAAAACTATCTTACTGCGAAATATAAAATTAAAGCAAAATTTTCACATCAAAACATATTTAGAGAACTGAAGCTGCTTAAATTTTATAACTGTCAACTACAATCTGACAGTATGCTAAGGTCACAAATCAGAACGACATATTTCGAGTATAAAATAAGAGACAATGACATAATGTATAATTTCATGAAATTATGTAAACAAAGAACATTTATAAACATGCAGTTACAGTTCATAAACTTTTTTACAAATTCACTTTCTCTATCCTCATATATAGCGGAATACCTATAATTTATTTTTCTCTAAACATAGTCGTCTTTTCCTATACTGAACTTAAGCTTGACAGCTGGGTAGTGACCAGGGACACAACACTTCAGCGTGTTGTGTCCCTGGTCTCTACCCAGCTGTGAATATAATAACATCAGTTAAATAATATTTTTTAATTATCTCAACATACTTTTTATATCCTATAAAACTCATCCACCCTCTCATCCCACCTCGTGAAATCGAATTAGTCGATAAATGCTTAATTCAGTAAACGCTACCTAGTCTAATTTGTGGACTAAGTAGGCATTGTTGAATAATGCCTAATTCTACAAATGCCTTATTCTATGAACGACTTAATCTAACAAAGTCTAACAAGAACGAATAATAATATTAAAACTAAAACCCGATATTTTTTTTTTAAGGTTTGATTTGATAGCCATAATGTAATGGAAAAAAGATTCACCACCCACTCGCCGGCCCAAATTTTTTCAAAATATAGTATTTATCAAATTTCATGAATCTAAGTCAAAGGGAAGTACCCTTTAACCTATAGGTTATGATTCCCTTTCGAACATCGAGCAAATTCTGCACAAACGCGTGTAGGTTTGCGACTTTGCGTTGAACTAGTTCAAACTTCTAGAAGTTAGATTTTTTCACAACTTCAATGACCACAGACCTGATATTAAATATGTTATGTCCACGCGTTCGTGAAAAAGGGTTTTGACAGATAAACAACCGGACAGACAGACTGACGACGAAGTGATCCTGTAAGCGTTATATTTTCCTTTTGAGTTACGGTCCCCTAAAAATTGATTAGTTAGCAAAATTCCAGAACTGAGGCAAGTAGCTAAAGCATTGGGATATAAGAGTGAAGAACAGCCCATTTCTAACACAAAATCTCCGAAATATCAACACATAAGTTGACAACTCAATACAGAAGAGCTGATCGTAAAATTTGTAACTACTTTTTTATATTATTTTCTTTATTATTGTGATTGTTTTTCTTATTTTATGTTAAATGGTTATAAATAAATAATTTAAAATAACACTTTACTTTTAATCATATAAGTAATTGGTCTAGGCATTATATAAAGAAGTCATTTGTTGAATTAGCCATTTGTAGAATGAAGCATTTGTAGAATTTGGTATTTTTCGAAGTAGGCATTTGTAGAACTGGGCATTTATCGATTAGGTAACTGTGGAATTGTGCATACATTTAAAAGACTGTTAGGCATTTAGAGAATTATGCATTAGTCGACTAAACTATAAAATCCTGTACGTGCTAACACATATCTCTTTGCAACACAACTTTTATTTAATTTAGCGCTACGGCCAGTGACACGCTTCTTTTTCATAAAGTAGTCTTAACCACTTATATTTTAATAGACCCTGGCTTGATAAAAGTTCGAAGACTTATTTAAAGACGTAAGGTTATTTTAGGTTTTTTCATATTACGCCTGTAGTAACATCTATAATTAAGATTTATGATTATACACAACAATAAACATACAATTATATTGTATCTCTATTGAATATTTTCTGATTACTCAAATTAAACAAGCTAAGAAGTTTAGGCCAAAATTTTATAACCACTCTTAAAACGAGGCCTTGAGAGCAAAAGTGATGTAACTCATTTCCTAAAACAGTTTTTACTTGTCGGAAACTAAACATTTGGTTAGTTTTCGTCAAATTAAAACGGATTGGAAGAATTGAACTGCTGATAATATAAGAAAAGTGTAGTGATGTCATTCAATTAATTGTAAGAATGAGACTTCTAAGAATCAGTTTTAAAGTGATGTGTGATCCAGTAAGCCCAAGAATGCGGAAAAGTAAACAAACACTTCTGTGCTGTGCTGTGTGTAAATAAGAAAGTATTTTGTAATTGACAAAGCAAGTGTTCATACATTTGACAATACTCTATTAACCCTTCACTGTAACGCATATTTTAAACTTTTAACGTCTATAAAAACTACCGCAGGGGCCACAACTCACCCCTCTTCTAAGGTCAGTATCGTCCCTTTCATCCTGGAGACGATGGACCGGAGGGAATTATATGCTATTCTTGTTTGGTAAATTTCTATTATGAGAACATATTTTTGAGAATAACTATTTTATTTTATTTTGCAAGCCTTAAAGAAAGCATACTTTCAGGTTTAAGAAAACATCTTTTATGACGTGATTGCTACATTTTCCATATAACTAGATAAATTTTTAAAACCATGTTTCGAAAAAAGGACTGATTTTAATTAGCTAAATAAGAAATGGAAATATAAGTTCCTGTTGTAGATTTGCCAAGTAATTAATTTGATTCCAAAGTTAAATATAAAATCTATCATCAATTTACTGTACTTTTATTTTTATCACTAATTAAAAGCTGATGGGTCCAGTGGACCCACTAAAATAGAAGCGTTGCAGCATTACACCACTACAGTTAAGGGTTAACATTCAAACTATGTACTTATTTGAAAGCGGCTAGTAGATCTATAGTATTTGTATACCACACAAAGCTGGTCACCTTAACAATTATCCCCTCAGTTACCACCGGCATTAGCTTACGCCACTTTTCCGTTACAGGTTTTAAATTTTATTACCATGGCATAGGGTTCAATATCGCGATCCGTCTCAACTACCCTCGGTTTTTGAGCAGTTAATAGTTCAATCTTGAACTCAAAAGTATCACTAGTACAACTAAATATGCTGAGCTTATAATTTTTCCGATTTAATCGAGGGATACATTTAGCTACGATGAAAATGACATAAAACGTAATTTCACCCAGCAATCACAATTACAGACAATTCATGTAGAAGCTCTACAAAGCTGATTCCTTAATCTTTTATAAGCTCTAAGGACAATCTGAAGAGCGTGCAACTGTATTATTTTTAAATTTTAAACCCTCGATGAAAAAAGCGTCTTTCTGTCTGTGTGTGTCTATTCGTGGCACCCTAGCGGTCAAACGGGTGGACGGATTTTAATGCGGTTTTCTGTTAAAGTTAGTAGACTTCCCTGCAATGGTTTTTAGCTATTTTTTTTATTAAAATCGGTTTGGAGTTTTGGAAGCCATTGTATTACCAAGGAAACAAATCAGCCATATTTTAGGCTTAAGAAGCCGGTGGACAGCCGATCAAGTGTGATATGAACGCCAATGCTCGTTCGACATATCTAGCTGACGCGTGCGGGCGCACAGCGGGACGGAATTAGAACTTGCGGGCTAACGTTTCTTTGTTACTTAACTTATTATTTTATTAATGTTAATCGATGGTCTTTATTAAGGCAATAATATATTCTTAGAACACTTTTTCTTGTAAATGTTATAATTTGCGAGAAAATTATTTACTAAAAATAATATATAATAATAATAATATATAAAAATATATATAATTGGCTCTATAGGTACCAATTCTTAAAAGTGCTCAAGCTGTTATTTTTAAACGCTTAATCTACGGGTGTTAGTGAACAACATCACATATATAACATTAGACTTCAAACAATGGACTGCAAGAAAAGAAAATAACGATATATTAATGACTCATAAGAGGCAAAATCGTTCCGAAATTAATGCAATTTGCAGATCGACATTGTCAAAGAGGGCGCTAGAACCACAAATGATGGCAACACGGCTAGAAAGTTTTGCGAATATAGTAAAATAACTGCACGTATTACAGGCATTAATGAAGATGTAGTCAAAAGGTTTCCTGTTATACTGCAAACAATAGCATGTGGATAGCATGTAGATGTAGCAAATTTTTCTCAGTTTTGGTGGGAAACAGCAGCCTTGTTTGTAAATCTACACCCGTGGTATAATATGCCTGCTAGCGTCCATAAGACATTTATACATGGATCAGACAAAATTAAACATATTGGGTTAATGCCCATTGAAATTTTTTTTTAAGAAGCTTCAAAAGCGATATACAAAGAGGTGAGAAAATATAGAGAAGGACATTCCAGAAAAGTAACAGGTATGCGTCAAATAAGGACATACTGCATTATCCCCTTTTTTCTTCCGATCCTGTGGATTGTATATGTGGTGTTACTGACAAACAAAAGTAGATTAAGCCTACAAAAAACAAGCTTGAGCACTTTTAAGATTTTATACTTTAAGGGCAAATTAGATATCACTCCATACATTATTTTTATTGAATAAATTTTTCTCGCAAATTATTAAATTTACAACAAAAATAGCACTGAGAACATAGAATTGCGTAATTTAGGACAATCGTTTGCAATAAATTAAATAACGATATGTAACGAAAAAATGTAAGTCCGCCATTTCGAAATCCGTCCCACTGTGCGCCCCTCTGCCATCCTCCCTTTGCGGTCAGAGACAGCTAGATAGTTGTATAAAAATAAAGATGAATTTGGTTGTATTCCGTGAATACCGAAAATTATAAATGAAACTTGATTATATTTTTTAATTTCTTTGTGACATTATGCAACTTGACAATGTAAGCTGTGGTTATATGTATTAAAATTACATCATGAATGGTTTAGTTTTTAATAGAAAACAAACAGGTGGAAAATACGTCGTTTAAGTCCTAAAATTTATGAAATTTAATCGCCTATATTTTTATGTAGATAAATTTTTTGAAAAAATGTTGGAAAAGGAACCTAGGTAAATACTGTCTTAATACGAATAACAGCATATAATAGGTATACGTGAAATGTTTCTGAAATCGTAAATTATTATGGTTTTAAGTTTGTATGGAAAATTCATTGTTCAACGGTTTCTTAGGGTTTCAATAAAAGTGTCAGAGGTGTATTTTTTTCTAAATTGACATTTATTGGTTAAATTGCAACTCTCTTTATGATTCTTAAGGCCTATTTCTAGAAGTCCCGATAAGCACTACTTGTCAGTTTCATATGTCATATTAAATTCAAAAAATGGATTTATCTTTTCAATAGGGCTTACGGGACTTCTTGAAACAGGTCCTTAGATTCGTTACACGTTGTGACTCATAAAAATTCAGAATTTCAACAATAAATCAAGTAAATTTTGCAAAATATGAAAATTAAGAATTGTATAACGTTTAGGCTAGATTGGAATAAAATCAAACGTCGCGCGATTGTAATGTATGCAGCTTACGATCACATTAATTTCAGACTGCTACTATTACGAATGATCGGGCCATGAAAGAGTCCAATCTAAACGATATCGCACTCCCATTGTCCAAACCAAAAAAATAACATATCCGAACATAAACATATATGTGGTAATACAAAACGCTTTATTGTGGCGAAACAGGGTACGAAAAATCTAAAATAGATCCTTCATAATTATTAGGTTTTTGAACCATTGCGTCTTACAGTTGGTAAAGGTCGACAGAATTAGCGTTTTGCTTAGCGTGGGACGCGCGACGCATAGTTTCGCCGCTGGCATCCCGGGCTGAGGATCACACTTGTGTGAAACTGGCATGCAGTGCCGTCTCCTCTTGTCCAATTTGGGTAGCTGGAGTGTAGAACTGCTGAACCCGAAAAAAGTTTAATATCAAATGGAAAAGTAGTTTTGTCGTTTTCTATCATACGAGTACATATACATTCGTCGGCGGCGGATCGCAAGCTTTGCAAAATAATAATGCGCGTAGCGTCAGTTCCTGTGAGCATAGTTAGCATACAAATATAAGGTATAATAGGTCCAATATCTTTATAAGCAGTATTTCCGCTTGTGACTAGAGCAAAGATGGAAAAGCTGAGTATTGTTTGTATAAGGTTAAAGGTATACGAACCTACGTATTAATTATAACATCTAAGTTATCCGTATGATTTTAGATGGTTGTGAAATAACGATTCATAATTCATTATTTCTTTATTGCAAACAAATAAAATACGGACAAGACTTATATAAAAATAGTGTACGAAGGCAAGGTTACCTCTAATATGAAACCTCTTCCAGCAAACCAAATCAGAATGAAAAAGGTCGTTTGCTGAGCAGGGGTATACCATGTGTACAATAATATATTTAATTTACCTAGTACAACCTTTATAAATAATATAAAACATAATAAACGAAATCAACAAGTGCCTACAAAAATATCATGTAATATACTCGAGCATGCTAAACGTGAATACTGTATATATACATTTATATACTCATAAATACATATATTATAATACCTATTATTCTAAAGAAAAAGGTGAAGGTAATCTTAACGATTAGGAATAGGTAAAAAGTGTAAAAATCAAAGTTTTAGATAATTTCGTCAGCTTGCATATGTACTACAACACAATTTCACATGATTCGTCGTTTTTGAGAAAGCAAAAAAAAAACAAAAATGGGACCATATTTTTTGTTGACTTAACTTCTCAGGTGAAAATTCAATGTTTTTTTTTTCAAATATTCTCTCTCTCTATTTTACTCGTGATCACACTCGACCAACATCGTTGCTAACTATACAAATGTTTTGTCACACGGAAGGGGCACTGATGCCAAATGACAACACTCATGGATACTGAAAGCGCATTATTATTCTGCAGGGCTAAGCGCTCTTTCAGAGACTCTATGAACTGAAATCTATAGTGGATCCTACTTTCATGATGAAACCCGCACGACGGCACGGCACTGAAAGAGGCCTCATACCACAAAACCTGACTGACAAGCGTACAACTGACAGTCTGTCGAAATCGAAATAGACGAGGGTAAATGACATATTGAACCCTCGGCAGCAACAATTTTCTCCTCACTGATGCTTCGGCGCCAGCTACTTAGATAGAAGCGATCCTAATTTTGCGTCTTAACTTTTAAATTTTCGGTCATTGTTAATTCATTGGGCATTTAATTTTTTGAAAATTATTATCGCAAAAACATTAACTTTATAAACTAGAGATACTTACTCCAGTGAAAGCAGCACCATTCCATCCAAGTCGGTCCAGATCGCGTTGTTGAGTCCTGTTGGGCGGTGACTTCCTCTCAGCCCTCGACGCCAGTCGTGCTTTAGTCCGTAGTGCTTCACCAAGCGGCATGTTGGCCCTTGATGCCTCCGCCCTCCCGTGCTGGCAGAACTCTAGCAAGGCTACGGCGAGCGCCAGACCAAGACCGCCTACCAGCACATAGAATAGACCTGCCACTTGACTGAGTGTCAGCTCTGAATTACGCGCGCTCTGAAAAATGTATGATTAGCATTGATAAGATGCCACTCTTGTTGACTTAAGTTAACTAATTATATCACACCATTATCACCATCTTATGCCATGCCTTCAAATTCAGGTCTTGTACCAAAAAAAGATTCCTTGCCTCCCTTTACCTGCATTTATTTCAACGTTTCCATACCTGCTCAAAAATATTTTGACATTCTGATCTTGTAAACCACTTCCGTAACAGCTTCTGCATTTCACCGCTATCTTTCAAAGACTGCAAAGCTAAGTCGACCCCTTCCCTAAAATATATTTAGAAATTCATACACAATTTAAGTATAACTTATCCATCGCACGACTAGCAATACACAGGAGAGTAGTATGAGAATTCGCCTGCATATCATTCGCATTGTTCGCAATTTCGCTGTGCAATAATAATTGAACTAAATCACCTCAAAACTGATCTTTTCGGGAAGGCTATGGCGAATTCTTTCATTCCGTGATTAGCAAGGGAAACGATCATTTCGCAATTATTTTCAGAGCTTTCCTCGTCTTTTTCTCCACCACTTCTTGTTGCTTTGTCCAATAGCATGCTGAGCCAGTTCTGATCTTCGAGAGTCATGTCCAGTGGTGCAGCCGCCAAGCCACGAACCTGCGCATCCTGTAACAAGACAATACATTCAAAAACGAAAACCCGACTACTTAAATACCGTGCTTTGAAGAGTATGAAACCGATTACTACCGGGCGGTCAAAACGATTCTAACGAATAGACTAAATGCAAGCAAAGCAGTGACCAAGAGCTAGCAATATATATATTCTTATGTGTAAGCTCTTTAATTTGATGGCCAGCACAGCCTGTTCTATTTTTTTTTATTTATGACTGTTAGAGGTCACTATATTGAATTTGTTACTTTATTCAGTGGTCAATCAAGACGCTTCTAACGATATCTCATTTGTCAGAAAGTAAATAGAGGGCGGGAGTATATTTTCGATGAACAAAATTAATATACCGACACTTTTTCTATTTACAACCATTTTACTTTGTATGACTCAAACCAATATAGTTTTGACAAGACAGGTAGGATTATTTTCGCGTATAATTTTAGTGAAACCCAGCGATTGATGAGGTAAGTATCGATATAAGTACGGTTGCCGACAAAAATGATAAGAGAGTTTACCTACTTCGTTGATCGATATTTAAGAAGACTGATTTTTATCTGTGAATAATGATCACGGTTTATATAATGTCGATAAACAGAGTATAAAGAAGTGCTATTTTATTAACTTGCAACGAAAACATGTTTAGAAAAATATGTAATCAATTAACAAACATTTACGCATCATTAAATCGATAATTACATAGAAATAAAGTCATGTCTTCACAAATTTAACAACGCATTCACACATCATTAATAAATATTGCTAATCATGGGTCAATTATATATGTACAATACAATGACTGTCGGATGCCGTGTGAATGAACGCTAACTTTTTTAACAGAAGTAAATGGGAGATTTAGTGTTGGTATATCAGTTCGTATTAGACAGCACTTTTTTTATTGCTGGTAAAACATTTTGCAATAAAATTCCGCGCGAGGTTTTTGGCGTCCAGCTGGATCCCCGAGACACCGCCGCAAGCCACGTATTTAGCAATATTTTTCACGATGTAATCTAAAATATTAAGGTCATTATTTAAGCGCATCTCTAAATTTTTTTTATATATAAATAAATATAAGGGGACAATCTTACTCAAACAGAATATATATTGCCCATAGTTAGCTCAACAAGGCTTGTGTTATGGGTACTAGACGACGATATGTTTAAAAGAGATAAATACTTATGTAAATACATACAAAACATAAAAAACTAAGAAACAAATATTCATGCTCATCACACAAATATTTGCCCTTATCGGGATTCCAACCCAGGACCGTCAGCTTCGTAGGCAATGTCACTACACCTTAGGCTAAACCGATCGTCAAATTCACATATTGCTGTTGCTTTGCGGAAAAGGTACTGATTAAATCATTATTATATCTTACCAAACTATTTATCGTTACGTATCAATTCACATCACTATCGATATTTCTTGGGTAACATTGTAAAAGATAAATGGTTGTACATACGGTTGTACTTACGTGATATTTCTAGGCCAGAATAATTTGGGATACATCTTCCCCTATCTTATTGTTTCTAAAGTTATTTATAAAATTTACAAAAAATAAGGAAATCCATGAAAAACATATATTAAAACTCAAACTCAAAATGTTTCATGCATCAAAATTAATACAAAGTGTAACGTTTGCGGGAACTTAAGACTTAGTCCTCTTTTCGAGTATTGCACAATAAATAATCTCATATACTATATAATAGTAGTTTATGTGACTGCTACATAATGGAGAGCATTAATACTCGAGAGTGAGTTTATGAAACTCGCCTTCGGCTCGTTTTATAATAATATCACTCGAGAGTTTTTAATGCCTAATTATGTACACACACTAGTTTATCTACACACATATTATAAGCTCTCTTTAATATGTTCAGGAACCGCATGTTCGACCGTCATGGTGGCATTGATAATTCCTTTGCACTTGTTTAGCTATTTCAGTAGTACCAACTTCACAAACAAAGTAGGGGCGACACGCAGGCGGGCGTCGGCGTTCGAAATTTTAATGTCATAATATGTAGAAAAATTACACATTATGGTCATAATGTGTAACTTTCAGATAAGAAATGAGTTTTTATCAAGTAGTTTATGTATGTTTAGTAAGTACATTATGCTGATCGTAACATGCGGTTTTTGTACGCAGTAAAGAGGGTTTATGATACGTGTGGATAAAATTATTAAGAGATTGTATAGGTAGGTCCATCATCTATCTATATTATCTCTTAAATATTTTATAACAAGTCGTTCATATCAGTAATTAGAAGCTTTTAATACAAATGAATTATGATGCAGGCTTCCAAAACTTATAAAACTGTATTTGTCGTTTGTACTGGAATATCTGAGAAGAATTAATTTTAGATGTCTAGAAAACAAAGCTGCAGTACAGCCTGTGATGGAGTTTCCTAGTTTATTATAGATATTGATTGCCATGCAATGTGGACTGAAGTTTAAGATTTTAATTCTAGAGTGTGGTAAAAATAGATTTTCTTTATTTCTTAGTATCGTGAATATTTTTTGTTGGTAGAAATATATTTTGTTTTTGTATTGAAATAAACTGATATCAAGTTTTTCTTATGGACGGTAACGTAGAAAAACATAAGAAAAATGGTGACTCCTGTCAAAAATAGTTACACATGTTAAAAATGGTGTCACCTGTCAAAATAGTGGCGCATAGAAATCAATCAATCAACATTAGCCAGTAGTAACATGGGAAATAAAAATTCTCCCGTGGCACTATAAAAGCAATTGGTAGTACCACGGCCAAAAAAAAAAACCCGTGGTACTACCAGTAGTACCAAGGGGGACGAAAGGTTTTTATGACTATGACAGATCTGCTGTTCAATGTCGATTGTCGTAGTTGTCTGACAAACTCTTCATTGCGGTTATGTCGTAATTTTGTAGACCAAGCATTGGTCATTTGTCAGTCAGATCATCTGACGATATAAATTACACGATCAACAACAATGATGAATTGCCAATAAAATAATGTGTAGGTAAATTAAAAATTGACGATACATCTATTTCACAATAGTTTGTCCTGCTGGAAGCACATCCGGAAGGACGAGTTGTTTGAGCGAAACGTCCTATCCGAAGCGACCTTAAGTCCTGCGTGTTTTGTATGAAAAAATACTGTTCCTTCTGACAGTATGACGATCTTGTCATGTCATGGGCGCTCACCAGAGGTTATAAACATTCGGTTAGTGCATTAAAATTATACATTCAAATTATAATGTATAATCAAACTTTATATTTATAGTCATTACGAAACTTTGAAACTATTTACCGCAGATCAAAGAACTATAAGGAGGAACTATACATTTATCTCTTTGGTACTAGCTTTTTTTGTTAATGTAATTTGTCTCCAGCGACATATATTATGCGTAGATTTATCATATACATACAAATATAATATAAGCGTAAGTTGAGTGGTCCAAATTTTTGTCTTTTCCTAATTTACGGCACCGAATATCTCGCACTGATCATAGTTGTCACCAAAATGTTGACGACTCCACGAATTTTCTGTGCCGGGCGCGTCGAAACATTACGCCGGGGCGCGAACTCGTTGCCCGGTCTATACTCGTGCATAATCGCTTGCTGACTTTTCGCCGGTGTCGCTTAGCAACTGTTGTTTCTTGTCCACAAAGTAAAAGAAATACTATAATTTTTCATGTCAATTTGAACTCAGTAGTACTACACAAAATATAATATTAAAGTTTCAAAGTCCTGTCAGCCGGGCTCCGCGTTCATCTGAGGGTGACAGAAATGAAAATACATACATGCATGCATACGTAAATATATACGATTGATATATATACATACATACCGGTCAAACACATAACCCTCCCTTTGGCTTTGCTATAGTCAATAAAAACAGACTGGTTTGCAAAGTGCAATCATTCCAATTAAGAAACATATAGGACTTTATGATAATTTTTATAACATCATTACTGGTACATTATATGTGTAGATAACCCCAGTATAAGTTGTGCGGTTTAAATCGGTTTCATACAATAAATAATGACATTATGTGTAACTTACGTCTGAACAAGATACTTTGCCAAATGTTTGGAACGGGTCCGACATGCGTGCCACAGTCAGATGCGAAGCCAAGTTTGCAGTGTAAAATGAAATTACGATGAGTGTAAAGAACCACCAGACTGAACCAACGATTCTTCCCGGTGTCGATCTGTAAAAAAACATTAGTGTATTACGGACTTACTACAAAAAGAAACTTCTGTTTAAGACATGTTTGAAATCAAAAATAATTACTGAATATGACGTTTATTTCTATGTTTTTTGTTCTAGAAAATACTTTACTGGGACCAAAACAAGAACTGCTGGGAATCGGTCCAAGGGCTAGATTTGTGGAAGAGAGGAAAAAGGGCCTTTGCCCAGCTGTGGGATATTTTAGGCTAGCAATAATAATAATAATATCTGTTGCATGTGGAATACAGTCTTATTACCCAAGCTTGATAGTGTATTCATAAACTTAGAGCGCCGTAATGATATCACAAAGGTATGTGCACAGTTATTGTGACCGGCTTATAGAACTTTTATAAACACACCCCCTATATAATAAGAACTAATATTTGTATGATTTCACTACCTTAAACTTTCAAGTAAACTTTAAAAATTATTTTGCAAAAGATTGAAATATGAACAATCTTTTTAGAAGTAATCATAATTAATAACATTTCGAACCTGGGTGTAACATCGCTGCCTTGTTGCATTAACGATCCGAGAGAAAACCACACCGAATTCCAGAAGCCGAATTCGTTAACGATCATTGCCTGCAATAGTTGGTCTACGATTAGCATGCCGCATTTTAAGGAAATCATTTGCGAAGATTAGCATGCAGACTTTTAAGGACGCTACTCCGATAGGAAGTTGGTCAAAATAAGTAATTAAGCCCGTAGCCTGATGTTGATGGCAAGAAACGTATTGATGTGATGTTGTTATTTCAACACGTCCTTCTTTTTGCTATAACAATAGCAAAAAGAGTTAAAAGAGTTAGAGAATGAATAACAACTAACAAAACATCTTTGAGAATACTCGGTTCAAACATTTTATGCAAAGAAATTTACCTTACTAGTCGTTGCTTCGGTCTGGTCGGAAGCTTCTGCAAAGGAATCTAAACGCCACTCACATGGGGAGAATTTAGATACCAAGAATAGAATCACAGCAACTGCAAAAATGCTAAAAAGAACGCATATCTGGAAATAAAAATATTTGTATTAATTAACTAGCTAAGCTTTTATGTAATACTTAAAACATAAAACCGTAAATGCAAATCATATTGTGGCGTTCTACCACGAAATGGATTATGTTTACTTTTTGTTTTAATTATAGAAATAGATCGATCTCTAACGGAAAAAGTCCGGATGTACAGAGAGCCTAGAGAAACTAGAACTTTGAAGACAAAAATGATTGCTCATACGACGTAGAACTAAAAAAATAATCCATGACTAGGGTACAAACATCCCTTCTCATCAAACAAATATTTGCCCCCACCGGGACTCGAACCCGGGACCCTTGGCTTCGTAGGCAGGGTCACTGCCGACTCGGCCATTCGGGTCATCAAGGTGGCGTTATCTAACGCCGGTGGTATTCAAGAGGTTAACAGTTAAGGATAAACCTGTTATTTTGTGCGATGTAACGGAACCCCTTCGTGAGTATCGAACTCGCACTTGGTCGGTTTTTTAATACAAAGCTTTAGTACATACTAATTGAGTTACCAGGTCTAAGATAAAAATAAGGCCTTAATTTAAATATTTCAAGGAAATTCTCATTTTTCTTCAGTGTCGTGTTAATATCCGACCCTTAGTCGGGAGTAACTTCACAAAACAAAAATGTGTATAAGTCATATTAGGGCCCAGGATCGACGCTCCACAAGAAAAAGAGGGACCTCATAAAGCAGTCGCCATTGCCGGCATGGAATACATCATCATCATCATTGTTAGAGGAAGGTGCTCTACTGGCAAGTCTTGGGTTCTGAGTTGTTGGGTGGGTCTACTGATATGCCGTGGGCATATTTCCATTCACAGGAATTTCACTACTGGTCATATTCCCGGGAAATTCCCAATGCGCCCGGGAACATGCCCATTTGCTAGGATTATTCCAAGGCTTTTTTTTGTATTGGTTATCTCTACCTACAGGATTTAACAGAAAGGTAAAATCATATTTAAGTCGGTTGTTGGGATGGAATACATCATCATAATGAATAACTTTCACTACGGCATCAATTTGTTCAGAGCAACTGTGTTTTTTACAATTTCATACAATCCGTGGAAACCGCAAATTGAGTATGTCAAATCTAAATTAAAGACCTAGGGTAGAGATAACATGTGTTGCTTAACTAAATTGGGGAAAAAAGAATATAAATACTATGAATCATTTCAGACTCATTCACCCTGACAAGCTTTGTATCAGAATTTATAAGGCATTATAAGGCATTCAGAATGTCAAAATAAATAATATATGTATATACTACACAACACGATATATTTAATGGCGAAGAAGCAAATTACAGTCTTATTTTGATTACCATCTGTTGTAGACTTGTTATTGATTGTGAAATTTTAACATATTATGAGTATAGAATCAACGCATTAAAATATATCGAAGAATAAATTAATAATAAAACAATTGCAAAAACCGCTCGTTTTAAGCTAAATTAAAATGTTTTTAAACACTTACCCATATTTCCCTGGAAAGTGGCTGCAGGAAGCTAAAAATGCCGTTTTTCTGATAATTTATTCTGGATGCCTTGAGATCTAAACTCAGAAAAGTTCTGCTAAATTCTACGACTCTTTCCCGCTCCATTGTCACAGACAACGGCGCTATGGCCATGTCTGCTTCCTGTTTGTAGAAGGAAACATTAGTTTTAGTAGATCCTGTTTAAAAGTTATTTGAATTTTAAAGCTCCGCAAAATGCTAATGCCGTATCGGGTCCATGAAGTTAAATTTTTTCTGAGTACATAATGTTCATGACAGTTCAACACGCTTTGTAATTACGGCTTTTAGAATTTTACGGTGCTTTAAATATAAAGATCGTTTTTGCAAGTCAGTCTTTGTATTTATCAATAATTACCTTACGTATGAGTTCTCCTATCATGCCGTCCCAGCCTCCTATGTTGGAATTCTCGCTGCCATATTTGCCATCCTTCACCAGACGAATTTGTACTAAGAGGTAGAGGTATTTAATTAACCACAAATAGTGTAAGATAGAACTTATTATTATTGTTGTGAGATTTTAGAAACCAGCCATAAATATCCTTTAGCTTTTTAAATTGTGAGTGAATATCGATCTTTTCTTTCCTATAGATCTATAGAGCTATACCGTATTCAACAAAATTTAAATAGTGATGGGGTACATATCGATATTTTTTATCCAAGGTGCTGCCTTTTATCGATAAAAACATCGGTATTTATCCCCATGATTTTTTGGGTAAATAACGATTCTTGCACACAACAAAGAGTAACAAACTACCAGAAATTAAACAAACAACGAAGCAGATAGATAAAACTATGAAGTATACATGTATTTGAGTTATGTTTGGAAACCGAATTAAAATAATAATGTCATCCTAACGTTTCATTGCCTACATTTGACCTTTGAATTAAATTATTTTATGAACAAATTATATCAAAGAGTAAATATCATCTTTCATATCATCATCATCATAAACTAATTTATTTATTTTATTTATTTAATAATTCAATTTGGTCTTAATTTCTAGTAATACAAAGTAGGGATTTATTTTATGACATTTTAAGAACAAAAACCCTATCAGAAAATTTAAAGACTATATTAGAAAATATTCCAAAACTTATAAGTTGGTTTGTTGAAATCCAAAAACTTTACACTTTAACAGAAAAATACCAAATTCAGACAATATAATGAAAACTGTTTAGCAAATAATCAATCGCAAAAATGGTAAAAGTATACCTAGGGAGAATGATTTTTGCTTAAAGGTAGGTGATAATGTTATTAAATCTAATGGTGATGTAGCTCGAGCTTTTGAAACATTCTTCACAATGTACCCTTACCCACAACAGAGCGTCTAAATTCAACTCCATATGAAGTCGGGGTTATTTTTAACTCCACTAGCCTTAGCCATTTCATATTTTTTAACTTTTATAAAAATGTATCTTGTTTAGATTTCTTAACTTAAAAAATACGGGTTTATCGATCAAAGTCATTGGTTCAGTCCTTCTGGTTAAAGCCCCACACTAAGCTTTTATTCAATAAATGTGTTGACGATGGAGCTTTCCCAGACCTCATGAAACTGATACCTCTATTCACGTCGGGAGACAAGGGCGATGCTTCAAATTTCAGACCAATATTTATTCTTCCAGCACTAAATAAATATTTGAAAATATTATGCTCGAATCAAATGCTCTCACACCTCAACCGTACAAAACAACTCCACGCCAAATTATACGGTTTCACGAGGGGTAAATCGTCTACGGATGCAGGCATTACTCTTAAATCTCAAATTTTCTCTGCATGCGAGGCCGCACAGGATGCTGTCGTCTTTTTGCGATCTGTCGAAGGCATTTGATTGTGTTGTTCGTGAATAGAGTTCTAATGCGATGAAATCATTACCGAGTAAGAAATTGAGTCTGTGGTTGCTCATTGACATTGCCAGTGGGACCGCCTGCCCAGCACAACCTATGTACATTCTAAATAACAAAGTTTTTATAATGGAAACTATGTATTGTCTTTAATCTTGAATTATTTTACAGTTAATAATTTATTATTAAATGCTGTTAAAACCAAATTTATCAAATTCTCACTTCAAAATGTAGAGCAAGATGAAATCAATTTAAAATCAGAATCAGAATTAAATGTCTTTATTACTATAAATATTTACATATATTTAGCAACCGTCATTGGTTTTAGACTATTTAGTTACTTTCATAGTGTCATGTCCTATGGTAACTTACCAGATGTTGTGGGAGAAAGCAGCGGATATTCAAACATTTTTTTATAGACTACAGTAGTCTAATGTAGAGAAGAAGCAAAATGACGTTTTCCAAACATATGTATGTATAAACGTACATACATATATTTACAGAGGGTCCCGTACGTAGTTTCGAAAGATGCTGAAGCGACAAACGTTGTGGCGAAAAAATTTCAGCGTTGTACGCTGGAGCGATATAATATTGCAGCGAAATCCACGAGGTCGAGTGTCACTGCAGCAAAAACGTTGTGGCGAAAAACTTTCAGCGCTTAATACGCTGGGGCGAAAAATTAATGAAGGGAAATCCACGAGGTCGAATGATTGAATTTAATGATGCAGTGACAAACATTGTAAACATAAGCATTTACATACAGGTACATACATTGCTCCTGGCCTCACACTAGGATACCCTTTATCATTGGAACCAGATACAGCGATGGCACACACATAGACATCGAAGACCTTGGGAATTTTTTTTCTGTATCCCCAGCTGAAGAGCGAACCCGGGAACCCTCACATTGTTTGCTGATGATACTTCAATGGTCTTCAAAATTTAAAGACAAAAAGGAGATTTTGATGATATCAATGGTGTATTGTCTTTAACCTTGAATTGGTTCATAGTTAATAATTTATTGTTAAACGCTGGTAAAACCAAGTGTATCAAATTCTCACTTCCAAATGTCAGGCAAGTTGAGACCAGTTTAGTGTTAGACAACAGCACGTTAGAATTAGTAAATGACACGAAGTTTCTTGGAATAACCATTGATAGCAAATTGCAATGGGGACCCCACATATATAAATTGGCTGGTAAATTAAGTTCTACGGCTTACGCTGTTAAGAACATCAGACAAAGCACGGATGTGGCTACATCTAGGCTAGTATATTTTAGTTACTTTCATAGTGTGATGTCCTATGGTATCTTGTTGTGGGGGAAAGCAGCGGATATTAAAAATATTTTTATTTTACAGAAAAGAGCTATTCGAGCAATTTATAATTTAAAATGAACAGACTCCTTAAGAGAGCTTTTTAAAGAAATTTACATACTAACAGTAGCTAGTCAATTTATTTTCGAAAATATAATGTATGTACGCAATAACTTTACAACATTTTCCAAACTTAGCGATAGCTGTAATGTTAACCTAAGAAATAATCACAGACTATGTGCGCCCCGATTTAGACTCCCGAAGGTTAGCAATTCTTTCGAGGGTCAGTGCATTCTCTACTACAATAAGATACCTCTGGAGATTTTGAAATTGCCATTTGAGCGATTTAAAAAGCATTTTAAAGCGACTTTGTCGAAAAAGGGATAATACAATGTTCAAGATTACTTAAATGACAGGACTGTATGGGGTTAATCTGGCTCAGCACAGACCTTGCTGTTGCTAATTTTATAATTATTTATTCCTGCTTATTAATCATAACAATTAAATTTTTCATATTTGTATTAGTTAAGCACAACCTATTTTTAAAAGAGATTTAAAAATTAATCTGTGGGATTTTCTACAACCTTCTTCTCCCAAAAAATTACGTTTGCTAAGTATATGTAAATATCAACAGTAATAAAGTCCTTTGACTTTGACTTGGACTTTGGTAGTCAGAGCCACAACCGCAGCGCCGCAGAGGTTGTCATTGTGTCGAAAAGTATTTGTGATCACTAGCTTAGTATAAATTCTACTGTTATTACACTCACATATAAATTTTACTGTTATGTAGGAGTAGGAGCCTTATATATGCGCTATAAATCCTGTATATACTTCCCATTTTAATAAGCATATACCTCTTACTTTACTTAGATATGGTGGCGTCCTCTCCAAAAGTGTTCCGAAGCTATCTGGCTCTCAGTCTCATCTTATCATGAGATGACACTAGAATCAATAATATTTGGAATTGTAGATATTTTATAGTTATCTGTTCACAATTTTATTTTGATTTTAGAAAGAAAGTAGACATTTTAGATAATACAAATAGTTTAATTTTCAAAAATAATGTTGATTGTCTTAACTTTTTGCGCGTAGAACACTGATTCGTGGCTTCTGTTAAAATGGCAACATCGACGCGTCGAACGACGTATGTCAATCACGAAATGGTGACTTGCTTACTTAAGAAATAAATTGAAAACTGCTGCAGCTCAGAGCAGTGATACGCCCAGTAAATTTATAAGAGAAAACTTGTCTGAAGTACCTTCTAGTAGTACAAGTGCAATACCAAATAACAACGCCCTACGGCAGATCATTAAGAGAGTAAGAAAAAAGAATATGCCTACGGAACCTACAAGATTGACTGAAGTGGTTAATATACCAGAAGAATATACACAAATCAATGGTAATCGCTTTTTAGGACGCAATTTTGTATCTGGAGAAGATGGCCGCCGGTTGTTATTCGCAACGGAAATGAACCTGCGAATGCTAAATGAATCACCACTTTGGTTAGTAGATGGAACTTTCCAAACCTGCCCGATATTGTTTACACAAATATTTTCGGTACATGGCACAGTTGGCACTGGTCAGTGCACACGAATATTACCTTAGCAAACGGGTTTCTCCAAAAAAAGACAGAAGAATGTTATGTTACTTTTTTAACAGTTTAAAGGAATATGCTTTGGAATTCAATATCGAGCTGAACCCGGAGCAAATAATGTCCGATTTTGAATTGGCGATTATAAATGCAGTGAAATCAGTATTTCCTGCTAAGCTTGTCTTTTTTACCTGGGCCAAAGTATTTGGAGAAAAATACAAGAGAAAGGCCTCAGTCAAAAATATGGCTCAGACAGCGAGTTTGCACTAAAAATGCTATATTATGTAGCGTTGGCCTATTTTCCGCCAGAAGATATTTAAAAGTTACGAATTACGTTACGTTACGCAACAAGTTAAAAGAGACGAGTTTTCCTGAAGGAGCTGAAGCAGTCACTGATTACTTCGAAAAATATTACCTTTTGGGACAGTTCAAATCCCGTGAATCGGATGGCAAAACGATAATATCACGTTTACAACCCCTGTTTCCGCCTTCTTTGTGGTCCACTGCAAGAAATAATAATTTACATGTTCCATGAACTCGAATAGTGTGGAAGCATGGCATCGTAGGTGGAATTCCTTAATGGAAAACAATAAACTAGGGCTGTACAGCTGTACAGCCCTAGTTTCTTGTTGTCTAGCCTAGCTGTATGAAAAAACTTATTGAAGAGCAGAACACAAAGGCTCACAAAATTTAAAGAATTTTAGGCCAAATCCCTCCAAGGCCACCAAAGAAAGGAAAAAAATTACAAGAAAATGCTATAAAAGCGATTGTTAAAAACAAAAATAACTTCAGCACTTTTGATTTTGTAGGAGCAATAGCATTAAACACCCGAGTGTATTAAGTTTTTTTTTCAATGATCAAGCAGAGCTATTTAAGTATAGTTAAAGTTAATATGACGATAAACGATTTTTGAAATGTAATTATAATTTAATTTAGGTAAAGAAATATTACCTTGTTTTTTGTTGATTTAAATAAAACTTTTAGTTTCTGTGTTTTATTTTCCCCTTTTCGAATTTCCAACTAGCATATATTTAACAAATATGTATAGCCGGGCGTGCTAAGAGGCACTAGACTCGAATAACGTTTGGGCAAAGTACAGTGTGTACAGTAAAGTATTACATATTACTAAATCAAAATTCGATGTACTATCGAACCATCTGAATCATGACCCACCATAAGCTTATTTTGCTCAACCCCATATATGCAAGTAGGTCGAAATTCGCTTGAAGGTTTATTTCCTTGGTAACGAACTTGTTATCATTTGATTAGACACTGACATTACGATAGATCTTACAAGTTTGAAGTTTCAATCGAATTATCAGGCAAATGGGTCATGATTCAGTTGGTTCGATTGTACATAATCTGTGGTTGTGCGTTGTCTGTCACTCACTAACAGTCAGTTTAGCATGTTACACCAATGTGATGCATTTAGCAGAACACATCGATGATAGAAAACATAATAAATGGCTAAACGTGTACAAAAAAATTGTTTTAATTTACAGATTTAAAATGCACTCGTGACGTCACAGTACGTAATAAAATATAGACGCGCTATGTTTCTCATACATTTATCCGTGTTGCGTTATCTACTATCTCATACATATATCAGTGTTGCGTTATCTAATATGTCTGTGTGTAAAACTAATATCGAATTTCGATTTAGCAATATGTAATACCGTACTGTATACACTGTTCTCTGCACATACGTCACTCGAGCCAGGTGCCAACTTAGCTAGTCGGAGTAGTACATTGCTCGTCGATGCGGTGTCATTCGACCTCATGGATTTCGCTTCCATAATTTTTCGGGGTTGGGTTTTGATCACGGACACCTGATTTTAATTACTAGAGTTATTTAGGAGGATAGTTGACTATATTCTTAAACCTTTCATCCTAGTCTTAATTGTCGGAAACTTGTTTTGGTTTTATAATACCTAAAACAAAATATTATTTTGTATGCCTGAAATGGAACACAATTTTACTCTTTCCAATACATATTTCATGATAGATGTTAAAAACGTATTGTAAAGTTGGGTGAAATTGAACGTGGAATAAAGAAGTGTAGTATAGTAAACTTGGCTGTTTTATTTGACTGGTTTTGAAATCTGAGTCAGGGCACCCCACTTACTAGGCAGTCTTGTGGCTACTATTATATTAGTGTTGGTACTAAACCGATATCTGGGAAGTCCTTCCTGGGAAGTCTTGTGGCTACTGCCTAGAATGTTTTTATGGGGAAATATTAAACTGCACATCAATAATACTTATTTGCACAGCAAATATCAGGGCAAAATACTGCGGTAGCTTAGGTGAAGGGCAATTCGTATTAGGTTCTTCGTATTAGTTTGAACATGTAAGGACAACAAAATTACTTAAAACATAAAAAGTGTTTTTGCTGATCCTTTTTTGCTGTGAAAATCAGTATTTTTGATGTGCGATTAAATACTTGCCTTTTTTATGAGTCCTAATAGCCGGAGCTAAGGCGATTTCGAACATCAATACTACAAACAATGAATTTTGTAAAAATCCTACAGTAAAAATATCCTCAAAATGCGATTTTTGAAAATTCATAACAAAAAAACCCGGTTTCCGACAATTGAGACTTAGGGGGGGAGGTCCCCTCGCCCCCCCTCCCCTTCCCTAAATTCAGGTGTCCGTGATCAAAACCTTTATCATTTTTCGCCCCAGCGTATTAAGCGCTGAAAGTTTTTCGCCACAAAGTTTTCGCTGCAGTGACATTCGACCTCGTGGATTTAGCTGCAATCATATTTCGCACCAGCGTACCACGCTGAAATCTTTTCGCCACAACGTTTGTCGCGTCATTCGAAGCTATAATATCATAAATATCATCAAATATAATCAAAAGCACTTCCGTAATGAATGCTGAATTCTGAGCACGATTTTTTCATATCCTCTGCAACATTCGCGTCTCCCAATAAGTCACAACATAGGTTCACTTTTGACCGATTTTATTTGATTTTATGCGGCAATTAAAAGGAAATTACAGAACAATATTTTCCCAAACAAAATTAGGATTAGGTTCATCGTCTTGTTTACATCTTGTTTGTGACATAACCATGACAGTACAGCTTTGCTATTTAGTTGAAGGTGTCTTTGTTGTCTGCAAAACTATGTCTGTCTCGAGTACTACTTAATTTCTTAGAGCAATAAACCAGTTTGAGTTTTTTTTTATTAATCTGAATATTTAATTGCCATATTATTTAATTGACAACATTAGTGTATTTTGAGTTTTCAAATAAGTCCGTCGAACGAAGTAAAAGACCATAGTTTCACGCCAAGTGAAACGAAAACAAAATATATCGTTCTCGAAATAGCTCCTTGGGTATACTTACCTCCGATCTAGTAGGAATAGAGAATAAGTTAGAAATTGCTGCATCTTTTATGCTCTAGACACACTCTTCACAATGTTGTAGGTTTACTTACATTTTATTTCTAACTTATGTGATAGCATTTCAACGAGGTCCCTACAGAATCCTTTATAAGCATCATTAGTTTTGACCTCGTAATCGGTAGCTCGTTGCATTAGGTACGGTGTTTCCAGTATCGTTGTCACAATGTAGGTCCGATTACGATCGTAGGCCGTCGGTTTATACAGAGGATGTAGTTTGGGAACGATAGGCACAAGGCCCTTGTAGTCATACCAGGTTGCCACCTGTGAAATTTAAATTGGTAAGAAACATAATCTTTTATCTTTATCAAATTGTGAATGGTTTAACATATTTAACATACATAGAAGCGTGACGATTATATAAAATTCAATACAAATAGGCTGAAAATCAAAAAGAAAGGACAACATTTATTTATATCTACTGATATTGAACAAGTGTTAGGTCTTTTGGGGCTGCCGAAATGGTCGGTCGTGTTCCCGGGCCACTCTTTAAAACAATACTTATTTTTTTTTCAAAATTATATATTGTATAAAATGTAACGTGAAGGTGTAATTTTTGTGTTGACGTCTTACTAAATTGCAGTTATTATTAACTGGAAGAGCTAAAATATATAAACCAGAATCCATCCATGATTCAAACCAAAAAAGTTGAGGTTTAAGATATGTTTCAGATATAACCTGTCAACAAAAAGAGATAGATATAGCAACAAAAACTACGATTACCGCGAAAAAATACACTCAAAATATGCAGCCATTACTCCGCTGTTCGTAGGGGTCACATAGAGGTACAAGAGACACTCCGATATTTGTCGATCCCACAGACATTTGAGTTTACAGCCGTCGAAGGAAAAAAGGACCTCACTTCGGCGGTTTAAGTCCGTAAAACAAGCTCTTATACCATTCGTCAGAAATTACCAACCGCAAACACCACGTTATCGGTTTGCACGTGGTTTGCACGGTTACAGTTACTTTATAAAAAGTTGTTTATTTAATTTTTAATAAATTTTAACAAATTTCATTCGCATAAAGGATTAATTTTTACGAATTAAAATAGCGGATTGAACATTTTTGTATGGAGAGTGTATCAGGTGCCATATTTTTTTTTTAAAATGGCAGCCACGGATTAAACCTACGTAAATCAATAGTCCACATCAATTCAAACATGTAGTATAAATTGACAAAATCCTGTAAAATGTAACGTTTCCAAGTAATAAGCTGTCAAAGATGTACAAGTGGCATCACAGATTTTCTTATTTTTTTATTAAGGTATATTAATAAACAAAATCTTAATTCATCCTCAATAAAATAACCTGTATATTGATTTTTAGCTGCATCCTTATTCCCTTGGAGCTACCTACATACCTGCGTTAATTTTATTCCAAAAGGAATCATTCCTGTACACTTTTATGGCATCTACTAATAAATTTGTATGTTTTTATAGTTAATATTATCATAAATAAAAGATAAACATACAATGTAAAAGATATTTAATTCTAATTATACATTTGCCACTTTAGCCAGTAAAAAAATAACACAGTTTCAAGATAACTGTTGTAACTTAACCTGTCACAGTGTGACAGGTTGTCACACTGTGACAGGTTAAATTGTCGTTGGGAATATCTATATTATTTAAAAAAATACATACACATATATATATATATAATAGCCACTTATATCCCCACCGAGGGGCACAGGCCTTTACCCGCACTCGAGCATGATCGAGCCTTACTCCACCACGCTGGCACAATGCGGGTTGATGGAGGGGTGTCGAGCTAGTGAAATATTACAATACAAAAGGAAATTGAACATTTTCAAATCATATTCTTTATTTTCTAGATCTTATTAAAATATAAATATATGAATAAAACGTTATACAACGTGTTTACAACGTTAAAACGCTGCATTATAGTATCTTGTCTAAACAAAAATACCGCGCCTCAATATCATAAAAGTGTGTGTGATTCAGTGGTTGGGCGCGTAATTTATACAAGCTCTAAAAATTAACCACCCAGAACACAAGTAACTACTTAATTTCAAGTCGAGTTTATATTCGAAATGAATCTTGAATTCGCGCACGAAAATAAGAAGTCGTCAGGCCATCTTAGCAAAGCCCAAAAAGAGATTTAATTCGGGGACGACCACTTTTGCGAAGTGGCAAGTTCTCCAAAGATTTTACTCTCAAAGATGGACATTAAGCATAGGAGATTATAGTAAGAATACTAAACGCTATTCCAGAGTCACAGAAAGGTAAGGGAAGCCCAGTTTTGGTCAGAGTGTCGGTAATGGGGCGGAAGTTAGTATTGATTTAAAAGTTTTGATGGATCATATAGGAAATGAAGCCATCTTTAAAAAAAAATAGGGTCATCAACATAGCTGCTAAGATAAGAAAGCTGAAGTGGCAGCGGGCTGGTCAAATTTACCTCAGAACCGATGACCATTGGGGTAGAGGTGTTCTTAAGTGGAGGTCAAGGAGTGGAAGTCGGCAAATTAATTACATTGGTGCAAATCGCATCAAAATCTGTTAAGTGGTTCTGGAGTTCTCCACAAACATAGTTAAACCACTGGAGGGTAATATCATATACATACCGATGTTCCCTTTTATATGAAGTAGGTATATTAAAGATACATTTTATATTGCAGGAAAGAAAACTGGTGAAACTGGTGCAAAAAAGAAAACAAACAAAGAGAAAAACAATATGAAGTCTTTGCTAAAACATAAACATTTATACATTACTTCTGGCCCTACACTAGGATTCCCTGTGTCGTGGGAATCAGAAACAGCGACATCACAAACATATAAGCATCCAAGACCTGGGGATGTTTTGCTATATCCCCACCCGGGGATCGAACATGGGGACTTTTCGCATCGTAGGCAGACCGCAGCGCCACAGAGGTTCTCAAAGATAAAACTGATTTAAAAAGAAAATTAGTGGAAAGTACCATACAAATCCAAACCCAATATATGAGACTGCAAGAGGATCGGAAGATGATCTTAAGACTTTGTCGTGTGAGGATACGAACCTAACAGAACCTAACAGAACCTAACAGAAAACAACCAGAATAAAAATTTAGTAGTAGCAGTTTATTAGATATTTACAATGAAGACGATAAAAAAATGATACGAAGATGAGGATGGATGAGATGTGAACAGGTTTTATAAAAGACAAATTAAGTATAAAAAGGAAGCGGAGGATACGAAGAGAAGTAGACCAGTGGGGTGATGACCAGGTTGCAGGCGTATTTGTAGTTGTAGATGTTGTTGAAATCGTCGCTGTAGGAACGGTAGCGGCGTACTGGTAGCTACGGCTCGCTGGATCCCGTTGTAGAAATCGTCGTTGTAGGAACGGTAGCGGCGTAGGCACGGCTCGCAGAATCCCGTTGTAGAAATCTTTGTTGTAGGAACGGTAGCGGCGTAGGCACGGCTCGCAGAATCCCGTTGTAGATGGAATATTTGAAGTTTTGAAGGAGTTTGAAGGCTTCGCAGGATCCCGGGGTTGAGCGACCCCGGGATAAGGCCTTTACTGGTACTTCCAGTTCAGAAGCTGACGTGAGACTCCAGAATTTCAGAAATGTTCCGCTTTTATACCCTTTTTGGAGAATTCTAAAAATTATTTAAATTAAACGTAATTTTTGTGAATGGCCAAGAGAGAAAGAGTATTTTTGCAAAAGTATGGACGCAAATATAACAGACCGCTAACTAGTTTTAATGGGCATTGCCATGACAACCAGGTAAATAAAGACGTCAACCAACGTCAAAGTTTCTTTTCAGTCTCGTAATTCGATAAACAATACGAAAAACATGAAGTAAAGTACAAATCAACGAAAGGAAAAAAAGTAGCGCACCAGCGCGCACGAAGCCCGAGATTGCAGAGTTTCGGAGAAAGCCAAAAACAAGGTCACCAAAGGTAAGTCGCTTCGCTATCGATTTAGAAGTGCTGATAGCATGAAAATGCAGAGCGAACATGATTTAATAATGTGTTCTAATGGTTTAAAACGTTACAGGGTCCTATGGAAGTAAAGTGATGACCAATATCAGACCGTACAACATGAATGCATGACAGAGCAAGGTACCCTGAAGGACAAACAAAAAGGACTGATGGTGGAACTGGAGCTAAGGGATAGGAAACCAGAATAGCATGTACGTACAGGAGCAGTTACCAAAGCTTCTTTAAGTTTCTCAAAAGCAGCTGCAGCCTTGGAATTTTTAAGACATTCAAGAAAATAGCACGTAAGTAGTATAACATAACACTACATTTTATTAAGTATTTGTTATTGTTAGAGAGAATAAAACTATAAACACTTGATTATATTTACGGAAATACTTTATTCGTTAGGTAGGAAAACAAAAGAAGAGCTCCGCTCAACAACGAAAACAATCCGAAACCCTGACAGTTCACCGCGCTAGTGAGGAGGCGCGTGCGTCGATCGCATAGTGCTGTACCGCGCTCGTTTGGGATCGATTATGTTCTTATCAGTTCGGCCGTCCTGTTCTCTCCTTCGCCCTCGAAGGATAACGTTGTAGCTCCGTCGACACGCCGCCGTCAGAGCTGCCACGAAGACTCGACGCAGCAACCAACAGCAATTGGCCCCGTAGGCTTAACAGGCCCGAAGGCATACAATAGCCCCGTAGGCAAAACATAGCCCCGTAGGCAAAACATAGCCCCGTAGTCAAAACATAGCCTCGTAGGCAAAACATTGCCCCGTAGGCAAAACATAGCCCCGTAGGCAAAACATAGCCCAAGATATAGCCCCACAGGCATGATACAGCCCCGACGACGGCAAGCTATAGCCCCACGGGCATGGTATAGCCCCGAAGGCAAGATATAGCCCCACGGGTATGGTATAGCCCCGAAGGCATGGTATTATTAATAATCAGAATCATAGCATCTTAGGCTTCAGGTTAACCCCGTAGGCCTACGTAACATAACAATTATTATAATCTGAAACAGTTAGGTACATGAAAATAACAAACGCCCCATAGGCAGTATCCACAACAATTGTTGTCATTCCAGAGGGGTCACAATTTCACACTCTACCTCGTCCTCTGATGAACTATCTAGTCTAGCTCTCCAAAGTTTAATTTTATCACGTGCAACCACGCTTTTATACGCTCTCTTGCCCCTGGCGGCTGAGCTGACTTCATACCGGTCGTTTGGCAAAACAGCGGTAATTTTGTAAGACCCTGAATATTTAGGAACCAACTTCCCACTCGTCAATCCAGGCCGTAAAATTTTACGCTCTACCATGACCAATTTACCCAAAGATATAGGCTCCGTCACTCGCCGGCCTTTGTCAAACCGTGCCTTCATAGAGGCCGCATTTCCACCTTTTCAGCTGCACCTCTCCTAAGCTGTTTCAAATCAGGTGTGTGCCGTGCACCTTGTAAATCACCAGCTAATCGAGGTCTCAGACCACAGAGTAACTCAAGGAGGGACTTTCCTGTGCCCTGACTCACTGTGGAGTTAATACCCAACTGCACCATAGGCAAATAAGTATCCCATCCCTTACTCTCTTCGCCCAGCTGTGCAGACAAAGAGCTCAAGATTGTATGGTTTAGCCTCTCGACTTGGCCATTAGCTCTTGGAGATGCCACAGCGTTTAACACATGCTTTATTCCAAGCTCCACGCAATAGTCCTTAAACTCTCGGCACGTAAACGCTGTGCCTCTTTCACTCACAATCCTTGTTGGATACTCAAAGACTTGACTGAATTTGTTTAGTCCTGTAATCTCACTTCTAGCGTTGGCACTCACAACAGCCTCTAGCCACACAAATTTAGTAAATCCGTCAATTATGCCAAATATGTAAGTTTTACCACCACTCTTACAAAACGGCCCCAGGTGATCCACGTGAAGAGTGTGGAATGGAGTGGGGTCCCTAGGAATTGGATGCAGTTATCCTGGCTGCTTCCCGGTAGGCTACTTAGTAAACTGGCACCCTATACAACTGGCAACATATTTCTCCACAATTTTCCGCATCTTGGGAAACCAGTATTTGGCTTGGATCGCTTCTAGGCATTTTGCTGCTCCCAAATGTAAACTTTTATCATGGTAAGTATTACATATGTGCCACCTTGCAATTTTGGGTAAAACAGGCCTATGCCCACCTTCGACAACGCGACACAGTAACCCATTGTCAATTTTGTAGTCCTTAGCAAGGCCATTTTTATTATTGGCTGTAAGCTCCAGATCAAGGCTTTTGAGGATTGACTGTATTTATTCCTCGCCATCTTGAAGAGCATCCATGAAATCTTTCTCTTTAATGAGACGCACTGTAACTGGGTTACGACCAAGTGCGTCTACGTGTGACATCGTCGTTCCTGGTCTATGTTCCACATCGAAGTCGTACTCCTGAAGATCAAGCCACCACTGTGCTTTACGAGGCGACAAATCCCTATTTGACCATGCTAGACGCAACGCGGAGCAGTCTGTCACAATAATTCATCCCTAAGGAATTTCATCCCTGAGATATAAACTCTAAACTTCTGGACGCTAAAAACTACTGCCAGCGCCTCAAGCTCAAAGCTGTGATACTTAGCCTCAGCTTCTGTTGTCTGCCTGCTCGCATATGCAACAGCTTTCCATTCGCCTTTTTCCAGACACTGCAACATTACTCCACCAAGGCCTACTTTAGAAGCATCGGTGTGGATCTGTGTTTCACGAGATGGATCGTAAATAGCAAGTACTGGGTCAGATGTAAGAGCACTTTTCAAAGTCTCCATAGCGTTGTGTTGTTCAGCTCCCCAACACCAAGCTGTAGTCTTTTTCGTCAAGAGTGTAAGTGGTCTTGCTATTGTGGCAAACCCCTTTATAAACCTGCGAAAGTATGAAGCAAGCCCCAAGAACTGTCTGACTTCGTGTACATTTCCAAGTGGCTTGAAGTCAGCAACTGCAGTCAGCTTGTGAGAAGAAGATCTTATTTCTCCGCTTGTAACTTCGTGTCCCAAATATTCCAAAGTCGTGGTCAGAAACGAACACTTATTTCGCTTCAGTTTTACACCAGCCATTTCAATCATCAAAAGGACTCTACGATGGTTATTAAGACAATCATCTACGTCATCTCTCCATACGACTACGTCGTCGATGTAGACTTCTGCGCATTTGTGAATTACACCTGCAAGGATTTCACTCATTTCCCTCTGAAAAACAGCCGGTGCATTGCACAATTCGAAGCTCATCATTCGATATTGGTAGTGTCCGTCCGGAGTGACAAATCCTGTGAGAGGTCTGGAAGGTGGTGAAATTTTGATCTGATAGTAGCCGTTGGAAGGTCTAAACTGCAGAACAGAACACTGATTTATTTACCAATCTATCCAGGAGATCCTGTATCAGAGGCAAGGGATATCTTTCTTTCTCTGTTACTTTATTAAGTGCCCGGTAGTCGACACACAGCCTGAATCCATCAGCTTTCTTTTTAACTAACAGGATTGGACTGGCATATGATGACTTCGACTCTTCTATTATTCCAGCTTCATGTAACTCAGCTATAATTTGTCTGACCAATTCTCTCTCATGTTAGGAGATCCTGTAAGGTTTGTAATTTATGATTTTATCCTCAGTCAATTTGATCGTCATCTCAATATCACAATTACCCAACTTCATACCTTTTCCAGAGAAACAACCATCAAACTCGACGAGAAGAGAGGTAAGTGAGACTCTTTGACTTTCGGTTAACTGTTCACCAATTTTGCATTCGCAGGTTTCCAATTCCAGCAATTCAGCTCTAGCAACACAGTCAGCACAATTTGGCTGTACAGATTCATTAGTCATACCATCCTGACTTTCCACTTCTTCACTCAACACTTCCTTTTCATATCTAGGCTCTCTTTGTTCACTATGCTTCACTTTCATAACACCACTTGTAAAAGGCTCAGTTCTGACAACAACCTTATTCAGACCAGGTTTTAACATTGTGCCCAAAATTCGGATGTAAACGAACTTTATCCAAATTTTCAAATATCTCTGCAATATCTAACGATATTTCCTTGTCATATACATTAAGCCATGTTGATGTTTTCACAAACAGTATGTGCGGTGACTCAGTATATGGTTGTCCCACCAAGATGTCGAAGTCTTGTATTGTATCCGGTACTATGAAGAATTCTGTTTCTATTGCCACTCCATCAACAGTCAGTGAAGCAGTAGTAACTCCCAGCGGCAAGATCAAACCATCCCCATAGCCTTTAATGACATTATCACTGAGTCTAGACTCGAGTTGAAGTTTACCATAAAAGCTTTGTCGCATTGTATTGCATGAACTGCCAAAATCTATAAAAGCTTCAGCAGGAGAGTCATTCACAAGAACTGTCTTATAGTACATCATATCAGAAGCATCACATTTCTCAGTCTGAATTTTCTTAATGTGCTTGTCTTGTCCAGCTTTCTTCTTCCTGCGCTCATCTATAGAGTGGCCTTTGTTGCAAAATGAACAATGCTTGCTTTGGTTTCTTTTCTTAAAACATGTTTCTTCAACATGGCCGGTCCGGTCACAGAATTTACATTTTTGGTCTTCAATCTTCTTTTGTTTTTATGAAGTGATCTTCATCACTCATTTTGCATGGCATGCCAATACCAAGTTTGTCATAATAAAACTTGATTGGATCTTCATCTTTTGACTTGACACGGTTGACAAGTTCCCTGATCTGTGAAATTTGTTTTTAGTAAATGGAAATGCTGTAATAATTTTGATTTCTACTCTTCCCAGCTGATAGCATAGCAAACTTGACGTTCATACCAGCTTTTAGCATAGCCACCCAACTTAGCTGTGCACCATGCATACTAGCCACACCCTCCAAATTACGGATCCAATGTTCGACTGAGACAGAAGATGTTTTTGGATCAAACTCAGGTATAAAGTCGTTACGACCCACATAGCGAACCATTGGCTGTCGCGGTGGAGCAACATCACTATTATAGTCACTTTTCTTTCTCAGTTCACGTATCAACCCTTCCAAAGCTTCAATTCGACTAGCCTTCCTCTTTCAAAAAATTATGCCTATAGCGATTATACCGTCTTGTATATTTTTTTATATATATCTTCGTTAAGTATTTCTTAAAACCTTTACAGACTCCAAAGATGAGTGATGATGGAAATCAAGACCCTCCATACACTAACGCCCACAACTCACAAACAAGCCCCCCTTCCAACTTTAGTGTTGTTCCTTCGAAAGATCTCTTTGATCCGGACACTATGGCCAAAATCTTTGACAAGTTTCCAGGTGTTGATGATATCGACGATCTGACATCCCCAAAACACCTAACTCCGCCTCCTCCACCCCATATCAAAGAAACACCAACTGTTAAACAACTCATGAATAATGCATCAGAAGACATGGGACTATCCCAGCTGAGGCGCATATTGAGAGAAAGTCCTGTCTTTATCAGTGAGGACATCATCAAAGCATTTGAAAACTTAGGTCTTCTATGTGGAGATCCTTCACTAAAGCTCGCTAGGAGCTATGAGCGTCTTGTACATAGATCTAGCAGGGCCAAATATGTCAAGTTTTAAAGAAGACATCATAAGATCCTTGAAAGACGGCTACAAGGCATCTACAAGGCATTGAGTTGGGAACGAAAACAATCCGAAACCCTGACAGTTCTCTGCGCTAGTGAGGGGGCGCGTGCGTCGATCACATAGTACCGCGCTCGTTTGGGATCGATTATCTTCTTATCATTATGAAGGAAAGAATAGATGATCTCTGGTTTGTTAAGTTTTATACAATTATTAGTGAATTTTTACATTTTACTTATAATTAATACTTAGAACAAATACTTTGTTTAAGAAATTACGTAGACTGAATTATTTGATTGCTTTAATGCCCTGTTGATTATTTATTAATCTATGTATGATAAATAACCAGGTTATATTCTAAAGTATATTAAAAACTATCTAAGCCCGACTTTTTTGTGATTATGTATTTAGTTTACGTACAATAAATTATTTGAGTTTTGTGTTTAGCTAAGGACAATTTTTCCCAAGAAACACGGTCAAGCAAACAAAATTTGCAACCACATCTTTCTTCGGGAAAATTGTTCCCAATGAATCACATTTTCGATGGAAAGTTGTTGATATTGATTGGAACTATCATACCCAATTGTTTAGTCAGCTTGTTAAGACACCCTTGTTAAATTGATCAAAATAAAACAACACCACTGTAACGTACTACCTCTATGACCATATTGGCTACTGGCGGATTAGCCAGATTAAAAGTACAACTATATAAATTCGGAAATTCGGATCTGGAATCTCGTCTGGCAGCTGATTGTTTTTTTTGAGGCAGACATTGTTTGAGCTCTGAAACGTGAGGTTGTATCTTCTGCATCAATAATTTTTAAGTCACGCCTTTAGTTGCGGCGATGGGCTAGTCCCTTTAGTACTGTAATGGAGCTGAATGTTTAGTTGCTGTAAAGTGCAGTAATTGATACGAAACTTCCCTACTATCCCCAATCCATGGGTAAGCATTGGTTCGTAGTTAGTCTTTCTTATTTTCGTGTATTTTATACTCTCTATGTATTTCCCTTTTCTATACAGTGTCTATTGGACTGCGGCACTCTTAGATCCTAATTACCCTAGGGCCCTCGTCGGAAGTCGCCGTGTGGGGAGCCGTCGCCTGATAGCTGGGCGCTGTAGCGCTTTTGTATTCCTATCATTCACACTGGTCTCTTTCCAGGGTTCCACGCCGAGGAGTAATATCCTTCTGGCGCTAACCGCATAATCACTTGTTGACGTCTGGAGAAGTGGACCAGTTGGATTGAGTCTACCAAGGAGCTGAAGTCTACAAATTCCCGGCGAGTCCCTATCCAGCGTTTCAACTATATCACCAATATTTAACTCACGACCCTGTGATTAATAAATGTATCTTGAGCCTGCCAACAATCTCTTTTGGTCAGGTTAGAGTCTCACTGTTTCAATGGCGCCCGGATTAAGGGAATATTGGTGATAGAGTTTTATGTCTGGTCAGAGTAGTTAGGCCATAAGAGCGCCGTAGAACGCTAGATTTCTTTCGTAGCTTGTATATTTTGTTGTTTATTTTTGTCTGACAGGAGTATATTTGATCGTTTATCTGGGTACCTACCTCATTTCTACATTATTTATGGTCGCAGTCTGACGGCCGTTGTCATATTATAATTGTTGATAAATATTATCCTCCAAATTCTCAGTACGAAAAATAAATTAATAAATTGTGAAGATTTTAGTAGGGAAACTTTTCGGACTATTAAATAATAAATAAGGTTAGTGTTTAACGGCCGATTTCTCGTACATTTAATCTGTTGTTGACAGTCCTTTATCAATTTCAGCTATCAAAACGGTAGATCAATGGCTTGATTTTGTACCAGAAACCGGGCGTTAGTCGTGTACTCTGCTTACTTTCATGTAAATTTGTACAGTTTACTAGATAGGTAGTAAACATGACGTTTCCTATAAAATATCTGTCGCTAAATAAGGCTGAATTGGAGTATGAGGTTGAGCTTCGAGGAGGTACATGTTGGTGTATTTCCTGTAATATTCTATCCACCATGACCCATCTGTCTGATAGCACCTTCTGTCTGAAGATAGGCTGCGACAGTGTTCTGTCTTATTCAATAGTAGTTAACGATTCCTTTATGTATGTAATAAGTATTTTGACCCTTGTATTCTAAAAACCATCTATATCTACAGCTATGTAAAAGTTCTTTATTGTGTAACGTTACTCTGCAATGTCTGTTACTTTAGCTTATGGCCTCTTGAACTATAATTCTCTACTTTTTTACTCTTTGTTGTAGAATAGATATTCTACTCTATTATTATTTTCTGTACCCACTAACGGTGCAGGAAGTCTTGAACACTTGAGGGAGCTGCCCCTCATGGTGTTATTCTGCGTTACGATAGTAGCTAAGCTATCGGGGCGTTTATGTACTAAGGTTCTTATTTTAGTTCAAGGGATCTTGCTTATTTTTCAACTTCTGACAGTTAGTCTGGGTGTGCATTTGGCTATAATAATGGCACCCTGTGTGTAAGGCTGTGTTTACACGATGTTAGTGTGAACTCTTGTATGAACTTAGTATGAATTCTGATGTCTGATTGTTGGTACGAATGTGTGATGTTTGTATGTAGTTGAGCTAGACTGTTAGTTATATATTTCTCTGACATTGTAGATGGCGAGCTTTAGAGAATTTTATCTTAAGTAGTTAATTTGGTAAGTTAGTTTAGTTTAGTTAGTATCTTAGAGGATTTTATCAGGTAAAATCCTACCCAAACAAGACGGGTATGTAACGTACTACCTCCTTGACCATATTGGCTACTGGCGGATTAGCCAGTTAAAAACTAAAACTATAAAAATTCGGAAATTCGGGTCTGGAATCTCGTCTGGCAGCTGATTGTTTTTTTTGAGGCAGACATTGTTTGAGCTCTGAAACGTGAGGTTGTATCTTCTGCATCAATAATTTTTAAGTCACGCCTTTAGTTGCGGCGATGGGCTAGTCCCTTTAGTACTGTAATGGAGCTGAATGTTTAGTTGCTGTAAAGTGCAGTAGTTTATATGAAACTTCCCTACTATCCCCAATCCATGGGTAAGCATTGGTTCGTAGTTAGTCTTTCTTATGTTCGTGTATTTTATACTCTCTATGTATTTCCCTTTTCTATACAGTGTCTATTGGACTGCGGCACTCTTAGATCCTAATTACCCTAGGGCCCTCGTCGGAAGTCTCCGTGTGGGGAGCCGTCGCCTGATAGCTGGGCGCTGTAGCGCTTTTGTATTCCTATCATTCACACTGGTCTCTTTCCAGGGTTCCACGCTGAGGAGTAATATCCTCCTGGCGCTAACAGAGCTCTGAATCGGTTCCACGCTGAGGAGTAATATCCTCCCGGCGCTAACGGAGCTCTGAATCGGTTCCACGCCGAGGAATAATATCCTCCTGGCGCTACCGCATAATCACTTGTTGACGTCTGGAGAAGTGGACCAGTTGGATTGAGACTACCAAGGAGCTGAAATCTACAAATTCCCGGCGAGTCCCTATCCAGCGTTTCAACTATATCACCAATATTCGACTCACGACCCTGTGATTAATAAATGTATCTTGAGCCTGCCAACAATCTCTTTTGGTCAGGTTAGTCTCACTGTTTCACCACATTTTGTAATTCAATGGTTTAATTGACATTTTAATATATTTATGTATACATTATACTTTCAGACTTCCTGTAACAAAAATATTACTCATCAGAGACCATCTCATGCTATCGGAATGCGAAAGCCACATAGCATGAGACAGGTGATAGGCCCCATCATTTTGAAACTATTTCACGCGATTCCCAGTAATATTCAGTAATTAAAAATAGTTACGAACTATTATTTTTCGTATTTGTTCCGCAGCAATCAAATCTCTATTACTTTGTTTCTAGAACTGGGTCTGAAGATGCTTCGTCTTGGAAATAGACCCAAAATCAGCATGGGTAATGGGAACAATGCCATCCTCATCCATCTCCATCCATGATGACATTAGCGTAAATACACATTTTATGTAAAAAGCAACAGCTATTTATTATTTTTATCGCCTTTTCTGGCAGATAGTGTAAAACACGATGTTTTAAGAGGCAACGGAATCTGGTTTCTACCACGTCTTCCTGTTCTTTACTCATGTCAGCTCACCATCGCATACACTTAATATTTCTATTTCACTTACCTAAGTAGTATCAACATAAGTTTAGCAGTCTTGTCATTTTAGGTTATATAGTTTCTACTAGTTGAAATTAAAAACGAGTGGGTAGGACCACTCGTTGCAGATTCATGGAATGAATTTTAAAAAATTTAGTTTTTATAAATTCGTGCACAAACCTCGCGAATTCGTATGCGAGTTGGAATTCTAATGTTTCAAAAATGCATCTCCAGCTTAATCTAGGTGACGGTGCATAGTTTGTTTTCGGGACTCTTAGTAAATTCCTTCAAATCTGCAGAGCAAACACCACTACTGAGAAATACCTACCTACCACGACAGAGAGATTAAAATCTCTCTGTCGTCTGAGAGGATTATTTCATCTCATGCATTTCAGAATTTCAAATCCAAATACATTATCAATACTAAAGCGTTCAGTCGTGCAGAAAACGTTTTAATAACATTAGGTAAAGAACTACGCAAAAACTAATATTAAATTAATTTTATTCAGGAAGTATCCTTTAAATATCTACAAATATCAAACCTTTGTTAGCTTATAACTCGGAAACGTGACGCTTTACAAGATTTTGCTCTTCATCATTTTCCGTCTTACAACAAAAAACTTAAACCATTGTTTAACATATGATTACAAAACTCGTTACCACAAAACTACTTTTAGCGTTGTATTAGGGATAGGCATGGCTTATATTATTTAATCAATTTAGGTAATCGAGAAAGCTTGTTTAGTGAGTGTCTTGTCTGTCAAGAGGGCGGAATTATTGATCAGCTGTTCTGCTATGTTTGTTTTATTTACGAAAAAGCGGTTTTTACTCCATTAAAGTCCAAGTTTTATCGTGAGGAAACATTCATATCTCGATAGGACATCGTGAGGAAACCTCCATTGTGGCGGCGATGGGATATCCCCCTGTCACGCAAAATGGACTTGATTATAGATAATCAAGGGGGACTTTTAGAAAAGTGGGCACAACTGTGCCTCTGCCACCTCTATCGAAAAACATAAACAATTTTGGTACGCTACTGGGAGACAGTGTATAATGGGGTGCAATTTGTACATATGCTACCGGTGTGCCCATCCACTATAGAAACCATACTAGCCGCAACCCACAGCAATCTTGGGAGAAGTTTCATCTGTCTCAGATCTATTCAACCATCCAGGCCGATCGGTCAAGCTCGAGCTGGTGCAGGAGATAGGCGAGTTTGTGATGGAGATAAGCCGGCCTTTCACTATGGGATATAATGAATTATGTATTAAGATGCAGATACACGAAGACATAGTGGCGCAGGTGTTGGTGAGACTGGCAGCCTGTACTATAAACCTACCTAGACAGGTGCTCTATTCCCCCAGCACTCGCAGATAGCACTGGCTTGGCTTGATTTTATAAGGTCAATATAAGGTTTATACAAGGCCAACACCAAGCCAGCCAGCACTGGCCACGGGTAAACCCAGCTTAACATCTCGAGTTAGGAAATAAATATTGCTTGCCAGTCTTTCTAGGAGCCCGTTCAGCACATTTATTTTACATTCTGAGATGTAATTTATATAAGATTGAATCCCATAGTGAAAAGCTGGCTCTATTCACTAAGGACCCCGGAATGAATGGAATGAAAGGAAATAAAGCGGAGCAGTAATATCACACTTTGATATCAACATTTTAATTTGTTCTTTAAAGTTTCATTTAATGTGGTTTCACAATTTCTTTAATATCGCAAATTCCATGATAGATTTTCTATCTCCATTATTAATGTATATTTCTGGGGGTATACACCACAATTCATTTTCATTTTCTATCACACTTATGGGTTTTAATTTCCATATTTGATTCGAGTATGCATGGCGGCTTTGCTGGTGTTGTTTTTTTTTCATTGGAGGGAAAAAAATTGTATTACCCATGCCCAGGAGTCAGACCATCCTGCTATGTCAGGGTCCCCACATATTGAACGGGCATCAGCTCGTGTGGTATACGGACTACAAACAACCCCTTTGTGCTTACAGTTATCGAGTCGATTTAACTGTGAGCCATGGCCTCGGTACATGCTGGCTTTCTACTTGAAATTTGCTTTTTTGGGCGATATATATGTGTATATGATATATATGGGAGGAGTTTGCCTGCTTACCCGATTTTACGAGCGGACATCAGCTCATAGTCAGAGGGCATGATAGCGGCATGTTAGGGGGGCAGATAGCCCCCGCTACTATGAGGTGGGGCCGGTGCTGAAAAGACAAGATTTTAATTAATTTATACCAAAATACTAAGGTAGAGGTGGGGAAACACTTGGTTAGAGGGGATGACGGACAGTGGGCCGTAGCAATAGATAACACCACTGTACAAGAGAAAATATAGCGCCATCCAGTGGGCATTGTCTAAAGTTATTATCAAGTCAACATCTCTCTGCATGCGGTAGGCCAAGAACTTTAGAGACTGGTGCTATGGAAGAGACTTGACGGTCAGAGTGTCGATTAGGGGGCACCCCCTTATTGACACTCTGATCCACTTGACTCACTAACTAAGAGGCCTATGCCGAGAAGTGGGTTGATGTGTGCTGGCAACGATTATGATGATTTTATACCTTTTCTGTTTCGAAATCCTGTAAAATTAGGTGTTGTTTTGTTGTTCGTCATTACTACCCAGGGTAAGTGCAGGGCGGGCAGTAGGATCCAAGAATTTACTTTCCTAAGCAAGGGATAAAAATAATATCCCCAACCAAAATAAACAAATTGTCTGACGAACTTTCAACGACAGTTCCATATGTCGTTCCGTTGCGTTTCGCTGCTTATTTTTTAATTGTGTTTGATAAAAGTACTATAATTAACGGTTTTCTACACAAAAATAAGGATTTAGTACTACTTGACTATATTTTTTATAGTGTTTTACGGCCCTAGAAATTCGGTCTTTTTAGCCTAATTGATAAACGAACGAATCTAACTGAATGAATTAGCCGTTGTTTCGTTAGATACTTACTAAACACTTTTTTGTGGTAACTAAATTTAGAAGCTTGTTTAACATTTGTTTACTGATATATGATGATTTAGCTAAACTAGTGATAATACTGTGTTTTTATTATTTTTTGTGGTAACACGGTTTATTTTGTTATTGATGTGATCTATCGATAACAGAAGGTGGCCGCCATTTAAAAAAAAATTACTAAATGACGGGTAGCAACTGGTACAAAATGTAGTCCCATGTTTTCAGACCGTACTATCCTATCAAATAATGACTTGTAAAAGCAGTATATAAAGCACATACTTCATTGTGAATTCAGCGGAAGAAAACACGCAACAACACTTTATGTAAACAAAACTGCACAGTCATTTAAGGACTTTATTTTAGTTTAAGGCCATAGATATTTTACAGCTCATTAAGGTCCATCTAGAATCGATTTCGATCGATCGAACTCGGGTGACACTTCTAATAATAAAATAAATAAGAAGTTTACACCACTAGCAACGGAATCAGCTGCGGGCTGCAGATCGTAACTCCAGCAGTTTGGCACATGTGCGTGGGGCCGCAAATTGCAGGCCGCATCAGTTTACGCGCCGGTTTTCGCGCGGGGCCAGCGCTCCATTTGGTAGGCAGGTGAACGGTTTTTTATTATTTCCAAAGTTATTATTCCACCCGATTCTCAGTATTTAAAGAAAAGTTAAATTCGAGATCTGAGACATGGCATACATAGTAAATAAAGGTAGTTGTATAAGTGGAAAAGTGACAGAGTTTTATTTTTATAAAGGCAATTTTCCTTTCATTCTTAAACACTGTCATAGGTATTCTTAGCTGTAATCTAAGAGTGTGAGAGAGCGCGCCATACATGATTTATGACCCAAACTGAGCGAGAAAGTAGCACTCTAGAGGGCACCTTTCATAATGGTTTTTGGTTTCGATTTTCTAAAATATTTTTATTTAATACAGCGTGTTAAAAGTTACAATAAGTTACAATAGTTTAGCATAATTTCAGCTTCAGCATACCTGAATAAGAACTCCATCATAATTCATCTCGACGATTTGAAGAGTAAAGTTATGTCGATGTCCTTCTTCATTGAATCGGATTTCGCCTGTCAATCCCTCTATTTCGGTCTGTGGCAAAGAACATATCGACGTTTTTCGCAACTTACTTTAAGGCCTAGTTGAAGAGAGGGGCGCTGCATTCGCCCGCCGCCGCCGCACTTTTCTTGCGGGGTAGCGAAACTGATGGGACAGCGGGCGGCGCGGAATAGCATCGCGCTGCCCGGCGACGATAAAAAATGACGTGTTTTTTCGAATATATATACAAAAAAACGGAAATAAGTTAGTTTACGAGATTTAGTATTTTTAAGGAGCTCTAAATAAGATTAATTTGGTATAAAATTTAAAAACCATTCCTTTTATAGTAAAATTATCTGACTTTTGTTTAAATCTAGACATTGTTCAGGACTTTTTATGATAAAGTAAAATTAATTCAATTGTGTGACGATATAGCAAATGAACTTGATTAACTCATTGTGAATAAGATTATTTTTTTGAGACCAAATTTAGTGGAAATCCATATCAAATTCGCATTCGCAAAGAGCATATTTCAGCTTTTTTGTCAGGAACCAATTCATAAAAAGCATAATATTTCAAATCGCTTGTGGTCATTCGCAATGCCTGTGGGTGAAGCAGGCCAAATTTAACATGTGCCAATTGTGATTTTAGTAATTTTTGAGCGAACACTTTTTGAAGATACCTTGAAATTGAGAGACATATCATTTTTCCTCCTCAGAATTCAATCTCTTTATTTATTTATTTATGAAAACGCACACATTTATACTATATACTATAATATGGCCTGCTCCTCCTAAAAGTTCGCAATGTACACCGACACAAAAATCTAAATGAAATTAGGCGAAACGGGGCTGCTAGTGATTATCGGGTTAGTGAATCTATGAAAACGTATTTTTCGCTAGTGCTCGTATCACTGCGGCCGAGAGAAAAGATGAAAGGCGAAATTGCGACACTGCGGCCTCAGTGAAGAATAAGCTAAAAGAGTTCACTAGAAGTTTACTCAGAGCCCCGTAGAAATTAAACCAACATTAAAATCGCAAAACATGATGTACATGATGTACAAGGTGGTTTGTATGTTGTATGGACCAGTTAGGGTAATAATAACCTAAATTTGTAACTTAGTAAAACTTCTGTTCACTTAGTAACATGGGATATCTGCGAAGTTTTGGGACCTTTTTTACTTTTTGCTCTAAAAGTCATAAACTGCGTGACTGGACAAACAAAATTCAGTACTTTTAAACACAATAAAATGTACAAAAATGTATGCCAAACTGCAGCTCTTTAAATCCTATCAAGCCATGGCCCTTATTGTGTTCTCCAGTCCGGATCAAAGCAATCTCAAAAAGGCTCGTCTTATGACAAAAGTCAGTAAAAGTAGCTGTGGTACAAATGTACTATTCTAAAAGCAAATAACAAAATCTGTGATACTATCGGTTCACTCACATTCTTGAAATAACCAAAAAAGGTAAAATGGATTTATGAAGAATTCAGACAATACCGCTCCACGGAGCCAATTGGCTCCAACATTTATGTGTGGAGGGTTAAGAATTTGACTTGTATATATGTATGTCTGTTCCTATATCCGGTAGTAACTACTCAACGGCTCAACCGATTTGGATAAATAATAAGTCATCCGATTTGTCTTCATCGCGCGAGTGTCACTGTGGATATTCAGTGCTTTAATGTGCGGGATGACGACGAGATTATTTAGGCTCGGTGAGATAATTGTTGAAAACAAGATGAAAGTATATTTGTTCAATATGACTGAGTGAGGAAAATATCCTACTTCTCAGGTCCTAAAAATAAAAACAGCAAAGCGGTAGGTTAACATTGTACGTTAACACCAATGAATAAGTTTGTTCTGGATAACTCTATACCTATCAGTAACAGAATAATTATTATAAAATTGAACTATTATCCAAAAGTTAGTCGTCAGAGGAGGAGATCGATAGTTTTTAAGGTACTTATATAGTCGCATCCCATGAAGGAGATACCTAATCGAAAACTTAATCAGGGTAGGCCCGGCCCCCCTACGTTTCACGTTAAGATTCTCAAATCTAAACGTGAAATTGGTGCCTCAAAAGCCTCCCTACCTGCGATACAAAAGCAAAAAAAAGAGTTGAACGATTACAGCAGTTCTGCGACGAAGAAAATCTTACTCTTTTGAATACCTACCTATTTCCAACCTTTATTATACACCGGGTAGACAGTATGCACTTTACGAAATTCTCCTGTAAGATCTTCGGTGCTGTATGCTGCGTATGACCTACCTTGGTGCCGACTGTGGATGCAACTTTCAGCTTCAATTGCAGTGGTAAGACTTATACTGTAATTTTAACTGACTGTAGCTAAATCTCTAAGCAGTCTTAACAAGGTCGGCATCTGTCGGGAATTGAAAGTTAACCTGGATGATTCAGGAAGCCGCACGCGCCATGGAAATGCCTAAACCACAATTAAAAGACTACGAAGATATTATCACACAGCCAAAGTCCAAAGAAATCCGAAACAGTTTGCTTGATGTCTGTTGCCATTGCCAAGTTTCGATCATTTGACCTCAGAATTGTGGTTTCTAATGTGAACATTATCTACAAGCAGAGATCTTGCAACCGTAGGAGATCATCTTGCCACTAATCTATTCAGGCAGTTAAAATTCCTATCAGTTAAACAGAATTAAGGGTACGCTAGAAAATAAGTAGCAAATTTATGCTCAATAACCCTATCTCAATCTTACAATGGAATATGGCAGACACTATTCTAAAGGCTTTCCGAATGAAAAAAACAACAAAGTGCAGTAGGAATGGGTAGTTAAGTACTTGATTAAATCAACCTAACAAAATTCGGTATATTATATGTACACAGTTAAAATTATTGTAGATGGAACAAAGAAGACCAGAAAGAGGTAAAGGCTCTCCTTAACACTGTAGTTTACTTCATAACCGACCGAAGTTTTAAACTAAGTTCAGTTAATAATGTAAGATTTACCACATCCAAGCACTAAGATGTACAAATAACGATGTTGTTTTACCACATCCGACAAAAAATAGGAAAAATTAACAGTAATAAAGTCGGTAAAACCATATCCAACAGTTTTCCAAATACCACAATCAAATTACAATGTAGGATATTGTACATCCAAAACAAAATCAAAATGAAAATCCGTTAACACTGTGGGAACTGATACATTCCACAATATTACCTGTTGAGTATGATTATTACAATGCCGCTGACAAAATTTCATAAAAATTATGTAAGTAAAAATAAAAAGTATTCTATTTAGGGTACATCGAAATTATAAAACGTTTTTTAGAAGTTTTGCTCTTTTGGCCGGAATATGATTGAAAACCAGTGTCCGTTATTTTGATTTGGAAGTTCTGGCGTAGTAAATGGTTGCTGCATCAATTTTTACATTCGCTTAGATCACATCGTGAATGAAATGCATAATTTTGCATAATTTCGTTTAAAGCAGTTCATTTGAGAAGTTACATATTCGGCTTTATTGGAGGTTTCATTCTATAGCCATAATAAACCTTGTTTTAATCCTGGCTGACTCGAATATGTCTATTTATCATCCTGTGTGTAAAGATGGATTCTGCAATATATTTTCTGTAAAATATGTGTTTTAATTATCAAAAACAATAGGCTTGCACATCTTCCACTAACAAAGTGGGAAGTGGCAGATCAGAGAGTGTTAATCGGACGCATAACACTTCTGACTTTTTTCATTAGTGTAAAATCGGGAAAGAGTCACATTTGAGATATGAAACTTCGCGATTCTATGCAATAAAATAAAAATCCTCAAAATTCAGTTCCGACATTGTTAATTGCTACAGTTGTAATTGAAAATAGTTGTAGTACATTTAATTTGATTTAATTATAGCGTAGAACTAAGTCTGTGAGACTAATAGTTCACTCAAAATCTCTAAATAACGAAAAATGGATTTTTGAAGGATTAAGCAAAGCTATATATTGGTCTAGGTTTTAAGTCCGCTTCGAGCTTGTGGTCTCATAGACTTCGTTCTGTGATTTATTGAAAGCTTATTACTGTACTACAATTATTTTTATTGTCTTTTGTCACAAAACCAGCGATGTTGCTAATATTTCGATACGGACGGAAGAAAAACTTAAAATTGTGAATATAAGAAAAAATAGGACCATCTTCGGAAGGGCCATAGCTTGATCCCTATGAGATTCATAGAGCTGCAGTTCGGCATAATTTGTTTAAAATTGAATAAGGTTGAAAAGTAATGAATTTTGTTTGTCGACATTTTATGACTTCTAGAGCAAACAGTAAAAAAAGTATCAAAAAATCGCGTTTTTTCACGTGGTGCGCAGCGAGTACAAGTTTTGTCAAATTGCTATACTAAACAATGGTCTAATTAATCAAATAAAAAAGTTACTGCCGTTTCTAAAATTCAACACCTGATATGTCTATCAATTTTTATGTTAGTTAAAAAAGAGTGCAGCCAAAACAAAAATGAATAAAGTTTTCAGTGGTTACATAATTGGTCAAGTCACCTTCCATATAACATGTCTTATTTTCGAAATGGGGTGACACAGGCACAGCTAAGCCTTGCAAGTCACAATAACTTATGTTTTCACTTCCTTCTTACCTCCATGGAATTTTTGATAGCTGCGAGTAATTTTGACAGCTGCCACTATTTTTGAGCCGACCTAACGTTGGTTGCCGAGCTGGGGAGAGTAGCCTGGCTATTCAAGATCAGGTAGTGATAAATAAGGACCTTAATACTTGTCATAAGAGAGATTACTGGAGATCAGCCACCACATAATAATCAGAAGTTAGCCTCTGCTACCCAATCTGAGGAAACAAAGGTTATTGTGGCACAGGATATACTTTGCCACCCCACCTGGGGAAAGACACATTATCTATATATGGAAGGCTTCGACCGATTATGTAACAACAGGCAGCTTAGAATTAGAGTCCTATTCATATCATATTATATATTATCATATTCTTTATTGCACTGAAAACATAGATAAACAGACAGTTACAATAAGTTTTATTGGCAAAGGCGAGCTTATCTCTAAAAAGAGATTTCTTCCAGCAAACCTAGGCAAGACAGGAGAGTTTATGAAACAGGACAGTCCTAGTGCGCATAAAACTGTATACATACGTAAGAAAATTACTTTTAAAATATAAATAAAATATACCCTAATAAAAAAAAATCTCAACTATATAAAATACACTAGATAGGATGCACATATATAAACTACAAAATATCATACCGATTACGGAAGAGAAAGGAAATACGCTTTCAATCTTTTCTTAAAAGTGAAAACTGAGGGACTATCCCTAATAGTGCAGGGAAATGCCTTCCACAGTCGGATTGCCCTTAACCTAAAAGAGTGTTTGTAGGCGGCAGTGTTATGCCGAGGAGTTGACAGGAGAGACACCGTGTGGGATCTCCGATTACTATCCCTGGGGAAATGAAACTCAAAACGATCTCGAAGATATGTGGGGTAGCGGGGATTTCGCAAAATATTGAATAGATAAGAGAGAATGTGCATATCACGGCGAAGACGGATCAGAAGCCATCCCAGCTCCTTGCGATATTGGTAGACATGGTCATACTTGCGCAACCCGTAGACAAACCGAATCCCAAGGTTTTGAAGTCGCTCGACCCAACAAGCATCTGCGTAGCCTATTAAAGGTAGTAGAAGGGATTGAGCAAGGGTGATTTTAGTCTGCCGCGGCAGGAAGTACTGCAATCTCCGGAGGGAGTAAAATGACGCAAAGACTCTTCTGCTGACCTCACAAACATGGGGCGACCAGGACAGCAAGTTATCAAATATAACCCCAAGATTCTAGGCTATCTCGCTGTAAGTGATTATCGTACCCTCATACATCACAGGATCGACGGGCATATTTTGTATTGTGTTAATTGAGTGCCGTGTACCTATAATCATTGAGATTTTGCCGGGTTGACAAGCAGCCCATATGAAATTGCCTATTTACTGATGTTATCGAGGTCAGCATTCAACGCCTCTACGGTCAGATTTACATCACTAAGAGAGAATTGCCGATATATTTGGAAGTCATCTGCTTAGAGATGATAAGAAGAAGTAAGAACGTTAGAGATGGAGTTAATGAATACTGAGAAGAGAAGAGGAGAAAGGATACCACCCTGCGGAACACCCGCGGAGAGATTACACCAGTCCGTTAAGATCTCCTCAGACTTAGTGCCTTGCTCGCGGTCTCTCAGGTAGGAGTCAAAGCAGAGAGCCGAGTGCCAGGAGACTCTGAGCGATTTTAGAATTTCAACCAGGGTATCGAAATCGACGCAGTTGAAGGCGCTACTGAAATCAAGCAGTGTGAGAACCGTAAGCTGCTTCTGATCCATGGCTAATTGAATGTCATCAGTGACTTTAAGCAATGCCGTGGTAGTGTGACTTTAAGCAATGCTGTGACCCGGCCTGAAACCTGATTGATAGGGATTTAATACGTTTCTAGAGGAAAGGTATGAGGAGAGCTGACAGTGAACAATTTATTCTAGGACTTTGGAAAGGATAGGCATAATAGATATGGGACGAAAATCATTAAAGGAGACGGGATTGGACGATTTAGGTAGGGGAATCACAAGTGCCTTTTTCTCTGAGAGGGGAAGCAACATTGTTCAAGCGATACATTAATTATGTGGGTAATGATCGGTAACAGGTCCTCAATGATACAGGTTATCATCTGAGAACAGATCTTGTCCTCACCAATGGCTTTCGACGAGATCGCTAATATTGCCCTCCTTACTGCGCCGACTCCGACGTTGAAAGTTGAGTTGTGGGCTGCGGTCTTGGACCGTAGGTTAAGAAGGGTAGCTTCCTTGACGAGGGGATCCATCACGACTGGTGGATTAGCAAAATAATTGTTGAGACCGTTGAGGTTGACATTTCCAGCAGCCAAGTCCTGGGACTTACCTACACCAATAGTCTTCAAGAATTTCCAAACCTGTGCTGGAGTATAGCTCTCAATACACTCGTAGATATGACGACGTTTGGACAGACGAGTGCAACGATTGCGGAGGCGTTTGAAAAATAAAAGATTCTCGTCGGTCTGATCCACCTTATATCTACTCTTGGCACGGTTTCTCTTGGCCATCAGACTCTTGATGGTGTCAGTAAGCCACGGCACAGGAAGGTGCTTAACCTTAACCCTCTTGACCGGATTGTGCTTATCAAACAAGCTCAGGACAACAGAGTTAAAGTTTTGGACTTTGTCTTCAACGGTCCCGCTACCAACAACAGGGGACCAGTTGCCAGAGGCGGCATCTGATTTAAGGGAGTTAAGATCCATGCCCTTGAAGCTACGTATGTCAAGGAATTTACCTGCACGCTTGGGAGGCCTTAACTTGAATGAGAGGTAAATCAAATCGTGATAGGAGAAGGGGGCGTTAAGTTGGCCATGCACAGCAACCTTGGATAAGTTAGAAGTAATCATTAGATCTAGAAGAGAGGGGGTGCAGTGTGGTTGAAAGTGGGTGGCACCCAGGGGAAGCATGTGTAAGTTTAATGAACTTACAAGAGATTTGAGCTTTGCTGAGCGAACGTCATTTTTGAGAAGGCAAGTGTTAAAAGTCGCCGAGAATCAGGGTGTCGCTATAAAGAGGAGTGAGATCATTGAGAAGGGTTTCAAATGAGTTAAAATAGTCAATGCGAAGAGAGGGGCTATAATAGACACCCAGGAGGACTTTATTGTGACGCAAGCAGATCTCCAAGAACAGGTGTTCAGCGGTACCAGAGTACAGGCTTGGCGACTGGCTGATGACTTTTCATGGAATATCGGCACGTAGGTATATAGCTACACCGCCATCAGCCTTGCCCGTTCTATCATTCAGGTAGAGACTAAATCCTGGCAAAGCATACATGGCAGAAGGAAGTGATGGTTTGAGAAAAGATTCCTTTTAGAGTCTTGCTGCCTTACAATAAAATGTTGAGATTAATAAGTGACAGCTGCCAAAAATACTAACATCTCTCAAAATCAGCGATGGCTGTCAAATTTTCACGAAGGTAGAAAGGTTATATTATGTGAAGTAATGACTCTGCCACCCTATCTCAGAAAAGAGATGTTAAATTTTCAAATAAAAATATAAACATTAACATCCAGGCACACACATTTCTTCTGGTCCCACACTAGGATACCCTGTTTCGTGGGAAGCAGAAACAACGACGTCACATACATATAAACATCCAAGTCCTGGGTTTTTTTTATCCCAAGCCGGGGATCGAACCCGGGACATCCCGCATGGAAGGCAGAGCCACAACCTCAGCGCCACAGAGGTTGTAGCAAAGGAAAGCTTTATCTGTTTTTTCCCTTTTAACTTACATAGAACAACGTTCTGGATTTTCGGAACAGCTGTACCTTTTTTATTTGATAAAATAGTATTTAAATAGTGCTCGCTGCTATACTGGTATAATAAAATATTAAGTATAATCTGCTCTTTATTTTAAGCTGGGTAATAAACTGCTTCAAAATTAACACTACGCTATCTGGTCCATATAACATTCCAATAAATCAGAACAACATCATGCTTTGCAAATTTAGCCTTTTTTAGTGTCGCTTTATTCTGGAATATCTATACTATAATTCTACTATTACATAACGCATTTAATACGTATACATTAACTTGTTTGCAAGAAACTTTAGAAAATAAACCTTTCAACGGACTTTATCAACTGCGCTGAACTTCATCGTACGTAGATAATAACAATCTCGTCGACTTCAGTCCTCGATCTACGCCAACGACCCACGAAACATTGAAGACTTGAAACACAATATTCGGCAAGTTATAGGTGAACTAAACCGCGAATATTGTGAATATTTGTCGAAAGTCTTCTGCAAAAGTTAAGCATTTTCAAAAATGCCTGTGATGGTAATTTTGTAGTTATTCTGTTTAGATAAAATTGTATAAGTCTCTTCTTTAAAATAAAATAATAATTTCGATGAAATTCCAATATGTTCGCATTTTATTGAAAAACAAACATATCCTATACCTTCTTTTGGGTCAAGTAAGTAAAATTGAAAACTAGAAGTCATTTCTTGTATAAGTACTTCTCTTACTCATATTTGTTAATGAACTAATGGGGATACTCGATGTACAGGATGAACTAACGTTTCATATGAATGCATATAGCACTGGACCACTAACAAAATCTAACTATCTCAAAAGCACAGGCCTCGCAAAAGCAGTATTTCAATCAATCAACAACTTCTTGTCTACACTCGCATACCTGGAATTGAACATTATTATATCATCCATTAGGTACGGAATGTTTCCAAGAGCGGCGAATAGTCGGAGCGACGTTAAGACGACAATTCTGATGTAATTTGATGCAGCTCTAATTCAAAATTAATATAACTGACCATGCGTCGATACGCCACACTTTTCTTTACCAAAATCACCAATTCCGGAAACTAAATTCACGTTTTTGTTTTGTCAGGCCTCCTTTACAAGTGAATATTTTGGATTTTTTTGGTAGACCAACATCTTTCTCAGTTATTTTAGTACCCACAAGAAGGACTTAATTTGACTTTTTCTCTGCACTGTCTTATCGGTTTCCTCCGGGTACACCAGTAACCATACCCTACTGTTTTCAAAAAGCGATTCAAGTCGGATACTCAAGGTCAAAACACTACTTTTGTACTATTAAAGTAAAGTAAAGTACTATTATCGCAAACATGAAATTACTTCAAGTTGTTTCTAAAGTTATTTAGCTACTTTATAGTAATTAAACATATTATACCTTCCTAAGCAGCCTGGAAATCTTATCGCCATTCTCGAAAGGTGTTACTTTTCCTTTAGATGGGTTGCAGTCAATAACTTTACTCGTGTTCCCCTGACTTGAAGCGCGCCTCGAAGCACTTCGAAAGATATCCGGTTTTTTTCTTTGTAGCCTGGTAAGTGAGTCGATCAACACCTGCACTCCGTCGTACATGAGTGCTGCCTGGGCCTGGTTCAGTAAAAAATGGTAAAAATTGTAGTTAGTGTATCACATGGTTTTAAGCCACTATGCCCGGTGTTAAATTCCACGCCTCAACCGACAGGGCGTGGAATATTGGTAGGGTTGTTTCTCATTGGAAATGTCACAGGGTAGTACTGACCTTGACGCCGTGGACCGGAATTCGAAAGCTCAATTCGAGGCGGCAGCACGGGATGAGGAAAAGGCCCGAATACCTGACGCCGACATTTTTTCCCTGTGCAAAAATAACCTCTAACTCTTCATTTCGTTTCTATACAAGTGACAGCTAGCTAGTTCCGTTCCGATCACTCGCGGTCCGATTGCGCAACAAAAAAAAGGTGCGTTCCGAAGCATAAATATTAAACACCCGGTGTAACTATTAACAATGAGGATCTCCAAACAGTTTAAATCAGCAACGGGAGATTTAATGTGGCTGCGAGATGATTAACCCCGAGCAACGTGAATTATGTTTGAGGATACATTATGTAATGCAATGACTGGTTCCATAATGGTAAAGTCAAAAAAATATTCAGTCTTTCGTTTGAAACTGGCATTTTACTACTTTGTCCACTGAATGTATAATTTTAAATTCATAATGATTTACTTGGAAACGTGACTCTCCAGCAAATTGTTCCGTGACTCTGGCTTGATATTACTATCACGTAAATATGTAATGGCGACCCCCTCCTTCGCCCTTCAGCAGTCCACCCTACCGGGGGAAGCCCCGTATCCTGACACCTCACGCTCTCGGATCTCGATGAGGTCTTCTTTCATTCATTCCCTTTCGTCGGGTCTCCCGAGAATTGTTAGAATAAGCCGCAAACTAATAGTGCGAAAATAGTATGAAGTTTTAGTCCTAAATTAAAATACCGACTTACCGATATAGTATCAACATGAAGTTCTTTCCTCCATGTTTCCATGAAATCGCGCACAACTTTCCGAGATAGATCAACTACTCGAAATCCAGTAACATTTATGGCGCCAAATTCGGCGGCTTCTTTCTCCCAGCGATCGTCCATCACCTAACAGAATATAAGGATTTACATATATATCCTAACAAGCCAACTGAACAAACTACAACCATTACCACAAGAGATCAAAAATGCTCCGCATGAAAAGTTTTGTTAATGCAACTTTGAAACATTAATATCACATATAATCCGACAGGTCCAGTATACTCACACAAAATATCACGAGCTTCAGTTAAACTGTTTCAATTCTCGAATAGGATATAATCCGGGGTAACACTCACCAATCCGCTTAGAAAGTAATGGTAGTTCCTGCGGCCGAGTTGAACATCACGTACGTGTGAAATTAGCACGTCCTTAGCGAGTCTCGTGGAGGAGTCTAGCACCACGACTTTATTACACCATCGGTCCAGCCTTTCCAAGTCACGGAGGTACACCACAGCGTCGGAGGCGTTGCTCACTCGCTTCACGTTAGAAATGCGAAACGTAGCATTGCCCGGCTGCAGGCTACTATAGAGTTGCTGCAGTCTTAGCAGACCTGTAACAATTAGAAGCTTCCATTATAAAGAGTTGATTGTGTCTTCTTCACATCGCCCTTGAGGCTCCTATTTTGAAAGTCTACAAAAACCCCAAGTAAGTGTCGGTGCGTGACCGATACGCTGGAAAATTACCTACAGAATTTGTCTTTACAACACTAGATTACAATTTCAATATTATTCTATAATCTTGGCAATATATCCATGACTGCTAGCGTATACAATTCAGTTCATGCCATGTATTTTATTGATCTAATCAATTAGTTAACATCTTAGATTGGTTAAATCCAGTTATTTAATTTATTGTACAGTTCACTCCTATCCTATCGCATAGTTTAGAAGATTTTAACATAAACATTTACATACAGGCACATTGCTTCTGGCCCCACACTAGGATACCTTGGGTACAAGAAACAGCGACGTCGCACACATATAAACATCCAAGACCTGGTTTTTTTTTTACCCCAGCCGGGGATCGAACCCGGGAACTGTCGTATGGTAGGCAGATCGACAACCGCTGCGCCAAGAGGTCGTCAAACTTATAAAGGCTGTATTTGCCTGCCCACGGATAAAGAGGAACCACTAAAATGGTTATGCCTGAAATGTAAGGCAAGGTTACCAAGGGGCAACGGTAATATGCACACGGCACAACATGGCTTGAATGTTAAACGGACCATTTTTCGGATACTTTTTGACGTCTACTTCAGAAGCTGATTTTACATCGTATAATGGGACAAAAAATGTCCTAAAGTGGTTACAATTCATGTTCTATGCAAAATTAAAAAAGTTAATATCCAGTAGAAATATTGTGTTCAGTGCTTGTTTGTCCAACCTCCGTAATTAGCGTATTCTGAACGCATCGGAAACCGATCTCCGTGCTTGTTTAATCAACATCCACCTTACAGCCAATCATGGACAAGGATTCAGCTATGACACGCTTGCGCGACGCCATCTTGCTTTCGATGCGTCATTCAGGTTGTGGCTTGTTTTGGTGAGGTTTTGGTAAAGATTAATAATTTACTGAGCTTGAGACCTGTTACTGAGAAAAACCAACGGCAGAAATGTCAGTGACACGTAGGAAAACAAAAAATCACAGGAATTTGACGGATTTGGAAAGGTATGTTGGACTTTTATTCATATTTTAATTTCTGTACTTCTTTTACGTAACTGATACAGGCTGATGCAATATTATTTTGGTCGGCCGAATTCGATAGGTAAATAGGTGGCCTATTCTCATCAGTGGTCTACCTACCCATTTAAAAATATTGGCGAATTAAGTACCTACGTAAATTCCCGACTGTAGGGGGTTGGGGGGTTCACTGCCGGAGATAAAGTCCAAAAAAGAGAAAAAAGTGTATATTGCAACTTGAGCGTACACGATACAAAAAAAACATATATCAAAACGCAACGGATGCGGGGTCATTCTCACGCGCCTGCTCTGCGACTGATTGGACCGGGCACTTGGCCGGCGTGCGCGCTGAGAGTGACGGCACACCCACCACCATACTAAATGTATAAAGCGTCGCTAACAAGCCCCACCCTAGTGCTGCTTCAGCACTTATCTCCGATGGTAATCCTAGCGACGCGTACCGCGGACCTGCGCAGCACTCCCGACTTGGTCCGCACATCCACTACTCTCACTCGACCATCTTAATCTTAGCCTTGCATCGTTGACACAATTAATCCTCTGGGCCATATGTTCCTTGGAGAATATGGGTCGACGATCAAAACTAGGTCACCAACTTGCAGCGGCTGTTTATCCAAGTGCCACTTGCTCCTTGGGATCATATCGGGCAGTATTTCTCGTACCTAACGCTTCCAATACATATCAGCTAGTCGTTGAGCTATCCGCCACTGTTTTCGTAGGAATAAGTCTGTGTCAGTCTTTTGGCCATCCGTTGGCATGGAAGGTCCTGGTTGTGGCTCCTGTTGAAGCCCATCTCGCTGCAGGCTCGCTTCTTTTCTTGCGATCTCCTTGCGAGTGTGACCACACTTCAATAAATTATGGGCATATCCAAATTACAGGACATTTTGAAAGAAAACCAATTAGTTTAATTAATCAATCTGCTTTATTTAGGCAACATAATCAATCATCATCATCATCATCGGCAATAGAATCAATCAGAATCAATAATTTTTACCCGACGAAGGCAAAGCAAAAAGGAGATTAAAGAAATTCACAAAACATATTAACGGGTAAATATTGTTAGGTATCGAAAATATCTGCATTACTACGTTTCAATTAAGATATAGCTTAAAAGGTGTAACAGAATGTCTTGGTTAGTACTTTCTGTGATTTTAGTACAGTTATCGTCGTAGCAAAAAAATGTGTCGTTTACCTAAATGATGAGCTTTTTAATGACCTATACCAGTTGAATGAAAGGTGCTACAAATTCAACTGCACCGATTATTTTGTAAATTTTATTATTTACAGTTAAAGAACGAGGAACTTTATTTAGTACTACTGCATTGGTACCATTTAAATCGTATATATAATAACGTATGAAGCATAAACATATAAACGTATAAACATTATAACACTAAAAAGTTCATTAGTAGCCAAATATAAGACAGTAGTATGTAAAAACTAGCCAAGTCAAATCTTTAACATCAATTTGGTTAAGTATTCTACTTTGATTAATGTTTAACAAATTTAAGGATTATCATAAGTACAGAACATTCCTTTAGATCTCAAATCATTTGTCGGTGAAATCGTCAGCCACGATATTGTTAATATTGAACTCGGCTCAATTTTCACGTTTATATTTTTGGTGGGCTTTCATTTCTTTTGTAAATAAATTATAGTTGATCGTTTTAATTAAAATCGATCAGATTTGAATGGAATACTTGTCTCCTGCAACCACCATAAGTTGCAAAAGCATGCTTGTACGGTACACTTCTTCTGAGTTGTATGATGGTTCACCGTTTTGGGCATAAGTATAGGCACTTAAATCTTGCCAGTAACGATATACAAACTCTAATATGGACTCACGCATCCTATTGGTTTGTTTTATATCAAAGGAATTAAATAAAGAAAACGCAATGGAATGAAATATACAACTTCCATCGGGATGCATTGGAATAATTCGGTGTAGTAAGTATGTCATCCACCCTTCGTTCTACTGTACGACTCACTGTGTAGCGTAAAAAAATACGAAATGAAAAAAAATACGAATGTTTATCTATTTATTTCAGAAAGGAAAAAGACAAAACAAATTGAGAACTTTCATAATTTATGTTTGTTAATTGTAATTCATTAATTGTAATTAATAACAGGTATATGAAAGTAGAAATGAAAAAACCAAGACACTTATAAAATACCGTCATACTCTTCAAAATGCAAAACCTCTCAACGATCAAGAAAAATAAAAGTTGAAATTTCCCTACAAGATAACAAACAAAAGCATAAAGAAGGACTACAGAGAATACAGATAGGATATGGATGGATAGATTAAAAACAAACTGTACGAAAACACAAACACGAAAAAATGTTGTAAACTCTGCTACCGGTTATTATGAAAATCTCTACTATCCTCCCGATAGAAAGTACCACCCAAGCGACGAAAAAAAAATTGTTAAAAATATTGAATGAAAAACGATAAAATGCTGGTTCTAAAAATATATCGAATGAATTAATAAAATTAGGAAAACATGTTTTGGCGACACCATTCATGTTTTGAACAAGATGTTATTATATAAAGAAGTACCAAAAAGCTGGACTGAATCAAACATCATCCTACTATATAAAAAGGGAGATTCTTCAGACGTTGAAAACAATCGGCCAATAAGCCTTATATCCAATATATATAAGCTCTTCACAACATGCCTTGAAAAATGACTTAATCAAGAAATAGAGACAAATGGTTATCACATCGTTTTTTTTTCTGCATTATAATTATTGCAATACTCATCTCACATCGAACTGTTACCTCTTAACCCTGCCTGTTGAATATTCCAATAATGTTTATTTCGAGGCCTTGTTCTAAATTTTAATAACCTTTTGTTGAAGCACTGGTCCCAGATTTCTGTTATGAATAAATTAAGGTGCTACGATTATTAATTTTATGCGACTATTTTATGACCATGGCATTGTTAAACATTTTACGGCTTAAACTCAGACAGTTATTACGAAATGTCGTACTAAATAAATGTATTATTTATGGCTTGATCGTCAGAAGACAGACTTCGTAGTATCGTGTATTAAGACGACATTAAATAAATAAGGCTTTTTGTCCGCTTTTTTTTCCACGACCACAGCGAAGCCAAAAGGAGGCTTATGGGGTTATATATATATTCATTTGTGTCACCAGAACATTTAAACTAATTTTAAGAATTTGACAATTTTTTTTTTTGATTGATATGACAGGCAGTTCGTTTTTATGTACTAGGAAAAAGAAAGGGCCTAATATGTAACCTTGTAAAACTCCAATTTTCACTCCTGCTCCATCAGATTTCGCGCCGTCGAATACTATTGCTGCCTTTTGATACTATTGCTTAGGTATGATATAAGTAGATCCAACGCTTTATTTAGAGATGACCTCTATGGCGCAGCGGTTGTGGCTCTGTCTACCATGCTAGAGGTCCCGGTTTCGATCTCCGGCTGGGGGTAAAGAAAAAACCCAGGTCTTGGATTTTTATATGTGTGTGACGTCGTTGTTTCTGGTTCTGACGACAGGGTATCCTAATGTGGGGCTAGAAGAAGAAGAACGAATGTGCCTGTATGTAAATGATTTTGTTACTGTTATTTCTATTATTTCTAACTCCGTAATGATTTAATTTCATTAGTAGCGTATCATGATCAACGCCTTCGACAGATCGCAAAAATCTCCGATAGCATCCTGTGCGGCCTCCCGTGCAGATTAAATAATACCTGCATCCGTAGTCGATTAACCGCTAATGAAACCGTATTATTCGGCATGGAGTTGTTTTATACGGTTGAAGTGTGAGAACATTTAATTGAGTATAATCTTTTCAAATATTTTACTTAGTGCTGGAAGAACAGATATTGGTCTGAAATTTGAAGGATCACCCTTGTTTTGCCTTGAACATCAATTTACTTGTTTCATGAGGTCAAGGAAAGCTCCTTCGTCAACACATTTTTTGATTATATAAGCTAAGTGTGGGGCTTTAATTACAGTAAAGGTCTTCATTATTTTTTAATTTAAGTAATCTAAACGTTGAAAATGTCCTGGGCATATACATGATGAAATTTAAAATCTACATAACTGATGTTAGTGCTGTTTTTTTGACAAAGTCTCTGCTTCATATAGAGATGAATTTATTTGCTCTGTTGTGAGTGAAGAATGTTTCGAAAGCTCGCGCTATTTCAGCGTTAGATTAAACAACATCACGGTTTATTATTTGCAAAACCGTTTTCATTCTATTATTTGAATTTGTAATCTTATAATAATGTGTAAAAAAAATTCAGTTGTACAAACCAACATGAAAGTTTTGGAATATTTTTTAACATAGTAATGAATTTTTCCATCAAAGTTACAGGTTTTTTGTTCATAAAGGTCATACAAGATAGCCTTACTTATACGAATTCCTAACGTTGCCCCGTCATTAAATCTGGATTTACCGTTGTTGTCACTGACTTTCATGATTTTTTTTTATTGAATTCTGTTAACTTTACTGAATAATGTTGAAGAAGTCTTAATAGATTTTGTTCGGGTTCTGTTTATTAAAATCCGGTACTGGCAAATGTATATCTAACTTTTTCGTAAACGTCTATAGTCTATGGGATGTAATAGGCCTATAAAATGATGGATCAGTCTTATCTTTACTAGCAATTGGGAATGAAACTGTTTGACCGCTGTGATCGGATGGTAACAGTTATTACATTTTTGCTTGTAAGTGCACAGTCACAAAAAACGTTATCTAAGCAAGTTTGGCTGGTAAGTGTAATTCTAGTCGGCTCCAGGAAAACATGGTATAAATGAAATCATTTGAATAAAATTATGAATAGTTGTTTTATTGTTGTATCCACAAGCAAGTCTCAATTAACATCGCTACAAATAATTAACTTACACAGTTTAGTGAGATCTTCCTCCATAATTTTCTCAAATATTTCAAAATTGCCATGGCATTTTTCATCCCTCGGAGGTCTTAAGCCGCAATTAATTATATGGCTATATAACTCAATACAGGATACCTCTATTTCTCTTTCTAAAGTAAGTGCAAGAATATCTTTCCGTTGTTTCACCTTAGTATTATATTTTACTGAGCAGCCTTTCTATTGTAAAAACTGATAATTTTGAAATTATTAATGTTAAAAAACATCATATTTTTCTTTAACCAGTGTTCTGAATTACAAATAACATCGGTGTCAGAATTAATAAGAAATAATTTTAATACAATTACTTTGCCAGGTAGCCCCTGCATGTTTTGATGGGTGTTATTTAAGTGGGGCTTACCCTTTGTCAGAATATTTATTTAATATTGAGATATTATTACACTTTTTTGACTTTTTTAATTCAACACACAAAACAAAACAAGCTAATCTTTCTTACACTGCTAAAATTCTAATCTGAAATTCGTATGTTTTGCTGTACTACACTAATTAATGTTTACTTTACCAAGTTATATCAAACAATTTAATCATTATTGAACTTAAAAAGCTTACTACAATAGCTAAATTTCTTTTTTCTCTTATCTGTTTAATGAATAATTTTGATGCGTTTCAGTCATTTTACACCGACGCTACTCAGTCCAACAGCCCAGTCTTTTTTATATATACTACTTTTTTAAATTGGAAAAAAAGGCTGCATCGCAGATTTTACCCACAAGACAAAAATAAATTTATAAATTTTACAAACTGTTTAACTACTAATGTAAAACCGTTATACTAACAGATTATCGGATATCTGAATGTAAACCTAACAATTATTTTATTAACTAGAAAAACTGAAGCACAACTTTACTTGAACCAAGCGCCTATTATTCTTTAGGCCCTATAAGTTTTAATAATGAAAACACCATTTAATCATTAATTTTTATCGAACCAAGCAATCAAAAATTACCTAAATGCACACAACAACAAACGATAAATCATATTCTGAAACATTTAGTATTTAATCGCACATCATATAATTTGCACAGCAGAAATCATCATGGAACGCTCCATGGGTGTTTGGTTTGGGATACTCTCATTTTTTTCACCATTTCCCTTGTAAGCGTTCATGTTTCGGCACCGTACGTCATTGTAGGCAGTATACATTCGTCGAACAGCTTGGTTTTCTTTCTTTCGATCCCTGAATATTCTCTCGAGTTTCTTGAACGCCGTCCATCCAAGTTGGACTCTCCTGGAGATCTCCTCAGCCTGAAGCTCTCTTCCAAAAGCAAAATCAACCACCTCTTACCACTCATTTACGACAGTGATGTTGGTAAATGAGCCGTCAGAGATGTTTGTCATAATCTTAATCTTGGACATATTCATCTTCGGTCCAACTTTAAGAGAAGCACTATAGAGATCTTTTAACATGCTTTGGAGGTCTCCAGATTTTTCGGCGAACAGGATGATATCGTCGGTAAAGCGGAGGTGCATCAGGAATGCACCGTTGATGTTAAATACCTTGCTAGTCCCATGTAGGCGTCTTTAATTCTTTGTATGTCTTCTAAGACGGCTGTAAAGAACTTAGGTAATATGGTGTCGCCCTAAAGCACCCCTCGTTGGATGGGTATGCGGTTCGTCAGCTTGTGTATTTGCAATTACATCGTAGCCGATATTAAAAGCTCCCGGAGGACATCCACGTATTGGGCGTCAATCTGGCAGCAATGATGTGCATGGAAGACCACCCAGTGTTCGACACTGTCGAAAGCCTTCTCGTAATCGATGAAAGCGAAACACAGCGGTCGATTCTATTCTTGTGATTTCTCCATCAACTTTTTCACCGTGTGGATGTGATCCTGCCTGTGGAAGCCTGCCTGTTCGATAGATTGGCATTTGTCGAGTTGTCGATTGAGTCTGAAGCACAGAACTTATCGGGCGAGAACTTATACAGAGAAGGCTTATCGGGTGATAGTTTCCCAATTTGGTAATATCCCCTTTCTTGTGCAGTATAGTCACTTCTGCAGTCTTCCAGGGTTTCGGTGAAACTCCACCATAGATGGTTCAGGGTCACCACCGGCTACCAGAAGCTCAACTCAATTTGCTTCATGGCCCATTTCACCTCAGTATGCAGATTGGGCGATAGGATTTGCTCGCTTCGGCGTTCGGTTTGGTTGGCTCTGGAGTCGCCGTACGTGGTGACCGGCTCGTTTGCACTGGATCTGTAGAGAGCTGTGTAGAATTCCTCAATTTGAACCCTCCTCCCTCCATATAAATCCTCTCTGTTTGTCACTGTAGAGCCGTTCCTATCACTTAGTTTAATTATTTCGGATTTTCCAGTTTTTGTCTCTTTGTTGAATACATTCGGTCCTCTATTCTGTTATATTGTACGTAGTATGTATGCGTACGGTATTGTATGATCGAAAGTCTTTCATAATAGCTTTTTGAATTTGTTTATTTATTGCATTTACGTTTTGGTGGCTGAAAATAACGGGGTGTGGACTGTACTCCTGTGATGAATGAAAATATGTACCTTTCAAATGTAGTTTATTATCACAATAGTTCGAAAATAAGCACATTAATTATCCGAGACAGCGTAATTACAAAAAAGTAAATTGACAAAGACATCGAACGAAAAGATAGTTTTCGAATTTAAATACAAATAATTTATAAATAAAACTAAGCTTTGCAAAGAGTTTGTTACATCCTGCCCCTCGTGCAGCAATGCACCAACTGAAAAAAGGCTACACAAAGCCAAAAAAAGTGCCTTAAGTAACAAGTTTTTTGAGGGGCCGGCGCAACGTACCCCCGGCCGTTGCAACGTCTACCACCCTGTTCACGCCATCTTTTCCAGGGAACATCTTTACAATTCGGTCACGTGGCCATGTTCCGCGTGGCAGCGATTCATCAACGATAATAACCACGTCTCCTATCTTAATGTCCTGCCCACGATCTTCTTTAACTTGGGTTCGTGTTTGCATCTTCGGCAGCACCTCACCCAGCGGTTCCAAAAGTGATTCGATATTCTTCCATTCAGAGCGTCCGATCATGTCACGGTCTTCTAATGTTGATGGGAGAGTCTGATTTGACGAAGATCCGATGAGAAAGTGGAACGGCGTCAAGGTTGTCGGGTCATCTGGGTCCGTGGACACATGCGAGAGAGGGCGCGAGTTTGCAATCGCCTCGGCTTCCGCTAGTAACGTCAAGAAAGTTTATTCCTTTGGATATCTCTCATTTAGCGTTGCTTTCAGTGCTACTTTTACCGAACTGGACGCTCCCAGCATCCTCCAAAGGTAGGCGCTGCAGCAGGAATAAAACTTCTACACTAATTAATGTTTACTTTACCAAGTTATATCAAACAATTTAATCATTATTGTACTTAAAAAGCTTACTACAATAGCTAAATTTCTTTTTTCTCTTATCTCTTTAATGAAAATTATATATGTTACCGTAAGATTGTCAAAACCGTTAGTTGATAAACTAACGTTTTTTTTCTCGTTAGTTGGTCAACAATCAACAGATAAACTGTAGTGTACTGCTTACTATACGACGAGTTAGTTGATGAACTAACGGTTAAAACTGTTAAATAGAAACTGGTTTAAACTTTAATTGCAAACAAAATACCAGGGCAAACACTGCGGTAGCTTAGGTGAAGACTAGAAGGGGCGAGCGCAGCGAAGCGACATTTAAGAACAAAAGAAACGTAAATTCTAAACCCTGTCGAGCTGGTTTACTATTTGTCGATAGTTGATCAACTAACGCTTTAGTTTATCAACTAGCTGTTTTGACTTCCTAACGGTGATATATATGAAATATCCCTACTGGCATAAAGCGAAAATGCGGACGCTCTGCTTAAGCAAGACATGCCTTAATCATTCGATGAAAAGTTTGAGGCTTTAATTAGATTTAACAGAGAAAGATTAAACCGCACATCAAAAATACTGGTTTGCCTAGGTGAAGGGTAAAGGGGGTGAGCGGAGCAAAATAAACATAAAATGTTTGAACATGTACGAGCATAAGAAAAATAGGTGTATTTGTTAAATTTTTGAAAATTTCTGCTGTGCAAATTATATGATGTGCGATTAAATACTAAATGTTTCAGAATATGATTTATCGTTTGTTGTTGTGTGCATTTAGGTAATTTTTGATTGCTTGGTTCGATAAAAATTAATGATTAAATGGTGTTTTCATTATTAAAACTTATAGGGCCTAAAGAATAATAGGCGCTTGGTTCAAGTAAAGTTGTGCTTAAGTTTTTCTAGTTAATAAAATAATTGTTAGGTTTACATTCAGATGTCCGATAATCTGTTAGTATAACGGTTTTACATTAGTAGTTAAACAGTTTGTAAAATTTATAAATTTATTTTTGTCTTGTGGGTAAAATCTGCGATGCAGCCTTTTTTTCCAATTTTAAAAAGTAGTATATATAAAAAAGACTGGGCTGTTGGACTGAGTAGCGTCGGTGTAAAATGACCGAAACGCATCAAAATTATTCATTAAACAGATAAGAGAAAAAAGAAATTTAGCTATTGTAGTAAGCTTTTTAAGTACAATAATGATTAAATTGTTTGATATAACTTGGTAAAGTAAACATTAATTAGTGTAGTACAGCAAAACATACGAATTTCAGATTAGAATTTTAGCAGTGTAAGAAAGATTAGCTTGTTTTGTTTTGTGTGTTGAATTAAAAAAGTCAAAAAAGTGTAATAATATCTCAATATTAAATAAATATTCTGACAAAGGGTAAGCCCCACTTAAATAACACCCATCAAAACATGCAAGGGCTACCTGGCAAAGTAATTGTATTAAAATTATTTCTAATTAATTCTGACTCCGATGTTATTTGTACTACAGAACACTGGTTAAAGAAAAATATGATGTTTTTTAACATTAATAATTTCAAAATTATCAGTTGTTACAATAGAAAGGCTGCTCAGTAAAATACAATACTAAGGTGAAACAACGGAAAGATATTCTTGCACTTACTTTAGAAAGAGAAATAGAGGTATCCTGTATTGAGTTATATAGCCATATAATTAATTGCGGCTTAAGACCTCCGAGGGATGAAAAATGCCATGGCAATTTTGAAATATATGAAAAAATTATGGAGGAAGCTCTCACTAAACTGTGTAAGTTAATTATTTGTAGCGACGTTAATTGAGACTTGCTTGTGGATACAACAATAAAACAACTATTCATAATTTTATTCAAATGATTTCATTTATACCATGTTTTCCTGGAGCCGACTAGAATTACACTTACCAGCCAAACTTGCTTAGATAACGTTTTTTGTGACTGTGCACTTACAAGCAAAAATGTAATAACTGTTACCATCCGATCACAGCGGTCAAACAGTTTCATTCCCAATTGCTAGTAAAGATAAGACTGATCCATCATTTTATAGGCCTATTACATCCCATAGACTATAGACGTTTACGAAAAAGTTAGATATACATTTGCCAGTACCGGATTTTAATAAACAGAACCCGAACAAAATCTATTAAGACTTCTTCAACATTATTCAGTAAAGTTAACAGAATTCAATAAAAAAAAATCATGAAAGTCAGTGACAACAACGGTAAATCCAGATTTAATGACGGGGCAACGTTAGGAATTCGTATAAGTAAGGCTATCTTGTATGACCTTTATGAACAAAAAACCTGTAACTTTGATGGAAAAATTCATTACTATGTTAAAAATATTCCAAAACTTTCATGTTGGTTTGTACAACTGAATTTTTTTTACACATTATTATAAGATTACAAATTCAAATAATAGAATGAAAACGGTTTTGCAAATAATAAACCGTGATGTTGTTTAATCTAACGCTGAAATAGCGCGAGCTTTCGAAACATTCTTCACTCACAACAGAGCAAATAAATTCATCTCTATATGAAGCAGAGACTTTGTCAAAAAAACAGCACTAACATCAGTTATGTAGATTTTAAATTTCATCATGTATATGCCCAGGATATTTTCAACGTTAAGATTACTTAAATTAAAAAATAATGAAGACCTTTACTGTAATTAAAGCCCCACACTTAGCTTATATAATCAAAAAATGTGTTGACGAAGGAGCTTTCCTTGACCTCATGAAACAAGTAAATTGATGTTCAAGACAAAAAAAGGGTGATCCTTCAATTTTCAAACCAATATCTGTTCTTCCAGCACTAAGTAAAATATTTGAAAAGATTATACTCAATTAAATGTTCTCACACTTCAACCGTATAAAACAACTCCATGCCGAATAATACGGTTTCATTAGCGGTTAATCGACTACGGATGCAGGTATTATTTAATCTGCACGGGAGGCCGCACAGGATGCTATCGGAGATTTTTGCGATCTGTCGAAGGCGTTGATCATGATACGCTACTAATGAAATTAAATCATTACGGAGTTAGAAATAATAGAAATAACAGTAACAAAAACTTTTACATACAGGCACATTCGTTCTTCTTCTTCTAGCCCCACACTAGGATACCCTGTCGTCAGAACCAGAAACAACGACGTCACACACATATAATAATCCAAGACCTGGGTTTTTTCTTTACCCCCAGCCGGAGATCGAAACCGGGACCTCTAGCATGGTAGACAGAGCCACAACCGCTGCGCCATAGAGGTCATCTCTAAATAAAGCGTTGGATCTACTTATATCATACCTAAGCAATAGTATCAAAAGGCAGCAATAGTATTCGACGGCGCGAAATCTGATGGAGCAGGAGTGAAAATTGGAGTTTCACAAGGTTACATATTAGGCCCTTTCTTTTTCCTAGTACATAAAAACGAACTGCCTGTCATATCAATAAAAAAAAAATAACTCATTTGTCAAATTCTTAAAATTAGTTTAAATATTCTGGTGACACAAATGAATATATATATATATATATATATAACCCCATAACCCTCCTGTTGGCTTCGCTGTGGTCGTGAAAAAAAAAGCGGACAAAAAGCCTTATTTATTTAATGTCGTCTTAATACACGATACTACGAAGTCTGTCTTCTGACGATCAAGCCATAAATAATATATTTATTTAGTACGACATTTCGTAATAACTGTCTGAGTTTAAGCCGTAAAATGTTTAAGCCGTAAAATGTAGGCGCTGCAGCAGGAATAAAACTTCTACACTAATTAATGTTTACTTTACCAAGTTATATCAAACAATTTAATCATTATTGTACTTAAAAAGCTTACTACAATAGCTAAATTTCTTTTTTCTCTTATCTGTTTAATGAATAATTTTGATGCGTTTCGGTCATTTTACACCGACGCTACTCAGTCCAACAGCCCAGTCTTTTTTATATATACTACTTTTTAAAATTGGAAAAAACTCGCCATAATGTTTTTGAAGAAGATTCTTCACGTCGGTTAGCTTAAGTTGGGAAACAGAAACACCAAGAGGCAGTTTTTCTGGTTCTAATTTGCTGAGACTTTTCCCTCTTCCTAATAGACTTTTAGGAACTCCGGTATCGCTGTTGTAAGACAATTCTCCTCTTACTAATATACTATTGCTTGACGTTTTTGATCGTTTGATTACGACTCTCTTCACTAAACTTATTAAGAAATGAAGTTTATCAGGTGTTTTAATTGTGTTCCTTACTGCGGTACGCCAATCGTGAACGGAAACATCACTAGCCAAATTGCGAATCGTGGCATGTTCTTGTATAATATCTTTATATTCGTCGGGGTTTACTATCATCTCATGAACACGGCATTTCTTTTCTATTACAGCAAACACCCGGTCGGGTGGCATATAAGAATGACCTGTGACGGGAAAAATTACTTCAACTTTTTTTAAATGTCGTGGAGCAGTACTGAACCATTTCATTAACATGCCTATTAATATGGTAGTTTTATTCTGCCCAGCGCACCCATCGGCCATAAGACGAATACTCGTTGCATTATCAATTGGTAATAATGATAAGGTATGGTATAGAGCACTGCAAATTTCATTGGAAGATTTTGCTGCCATATCCTCAGTCCATACGTACGCAAATATGTTCTCCTTGTCTAGTTTATTTTGTGATGAGCCGACAACGACTGAGAAATTATAAAGGTACATTTGCCTAGAATAATATGTCGATTGATCAGGTACTTTAGGCATCGGTTAGTTCTTTTGGCAGTCAAACGAAATTGTCAGCAGTCCTTCTTTTTCTTCTTTTAAATAATTAAAAAAGGCCTTTGCTCTTAAACTAAGAATTCTCTTCATCACTATAAGTTCTTGCTTCTTTGGTGCATTTTCTCCAATTTTATGTTCTCTGTCAACATCAGGCACGTAGAACATACGTCTTGACGAACGGATCCAAACCCAATGTTAAATGATGTGTTGAAACTTTCCTGAAATAAGGTTTTGTGACAGAATAACCTGGTAGTGCCTGGTCCATATACATAATGTAAAGTTTTTTTAAGGACAGATGTGGTGATAAATAGACACGTTTGCGGTCTTTGCCACGGCAATAATGTGTCTCCACAGGTTTAAATGCTTGTATAAACTTTTCTATTGCTTCTTTTCGCGCCGCAAAGGCAAACGTTTTTCTGTCTCCTCCACGTGTTTCTTTGGCCATTACACCAGTCCTGAAGTGTCTTTTCAGTACGCCTTGTACTCTTCCTTTTTTCAACCTCAATATGCCTAGAAAGCTTTTGAAACAAATTGAGACCAATTTCATGTTCACTGCTTTACACACATAATATTTCGTGGCATATTCTCTAGAATTTTTTGATGCCTTTGTAGGTCTTCTTCTTTGAATATTAGTAGTTTGGCAATATTTTAATATGTAATTATCCTGTTCTGTTTTAGACAAATTACTGAAAAAATTCCTATGAAACTTGAAAACGTCATTTGAACTTAATGTACTGCACTTGTATGCTTTTGTATTGTGTCCACAGGTAGGCTTTACAGGTAATCCTGGTGCAGAATATCTGAAATAAAAATATGCGCTTATAACATCACTGAATCCTACGCACGATCAATTTGCACTATCGGTCTAGCAGTTAGTAACTCGCAATAAATAAGAATAGAAATAAAGAATTGAAAGCATTGAAATACTTAATAAAAATATTATAAAATATTTTTTTTATTTTTAAAGAATATTTTTTCTGCAAGTTACTAACTGCTGGACCTCAGTAAAAAGATACATAATAATAAAATAAAGTAAAAAGTATTTTTAAAAAAGCTTTTATTTTAATGTTCTAAAAAGAAGAAAATAAAATTTCTGTTTCATTTTATCAGAGATAAGGTTTTCTTTTCAACATCAAACCCGTATTTTGTTTACACATTACTCAATTAAAATGATATAAAAGCTTGTTGCGGAATTTACTTGTTTGTATATAAAATTATGTACCTACTAACCTAATCAATCTACACAAGTAAATCATCACACTCCTAGATAGAGTCGAGATACGTCGTCAGACTAAGGTCCAAGGTGTCGTAAAGCGTATCACTAGGCTCACATTTAAGTGGGCTGGTGGAGTAGATCCCTGACCAAGTGGTGGCCTAAAGAAGGACGAACGAGCGTGAGTCGACCGGCAGCCAGATGGGTTAACGATATTACTAACATCACGGGGAAGACCTAGATTCGACTGGCACAGGACCGGAGAAGTTGGCACAATATGGAGAAGGCTTATACTCAGCAGTGGGTGGAAAGAAGCTGCTAATGATGATGATGATGATGATGACTTTGATTTAAATTTGGCGCTACCTTGAAGCAAACGGGTAGTATGTTATATATTTTTTCTAAGTTGTAACGGCATAACGGCTAAGGTCGAGCCACCGCTATCAGTAGCTATGATCGTCTATTCTACCTACCTCAAAAAAAAGATGTCCCGATTCAGCTGTAAAATTTGTAAGTTAAGAATGATAAGTCTGAATTTCTCGTTCGTTGAGAAGTTCGTTAGGCGTACAATAGTCGAGCGGAAGATTGGTTCAGGAATTTAAAGTTTCAAGTTATACAGCGAAATCATATATGTCCGCAAGCCGATATTTCCCATCAGTTAGCGGTGTAATGCGCCAGATCGATCGTTGTTGTATTTGTGTGATGGTACCATTTATTTTTTGTATATATGGGCGCTTGGAACTTCTTTTAGTGGTCGACCACGATTTGTAATATTTGTTTGGGATATCGTATAGATATTCGTCGTAGTTTTACGACGTGAGTACTCAATGATATTTCATATGCTCGCTAGAAGCGGCTTGTGGTGGTTCCAATTATAAATTAGTTTACGGCAATAACGATCCGAAAAGACCGGTTTACACAATTGCGATTTGATTTTCCGAAATGGGTTTGAACTAGCGGTTACCTCAAAAGGTCCGTAACGTTTTGAAACCTTCAACTCTGCGCAATTTGAGCTGGATGTTATCGAAACGTAGTCATTAGCGCTTTAGGAGATCTAACCCACACCATAGCGAAATGCATACTTCGGTAAATTCCGATCTATGAATTCCACTAGCCTCAGCACGTCCTCGACTGAGCCTAATCATATATATTGGACTCAGCCTACACATTAGACCTCCAGCGAAATTTACATTTAATTTAAAGATGCAACTTGAATCCAACCTGACCCAATGCAAAGCAAAACAACCTACCCGGTCCTAAACAATGAACTTTAGACTGTAATTTGATCTCTTCGCGCGTCCCCGACAACACTCAAATGTCAAAATATCAACAGGATAGGTTATCTGTATTGACACCGGTTTAATTTTGTTCTGAATTTGTTATTTCCATCCGCGGAACCTCATCGATCAAACAGTCTCCCTATGCCCTGCCAACCTAGGTTTAGCCGCAACTAAACTCCTGTCTAGCTTAGTCTAAAAACCTAGTGTTAAACCACGTCCATTATCGACACCACTCGAAAATGGTTGAGTTTGATTTGAATGTGCTGAGTTTATTTAACAAAAGGTTTACAGATACGCTTAATACATTGACACCTACTTGCAAATAAATGAATCGTTTATAAAGTAAAGTTACCAGTAGCTCTCACACTAGGTCAGACCTTTTTTATTATAAGGTGAAACTCTTATAAAAGGAGATAGTTTAGCACTCGTACATTAGGCTACCGTTAAATATGTGTACATGTGATCTTAAAATACTTAAATAATAAATAAATCTAAAATACATAAAACTATACAAATAAACCACCCCAGAACGCTCCCGGACCAAAGGTACCCATTACGCTGGCAGCGTTGCCGCGCTGCACAGCAAGTGAGACCCTTTGCACCAGGAAAGCTCCGGAGCGGTAGTCATGGCCTCGGTCCCTCAAGCGACGCCCAATGTCCCTGATGAAGGCCCTAAATATGCTTGTATGTTTAATGACTGTGTGTGTGGGAATTTCAAAACTCGCTACTCGAAAGGATTGAGGAGAGGATTATCCCGCGAATATCCTAAGAGCCAATCCAGGAACCCTATGGTGAAGGAAAAAGGAATTTAGGGTCGCTCCAAGCCCAGACTCAGACTCAGATCAGTTACCTACAAGTTCTTATCTAACGACCCAAGGATAGTTTTGGAATTTGGGGTAGGTTGATATAAAGGATAGGAACCGAGGTATATCTCGGCGCTTCAGACACACACGAAAATCCACTGAAACTCGCAATCACAATTCATTCAGTTCTGACGCGTAACACGGCAGACCAAAACTGTTTAGAACTGCTGAAAGACGACTGTCACAGTAGCTTAACGCCGAGACTGAATGCTCTCCCTTCCCCCGCAATCGTATTTATAGTCCCCACATGTCTGAAAAAAAAAATGGCGTCCTTTGCGAACACGCTCTGCCCAAGCGAAGCTTCTTATCACTAACTACACAGGGTCTAATTTCAACCATGCCATGCAGATCCGCCGTTCTACAAATTGTGTGTACGCATATTCACTATGATCAACCGTAGGTTATCACTCAAGTCATTCGGTATGGCCGATACACAAAATCTGTTGATCGCTGACCATAAAAGCTTGTTGCGATTAATTAAGCCTTCCCGACCGCTAGCGCGCTGGACAAAGACCACTAGAATGCTATTCATACTAGTCGTGTCAAACTCGCCATCTCATACCTCAAACGCAATTGTATATTTGCAATCAACATAATAGCTTTCTCCGTATCAGTTTCAGTTTTAAATAGTTTATTTTCATTGGATTTTACATAGAGAATCTAATATAAAACCTCTTAAAAATAGTCATTAAAATTAAAAATAGTTACCTGCCTAGGTGCATTCGAAATGTTGTCCTCAGTGTGAGGAATGCACAAGAAACACATTGCATACTCTTTTCAAAATTCAAGTACTTATGTCTAAACAATAATTGTTTGGTCAATTTACATGAAAAGAAGCTGTCAAATGGAGCTAATTTACTGCCAGACCAGTTTATCATTTAAATAATCCTCAACTTTATAGTATGCCTTTTTAATTAATACATTCTTAACAGTTTTCTTGAATTGTTTTTCTGATAAATTAATAACATTGGAGGGCAACTTATTGTAACACCTAACAGAAAGCCCCTTGAAGCTAGAGGAAACTTTGCTTAAACGAAAATGAGTATAAGATAATTTTAATTTGTTTCTAGTATTAACTGAGTGAAGATCACATTTTCTATTAAAGCTACTGATATTTTTGCGGACATACATAATATTTTCATAAATATATTGAGAGGGAAGAGTCAAAATATTAATATCCTTAAATTTATCTCTCAACGATGATCTAGCCTTCAAGTTATAAATGGCCCTAATGGCACGTTTCTGTAAGATAAAAATACGTTCAACATTGGCAGCGCCGCCCCAAAGGAGTACTCCATATGACATTACACTGTGAAAATAGGCATAATATACAAGCTTTGCTGTTTTTTCATCAGCTAGTTGCCGGATTCTTTTAACAGCAAAAGCCGCAGAACTTAATTTAGAGCCCAGTGTTTCAATATGTGGACCCCATTGCAGTTTACTATCCAGTGTTAAGCCAAGAAACACTGCCTTCTCGACAAAGCCCAGTGTCTCCTTGCCCAGGTTTAATGGTGCTTCTACTTGCCTTACATTTGGTAGAACAAATTTTATACAATTAGTTTTCTTAGTGTTAAGATTTAAATTATTTTTATTAAACCAATCTAGTAGCACCGATAGAGCAGAGTTCGCCTTGTCAAGAGATGTAGATTGTCTCTGTATATTAAATATTATAGAAGTATCATCAGCGAACAATACAATATCGGCAGATTTTTCCATAAGGTATGGCAAGTCATTAATATAAATAAGAAATAAAAATGGTCCTAATACTGATCCTTGAGGGACACCCATTTCCATTTCACATCCGTTTGAAGCAATACCATTAACATTGATTTTTTGGGTTCTGTTCGACAAATAAGAATGAATTAATTCATTTGACTTATCTCTTATTCCATAATGTTTAAGTTTATTGAGCAAGGTCTCATGATTTACGCAATCAAAGGCTTTAGAAAGATCACAGAATACTCCAAGATATCGTTCCATAATAACCTTTCATTATTTAGTTATTCATAATTTATTTCGCGCGCAGCCAAATCGGCTCTGATCCCTACACATCTCGCAGGAATGCGACAAAAAAACCTGACCTGTAACCTTCCTCGAACCATCCCACGCTCGGCTCATTGTTTTTTGCTAACTTACCCTGAGCTACGCAAAACCCCTAACGTTATATGAACCGATTCTCGTATTCAAAACAGCGCGGCGATGGGCTAGCCCTCTGTCACGTAAAATGAAGTATCAAATGTACTGACTCTCATGTACCATTACTAAGTAATTTGAATTTTAGGTTCATTTCTAAATCCAGAGACTGATTTATGCTTTATAAGTAATAAAGACTGATTTTACTAATATTATTACAAAGAACGAACCAAATGCTGAAACTTTTTTTGTTTGTTACTCCTAATTTTTAACGGGAATTCATAAATCCAGCATCGAATATACATTTTAGCATTAAATTTAATGAACCCGGATAAAATGTTAAATATATGTTCATGAATTATTATTGATGATAAGTATAATTTTCAATTTGATTCTATTTTTATTAAATTAGATGCTGAGTTATTAATTAATTAGGTTAAGTTAGACTGTTACGATGTTTGAATCAATTCTACCTAGTTTTAAAAACCTTTATCTATTAATAGTATCGTGAAAGATTGTCTGTCTCATCAATATAGTAGCAATTTTATTATAACTACCCCGACTGTACCTTGCTGCCGTGGAGGCAAACGGGACTATTTTTAAATAGAAATTAACTTCATGGAGGATTTGGGGAACTAATGTATGGGTAAGAGTTTGTATGAAAGTCAAAAACTTCTAGCGTGAAGATGTGGCACATTCGTTATTAATAGAGTGATTCTCACGGTATTGATAGTGTAGTTCAATTGTATGTAAAATTGCCCAGAGGAGAGAAAAACGTGAGGGGGAATATTTACGATAGCTATGTAACAAGGGTGGGGTACAAACAATAAATTAAAAGTTACAGAAGAATAAACCTCTGTATTCGCTTATGTCTTTGCCATTTTACATAACTCCACACGGGTGAAACCGCGGGCTATGGCTTATCACGAAGGCTATAGTTTCCATGTTAGAACAGCTACTCTGTCTGACCGGACAAAGGTTCTTTTCATTTACATTCTACTACATACCAAAACTCATTTCGTGGAAGATACTTGCGAGTAAATATATCAAAACGTACTTACTCTTACATGAATGCCATTCATCACAACGTTTCATTATGCAGCTCCCCATGTAGCACTTTTGTCATAATTTAAGTGTAATATCCGCAGAAAGATTGAAGGCGTGCCGAACACTCGGTGAGAAGAGAGGAGGGTTGACGTGTGGGTAATGAAGGTGTTAGCGTAGGATTTGTTGAGCGGCAACGATCTCCCCAGCCCTCGCATAGTGACTGGGCTGAGTGGCCTTCTGAGAATAGGCTAACGTCCCATATGACGTGTGATGGTAAATTTACTAACGGATATTAAAAATACAATTACCTACTATTTTGATGACGTTGAGGAAAATATGTAGACAATATGTTATTTTTCTATTTTTATAATTACTGTTTTTTGGTGTTCTTGGCAGCGAATGCTGTTGTGATTATTGATATATAATTGTAAGTATTATATATGGTTTTACTTCGCCATTGCCGACAGAGTTAAACCTTTAAATGAATGGTAAGTATATTGTATATTGACGACCTCTGCGGCGCAGCGGTTGTGGCTCTGCCCACCATGCGTGAGGTCCCGGGTTCGATCAAAGTCTGGGGGTAAAAAAAAACCCCAGGTCTTAGATATTTCTGGTTCCCACAACATAGGGTATCCTAGTGTGGGGCCAGAACCAATGTATTTGCCTGTGTGTTTTTGGCAGTCAGCCCGAAATCCGATCCCAAGACGTTGGTCGTAGGGCTTAGCACACTCACACACCCCACATGCATGCTTTGTTTTTTTTTTACGTTGTCATGTTTTTATAATTATTATTGAATGCACAGGGCATTCTTAGTTGGCATTTTAGTTGTACTTAATTAATTATGTTTAGATTGTGGCATACATATGTAGAAACAATAAATAAATAAATTAAATTAAATGAAAACGCGGAGTAAGCAATTCAGTATTTCATAATCTATATCAAAGCCGTTTCATAGAGTAAATCATTTCATGAAATGGTGACACAAGTCTACACAACAAAAAATTGTGTTCCCAATCTTATAATATGATTTGATGCATGACTTGAAACTAAGTGCCACCAGCACGAATGCCAGTCAACTCTATTCGCTGAATAACTTTGTCAACTTGAGATGTTTGCACGTTATTACTGAGTGCGTCAGCACGATATATACATACAGCACAGTCCTCTTCCTCCCATTTGAAAACCTGATGACAATTAATAATCACATATAATACAAATGTAGCTTATTAATGCCCCCTTCGAGGGGCATAGGCCTTTACCCAGATACGAGTAAGATTAAGCCATACTACACCACGCTGGCTTAGTGCGGGTTGGTGGAGGGGTTTTACGAGCACTAACACTTAGCGACAGTAGCCGGGACCAACAGCTTAACGTGTCATCCGAAACACTGAACGTCCGATAATGTACTTAAGATAAATTAATTATCTCATTGGTACATGATTAGGATTCGAACTTGCATCTCCTGTGTGAGAAGCAAGCGTGAAAACTATTAGACCACGGAGCTCCTACTTAACAATCATACCTATACTTTATAATGATAACTTTGGACTTAGTCCTTAAAGTATAACCATAGCTAGGTTGCTGCGCTGAGTCGCATTATCAGGATTTTCTCAATTATCAATCACAATAGAATTTGAATCAACTGGCTTCTCAACTGATGCAGCTCATCGCCATTCACACGACTGCCACTCTCGGCTTCCCTTTATAAAACTTATAAGATTCATATTCATCAAAATCAATCATAGTCGTCTAAGTTTGAGAGGAAAAATTGCCTGACTATATAAATATTTGGTCTGTGGGACGTTTGCATGTGATGCCAATTTCTAATTAAGGTACTAAGAACAATCGAACTCCTAACTCTATTGAAGTAGTACCTAATGTCTATATTGGTTTACTGTTGACAAAATGACTAGCCAACACAATATCACCTTCGTTTAATTATGTCTTTCAAGTCGAGCATGCACTATTATACTCTTTCCTATTTAAAGGTGAAATTGTGTCCAGTCGAGAACGAAGGTTCCTCCCAAGAAACAATTCTGCCGGCGGGACACCTGTAGTGCAATTTTTTGTAGTGCGGTATTCCAAAATACACGACAACAGCAAATTTTAATCATTATTTAGCAAGTCCTCACGTAATTTTCGGCTTTTCCCTTACTTTCCGGATGGTAAATTGGTGAAGAAACATGTTCAATTGAACTTATTTCGCAAAATTCTTGAAATTCCATTGAATATATTTTCTAGTCATTGTCGGAAACCAATGTAGAATAGATATATCAACGTAGTTAGCAGTGCCGCTGTATTCGTTCCGCCACATATATGGTTACATTCCATTAAATTATGACAATCAAAAATTCCCTTTGCCTTATCGACATATAGTTCATACGTATTCGGCGCCACGGATTAGGCGGCATTAGCCAAGGAGCGCGACGGTGCGCGGGGTGGGGCGGCGCGCTGTGACGTTCATGCTACACAATCACTTATCATCATTCACTCGATCTCCTTATCAATGCCAGGCCAGCATACTTTACTGCTCGAAACATGTATATTTTTTCATTAAAAATATAAAAGTCATTTTGAGAATTAACGGTTAATCCGACAAAAAAAGTTTTAATAACCTTCTCTTTGCAGAATCTTTGTATACAGTTTTTATTTTACCCTTTATTCGTTATCCTAAGGTAACATAAATAGAAAAACGTTTTGTTTTTTTCTGGATACGCTCAAACTAAACATTTTTAAGAGTCACCAAGCATGTCACCATCGACAATATGTTTTATGACAGAGATTGAAACTACTTCCATACTTGTATCATTAAAACGCTGGGTAACATCATAATCGTCAAATGCCCAACTTTCAAGCACTATTTTCAGGAGACACTGTGTCGGTTAATATCAAAAGTGGTTAAATCCAAAATCGATAAAAACATTTCTTTTATGGCAACATTTTAAGACGTTAGTACAGCACAGGATGCATATTTCAAAAATGGCAAAATCCATCGTATTACTATACGAATTGCTGTCAGAAGTTCGAGTATATTTCAAACTCGGCAACATCCACTCAGACATTTTTATCAAAAGTGGCAAGATCCATTACAGCAGCGAGTTGCTTCTCTTGTTTTTATTGAATTTTGTGATAAATTCGTCGTTTTGAAATGAGTTCTATACTAAAAACTACTCCTGATAAAGCAAGGAAACGTAATGCCTATACAGCATCTAAAAGGAAGGCGAAATTGAAGGAAAATCTGTAAGTTAACCAATACACATTGTCTATATTGTTGTAAAGACGCGTGTTTGCACTAGGGATGTCACAAATTGTTTATATTGTGCGATAAAATTAAATAGTTTTGTAACTACTTACATGTAGGAATTAGCATTATGTGCAGTTTTTATTCATCAGTTTTTATTTTTAAAAGCTTTTATTTAACTTGCTCTGTATGTGGGTGTGTGGGTGGGTATGTATGTATCCGTCAAAAATGTCGGCTTGAATTTGACCCACTTCCCGTTATCCGATTGAGCTGAAATTTTGCATACGTATGTAAGTTGGATGACAATGCAATATTTTTCTGACTTGGAGCTGATCTGATGATGGAGACGGAAGACGGCCATGGGAATTCTGTCATAAAACATCGCAAGTCCGTCGAATTTGGGCTCGTTCAATTCGACTTGACGAATACTTTGGTCCTAGAATATTTTTTATGACCTAGAGCTGATCTGATGCTGGAGCCAGAAGGTGGCCAGGGGAACTCTGTAATAAAATGACGCAAAGCCATCGTGTTTAGGCTCATTAAATAAGTATTGATGAGTAGTTTGTGACGGTATGATGATAATCAGGGTCTGATGATGGAGACTTAGGATGACCATAGGACCATAGGATCTGAGGTTCCAGTAGCCGTAAACCGTGTTTGGGCCGTGTTTGGGCTCATTCAATAGTTCTTGATGAGTAGTTTGTGACGGTATGATGATGATCAGGCTCTGATGAAGGAGATGGAGGATAGCCATAGCCATAGACTCTGTAAATAATCTACGAAACCCTATCGACCTGTTTTAAGTCTTGATATTGATCTTCATGTGATGATGACGAACTATTTGTAGAAACTAAAAAATAAAAAATAAAATAAAGTAAAAAATATTTAAAAAAAAGCTTTTATTTAAATGCTCTAAAAAGAAGAAAATAAAATTTCTGTTTCATTTTATCAGAGAGAAGGTTTTCTTTTCAACATCAAACCCGTATTTAGTTAACACATTACTCAATTAAAATGATATAAAAGCTTGTTGCGTGATTTACTTGTGTAGATTGATTAGGTTAGTAGGTACATAATTATATATACAAACAAGTAAATTCCGCAACAAGCTTTTATATCATTTTAATTGAGTAATGTGTAAACAAAATACGGGTTTGATGTTGAAAAGAAAACCTTATCTCTGATAAAATGAAACAGAAATTTTATTTTCTTCTTTTTAGAACATTAAAATAAAAGCTTTTTTAAAAATACTTTTTACTTTATTTTATTATTATGTATCTTTTCACTGAGGTCCAGCAGTTAGTAACTTGCAGAAAAAATATTCTTTAAAAATAAAAAAAATATTTTATAATATTTTTATTAAGTATTTCAATGCTTTCAATTCTTTATTTCTATTCTTATTTATTGCGAGTTACTAACTGCTAGACCGATAGTGCAAATTGATCGTGCGTAGGATTCAGTGATGTTATAAGCGCATATTTTTATTTCAGATATTCTGCACCAGGATTACCTGTAAAGCCTACCTGTGGACACAATAAAAAAGCATACAAGTGCAGTACATTAAGTTCAAATGACGTTTTCAAGTTTCAAAGGAATTTTTTCAGTAATTTTTCTAAAACAGAACAGGATAATTACATATTAAAATATTGCCAAACTACTAATATTCAAAGAAGAAGACCTACAAAGGCATCAAAAAATTCTAGAGAATATGCCACGAAATATTATGTGTGTAAAGCAGTGAACATGAAATTGGTCCCAATTTGTTTCAAAAGCTTTCTAGGCATATTGAGGTTGAAAAAAGGAAGAGTACAAGGCGTACTGAAAAGACACTTCAGGACTGGTGTAATGGCCAAAGAAACACGAGGAGGAGACAGAAAAACGTTTGCCTTTGCGGCGCGAAAAGAAGCAATAGAAAAGTTTATACAAGCATTTAAACCTGTGGAGACACATTATTGCCGTGGCAAAGACCGCAAACGTGTCTATTTATCACCACATCTGTCCTTAAAAAAACTTTACATTATGTATATGGACCAGGCACTACCAGGTTATTCTGTCACAAAACCTTATTTCAGGAAAGTGTTCAACACATCATTTAACATTGGGTTTGGATCCGTTCGTCAAGACGTATGTTCTACGTGCCTGATGTTGACAGAGAACATAAAATTGGAGAAAATGCACCAAAGAAGCAAGAACTTATAGTGATGAAGAGAATTCTTAGTTTAAGAGCAAAGGCCTTTTTTAATTATTTAAAAGAAGAAAAAGAAGGACTGCTGACAATTTCGTTTGACTGCCAAAAGAACTAACCGATGCCTAAAGTACCTGATCAATCAACATATTATTCTAGGCAATTGTACCTTTATAATTTCTCAGTCGTTGTCGGCTCATCACAAAATAAACTAGACAAGGAGAACATATTTGCGTACGTATGGACTGAGGATATGGCAGCAAAATCTTCCAATGAAATTTGCAGTGCTCTATACCATACCTTATCATTATTACCAATTGACAATGCAACGAGTATTCATCTTATGGCTGATGGGTGCGCTGGGCAGAATAAAAATACCATATTAATAGGCATGTTAATGAAATGGTTCAGTACTGCTCCACGACATTTAAAAAAAGTTGAAGTAATTTTTCCCGTCACAGGTCATTCTTATATGCCACCCGACCGGGTGTTTGCTGTAATAGAAAAGAAATGCCGTGTTCATGAGATGATAGTAAACCCCGACGAATATAAAGATATTATACAAGAACATGCCACGATTCGCAATTTGTTCTTCATGTAATTATAATTGAACTTCACGGTAAGTTCGTTTAATTATTTAATTATCTTTTACTCATAAGTAACTGAATAAAATATGTTTATCATCATTTAGCGTAGATAACATACTCACGTAAAACCACTTCAGACTTCTTACTAACTGGCCACCTGATAAAGTATTGACAAATGTGTCAATGTCCTTTGGCACTTACAGGCTTAATGACTTTTAGTGTTTTTATTGTCTAAACTAGCCTTGGTTTGCGAAAATTTTATGAAAATATGAGTGAAAGTGAACTACAATTTGTGAGTACACGGAGAGGAGGGGTGTCTTTACTATTAAACGGTTGGTCATACGATAGAAAAAAATAAATACGAATGAAAATACGTACTGGCTCTGCACTAACAACAGCAGTGGAGGTTGCTCAGGCAGTATAACTTTATCTACGAGAAATACGATTGTTAAAATTAAAGAACATATATGCAAACAAGACTTTGGAAGAAATAGAGTTTTAAAAGAACTTGACGAACTAAAGGAAAAGACCAGCACTAATTTCGAATCCATACAAAAGCAGTATGATGATATGGTGTGGAAGCTAGAAAACGAAGGGCTAGATTTGACTGATAAGATTCCCGAATTCCAAAGTGTCAAAACGGGCCTTTACAATGAAAGAAATAGAGTTCTAGGCATAAAAAAACTTCGGTTTACATCCAGTGAAGAAGTCGTTATACCTAAGAAATTCAAAAAATTCTTACTTGCTGACTACAATAATGAAAATGACGGCAAGAGGATTATTTTGTTTTGCAATCAAAATGTGAGGGAATTAATTCCTACTTTTACGCACATTTTGTCTGATGGTACGTTTAAAGCAAGCCCTAGCACATTTAAACAGTTATACACGATTCATGGTTGCAATGAAATGAGCTCGGCTGTTCATCCATTAATTTATTGCTTACTACCAGACGAAACGACTGAAACATATGAGATATTATTTATACTGATCAAGTCAATTTTTATAGATTGGGAACCAGAAAAAATTACTGTAGACTATGAAATAGCTTAATGAGGGCAATCAGGAAAATTTATCCCAGTATTTTAGTCAAAGGATGCTATTATCACTACAATCGATGCCTGTATCATAAAGCGAAACAATTAAAAATAACGTCGAAAGTGAAGAGAAGACACGTGGCCCGATGTGCTGGTTTAGCTCGATTACCGAAAGATTTTACGCATAGTGGTCATATGTATATAATGAGCATGAGTCCATTAGGAGACGAGGTTACAAAGTTTAACAAATACTTTGATAAGCAATGGATGAAAGAAATGCCCTTTTCAAAAGTATGTAACTGTAGTGAAGAAATGATTAGGACCACAAATAATGTAGAAGGTAGATTAAACCGATATCTGGGCCGAAGTAAGGCCACTGTAGCTGCCTTGTAAATGTTTTGTCTAAAGAGACCAAATTAATAAATATTTTCAGAAAACATACCAAAAAGTCAGTGACTTATGTTGAAATAGACGAAGAAATAAATCGTTCTATAAAATTATTGAAACAGAAAAAAAATTCTGTGGGCCACTGTTTAGAAATTATTTCTCCGTATTATCATTAAATTTTCTAAAGGTTTACGGTACCGCCATGCAAAAATATCTAATAGCACGTAATGCTAAGGCCATAAGGTGATAATGTTGCCGGCGACTGTACCTACTAATAACATTAATAGAAAAAGTTTATAATAAATTAATTGATTTTGGTTTTGTTGTAAATGGAGTATACTATGTTTCGTTTTGTTTATTTACTTGTTAACTTATATCTGGAAATTATAACGCGGCATAAAGTTATTGTTTCTTTTATTTATTCAATACACAGATAGGATAGAACATGACATTCATAAAATTATTCAGTGATACGAAAACGACAATACGAAAACTCGTATCCGTCCGTTTGCCACTTTTTGGTCAAACATTGCGTTCACTGGCTCACTTTAATACATAATAATTAAAGGAGTTGCTGAGCAGTATGGTGAAAAGAAAACTATTTTTACTCTGTAACTGGTTACGAACCAATTGACTTTGACGTTGACTGATTACGTATGAAGAAAAAATGATCACTGTTCGAAACAGGTTTCGTACAAAGATCATTTTTTCTTCCTTCGATACCAGTTACGAAAGGTCGGTTACGTACACGGCCGAAGGGTGTTTAGGTATATACGTAAGCTGACCAGCAAAATTACAATGACCGTCTTAAAACAAGTCTTGGTATTATGTTATTCACAGAGCACCGAATCATCACTTTCGCGTGGGATGTTTCAGTGCTATAAGAGGTAATTAAACCACATTAAGTCGAATTGGAATGGAAATGGTTGTCATGGGGATGTTAATTTTTGAACCTATACTGAATCCCTAAAACGTTGTGGTAACTCGCCTTTAGCGGAGAACATCCGGACAGCCGGAAATCAATACGATAGGACAGACATACTCGTACGAAAGCATTTTGCCCAAGCTCATAAGGGGACACTTTGCTCGCGCTGCGCGCTAGCTCGGCCTGTTAATACAACAACTGTATTAAAAAGCCAAATGCAATATATATTAACAACCGGTCCAGTATTTACCGAAAAATTAGCGATTTACGAGAAATCACTTTGGCGCCGACTATTATGTAGGTACTTACTTGGCACAGGAAACGATTGCGACCTCGTTTGAATTTCAGAAAAACACCATGGTTAACAGCTTAGGGTCCCTGTTAATACCAGAAATGTTCGACTGTCGGACGAGGCCTAACGTTTCCCACCGAGAAGCCCTGCCTCACCCCTCATCATTAAAAAAAACACAGCGAAACAAAAGTTTCAGAAGATTAGTAGGGATACCCAAGGACACAAGATCGGAGAAATTATAAAGTATAGACCGGACGCCGCTAGAGGTGACTAAGTAACGAACCGATTTTTTACAATCATATTCAACCGAAAAAATCACTGTTGAAATTTGCAAGTATATGTCTACTTGCCGCTTTTATAAATAAATCTGCAATACTCTCGCATTCCACCGGAAAATCGTAATAATAGTTCTCATTGGCAAGCAATATAACAATATCAGATCAGAACAAAACTAAATAGTACTACCAACCTAAAAGGGCCCATTTTACATACTCATGCACGACATTCTACATAGACAATGGCATCGCCATCTCATCTGAAGTATGTCAACCAAAGACTTGGCATTTCAAGGTGCTTCTGAAAAGAAGCTTACAGCTCGGGCATCCTTTTCTTAAAGTGAGTCCTGGTATTTAGTTACAATTAACTTCTAAAATATAAATTATAAACATGAACCGTCTTAATTCAAAAAACTTAAACCACTGTTTATACATGCTACGTTACGTTGCCACAAAACTGAGTATTTTTTAGTGAGTGTCTTGTCTGTCAGAAAAAAAATGTAATGAGGCGAAATTATTGATCAGCTGTCAGCTGTGTTAGTTTTATTTTAGAAAAAAGTGCCCAAGTGCGAGTCGCACTCACCCCTGAAGGGTTCCGTTGTAGCAAGTAATTATGTGACTGGATGTTTGTGTTGTAACTTTGTTTTTCATAGTGTTTGTATGAATGAATGAATTTATATCTTAAAAGCACTGGCATGGCTAGAAAAATTGTTTATACGAGGCCAACACCAAGCCAGTAACTAGCAGCCAACACTGGCCTCATGTATATCCAGCTTATCATCTCAAGTTGTGAAATAATTATCGATTCATTATTTTTCTATGAGGCCATTTATTACAGCACAGTCAAAAAGAATTACAAGCGATATTTATTTTACATCATAGGATGTAATAAATGTTTGATTATATACCATAGTGAACAGCCGGGTATATGCATAAAAGCCCCGCTTAATCCCCTGGAACCAAATGAAATTAGAAGAGCATTAACACAACATTTTGATATCAACATTTTTAATTTGTTTAAAATAAAAGTTTCATTCAATATTATTTCACAATATCTTTAGTTCCATGATTGTTTCTCTTTTCCATTAATATATCCATCTGCAGTTTACGCCCCAATTCATTTTCATCTTCCATCACATTTTTAGGTTTTTATTTCCATATTTGATTGAAATATAATTATAATAATAATAGTAAGTAGGTATGTATGGCGGCTTTGCTGAAAAGACACGATTTTAATTAATGTATACCAAAATACTAAATGGCATAAACCAGACACGGATATGCCTGAATTCTGCCCGTGCTAAAATTGACCGGATAGTATACGATACGAGCATCCGAGTTCGTGTGTGTGCGTAGGTACTGGACAATCTAATTTGTGGCTACATAAAATAAAAAATTACCAGTTTTATTGTAGTCGAAATGTGGCTAGAAGTGGCTAGATATCATAGTATTCTTTTTCTATTACTATTGATAATATAATATTATTATCATAAATAATGTTATCATTTCGGTATATTATGAAAGGAGTGTACTGACTTTGTACGAAACAAAATGGGCTCAAAGTAATAACATACATTTTCTACGAATGTACAAATCTGAAATACGTAAAAAAATTAAACATTTATTGGGGAAACCCTGATCATTGATTATAATTGCGGAGCGTAGGGCGGACCGGAGCGGTGTTGCCTAGTCAGTAAGAGGCGATAACCATAGATTTCTTTAAAATTACTTACTCGATTGACTTCGAACAGTAAAATGCAGTAAAAGTAATCTAAAAAAATGCAAAAGTAGCTAGATTCGTTATGGTGGCTAATATTCATTATTTTTTGGATGATATCGTCAAAAAAATCTAGATTTAGCTACAAAGAGGTTAAAACGGCAACACTGGTGCCCGAGTCCTAGGTGCGTCCGACGGGTAAATCCGAGTGTGTATGCTTAATAAAACTGCTTAATTTATTTTGGTCAAACCAATTTTCGTTGAAAGTGTGTATTTAGATACACAACACATATTTTTTATAGATTTTCACTCTCCTACTTCAAAAGTTAGAGGGAGGGGGGACAATTTTTTCCACTTTGGAACGGTCTGTCCTTTTAACGATTTACTTTGTAGTAAAATGGTTTCAGTAACCTCAACGTCATGTTCAAAGACCTATCTATGAACACCCCACACTAGGTTTGATGAAAAAAAAACTTTTTTGGTTTCAGTTACATGTATTCCACGTAAGGGAACCCTCTTTTATTATTTCAATTTTTGATTTTTTGTACAAAAATCGTAGAGCGGTTCACAGAATACATCTACATACCAAGTTTCAAATGTGTAGTCCTAATAGTATCTGCATAAAGTTGATGTGACATACGGACGGACGGACGGACGGACAGACAGACTTGACGAAACTATAAGGGTTCCTTGTTTCTCTACGGAACCCTAAAACGGGCATTTGCTCTATCGTCTTCCAAGTTTCGTCGTGAGGAAACCTTCATATATCCATCATAGGACATCGTGAGCAAACCACCAGTTGCAGCAATAGGCTAGGCGACTGTAATGCAAAATAGACTTTTGATTATCTAAAAGTGGATGGCCACTTTTAGATAATGGACAAAAGTTGTGGAACTTAGCCTCTGCTACCCCGTATCGGAAAAAAATCTTCCAATAATTAAATTTGTGGTAGACTACTTACTGGGAGACTGGGAGAGAGTGTATATACTATGGGGTGCAATTTGTGCAAGTGCAACCGGAGTGCCCATCCAATGTCAACCAGCTCTAGCTGGTGAGGAGGTAGGATGGCTGAAATATACTAGTTTGTGAAGGAGATAAGCCGGCTTACACTATGGGATGTCATAAAATATGTAATTAATCCAGGCCGGTACGGTGAACCAACTCTAGCTGGTGCAGGAGATGGCTGATAATATGAAATAGGCGAGTCTGTGCAGCAGATAGCTTATCTATGCTTACAATATAGGCTTTAATGTGATAAGTTTTAAAATAAGCAGTAAGGTAAGCAGATACATGAAGTTAGTGGCGCTGGCGCCAGTAACAATAGCAACCAGCGCTGGCCTCGTGTAAACCTAGCTAGACGTAAGCTCTATCCACGACTGCACTGGCTTGGCTTGAAAAACTATTTATATGAGGCCAACACCAAGCCAGTAACTAGCAGCCAACACTGGCCTCATGTATACCCAGCTTATCATCTCAACTTGTGAAATAATTATCGATTCCATCTTTTTCTATGAGGCCATTTATTACAGCACAGTCAAAAATAATTACAAGCAATATTTATTTTACATCATAGGATGTAATAAATATTAGATTAAATACCATATTGAACAGCCGGGTATATGCAAAAAAGCCCCGTTTAATCCCCTGGAACGAAATGAAATTAGAAGAGCAATAACACAAAAAAAAAAAATTACTTACTCGATTGACTTCCAACAGTAAAATGCAGTAAAAGTAATCTAAAAAAATGCAAAAGTAGCTAGATTCGTTATGGTGGCTAATATTCATTATTGAGAAGTCATACATTAAAAATAAAACGTTTGATAAAGACGAAAAATTGGCCGTTAGGGAAAGGTTCGATCATTTGTACTATCAAGTTCAAGTAGCAGCTGACTTGATGAAAGACGCTGAACGGCGTAGCTCTGTTACAGGACAGACACGGTCTTCTTCCCACACATGTCCTAACAAAATTAAACTACCGGCTCTTACTCTGCCACAATTTGATGGCCGCATTACCGAGTGGAACTCAATTTATGATATTTACAGGTCATTGATCGATGACAATAGTGCCTTGTCGTGCGTTGAGAAGTTTAGGTATTTAGCGCTGTCCTTGTTAACGTATACGTCGATATGACGACGTGTCCATAAAAAAAGTTTTCACAAATGGATTTCTCTATTTTTTCGTGATAAATATGATTTATCATTAATAAGTTAAATTAGCTTTTGTAGAACATTATAAACAACAATGCAGTTTGAGTTTTAATACCATTACTCCATATATTTATATCTTATTTCAGTTTTGCGATGCATTTGTAAATTGTCGTATTTTATCTCTATTAATCAAGACATTCTATCGAAATTTTATAAGGGGGCAGGCATAATTGTATTATTATGTACAAATGATCAACAAATATTAATTGTAAGTTTCTGCTAAGATAATATACGTCACTACTTTCAAAATATAGGTTAGAATTTTGTAATTATTTTGGCATTTTCACCTACAATTTTCAGATGCCTCCAAAAAAGGATCTGCACGCCAGTGACCTCGACAATCTCGAAAATAAATGAAAAATTAATGATTTGCCTTGGTTTATGTAATAATTACCTAAAATTACAGATATACTCTAAATTGAACAGAAAGCTCACTGGTCAAATGGTTGACCTATACACTAAGTATTAAATGCCCACTGGTGTGGCTGACCAACCAAGCGTGGTTGACCACACATTTTGGTTCCAGATGGTCACCGGTCATAGGTTTGACCACCTGTTTTTTAGCTTTTCCGGACTGTGACATATATTTTGAGAAATCACTTTATTTGTTTATCCCAACAGAGCAACATAACCAAAAATCAAAGTGATTGGACAAAAAATAAATTGCCCATAAAGGGATAAAGGAACGCTGTGGCTTGAAAAAATGTTTAGTGTCACGGATAGATAAAGGTCAGCTTAGATGGTTTGATCATTTTGAAAGGATGAACGAAAGGAGATTGACGAAATATATCTAATCAGGGGATGTAAATGGAGTCGTCGGACCCGGACGCCCAAGAAGTTTCAATAAATTGGCGATTTATTAGTGAAGGAGCTAATTAGTAGTACCCGGGGGTGCTTTTATGAAGAGAATTATGAAATGGCCCAATGTAGAGACGAGGCAAAAAATAAGTTTTCTAAACATATTTAAATATTTCCAGCAAATAAATAAATTTTAATTTTAATTTGACTTAGTCAAATCCACTATTCACCGAACATAAGTACAATACAATTTTTTATGCAACTGAAATTGTGTTAAAAATAAGTGTTCTTTTATTTATCTACACTGCCCTGTTACAGTTGCGCACTGTTAAAATTCATTAAATATTAATTAAGTACTTATAAAGAAACTTTCAATCCAACATTAATTGTTTAAACATTTACCAACTGTTATTTTTTCCAGTCAGGGTCATATCATTAATATAATCTTCGATTTTTTGTCTCTTTTACATTAAGTGACACTGGTTAGAAAATAAAACTAAACTATTTGGTCAAACACTTTTTCGGGCAGAACCTTGAAAATAATCACAACCGGACGGTACTTAGTCGCAATTTCGTCACGATTAGCGCCAGCAGTATAAATCGAAACGCACCCTAATTTTTGGTCTGTGAACGAAACTATTGTTTGTGATAAGTTGTCACACTTGAGCTGTCACTTGACATTAGATGAAAATTAGATTTTCGGAGGTTATTTACGTTTTGGATTGCTCTATCAAAATCGTGTAATTTACTGTCCAGCAGCAATCAATCCACATGACCCGCGAGTGTATTCGTAATGTCTATTGTTTGTCCTCACTCGAACAAATCGATGAATTTGGGGCTGTTGTATTGAAATCTGTATATATTATGGCGATAAATTCCCAAAAACGCATGTTTTGTTAGTCCGGGGAGACTCCGCGAAGTCGCGAATGTATTCGTCGTGATATTTTAGCCAGTTTAATAATTGTCGCATGTGTTCAAGGCCTCATGGAGGGCCGCCGCGTTAGTCGATCAGACTTTAATTGAGATTGTGTTCGACTGGAGAATGTCCACGTCTTGTTAGCATTTAAGAAAAGAATATTGCGTGATCTTGCTTGCACCTTCCCTAAAGAAAGCTGTTGGAGTACGGAATCTTCAACGAGATCCACATGTGGGTGCAGCTCTAGGGAAGCTGTCTGTGAAGCCTCATCAGCATGGTCGCCAGTAATGTATTGTGTTAGTTCGTAAGTTTTAGCTCGGTGAATCACCGATGTCTGAATTCCCGTCCAGGCTGAACCTTGTTTCATGCTAGCTCATGGGCCCCTAGTCTGAGTTCGGCCCTGGCGGGAACCAGAACAATCTCAAAATATATTTTCATCAATATAGGTATTTATAAAATGGCATCAAACAACAAATATTCTTACAGGATCAAAGATACATACAAAAATTGACCTGCAGCCTTATAATGTATCTCTGACAACTAGGAAGTTTAATTGCAATACAATTAAAATTATAAATAAAAGACAACTTATTTTAAATAACAGGTTCTAATTGGTTGAAATTCCTTGATGTCAAAGTGACATAACAAAGCTACCATATGTAGTAGTTACAAATTCGCTTGAGATAAAATCGCAATCGCCGATGTATTTTTGATCATAATACCAAAACTACGTTTTGTTATTATTGAAAAAAATGTTGCGATTCCCGTAGACATTCTAACTGTTCAGTTAGTTAGACATGGAGTTGCTACCGTAGCCCGGTACGTCCTACGACACAGTCCTTGCGAAGTTTTAGAGGACCTCCTGCAACAATCTGCCAAAGAATCGGAAACTTTTTCTTTATTTGCCGAAGTCCATCTCTTTACCTAACTACTTTCGGAGCTTATCTTGTAGAGGATCAGCTACGATCTCGTGCAGGCACTACTTAGAATAAACTTACAGAAGTAGTCAGGAACGGCACCAAATTTTGTAGAAAGAAAAAAAAAGTCAAAGTGAGTCAGATATTTAAAATATTATCATTAGTCTGGTTGTTTTCTTATTATTATTTTGCTGTCAGTTATATCTGGTATGACACTCTTCTTTTACCCTCCTCGATAACTTTATTTTTCGCTCCCACTTGTTAGAAACGATATTTGCTGATCACAATCAACTTACAGATCGAGAACACTTAATAAATTTTTCACCACTCGTAAACGTGGACAGGCAACCCGGTTGTGGACAGAAGTGTTTTAAGGACAATAACCCCTACAGTCAATAGTGGCACATTTACGTTAAAGCGGTTACCTATGTACTGAAATTCCAACGTCTTTTACGAAGTAAACTATAGTAAGTCAAAAAAGTATTAAAAAAACTAAAACAAAGTTGCCTTGACTTGACAAACTTTCACGTTAACCCGGTAAAATACCTTACCTACCAGCTACAACCTGCTTACCTCAGCGATTATTTTCGTAAATGCTTTTGCTTGCTGATATTCCGTTTAATACCTACTTGGTTATACAATAGTATTAGGCATCAATCAAACTAGCCTATTCAAAAGGAATTTTACCGATGTCGCATATTGGACGCGATTTTTAAAAAAAAAGTCTTTATTTGCCAGTTGCAGATAATATACAAAGTGCACATCAGAACAGAACAGAATATACCACTAGTTGATTAAGGTAGATTACTTGTGGTCTCCACACTAGGTCTAACCTGTATCGTGGAGACCGTACATAGATTTCTAGAGCTATCAGATTAGCTATCGGGTAATTGTGATCAGGTGCGGTGACAAATTAAAAGACTAAAATAAAACTAAAATAAAACTAAAAAAGTGGTAAACTTAAAATAGAGAATAGTGAAGTATGCGGTATGTGTAAATAAAAAGTGGTTGTGTGGATATATAATTATATGTATATACATGTACTACATAATTAAATATATACAATAAGTTTAACGTTTGGTTTCCTGAAGTAGGTGTGTACATATATTCGTGTTACAAATGTATGCTAATAGAAGGCGAATTTATGCTGACCGATTGCTATGAGCAGATTACTAAAAAATCTTCCGTGGCATCGTAATTGAGCGTTAATAGCCATTTGGTTATAATGGCTATTAACGCTCAATTATATAATAAATGCTTCGTGGACAGAACAATGTTTTATATCTGTGTACTTGCAGGCAATGTTATATATGAATGGGAAGGAGAAGGAGCTGAACCGTTGGGCAAATGTCGTGCGCAATGTAGGGGTTTGTAGCCTGTAAACTCTTTTGGTCAACAGATAATCATACTCGGAGGAATTGAGGATTGTTTTGTGCTGTCTCAATGAGACTCTCTGTATGTACAGTTGGCGAACTGACAACACTCTGCATTCCTGCAGGAGAGCATGTTTCGGGTATTGGAAGGGCTTCCTCAACATCACCTTGAGGATGGAGCACTGAGCCCGTTCTAGAGTGATCAGAAATGACTTCGCCGCCCCGCCCCAGGCCGTGATGCTGTAAAGAAGTAAGGATTGACACAGGGATGTGTAAACCAGCATAAGAGTATCTTTATCTGCACCTTGGCGTAATAGTTTCATTACTGGAATTACCTTTCTGACTCGGACTGCCATGGAATTAATGTGGTACCTAAATGTATGTTTTTCATCCAGTGTTAGCCCAAGGTATTTTATTTTGTCAGATCTGGCAATGGCAGGACATTCACACTGGGGATCACTATGGTCACAAGAGTGGATGTGCAGTTGTTGTAAGTCTGGTGGAGGTTGAGACGCAGCAGTTTTGTGAAAACAAACGAATTTTGCTTGACGACGTTCAGGGTAAGAAGGTTGTCGTTGAGCCACTTATTTACGTGTGTCATGCAGGACTTCGCCCTAGTCATTGCCAGATTCCACGTGTCGTCGTTTATCACCAGTGCTGTGTCATCCGCATAACAGAACACCTCAACGCCACTGTTATTCGAGATAGCCTTCCACAGATCGTTTAAATATATAATGAAAAGCGTGGGACCGAGTATGCTGCCCTGCGGTACTCCAAAATGTATTGCCTCTAGTGAGCTACATTTATTTCCTATTTTTATGCTCTGAGATCTGTGTAGGAGGTAGCTAGAGAACCAGTCTAGGGCAGTACCCCGAATACCCACGGCTTCCAAATTTTTTAGAAGAGTTAAAGGTGAGACCGTGTCAAATGCCTTTGCAAGATCCAAGAAAACGCCGACACATGCTTTGCCTCTGTCCAACCTGGTACTTACTACTTTAAGCAGTTCAATGACAGCGTCTTCCGTGGACCTCCCGTGGCGAAAACCGAATTGGCGATCTTCCAGAATGTAATGGCGGTTGCTGTGACTCTCGAGGTACTCTACGATACGTCTATTCATAATTTTTTCCAGGATTTTGGACATAGTACTCAACAAGGAGATTGGGTGATAATTGCAGGGTTCCTTTTTTTCCCCACCTTTGTGTATTGGAATTACAGCGGCAGTCTTCCAGCATTGTGGGAAGTGTCCTGTAGAAATGCTGAGATTAAAAATGTGAGTAAGTGGCTCTATAATTGAATTCGAGATAACCTTTAGCAGTATATTGTTGATGCCGTCCAGACCTGGTGCACCATCGCTGTTGAGAGATTTGATGATGTTCTCAACTTCATTGCCATCAGTGGGATTGAGAAATATCGAGTTGGCAATAGACGTACCCGTGTTTTTTTATTCTCATTGCTAAGAAACTCTCGTTTGTGTTATGTATATCCATTGTTTTGCAAGCTAATTTTTGTCCTATATTAGTGAAATATTCATTGCAGTGTTTTAGGGACGCATTGACGGTATTTTTTTATTTTAATAGCTCCTCTGATGAGTCCTTCTTTTTGTTTAATTCACATATATCTCTTATAACTTTCCACATTTTCTTTGGATTGTATTTATTTTGTGCTAGAGTAGCAGCATTGCGGCTACACTTAAGCCGCTTCAGCATATCATTGCAATAGTTCCTGTACCTGTTATATGAAACTTGGATAATTGCGTTATTAGGCTCTTCGCGAGATTTGAGGTGCAGCATGTCTCTATGTTTGATGCAGCGGAGCAGACCGGGAGTAATCCATGGCTTTAGTATGAACCTACTACGGCTGATGGTAATCGTCATAGAGTTTTTGCTTATTATACCTATCAGTGTATCTGAAAATATTTGCGCGGCTGTCGAAGCGTAATCGGAATTCAGAACTTGCGACCAGTCTGTTTTTTCAGTCTCGGCTTTAACTCCCTGGTTGTCAGTACCATAAAGGCGTCAAAGTTATGTTGCATGTTTCTTATATTAAATGAAAGCAGCTTAAAGCTATGATTTGAATTAATATTAGTTTTACATTTCTCTGGTAGGTCCAGTACTTGACACGAGGTATCTAGTGATGTGTCTATGTCAGATTCTAGAGTTAGGGGGGCGAATAGAAATATTTACTTATCCTAACTGCTTTCAGTAGTTCGTGTCAACTAATTACACACTTGCTTGCTAGCGCGATTGACGTTCGTGTGTTTGATTTGATGAGTTCGTTTGGGATTTTATAGATTCATAGTTCATTTTTAAGTTATTGTCGCCAGCCGTTTTCTGATTTATCCTAACTGTGTGAATGACATATGATAAAATATAATATATGTAGTAATCCATATAGTAGTGTTTAATATATGTGTGTGGGTATATATATATATATATATATATAACAAAACTAATTATACTCGAAAACTTATACATATATATATATATATATATATATATATATATATATATATATATATATATAAGTTTTCGAGTATAATTAGTTTTGTTTGTTACTGTAAATTGAGGGGAAATCACACCCTTCGTTGTTCTACTTTTCTGTCTTTTCGTCGAATGGTCCAACAAGCGCCTCGAGGTCTTCCATTGAACGGATGGGGATAGCTGGGGTACCCTCGCGTTTCTGAACGAGAATCACAGTACACAATCACATTTCGAACCCAAAGTCACAGAAATCCGTTTTTTAACATAGGCTTGATAAAACTCCTAGACATTACTTACAACACATAAACAAGACAAAGGTAACAAATTTAAACTATGGTTTATTACATGTTATTTGTCGGGTTTGACATAGAGTAAGTAAGTAAAGCAAAGAATTTCATTCATTCGACGACCTCTGTGGCGTTAAGGTTGTGGCTCTGCCTACCAAGCGACAGGTCCCGGGTTCGATCCCCGGCTGGGGATTAAAAAAAGATCCCTCGGTCGTAGATTGCTGCTGTGCTTCTGGTTCCCACGACACAGGGTGGTAGTGCCTTTATCTAAAAGTTTATCTTTTATGGGCTTTTGACATTGAGTCTTTGACAATTAAGGCAATTGTAATAATAAAAAGAACAACATAGATTTATTTTTATTCGGCGTTGTAAATTTTAATATCATAAATAATTAATAAATTGCCTTGGAGGCAACAACGAGCAATCCTGTTGCATCAGCCAGTAGTATTAGACGAGGTAAAAAAAATGATGTGCAATCTCGCGAAATGGTAAATAATGCACACAAACACTTTTATAGCGAATACAGTATGATAAAAGAGTTATGAAAAAAGTTCTTCAAAATGTTAGTGAGGAATATCTGAAGAGCGTACGAAATATTCTGAAAAAAAATGACGCAAGTTCCAATAATAAAATTGGAGTTTAAGCTATACATTAAAGATCGGTTGAAATTGGTAGATATTAGGTCCTAACATATGAAATTGGCGTTTCGCCGCACTGGCCACTTTGATCTCAAATATCTCCTCCTCTATGGTTAGGAATTCAAAATTAAATTTATACAGCTATTTACTCATGTATTTGTGTTTTTGATGAACAGAATCAGAACCGGATTTTGATGAACAGAACCCGAACAAAATCTATTCTGACTTCTTCAACATTATTCAAACAGAATTCAATACAGTTTTTAAATTTAAAAAAAGTCAGTGCCAACAACGGTAAATCTAAATTTAATGACTGGGCAACATTTGGAATTTGTAAAAGTAGAGCTATCTTGTATGACCTTTATGAACAAAAATCCTATAACTTTGATATAAAATTTTATGACTATGTTAAAAAATATTCCAAAACTTTCAAGTTAATGTGTTGATGATGGAGCTTTCCCAGACCTCATGAAACGCAGTAAATTTATACCTTTGTTCAAGTCGGGAGACAAGGGTGATCCGTCAAATTTCAGACCAATAACGGTTCTGCCAGCACTAAGTAAAATTTTTGAAAAGATTATACTCAATCAAATGCTCTCACACTTCAACCGTACAAAAACTCCACGCCAAGCAATACGGTTTCACTAGGGGTAAATCGACCACGGATGCAGGACCCTTATATCTCATATTTATTCTGCATGGGAAGCAGCACAGGATGCTATCGGTGTTTTTGCGATCTGTCGCAGGCATTTGATTGTGTTGATCATGACACGCTACTAATGAAATTAAATCATTACGGAGTTAGAAATAAAGCGTTGGATCTACTAAGATCACACCTAAGCAATAGAATTCAAAAGGCAGAAATTGTCAACGGCGTTCAATCTGATGGATCGGGGGTAAAAATTGGCGTTCCACAAGGTTCCATATTAGGCCCTTTCTTATTCCTGGTATATATTAACGATCTGCCTTTTATGGTGGAGAAATTGACTAACATAGTGTTGTTTGCTGATGATACTTCACTGGTCTTCAAAATTGAAAGACAAAAAGAAGATTTTGATGATGTCAATAGAGTATTATCTTTAACCTTGAATTGGTTCACAGTTAACAATTTATTGTGAAATGCTGGTAAAAGCAAATGTATCAAATACTCACTTCCAAATGTCAGGCAAGTTTACTAGGGACTAGTTTAGTGTTGGACAGCAATACGTTAGAATTAGTAAATGACACGAAGTTTCTTGGAATAACCATTGATAACAAATTGCAGTGGGGACCCCACATAGATAAATTGACTGGTAAATTAAGTTCTGCGGCTTACGCCGTTAGAGCTCTTCAAGCAATTTATAATTTAAAACCCACAGACTCCTTAAGAGAGCTTTTTAAAGAAATTGACATACTAACTGTAGCTAGTCAATTTATTTTCGAAAATATAATGTATGTACGCAAGAACCTTACAAAATTTCCCAAACTTAGCGATAGCTGTAATGTTAACCTAAGAAATAATCACAGACTACTTGCACCCCGGTTTAGACTCGCGAAGGTAAGCAATTCTTTCAAGGGTCAATGCATTCTCTACTACAACAAGATACCTCTGGAGATCTTGAAATTGCCATTTGAGCAATTTAAAATCCATGTTAAAGCGACTTTGTCGAAAAAGAGATATTACAATGTTCAAGATTACTTAAATGATGGGACTGTATGGGTTTAATCTGGCTCAACACAGACCTTGCTGTTAATAATTTTGTAATTATTTATTCCTGCATATTAATTATGATAATGACTAAATATTATATTTTGTATTAGTTAAAGCATAAGCAATTTTTTAAAAAGAGATCTAAAAATCAATCTGTGGGAGTTTCTACGCCCTTCTGCTCCCACAGTGGTCCAATGTAGAGAAGTGGCAAAAATGACGATTTCGAAGTATATGTAAATATCTACAGTAATAAAGACATTTGGAATTTTGGAATTTTGATTTTTTTCTAAAATTATAATTCATTTGATTTTTCCTCAATTGTTTTTTTTCTTGCGTCACTCAGCTTACAAAATGGAAAACTTGAAATATCGCGATATTTACGAGTATGAGTTCTACCGTGCACCAGTGCTGCAGAAACGGCTCGAAGGATTACTGATGTGTATGGTGACGGTGCCGCAATAGAAAACACAGTGCGTTTTTGGTTCCAACGTTTTCGTTCTGGAAATTTCGACCTGCAGAACAAGCCCCGTGGACGGCCAGAGACCAAAGTTGATAATGAAGAATTGAAGGCTATTGTGGAAGCGAATCCATCACTAACCACGTCCGACTTAGCTGCAAGCTGCGGTGTTAGTGATAAAACTGTTTTAATCCACTTGAAGCAAATTGGGAAGGTGAAAAAGCTTGAAAGGTGGGTACCTCACGAACTGAGTGAAGCAAATCAACAAACGCGCGTTGACTGCTGCGTTGCATTACTCACCCGGCGCAATAATGAAAGGATTTTAAATCGAATCATTACCTGTGATGAAAAGTGGATCCTGTACGATAATCGGAAGCGCTCATCGCAATGTCTGAACCATGCCGAACCAGCCAAACCAGGCCCCATGCGAAAATTGACTCCAAAAAAGTTACTTGTGAGCGTTTGGTGGATTATTGCTGGTGTCGTTCACTACAGCTTTCTTACATCTGGCCAGACGATTACGGCAGATGTCTATTGTCAGCAACTGCAAATCATGATGAAAAAGCTAGCTGCTAAACAACCGAGGCTGGTCAATCGCTCTAGGCCACTGCTGCTTCATGATAACGCTAGACCACACACTACACAACAAACGGCTACCATATTAGAGGAGCTTCAATTGGAATGTCTAAGACATCCACCGTACTCTCCGGACCTTGCTCCAACAGATTACCATTTTTTTCAAAATTTGGATAACTTCTTGAAAGGGAAAAAATTCAACTCCGAGGCGGTTTGGACTGCCCCAGTCCAAACCGCCTTCAAAGATTTTATTGATTCCCGTCCCGTATATAACTAAAAGGGATTCGTGCCAGGAGCTCTCTTACTAGATGAGGCCGCGAACTCTGACGGAGATTATCACAAGGAATTGAACTCGGAGAAATATGAAACGGGGTTGCAAAAACAACTGATACCGAATTTGCCGCATGATAGCATCATTTTAATTGATAACGCGTCTTATCATGACACAGTTGTGGAGACGCCACCTAATTCAAACAGCAGAATAAAATATATGAGTACATGGCTAGAAAGACACAATATTCTTTTTGCAGCTGCTCCAAAATCCTGAACTATATGTTATAATAAAACGCCACAAAGAAAACTGTTCCGAATTTAAAGTAAATTAGGTAAAGTCTTGCGAGAGCATGGTCGTACTGCAGTTATTTTTGTTCCGTATCATCTGGATTTTAATTCAATTGAAAAAAATGGGCGCAATTAAAAGGTTTTTGCTTCTAAAAATATAGATATGAATAAAAAAATCGTGATGCTGGGACCTAAAGAATGGAGCCAAGTTTGTAATCAATCACGCAACAAAATGTGAGGAATAATTCTTAACTGAAGAAGAAAAACTGGATGTATTTAGTAACCGCTTTGTAATGAATATGTCTGATTCAAACAGTAAAAGTGATTGTCCGAGTGACACATCTATGTTATGTCTACTCTACAAAATGTAACTTCTTTGCATTACGTTTTTCTATTATAAGGAATAGTATTGTGATGAATATGTAGCAATGTATATTTTCTTCCGCTCTGTGCCGATACAATCCGAGAAGTGTCGAACGGTTAAGAAATAATAATCGAATTATAGCTACCTATAATAGTAGTTTATGTGACTGATACATAATGCCTAATTATGTACAGTTACATACACTAGTTTATCTACACACATATCATAAGCTCTCTTTGATGTGTTCAGGAACCGCATGTTCGACCGGCATTGTGGCATTGAGTTGTTTAGCTTGTTCTGTAGTACCAACTTCACGCAGACGAGACGGGCATCGGCGTTCGAAATTTGAATGTCATAATATGTAGAAAATTTACACATTATGGTTATAATGTTCAATATTCAGATAAGAAATGAGTTTTTACAAAGTAGTTTAACATTATGCTGATCGTAACGTGCGGTTTTTGGACGCAGTAAAGAGAGTTTAAGATACTTGTGTAGATAAACACCCTGTAACATCTTTATGGCTCTAGAGGGCATTTCAGATATCTTGACCCTTCGTGGATAAGTGGGGTGAAATGAAACAACTGTCAAGATCTTTAAAAAAATGTGTTAACCAAAAGTTATGGAAATATCAGAACTAAATCAAACTATATACTTTGCCGATTCTGATGAGGTATTATTTGTATTTAATGTACGATTACCGATTTGCCGATTCTGATGAGGTATTATTTGTATTTAATGTACGATTTTCGTTTTGTCCGCACTGAGCCATCGGGTTGGAGTTTGCCTCAATCTTACTAGTATTCGGGTAAAGTCCTGTGCCCCTCGGTGGGGACATTAACGGTAAATATTTTATATTTATATATTTCGTTTGTGACGAGGTTGTAGCTACCTAGAAATAATATTTGTTTAAAGCGGGTAATTGTAATGTAATTTTGCAACCGGATATTATTGTGTTGACAATGCGCAAACGTCATGTTTTGATATTGAAAGTCCTAATAGTCTAACTAAGTTGATAGCGGCAACAATAGCAACCGTGAGCTCCGCGTATTGAACGAACAGAATAGGAAGGATTACCAAGACTCCAAAGGCAGCCCAGCCAAGTCCCGGCCCGGCTCAGTTGAGAAAATACCTTGGTAATCACACAACATAAGCGGTTGTGGGGTGGTGTGAAAGAAACTTTGAACGTTATTGTGTTGAACGTAAATCGCTTTTCTGAACTACCGAGACGCTTTGTAAATTGTTCGAAAAGTTACGACTTTTGACGCAGTTTAAGACCGATTTATACACTTTACACGATATTTAAAAACATCCACGGCGGTATAATTTTCGAAGTTATCACACATTTACTTTACTTGCCTATTTTCCGTTATACATACGGTGGGCCATTTGAAAGTGCCAGTATTGCGCAATCAGCAATCGTCAATTCTAAGAGCCATTGAAGTCCGAGAAAAGGTAGTATGCTAACAGTTTTTGAAAGCTAAATTGGGACGCAACAATTACAGAAAGTAGGCCATGAGCTTACGATAAATAGGCACGGGAGCAATGAAGCACCGTTTACCGGGTCGCAATGTCCCCTAGATAAATTAAACCCGGAAAAGTGCCAGTCGGACTCGCACACGAAAGGTTCCGTAAACAAAAACGTAAAAAATATGTCTCTTGTTCGGGGACACCCATTATTTTTACGTTCGACACTGCGTAATGTGTTTGTTGTTATAACGGCAACAGAAACACCCTGAACATTCTGTGAATTCTCAAAATTCTGTGAACATTTGAACTCTCTACCTATTACAGTTTATGAGATAAAGCCCGCTGACGGGCAGACAGACAGGCAGGCGGACGGACAGCGGCGGCTTAGAAATAGGCTCCCGTTTGGCAAACTTCGCGTACAGAATCCTAAAAAAGGAACAACATTTCTTAGTCTATTGGATTTAAAGCTGGTGAAAATATACAGCTTACAGTGATGTTGGTAAGTGACGCATTTATTGCTTTATGCGGAACAATTGCTACCGGCCTGCAGTGCTTAGCATTGCAAAAGCTATACTAGATATGTAAAGGTACACCACTTTTGCGAAGATTTGGCCTTTCGCTAAGTCTCCTGAGACTGATAAACGTAGATATATAATGTAAGGAGGGTTGGTGAATGTAGGTTTTCCAACAATCACGTTTATATGTAAATGGGCTTTTCTCCAACTTGATCGCAAGACTGTGACATTAAACGAATTCTACGTAGCATCGCATCGGCGGCAGCGTCTTTAGGAGCAAGCGACATACAGAGCAGAGCACGTTCTGAGCCCCTATTCGGGTAACACAATGACGGCTCAGTGACAATCGTGCGAAGTCGACGTACAAATTTAACTATTCATTATTTGGCGTTTGGATACTCTTCAACCTTTTGTAAAGCGCAAGGGGAGGTCGCGAAATAGAAGTACTAAAACAGTTGTTTCTTTGTGCTTGTTTGTTGATCCTGAGTGTCAGCTTGCATTCGCTAACGTGTAAACGTAATTTGATTAAAAGTCTACCGAAGTATACACTGAATCTGTTTTCACAATATATATTTTTACAGATTCAGATTCAGGCTCAATTTTTTATTGAATATTAATAAATAAATAATATTATTCACAGTAAAAATTGTACTTACTTACAACTAACTCAACTACAAGTATTTTTTTTATATAAAAAATAAACTACAGCGTTTCGGAAGGTGGGCTCGGGATTAAGAAGAAACGGCAAGAAACTTTCCCATACCTTCTTTTTTTAAAGTGACTTCTCAACCAACAGGTACTGGTTTCGGTCTAAGGAAATACGCCGGCGAGTGATAGACTTGACCCGTCGCCCCTCGCCGAATTTTTGTGCGCTGAGATGGTATGGACTATGCAGTTTTGTCATCCAAGAATTCCTTATACTATAATAGGAGTTCCTTATCAGCTCATTTTTAACATAGTTTTTGAACCACTTTTCAGGAAGGATCAATGATTCCTGTGGTATTTTATTGAAGAAGCGAATACAGTGCCCTGTGAATGATGTGCGTACTTTATTTAGTCTAAATAATGGTAGTGCTAACCTATTTCTATTTCTAGTGTTAATTGTGTGGCTGTCACCTACATTTGTAAATTTATTTTACAATGTGGCTACGGATTTCTTGTTATGTACTAGTTATTTATCGTTACATACAACATTAAGATAAGTTGCTCTGTTGGTCCTCTGTACCATAAGAACATCTTAACATTTGGTACCTAGACGACGGGATCATAGGAGACAAAGCTGAAAACGAATTACAAGATTTGGACAGAGCTTGTAGTCTAATGGGTTTCACTTCTCATACAGAAGATGCAGGTTCGATTCCTAAAATTTTTAATTTTAATGAATTTAGCTTAATTAAATTATACGGACGTTCTAACGATGATATAATATATATAAATACCAGTTTCCTGATGAATTCTTACACAGTCCGTGCTGCGCAGATGTCGAACCTCCTGCCAGACTCTATCCGTGATAGTTTATCACCTAGCTCATTCGGATCAATAGTGAAAGAATACTACCTACCTATCTCAATCGCGAGGTCGCTAGGTGGAGCTGTTGTAAAGACATCAGCTCAGTGTTTAATTTCGTTATAAATTATAATTATTTCATTTTCTTATCTAAAAATATTTACTATCTACTCCTAGTCTTTCAACTCACTTGTGAAAGTATTTGTGAAAGTTATCGTGAAGCCAATTTAGAGACGTGTTATCAACAAATAACAAGACAATAAAACAATGATAATAACAGTTACTATAAAAAACAAAGTGTGACAAAGTTACTATGGGTGCTTAAAAACCGGGTGACTATAAAATAGTGCATAATTGAAATACTTTTATGTGATAAGTTTTAATTTTTGTTTCCTAACGAACTTGATCTCTGTTACTGTGCGTGTTGACCTTTGGACTTACCGATCACTAATCGATAAAACTGGTCACTGAGATCGTTGACGCACCAACAGAACCTAAATTTCACGCTACTTCGTAGTACCAGGTTCGGTCGAGTGGTCTATGACACTGCCTTGTGGGCGAGAGATTGCCGCCGGTTCGATCCTTGCCTATCGCACTTTTCTGTTTTTGGCATCTTGATTTAAAATTTTATTTTTTAAGTCTTTTATGGCATCTTGTATAAAATACAATACTTACATCTAAATGAGAGCGATGGCAGCACTTGCCGTATAAAAATAAGTGTTTAAAACATTAAAAAATGCAAATTCCTTCTTAGTAATGCCAAATAGACTAAAAGTTTGTAATAACTTAGGAGTGTTGTGATGAAACTATAAAACCACTAAAGAAATCGTTTTATGTGATAATAATAGCGAAAAACAACTATAATCAGTGAAACTATTTAAACATAAACTTAAGAAAATTTAATTCATAGATACATTTAATTCGATAGGATAGCATGGCATCCCAAAGAATCTGTTCAGCATGCTGCCAACCTATGCTGAACAAAAACTTTATGACTTGCTCCATATGCACTCAAGACTACGAACTAGACTGCTTTGGCATACCAGAAAAGCTATTTTTAAACCTTATGTCAAAGGAACGTAAGAGCAGTTGGAAATGTCCACAATTTATTTCTAAAGCAAAAAAACGGATAACCCCCATACGCCAATAAGATCCAATTTACAAACAGGCACCTTAGAACGAAAATATTGGGACGAATCTGCCTGTAACATAACACAACGAAAAATACGTCCACAAATCGTTGACAATGACTGCTCCATCATACTAATCGACACCTTACCAGGCGGAGACACAGAGATGTTCAGCCCTTCACAAAAGAATTGCAACATAATAGCGGAATTCAGAACACTACAGACAATTATAAAATCTTTCCTGTGCGACCAAGAAAAGCGCGAAGAAAAGCTCTGCACAAGCCTAAGTCATCTACGACACGGATGAAACTGAAGTTGAAAATATAATCATGACCTTAAAAAACAACTGTGCCACGGGCTGGGATGGTATCCCCTCTTGGTTTCTAAAAAAATATAAAAATTTAATAATTCCATCACTCACTCATGTTTGCAGGTTGAGTCTTGCTGCCGGCGTTTTCCCAGATGTGTTAAAAAAAGATGTTATAAAGCCCATCTTCAAGGCGGGGGATCGAGATCGTCTCACTAATTATCGACCGATTTCTATATTGCCTTCTCTATCAAAGATTTTGGAACGAATCATGAATAAAAGGTTGATTAATTATCTCGAAAGCAACAATCTGCTTGCATCCCAGCAATATGGATTTCGGGCGAATAAATCTACCGCTGATGCCGTGTTTGATCTAACTAATTTTGTTGTCACCAATCTTGATGAAGGTAAAAAATGCCTATCTATATTTTTAGATCTCGCAAAGGCATTTGACGCGGTCTCGATTCCCCTCCTTATAGATAAATTAGAACAGTTAGGAGTTAGAGGTGAGACTCTAAATTTATTTAATAGTTATTTATCAAACCGTAGTCAAATCGTTAAAATTGACAATGTAACGAGCGATGCCCTACCCGTTACCTATGGCGTTCCGCAAGGAAGCATTCTCGGCCCATCCCTATTTCTGGCTTTTATTAATGAATTATGTTGCATCCCCCTCCGTAATGGCAAAATCGTCTCTATCGCCGATGACACAGCACTGATATTTCAAGCAGACTCCCTACAGGAACTTTTTCATACAGCTCAAGAGGGTTTGGACATAGTTTTGCGTTGGCTCGGTAGAAATTTACTTAATATAAATAGTAGCAAAACTAATTACATACTGTTTTCCATCCGTAATACAGAATCCCGTTGCCACAGCCTAAACTTAATAGCCCATTCTTGTCCAGCTGACTTACGTTTACAATGCTCATGTCCCTGTCTTGAAAATGTCCTAAAGACAAAATATCTTGGAGTAAATATAGATCAAAATCTTAATTTCCAAACACATATTAAGTTACTTTCATCCCGAACTAGAAAATTAATATTCATATTCAAAATACTAAGACACTCGGCTGACCAAAAAATTTTGAAAATGGTATATTATGTGATGTGTCAGTCCATATTATCCTACTGCAATATTATCTGGGGCGGCGTTCCTAAAACTACGTTAAATAAATTAGAGGTTGCTCAACGTGCAGTATTAAAAGTCTTAACTATTCGACCCTTCTTATATCCGACCTCTAAGCTGTATGATGAATGCAAGATCCTAACAGTACGACAACTATTTATTGCTACCACTATAACCAAAAAACATGGTCTTCTGACTTATGACCCATCATTCTCTCAAAACAAAAGAAGATTCGATCTTGTTTGTCATCCCAGAGTTCATAAAACTTCCTTTGCAAAAATATACTTCAATTTTCTTGGTACATACTTATATATTAAGTGTAACCTAATAAATAAAATATATCCTATGAACAATTACCAATGTAAGAATGCAGTAGTTAATTGGTTGCTAACTTTAAATTATCAAGAGACCGAAAAACTTCTTGAAGTTATTGCCCAGCTTAGACTTGCACTCCCTATAATTTTCCGCGCTCTCACCCTTACACAAACACACGCACACATACACTTACACACACTGTCACACACACACACACACACACACACTAACTCACAATCACTCATTCACAAACACACGCAACATTCATTTTGTTATTTTTATTCTACAAAAAGCTTCATTATTCGTAGTTTTTATTTTATAATTAATCCGAATTTTGTTTTTTCTTTTCTTTTTATTATCTGTCTTCCTTTCAAAGCCAACGTTTTCACCATACTTACACACTATAATAAATTACTAACCATAATTTGTGTAAATGGAGGCCTGGAGTCCTAAAATACAGGGTATCCTAGTTTAGGCTCCAGCTTTTACAAATATTAATAATCCATTAGTTATATTATAGCGAATAAGTACCAAAATTTTGTAAAAATATTTGTAAAAGAAATAAACGCTTTACTAACTTACTTACTTACTTACTATCTACAGATGGGAATCAACGGTATCAACGACAGACTTAACACTATGGAGACTAACATGATACTGGTGCAAAAGAAAACCGAAACACATTCCCAGAAAATTACAAACTTACAAAAAGAAGTCGAATTACTGAAACAGGAAATAGTAAAAATAAAGATAAGCTCATCAACAACTGCATCTCCTAAAAACTGCAAACCCACAACCCCTGGTACTACCAATATATCACAAATGCATAATCAGAGCAATGACATTAAAATAACACCCGATAACCGCAACTCTACCTTGATCCCAAATATATCAACCCATGATGCAAGGGACTATGACAAGCTTTTTGTGCTCTACGGATTGGAGGAATATAGAGACGAAACGGAACACCAACTCCAAGGAATACTTATCGATGTTTTCATTTAAATATCTGGCGTGAATGTCTCTGGAGTTGTCGAGGAAGTCTCAAGGATCGGCCACAGAGGCTGGCGAAGACCCCTGAAAATCGAGATGCTCAGCAAAAGAATGACCAAATATTTATTGGCAAACAGAAACTATTTTCGCGGGTCTGGCCTATGGATTTCGGAATATCTAGTCGAAACCAAGCTAAGAAGTAGGAACCAAAACCTTAGGAATCGACGCACTTCGAAAAGCATAGCCAATCTTACTACAACAGCGAACCAACAAAACAACATAAAGCATACTGAAAACCATTACTTTCGTGAACAACATTATACAACAACATCAGCGAACCGAACGAACAACACAGAACATACCAGAACCCATACCTTTCGTGGAAAACCTAGACCAAGTACAAGAGTATAAGCTCCTATTCCAGAATTTCCAGAGCATCTTCAACAAACTTGACCAACTTACCGCATTCGTCCAAGAAAATACCTCCTATGATTCAATATGCGTAAGCGAGACATGGCTTAGTGAAGAAAAGATTCCTATTATAAAGATACCCGGATATAAAATGGCAGCATCATTCTGTCAAAGAAATCGTTCTGGCGGAGGAGTCTGTATACTGTTAAAGGAAAACTTAGAGTTCAAGGAAATTACTGAAATGTCAAATATGTCAGTAGAATATTGTTTAGAAATATGCGGAATTGAATTAATCACCGAAGATTTAATAATAATTGCTCTGTATTGGAACGGTAAAGATGGTGACAAATTCTCTGAACAATTGAGTAGTATGTTAATCTACATATGTAAGAAATTTTCAAAACATAGAGTTGTAATTGGGGGCGATTTCAACACAAATGTACTAACCGTTAGCAAGAGATCTGACACACTAATAAACACTATGCTAGAACATAACTTATTATTAAAGAACCCACAATACTAACCCAACCACAACACAATATATTAAAGAACCCACACATTTTACATCAACGTCATCAACTTGTATAGACCAAGCCCAGCAACAGTTGAACATCTTGGTTTCTCTAACCACAGCGCCAAACCCACAAAAATATGACGAATGGGCGTGGTTCGTAAAAAGTAGGATATTTAGTCACAACAATATGAAACAACTCAAAATAAATTTACAAAGTATAAACTGGCAAGACATATTAAATCAGAATAACAATATTAACGAAAATTATAACAATTTCAACAAAATAATGACAGAACTTTTGAATGTACATATTCCCAAAAAACATATCAAAATTAGATCGACTCCAAACAAAACATGGCTAACAAAAGGCATTAGGAAGGCTTGTTGAAATAAGACTCTTAAAGCTATTGACCATTCATACTCATAGCGAAATACTTAAAAACTATTACAAAACGTACGAAAATCTATTGAAAAGAATAATAGAAACATCCAAAAAACTATCGTACATACGTCAAATGAAAAATCCAATAATATCATAAAAACCATTTGGAGCATTATTAAGGAGAGAACAAACAAAAAAACCAAGAAAACACAAAAATCGAAATAGATGCAACAATAAAGACAGATCCTAATGACGTGGCAAATACCTTTAATTCCTTTTTTGCATCCATAGGAGCCACAGATGAAATAATACCCAAACTCCCAGTCTTAAATCCTACCATAAAATCAATGTACCTTAATCCTGTGTCACAAATCGAAGTGCTCCGAATAATCAAACAAACCAAAAATAAAAAAACTTGGGTATTGACGAACTCCCGCCATATCTTATACGATTCTGTGCAGAAGAACTTACCTTACCCCTTATACTAATAATAAACCAATCATTCAAAGACGGCATCTTCCCCGAATACCTAAAGAAAGCAATTGTCAAACCAATTCATAAGAAAAAAACAAAAAATAAATTAAGGCACTATCGCCCTATAGCCAACCTCCCGACATTATCCAAAATTATAGAAAAAGCCATGTATAATAGAGTTTACCACTTTTGTGAAAAATACAAAATCTTTGACGACTCCCAAAATGGCTTCCGTATTCAAGTACACTCAAGAAATCATTAAAATATTAGAACATAAGAATAATAATAAGTATATTAATCCTTTATTGCACAGAAAACACAGTGGAAATTATAACAGAAACAGTATGCAAAAGTGAGCTTATTTCTAAAAAGAAATTTCTTACAGCTAACCTGTGAAGAAAAGAGAAAAATAAAATATAGAGAGATAGTCCTAGTGTACAATTAAGAGTTAAAAGAAATTAATAAAATAAATATACTATCAAATAAATCACAATACACCCTACGTTATTACTATAAAATAAATAAATAAAATACAATAAATAAAAAGATATACATAAATACTATGAGATACCCACTATTCGGAAGAGAGGAGATGCTGTTTCAATTTTTTCTTGAAAGTGACCAAGGATTTGCAATCCCTTACAGCGCAAGGAAGTGCATTCCACAAACGTATTGCCCTTAACCTAAACGAGTGCTCGTAAGCAACAGTGTTGTGCTGAGGAATTGACAAAAGTGACACCGTGTGAGATCTCCGAAGTCTATCCCCTGAGAAAAGATACTCAAAACGTTCACGAAGATATGCAGGGTAGCAGGGATTTCTCAAAATATTGAAGAGGAAGGAGAGAATGTGCATATCACGACGAAGTCGGATCGGGAGCCAGCCTAATTCCCTACGATATTGGGACACGTGGTCGTACTTACGAAGTCCGAAAATAAACCGAATCCCGAGATTTTGGAGTCGCTCGAGTTTGTTCAGTAGATCTTCGTTCGCACTGGCCCAGCAAACATCGGCGTAGTCTATTAAAGGCAGAAGAAGGGTCTGAGCTAGCATGATTTTAGTCTGCCTAGGCAGGAAGAACTGCAAACGCCGAAGAGAATGAAAGGATGCAAAGACTCATCTGCTGACCTCACAAACATGGGGCGACCAGGATAATAGATTGTCAAAAACAACGCCAAGATTATTGGCTTTCTCGCTATACTTGACAATGGTACCGTCAAATAGAACGGGATCAACGGACTTATTCTGCAACAAATCAAGTAAGTGCCGTGTACCTAGTATCATCACCTGAGACTTGTCCGGGTTGACTAATAGCCCATACGAAAGAGACCATTTCCTGATGTTGTCGAGGTCAGCATTCAAAGCCTCAACAGTCGAAGTCAGATCACACAGGGGAAAATGCCGATAGATTTGAAGGTCATCTGCATAAAGATGATACGAGAAAGACAATACATCCGAGATAGAATGGATGAAAACTGAGAAGAGAACAGGGGAAAGGATGCCACCCTGCGGAACACCTGTAGAGAGCTTGCACCATTCTGTAGTAACCTCTTCAGACTTGATGCGCTGCTGGCGGTCTATCAAGTAAGAGTCAAACCAGCGAGCCGAGTGTGAAGAGACGTTAAGCGATTTGAAGATTTCAACAAGTATATCGAAGTCGACGCAGTTGAAGGCGCTGCTAAAGTCTAGGAGAGTCAGGACTGTCAGCTGCTTCTTATCCATTGCCAGTTGGATATCGTCAGTTACCTTGAGCAGTGCTGTGGTGGTGCTATGCCCCGGTCTAAAACCAGACTGAAAAGGGTTCAGTAAATTCATGGAGGAAAGGTATGAGGACAGCTGGGTGTGGACAATTGATTCAAGGATTTTGGAAAGGATTGGCAGGATGGAAATGAGACGGAACTCTTTGAAGGAGGACGGGTTAGACGTTTTAGGTAGGGGTAATACTAATGCTCTTTTCCACTGGCTCGGGAAGCAGTACTCGCTCAGCGACGCATTGATTATATGCGTTATAGGTTGTAACAAATGATCAAGTTCACTGAAAAGCATCTGAAAGCAGATCTTGTCATCACCTAAAAGAGCCTTTGACGATATTGCTAGAAAAGCCTTCTTTACTGCGCCAACTCCGACAGACCTGAGGTTGAAAGGTAAGCTACTGGATGTATTTCTGGTGCGCAAGTAACGAATGGTAGCATCCTTGACAGGGGGGTCCATCACGACAGGGGAGACAGCAAAGAATTTTTTGAGACCGTTGAGGTCGACACTACCGGTTACTGCGCCCTGGGACTTACCAACACCGAGGGTCTTCAGGAACTTCCAAACCTGTGCAGGAGTGTAACTCTCAATACTCTCGTAGATATGGCGGCGTTTGGCATCTCGACAAAGACGGGTGCAACGATTACGGAGACGTTTGTATATAAGGAGATTATCGTCCGTCGGATCCCTCTTATATCTACATTTGGCACGGTTTCTCTGGGCCATCAGACCCTTGATGGTGTCAGTAAGCCAGGGCGCAGGGAGATATTTGACCCTGACCTTTTTGACAGGAGCATGTTTGTCGAACAAACTCAGGACAATCGATTGGAAATGCTGGACTTTTTCATCAACGGGCTCACTACAGACGACAGGGGACCAGTCTATAGAGGCGGCATCAGACTCAAGGGAGCTGAGATTCATACCCTTGAAACTGCGAATATCCAGGAATTCCCTGCGCGCTTGGAAGGCCTTAACTTAAACGAGAGATAAATCAGATCATGAAAGGAAAAGGGGGCGTTAAGTTGGCCATGCGTTGCAACCTTGGATATGTTAGAAACAATCATAAGATCCAAGAGAGAGGGGGTGCAGTGGGGCTGGAAGTGAGTTGCACTCAGGGGAAGAATATTTAAATTTAGGGAGCTTACGATATACTGGAGTTTGGCAGAGCGAACATCATTTTTAAGTAAACAGGTATTGAAATCACCCAGGATAAGTGTGTCACTGTATAGGGGAGATAGATCATTAAGGATGCTTTCAAAAGAGTCAAAGTAGTCGATGAGGAGAGAGGGGCTATAGAAGACACCCAGAAGGACCTTAGTGTGATGGAGGCATAGCTCTAGAAAGAGGTGTTCAGCGGATCCAGAGTACAGACTAGGTGAGTGGCTGATGACTTTGCAAGAAATGTCGGAACGAAGATAAATAGCAACACCGCCACCAGCCTTGCCCGTCCTATCATTCCGATAGAGCATGTACCCCGGCAGAGCATACAAGGTAGAAGCAAGAGAGGGTTTGAGAAATGATTCGGAGATCAGAATACCATGAATGCTCTGATTGCTGAAGGAGTCGAGAAGGTCGACATGACTGGAATGAATGCTCTGAGCATTTATGTGAACGACTTTTAAGTTCCTACTGAGGTTGGAAAATACACGTTCAAGGGCAATAGGCAAAACGTCGTCCGTGGACGACAATCCACTTCCTATGCTATCGGAAGCTTCACTTTCGGAGTAGGAGAAGTAACTATCACTAAATAAGAAGGTATCCATATGAGTAATTATAATATAATAAATAGATATATAATAATATAAATACAATAAAACCTACTAAAAACACAAAAAAATAAAAAAGTCAAATCCAAAAAAACAGAAAGGCCCGAACCCAGCCAAACCCTGGGTTTACAAAAGTATAGTACATATGGAAGGAAATACATTATACAAGATAACAAATAATAGATGAGACGTGGGTGGGCAGCACAAACAAAAAAGAAATGAAGAAACAGCAAAGTGAATCCAAATACGAACATACAAGATCCGTTCGCACCGTAGGTTGCCCGTCCGTTCCATCCGGCTGTCTGTCCGTCCATCCGTACAATAAATAATAATATAAAAAAAAACTTCAGGTACACAGACCACACTATGCTTGTCAAATGAAAGACTGCGTGACCTAAAAATAAAAAGTGAATCATCTAATCTAATCTAATTCAGTCTACCCTTCACGTAAAATTACATTAATTTATAACAGAAAATAACCCGAACAAATCACGCGACGTATATTGCGCTGCACAAGATGGGATACAACTACTTTTTGGTACCTGCCTTCGTCTGGCCGGCAGTGGCACGCCTAGCGCTGGGTTCTCGCTGCTTGCTTGCCGAGGGCGCCGCAGAACCTGCTGCCGCTGCCGCAACCGCAACCCCAGCCACAGGCATAGGCACAGCCGGTTTACGAGAAGAGTCGGCGACCTTTTGCCCGGATTGCAGAGCAGAGAGAGGGAACTTGCTGGTGTATTCCTGAAGCTCCGACATGCGCTCCACCTTCTGTCTACTTTTGTCGGGAAGCAGTAGGACAATCTTACCACCAGAAGTCCAGCAGTTCTGCACGCCGAAGTGTTTCCGGGCAGTAAGAAACACATCATGTCTGGACTTTGTCAGGAACTCTGATATGGTGGTTGCAGTGCCCTTCAATGCGGTTTTGCCGTTCCACACCTCCATACGGGTACCGAGTGTGGAGAATCTCACCAGTATTGGGCGCATTTTGGCTGGCCTTTTGATTCCAAGACGATGTACAACAGAGGCACTCGCGATGCACTCAGGGGACACTTTTATTTGGTCGGATAGTATCCTTTGAGCCACATCATTTACCCGTTCCTTCTCTTCTTCGGGTACTCCATGGAGAAGGAGCACCTTACGACGTGATGCAGTCTCCATCCTGTCCTGTCCAGCGAGCAACAAGTCAACCTGGCTGCGCAGCAAGTTTAGGCAGTTCCACATGAACGCCTTGAACTCGAGAAACTCGCTGGCCAGGGAATTGATGTTGAGTGGGCTGCTAGATGAGGACATTGTGGCGCACTCACGGAGCTCCTTCTCATACCGGGCCATCCTGCTGCTGAAGTCGGCTGCTATCTGCTCCATGTTGGCACTGATTTTTGTGCATAGATCCATTGTGAGTGTGTAGTTGTAGTGAAATCTCCAGGTATGTTTATATATGTTTATATAATATTATATGCCAGTGTAGGTAAAGGGTCCAGGCCTTGTTTTTAATAAAAATTTATAACATTAAGAAACTGATTTTAATTTAAATTAAATAAAAATAGTGGGACACAAATTTATGATGTTGGCTAGGCTACCCTCTTTTTTGAAAAAAGTACTATGCAGTAGGGATATTAATCGACATGACTAAAGCCTATTACAAAGTCCAGTTAAATATATTATTAGATAAACTTTACGGAATAGGAATCCGCGGGAAGGCACACGATTAGTTCAGGTCTTACCTAGCAAATAGAGAGCAGTATGTGGAGGTAGAGTATTTAAATGAAAATACAAAACAAATAATCCGCATTCGCTCTAACAGACAAGTACTAAACTCATCAATTCCCCAAGGTAGTGTCGCTGGATGCCTTCTGTTTCTTGCTTACATTAATGATTTGCCTAAAACAATTTAAGAGCCATGTGTCCTCTTTGCTGATGATGTTTCCTTAGTAACTACCTGCAAAAACCAAATACAACTAGAATCAAAAATAACCGACGCCCTAGACAACGTGAAAACCTGACTCGAAGACCACAATCTGGAAATCAATATAACAAAAACAAAACTAATAAGCTTCTATCCGTGTAACAAGGCCCCGCTAGTTATAGATATAAATTACAATGGTTCAAAGCTTGAAGTAGTTGTAGAATCACAATAGACAAGAACTTAAATTGGAAATATCATATTAACAAAATTAGAACCAAATTATCGTCTTTTAGTTACGCACTTTATGAAACGAAAAAATCAACTGACACAAATACTACTATCACTACGTACTACGCCTATGCTCACGCGTGGTTATTTTTTATTATTATTATTACTTTATTTCAGATTAATATCCATATATACATTACATTATTACTATTGACACTTACATTATTTTAATTATAATTATATTTTATTTTATGTGTACCATACAATGGTGCCTCAAAAACGGGCTGTCCATCCTGGCACTTAACACCATCAGGATGCCGTTGGGACTGTCGCGGGTTCTGCGCATCAAAGAAGCCACACGATTTCGAATAATTGCAGTGAAACCGTCAACCCTGGCTTCTGCGAACATTCCCGACGCACTGCAGTATCGCGGCAACCCCAACAACATCCTGAAAACATTATTATATTGTACTCGGAGGGCGCCGAGGGCCCGCTGCGTATAACTAACCCATAGGCCACACGTATACAAAGAATGGCAAAATGCCTTGAAAAGGGTAATCTTTACCTCTCTAGTACATCGGTTAAATCTACGGGATAGCATATTACAGCGGACCGCCAACACCCTCCTTTCCCTATCAATATCTGCGTCATCCTGCAGTTAAGCTAACGGTTAAGCTACGGAGTTTTACTTTGGGGAGGAAGCACTGATGCACCGAAATTATTAATTATGCAGAAGAAACTAATACGAATTATAGCTAATATTGAAACAACCCACAGTTGCCGACCTTACTTCCAAAAATATAATATCCTAACATTCTGGAAGCATGTAAGTTCGTCCGAAGCAATACACATCCATACAAACTAAGGGGAGAAAACAATGATATTTCACTAAGACATCATAATAAGATATCGTACCCACAACCTAGATTAGCGCTAAAAACCAAAAATGCTTATGATATGTCAATAAAAATATATAACAAATTACCTAAAAACATGAAGAACATAGAAAATGAAACCACATTCAAAAAACAATTAAAACACTTCTTGGAGGGCAAGTGTTATTATTCATTAAACGAATATATGAATGATAAACTATAATGCTCATCAGCAATATAGTTCTTGTTTTAATTTAATGTTTATGATGTTCCTAGCATATATTTTATAAGTAGGCCTAATGTGGCTTTTAGTTTAGGATATTTATTATTTTAAGTAAATATAATTTGTTCAGATGGGTTGGGTATCTGTGTGTAAAGAGTCTGTACTCTTTATAGTATGGATTCTTCCCATCCACAAGTTGATAATCGGTTTAGAACTTTGGTTTCGAATGTGGCCGAAGGGGTATTATTACGTAAGGATCGTAGCAAGTGGCAGTCTGTAGTCTCTGCCCACACCAATGGGATAATGGCGTGAAAAGATGTAGGATGAGAGGAATGGAATGCAAGGAACGTAAGAAGTGATGAAAGAGATAGATCGTTGTGTAGTATGAAAGAGAGAGAGAGACGAGTGTGAAAAGAGAGCTATAGAATGAATGTGGATTTTTAAATAGAAACGAATTAGGATTAGCAATAAAGTATATGAAGTAAAGTAAAGAGAGAGCTATAGAATGATTGTGGGTTTTTGAATAGAAACGAATTAGGATTAGCTAAATAAAAAAGGAATTATCAACCATCTCCAGTCTTCTCTACTGATTCACAAAACAACAGTTTTATTCTAATAAGGTATTTAATTTATTTCAGAACATTTAACTCAAAACTATCTCTTATTTAAAAAAAATTGTACCTGCGTTCTGACATTACAATAGTTTGCTTAAAAATATCTTATTCAAAAACAAAATAATCTTCCATGGCAAGTAGAAATGGTAAGTAGATATCCATTAATCGATCCATAGTTTATACAGTTTTTAACATTTACTTGTTCTGTTATGCAATCTTGTACAATTATTTTTTTATTGTTCTTTTGAATGTCATTTGACTTGCGTTTTTGGCAGGTAAGTGCAATTGGCTTTGTAGTATTCTCCGATCTTGGTATTTAGCTTCTTTTTTAACAAGCTGATAAATAACAAAATGCTGGGATATTTTGGAATTCGGGTTTTAATTCTGTGATGCCTGCCTTCTAATAAATTGTTTGTTCGCACATCCTCATTGGCACAACTAAGTACATTACTGGTAATTATTTTTATCCAGAACTTTAAAAAATATTCATAAAATTCTTTCTTTTTTTTTTTCTGGTAACTCACTTACTATGCTGATATGTCCTTCAGTGATTACTTGAGCTGGTAGAAACACCAACATGCAATAGGACTTCACTATTGTTTTTTCTTCTGGCGTAATATCTATCCCAAGTTCTTCGGCTTTTTCCCTCACGGCCTTCTGGTAGCGGAAGTAGCAGCCACTTACTGTGACTTACGGATATACCATTTTAACAGCGTTAATAGCGGCAATCTCAAAGTCATATTTCAACTTTTTTATTGTTACTCCGAAATTGTCTTTCAAAATCGTAAATAGTTTGTGGTATGTAGCCTGAGATTTATTCGGAAGCAAAACGTAAAGAAGAGGAACGAATCTAAGCTCAATGTTACTTTCGGAGAAATCCCCATGAAAACTATATACCTGAACAAAATCGCATGACGTGTACCCACTAACGTATAAAGAATCTTCAACGGCCAAGTCACACAACATTAACTATAATAATAAAGAAATCGCAGTAAGGAACCTTAGACTTGGCACGACTTTGTCTAGATTTCATTACTTTTTAGAGAGAAAATAGCAGCTCCATCGAGACTTGGCTAGTTTTTTACAAAACGTTTTTGGTGGGATTTCACTTCTTTTTGTAGAAATGTGAGCATTTTGAATTATTTTATTAGATTTTTGGGAGATATCCGGGAGATATGAAAACAGTATACACCGAATCTATACCAAGAGAAAACCAAGCTCTTGTGTTTTCTAATCAGGGTCACCAGGTACTCCAGATCTTCTATTATCCTAGTTTGTATAGTTTTTCCTTTATGTGGTCCTTAAACCCTAACTCTGTACCAAATTTGAGCTCTCTGAGTTTATGGGAAGTACTAGTTCTATTCTGATGATCATGAGTGAGTGAGCGTCATAAATGCGAAACTTTGCTTTCGCTTAACTTCGGAACTAAATGACCTACAGACTTGAAATTTTGGATTTTAAGTATGTGATTATAGCTTACTAGATGACGAAAATTTCTTCGTTCTGGTCTTATCCTGAGGTCCTCAAATAGGGGCCTGAAAATGCGGCGAAATGGTTCCAGTAAAGGATGATACCGCAGTGTTTGCTTCGCGCTCGACTTGACGGGGGCACTGCCGTGCCCCCCGATTCATGACTTACTACGTCTCTTTTTTCTTCGTAGAACTTGCAGGAAATAATTATTAATAATAATAATACCTTCGACACCATTTACGCACATTGATCTAGCCCCAAACTAGGATTCTCTGTATCTTGGGTAACAACGATACACATACTTATATAGATAATCAACCATGACTAGGGTACAAACATTCGTTCCCATCAAACAAATATTTGCCCCCACCGGGACTCGAACCCAGGACCCTTGGCTTGGTAGGCAGGGTCTCTGCTAACTCGGCCGGCTCGGTAATTGTTTTAATAATTAGTAGTTGTTAGATTTACTTTCCCGAGATGTGTGTGAACAGAAAATCTTACAGAAGTCATACAAACACTTAAATAGCAAACAGCAACAGCATTTATATATTGATTCATGAATTATGTAGAACTTGTAGGAAATAATTTAATTAAATAATAGTTGTGAGCTTTATTAACTCGTCGCGCTAGAGCCGCCCCCCGCCCCCCTGTCATCAAGTTTGGACGTGTTTTTGTTTGAGAAAGCGCCTGCGCTAGTAACAGAGAAACAAAATTTTCATGCAAATAAGTAATTGATAATTTCAGTTTTGTCCCTACACGTCAAATATTTATTACATCTATAGTAATCAAATGTCTACCTTCAAATATGTACACAGAGGAAGAGATGTAGTACTACTACTACAATTACAAAAAGCTCATTGGTGGAGATGCTGCAAAAACTTGTCTGCTGTTAATGCACATTATCTTTAATAATAAACCATGTAAGTAAGTTAAATTATATCGTACATGTTTACTTTGAATCATCCATGACCGAGCGAACCGAAGGCATGCGAGTGTCGCCTTTTCAGGGTCAACAAAACTGATTTCGTATTTCCGTCTCACGTCTGTCCCGATGTCCATCGGTCTGTCCGTCGTTCTCATATACGGGCCCCCAATTCTACAAAACAAACGAATCGTATGTCAATTGCTATAGAGAGGGCGCGAAATACTGATTTGTTTGTAGCGAGTTTCGGCGCCGTCGCCAAGCCTAAACCGGAATTCTGCTCCCTCGCTATACCAAATTTCATACGATTCGTTTGTAGAATTGGGAGCCAGGTCGCATTTCTCAATCATACAGGCGGTGTAATTGGGTTACAAAGAGATACTGGTGCGGCTACTTTCATACGCAATGTATCTAACCAGGTGCATTCATAAGTTTGAATATGGTATTGAAACTGTGAGTCGGGTTTGGGTTGTTTTTATGATACTTCCACTTGTTTATCGGACAAACTTTAAGGGCATGGGGGCCACATTACTCGTAGAGTATCGTGCCGAGTGATGAGGGAACGAGACAGGAACGTGGTGTGGCCACTTTCATTGTCCTGCTCCTCGTCCGTTCATCGCGCTGCCGGTTTGTCGGGTTTTTGGCGCGATTCAAAGGAAAAGGAGCTTAGTAACCTAGTGCGTAGCGTCGCGGTTATTTACGAAATATTCGCGAAGTAGAGATGCGCGGCCACACTACTGCGGGACGACGAGGGCGAGTGCAGGGCGAGTAGCAGGGCGAGGAGCTGAGTGAGAGGCCCAATTGAGTATGTTGGATAGGCAAATTATCATTCGTCATTTTCTAGAAATGAAATAACTAATATTGCGTAACGGGCCTCACGTAATAATTTATGATTTATTTATAAGATAGTTTTTAACTAGATAAAGTGTTGATGGTAATACCAATATTACAATTATAAATTCCTATTTGACCTAATTAAGAAGCTACAAAAAATGACTTGACAAAAAATATCAGAAACATATTATTATAGATATAATTATTGATCTAAATATTTATTAATAGAAGCACATTCCGTTTTATGATTGTTGGGTAAATAAAGCTTCTTTCTATTACACCTAAATGTCTTTTGTTTTATGAAAAACGGTACAGGTGTTTATAGTAGTATGTGTAGTTTTAGTATACTTAATGCACCTAGGTGAATCAAGTGAATTAAGTGTACTTTCCTCAGGTGAACAAGGTGAACCAAGTTTTCTAGAAGGTAACTTAATATACCAAGATGTTTAAAGTATACAAAAAGTATACAATGTACATAAAGAGCCATTTATAAATTAATTATTCATTTTTCAGTTTTTTTAATCCCTAACAGAGCGAAGAAATCTTGATTAGAACGAAGTACCTCGTCGCGTTATTTATTACATAGTTTTTACATACAATTGGTAACAATTAGGTAGATTGGTAACAATCGGTAACATAGTAGAATTAGAGGTTAGTAGGCCAAAAATACATTTTCCGAAAATGATTTCGCTCTTCTTGCATTTTCCAAATGAATAAATTGTCGTATAAAATCTCTTTTTCACCACCTTCTTGAGGAAGACGTTTTTAGAACAGTGACAGCAACCTAAATTATGTAAATAATTATATATAATAAATAAATATTATAAATAAGGCGGAGTGCATTTAGCGCTCAATTTGTTTATTTACATTTTTTTTTGTGTTAAGTCCTCGTTTAATTTTTAAATTGATAGTAACTGGCAAATTGTGATTATTTACTCTGTGCCACAACGCAAATAAAAAAAGCTTTACTATAAACTTATATTTTTAATTTGGTCCGCGTTTCGAGATCAATATCTTTTGGTGATTGGCGCTGTCCAATAAACTGTTGATAAAAGAGATAACTAGATCTCTACTGGCAAATACAAATTAAGATGTCTTTTAGTCCCCAGGGATTAAAATGCTTCTACAGTCCCTGTTAGCTGGGACTAAACAAGCTCTATTTTATAGATGGGATTAAAGTGCCTTTTATCATTTAGAAAAAGCCTTTTATTCATAGAGAAACGGATTACAAAAAGTTAGATAATACACCTCAAGATGACCAGATTCGCGTCATTCTCAGTAATTCGACACTGTCTATAGCCCCAGTAAGCTGTCCACTTACAAAATGTATGACGTCATAATTTTTTAATCGACTTGCACCAGACTTAAGAGACAGGCGGCTCTGTGTAGCGGGTTGCTCCCCTTCCTCAAATATGGCGAGGGGGGTGACGGCTGGTGCACAAGTCATACTCGTGAACGGGTGCTGCTTGGGGGGACTGGTCCAGTCTGGTTTCTCAGAAGTTATGTTAATTACAGCTTGTCTTTGTTCTTATTTATTTATTTTGTTAGATTGTTATTTTGAGACATCTTATTGGCACTTATGGATACGATGTTATAATATTGTCATAAGATTAGATAATGTTTATATCGTACATTGTGTTATAAAAAAATCATTGACGAAAATTGGAAAAATGACATCCCCATAGAGTTTCTTGGTACTATCTTCTCTGACGGGCATATTTCCGAAGCACCTGGTAAAGTTAATGGAGTTTCTTTTTCCTGAGCAAGATTCAGCCAGTAATCACCACTTGAAGGACAAATTTCCTTTTTCAAACTCAAACCATAATCAGTTATGTACTCATTAGTTTAGTTAATCATATTTGATTTGTATTTTTTTGTATATAGTTAATCATATTTGATTTGTGTTTGACTTGTAAAAGCGCATTATTTTGCCCACTTGCAATAAATGATTTGAGTTTTGAGTTTTGAGATTCTTTTGACAGCCTTAAACAGTTCAAAAACAACGCACAACTCGGTCAAGTTACGTATTCAAGCACGGTAAGGTTTATACCTGTCAGACAAGTTTCGTAGTAAGGCACGGTCAAGTTAATACCTGTCAGATAAGTTACGTAGACAAGCACGATATTGTCAATACCAGACAAATTACGTAAGCACGAAAAGGTTAATGCCTGTCAGACAAGTTACGTAGTCAAACACAGTAAGGTTAATGCCTGTCAGTCAGGTTCCCACCTAACATAGCTGTGTTGTTTTTAAATTATGTTTAAACTGTATTTAGCGATTTTCTTTGCTGGGACTAATTGGGAAATTGTACCCAGACAAAAATATTTTAAAAAGTAATTAATTAATTAAAGTTATTATTTATTCCTGGTTAAAAATTATAATAAATAATATTGTAACATTTGTATAACTTTAAAACCAATTTTTAAAAGAGATCTAAAAATCAATCTGTGGGCTTTACTTCGCCCTTCTTCTCCCACAGTGGTCCAATGTAGAGAAGAAGGAAAAAATTACGTTTGCTAAGTATATGTAAATATTTACAGTAATAAGGACATTTAAATTGAACTTTTCAACAACAGAGGTAGGACTTGCTAAAGTGGGTGAATAGCTGAGTAATAATTATCTCACCTTAAATACATCCAAGACATATATGTTTTAACCCACATGACTCTACAAACCTTATGTTTAAAATACACAGATACAAAAACCATACTCCTTCTTGTAACTACTTATGCCCATCTATTGAAAAGGTATAACATACAAAATTGTATTGTTTTAGATTATCGTCTCTTTTGGCACTTCCAAATTGAAATAATCCTAAATATAATATGTAAACCCGTCTGGCTCTTTAAACACGTTACGTTTACGACACATTAAAACATCAAAATTGCTTGTATCTATATCTTTGGCGAAATCAATAATTGCTTATTGCATACCAATTTCGGGTGGGGCGATAAAAACTACAATCATTTCATAATCATCTGCCGAAAAAAATAAATGACACATCGACATTTGACACATGACGCGTCCACACTGAACCAGCGGTGACTAGGGGCCACGGCGAGCGCGACTGACTTTAGTGTGTGATGTATTAGAGTTAATAAGGTGGTGTATTTACCCTTGCTCCTTGCCTGATTGAGTTACCTAGTAGATATGGAATGCTTTTATTCATCACTGCGATGAATAAAAGCACGATCTTCGATCGAACATAATATATTAGCCGAAGGACAGTGAAGGGACAGTTCTTGGCTCACACGATACTGTCAATTTAGTGGAGCACTGGTGAGGATAAGATAGATGTAGGTAAAGAACAGTCTTACAGTATATAGCTGAAAGAAAGAAACCTAGATTTGGTATTACAAGAATGGCGTGCACATATAAATATAAACATTAATATTTACATACAGGCACATACAATGCTTCTGGCCCCACACTAGGATACCCTGTGTCGTGGGAACCAGAAACAGCGACGTCACACACATATACCCCCGAATGGCCGAGTCGACAGTGACGCTGCCTACGAAACCAAGGGTCCCGGGTTCGAGTCCCGGTGGGGGCAAATGTTTGTTTGACGAGAACGGATGTTTGTACCCTAGTCATGGTTGTTTATCTATCTAAGTATAATATTTCTCTATATAAGTATATATATATCGTTGTCTAGTACCCAAGATACAGGGAATCCTAGTTTGGGGCTAGATCAATGTGTGTAAAAGGTGTCCAAGGTATTATATAAACATCCAATAACTGTTTTTTTTTTACCCCCAGCTGGTGATCGAACCCGGGACCTGTCGCATGGTATGCACAGCTACAACCACTGCGCCACAGAGGTCGATCTATCAAGAAAAATATCTAATAACAAAATTAATTACACGGTCCTTTGATTTGTATTCTAAATATAAGTAAATTGCAATTTTATATAAAACATAAATAATAATAATCAAAATACATGTGTAAATAAATATCTTTTATTTATAACAACAATCTCTTTGGGTAATAGAATGCAACATGGTGGATCCCTCATTATGTTGCATCTGTTCATGAGAAGTTTATAAGACATGCTTATAAACGTTAACCCTCTGAGCCTCATAAGATTTAGATTTTGCAAACAGTTTTACTGAAATACCTTTACAAAAAAACATAATCATGTTTTACGGCGTTGTTGGGGATAAATGCATTCTGAAAAACTTTCACTATGAAACCAATTTGATCAGAGAAACTTTATTTTTAACTTCTTTTTACATTTTGGGCCGAGCGATCAGCTGATTTATATGGGGAAGTGATAAATAAAGATGCTCTGCACAAATCGGTTTCATAGTGAAAGTTGTTCAAAATGATGTCCCTAACTCCCCTTAAATATGGTCACATAGAAGAAATCATTATATGAAGAATTAGGAAACAGTTTTTTTGTTTTAATTACTCGCATCCGTCCGCCGTATTCCTCCAGTTTGGACCGGCCTCACAACACAGTGTTGTCAATACGTAAAAACCAATTGATACAGACGAAATAAATATATGAAGAATTAGGAAACAGTTTTTTTTGTTTTAATTACTCGCATCCGTCCGCCGTATTCCTCCAGTTTGGACCGGCCTCACAACACAGTGTTGTCAATACGTAAAAACCAATTGATACCATTTAAGTTTCGATAAAAAAATATGTGCACAACGTTGTTGCTGTTATAAATTATTTTCTTGGATAAGTTATAAAACTTTATTATCCTTGGAAAAGATATGGCTTTTAGTGATAAGAGTCTTTTATTTATGGTTAAATATATACTGCTGAGTCCAATTATATATTTTACAATGGTATATTTATTTTGCCGCATTTATTTTCGGAGGCTATGAAAAAACGGATTTTAAAATGATTGACGTTGAACGTACTTAAAGAATACTCCTAAAGGTTGTACAATTTCAACACCGCAGATTTCCGACTGATGACTTTAATTACCTTTGTGAAGTGCTGTCTGTAAGGACATATTCCTAACGTAATACGAAAAAACATAAAATAATCTTGGATTTGATCCTGATATGTTTAAAAACAGAAGGTGTCAATTGGTGATTCCGCCACATGCTGTAAACAAAATTGCCAAATGACAGATAAGAAAAACGAGAAACCGTTTTATACAACCTAGCAAATAAACAAACAAATATATACGAAATGGCAATATATGACTGCAAGAAAGCAGTAACTAAATCCTCGAATCGTACGAGGACACTGAAGTTCTTCTTGGAACCTGTTATACGTATCGGTCGCCGATGCGTTCTGAGAGCGGCCGGATGCTTACTTGTTTACATACTTGGGTAAATGCGCCTAATATCATAGTTTTTAGTTTCATCGTTAATTTTTATTAGTATAGAGGTCAAATAATTATGTAATGAATGTGGTTCAATGTACTGTCTGCCTTTCTCTTTTTATCCAACTTAGTTAAAATATTGTAAATAATAATAAACCCTCTTTAATGCCATACGAAAATGGCCCGCGATGTTGAACCTTATTATTTTGAATTAGAGTTCAATAAAACATATTGTCAAAAAGTTTCTTGTGAAATGACTTAACAACTTTTATTTTTATGGTATCTCTAGACCCTACGCTAGGATTCCCTGTGTTGTGGTTACTAGTCTCTATAGCTTATGTTGGTACTTTAAAGTAATACCTATGTATTTCCAAAAACTGAAACGACAAAAAATAATAATATCGAAATGCGGCCTGTACAGGATAACATCCGGACATACGAAAGCATTTTTGTCCAATGTATGGGATCACATTTTCTTCTATATCTTCCTCGGCTGCGAGGCGTAAAAACTCTAACGTCGGGACGTGGTCATAACTCACAAATTCCACCTTGCAAATTCACCATAAAACCACAAGCTGCAGAAACATCGCAGAAGTGACGATTATGTATGACAGATGAAGCCTTAGTGGTGCGTTTCACAATTTTGCCGAATATGGTTTAATCGTGTGATCGTGCAGCTTATCTTCTAGGGAATACGGTATTGGACGATCGCTTGCTCGTATATCGCGGCCGCGTTGCGACCTGTTTAAGGGAACCCCAAGTACGCCATTGCCTTACGTTGGGAAGCCTTCGAAATACATTTGCGAGGCTTTTTATATAGTAGAATCTGTTCCCCAATAGCTAATTTTCAATAATTTTTCAAGATTTTTTCGTTATTTTTATAGAACCATGTTGAATGAATTATCTACTTATGTGTAACCCACTTATTTTCATGAATCACTAGGAGAGCCATCCAGCACAGTAATATTTTCCCCTTTTATTTAAAGGGGGACTTCACCTTATGTTACTGAAAAAAAAGCCGTCAATGTCTAGTGCAAGTTGGCCTTAATTCCATGTCAAACAAAATATTTTAAAAACAATAATTACTTAACCTAAGAGCGCGCTCACGAGTGACATTTTTGTCAACGTGACAGAGCTATGCGTCAATCTCCTTCTCCATGTTCCGCTAAGGTCAATGTGCCGGCTCCCACGTACTGTAACATTAGCACGTCCGCGACACAGGAAGTGTGATTTTATAATATCACGTACGAAATTGTCATCATGTAACAACTTAGTATAAGCTAGGATTTAAATCAAAAAGTTCGACATTAACTGAGCATGCAGTGACAAGCCTATTATTCCGTATCCCGTCGGTTGCCATCCTGTCGGCAAAGTTCACAAATAACAAAAAAACGCATTCGTGAGCGCGCGCTAACCCTATTGCACTGCATTGTCCCCCGCACTGGCACTACAGCATTTTTTGTCGACATATGTGTTGTACGTAAATAGTATCAATTCTCACGTGTGATTTGTAGCTTGTATGTATTTACTATTCTTATTATGTTTTTCACTGTTGAATATATATTATTGTTATGATCACTGATACTCAGTAGTTGTCACTCTGAAAAATGCTACAAGTTTTCGAAACTTGCGAAAAAAATATGAACATTCTATCCAAAATAAAGATGAAGATTCAAATGGAAATAGATGGTATTAATTTGGGAATTATCTTATCAACATTATGTGTACTCACCTAAAAATAAATATAATTATCGGTTATTAGGTTTCCCATCACTAACGATTTCCCATGTTGTACCTCAAGTTTCTGCGATACTAGGTTGAAGTGCCCAGTAATCTATTTTTATTATTACTTGTAAATGAATAATCGGAACCCAGGCGAAGCCAGTACTCAGCTAACTGACTCGTATTCTACTAAATATTCTTGTTAAATTTTTATTTCTTTGATTTCTTCTTATATTTACATTTGAAGCAACCAATGTACTGCAAGGTTCTTGCACCCAGTAACGCACCGGGGTGACTACAACGTAACGGGCAACCTGGCACCCCACTACTGAAAAGAACAATACTCTTGACTCCGCAGTGAGCGTGATAAAATAACAAAAACTGATACATTCCTTGTGTCATTAAAAATAAGTTAGGTATTAATTCCCAAGCAACCTTGGAAACCAACCTTAAATATACATATAACGCGGGTAAATTTAGTTATCCTTGTCTTGTAAACAAATACTGATGACTGAATATTAAATTTATATTAACTGTTATATTAAATTTACTTGCAAAGTTTCTCAGCTCCAAAGGAAATGCAAAACTCATTAGTTTAGGTTTAATCAGCATAGCGTGCTGTGAATGCGAATTACCTTATTTTCTGAGAAACAAGAAAAAAAGAAGAAATTACTTGCAATGGCAAATTGTGGACCTTTGGAGTACTACCTTAAAGATTGCCTTTTGCAGGAGTTTAGCAGGTTCTCAATCATCAATAATAAAATTTATTGCAATATAAGTTTTCTTTGACTTTTCTCTTATAATTTTGTACACATAACCCGCCGCTGAAATATATATTTAAAATATTTATCTCATGATATTCTTACCGTCATGTGAATCGTACATGTAGACGACATTCTTCCATCCGTAATAGGTTATAGTGTCTATGACCGCCCGATGGTAATCAGGTCGAAGACTGACGGCGTGGTCAATTAGTCCTGAAGATGGAGGCTTAACCTGTCAAAATAATATGAATACATGAGTAAATATCTTAGCAAAAATACAATTGTCGTGTTTTTGTATTGAAAATCATAGATAAATACTCGCAGTTATGTTTACCAAAGCTATTATTTAGATAAATCCATTGGTCGCTTTCTACGATATTAAGCTTGATATATCAACAAATATCAATCATCATCAAAACAAAGATTTCTGCGTCTAGGATGATTTACGTAACCCGTAGCACTGTAGCAAAAGCAGAGTTTATTTCCCTCCCAATGGCTAGAGAATACTCTGAAAAATGGTTGGTCCATAAAAATTGTTCATCAAAAAACCGTAGAGTGCGAACCGAAACAAAAGTACAATAACATTTACATTTTCCACACATTTATATTGTAAGAGAACAGGTAAAGGCTGTTTCCGACAATATGAAGAGACTATGTATCGAATTATGCTGAAACTTTGTGGCGAAAATACAATTTTGCTTTTGTTTTGCCTACTATGTGAATGTGATTATCAGAACTGTTTTTGGTAGTTGTTATAGTAGTTATTATAATGATAGAAAAATATTAATATGTCAATTTCGTGGGTCAACATTTTGCAACAGCAATGTCCAAAGAATTCAACATTCTGGGTCGGAAGGGTACAGCGGACCTCTTAAAAACGAATCTAAAGGCTTATTACTGTTCTAACACCTGGGAATTTCTATCACAGTCCCTTTCAAATCGACAAATCGACCAATTAAAATACAGCTACTTCTGAAGTCTTATCAATATCATGTAATTCCGCCATCAAGGAAATGAAGCCTTTAAAAAATTACCATATCAGCACCCGGTATGACGTGTGCGTGCGGCGCGGGTTTGTCAACCGCGCGCATCTTATTAGCATTTAGGATCAGAAGGTACTTAAGTAAAACGTTCTTGGTGACTTCTCGTCCGCTATATAAAACGCCCTGAGAGCAAAACGGCCGCCCTTGAACAGGCATGCTAGTTTCTATAGGAAAGAGTTCATAATACTGAATGATCGCAATGTAAAATGTCGAGGGAGTAAAATGCCCGCTTTGCTAGTTTATATAGTATTACATTACTAGACATTTTCAATCACGGTATTCGAAAGAGTATTATCATAAATGGAAAAGACAATAATAAGAGCTCCATATGCGCTGAACTCATTTTTATTTTATGTAATTTTTCGCTAAAATCCATTTGCATTTGCTGACTTTATGAATTGAGTACGACTTGCTCCTTGGCCGTTTTCACGTTATGGTCAGGCTACAGACTCCTAATCCTACAGAATTCCATGTGTCCAGATTAATAATCCTACAGAAGATTTTCAACTGTACTGATTTTTTAACTCTACTAATTTACAATTCAATAGATTTTCGATACAGTTAACGTTCATAGGCTAAAATATCCGCTTACCTACTTTTTGGCTCTAATAAATATTACTTTAGCATCAAAAATCCATTCGGAAGCACAAACTGGAGATGTTATAAAACAACGGAATGCAGTGCCTCCGTCACTATGAGTGCGAATAATGAAATTCTGCGTAAAGGAGTTCATGCATGTTTGTCGGATACATCTGAAGCTAAAAAACGGCTGAGAGAAAAATTTATGAACTGTTGCAAAGAAAAGGTGCGTGAATCTGTGGTTCCGGTTCAGCAAATCTTCGAAAGTGAAAAAGAGTCACCCCAGTACAACGATAATAACATTTTACTCACAGAGTTTTCTTCTTGCAAAAGTTCAGATTTGTTAGACACGTTTTCTAATATTTTTAGTTATTTGTATAAAAAAATCCAATAGCATATTCTCCTAGCGGACTTGTTTTCTGACATTTTTGTTTTCTTGTATAAAATTTTCCGTTCGTTTTTTTTCCTGCCTCATGTTTCACCACACGCAATATTTCTCTTAGTTAATTCTAATATTAGGATCATTTTCTAAAAGTATTTTTTCCAGATTTTTTATTATCTTGTATAAAAATATTTTGTCTTTTCTTTTACTGATAGATAATTTTCGTAAAATCAGATGTTACCAGCAATTATTTAAAACGTACAGTTCTTTATAACTTTTCGGAACGCGTTAAACATTAGCATGTATGTATATACGTAGACGCTGAGTAGTTGTAAAATTTTCGCCATTCCAAAAAATGGTCAGTTTCGTGATAACGGTCAAGTGCAGTTCGTACCCAAGTTTCAAGCGCGCATTCATCACATTTTACCATAAGACTGTACCTTATTCATACCAACTTATTGCGCACATGACTATGATAATACTTCAAGTGTTGTTTTGTCCTTCAACTGAAGCTGAGAACTGGAGAGTTTTCACGTGCGTCTTTTAATTTATTAGCCTATTTAGTTATAATATCCTTTTTTTATAGTTGTCAAATGTCTTAACTTTGACATTTTTTTTGTTTTTTTGGTACTCAAAAATAATTTGACTCAAATAAACATTGCATTGTGAGAGTCCATAATAAATAAATAAGAGCTAACATGCAATCTGCTGCTGGTCCTAGTCAATCAAATGTTAACTTCCACTTAATTGCCAGTAGGCACGGTGGCAAAATTTTGATTAGAGGTGGTTACAGGCACACATTAAAAAGAAAAAATAAAAGTGGTACATCGGTGTGGAACTGTGCCAAAAAAACTGCAAAGACTCCATAGTTTTAAATAGTGATAACTCCAATATAATAAAGGAAAATCATCACGTTTGTGATAGCGACTTCGAAAGCATAGAAATAGAAGAGAGTTTAATAGAGTTGAAGAAAAAGGTTTCAACCGACTATCGGCCTATACCGCAAATTTATAAGGAACATATGGAAAGATTCGAGTCAGAACCTTACACCGATAAATTAAGATCTTTTCATACGCATAGAGATACTCTTTACAAACACCGTAACGCCCAGTTGGCTAAAGTCAGTTCGTCGTCTTGTGAAGAAGTACAAGTTCCTGAAGACCTTGCCAAAAACTTTTTGTGTGCACACTTAAATGGATTGCTGCTATTTGTTACATCGGACGCACAAAAAAATATTAACAATATAAAGAACTTTTTTATGGATGGAACATTTAAGATTGTTCCAAAATAATATAAGCAGTTGTACACAATTCACGGAGATGTCGGAAGTAACTCAGAATTTACAAAAATTGTTCCTTTTATATATGTACTGCTGCCTGATAAGAAACAAAGCTCTTACGAAATTATGTTTAACACAATTAAAGAACTTGTGCCCAACTTTCAACCAATGCATGTTAAAGTGGATTTTGAGTTGGCTGCTATAAATGCCCTGCAAATCACATATCCTTCTGCAAAAGTAAGTGGCTGCTATTTTCATTTTTCACAAGCAGTCTGAGAAAATGCACAGAGATTTGGAATTTGTGACAGTCGAGATGGCAGCACCTATGTCCGCAAATGTGTGCAGATAGCTCACCTACCTGACTCAAAAATTATGGAAGCTTGGTATAGTGTACAGGCAAGCGCACCAAACGTTAAGAATATTGAGGATTTTAATGAGTATCTAGCTACTCAGTGGTTTAGGTTGAAAAATATTTATTTGATCTCTTGTTACAACCATCGCCACCGCACAACTAATGTCGTCGAGGGGTGGCATAGTAAGCTGGGAAAGCATATAAGACATGCATATGACCTAAATCTTTTCCATTTCATATCAACAATTAAACAAGAGGCGATTTCGCAAGATTTCAAGTTTGCTCAGAATAATTTAAACGTGTACCGCAAGAGGGGTCAAAAATATATTACTATGGACGACAAAATTGAAAAAATTTTTAATAACTATTTGTTGGTTGGCGAGGTAACCCTATACAATTGTATAGAAAAGCTTTCTTACTTAAAGTATTGAGAAGATAATGTTATGTTAATATTTTATGTTAATTAATAGAAAAGTTAAGTTTTAGTTTTAGATATTTAGAGAAGAGAATTTTAGTTCATACTGATATTACCTACTATAAAATAATAAAAAAATCTTTAAACACATGTAAAGGTATTGTTATTTATTAAATCCCTTCGGCCGTTAAGGAAACCAAAACTATTCTTTTATGTACGAACTGCACTTGGCCGTTATCACGAAACCGACCTTTTTTTGCGATGCCGAAAATTTTATAACTACCCTGTGCTGAAATTATGTGGAGTATAATTAGCCTGTAAGATACCGCTGCAAATTATAATATTATAAAATATTCGATTGCATAAAATTCTAGCGGAAAATCATCCTACTAGTAAAATGTACTTCAAGTTTTTTTTCTTATGGCGGTAAAAATGTTAAAGAATATAGTCGAACGGAAAATATTATACAAGAAAATCAATAATCTGGAAAAATTACTTTATGACATTGATCCGAGTAGTAAAATCTACTAAAATAATCTTTGCATGCGATAAAACATTAGGTAGGGAAAAAATGCCAACGGATTTTTTTATACAAGTAACTAAAAATATTAGAAAACGTGTCTAACAAATCCTCTGGCTTTAGAAAGTCTTACGACAAAAGATTCCATTTTCTGCGATGGAACATTTAAAATAACACCAAAGCCTCAGGTATATAGTTTTCATGGGGATTTCTCCGAAAGTGACACTGAGCTTATATTCGTTCCTCTTCTTTACGCCTTGCTTCCGAATAAATCTCAGGCTACATACCACAAACTATTTACGATTTTGAAGGACAATTTCGGATTAACAATACAAAAGTTGAAATGTGACTTTGAGGTTGCCGCTATTAACGCTGTTAAAATGGTATATCCGCAAGTCACAGTAAGTGGCTGCTACTTCCACTACCAGAAGACCGTGAGGGAAAAAGCCGAAGAACTTGGGATAGATATTACGGCAGAAGGAAAAACAATAGTCAAGTCCTGCATGTTGCTGCCAGCTCAAGTAATCACTGAAGGATATATCAGCATAGTTAGTGAGTTACCAGAAAGGTATGTCCCGACGTAAATTTTTCAAAATTTGATGAATATTTTTTAAAGTTCTGGATAAAAAGAATTACCAGTAATGTACTTAGTTGTGCATGAGGACGTGCGAACAAACAATTTATTAGAAGGCCAGCCATAATCACATAATTAAAACCAGAATTTCAAAACATCCCAGCATTTTGTTATTTATCAGCTTGTTAAAAAAATAAACTTTATACCAAGATTGGAGGATCCTACAAAGCCAATTGCACTTACCTGCCAAAAAACGCAAGTCAAATGACATTCAAAAGAACAATCAAATAAAGAAAATGTACTAAATTGCATATCACAACAAGTAAATGTTAAAAACTGTATAAATTATGTATCGATTAATGGATGTCTACTAACTATGTTTACTTTATTTTGTTTTTGAATAAGATATTTTTAAGTAAACTATTGTAATGTAACAACGCAATGCAAATGTTCTGAAATATATTAAATACCTTATAAGAATAAAACTGTTGTTTTGTGAATCAGTAGAGAAGACTGGAGATGGTTGATAATTCCTTTTTAATTTAGCTAATCCTAATTCGTTTCTATTCAAAAACCCACAATCATTCTATAGCTCTCTCTTTACTTTACTTTATATACTTTATTGCACAAAACAGTGAACACAAAAAAATATAAAGGAAATAAAATGTACAAAGGCGAGCTTATCTCTAACAAGAGATTTATTCCAGCAAACCCAGAATGGAGAGGAAAAAAAAACTAAAGTATGTGCACATCAATAAAAAGTTAATAAAAATAATTTTCTCTTTCACACTCGTCTCTCTCTCTTTCATACTACACATCGATCTATCTCTTTCATCACTTCTTACGTTCCTAGCATTCCATTCCTCTCATCCTACATATTTTTACGCCATTATCCCATTGGCGTAGGCAGAGACTGCCACTTGCTACGATCCTTACGTAATAATACCCCCTCGGCCACATTAGAAACCAAAGTACTAAACCGATTCTCCAGTAAGGATAATATATCTTCTTTCGACATTGGTTTCGGTAAAAGAATAATTTTTCTTATCTCAAAATTCGTTATGATAAAAGATTAAGGTTTAGTCTTTCGAAAATATCAGACCAAAATCTAAAGAACATAATTATTTTACCGAAACCGATTTCGAAAACAGAAATATTGTTATTTTTTGAGAACTGGTTTCGAACTTTGGTTTCGAATATGGCTGAAGAAAATAATACATACGTACTAATCATGAAACATTTGTTCAGATGGGTTGGTTATCTGTGTGTAAAGAGTCTGTACTCTTTATAATACGGATTCTTCCCATCAACAAGTTGAGAATCTGTTGAATTGGGAATCCGTAGAGGTAAGAATCTGGAATTTGTAGAATTGGGAATCTGTAGTATTGGGAAGCTGTAGTATTGGAAATTTGTAATATTAGGAATCTATAGAATCGGGAATGTGTAGAATTGGGAATCTGTAGTATTAGGTATCTGTAGTATTGGGAATCTGTAGACGTGGGTATAATTAAACCCATATGAAGGTTTCGTCACGAAACCTTGCTGATCCTAGGCAACTTTAGTTGATATTTATTGAAGATGTAGATGGTTAAGAAGGCTGACACCGTTATAAACAACGCAATAAACAATTTATGAAAATAAGATTTTATTTTATTTAGTAAATAAATTATTCAAGGAGTTGGCCTTTACTTTTTTAACTGCTGGCTGCATCTGCTTGCTTGCCCAATGGTCCAACGACATTGTTCTTCGTTAGACAATCCACAATAAGGAGAGTCTTCACTGCATTTTCTTTGTCCGTTTGTCATGAAGATATGAGGTTGGGCATCATGTTCGGGCAGGACACTGAACTCTGACACATCAGGCAGAACCACTTATACTTATATCTTGCTGTAGAAAGATCCGTGTTGTATCTTCCGTCAGTCTTCCGTTTAGAAATCTCCTCGATAATTAATTCGTATGGATTGCTCTTTGTTGTGATGATTTGTCTAACCTAGTGAGTGATATTAGCGATAAACGTTTTCCTATAACAAAAAGCCAATTAATCTCAATTATATTCACTTGATCAAAGGAAAATATCCAATTAACTTGCAAATCACAGCGGCACATACATAACTAATGTCGCGCCCTGCGGAGGTGTTGATATACCAGTTGTTAGATGAATCGGTAGTAATCGCAAAGTAATCCCACAAATGATATGATGATTCCCTCTTGGGAAACGTTAATGTGTTGAGCAAAATTGCAGGTGTAGTTATCACCTTGTGACACCCGTATGCCGAACTCCCAAACTAGATGATGTGCGTGGCTCTGTCCGGCGCCATATACGACGACTGCAGTAGGAACGGTCTAATGCCAGCCAGACCTGGGCTCCCAGCTCGATCGCCGGCAGCACCTGGACGAAGATGGGCCACCCCCAGACAAACTGATAAACTGAGAATTACAAAATATGACACGACCAACAACAAGTATCATTAACATTATTATTATTATTCTGAACAAGAGCAAACTGAGGTTTACGGTATGGCCATTGAACAAGGCTTAGTAGTGATATTCACGAAAGGGAAACTGAGATTGACGTTTTGATAATTTTAACACGACCGATCGCAGCGATGGTCTATGAGCAAGAGTTGATAGAATGAATGATTACGTGACCTTTTGAAATGAACCAACGTTTTCAGAGACAGATAGCATATCGATGACAATTGATCGGTCGTTCTATAGTATCGATCTTTACAAACTGAAATATCATGGTAAATGGGATTAACACCAGTCATACGAAACGAAAAATTCTCGATAAAAGCCCGCGCGAATTTGACGCCATGTTAGTAGCCGCGAGTTTCTTGTGGCGTGCGGCGCAAATCGCGGTGCGGGTTTGCATGCTCGCATGTTGCGAGAAGTGTCAGTGAGTCGCAAATTTCGCCTATAATGCTTGGTAAATAAGCGGTTTACGTGAGTGGCGCGCGGCATACCACGGGAGCGTACGGGATTGTATAAATAAGCGCAGTCGCAATAAAGACAGCTCTCGTAAAATGTTCAATTTGTGATTGCTCAATCTTTCAAAAGCGATTGACATTCCAACTTAGATGTCAGAATTACATGATAAGCCTATTGATTGGTTGTATTGTCAATTTGAGAGAGATTCCGATATACATTTTTAGATGTCAGTACGTACGTGATAAGCCTTCTGGAGACGCAATCTAACAGATGACATTGGACCGAAGGAATAATGAAAAAGAAAAGTATCACCTGCCATTTGAAGGAAACTTTAATTGCAAATTTTCTTTATTCATTCAAGGGCCCATTGTCATGGTTAAAGTTAAAAAAACAGTTAACATTTTGTAAAATATTACAGTGCCAATAAATAATTGTTAAGTACTTTTTAAATTTTACCTTTTCAGGGAACCATGGTGTGACGAAGGGCATCTGAAAGGTGTTGGTGTAGGAGTGAAGAGTGTCGAACGAGTCCGGAGTCACAGCGCCCAACATCGACCAGACCCCTCGCGCGAACTGATTGCAAACTGGAAGAAAATAAAAACTGGCTGCATACTACAAAATAAAGCAACTCTTCAGCAATGCTATGAGGAATCTCAATATTGAGTTTATTTATTTATCTATTTGCATGGCGATATTGCATTGGGTTCGTCGAATCGGCATGTCGATATTACACGGTCGGACGAGTAAAGGTGGGTATTGGTATTATTATTATTTTGTATGGACCTACAGCTGAACAAATTAATCAAAGTCATGACCCACCCCTCTGAAGTGAGCCCTAGGGAGAGGGCGAAGGACAAAGGTCTCGTTTTTTGGATTTTTGCTTTCATCTCGGAAACAACGCGTCATAGGAAATTTTGTCATGATACATAATGAAATCTCTCTACAACTTTGATTCTATGCACCTTTTATATGAGCTCTAGAAACATTTTCAAAAATGTATTTTTACCTCACGTGTTTTGTCATACATTGCATTTTCACTTTAATAGTAGTTTATGTGACTGCTACATAATGGAGGGCATTAATACTCGACAGTGGGTTTATGAAACGAGCCGAAGGCGAGTTTCATAATAATATCACTCGAGAGTTTTAATGCCTAATTATGTAAAGTTACATTACACTAGTTTATCTACACACATATCATAAGCTCTCTTTGATGTGTTCAGGGACCGCATGTTTGACCGGCATTATGGCATTGTGTTGTGTAGCTTGTTCTGTAGTACCAACTTCACAGATAAACTAGGGGCGGCACGCAGGCGGTCGTCGACGTTCAAAATTTGAATGTCATAATATGTAGAAAAATTACACATTATGGTCATAAGAAATGAGTTTTTACCAAGTAGTTTAACATTATGCTGATCGTAACGTGCGGTTTTTGTACGCAGTAAAGAGGGTTTATGATACGTGTGTAGATAAAATAGTTAATCTCAGGAAAAAGGGCCCCATATTATATAATATTTACATTTACATACAGGTGCTTACATTGCTTCTGTCCCCACACTAGGATACCTTGTGTCGCCCAAACAAGTCACAAATTATTTAAAAAGTATATAGGTAAACATCCAAGACCTGGGGATTTTTTATTCCTCCCCAACCGGGATTCGAACACGGGATCTCCCGCTTGGGAAGCATAGCCTCGACCGCAACACCACAGAGGTCATCAAAAGAAAGTCTTGGCGTTGATCTTAAGCTGAATATGTACATATGCTAATTTGTTGTCATCTAAAGTTCGGAGCTCATATTGTACGATTTGGAATAGGTCAAAAGAGTCTAAAACCAAAGTTGTAGATATTTTTATAAGCTCTTCGAGATGTAAGCAAACAATTAAAGAACGGGACCTTCTTTAGATTGGTGCAAAAACCACGATGTATGTTGATTTAACTATTTTTGAGACTGAATTTTGTCCAAATGCATTCAAGTCGTTTTATCTAAACAATACAATCAAGTTTGCACTTTATATGGAAACGGAACCCTCGTAGCACGAGTCAAGTCAAACTCTTACTTAGCCGCTTTTTAAAAGCTTTAATTGGGTTCGATTTTCATCTCGCATTGCATCGCTCTGCAAAGGGTTTTTGATTACCCTCGACTTTAATACTATTTATGCCATGTACGAGTATTGCTGAAATAAATTCTAGCCTATGGATTGTTCTATAGCTAGTGTTGTCGGATACATACTAATGTAATAATGCTACAGTGTTAAGACATGATCAAATAACTCTGCAGTACGGGCACGTGCTGACTGTACTGAAAACCTTTGACATTAAAAATAACATTAATCATCAGAAGTAGTTTTATTGCAGTATAAATAAAACTTTTTAATTAGTTTTAGTGACATATATTATAGACTTTGTAAATAATATTATGGTACGTTCATAATTTTCTTGCAGAGAATCTTAGCATGATATAAACCGTTTTCGTAGTAAAGGTTCTTCAGAATAATGTCCTAACAACAATTGCTTAAAATTATTCAATGGCAACCGCACAAAAGCTCTCTCGGATTTAAAGCTGTCTGTTTGGTTTGTAAACTATTGACTCCTTCAGATTCTTACATATTAGAACAACAAAGTATAAAACAAGGTACATTATTCAATTTCTTAACTAATGGCGGTCTAACATTTAGGTTAATTTCGTCAATGGCACGTCAGTAGATTTTACTATATTTGGACAGGTTCTCTTTCGATAACCTGGAATTTTTTGTTGATTTTTTGGTCCTTAGCACTACCCGGGAGGACGTGATGGGATGTGGGTTCCAAGTATCTCCTGCGGACGTGAGCAACTACCTCCCAAGGTACATTATAAGACGGTATCGCTTAGGGGATTGGCGGCAAACGGTACGTCATTTTCATTCTTCAGATTTTTCTGAGGAATTATTATGACGATCAAATAAAATGACGATTTCTTGTCACAGACTAGCGTCAGACCGTGTAAGTCAGGCAATGATGAAAAACCATCGTTTGTCTTAAAACAAAAACGTTCAGTAGAAGGTAAGCAGTTCTATGCCGCGCGAGCCGGTTGTCTATTCAATTGTAGCTTTTCCAATAGTTCCTATAATCGAGAGTCGAGTGGAGTTCCAAATCATATTTCCTTTCACGCACGCATTAGAGCCTTCACCGCTTCCAACTGTTGTTAAAGGGTATTCGTGTTGAAATATGTATGCGATAATAAAAAACAGCAAATATTGCTCTTGATATCCCGTGGAGAGCATCTTGGCAACCTGATCACGTACCTGGGCTTCATGATTCGACCCTCTATCTATAGCATAGCGTTGCTTTATCATTAGTATAGTATAGATATCTTTGATATTTGAGATAACTGCTGGCTGTTTTCTTTCGTCCAATCCTCACTCCCAGGATTCTTGAGATTTACATTTCTTTGAAATTCCGCCGGTTACGAAAAAATCCGAGCAGATTTGTTTTGTTAACTTATTCAACTTTTTATTTACTTACTCTATACTTTATTGCACACAGTTAAATAAACATCGTTCTTCATCATCAACATCTTGTTGGCGCCCACTGCTGGGGATATGCCTCCTCTTATTTGTGCCAACTTATCCGGTCCTGTGCTAATCTATTCCAGGTTATCCCCGCGATATTAGTATCTGGCTGCTGGTTGACCTAAGATCTTCATTCTCTTGGCCACTACTCGGTCAGGGATCTATTCGACCTTGCCATCTAACTCACCGAGTGTGAATTAAGTTCTTAAATTCAATGAACCATAAATATGATAATTCAATTATAACAGTGCAGATTCTGCCTCAGCCATTTGAGTTTACATTTTAGGAGAGCAGTTGATACCAATTTGTTGTGCATGTCCTCCTAATGATTGTTTATTGTAATGTGATTGTCATCCGTTTTGTAAACCTAAAGAAATAAATAGATTGTAAGAGTAAGATTATAAGGGCTTGAACCGGATGCATAACCGACGACTCAATCGTTTGACGGAAACTCAAAGTCGTGCTTTCACTGTCTCTCACTCGGGAAATGCCAGCGCCATTTAAGCAGCACTTTACTTGAGCAGCAGTCTTTGTATTCTGAATATTCGTATTATAAGACGTGGGATCCTTATGTGATCTTGAATACTTGCTACCCCTTATTGACAATACTTATGTATTTTTCACATATTTCACCGAGGCACAGACAATATTTACACCACCATATTCAATATGCTCAAGGGACAAGCAAAGTTTTGTCTATTTCTTTCAGTTAACCGCCACCCTAACAATTTCATATTTTATAACTTAAAACTTTTCTCATTTCAAACACGGCGTTCTTTACAAACCTAAATTTACATTTAGATTTGCCAGGATGTGCCCATATTCATATGAAGGTGAGTATACTCTCGCTGCATATGGCCCATACAACAGGAAATCTAGTTTGTTGTTCTTTGGCTTTGCTCGCTCATGTAAAAATTGCCGGTCCACAAAAAAATAACAACTCCCCCCGCTTAATACGGCCCTGTCGCTAAAGCCATCAATAGCCGCTGCCAGCGACTTGCCTGTTTAGTTAAAATGGCCAGTCAATACAACCCTTAAATATAAGGAACCTCTGTACAAAGTGTTATGTCTCGGGGACCAGAGGTTTAGGGTGCTCGTTGCCTTATCAGTCAGTCAGTCAGACAGTGAGTAAGTCAGCCAGGGCTTTATATTGTATAAGTACAGACTGGAGTACTTATCTTGAATCCGCTAAATACAAATAAGTTAATTTAATTATAAATCAACTTATTTGTGGGTGTGTTTAATTATAGCTTTGAATAATTCTGTCGTAACCCAAATCATAGATGTTTTTTTTTTAAATAACTGGAAAAACTCGCCTATGCTCGCAAAGAGTATTTTATCGATTTTAGGTTACGGGAGCAGCAAAACTGCAGCCTCAGATTACTTCTGTGTATGGTATACCCACCTCACACGTCCGCCCAATGAGCGACTCGGCAGAGGGCGGGCGGGTGAGGGCGGCGTGGTTGCCTCGCAGTCGGCAGCAGCATGAACTGCAATCTTCGTGAATGTTGGCTCATAAAAGGCCGGAAACTCTGTCTTATGTCTGTGTTATGAGTTTTTGAATTTGGCTCTTGGTAGTAGACAATTCACTTCAAATCGTTTTAGGTAGACATTATTCATCATTCATATTTTTTTTATTGCACACAAATAATTGAAATAAAAACAAGAAATACATAACACAATGTACAAAGGCGACTTATCTCCAATAAAAGTTCTCTTCCAGGGAGCAAAGTTCCGATGAGGAAGGTTGATTGCTTTTTAGGGGTAGACCTAAGTGTACAGTACAACAATAATTTAAATGTACGAGTACCAGCCTACATAAATAGAATATTACATAATGAACTACGGCCAATAAGTCTACTTTGTTGCCTCTCTAAATTACTAGAAAAGGCTGTATCAGTGCAACTTACTCGATATCTGGAAATTAACAGAATCCTCCCTTGTTTGCAATCTGGATTCCGAAAATCCCGGAGCACTGCCACGACCCTACTTGACGTAGTAGATAATATTATAGCTTCCCAAGATATAGGTAACGGTACAGTGCTGACTTTACTTGATTTTTCCCGGGCGTTCGACGCTATTAATGTTGCGCTGCTATTGTCAAAATTATCCTTTTATGGTTTCGAATCAAGCACTGTTGCCTGGTTTCATAGCTACCTAGAAAACCGGACCCAGCGTGTGGAAGTTCGCAGAGGAGACGGCTCCGTCTTGTCCTCAGCTGATTCTCCGATTACGAGAGGCGTTCCACAAGGATCAATACTTGGCCCCATACTATTATATTATATAGCGCTGACATTACTCGTTGTTTAGAGAACTGTTCCTATCATTTGTACGCAGACGACTTACAAGTATATTTATCCTTTAAACCAGACGAAACCTCTGCTGCTACTGAAAAGATCAATCAAGATCTCCATCGTATTGTCGCGTGGTCCACTCAAAATAGTCTAATGCTTAACCCCAATAAATCAAAATGTCTCACAAGCCTGAAATCAAAATCATGGAAAAGAGCATCGAAAGGGTTGACGGAATTCGTAACTTAGGGTTGCTGATGGACAGTACCCTCAGATTTGAGAAACATGTCGCAAATACAGTGCGTAACTACTTCTATCGATTGAAAATACTGTACAAAATTAGGCCTTTCCTCAGCATAGATCTTCGTGTGCAGCTGTGTGAATCCCTTGTGCTTTCAAAACTAAATTATATGGACACGGTATATGACGCGCGCCTCCTGAACCGATCTGAACGTCTACTTCAGCGTGTTCAGAATGCGTGCGCCAGGTTTTGCTTCAACGTACCCCCCCGCGCTCATGTCAACCCTTATATCAATAAGTCCAATCTTCTAAAACTTAGCGCTAGAAGAAATCTTCACTTTGCGACGCTGTTGTTTGGAGTAGTAAGATTTCAGGTTCCGGAATACCTTTACTCTAAACTTAACTGGTCCCGCAGGAACCCGACTAACTCAAGAGCAGCCACGTCTCTGCTGTCGTGTCCAAGACACAAAACTGCTGCATTCCGTGGTAGTTTTCAATATACCACCCCCGTTTTATGATCTGAAATCAATTAGCTCCTTCAGACACAAACTCAAGGCACATTTGTTAGCAGCACAAAAAACCATACTATAGGACAGAGCACAGTTGACTTCACCAAATACCTCTACATAGGTATACATATATACATAATAGGTCTACCCAAACTCTCACTCTCTCGCAGTCTCACATATTTCCACTACTTAAGCTACACTACTCACTTACCCCAACATTTAACATATGACTGTATGATTGGATTGTTTGTATGTCTGTTTTTTAACATATGATTGGCTTTATTTATATTATTTTATTTTAATTTCCGATCGTTTCTTGTTGTTGCATTTTGCCACTGGTGCATTTTGTACTTTTACTCAGATTATAAGTTTAGTTTTAAGTTTTTAGTTTTAGGAAATGGTGTGAGCTGAAAACCAGCGTAACGTGCAGCTCACTGCTACACGTAACACATGCTGAGCTCAAACCATTTTGGCATCTAAAAACCTCAACCCCGAACTGTACTATGGTTTCTTTTTCTTTCTGTATATCCTTGTGTTTATTTGTCAAATAAATATATTTCTATTTCTATTTCTATTTCTATCCTAAACATAAATACCAAAATATGGTAATTAATAGATATATTATATACAGTGTGAATCTTCATAAGGTGCACATAACGATCTGGGTTGAAGAACACCGAAATTCATCGATCCAAAATAAAAATAACAAAAATCTCAATCCTCCCAATTTTTTCATAGCCATTTTAATATTGAAATGCGCTATCTGGATACCAACTGCAAAAAAAATCTTCGGAATGGAAGAGTTTTTCGTAGCGAAATTGACAGATTCGCAAAGATGAAAGTACTACGTAGTACTGCTAGTAATAAAAAAATGCAGAAAAAGTGGTTACTCTAAACTAAAATTATGCTTTGTTTATGAAATATAATAGTGATTTTTTCGAGAGTTTTTTTTAGTAATTGCAGATTTCCACGAAATTTAGTTCCCAAAATGGAATTATTTTGATACGAAATATTATTTTTTATTTTGTTAGCTTTCAGACGACACCAAAACTGTGTTTCTATTTAATAAACTTTTTTTTAAATCATTACATGATAACTTTTTTCTCTTTTCGGAGCTCTACTAAATCATAAGACCTAGAGATTAGTGATATACCATGAAGTCATAAGGCAGTAAATAAATAAATGTGGCCCACATTAATGTCCCCACTTAGAGGCACAGGCCTTTTATGCATATGCGTAAGATTGAACCATACCCTATCAAGCCTCATGATCATGAGCCATACCAAATCACAAGTCATGATTTTTGGAACCAGGCACAATCTTTCTTTTTTACAAAAACCCATTAATCCTGTATCGTACAATGGCATCACAATAGAGATTACTGATAAAGCGATTAACCTCAGGGTTATTTTTGACAGCCAGCTGTCGTGGTCTCCACATTTCAGCGAGGTCAGCAGACGGGTGTTTGCGACCTTCCACTCCGTCAGGCGACTGCAGTACTTCCTGCCGCGGCAGACCAAAATTACTCTTGCACAGTCTCTTTTGCTGCCGCTAATCAATGACGCCGATGTCAGTTGGGCGAGCGCGAACGAATATCTACTGAACAAAATCGAACGACTTTAGAATCTCGGGATTCGGTTTATCTTCGGGCTGCGCAAATTCGACCATGTTTCTCAATATCGCAAAGAGTTGCGGTGGCTTCCGATTCATCGTTGCTTTTTAATATATTGAAAAATCCGCGCTACCTCAGCTTCCTTCAAGACCGCTTTGAGTATCTCTTTTCAGCATGTTTAGTAGTTTGGTATAAAGGTATTTTATTTTCCATATTTTATAGATATTTAATTTACTTAGGTATAGGTATTTATTATAGATTATATATTAGATATTGTGCAATGCCTACCTTTTCATGGTAAATTTTCCTGTCAAGCCTTGGTTTGTTGGAAGAAATCTTTTTTTAGATATAAGCTTTTCTCTAATGTAACTTTTTACATATCTGTGTGCAATAAAAATTATGAATTATGAAACTTTGTCCGAATGCTAAAGTTAGTTTGTTTATTCACAACTTTATAATGCAACGTGAAGCCGAAGCGAAGCAGAACGGTACGCTCTACCATGAACGCAAATCTTTCCTTCCATCCTATAACCAGAAGATTCGCTCCACGTACTGCTCTCTTCCTGACCTGCTGTTCTTCTATTGCCCTGCCGTCCTACTGTCTTTCACCTGAATCCACAATACTTGAAGACCCATGGGAGTGCTAGTGCAGTGAGAATGTGTGAAACCGATACCTAACAATTCTGTAAATCTACAACTTACCCGCGGCGTTCTATTCCAAAGTATAACATATTACTTTGGAATAGAACGCCGCTATTATGTATTTTTATAGCTAGGCAAAGCTCTCTTTTCTACAACTTTGATGTAGATGTCAACGTTACAAAAAAACTAAAAGGTCTTTGCAACCTACATTTTCATCTAGTTTCTCTTCTTTATTGTCACTCTAACTTCTATTATTTATAATTGGAGGAAATTTTGTGAAATAACTTTAGTTTGCTGTGAAGTTTGTCAAGGATACCTAATTAACGCTACTGGAGGTCTTCAAGTCTGAATGTGTGGTTTGTGCTGACATTTCTTTAATTTTCCGTGGTGGTGATCAAGATCCTTGAAAACTTTGGCTAACTTGCAAGGAACGTGTGGATGCAATTCCAACAACTGATGAATTACTACATTTTCCTTTGACCACCGGTTCTATGCGAAAACACGAAATTAAATCCATTACGTAAATAAATATAGGTACTTTTATAGGTCATTGTGACAGGTCTCTATGTAGGTAGGCATGCTTCGAATTTTTCAGTTGAGCTTCTATCGCACTAGCTGATAATCCGCGGCATGGATTCCAACGGACTACCTACCTACCTCCTCGTCGTCCCCTTAACGATGCGTTACTGCCGGGATTCCATACGGAGCTATTACTTGAATTTCCAATGAAGAATATGGTCCCCCAGAGCAACCCTGTAATCTACCTAGGTTTAAGTGAAATGACCCATACTATTGAGACAGTATAATATTTAGATATAATAACTTTATTCCGGTTAAACCTTTAACCAGCAGTGGGACACCGTGTAGACTAATAAAAATAAAAATTACCTTAATCCAAGGAAGTTCCCATTATTTTGATATCTGAAAAGTAATTCATTAAATAGATTTTTAATATTACCAAATAATGTTGCTTAAATTAAAAATAAAGTAAAAATATAATAGGTACTTAAAAAATAAATTTGGTCAAACAGCATCAATAAAGCAAGTCCAACTTACAGAACACTTCACCACTAAGTCACTATGACGATGCACGATATAACAGGGAAGCGTATTTATTTCCCTGCCCCTGGCTGCAAAAGAGTTCGTTACAAATATGCAAACTCCCATCTCCCAGTTTATTGAAAAGAAAACTGGTCAAGTTAGTCTGTCCCAGAATCGGGTTCTGTAGAACTTGTGCTTTAAAATAATAGCGTAGCCTTAGAGCTACAGTGGGTCATAATGTCTTTCCAGTTTACGAATAAACTAATTGTATCTAACGTTATTCTATCAAAACAAAATGAACTATGGTACCGTTTTTCCTTTTGAGATATAAGAAGTTACATAAAACGGATCCACCTATTCGATAGTTTAAATACCCTTCTCATTGCTCACTTTATATCTACAGGCTATGATGAATGTACTCTTATGGGATCGTTTCCAGGATCAAAATCATACCCTCAGCGTATCAGTAAATGTGTTTCCAGCAAATAGAACGAAACCCTAAAAAGGGAAGGATCATTACAAGTTTTCTACGCCTTTGAAATGTAAGTCCGGGTCATGAAATTAAGTTTCTTCTTTGTGGCATCTCTCTCGTCAGTGAGCGTTTGCATTTGAATGAGAGTCCGGAACGTTTCGTACTTTTTATACTGCGAGGACGCTGAGTCACGGGAGGCTGATCAAAACACTTTTAAGACGCGCATACTCTCACATAATTTTATACAGCTCTTGTTATCAAGTTTTTGGCAGTTTAACACTGGCTTACCACAGTTGGGTGTTGATTAAGGTTCCGGTTTTGAAAGAGCACTCTCCGTGACTTTATAATGATCCCATAATGAACTAGTGAAAACTAACCGGTGTACTGGAAAGGTAAAATCAAATCTTAAATTTTGAACAAAGTTGAATTTGAATATACCAATTAATCACATCAAATCATTTATTGCAGGTAGGCGAAAAAATGCACTTTTACAAGTCAAACACTTACTTAAGTCTCATACACATGGAAAAATAAATAAAAATAAATCAAATATGATCAACTACACTAGTTTGAAAAAGGAAATTTCTCCTTCAAGTGGTGATTCATGGCTGAATCTCAAGAAACTCCATGAACTGGTAGAGACCAGTGCTTTGGAAATACGCCCGTCAGAGGAGATAGCACCAAGAAACTCTACGGGGATGTTATTTTGTTTTTTTTTTATTTATTTTTTTACACAATGTACGATGTACAATTTATCTAATCTAATGACAATATTACAAAACCGTATCAATAAGTGAAAATAAGTTGTCTCAAAATAACAATCTAACAAAATCAATAAACAAGAACAAAAAGAAGCTGTAATGAACATAACTTATGAGAAACCAGACTGGACCAGTCCCCCCAAGCAGCACCCGTTCACGAGTATGACTTTTGCACCAGCCGTCACCCCCCTCGCCATATTTGAGGGAGCGGAGCAACCCACTACACAGAGCCGCCGCAAGAAAAGACATTTTAGTGAGCATGACCATAAACTCTGGTTTCTTGGTAACAGACTTGTATTTTACGTTAAAACTAATAAATTGTTATATATTATTTTAAACGACCTATTTTTTATTTATGAACAATGCTTCTAATGGGTACATAATGGGTACACAAAAAAAATGTAAAAAATTAATATTTATAAATTAATTAATTGCCCGTAAATAAAATAAAACTGAAACCTATACTAAGTTGAAAATTTGTCCTATCTCACTTCCGGGCGGGAGGATTAAAGAATATAGAAGATTTCCTACGAGTTCGCAAAGGTCTGGGGCCCATTACTTGATATAATTTATTGAGGAGATAATTAAATCACGCGACTTAGCAGCTACCATGACCGATAGAATGAAGTTTTTAATTAATGGATGACCAACCATTCATTTATAAGAGTGTCTAGATGGCGTTAGTAGTAATTATTTGCTGTCATTATTTATTTTCTAACAAACCTTCCTGATACTTCGAAGATAGTTTCTATGATTAAAATGTTCTATGAACATTTTTAAAACTATCGGTACAGCCGTTTGCGTTAAAAAATCGGTACAGCCGTTTGCGAGATTCCCGCTTACCAACAGATTTAGCGACTAATTTCATATACAGGTTGTTTTTAAAACCTCTAGGTATAATAAAGGGGCCTACTCAATGATTGAAGTACAATGCCGTTGTTTTCAAATAAGTGCTGGTATATTTCCTACAAGAAAAGTAAAAAATACTTTTATTGGTCTGTTTTATTGTTGACTCTGAAACAGGATATACAATATAGCGAGTCGTTTTAAAATCTCCATGTTTATACATATATGTATATAGATAAATAATAAAGTAAGATTATATTTTTTTCTCCTTTTCTCTCCATCCTACATCTTACAACACGGAGACGCGCTACGCTTAAATGCTTACTTAGTTAGTAGTAAGCATTTAAGTGTGCAAGTGGCCCTCATAAGATAAAAGCATTACTGGTGGTGCTTTCCAACCAGGCGGTTCTTTAACTTACTGACAACATATTGATATGAAAACAAGACATAAGTCTAAAAACTAAAACCCGAGCAATACAGCGAGCAAGAGCTAGTAATATATATATAATACGTTAATTAAGCCCTTTAATTTGATACCCAACATGGTCCTGTTATTTTTTATTTTTTTTATTTATGCTTTTCGCCCACTGGAGGTAGCCATATTGAATTAGTGTAACCCTAACCAACATAAATATACACTTCCAACACATATATTTTTTCTAGTGACTTTAAGCCCTCTAGAAGGGCTATATTGAATTAAGGACGTCTCATAACCTATAACCACCAGTGGACGATCAATACGCTTCTATTTGTCAAATTCTGATAAGTACTGATGTTCTGGTGACACTAATGAATATACTGGTCCTTTTTGCTTCGCTTTAGTCGGGTATAACTCCCCATTTTCAGTCGAAATAGGCTGGTCATATATTTATTATCTAAAAACCCTTTTGAATGATCTGAAGTTTCTACCACTAATAGCGATCCTGATTTTTTATAAGAATATATTACTAGCTTTCACTGCAAACGTTGTTTTGCCATATAAATTCTAATATACTATATTAATTTTCGGGTGGAACACCCTTATCACTTAGGGGTATAAAAAATAGATAAAACCTATTCTTAGACCTACCAAATGTACGAATAAAATTTCATTAAAATCGGTTGAGCCGTTTCGGAACAGTATGGCAACTAACACTGTGACACGATAATTTTATAGTTAGATTTGGAATCAAATCCTCCAGTCCCGGAATAGAGAAAAACCGATTCCCGGGAATACTCAGTTCAAGACTTAAAATTGCCGGGAGCACAATCCATTTTGTACGACAGTTCGTGTAACGGAAATTTAATTATATGGATTAATGTGAAATGCCAACTACGTATTTTTCTACTTAGAGCAGATTTTATTATTATATCCTTTATGGCATAAAACAGCAGTAAAAACAATTGACGCAGTGGGAAATATAATGTATAAAGGCGGGCTTATTCCTAAAAGAAATCTCTTCCAGCCAACTCAGTAAGTATGTGCAGTGAAACAATGCGGGTTCAGCTAATAACAAAATATTTATACAAACAAGAAAACAGCAACTAACTTTAAAAATTGAATACATTTCACATACACACAAATATTACAAAAATTCTTTATAACATATTGTTTAACATTATGAAGATAATTATACTACTTAAATAAATAAAACCAACGATAATTGAGATAGGTAGTATTCTTTCAGTCTTGATCTAAATGAACTAGGCGATAAACTATCACGGATAGAGTCTGGCAGGTGAAAGATTAGATGCCTTTTAGCTTCAAGTAAAAATAACTTGTTATAATTATTGCTATCGATTTGCGCGCAGCCGCGCAATCATTGGCTGTCGACTGTGGTCGCGGACGACAACCGCTCGGGGCCATTTAGAATAATGCACGACAAAGAGTACAGGTAGCGTAGACGCAGCACGTGAGCTGAATCTGTCAACAGAACACAACATCAACAGCAGCTTAGCCTGCCTCGACGCTCCGTTTTGTAGTAAAACTGCTTAACAGTTATTGCAATTTCATAAACTGTGCATTGCTTTACGCGGATGCAAGATACTCGTATCTGCATAACGATAATGTTTTTTCTTAGGTTCCATGAGATTTCTTCAGTTACTTCATAATCTAAATAAGATGTTGGTTTGTTCTCGACGAGCTGCATTGAATCTAGCTCTAAATTCTTTCTCGATGTAAAATTGCCCCCCCCCCCCCCCCCCCCCCTGCTTATGCGGTTTTTACGGGGCCTCATTTAAAATTGCGACGCGAAGATAAAGGGCGGAGGGTTTTGTCAGACGACGAGCACTGGCACCATGATCAAAACACGTCTGAGACTAATGACGACGAAGCGAATTTTTATGGCAGTTTCTGTTCTTGGGGGACTACTATTTGTTCGCGGATATCCCTTGAAATTTCGTTCTTAAAGTCGCTATAAAAGTTAAAAAGCTCGAACTGTGTCGAGAAACAGCGATTTTGTGAGACTTTGTACTTTTATCCATCTGCTGCTTATGAAAATACGGGAGAGGAATCATGGAGGTTTTCTTTCGATTTCAGAATCAAATTCTAATCGGAGTTAGACTTTGCTCTGAATAAATTGCTGAAATTTGTAAAACCTTATGGCGAATTAAAATTATTGGGGCCAATAAACATTACAATATACCTAAACGAGTTAAAGTAAGTATTGGCACCGATGATGGAGGCGACACAATTTAAACTAATCATTGTTATTTAGATTTTTGTCATTAGCATTCTTACGACACGTTCATTAAATGTAAACTAAGATAAGTTTCTGTTTTTCCCCCCTAAAAACGGCATACAGGTCTTTTGGGCCTATTCGAAACCAAAAATGTGTTTTAACTGATCGATTTTGTTGAATGTAATAATTATTATTATTTATTATTTTTTATTATTTATTTTGTTAAAGTTATTTTGCCAAATGATAAATTATAATTGCTTTTATCTACACACGTATCATAAACCCTCTTTACTGCGTCAAAAAACCGCACGTTACGATCAGCATAATGTTATACTACTTGGTAAAAACTAACTTCTTATCTGAATATTGGAACATTATATAAAATGTTTAAATTCTCGACAAATTATGACATTCAAGTTTCGAATTTCGCCCCTAGTTTGTATGTGAAGTTGGCACTACTGAACAAGCATTACAAGTGTAGAGCAATTATCAATGCCACCATGCCGGTCGAACATGCGGTTTCTGAACACATCAAAGAGAGCTTATGATATGTGTTTAGATAAACTAGTGTATGTAACGCTACATAATTAGGCATTAAAACTTTCGGGTGATATTATTATCTCTCAAGTTTGATTGCGCTCCATTGTATATCAGTCACATAAACTACTATTATATCTGCTTGTAACCATTGAATTGACTATTAACGATAATTTTAAAGGTTTTTCAATATTTATTTTATTTTTAAATTGGATGAGCCATCTCATTTCAGAAAAATACAAGTTTTGTAAGATTAGCTTCCCAATGTAACTATACCGCGCGAGTGAAATGTCATTCTTTAATTTTTAACAAACATAATATATGTTCTGAGATAAACGAATTCTTAACGAAACTTTTTGCTTAAATATATATAGCTTTAATTAGGAATCCGTACCTGAAAGGTGCCAAACGGGACCATATTACAAAACCTCCGCTGTCCCTCTGTCCGTCTGTCACCGGGCTCTACCGGATCAACCGAAATAGGTAGAGAACTGAAATGTTCTCAGAGGCTTTAATTCTATTACCACTACAACAACAAATAATGAAACCGACCAGTTTTTAAGAATTAAAATAAGTACCTATACAAGAAATTATTATACATGTATATTATATATTTGTTTCATATATGGTATATTAGTAGTTTATGTGACTGCTACATAATGGAGGGCATTTCTCGAAAGTCGGCTCGTTTCATAATAATATCACTCGAGAGTTTTAATGCCTAATTATGTACAGTTACATACACTAGTTTATCTACACACATATCATAAGTTCTCTTTGATGTGTTCAGGAACCGCATGTTCGACCGCCATTGTGGCATTGATCATTGCTCTACAGTTCTTTAGCTTCTTCGGGAGTACCAACTTCACAGACTAACTAGGGGCGGCACGCAGGCGGGCGTCGGCGTTCCAAATTTGAATGTCATAATTTGACAAATTTTGGTAGATTATGGTCATAATGTACAAATTTTCAGATAAGAAATGAGTTTTTACCAAATGGTTTTACATTATGCTGGTCTTAACGTGCAGTTTTTAGACGCAGTAAAGAGGGTTTATGATACGTGTGTAGATAAATATATATATTTGTTTATCGGTGAAACTGGACTCTCCCGATATTATCGGAAAAAAACTTTAATAACAGGTATTGATTTTTTTTGCTTAATTATTTGTTATTATACAATTAATAATTGCTCATTTGAATTATAATAAATATATTAAGTTTTTTATCATATTTGATTTTATTTCTACAAATAAGTTACTCAATTTCTATCCTCTTCCGGTTTGATGAGCAAAGAGTTTCATTAACTTGAGTACATAGATCAATACCTACTTAGATTGTATTATGTAGTAAATACTCAAAACTCTTTTTCAATGTTTCGATATACGGCATAGCAGCGGTAGTTATAGGCAAAACCCCGCCGGAATTAGAAAGCCTAAAGAACGTACCAAACGGCAAGAAAGGAGGATTAATATAAAAGGACATGATCAACACAGAGATGACTGTAAAAATTGGGGCGAACTAGTCTGGGAAACTGGCACAATATAACCCATAATGCAAGATGGAAATATAAATCAACCAGAACTTATAGGTGATCTGTTACTAAACAGTGTTTGGGAACCTAAGGAAAGCGCACTTCGACGTACGCATAGTAAATGCTGACGCTTCCTCTAACAGCAACCTCACCTGGCAAAAAACAGAACAGAGATAAGCCGAGAGAAACACTCAAAATACGACCGAGCAGCTGAAGACCTAAGAGTCTCATTCACCCTACTAGTCATTTCATGCGACGGAACTGAATGTAGAATAACAGTTTTAAAAAAAACGCATCAAAGCTTAACGAGAAATGGGTAAAAGCGTATTCTCAAAAAAAGTACTGGCTGAAGGTTAAAATACAAATTTCAGTTATAGGTGTAGTTTCCATGAGAGTAAAAGTCACGTGAAAACAGGTCAGGGTCTATCAATGCGAAGATGAAGCAGGAATACTTTGGTGACAGCTTGTTCTCGTGAAACAGAAATACTTACATATATTTTTAATTTTTATAGACAACAAAAATCTGTTATGATATTGTTTTATATTCCTACTTATTGTATCTTCTGAGTTCTGTATTGTATACTATCTGAATAAACGTCTTTCACTATTTACATGTAAGCCGGAATTTAACCACAATTAAAACATAGTTACTTATTCTAGTTAACTAGGTACCATATCTATGTAGGTATATGTACGATTTATTTAGGTATACACAGTCAGCTCATAAGTTTTGTCACACAATAAAAACTTTTTAATTTAGAACGCTGGCCACAAAAACGTTTATTGAATTCGAATTTCGAATTTTTCATGAAAATAAAAATAAATTTAAATTTAAATATGGAGTGGAATTAGATAGATACTTAAAGAAGACCGTGTCGCAGTTATTGCGTTGCATCGTTGCGGTTACGCGCCAATTCAGATTTTCGTCTTACTGAAAAATTTGAATATAACCAAAAGATTCGTTTATCGTACCATAAAACGATACAATGAAGACTCTAGTGTAGATGACAGGTCAAGAAGTGGTTGCCCTCGCTCTGTTAGGACTCCAGCAGTGATAAAAACTGTGAAGGCGCGAATTCAAAGAAATCCCATACGTAAGCAGAAACTGTTGGCCCTTCAGATGGGGTTAAGCAGGACCACGGTAAAAAGGGTGTTAAATGAAGACTTAGGACTTAGGGCTTAGGGCATATCGAAGAAAAACAGGACATCGTTTGGACGCTCGTTTAATAGACCTGAGACTGAAGAGATGCCGCGCTTTGTTGAAGCGGTACGCGGGAAAAAAGCATCGTGAAATTATTTTTTCGGATGAAAAAATTTTCACCGTGGAAGAGAGCTACAACAAACAAAATGATAAGGTGTACGCACACAGCAGTGAAGAAGCGAGCAACCGTATTCCACGTGTCCAACGAGGTCATTTTCCATCCTCGCTCATGGTTTGGTTGGGAGTCTCTTATTGGGGCTTAACTGAGGTACTTTTTGTGAGAAAGGCGTAAAAACGAATGCAGTTGTGTATCAAAATACAGTCCTCAAGAACCTTGTGGAACCTGTTTCTCATACCATGTTTAATAATAGGCACTGGGTATTCCAACAAGATTCTGCGCCAGCTCATAGAGCGAAAAGCACACAAGACTGGCTGGCGGCGCGTGAAGTCGACTTCATCCGTCACGAAGACTGGCCCTCCTCCAGTCCAGATTTGAGTCCGTTAGATTACAAGATATGGCAACACTTGGAGGAAAAGGCCTGCTCAAAGCCTCATCCTGATTTGGAGTCACTCAAGGCATCCTTGATTAAGGCAGCCGCCGATATTGACATGGACCTCGTTCGTGCTGCGATAGACGACTGGCCGCGCAGAATAAAGGCCTGTATTCAAAATCGCGAGGGTCATTTTGAATAAACTTTATTACCATAAGAATCTATGTTTTAATAAGTTCATTTTGCTATATAAATGTTTACATAAATAATAAACATGTCTAAATTATTTCATATTGCGCATGTGACAGAACTTATGACCTGACTATGTATATTATTATGCTACCAAATGGGAACGATATTCACATCTCGTAGCCAGATTTTGTAGCTGGCTACGAAATGGGAATCGTGTTTTCCCATCTTGTAGCCAGCTACCAAATGGGAACGATATTCCCATCTCGTAGCCAGATTTAGTAGCTGGCTACGAAATGGTAATCGTGTTTTCCCATCTCGTAGCCAGCTACCAAATGGGAATCTGGAATTCCCATCTCATAGCTAGGTTTTGAAGCTGGCTTCCAAATGGGAAAAATAATATCGATTTGGAGCTGGCAACGAAACTAGAATTCCTAAATCCGATCTCTACCTTATAGTTTCTCTTTGACCGGCTTGAAAATAGGAGGTGATATGTTCCACTCTTCCACTGTATCCCTACTAAGACTGCTGTGTCCTCATGCAGCTGTCTGTCCCAGGCTGTATTTCATGAACCGTGATAGCTAGAAAATGGACCATTTTCACAGATAATAATGCATTTTTGTTTGCTACTGTAACAACAAATACTAAAAATATATATAGATGGTGGTACCGGAACCCTTCGTTTACGAGCCCGAGCACTTGGCGGGGGAATTTTTAGTATTACAGAGACTTTTATATTCAAACTTCATGTGTACTTAGCAACTTATTCTATGACATGTTCATTATAAGGAAAAATTTGACGTTTGTCAAGTGCTTGCCAATCGTCTTTATCTAATCTGAAAATTATAATTATAATAATTAATTTGCGAAGACATTCAGTAATACCGATGATCTTAATGAAATAAGTAATTATGCATTTCTCTTCACTCTATTGTGATCCCTTGCCCGGATCATCGTCGTCGGAAAAAAACCGTGGAATAGACTTTATTCCCACCAGCCGAGGAGGAACAGCATTGCTATTGAATGGATTAAAATATTATAAGCGGAAGACTTACACCGAAAATAAAGGTACGTTGTGGATCTGTGAAAAACCTTATTGTGATGATAATGTCACATTATCATCAGACAATAAGATTCTAAAGGAAAAAATACAACCTAACCCTGCGAGTAATTTAAGTATGGTGCTGCAAAGAACGTACAACCTATACAAAAGCAGTATAATGATATGGTCTGCGAATTGACAAAGGAAAATGTCAATTTGTATGAAAAAATACCCAAATTTTCAAATGTCAAATCAGCGGCTTATCGCCAGCGAAATAAAGTTTTGGGTGTTCAAAAAGATCAAAGTAAATTACCTGTAGACATGTCAGTGCCAAAACAATTTTTAGACTTTTTGCTCGCTGATTATCAGGACCTTCATACGCGTATGCTGGTATTCGCTGATAAAGGCAATATTACTGGAATGGGCAAATGTAGGCACTTTTTTGCAGACGGCACGTTTAAATCATGCCCACGACCCTTCTTGATGTTATACAGCATCCATGCTCTCGACAGTGCAACAAATTGCATATTACCGTTAATTTACGCATTCACACATAATAAAGATGTGAAAACTTATGAGATTATGTTTTCATTAATTAAATCACAGGTGAATGAATGGGACCCTGAAAAAATACCGTTAGATTTTGGATCTTCTGCTATAAAGGCATTCCAAAACATTTTCGCAGGAATAATAATCAAACGTTGTTTCTATCACTATTGCAACAGCCTATGGAAGAAGGCTCGTGTACTAAAAAATAAAAGCAGAGTGGGCCGAAGGCACGTTGCACGCTATGCAGCTCTTGCTTTACTTCTGTTGGAATCTGTACAGCTGGTTATCGGTATGTCGTGGATAAGTCGAAGGATGAAGAAGAAATTAAAAATTCAACTCGTATTTTTCAAAGCAATGGCTAAGACGTGACATGATAAAAATATGGTGGTGCGGAGATGAACCAATCCGGACAAATAACAAGCTTGAAAGCTGGCATGCTAGGATCAATCGTTTTACATCACGTAAAATCCAACTTTGCCCGATTTGCTTCAAGTTTTGCAAAAGGAATCAACGTTTTACAGTATCTCAAATGCAGCCATAAACAGCAATTTTCATGAGACCAAAAATAATAAGAACTATATTGAAATTGATCATGAAATTGAAGATTCTATTGAAAAATCGGTCGGTCACTGCATCGAAATAATTGCACCTTTTTCAGTTTAATGCTGAAGTAAAACTTAATTAAGTATAGATAGTAGTTTAATTGAAAGAATGATTAAATAAGCAAAAAATGTCAAATATCTTTAAGCGGAGTGTGTTATTTTATTTAATTAAAAGGTAGTTCTGTTGGTTCATGTATATTTTATTTATTATTTTATTGTAATGGCTAAAAATATTATTCATCGGTTGAGTGTAAGTAGATAGAAGTTAAAATTATATATATATATATATATATATATATATATATATATATATAGCTAGCTACTAGCTAGTTACAAAATGGGAAAACAGGTTTCTCATTTCGTAGACAGCTATTAAATCTAGCTGCGAGACGGGAATTCCAGATTCCCGTTTTGTAGCTGGCTCGGAAATGGGATTATTTTTTCCATTTCGTAGCTAGCTACCAAATCTGGCTACGAGATGGGACTAAAGGAAGATTTCTCGTCATGGAAATTCGCAATGAAAATGCTATACTAGTTCGCGAAAAATGTTTTAAATTTACGTCAACACTTCCGAAGAAAGATGATGCTGCAGAGATCGAGAAGGATTAAGAGGCATTTACGATAGTATGTCTACATCTGGAAACTCATCTCTTCCCGTATGTACAGAATCTTTCTTATGCGAAAGAAGCGTGGGATGCGTTGCTCCCATTCTCTCTTAGATGAGAAGCTGGACAATCACCGGTCGATGCATGATTATGTAGCTGCTGTCATGAGTCACGCTCAAAAGCTTAAGGAAATTAATCAAAGCTTCGATGACGATTTAGTTGCTGTGGTACTTTTGATAAGTTTGCCAGATGTTTATCGTCCGTTACAAATGGCACTAGAGCACTCAGGAATGAAATTTACCTATGAAAATGTTTGGCAAAAGCTTCTACAAGAAGAACGCGCTCAGAGCTCTTCGAATGATTTCTCCTCTGTCAACTCGGCATTTGTAGCAAGGAAACAAGCTCAGCATTCAGTATTAAAGCTTAAGTGCTTTGAATGTGGCAAGAAAGGCCACAAGAAGTCCGACTGCCCGATGCTGATAAAGGAATTGGATGGTGAAGGCGTATCATCGGTTTTTTCGAAGTTGAAGAAATAAAAAAAAAAATATATATTAAAAATTAAAAAAATATTTATTTACCAGAAAGTTATGTAACAGTCTAATATTATGCTTATGACCCACACACTAGGTATAACCTGTATCGTGGAGGTCTATAATGAAATTTCAATGTTGTGTTGTCCTGAGTTTGGGATAGCAACAACAATAAAATAAAAAGTAATTATAATTACATAGGGAACTCTTACATACCAAGGTGACCAAACCCTCCCAGACCACTGAAATAATAATATAAAATATACTACACACATAAACAATATATATCTATATATAATTAGGGATAAGGATAGATAAATAAGTAAATAAGCAATTCTGAATTTGTTTTAGAAAGAGAAGTTTTAGACTAGAAGCGCTTCAGTGGAATCATAATCTAATGTCACTAGCCACTTCAAGAGCTTAACCCTTGACTCGCGTACAGTGGTAGTTTTGACTTCGTTGTGCTTGCATATTGTATTGTATAGGTGTGGCAAAGCGAAGAAACTGAACCTTTTCGCAAATGTCGTGTTCACTGCTGGCAGCTGCACCCTACAAATTCTTTTTTCCAAGAGACGGGGGAAATCCTCTGCATTAATTGAAATTCTGTGCTGGAGAAGTGATGCCCTGAGAATGTAAAGTTGGCGTACTGAAAGTACATTGCATTCGCTGAGGATTGTTTTTGTGGGGTAGCGGAACGGTTTCCTCGTCATCACTTTTAGGATCGATCGCTGTGCTCGTTCCAGAGTTATGAGCGTGGTTTTGTGTGTGGCTCCCCATGCTGTGATGCAGTATACAAGCAAGGACTGACAGAAGGACAGGTAGACCAGCCTCAAAACTTCCGGATCAGCTCCCTGTCGCAAGTGCTTAAATATTGGGATTAGTTTGCGTACCCGGCTCGCCATACTAGAGACATGTGCAAAAGTCAACTTCTCGTCCAGGATAACTCCCAGATACTTAATCTGCGCCACTCTAGATATGCCGGGACAGTCGCATGTATGAAAATCAGTCGGGCAAGAGTGTAGCATAACAGTTTCGAATTCGGGGGGTGGTTGGGATGCGGCTGTCTTATGAAAACTGATAAATTTTGTTTTGCTGGTTTTTAATGTTAGTAGACTATTCTGAAGCCAGTTATTGACATCGCGCATGCAGGTCGTAGCCAGTTTGTGAGTCTGTTCCCATGACTCTCCGCAGCATATCAGAGCAGTGTCATCGGCGTAACAGAACACGTCCACTTCCTTTTTATGTCTGAACAAGTTGCAGATTCCATTGATGTAAATTAGGAAGAGGGTCGGGCCGAGGACGCTGCCCTGCGGCACACCAAATGGTATGCTGCTCCATGGGCTGATGTGTTGACCAACTTTGATACACTGGGTTCTGAGGTTTAAGTAGCTGGAGAACCATTCCAAGGCGATCCCTCTGATGCCAATGGCTTCCAGCCTACTTGACAATATGGTTGGTGAGACAGTGTCAAAAGCCTTGGCCAGGTCCAGGAATATGCCGACACAAGCCTTGTCCCTATCCAGCTCTGTGCTGACAACCTTGAGAAGGTCCGTGACTGCACCCTCCGTAGACCTGCCTCGGCGAAACCCGTACTGTCCTTCAGCTAATAGTTGGCGTGATTCTAGATATGCTATAAGGCGTTTGTTGACAACCTTTTCCAGCAGCTTGGAGAGAGCGCTTAGTAATGAAATTGGACAATAGTTGCAGGGTTCCTTTCTTTGACCGACCTTGAAGATTGTGGAAAGCGCCCAGCTGATATGCTACTATTAAATATGTGAGTCAGTGGTACTAATATTTGTTTTGAGATGATTTTTAGTAGTTTGTTATGGATGTCATCAATCCCTGGTGAGCTTTCGGACTTGCTATTGAAGATAAGGGTTTCTACTTCGCTCTCGGTATTTGGTTGAAGAAAAAATGAGTTTGAGGCAGGCATTTCGGTTAGATCAATCCTTTTAGAGAGTTCTGCTTCGTCTGAATTGAGCTTGTCCATGGTAGTGTTAGCTAACGACTGTCCAATGCTAGTAAAATATTGGTTGAAATGATTTAGTGAGTCCTCGACTGTGTCCTTGGTTTTAAGTATTTCGTTACAGAGTTCTTTTTGTTTATTTAGGTCACAAATGGTTTTGATAGTATGCCATAACTTTTGTGCTTTTTTTTTACTTTTAGCATGGCTAGCGTTATTATGAATGTATTTTAAGCGTTTTAAGAGATCATTGCAGTAGTTGCGATACCTTTTATATGATATTTGAAGTATTATGTTATTGGGATCTTTATGAGTTCGCAAATGCGACAAGTCCCTGTGTCTCATGCAACGTATAAGGCCTGGGATGATCCATGGTTTTATAGCGTATTTGCGACGGCTTACTGTTAATGAGGTAGTGTGTGTTTTGATCGTGTTTGAGATTATGTTAGTAAATGTTTGGGCAATCAGTGAAGGATCGAGTTCATTTAAAACACCTGACCAGTTTAGATTGCTCAGCTCGTTTGCAACGGCTGAGAAATCAATTTTAGTGATTGGACGCTTTGGTGCTTGTTTTTTGACGAGTGAAAGACTTCCGATTGTAGCTCGGTGATCTGTTATGGTACTGTTACAGACAATGCCCTCGGTCTCTTGGTTTGAGCGTACGAAAATATGGTCCAGGCAATTGTTGTTTCTCGTGGGTTTAGTTATTAACGCTTTTAGACCCTTTTCTGATAATAGAGAATAGTAGTCTGGACTGTCGGTTTCGTCAAGCAAATTTATATTTATATCTCCTGCAAAAATCAGGTTTTGGGAGCCAGTGTTAGAAGACAATATAAGGTCCAAAGATTCTATGAAATTGCTGGTGTCTGTGAAAGACGGTGACCTATATGTTGCTAGAACTGTGAGTTGGTTTGGGAAGTCGACAATTAGATTATTAGAATCAGCCATATCCGGTTCACTGACACTAACCTCCAGAATGTCTCTAACAAACACCACAACTCCACCGCATTTGTTTATAAACTTGTGTGTTCTGTACGCCGTAAATCCTGTGAGTGTCCTTACTTGTGAAGCATCAGTGAGGTGACATTCAGAGAGTATTATCACGTCAAATGCAATATCGAGCCTTTTCAGAAGCACCAGAAATGAGTCGAAATTCCTGTGCATACTGCGGATGTTAAAAGATAATACAGTAAAATGTTCTAGTGACTTTAGAGTTTCTTTGCAATGTTCTGGCAGGTTGATTTCATGACATGGAATTTTTAATGTGTTGTCTATATCAATTTCTATGTCTAGGGGGGCCATTTAGCAAAGAGTGTATAATTTTCCTGAGAGTTTTGAGCGTCGTCGTTTAGGTTTACTTCTAGACAGTGTGTGGTGGATGTTAAAGCTTTTATATAAATAATATACTTATTTATGACATATTTAAGATAAATGCTATAATATATCTCAATATTATATGAATATTCAAGAAATGAGGAAGCTGATAAGTTATTCAAGGGTTATCAATTGGTCACAAACAAAACAGTAATAAAAATGCGGAGTGTCGGATGCAAATGTGGAATATGCTCATTCAATGAGCGGTGTATCGGAGAGAATGTTGAGGTCAGCGTATGATCGCACAAGGATGGCGGGACTACCGTTGCGCACTCGGACATAAATGGTTCCGTTCCTGGTCCAGCGATATTTATGAGTCGATGATGTTCTGTTTCTGGTGTCTCGAAATAACTTACGGTTTTCTTTGGTGAGCCTTTCATTGAAGAAAACGTCCATAGGGGGTTGCCAGAAATTGCGCTATGCTGTTCGCTGTTAGTGCACAGTTCCTTCAGTCCCTCGGCGTTTTACCTGGATAGCGGTGCCTCGACTCACATGAGTTTTCAGAAGCACTGGTTTTAAGGTTACTGATAAATTGTGACATGTGCGAATGATGTAAAATTTTCAAACGAAGGTAAAAGTGACATTATGGTAAGTCTGAAAGGAGTTCTGTTACCGATTAAAGATTGTTCCTTTGTACCTAAATTGAGGGTTAATCTTTTGTCAATATCTAAATTAGTACAGAACGATTGAAAAGTGATTTTTGATTCTGATGGTTGTAGGATGTTTCACCAATCGATAGGCGAGAAGACGAGTAAACTTGTGGTTACTGCTAGTGAAGTCTCAGGTATCTATAAGTATTTTTACATTGACTTTTATCATTTCAAGATGAGAATATTTATTGCACATAAAACGACATAGGATATAATAAACGAGATGTACATACATTTAAAAATACTTTGTACAAAACTTAAATATGCAAAAACATACACACACACACACACAAACACACTAAGAAAATAAAGCGCCCCGGACCATATCAGATGCAAAGGTCCCCATCACGCTGGCGGCGTTTCCGCGCTGCACTGCGAGGGAGATCCTCTGCATAAGATAGGACCCGGAGCGGCGGTCATAGCCACGGTCCCTCAGGCGGCGCCCTATTTCCCTAATGAATGCCTTGCCCTGCACTCCCCAGACCCCGGTGGTTTCTATGGCAAGCGGGACGAATATATACTGGCCCAAAAGCACAGAGTACTTTTGGGTCTTCATCCTCGCTGCCTCTTCGGCTGCGGCCCCCGGGGTGGTCACGGTCGATGCCAGGTGGGACGGAGCGAATGTGCAGACACACGTTGCATCCCAAAGCAATGACCGTCCCCTCTCCCACGGGATCATGGTCAGGCCATCCGGGCGTTTCCCATCTATAAGTTGGATGTCTGTTTTCCTATTGTAGAAGGGGCTTTGGCTATGGTTCATGCTGAGAACTTGTTGGCGCTTTGGAATCGGCGGCTTGGGCATGTAAATTTAAATGATTTACGCAAGCTACCTAACATCGAGATTGGAGGTAAAAGTGTAATGGAACCATGTGTTGCTTGTATAAGAGGTAAGGCACATAGATTACCTTTCCAAAGGGTGACGCAAGGCTAGCTTATGAAAAACTCGGTTTATTGCACGCTGATTTCCCATGTCGGAACGTTCGTATGGGGGTGTTCATTACATGTTTGTGATTGTGCGATTGACGATTTCACAAGGAAATTGTTTGTTTACTTTCTCAAGAAGAAATCGCAAACTTTGAAATTTTTCAAAGACCTTGTGAGGCATGTGGAGAATGAGACAGGTTTGACAGTTAAATGTCTACTAACAGAAAATGGGACAGAGTTTGTTAAACCAATTTCTTTCTAGTAAAGGAATAAGACATCAATTGACAGTTCCCTACACAGCGGAACAAAACGGCGTGGCAGAGAGGTCGCTTAGATCCATAACAGAGATGGCACGAACCATGATTTTAGATAAAGGCTTGAATAAAAAGTTTTGGGCGGAAGCTTGCAATACAGCGGCGTACGTAAAAAACAGGTTACCTCACAGCGCAAATGATGGGCAGATTCCTGAGGAATTGTGGACAGGGAAAATACAGAAATTGGATCACCTCAAAGTATTTGGTTCAACGGCTTATGCAAACATTCCAAAAGAAAAAAGGAAAAAATGGGACGCTAAGGCAAGGCTACGGACATCATTCTGACCAGCTTTCATTTTGATACCGATTTGATCAGAGCATCTTTATTTTTCAATTCTCAGTATAAATCGGCCCGTGATCGCCCGGCCCAAAGTGTATGGAGAGATTGTCAAAAATAAAGTTGCTCTGATCAAATCGGTACCATAGTGTAAATATTTTGCAGTTGGGTAGAACCTCCTTTTTTGAATTAGTTAAAAATTAATGGACCTTCTTTTGCCTTAAAAATATTTCCTTTATTGATATTTTTATCCATCTGAATATCTCACTTATTACAAATAAGATAAATAGGTGAGATACTTTTAAATACACACTATAAAAAGAGTCGCAGTGTCTTGGAGTAATATTTTATTCTGAGGTAAAACAGCTAATTGACGGTTGATTGTACATAGTAACCAAAAACAAATAGGTAACATAGCAACCATCTTCTTAACACTTCCTCTCAAGCAACCGTTCATCATCAGAACACATTCACAGCATCAAGCACTCCAGTCTAAACCTAAACCAAACACACATCTTTCAAACTTAACGCCGCGCAATGGCTTTGCTAGGACATCGGCCAAGTTGTCTTCAGTTGAGATGTACTCCAACTAAATTAGCCCTTAGTTGACACAATGGCGAATGAAATTGTATCAAATGTCGATGTGCTTCGTCCGCTTGTGGGCAACAGGATTGTAAGCCAATTTAATGGCGCTCTGGTTGTCAACGAACAACACCTTGATTCTCTGAAAACCCTCACTTTTGACAACTTGATTTTTCGATGCTTCTGATAAAGCGACGTTTTCACTCTCAGTAGAAGACAGTGAGACGCATTTCTGCTTTCTGCACTCCCAGGATTTCATATTCGGTCCCACTTTAAACATGTATCCGGAAAATGACTTTCTGTCTTTAATGTCGCCTCCCCAGTCCACGTCTACGTAACCTGTAATTAAGTAAGTTCACCTTTCAACTTTCTAAACGTAAGGCCCAAGTTGCACGTCCCTTTAATTTAACGTAAAACACGCTTAGCCGCCTTCATGTGTACAGCCCGGCAACATGAATTATATTGAGCTAAGAAGCTCACTGCTGCGGAGATGTCGGGCCTCGTGTTACAGGCTAGATAATTCAATGCACCAACCAACGACTGATATCGTAATTGATCTTGGCGATTCAACTCATCACCACCGCTATCTGCCAAAACTTTATGCAGATCCAGTTCCAGCGAGGTTTTCACTGGTTTACACTGATCCATACCATGATCATTTAGAACGGTTTCCACAAACTTTCTCTGATGGAAGAATAACTTACCTTCTGTTCCTCGTTCTAAACACATGATTAGGCACTGTCGAGCTTTTCCTAAATCCTTGACTTGGAAGTATTGTCTTATTCCATTTAACAATTCGACCTTTCCGTTATTATTTTGAAAAAATAGGATAAAATCATCCACATAAAGACATATATACATATCTTCTTTAAAATATAGACAACTATCAATGTCAGAACGTGTAAATGACATTGACAACAATACGTCATTTACTTTTTCGTTCCATGAACGACTTGCTTATTTTAGGCCGTATAAAGCCTTTTACAACAAACAAACTTTTGATTTCCGGCCTTCTTCGACGTAACCTTCCGGTAATTGCATGTAAACCTTTTCATGCAAATCCCCGTTAAGAAACGCTGTATTTACATCAAAGTGATGCACCTGTAAATCGTTTTTAGCAGCCAACGACAGCATCAGCCTCAGGGTTGATCTTCTCACGACGGGTGAAAATGTCTCGAAGTAATCCACACCATACGACTGCATGTAGCCTTTTGCCACGAGTCTGGCTTTGTACGTGAGGTTCCCGTCAGCATCGTACCTATATTTATAGATCCACTTGTTTCCTACAACTTTGGCTCCAGGAGGTTTCTCAACCACCTTCCAAACATCGTGCTCCCTCATGAACTTCAACACCCGTTTCATCGCTGCTTGCCACTCATGGCTGTCAGGTCTTTGTAGGACTTCTTTGTACGACCGTGGTTCTTCCTCTAAATGCACGTACGATTGTAGCAATATAGTCCACTATGTTCGCTACGTAGCCTATTTCTTAGAGGATATCTTCCTCGTTGTGCACATTAGCCGCACTGGCTCCGCCATTACGATCCTCAGTGTTAAATCCATTCAGTTCCGCAGGCTCCGCTGCATGAGCAGTTTCGGCGCAGGTCTCTGCATCATCTGTATCTGAGCTCTCCACCGCATCTTCATAAGAATCTTCTGTAACTGACGTAGATGGATGATCTATTTACCATATAATTGTATTCTCATCCTTATCTACGGTGTGCCTTGTACCTGCCTGTAAAGGAGATGTCATTTTTACTTTAGCGCCAAATTCCGAGACCTTCATATCACAATCTTCACTAATTATTATTATTATTTGTCTCGGATTGCCAAGATCTGCGAAGCCTTAACCCTTGGTATCTTCGCAATAGCCAAAGAAGATGTTTTGCCTTGCCTTAGCGTCCCATTTTTTCCTTTACTCTTTTGGAATGTTTGCATAAGCCGTTGAACCAAATACTTTGAGGTGATCCAATTTCTGTATTTTCCCTGTCCACAATTCCTCAGGAATCTGCCCATCATTTGCGCTGTGAGGTAACCTGTTTTTTACGTACGCCGCTGTATTGCAAGCTTCCGCCCAAAACTTTTTATTCAAGCCTTTATCCAAAATCATGGTTCGTGCCATCTCTGTTATGGATCTAAGCGACCTCTCTGCCACGCCGTTTTGTTCCGCTGTGTAGGGAACTCAATTGATGTCTTATTCCTTTACTAGAAAGAAATTGGTTTAAAAAACTCTGTCCCATTTTCTGTTAGTAGACATTTAACTGTCAAACCTGTCTCATTCTCCACATGCCTCACAAGGTCTTTGAAAAATTTCAAAGTTTGCGATTTCTTCTTGAGAAAGTAAACAAACAATTTCCTTGTGAAATCGTCAATCGCACAATCACAAACATGTAATGAACACCCCCATACGATCGTTCCGACATGGGAAATCAGCGTGCAATAAACCGAGTTTTTCATAAGCTAGCCTTGCGTCACCCTTTGGAAAGGTAATCTATGTGCCTTACCTCTTATACAAGCAACACATGGTTCCATTACACTTTTACCTCCAATCTCGATGTTAGGTAGCTTGCGTAAATCATTTAAATTTACATGCCCAAGCCGCCGATTCCAAAGCGCCAACAAGTTCTCAGCATGAACCATAGCCAAAGCCCCTTCTACAATAGGAAAACAGTCATCCAACTTATAGATACCTGAGACTTCACTAGCAGTAACCACAAGTTTACTCGTCTTCTCGCCTATCGATTGGTGAAACATCCTACAACCATCAGAATCAAAAATCACTTTTCAATCGTTCTGTACTAATTTAGATATTGACAAAAGATTAACCCTCAATTTAGGTACAAAGGAACAATCTTTAATCGGTAACAGAACTCCTTTCAGACTTACCATAATGTCACTTTTACCTTCGTTTGAAAATTTTACATCATTCGCACATGTCACAATTTATCAGTAACCTTAAAACCAGTGCTTCTGAAAACTCATGTGAGTCGAGGCACCGCTATCCAGGTAAAACGCCGAGGGACTGAAGGAACTGTGCACTAACAGCGAACAGCATAGCGCAATTTCTGGCAACCCCCTATGGACGTTTTCTTCAATGAAAGGCTCACCAAAGAAAACCGTAAGTTATTTCGAGACACCAGAAACAGAACATCATCGACTCATAAATATCGCTGGACCAGGAACGGAACCATTTATGTCCGATTGCGCAACGGTAGTCCCGCCATCCTTGTGCGATCATACGCTGACCTCAACATTCTCTCCGATACACCGCTCATTGAATGAGCATATTCCACATTTGCATCCGACACTCCGCATTTTTATTACTGTTTTGTTTGTGACCAATTGATAACCCTTGAATAACTTATCAGCTTCCTCATTTCTTGAATATTCATATAATATTGAGATATATTATAGCATTTATCTTAAATATGTCATAAATAAGTATATTATTTATATAAAAGCTTTAACATCCACCACACACTGTCTAGAAGTAAACCTAAACGACGACGCTCAAAACTCTCAGGAAAATTATACACTCTTTGCTAAATGGCCCCCCTAGACATAGAAATTGATATAGACAACACATTAAAAATTCCATGTCATGAAATCAACCTGCCAGAACATTGCAAAGAAACTCTAAAGTCACTAGAACATTTTACTGTATTATCTTTTAACATCCGCAGTATGCACAGGAACTTCGACTCATTTCTGGTGCTTCTGAAAAGGCTCGATATTGCATTTGACGTGATAATACTCTCTGAATGTCACCTCACTGATGCTTCACAAGTAAGGACACTCACAGGATTTACGGCGTACAGAACACACAAGTTTATAAACAAATGCGGTGGAGTTGTGGTGTTTGTTAGAGACATTTGGGAGGTTAGTGTCAGTGAACCGGATATGGCTGATTCTAATAATCTAAATATCGACTTCCCAAACTAACTCACAGTTCTAGCAACATATAGGTCACCGTCTTTCACAGATACCAGCAATTTCATAGAATCTTTGGACCTTATGCTGTCTTCTAACACTGGCTCCCAAAACCTGATTTTTGCAGGAGATATAAATAAAAATTTGCTTGACGAAACCGACAGTCCAGACTACTATTCTCTATTATTAGAAAAGGGTCTAAAAGCGTTAATAACTAAACCCACGAGAAACAACAATTGCCTGGACCATATTTTCGTACGCTCAAACCAAGAGACCGAGGGCATTGTCTGTAACAGTACCATAACAGATCACCGAGCTACAATCGGAAGTCTTTCACTCGTCAAAAAACAAGCACCAAAGCGTCCAATCACTAAAATTGATTTCTCAGCCGTTGCAAACGAGCTGAGCAATCTAAACTGGTCAGGTGTTTTAAATGAACTCGATCCTTCACTGAGTGCCCAAACATTTACTTACAAATGGAAAGGGAAGTTGGTCGAACTGTTGATACAGGATCGACACATTCGGATTGGGCATATCGGATGCCACGCCTTGATGGCGTTTCTCCAGCGCGAGTTCTGAATTCTATCGGGAAGACGCTTAGTGCGTAGCGTCGTATTTCGGTGCCTGCCTTGTTATCGGGCCAAGGCGGCTACGATGCAGCCCCAGATGGGCGATTTGCCCTCGGATAGGGTTAACGAAATCCGGCCCGTTGCGGGTGTCGGAACGGATTTCGCGGGACCATTTATGGTCAAGTCTTCACAGCTACGGAACGCCAGATTAGTGAAGGCATACCTGTGCGTCTTCGTGTGCTTGGCCACGAAGGCAGTCCACTTGGAGGTGGTCAGTGACCTCACTACAGAGGCATTTATCGCATGTCTAGATCGGTTCGTCTCACGAAGGGGCCTCCCGACATTAATCCGTTCGGACAACGGCACAAATTTTGTCGGAGCCAGGCGATATCTGCAGGAGGTCACTCAATTCCTGAACGGTAACCAGGACGCCATCGGTACGGCTTGCTCCCGACGAGGGATTGAATGGGTTTTCAGTCCGCCGGGATGTCCTCATTGGGGAGGAATTTTTGAGGCTGCGGTTAAATCGGCTAAGTCGCACCTGACGAGGATCATCGGTGAGACCTCTCTACGCTTTGAAGAGCTTGCGACGCTGTTCTGTAAAATTGAAATGACACTGAACTCGCGTCCGTTGTGCCCGCTCAGTTCGGATCCAAATGATTTGGAAGCGTTGACGCCGGGTCACTTCCTGATAGGTCAGCCCCTTAACGCCCTGCCAGAATACCCATTCGGTGATGTTAAGTTAAGTCGGTTAACTAGGTGGCAGATGTTGCAGCAGATGGCTCAAGATTTTTGGAAACGGTGGTCCCTTGAGTACTTGCACATCTTGCAGCAGCGCCTTAAGTGGACTGACCGGACGAGCCCCCCTCAAGTCGGTGATTTGGTGCTGATTAGGGATGCGAACCTGCCCTCATTGAGATGGAGACGAGGACGGATCGTCAATTTGTACACGGGTCGGGATGGCACGCCTCGATCAGCAGAAGTCAAGGTGGGGGACTTGGTCCTCAAGAGAGCGGTCGCAACACTTTCTCGCCTTCCTATTGATTAGGGACAGGTTCGGGCCTGTCCGGGCGGGTGACTGTTTAATATTTATGCTTCGGAACGCACCGGTTTTCGTTGCGCGGATCGATCGCGAGTAATCGGGACATCACTAGCGGAAACGGAACCGCAGCTGTCACTCGTACAGAAACGAGATGAAAAATTAGAGGTTACTTTCTTGTCGTGAGAAAAAAACATGTCTGCTCATGGCGTCGGGCCTTGACTGTATTTCAGTGTAACAATTGTCTAACACAGGTGTCGGGCCTGGTCGGAGTGGTAATCATAATAATCGTCGGGAAATAAGTAGATTCGCGTCAGCGGAGTGAGTGATTCGGGTTGTGAAGGTTGAAGTTGTACGGTCCCCAACTCGTCGTATTCGGACAGCGACTCCTCGTGTCGGCAAGCAACACGCCGGCGGCAGCGTCGGGCTGCGAAGAGAGTGAGATTCGGTTCCTCTCCCCCCACTCGTGCACTCCTTATCCCGTATTCCTGCCTCGAATCGAGCTCTCGAATTCCTGTCTACGGCGGCAAGGTCAGTACCACTTGCGATTCTCCCTCCTGGCAAAAACTCACCCCCTCAAGATTCCACGCCGTTCGGTTGAGGCGTGGAATTAAACATTCTTCATGCACCCATATCTGCCGGGACATTTTTTCTATGTCGGCGGTGAAGGCAACCTTGTATTGTCTCCAGTACAAAATGAGTGATAGGAGGTTCTTTTGTAGGTTTAGACCTTTATACATCATATCATTTAGGCTCTCACCGTTTGATGTTGATTGGGATGCGTTGATGACTACTCAATGAGAGGTAGTTGTTGAGTCTTCGCGTAGCACGCAATGGTGAGGCATCTAGAATTCCAGTGTATTGATACTGTCTGCGAGCTTCATGTGGCCCAGTTCTTGATATTCATGAACGAAAGACTTGTACTCTTTCGCCATTTCTTGATCCTTGCTAAATTTCCTCTCGAGCTGAAGGAACTGTGCAACGGCCTTGTTCTTAGAATGGCCCAATTGATCAATATTTGATTTTAGGGTAGTCTAACTTGATATTTTCTATCGTTCAACCTTGTAGTTGTGGACTTGTAAAAGTTGAACCAGTCAGTCTCTTCCGTCGAGTAGGTCGATGTTTCTGTGATGTCCTCGATTTCCCAGTATTTATGCAGTTCGTCGGGGTTATTTATTGTTACATTGCAGAGTGTATTGTTGCAATATGCTTGTACCTTGCCGCACCACCCGAGCCGCGTTTGTGAGCGACTGTCGTCATATTACCGGGCTTGCAATATAAAAATATGATATTTGAATAAATTTTTGCGCCCAAAAGCATATCAACGGCATGACTTGTGTTTAAATCAGGGTCAGCCAATGGAATGTTTTGTAGGCGGTCTTGCAAATGAATAGTTCGCTTAGTTTCTTGTCAAACTTTTCATGTTAAAAATATTTGAATCGAACATGAACTTTTCTGCTAGCGAGCTGCATTTGATACTAATAATTCCTGTACAATTGTTGTGCTTGGTGCAAACTCCAGTTAACATTCCTCTGCATTTGCGACGCGGTAAACCCAACAATTAGGCTGCGTTCTCTGTGGCCAGACTGGAACTTCCCAAAAATCCACAAAAATTACTAAACTTGTGTTCGAAGGACCATAAAGATGTAGGGTCTCTTGATAGGCACATACACCTTGATTTGATAACTTGACAATGATTATTGTTTATGATTATTGTTATTATGATTTTATTGCGCTAATGCACACGAGCGCATTCCACCTTGTAGTACAGTGACACTGAGTTGTTAGGTAAATTTGCAGAGTGTGCACATTGTGCGATTGCTAAATCGTACACGTTCTTGAATTGTAGTTTGTGGTATTTTATTATTAAAATTAAAAAGGTTTGTTGTTTTTGTGTCGAATTTTATCAAGTGCATTTAGTGACGTATCTCAAAGGATGAATATTAAATTATGCCTAGAAAAAGGTCATACAATTATGGAGGCAGATAGGGTTCATTCTACAATCGAGCAATATATTAAACCTCCAATATATGCGCCCAGTGACTAAGTTGCTCGCATGCACCGAGCTAGTCAAAGAAATCCTTATAATATTAAATCAGTTCGCCCTGATTTCTTCCCTAATTATGAAGAGATGAAGTCGAAGTTCAAGTATATAAGACCTGGAAAAAATATCTGCCCTGGTTATCCGGTTGTTGTAGACATAAGAGGGCTAAATTATTAACCAGATGGGTCAGTAACAGAATGGACGAAACTTCCACAGCGCAGAAATATTCTTAGTGAGAACTTAAACTTATTATATCTATTTTATCAAAATATATACCAGTGAATTTCTCAATATAGGCCCATATAAATTATATATTGAAATGTTAATGTAAGTTAAAAAAAAACTGTGGGAGGTTTTTATCAATTTTCTCAGTACTTATCAAATGGCACATAAGAGGTTTTAGATTTGCAACGACGAAATTTATTTTGTATTGAAGGACTTTGTGGTAGGTACCTAAATGTTAATGTGAGTGTTATTAAATGTGCTCAATAAATAATATGCCACTCACGATTCGCAATATTTTTTTAACACCCAATGCAAGAGGCGTGAATTTTCCTATGGCATCATAGCTCAATAAACGGTCAAGTGTGAGTCGGACTCGCGCACAAAGGTTTTTTTAAGTTTATGTTTCTAATTTGGTCTATTCATTCCTCCTTGATGGTAAAGAATCTAATCAAATAGCGGCAGAGATCATTTGTGAATAAGTTGGTAAGTTCATTGTCAGTTTGCAGATTTGTAGGTACTTCTTATGGATTTATTGCTTTGTTTCGTAATTTGGGTGTTCGTTTCTCTGATATTTCGCAATCTCCGCTGTTATATTTCACTTTGTATCGATTTCCTATCCAATGTATCATTATTTACGTATACAGTCATACCTACGTAATTAATTATACATAAAAAATAATAATAAATAAAATTAAATATTGCTTAAACTTTAAAAAACTCGGCTGTCGTCTAGAATTTAGTTGCAATACAAAAGTAGCATATATTTATTATGAACAGCTTCGATAAAGAGTTTAAGACCCTAATCGATAGAATAGGAATATACATTTTTCTTCAAGGCCGCACATTATGGCATACAGAACCCTCCATGTTGTTTTTATTATGACCTTTTTTATCCTACGACACTTGGGCAAACGTAAGGATTCTAACTTATCAAACTGATGTTCATAGGCTTTCTTCATTTAGATGTTCAGTCGGTATTATTCAGGGTTTCCTTGCTGTGTGATGCGTTTTATCAAATTGATTTATTAGTTACAGTTAATGATGTTTGCATGAATCGCATTTAGCAGTTCTATTACTTAAGTTCGGTCTGCGGTCGGTTATGCTTCGGTCAGCACTTATCTGTCTAGGATGAATGATTGAAAATGCAATATACTTACCTGTCAATGAAACATGTATTCCATCCATGCTAGAGATAGCTTTGCAGTGGTTTAACTATGTCGTAGGTCATTCCAATATAAAATACAACACTCTGTAATAATTTCACAGCGCGAGAGAATCCCCAAAAATAACCAACTGAGATCCAATTCTCAGCAGCCAAAAGTGTCAAAACGTTCCGATTATCTAAATATTTGCTAACAATTACAGAAAATTGATGGGTTTTTCACGAATCTCGGATTCTTTTACAAACAAAAACACATTTTCATTTACTTAAACTAATATTAATGGTGACCAAAACAAGGTCTAAGAATAGATGTCGCGATCTCTCATAGTTTCTGACTTCTTTTACAGACCCATTTCGAATGATTAAGGTCCCCGATACTATATAAAGCTTAGCGACACATCATTTCAAAACGTTTATTATTAGTAAATTATGTTTGAAGGGATATTACTCAGTGTTAAATTATCTAGAAGACGTAAATCCTTGGGGATAAACTGCTTGTTATTTCATTGGCTATCTTAAAATAAATGTAAGTGAAAACAATGTATTATTAGTTATAAGTATTTCCTTTGAAAAAGGGCTACCTCAGAGTCTGCGTTCTTCTATGAGAAGTATAGGTTTTTTTAAACCTACATAATCATCATCATATACCTACACCTAGTATTAAATAAATGACGTGCTCTAAGAGATATGTAATTATCCAACAGAATAAAGAATATTTCGATTTGATTTGGCAGATATTGCGATTCCCAAACAAAATCGGGATGGTCTGTGAAGAAGCTGATGATGGGCAACCTTACATCATCACTGAAGCTCAAACTCGTCGACATGACTGTGTATTAGGATACACTTGGTCGCTGATGGAGATCTACAAATCCAGACTCTTGTCCTTGGGTTTCCCTGTAGGCTTTGTTTCACGCCGGGACGTAGTCAGGTCTGAGAATGTTTTGTCAAAGAGTGAAGCGAAGCATAATGCGGGTTAGACTGACAGATTGCGTTAGGAACACGACGCTACGTTTCATCACCGGTAAAGCTGACGAATTTGCAAAGCCCGCTAGTATAAAATGGGCCTGGACCAGAAACATTTTCCTTAAGCATCCCTAGAGCTGGACCAAGCTTGCCACCAAATAGGTGCCAAGTGACTGACACCGGCGCAGTGGCAGGCCAAGACGTCGATGGCAGGATGACCTGGACAGGTTTCTGCCAGACTGGACGGGGGCAGCATTAGATAGAAATGAGTGGTCTAAGAAAAGGGAGACCTTTGCCCAGCAGTGGGACCCAAACCCGGCTAAATAAAAAATATTATTACAAATATTATTATTTTTATTTTTAGTTTTTTTTTGAGACACTCGTTTCCCACTTTGGGGTTAAAACCTTTCCGCTTTTTCCACTCTTGGCGATGGGCAATTCACCAGTTCTTTACCGAAAAACCTACCTAAACCCCATCTCTCCCTTCTTCATATTAAAAAAATATATAACAACATAAATTGTATCCATATATTTTGTTGATACCTACTTAACAAAATAAATATATTTGTTCAGAATTAACACATTTGTTTGCATCAACATTTCAGTTCAATCAAAAGTGAGCAAATGCCAATGGCATATTGCCCTACTGCTCTATTTTTGGAACAATCAATGAATGTATGAATGAAAAAGGAACCTAAAGCCGGGGACTGACCGACGTTACGCGGTGTAATCACGGCGTAACGTAACATGTTACACCGCGAGCATTCATGCAGTCAGTACGTAATATTCGCGGCGAGCGGCGAGCAACGAGCCGCTCGCCGCTCGCCCGGATTGCTCCACCCGGCTGTCGGTTTTTCGGCGAATCCTTTGAGTGTTACGCGGCTCAGTCAGTACGCTGCAACAAGTCGTCGCGAGCGCGCGCGCATACCTATATACCTAGTCATTTCTTTCGTGCGTACGCAATGGAGTGGGACAAGGAAAAAACCCTTTATTTCATTGAAAAGTATAGAGATGAATCAGTATTGTGGAACATGGTTTTTTAATATTGTTATCAATGACAATCCACCAGAAACGTGTCTTTTTTTAAATAATTCTGATGTCTAATAACGTTTTTTCTTCTTCTTAATTAAACAATAATTCAGTAGGATCAAAGATCCCAATAACACGACCTCGTTGTCGAACATCTTGACTGAGAGTGGCTGGCGCATGGGGCACAGACGAGCAACGAGCATGTTACACCGAAATTTTGCTGCTGCGAACCATGTTCGCTGCGAACATGCTCGCTGCGAATGTTACATTACACCGCGTAACGTCGGTCAGTTCCCGGCTTTATATAAAAATATCAAGTAGAAATGGATATTTAGTTGAGAATTGCAGTCTTATATTTTATACTCATTTCGAGCTTTTGATCATGTTCTTCGTCCAAGTGTATAGGCCATACAGCCAATTCTTATCTATTTCTTCAACAATTTTTCTGAGCACGTTTTTTTTCTTTTATGACGTTTACGGTGCTGCACGAGTATTTTTAATGTTAGTTTTAGCTATCTTTATGAAGAATTTTCCACAAAGAACATCATACCTTATCTTGCAAATAATGATGTCTTCTAATATATTTTATTAAAAGAAATCAATAAATTATGAATAACATTGGCCCTTAATTTATTTGAGTTTTTATAGTTATGGCCACGATCAATGTCATCATTAGTTATACATAATCATTTTGTAGATACAAATCAAAGCAAATGTGAATGCAGTCTTAAAATAGCTAACACCTATCATACAACTTTAAAGCCTGGACTATTAAATTAGATGCGAGTTCATACCTATAGTTATAGGCGTGACCTACAATTTGGCAAGATCGGGAGGCCAAACTATACCACAACATAATACACGACAATAAGTGTAGGAAACGTTTACACTCTAAGCGTAAGAAGACTCAAACTATGCTGTGGCACGCCCGTGCCTTTTGTCTTTTCTACTGTGTCTATGTTATTGGCAACTAATAGTACAAGTTAGAACCGGGTGCTAACTAAGTTTGTATCGGGGAGTTTGGGGTGCTTAACGAGCCAGCGACTCAATGTTTTAGGTAGGCTCAGATTTATTTACCACTTGTAACATCTGTTCCATTAGTTTCGTGACACGAGACTAACTAAACGATACTTTGAAGTTGTCGAATTAACGGGTAATTTGGGTGATGTGAGGCGGTGTTGAGTTGCCAGATTTAAGATTGTTGCTCAAAATAAAGTTTCGCAAATAAATGTTGTATAATCATGCATTAAGAGAGATGGTTTTTCTATTTCTGGAGCACGTCTTACACCATTTTTTCTACAATCTTAGGCAGAAACGTAGTTTTCATATTTGTTGTATTATATTAACAAATATACATACGTTTGTACAGGGTATTCCATGACAAAAGGGCATAGAATGTTTATGGCATAGCATACCAGGTTCGATAGCTTCTATTTTTTTCAATATTTCCGCGCTTTACAAATTTGGTATGCTTATATGTGGATAAAGTACGTGGTAAACGAACAAAACATTATATATTATACCCTTAAGGTTAGCTGCTACTAGTATCTTTTATTTTTTTCTATACTTCAGCGCAAAAAATATAGTATATATATATATAGGTGGGGAACATCATACAAACAAAAAGTGTCACATGATATTATACCTAGAAGTGTTGCGTTGGCGAGAAAAATAATAGTCAGGCTGCTACTAAGAATCTTTCATTTTTTCCGCGCACAACCAATGTGGTAAAATGGGTAAAGAACAAAACGATAAAAAATGTCATATATTTTAAAACCCTAATGCGTCGCGTTCGCGTAAAAATGTAAGTATCAGGGTATTATATACACCGCATTCAACATGCGCAAGAGACTTGGAAAAGTAATTGGGAGTGACTAGACTATGCCAGCCTCCGCACAAAAATGTTAGAACCCCTTTCTCTGAAATGGGCTCTACTTCAGACTCTCTAAATAAATGATTCGAATTACCCATCAACCTTTACCTAAACAGGGTAGCCCATTTCGAACGGTCAGTAGGGCAAAATCGGAAACTATATAGGAGATAGAAGTTTTTGTTTTTAGGAGCCCTGACATCGCTGTTGATAAAACGACGTTCCTAACGACAAAAACTTTTATCTCTTATAGTTGCCGATTTTGCCCTCTTACCCCTTCGAAATTGGCTACTCTGTCGATTAAATTGTCTTTCGAAATGTATTTTATAGATTCATGAGTCGTTTTTTGTACAATATTACGATCATTAAGATTTGCTACATGTTTACTTAATTCCACAAGCGAAAAGCTCGGGCCAAAGCAACGCCGGAATACAGAAAACCAGCTAGAAGTGACCACAGCGGAACGGCTTTGTACAAAGATGAAATTGAATCTGGCGCGATGCCAGATATGTGCTAGTAAAATTACAAAATATTATGCAAATTGTATGGCTCGAGTAATAGATGCTTATACTTATTTCAGTGCGAACTCGGATAGTATCTACTGTTCAGATTGTCGACATTAAGCAACTATGTTGTATAATTGCATTTCAATTTGCCACGGCAACTTTTCCATTTAAAATACCATTCGGGTCTGGATTTTAAGGACAGGCCAAACTCATGCTGGAGTAGTATAACAGTGCAAGCTAAATACATTTAATATCGATGTTGCAAAATCTCGTGAATTGATGATTTGGCTCTATGCCGCTGCAGGGACTTTAATCTGATATGTACGTCCTGGAACACATAGAAAACTGCATTAAAAGGGGTGATTTAGATTAGAGGTAGTTTGTGGCAATGTATTTTTTGAGAGATGGTGCGTGAGTCGTATCAACCTGATTTTTAGTCAGTTTAATTTTCATCATGAAAATATTGAGCCCGGCACAGCGTTTGCAAATAAATCAGCTGTATTACAAAAAACCATGTTCTACAAGGAATTTGTTTCGTGCACTTATAACAACTATGGTCCATATAATCGGCCTTTCAAAAGTCAAAGTCAAATTACTGTAGATATTTACATATACTTAGCAAACGTCATTTTTTGCCTCTTCTCTACATTGGACCACTGTGAGAGAAGATACCACACCACTAGGGTTTATTTCTTTGGGGCTATGAAAATTCCAAAGTCTATATGGATTAGCCGCGTACAATTGAGCCACTGGAAGCCAAAATTACTCCTGATATTCCCCAAATCGCGAAATACCATAAGGACGTCTTGTCGAAAATTGGAACTGCAAAATGGACCATGTTAACCGTAATTACGGATAACTTTAAAGGAAGTGATCTTTAAAAAAACATTAGTCAAAAAATATTTAAAAAATGCCTATATTTAAATGCACTAAAATGAAGAAAATAAACTTTAAATTTAATCAAACCATCAATTAATTACAACACAAAATTTATTATGATATGAAAGCTTGCTGCGATATTACTTGTGTAAATGTAGTTACCTACCTATTTTACAAAATGTGATAATGAATTGATAGAAAAATCTCGTGATTCTTGGGGGTACGGCCTTGCCCCCGCCAATACGAGCAAAGTGAAGCGCAATGGCACTATTACCTTTTCTCGAAGCGTTTCATCGCTTTATTGAACCTGAATGTGGGCTTGGATTATATAAGATATACAAAATTCTCGTGATAAGATGTCAATAGTGGACTCATTAAGTTTATAAAGTTTCAATTGCATTGCTTTTATACTTTAGATTTTATTGATATCAATCCCCCGATTTCGTCACTGACTCACCGATGATCATCAAAATTCTTAGGATACTCCTAGTGAAGTCCTAGAAAGTTGAAATTTGGTATGTAAGCGAGATTTAGTAAATAAACAACAAAAATATCTAAGACTTGGATGTTTTACCCATAGTATTACTATACACTACTACTGTACTATATAATGAAAACAATTTATAAATATAGGTACTACATCATCGTATTAGGGTTGCCTGTAAAGATGGTGAAGGGGGATAAATAAATAAATAAATTGATTAGGGTATAATGAATGAATGAATAGGGATATAAGCGCGCGCTAAACGCCTAATGTGTACCCGCTGTCAGTGATCATGAATCAAATACAGAACGGGTATGCTACCACCATACATAAAAGTCAAGGGTTACGTTTTAATATTGCTCTCATTGATATTGGGTCATCCCCGTTCTCTTGTGGGCAGGCTTATGTAGCACTCTCTAGATTAATTTTACCTTATAAATATTGACTTTAGTAGTATTAAAGCCCAATAGTCAGCTATCGTCGAATATAATCGCATAAGTGCCAAGAATCACACTAATCTATCACTGAAAAAATAAAAACCGTTCAAGTGCGAATATTACTCTTAGTAGTTCGTAGGGATGATGGTGTGGAGTAAATAGTTTGTGTGTGGTATTTTTTTGCACTTTGATCATAACTTCTGAAGTTATGGAAACTAAAAATAAAAAATATAGTTTTGAAAAGTTTATAAAGACCCATTTTTAACGAAGACTAATGACGGTGTTTTTTCATTTTCGTTTTGTCATTTTACCACCTTCACTTTTTTGTAGGCAATCTTTCATTCTTATTAGACTTGAATTATATTGCGGTTACCAGGATAAAAAATTTAAAGACTCCGTCTCTTATAGTTCCTGAGAAAAGTGCCTGTGACAGCCGAACGGAAGGACAAGCGAGTGATCCTATAGGGGTTCCTTTTTTAAACTTTTGAGGTTCGGAACCGTAAAATGTATTCCTAAAATGTATTCAATGTTCATTACTTTTTTGTTATACAATAGTTCTGCTAGTGACTATGCTCGTTACTACAAGAACTATTATATACTACTCAAAAGAAAATAGGGGCCACTAAGTATTTTGATTGCTACGTGAAAAATATAGTAAACAGTAATGTATATTTATTAAAATAACATGTAACAAGGCTTTTGTTTTAACTTATGCTAATAACCATTTAATTGTGTAGTCAATTGTTTCACTTATTTAAATTAACATGAAATTAGTCCATTGTCAACAGCAAAAACTAAACAGAAACTCTTTGCAAAATAAAACAAAAACTGACACAAGCTGTTTTTTTTAATGGTTTAGTAACGGGTGTGTCCTCCTCTCCTGTTTTCACACTCCTGGAGCCTTGAATGCATACTCTCGATTAAGTATCTGATGTTTTCATCAGGTATCTCTTCCCACGCACGTTTCAGAGCATCCATAAGCTGTTGCTGGTTGTGAACCTCTTGCTCATGCTCCCTAACCCTTCGTTTTAATTGGTCCCACATATGCTCTATTGGATTTAAATCCGGACTATACGCTGGCCATGGTAGGACACGAATATGGGAGTCATCCAGTACAGTCTGAGTGGCCCGAGCTGTGTGTGGGCGGGCATTGTCATGCATTAACCAGAACCCTGGCCCCACTCTCTGTGAGAATGGAATCACATGAGGCCTGATGACTTCATCGATGTACCGTTGTGCAGTTACTGTGCCTTGATTTAAGAAAACCAGCTCAGTTTTGCCTTGTAAGCTAATCCCAGCCCAAACCATCACACTAGGACCTCCAAAGCGGTCAATTTCCATGATGCAGACATCGGAAAATCTCTCACCCTGTCGTCTCCAAACTCTAATCCGCCGATCATCACTACAAAGCTTCACTTTACACTCATCTGTGAAGAGCACCATACCCCATTGATTCATGCTCCAATCTGAATGTTCGCGGCAAAAACTTAAACGATTTCCACGTTGAACCCTAGATAAAGGAATTCGTACTAATCGGCGTCTGGACCTTTACTGGTCTTCATGCAGTCGATTACGTATCGTTTGGTTACTAACACGAGTCCTCGTTGTCAACCGTAGGCGATTTTGTAACTTACGTGCCGTCACAGAGCGCTCTCGACGGGCACTCAATCGGATGTAGCGATCCTCTTGTGCCGTAGTCGCTCGCACCCTGCCCGATCCAGGCCTTCTTGCAACACTGCCAGTCTCTTGGAACCGATCCCACACATTTTGGATGGCTCGGCGAGAGAAACCCAACGAAATAGCTACAGACCGCTGTGAATGACCTTCAGCAATCAATGTAACGGCTCTGGTGGCAGTAATGGTATCCATATGCCTTCGTTGACGTGGCATTATTAACAAAAGATGTTAAAAGAAGCAAAAGATGGACAGAAATAGTTTTTTAACAGAATAAAATTGTGATTCCATCTGAAAGGAATTTGACCTGAAACTCGTTTTTTTTATTTGCTTCAATTTCTGGCCAGCTGTAAGACTTAAACACCAGCATTAAAGAGGTTGGATACTGAAGGAGGCCGGACATCATTAATTAGTCACTTATTAATTAGTTTACATCTAAAAATTTACTCAAAAACAGAAATATGTAAGTGGCCCTTATTTTCTTTTGAGTAGTATATAATAGAAAAGTAATGACCAGTGAATATTTTTTTCACCTTACGCCTATTTGACGGTAGCGAATCGGCCAATCCACATATTTTAACTAAGGTGCAGAGATTGTGAAGTTAGGGCTTGTAGAGTTAGAATATTGGCTCTACAAAAGATTAGATAACTTTTTGCAACTTTGAAGTTACCAAGACGTGACCTGGTCTCGTCTTGGCAACATTTTACATGTAAATGTTTTTGGTGGGGTTGAATTGACAGAAGATTTAACTTTATTTAATCAAACATCATTAATTTAGTCAATCAATCATCATCCATTGATTAAATTAGATCATCGGCTTTGTGGTTTGCAAACATTGCAGTCAGTACGTCTTTTAATGTCATCCCAAGTTTTATAATAGGTAGGTAATTCTACATACATAATCTACATCTACATAAGTAAATCTCGTAGCAAGCTTTTATATCATAATAAATTGTATGATGCAATCAATTAATGGGTTTGAGACAACTTAAAGTTTATTTTCTTCTTTTAGAGTATTTAAATAAAACCTTTTTTTTATATTTTTTTACTTTTATTTATTAACTTTTTTTAAATTTATCGCTATGTTATGATTTAAATATTTCTTAGCGTATCTTAATTTTTCTTAGCCTATTCATTTCCTTTAAAGAGTCATTGTTGACTGGTCTTTTTCTCGTTAATTTTGTACGACGAGTTTTGTCTAGTTCTTCAATAAGGAGACCTTTTAGTGATTTGAGTAGCATTTAGCCTAAATAGACAACCGCTTGTTTGACACTAGACCCTGCATTTTATGTAATATGCATGCCCGGCATAATATACCGTGAATATTTTTTGGCGGAACAGACTTGGAGTCTACTCGGACGGATGGTATGTCATTATCATTCATTTGTGCTCTCGGGAAGCAGGGCTATATGATTTCTGTAATATGTCCAATAGCACCATTCACCAAACCTTTGGGCACATCAACACTGTACCGCAACATCACCTTGGCCCCAACAAATATGTCCAACTCCTTAGGTCAACAGTCTTGTGCTTATCGGATATTATTTAAATCCTTTTTGTAATTTTTTCGAGTTCAATCTATCAGTCTATCAGGACATCAGGACCTCTTGGTGACACATTTAAGTTAGATAATGCATGAAGCACAGAAGGCAGGTTTTATAATCTGTCAAGCTGCAACGACACGCTATATTATAGCAAAGAGAAGAAAATGTACACTGTCTTTACATGAGATTGAGATAGTGCCGTGTAATCTTCTAACACCATAATTAATACATAGTGAAAAAGTAACTTTGACTTTTGACTTTGACTTCGACTTAGTAATAGGGTTCCTTTCGCCTCCCTTACTTTCCACGGAACCCTAGACATTCCAAAACGAAACCGAAAATAGACTTCAAAGTTTTCTCATGGAGCACCGTCAATTTACGAGTTCCGACATGGTTCTGAGGGAACGGGGGTTGGATACCTAACTTTGCAATTAATATGAGGCTGTTATCTAATATAGCACCAGATAACTTGTCAAGAAGAATCAAACGAGCTCAAACTCGATAGGGTCGCGTCGTTTTGTTACAGAGTTTCCATGGCCGTCCTCTGGCTCCATCATCAGATCAGCTCCATTTCATATTGAATAGGACCAAAAGACATGTCAACACGAATCACATCAGCTCCGTGTTATCAAAATATTGTATTGTAATTCGATTTACATTTGCATGTAAAATTTCGATTTGTAAGACAGTTTCCGCTGTATCGTTTTCCGGTGCAGTGACTTACAGCATTCGCATTTTACCGCGATCTCTTTGTTTCAACTTGTAAAATTTCTTGATCCGACTTTAATGTAGTAGCGAAAATGTTTAATCGCTTTTGTTTGCGATTGTATGTTTTCACAAAATAGAGAAGACTTGTTATTACATACGTTTGTCTCACAATTCTTCAAACACCACTGTAAATTAAGGAGTGATTGATGGTTGTGTATAGCAAGGAGATAGATACGATTCACGTATTATGAAACTTAAAATTTGCTTCCAGCAAAAATATAAAATATAAATATATATATATATATATATATATATATATAGTAAAAGCAAGGATTTACATTTCCGTATACACATTTTATTAAGGAATTATGCAACTAGAAATAAATACGCCAGAAAAAATATGCGAGTTAGAATATATCCGATTATAAAAACAAGATGTTGAGAAAAATTGCTATAAAAAAGCCTACGATCGAAGTCCAAAGCGATTAACCATTTTTGCTACTACATTAAAGTCGGACCAAGAAATTTGCTAGGTTGAAACAAAGAGATCGTGGAAAAATGCAAATGCTGAAAGTCACTGCACCGGAAAACGATACAGCGGAAACTGTCTTACAAATCGAAATTTTACATGCAAATGTAAATCGAATTACAATACAATATTTTGATAACACGGAGCTGATGTGATTCGTGTTGACATGTCTTTTGGTCCTATTCAATATGAAATGGAGCTGATCTGATGATGGAGCCAGAGGACGGCCATGGAAACTCTGTAAAAGTCGGACCAAGAAATTTGCTAGGTTGAAACAAAGAGATCGTGGAAAAATGCAAATGCTGAAAGTCACTGCACGGGAAAACGATTTAGCAAAAGCTGTATAACAAATCAAAATATCAGCTCAATCGGAAATCGGGAAGTGGGTCAAGTTTTACCCGCAAGATTTGACCTGACCACATGTGTGCATACATATATACAACATACATTGCAAGTTAAATAAGATTTTAAAAATAGATGTCAAAAATGGTTCTTGTGTATTATAATAAAGAAACCACATATTTTGTTTGTTTTGAAAAAAGTACCTCCAAATGAATCATTCTTCCAATAAAGAAGCTTCGGTTAAGATAATTTATTACATTTAATAATATTTCGATACTAAAAAAATATAAAATTGCCGTTTTTTTGACGCTTTAATTTAATTTAGTATTGATTTTCAACCAAAAATACGAATTTATACGAACGTCGAACAGCACTTCTCTTAAAACACCCAATCACAGGAAGTGACGTAATAGTTGTTGCCATTAAGGCCCCTGTTAGCGCCAGAAATGTTCGAATATCGGGCGTGGCCTAAAGTTTCCCGCAGCGCGGCCCAGCTTCACCCCTGCATCTAAAATTACCGACAGCGAAAGCAAAGTTCCAAAAGATCGGTAGGTACACGCAAACACATAAGATCGCAGAAATTATTAATTATGGATCGAAGGACGCTTGAGGTAAGTGACTTACCTAAGTCAGTAACTGCCTGTCATTTGATTTGAAGGTTCTTGTTATAATCAGAATATAACATAGCATCACACCTTTTTACATTTAGGGTGGCAGTAACAGATAATGTTGAAAAACACCTAACATAAGACCTAAACTCAAATTAGACCAATATTGTTTAGGTCTTTTCTAAGTCATTCTTGTATCTAATGTGCTCGATCGACTCAGTGAGGGCAAACGTGTGAGTCTAAGGTCGACTGACTAGACCGCGAGTTAATACTAAACTCGAAACGAGAAAATGATAGTAGGTAGGTTAGGTAGGTATCCATAAACGTATATCCTTTTTGCGATACGACGTGGCAGCTATTTACACATGCGCAATAGCAGAGTCACCAATCAAATCCGATAGCGCCACCTTGGATAACCAACTAACATATTAATAGTTTAATGGTATTTCAAGGCAGTTGAAGGCCGAGGAAACTGCACGCTCCTAACATACAGTACTGTTTTTTATTGTGTTTTTGTATTTTTGTTTTTTTAAGTTATTTATTCTGCTACCCACCTTATTTTTACATCACTTACAGGCCAAACTCATGCTGGAGTAGTATAACAGTGCAAGCTAAATACATTTAATATCGATGTTGCAAAATCTCGTGAATTGATGATTTGGCTCTATGCCGCTGCAGGGACTTTAATCTGATATGTACGTCCTGGAACACATAGAAAACTGCATTAAAAGGGGTGATTTAGATTAGAGGTAGTTTGTGGCAATGTATTTTTTGAGAGATGGTGCGTGAGTCGTATCAACCTGATTTTTAGTCAGTTTAATTTTCATCATGAAAATATTGAGCCCGGCACAGCGTTTGCAAATAAATCAGCTGTATTACAAAAATCAATGTTCTACAAGGAATTTGTTTCGTGCACTTATAACAACTATGGTCCATATAATCGGCCTTTCAAAAGTCAAAGTCAAAGTTCTTTATTACTGTAGATATTTACATATACTTAGCAAACGTCATTTTTTGCCTCTTCTCTACATTGGACCACTGTGAGAGAAGACACCACACCACTAGGGTTTATTTCTTTGGGGCTATGAAAATTCCAAAGTCTATATGGATTAGCCGCGTACAATTGAGCCACTGGAAGCCAAAATTACTCCTGATATTCCCCAAATCGCGAAATACCATAAGGACGTCTTGTCGAAAATTGGAACTGCAAAATGGACCATGTTAACCGTAATTACGGATAACTTTAAAGGAAGTGATCTTTAAAAAAACATTAGTCAAAAAATATTTAAAAAATGCCTATATTTAAATGCACTAAAATGAAGAAAATAAACTTTAAATTTAATCAAACCATCAATTAATTACAACACAAAATTTATTATGATATGAAAGCTTGCTGCGATATTACTTGTGTAAATGTAGTTACCTACCTATTTTACAAAATGTGATAATGAATTGATAGAAAAATCTCGTGATTCTTGGGGGTACGGCCTTGCCCCCGCCAATACGAGCAAAGTGAAGCGCAATGGCACTATTACCTTTTCTCAAAGCGTTTCATCGCTTTATTGAACCTGAATGTGGGCTTGGATTATATAAGATATACAAAATTCTCGTGATAAGATGTCAATAGTGGACTCATTAAGTTTATAAAGTTTCAATTGCATTGCTTTTATACTTTAGATTTTATTGATATCAATCCCCCGATTTCGTCACTGACTCACCGATGATCATCAAAATTCTTAGGATACTCCTAGTGAAGTCCTAGAAAGTTGAAATTTGGTATGTAAGCGAGATTTAGTAAATAAACAACAAAAATATCTAAGACTTGGATGTTTTACCCATAGTATTACTATACACTACTACTGTACTATATAATGAATTCAATTTATAAATATAGGTACTACATCATCGTATTAGGGTTGCCTGTAAAGATGGTGAAGGGGGATAAATAAATAAATAAATTGATTAGGGTATGGATATAAGCGCGCGCTAAACGCCTAATGTGTACCCGCTGTCAGTGATCATGAATCAAATACAGAACGGGTATGCTACCACCATACATAAAAGTCAAGGGTTACGTTTTAATATTGCTCTCATTGATATTGGGTCATCCCCGTTCTCTTGTGGGCAGGCTTATGTAGCACTCTCTAGATTAATTTTACCTTATAAATATTGACTTTAGTAGTATTAAAGCCCAATAGTCAGCTATCGTCGAATATAATCGCATAAGTGCCAAGAATCACACTAATCTATCACTGAAAAAATAAAAACCGTTCAAGTGCGAATATTACTCTTAGTAGTTCGTAGGGATGATGGTGTGGAGTAAATAGTTTGTGTGTGGTATTTTTTTGCACTTTGATCATAACTTCTGAAGTTATGGAAACTAAAAATAAAAAATATAGTTTTGAAAAGTTTATAAAGACCCATTTTTAACGAAGACTAATGACGGTGTTTTTTCATTTTCGTTTTGTCATTTTACCACCTTCACTTTTTTGTAGGCAATCTTTCATTCTTATTAGACTTGAATTATATTGCGGTTACCAGGATAAAAGATTTAAAGACTCCGTCTCTTATAGTTCCTGAGAAAAGTGCCTGTGACAGCCGAACGGAAGGACAAGCGAGTGATCCTATAGGGGTTCCTTTTTTAAACTTTTGAGGTTCGGAACCGTAAAATGTATTCCTAAAATGTATTCAATGTTCATTACTTTTTTGTTATACAATAGTTCTGCTAGTGACTATGCTCGTTACTACAAGAACTATTATATACTACTCAAAAGAAAATAGGGGCCACTAAGTATTTTGATTGCTACGTGAAAAATATAGTAAACAGTAATGTATATTTATTAAAATAACATGTAACAAGGCTTTTGTTTTAACTTATGCTAATAACCATTTAATTGTGTAGTCAATTGTTTCACTTATTTACATTAACATGAAATTAGTCCATTGTCAACAGCAAAAACTAAACAGAAACTCTTTGCAAAATAAAACAAAACTGACACAAGCTGTTTTTTTTAATGGTTTAGTAACGGGTGTGTCCTCCTCTCCTGTTTTCACACTCCTGGAGCCTTGAATGCATACTCTCGTTTAAGTATCTGATGTTTTCATCAGGTTTCTCTTCCCACGCACGTTTCAGAGCATCCATAAGCTGTTGCTGGTTGTGAACCTCTTGCTCATGCTCCCTAACCCTTCGTTTTAATTGGTCCCACATATTCTCTATTGGATTTAAATCCGGACTATACGCTGGCCATGGTAGGACACGAATATGGGAGTCATCCAGTACAGTCTGAGTGGCCCGAGCTGTGTGTGGGCGGGCATTGTCATGCATTAACCAGAACCCTGGCCCCACTCTCTGTGAGAATGGAATCACATGAGGCCTGATGACTTCATCGATGTACCGTTGTGCAGTTACTGTGCCTTGATTTAAGAAAACCAGCTCAGTTTTGCCTTGTAAGCTAATCCCAGACCAAACCATCACACTAGGACCTCCAAAGCGGTCAATTTCCTTGATGCAGACATCGGAAAATCTCTCACCCTGTCGTCTCCAAACTCTAATCCGCCGATCATCACTACAAAGCTTCACTTTACACTCATCTGTGAAGAGCACCATACCCCATTGATTCATGCTCCAATCTGAATGTTCGCGGCAAAAACTTAAACGATTTCCACGTTGAACCCTAGATAATGGAATTCGTACTAATCGGCGTCTGGACCTTTGCTGGTCTTCATGCAGTCGATTACGTATCGTTTGGTCACTAACACGAGTCCCCGTTGTCAACCGTAGGCGATTTTGTAACTTACGTGCCGTCACAGAGCGCTCTCGACGGGCACTCAATCGGATGTAGCGATCCTCTTGTGCCGTAGTCGCTCGCACCCTGCCCGATCCAGGTCTTCTTGCAACACTGCCAGTCTCTTGGAACCGATCCCACACATTTTGGATGGCTCGGCGAGAGAAACCCAACGAAATAGCTACAGACCGCTGTGAATGACCTTCAGCAATCAATGTAACGGCTCTGGTGGCAGTAATGGTATCCATATGCCTTCGTTGACGTGGCATTATTAACAAAAGATGTTAAAAGAAGCAAAAGATGGACAGAAATAGTTTTTTAACAGAATAAAATTGTGATTCCATCTGAAAGGAATTTGACCTGAAACTCGTTTTTTTTATTTGCTTCAATTTCTGGCCAGCTGTAAGACTTAAACACCAGCATTGGATACTGAAGGAGGCCGGACATCATTAATTAGTCACTTATTAATTAGTTTACATCTAAAAATTTACTCAAAAATAGAAATATGTAAGTGGCCTTTATTTTCTTTTGAGTAGTATATAATAGAAAAGTAATGACCAGTGAATATTTTTTTCACCTTACGCCTATTTGACGGTAGCGAATCGGCCAATCCACATATTTTAACTAAGGTGCAGAGATTGTGAAGTTAGGGCTTGTAGAGTTAGAATATTGGCTCTACAAAAGATTAGATAACTTTTTGCAACTTTGAAGTTACCAAGACGTGACCTGGTCTCGTCTTGGCAACATTTTACATGTAAATGTTTTTGGTGGGGTTGAATTGACAGAAGATTTAACTTTATTTAATCAAACATCATTAATTTAGTCAATCAATCATCATCCATTGATTAAATTAGATCATCGGCTTTGTGGTTTGCAAACATTGCAGTCAGTACGTCTTTTAATGTCATCCCAAGTTTTATAATAGGTAGGTAATTCTACATACATAATCTACATCTACATAAGTAAATCTCGTAGCAAGCTTTTATATCATAATAAATTGTATGATGCAATCAATTAATGGGTTTGAGACAACTTAAAGTTTATTTTCTTCTTTTAGAGTATTTAAATAAAACCATTTTTTTATGTTTTTTTACTTTTATTTATTAACTTTTTTTAAATTTATCGCTATGTTATGATTTAAATATTTCTTAGCGTATCTTAATTTTTCTTAGCCTATTCATTTCCTTTAAAGAGTCATTGTTGACTGGTCTTTTTCTCGTTAATTTTGTACGACGAGTTTTATCTAGTTCTTCAATAAGGAGACCTTTTAGTGATTTGAGTAGCATTTAGCCTAAATAGACAACCGCTTGTTTGACACTAGACCCTGCATTTTATGTAATATGCATGCCCGGCATAATATACCGTGAATATTTTTTGGCGGAACAGACTTGGAGTCTACTCGGACGGATGGTATGTCATTATCATTCATTTGTGCTCTCGGGAAGCAGGGCTATATGATTTCTGTAATATGTCCAATAGCACCATTCACCAAACCTTTGGGCACATCAACACTGTACCGCAACATCACCTTGGCCCCAACAAATATGTCCAACTCCTTAGGTAGCCCTACAGTCTTGTGCTTATCGGATATTATTTAAATCCTTTTTGTAATTTTTTCGAGTTCAATCTATCAGTCTATCAGGACATCAGGACCTCTTGGTGACACATTTAAGTTAGATAATGCATGAAGCACAGAAGGCAGGTTTTATAATCTGTCAAGCTGCAACGACACGCTATATTATAGCAAAGAGAAGAAAATGTACACTGTCTTTACATGAGATTGAGATAGTGCCGTGTAATCTTCTAACACCATAATTAATACATAGTGAAAAAGTAACTTTGACTTTTGACTTTGACTTCGACTTAGTAATAGGGTTCCTTTCGCCTCCCTTACTTTCCACGGAACCCTAGACATTCCAAAACGAAACCGAAAATAGACTTCAAAGTTTTCTCATGGAGCACCGTCAATTTACGAGTTCCGACATGGTTCTGAGGGAACGGGGGTTGGATACCTAACTTTGCAATTAATATGAGGCTGTTATCTAATATAGCACCAGATAACTTGTCAAGAAGAATCAAACGAGCTCAAACTCGATAGGGTCGCGTCGTTTTGTTACAGAGTTTTCATGGCCGTCCTCTGGCTCCATCATCAGATCAGCTCCATTTCATATTGAATAGGACCAAAAGACATGTCAACACGAATCACATCAGCTCCGTGTTATCAAAATATTGTATTGTAATTCGATTTACATTTGCATGTAAAATTTCGATTTGTAAGACAGTTTCCGCTGTATCGTTTTCCGGTGCAGTGACTTACAGCATTCGCATTTTACCGCGATCTCTTTGTTTCAACTTGTAAAATTTCTTGATCCGACTTTAATGTAGTAGCGAAAATGTTTAATCGCTTTTGTTTGCGATTGTATGTTTTCACAAAATAGAGCAGACTTGTTATTACATACGTTTGTCTCACAATTCTTCAAACACCACTGTAAATTAAGGAGTGATTGATGGTTGTGTATAGCAAGGAGATAGATACGATTCACGTATTATGATACTTAAAATTTGCTTCCAGCAAAAATATAAAATATAAATATATATACATATATATAGTAAAAGCAAGGATTTACATTTCCGTATACACATTTTATTAAGGAATTATGCAACTAGAAATAAATACGCCAGAAAAAATATGCGAGTTAGAATATATCCGATTATAAAAACAAGATGTTGAGAAAAATTGCTATAAAAAAGCCTACGATCGAAGTCCAAAGCGATTAAACATTTTTGCTACTACATTAAAGTCGGACCAAGAAATTTGCTAGGTTGAAACAAAGAGATCGTGGAAAAATGCAAATGCTGAAAGTCACTGCACCGGAAAACGATACAGCGGAAACTGTCTTACAAATCGAAATTTTACATGCAAATGTAAATCGAATTACAATACAATATTTTGATAACACAGAGCTGATGTGATTCGTGTTGACATGTCTTTTGGTCCTATTCAATATGAAATGGAGCTGATCTGATGATGGAGCCAGAGGACGGCCATGGAAACTCTGTAAAAGTCGGACCAAGAAATTTGCTAGGTTGAAACAAAGAGATCGTGGAAAAATGCAAATGCTGAAAGTCACTGCACGGGAAAACGATTTAGCAAAAGCTGTCTAACAAATCAAAATATCAGCTCAATCGGAAATCGGGAAGTGGGTCAAGTTTTACCCGCAAGATTTGACCTGACCACATGTGTGCATACATATATACAACATACATTGCAAGTTAAATAAGATTTTAAAAATAGATGTCAAAAATGGTTCTTGTGTATTATAATAAAGAAACCACATATTTTGTTTGTTTTGAAAAAAGTACCTCCAAATGAATCATTCTTCCAATAAAGAAGCTTCGGTTAAGATAATTTATTACATTTAATAATATTTCGATACTAAAAAAATATAAAATTGCCGTTTTTTTGACGCTTTAATTTAATTTAGTATTGATTTTCAACCAAAAATACGAATTTATACGAACGTCGAACAGCACTTCTCTTAAAACACCCAATCACCGGAAGTGACGTAATAGTTGTTGCCATTAAGGCCCCTGTTAGCGCCAGAAATGTTCGAATATCGGGCGTGGCCTAAAGTTTCCCGCAGCGCGGCCCAGCTTCACCCCTGCATCTAAAATTACCGACAGCGAAAGCAAAGTTCCAAAAGATCGGTAGGTACACGCAAACACATAAGATCGCAGAAATTATTAATTATGGATCGAAGGACGCTTGAGGTAAGTGACTTACCTAAGTCAGTAACTGCCTGTCATTTGATTTGAAGGTTCTTGTTATAATCAGAATATAACATAGCATCACACCTTTTTACATTTAGGGTGGCAGTAACAGATAATGTTGAAAAACACCTAACATAAGACCTAAACTCAAATTAGACCAATATTGTTTAGGTCTTTTCTAAGTCATTCTTGTATCTAATGTGCTCGATCGACTCTGTGAGGGCAAACGTGTGAGTCTAAGGTCGACTGACTAGACCGCGAGTTAATACTAAACTCGAAACGAGAAAATGATAGTAGGTAGGTTAGGTAGGTATCCATAAACGTATATCCTTTTTGCGATACGACGTGGCAGCTATTTACACATGCGCAATAGCAGAGTCACCAATCAAATCCGATAGCGCCACCTTGGATAACCAACTAACATAATAATAGTTGAATGGTATTTCAAGGCAGTTGAAGGCCGAGGAAACTGCACGCTCCTAACATACAGTACTGTTTTTTATTGTGTTTTTGTATTTTTGTTTTTTTAAGTTATTTATTCTGCTACCCACCTTATTTTTACATCACTTACTTCCCAATTTAAAATATTTTGTGTAGTAATGACTATTTAATTTGTGTTACTAATTCTCAATTTTTAAATTTCCCAATTAAAATATTCCAATAATCATAATACTGACATCCCATCTAATTATTTTTTTTTATATCACTCTTTATGCAATTTCAATTTCAATGTAATTATTTGTTATATTTTATTATGTTTCCATTTTGGTCATAAATGGAATTTTATATTAATAATTAATACTAATGTATATTTTAATGTGTACTCGTGCATACTGTTGTCTCGTCCGTATTTGGCCCTGGCAGAATACCAGCGTCATAGATTCGTCTGTGACATTGCTGAGTCAGGGCCATTTCATTGTCGCGGTACATTCACAATACCACATAGTGAAAATGATTATTTATTTGTAAATTGTTTTGTGTTATGTTCTTCCAGGTTTTATTCTATTTTGTATTTCTTTTTATTATGTGTCTGTGTGTGTACCTTTTCAGTGAATAAATGAATAAAAAAAATAAAAAAATTCGTGATGTGGCTAAGTGTAACCTTGAGCACAGAATACTTAATAGCCTTGAGTCCAGTTTCATTCTATATAACAAGTACCTCATTGCTGCGAATATAAGACTCTTTACAATGCTTTTTCTCAAAAAGTGCGCTTTCTAAGCAGCCAAATCGTGCGTAAATTGCCACTTTTTCCCACTAGTGCTTTTAATTTTTCCCGGGTTCAAGTCCCGATGGGGGCAAATACTTGTTTGATGAGAACGGATGTTTGTACCCTAGTCATGGTTGTTTATCTATCTAAGTATAGTATTTATCTATATAAGTACGTGTATCGTTGTCTAGTACCCAAGATACAGGGAATCCTAGTTTGGGGCTAAATCAATGTGTGTCAATAGTGTCCTAGGTATTATTATTATTATCATTATTATTTTTACTTCCGCAATTTTTTTGTAAAATGAGTGGAGTTTTACAAATTAGTTAATATATTGATTTTTAATAAATGTACAACATAACCAATCCATCATTTAACGCGTTATGAATTAATTTAGATTTAGATTTTGGTCACTAAATTAATATTAACTATTTATTAAATATGTTTGGTCCAACGTATCTCTTGCTAGTGCATTTCTGATATACATCATGACATCTTTTTGCACGTGCACAATAAAAGAGTCCCCGCCACCACTCAAGTCCAATAGCGGCAGCGCCATCGTGGCGTCTTGCCAGTAAGATTTTCCGTCGCAGGACATGAGTAGTGGCGCGGACTATAGATATATTGAGCAAGCATTTATTTAAAATAAGCCCGCATTTTACCAATTTATGTTTAGTTTATAATTTTTATTTCCTCGCACAATGCATGTTAAAACATTGTATGACACACGTACGTAAGATTATTTTCGACTCGTGTCGACTTGTAAACTCGCTCGCTCGTGAACAAAAATGTCACTCGTCAAAAATCGCCTACTATCCGCACTAGGAGCTATTTCCCAAAGATCTTAACATATTATGCTCTAATGTGAAAATCATGTAGTGTTATGCTACTTACGTGCTATTTTCCGGTCTTTTCAGCTGGATACTTGCTGAGCTGTACAGCTTGTTATTTGGTATCACCTTTATTTTCATACGACCCTGTAACGTTTTAAACCATAAGAACACATTAACTAATCATTTTCGCTTCATATTTTCACACTATCAGCACTTTTAAATCGATAGCGAAGGGGTTTACCTTTGGTGACCTTGTATTTGGCTTTCTCCGAAACTCTGCAATCTCGGGCTTCGTGCGCGCTGGTGCGCTACCCTTTTTTCTTTCGCTGTTATGTAATTTTGGCTATGTGAACTTGTTAAATTTTATATTACGAGCCTGAAACCAAAATCTGACATTTGTTATGTTGTTGTTTATCTGGTTGTCATGGCAATGTCCATTCAAACTCGTTAGCGGTCTGATATGTTTGCTTCAATACTTTTACAAAAATACTTTTTCTCTCTTGGCCACTCACAAAAATTGCTTTTAATTTAAATAATTTTTAGAACTCTCCAAAAAGGATATAAGAGCGGAACATTTCTGAAATTCTGGAGTCTCACGTCAGCTTCTGAGCAAGAAGAATCACCTAAAGGCCTTATCCCGGGGTCGCACTACCCCGGGATCCTGCGAGCCGTTACTGCAACGCGATCCTGCGAGCCTCAACCCTGTTCAGCGCTTCGCTGAGTCTCCACTTCACCTACCCGTTCTCGGCTACACCTGCACCCTGGTCATCGCTTCATTGAGTCTCCTCTCCACTTCACCTGGCCGTTCTCGGCTACACCTGCCCATCAGGGACTTCAGGCCGACACGCTACCAGGGCCCCTACTCCTGCTGCTCGTCAGGGTCTGATGACCGATAGGCCGCCGGCTACACTCTCCGACGGCAATTCCTACATCGCCTACCAGTGCCTCCACTGACCGGTCCAGACGTCTACTGCTTCATCGGTCTCCTACTCTCCGTGTCCTCCACATCCTTTTTTTATACCTAGACATCTGTATTTTTATAAAGCCTGTTCTCATTTCATCCACCCTCATCTTCCTACCATTTTTTTTTAAATAGTCACTGTAAATAGCTCTAATAAACTGTCATTACTAAATTTTATCCTGGTTGTTTTCTGTTAGGTTCTGGTTAGGTAAATATCTTTACACGACAATCATTATCATTTTCATCCATATTATATTATCAGGAACGACTACTACGATCTGCAATAAAATGAAATCCTCTAAGCTTTAAAAAATATATTGTTATAGTTAATATACTACTTTATTTTTTACTTTTCATGCTCAAAATGATGCCTCTTAAAATCTCTTGAAATAAATGCGCTTACTGTTGCACCCGGTATTAGAGTACAGTGATCGAAACAAGTCCAACAATTCTCACCTCTTTTTGGCCACTTCGGGAGGAGAAACCTTGTTTTATCATGCCATGACGATATTATGTCTGACAAGTATTGAGACGAGCGACACAACCTATCCCTCGAAGTGTACAAGCTAAACTGCCCCCCTACCCCTCGCACATTCTCTCACGAGATTTTTTAAAAACCTCTTTTTGACTCAGAAATTTAAGTTTAGGTACAAAACATCTATTTAGTTTTTTTTTCTGAATAATGTTTTCAAACACACGCATTGGCAGGAAAGGATCTCATAACAATTACTTTTTTGGAATTTGGTAAGTGTCTGTTTTAACCTCTTGAACAACACCGGCCACTTTTCCGTTATAGGTTTCAAATTTTATCACCATGGCATAAGGTTCAAAATCGCGACCCGACCCAACTATTAAATGTGGGCATTTGACAATACCCTTCGCCCTAAGGGACAGAGCAATGCGTCAGTCTCCCTTTCTAGATTGACGAATAGACCTGTTCCTTACTGACAACAACTTTTACGTCACTTCCGCTTTAAGCCCGTTTTCACGCCAAACAGTCGACTGTCAGTTTGAACTCGTGATTTTTTTCATTCGATTAAAGTTTTTATTTCAATAGCACCTATACCCGCCTTTGCTCCCGCTTGGTGGCGCTGGCGTATTTGAAGGCAAAGAGTTTCATTCATCTGAGGTTTGGTTCAAAAACACGTCACGTCATCTTTCAAATGCACTTGACACTGGCAAATTAACCTCAAATGAGGTTAGGATGGTGTGTATTATAAGAAGAAGTGAATAAAATTTGATCTCTTTTACAGATAGACAGCCTCCAACTACACCAACGCCATCTGCAATGAGCTTTTCAGATTAGGTGCCATTCCTTTAGGAATCATGAATTAATTTATTTTTTCTTTCATTTTCATTATATCGTGTCGAATAGACCACGACCATATTAAAACATTGAAACGGTTTACTGATTATAGGATTTATTTAAGTACTCACTCAGTCTGGAAAGTTTGAAGGCATCAGCAGTATTAATGATGTCCACGTAAGCCTGAAACTCGAGACGCCTGCTGCTGTTCATTACGGTATGCTGCATCATCGCGAATTTAAACGCTTTTTGAATCTCATCGGTGTTTTGATCGAAGACCACACCTGCAACAAAAGTTATCATTTGAAATCATCAGTATGCTAAGTTTGTCTGTATACCTATGTTTATACAGGATGTACCGTAAACAGTGGTTCCGGATCTATTGATAGGCCTCATCAATCCGAACAACTTTCACTGTGAAACTGACTTAATTTTTGACATTTCCGTACATTTTAGGCCGGGCGGTCAGGTGATTTGTACGGAGGAGTTAAAAATAAAGTTGCTCTAATCAAATCTGATTCAAGGATAAAGTTTCTCAGAACGATGAGGCATTTAATAGTTCCGGGGTTATCCATTGCTTATGGTACACCCCGTCTATACTATGCTGACTTCCGATATTTAAAACTTTAGTAAACTATACAAAATCAACAATATGAAACATATTTGAAGTGGCATATAGTTTAACTTTTCGTGTCAGAATACACAAACTCCTGCTCCGGTGAAATGTTATACTTAAATGCCGTAGAACACTGACACACACATGCCTATAAAGAAAAGTTATCGTCAAGTACACGCCATTCAACGTTTCCTTAATTACAGACAATGACAGCGTGACTACGCGCTAAATCGCCTCACCCCTTTTGTTACAGAATAACTTTATTCATATGCAGCGTTTCGTTGATCCCTTATATACATTAAATGCTGCAGATCCACCAACTGACTTACAAAGAAATTTATATTATCACTTCCTTAAAATTTCATGTTTTGCAAAGTTTAATCAAACTAATGTAAAAGAAAGTCGTGCGAATAAATTGGACAGTAGAATATTCCGACAATTATCCATCAGGTGGCGATAATGGGGATCTTTAACTGCAGGACAAATTTCGTTTTTCATATCAGAATCTACAGTACCGACAATTTGGAACGGAATGTGCAAAATGCATAACTAAAAAAAGAGGTTCGTGGTCTAGTGGTTTAACGCTCGCTTCTCACGCAGGGAATTCGGGTTCGAATCCAGTGCCGACCATTTAACAAAGGGATATGTAATTTATTATAAATATTTTACAGGGGCGACTCAGGACCGGAGTAGATAGCGTCGTAATCAAGAGACCTATACCCAGCTGTGGCAGTGAACGAATGTGGGCTGATTGATGATGATGACATTATATGGACGTTCTAACGGTGATGGAAAATATCGTGAGGAAACCTTCATAACTCCATAGATGCGGTAATGTATTAGCCCCCTGCCACTCAAAATGGAGTATTGAATAACTGGAAAAAACATGAGTACAACTGAACGAGGTGGAATATGAGAAAAGGTGTGACGCATAGGTATACGGTAAAAAATAATTGGGTTGGAAAGGTACAGTGAAGTTTTTCTCCGTTGCCTTTCGATTACACTTGCGGTATTTCTGCCGAAATATGTATGTACCCATAATCCAAAAATAAAATTATTAAACGATTTCGCCAGGCTTATGTTACCCGTTTCTTAATAAAGTGATCTCCGTATGTGAAGAGTGCTCATAACTAGGGAATTCATTCCCGAAAATGCGGGTTCCCGCAACTTTCTTTGCGGGATCATCAAAATCAAATCAAATCAAATCAAAATTATTTATTGAACAATAGGTGTGTACAATAAATTAGTGTACATTACATTCTAAGAGTCCAATCAAATGCTAATAGTTAAAATCATAAATCAGGGATTACTCATGCGGGATTCCACATGATCGCAGGACTGAATATTTATTGAATTTTTGAAAAAAATGGGCTCAGACGACATTCCAAATATTTATTTGATCCAGCACGGCCTCATTAATTAAGTAATTTAACAACTTTTCCATGGAACTCGTAAATTTTCTATGGAATTTATTAAGAAAATGTTTCAAGACGTGAGTTTATGAAGGTGTTGTTTTTTGCATACACATTACAGTGATTGTTAGAAACTAAAATGCTACATGATTTACATAATTAAGAAGTTAAAAATGAATTTGATATACAAAAACATGATGATTTTCTAGTTAATAATAATAATAATAGTTTTTTATCTTTTCTTGTCAAATACTTCACTTTAGGGTTTCATAATTAAAGTAACTACATTCTTGAAATATTGGACAAAACTCAAAATATAAAATAAAGAACATAAACATATTAAAAAATGTCAATCCCGCAAACCCCGCGGGATACCAGCTCAATCCCGCAGGCTTGCGGGATCGCGATTTTGGATTGGATTCCTTATTCACATCACTTCATGGGCACGCCATCGAATATTGTGAAAAAGTGTTTTCAGCACGTAGTAGGAAAAGCAACTAAACAACAAACCCTGGCTGGATAGAAAAAATCAGAGGCAACTAACATTCTTTGACGACTTAAATAAAGCTGGGCGCTTGTTTATGAGTATGGCTGGATGGTACTGTGCACGGCATTCGGAATTTATTGTTTGTCGAGAGAGCACACACATAATGTAAGTCGGTGGTGTGTGAGTATGCATGTGTGTGATTGTAGTACGTATGTTGCAGTGAATTTATGACATCAAGCAGAAGAAATATATAAATTTACTAGCTTCCCGTGGCGGTGCTTTTAGTGGTTTTACTTATACATGTACAATACTCATCGCGCCTCAGATTAAGGAACCACTTTGTATTTTTATTAACTTTAACCGATCCGTTACCATAGATAAGTAAGCAAAGAGTTTCGTTAATCTGAGTCGGCTACCCACGCCATTTGTTGGCCAAGCTTAACTCCCCATACAATTGTTTTTTTGATTTTTCGGCTTTATCTTTGCGTTTCTCCTAATTTTATTTTTAATTAAACCTCCTGCGTTTTGAGGAGATTAAAACAAAATAGGAAATCTATAAAACTTTCAGGGTATTTGAGATATTTAGCACAGCGTTTCATTTATATTTATATATACTCGTAGAAAGTTTACTCTCCAAGGCGATCATTGATCCATCCATCTCGATTAATCTCAAATCTTATATATTTAAAAAATGAAAAGCAACGGAGATATATAGTTTTCATGTAACACCTTCTTTACTAGGCAGAGTTCCGGTTTGATGAGTAAATGTGACATAAGTTCCAATTTTGAGCTCTTTATGTTAAAAATATTATACCATTCCTGTTTTGGGATAACATAAGCAAGTTTTAAAAAGTATTTTCTCATTCCGTGTCTAATTTAAAAAAATCACGACAGCTGATCAAAGGCGAGGTCAATGGTTTGGCTGAAGACTTGAGTTAAGACGAAGTCTTCAATTTATCGTATTCTTCTTAAGGTAAATACAAAATAACAGTTGTGTCGTTTTAATAAAATGGCTATCACTAAAAATAAAAAATAAAATAAAAACTTTTAGCCGACGATTTTTCGAATTACATACAACTTTCACTGGCGTCATGTTAGGCATGATCGATGCATCGGCGGCAGGGCTACCTTCGGTGTCGCTGTGTTGTAAGTCTTTTAGCACATCTTGTATATACTTACTCTTTACGATTCTGGGACACCCTCTATCACTCCCTTGAATAGTCATTGAATTGGGGATAATTTGCATTTATTGAATTGAGGATAGTGCAAATTATATCATACAATAATAAACCACCTGTGTCGTGTACAGATCCAGAAAGATAGGCAGCGTCTGTTTCGTCTTTTATTTGAAACTGTAAAAGGATCCTGACGAGGAAAATGTCCATGGTCTTACGTTTTATTGTGACGCGAATGGTTTGGGGAGGCAAGAAGTTTCCTTATTTTTCACGTTCGCAACGACAGCTGCCTGTAATGCCTTGGGTCACTTTGTTTATTATCGGCCGTGTTTTTTACCTTATGAAATAAAAAGCCAACGCTAACGACGCGTAAAAGTTGGGGCTCAAATGTTTCTTCAGTGTCATATATGTATTGATGTGCTATAGCCGATTATAACTGTAACTGAATTCTTCCACCTGCCCAAATTATACAGGCAGTCCATGCCAGACGGAGCGTTCACTTAAATATTAAAGAGATTTTACTGAAATAAGATATAATTATGATTTAAAAAAAATAGATTGCCCGCACACCATCCGGCGTACAGACCAGTAGTCTAGTTAGACGCAGCAAGTGTACCCACTTTGCTTATCATAAAAGGCGCATTGCGCTCATGTCCGCGCAGTCGCTCTGCCTGTTCTAAATGTTAGCCGTGTATTAATAAATATAAAATGCCTTACTGTGCAGTTATAAAAATCAGTTCACGCTGATCAGCGATATAGATCGGTCTTGCGTGTCTCTGACAGAGCGCTGCGCAACTGCGAGCGCGCAAAGAAAATTACTAAGCACGGTGGCGAATAACCCTAAAATTGACGAGTTCATGACATTTGTGCAAAATAAATATAACGTACTTGATGAGCTGAGTATTATACAGATATGCAGTTCAACTTTAGTGACAAGGAGATCGAGACTAGAAAGTCTCTGTTCAGGCTTCTCAGCACCTAATGACCTCGTAGGGGCCCATCAGCTACGAGGTAGCGTAACGATCAGTTGCCAAGAAGTGTGAACGTCGGCGGTTCACCGAGCTGAAGTTAATTGGGGTCGATCTAACCTGGTCTGTGCTTCGGTCCCGTCAACCTCCTGTCTCTCTGCAAGGCCCGGGTGCACCCTAGGCTCTTCTTGCTAGACAGGTTCTTCAGCCAACCAGGTATGACTGGCGGGCCAGCTTCAATAAGCACAGTGTTCCAACACAGGTTATGTTACGTGGTAAAAATAATCGGGGCACGAAAATGCGAACTTTATCTGGTTCGAGAAACAATAACACACTCAGCTATATTAACAATCCTGAGGGAAACCCGAATACATTCCAGATGGCCTGCGATTTAATTTCAATACCCTACCCAAAACGCGTTTTCATTGCGAGGGCTTTCGTCTGTCAGTTGTCAAAAAACCGCCAGGTTGGCAGCTAACGTCAAATTCAAAAATGGCCGTTCAGAAACCATCGATCGAATATCGATTTGGAATCGAACAATCACCCGCCCGGACAGGCACCCACCTGTCCCCTAATCTACGGGCAGCCGAGACAACGTTGCTACCGCTCGTTTTAGAACCGAGCCTCCTACTAGAACCTCTGCAGACCGGGGGGTCCCGTCCTTGCCAGGGAACAAGTTAACAATGCGCCCCCTGCGCCAACGTAGTGGCGGTAGGTTAGCATCCTTAACCAGAACGAGGTCACCAACACTAGGGGGGCTAGTTTTGTCAGTCCACTTAAGGCGCTGTTGTAAGATATGCAGATACTCGAGCGACCAACGCTTCCAGAAATTCTGAGTAAACTGCTGCAACATCTGATACCTTGACAACCGATACTATTTCACTCCCTCGAAGGGGTGCTCGGGCAACGCGTTAAGTGGCTGACCTATCAAGAAATGGCCTGGGGTCAGAGCCTCCAGGTCATTTGGATCCGAGCTGAGCGGACACAACGGTCGCGAATTGAGAACGGCCTCGATCTTACAAAACAATGTCGCGAGCTCCTCAAAAGTCAGCGCGGTCTGACCTACTATACGCCCCAAGTGCGTCTTAGCTGACTTAACTACGGCCTCAAAAATCCCACCCCAGTGGGGGCAAATCGGTGGGCTGAAGGTCCACTGTATACCCCGACGGGAGAGGGCCGTTCCAATATCCACTTTATTTACATTCAAAAAGTTGACTATCTCTCGTAAGTATCGTTCCGCACCGATATAGTTAGTGCCGTTATCAGAGCGGATCAAAGTTGGAAGTCCCCTTCGAGAAACAAACCTATCCAAACAAGCAATGAAAGCCTCTGTCGAGAGATCAGCAACGAGCTCGAGATGTACCGCCTTGGTGGATAAACAAACAAACACACATAGGTACGCCTTGTATTGCCTAGCGGTACGCAATCGTGAACTCTTCACCATAAACGGTCCTGCAAAATCCGTACCAACACCTGAAAACGGTCTGACCTCATTCACACGATCAGGGGGCAAGTCCCCCATGAGAGGTTGCATCGTGGCAGCCTTAAGTCGATAACAAGGCATGCACCGAAACACGATGTTCCGTATGACACGGCGGGCAGATAAGATCCAAAACTCCCGCTGGAGCGTGGCCAACAACGCGTTACAGCCGGCATGCGCGTTTTTAATATGACGATCAGTCACCAGCAATTCAACTAACTGTCCCCCCTTGGGGAGCAGAAGTGGGTGACGAGCCGAATACGACAGATTCGCATTGCGCAATCTTCCTCCTACCCGAAGTAACCCGGTCGAATCAACAAAGGGGTTGAGACGCGCGACGGCTCCCTTCAATTTCGAACGTCCACTTCGTATAATCTCCAATTCTGCCCCAAACTTCGAGGACTGTACCAACCGGACCAAATTTAATAGCGACTCGTTTCGCTCTGCCGGAGTCAGAATAGGGTTCAACGTTCGCTGATCGCGAGGAGTACGACAATTTCGAGCGAATCTCCTAATCCAAGTGGACACGTTTATCAACTTGTCAAGTGAACTATACCGGTCCAGCAGAAACCCGGCGTCAGGGTCCTCAGCCTTCTGGGTAACATGCACGGCCGCTCTGGGGCCATGATCCGAAGATACTACTACATTGCTGTGGGGCCAGTCCGATTCTCTCTTGGTAAGCCAGGGTGGTCCCCACCACAAATGGTGTCTAACGAGTTCAGGAGCCTGACATCCCCTGTATGCACAATCAGACGGGTTCAATTCTCCTGGTACATGTCTCCAGGTCAGTGGGACCTCAGACGACACAATCTGGGAGACACGGTTCGCAACAAAAACCTCTAAGTTATGGACCGAAGCCTTCAGCCAGCACAAAACAATCTGGCTGTCCGTCCAAGCGTACACCGTATCCTCCAAAACCACTGACCCACGCAACACTGTTAGAGTGTGATTCAAAAGTTTGGTCAAAAGAGCAGCCCCGGACAGTTCCAGTTTTGGAATCGTCATCCTTGTCCGAATAGGCGCTACCTTGCTTTTTGCCAAAACCAAACGCACGTCGACCTCCCCGGTGGAGGTGACGGTTCGCAAATAAACCGCTGCCGCAAACCCTCGTTCAGAGGCATCACAAAACCCGTAAAGGGTTGCCCTGTAATCCCCAGCAGGGACCAATTTCCTCGGCAGCGATACATTATTTATGTCCGATAGCGAGGTGAACATTCGCGTCCAATCAGTCAACAAATCACCTGAGAGGTGGGTGTCCCAGGTCAACTGAGCCGCCCATAGCCTTTGCATAAACATTTGAGAGCAAAGGTGACTGGAGAAATCCATCCATTCGGGTCGAACGTTCTCGCAATCGTGACAGTACTGACCGCTTCGTCCAGGCCTTCGGTGTTTCTAAAACCACCCGATAGGTAAACTCATCATGGACGGGCCGGTACTGAATTCCAAGTACTGACAACAGGTTAGGGTTGTCAGGGATTCTCAAAAACGTGCGGGGTCTTGTTGAAACTCATCTGGGAGACCAGCCATCAACTCAGGGGAGTTGGACATCCACTTACGTAGTTCATAGCCGCCTCGTTCCAGCAATTGAATGAGCTTCGTCACGTCGGTCCAGAGCTTCCTCTACACTGGCTGCCCCTGTGCAGACGTCATTGACGTACAAATCTTGCTCCAGGATAGCGGCGGCTCTAGGATAGCTCACACGGTCACGCGACGCCAACTCCCGCAGGGTACGCATCGCCAAATACGGGCTAGACCGTAACCCATACGTGTTCGTGTTTAACTCATAGACCTTGACTGGCTCGGCCGTGGACTCAAGCCAAAGTATCAACGGATACCTTCTGTCAGCCGGATGAATTACCGTTTGCCTAAACATCATCCGAATGTCTGCGACAAATACAATCTGGTGCCTCCGGAAGCTCGTGAGAATATCCGAAATATCACGACTCAACTTGGGTCCCGAATGTAGACACTGATTCAGGGACATCCCGGTTCGAGGTAGGTGCTGGACCCATCAAAAACAACTTGAATCTTGCCGGTATGGGGTTCGTAGGACGGCATGGTGTGGAAGGAAACAATGATCCTCAGATCTCCAGTCCACACCCAGATACCGACATGTGTCCTAACGACTCATACTCCCTCATGAAATCAACATATTTTTGTTTAAATACGGCGTCCCTTGTCATCCTACGCTCCATCGACATCAATCTCGTCTCAGCCATCTTCCTAGATTCTCTTAGTGGCGGACGATCGGCCCTGAAAGGCAGTCGAGTTACAAAACGACCAGAACGAAGGCGACCAGTACTATTCTGGTAAAACAACTCGCACTCTTCTTCGTCTGCGTCGACTCGACGAACGGTGGGAGGTTCCTCTATCTCCCAGAAACGTTGGATAACGTCTGACAACGCTGAGTCAATAAGTATGCCATCTGACTCGGCAGGCCTAACCATTGGCAATGCCGACCCATGATCACGTGACCAAACTTAGTATCCACAGCAATCAACCCGTCCGGGCTGAAGAACTCGCCGATCCGACAACAGAAACCTACCCAGAACGTCTGCTCCCAGTAGCAGGTCGACCGGGGCTGGAGTGTCAAAATCGGGATCCGCCAACTTGAGTCCTGATGTCAGGATCGAACGGCCGGATTCAACTTCACCAAGGGGTGTCTGCCCATGACATGCGTCATTACTAAAGCTTGCACGGATGTTTTTGTCAAAATGTCATAACGTGGAGAGAACGTGATCACCGATTGACCAACTACATTCGTAACCGTAACATTCCCCACGCCCCGTATTGATTTATTATACCTATTTACCTTGAGGCCCAACCATTTTGCTAAATCATTCGATACAATGCAGCCCTAAGCTCCAGAATCTAATAGGGCGCGAACGTATGTTGGGTTGCCCGCCAAATCCAAAACAAGCACAGAGGCGATCGGTAACACCACCGTCTCCGGTTGGGGGGCAACAAATGGTTGGGCCGCAAGTTCCTAGCGAGGACCCCCGGGGCCCCACTGTACCTGTAACCGATCAGGTATGCAGCTATACGCCAGAGGGTCCCATTGTACAAATGGCCCACGCGCCGGTTCCATTCCCAACCTACGATTCCCCGTAAAGGGGGGTGGGCGTGAATTCAACCGTGGCCGCTCCATGAGCGGGGGGGACATCACATGTGACCGACGAGGACGAGGCGACGAGCGGGGCGACAACTGAGGCGGCGTCCGAACCGCACCCGCATAGCTCGAAGGTGTCCCATGACACCCGCCCGTTATGGCCTGCTCAACACACCCAATGTCCCGCTGGGTCGGATGCTGAGTCGCAACCGAAAACTCAGGGCCCCCCATGTAATGGTCCTGAGTGCGGCCCTGCACCCTGGTACTGCCCTGTGCACGTGGGGACGTTGGCCCCTGAGTTGCGCTCCGAGTCGCAAACGAATTCTCAGGGCCCCATGCCGTGTCACCCTGGGTACGGCCCTGTGGAGGCTGTTGGCCGGACCGGTTCATGCACAACAGATTGTTGTGGGGCCCACCACAATATCCGCACATTTGTGTGCGCGTGCAGTCCCTAGCCATGTGTGGCCCGAGGCACAGGAAACACCAGCTCCGCTGCTTGGCCATCCGGCGCCGTCCCTGAACCCTAAGTTCCCCGAACTTATTGCAATTGGCCACAGCATGGCCAATCTGCCTACAACATGGGCAGGTCTCACCATGTGGGGTCAATTCACTCACAGTCCCATACGACTGCCGGCTGGTGCGGTCCTTCCTCGTCGGAGGGCCCCTACTCACAGCGCTCCCGGCAGCTCTCTGTGGCTCCGAAGGATGGGTGACCGTCAACCCCAAATTCTCTGCCCGTCGAGCCTCCTCTTCCAAGAATCCGACCAAGTCGGAGAAGGCGGGCAGGTCCTCGGCCGACCTCCCGTGAGACTGTTCGAAACGAGTCTGCACGTCAGCGGGTAGGCGGGAAAGTACAATGTACAACAGTAGGTACGACCATTCACCAACCGGAAGTCCAAGATTCTCTAGAGCCTTGGTGACGGACAACAATGGGTTCACCTCCGTCTGTATGGCCCCGACCTTGTTCACAACCGGGATACTAAACAAACGGTTCAGTTGGGCATCGGCCAACCTCCGTTTGTTATGGTAACGTCTGACCAACAATTGCCTGGCCGTTTCATAGTTACCCTCCGTAACTGTCAAATGAGCGACCAGCTCCCTAGGCTCACCCCTCAATGCCACCAGCTGAGCCATCTTGACAGACTTGGTAATGTCCGATCGCATGTGCACCAAACTGTCGAACAGATTGATGAAGCTCATCCATTCACCGGACACGCCGTCAAAAGTAGGCATAGTTATGGCAGGTAACCTGGACCCCGATCCCTGAAGCGGCAGAGGTGCTTCAATGTCACCACCATGGCTGGACTCGCGCTGTCTACGTATGTCCGCAGCCTTCTGCGTGATAGCAGCTGCCATCTCCATACATTGGTCGACATCCCCTATCAACCGTGACAGCCTGTCAGGTGCGCAACCATCAACTGATTCCGCCTGCGCGGACAATTCGAGCACCCTATTGTAACGTTCCTTAACGTCCATAGACCGCTCCAATACCACATCATGCCTATCTAAACGGTCTATCAGACCGTGTGCGGAGGAAAACCATCTGAGTTCCTTAGAAACACCCTTCTGGATTTCAGATAACGACATGATCGGAACGATACTTACTCACAATTTGCAGTAACTCAATTTTATTGGACCCTCCAGTCTACAACCCAAACGAGGGAACCCTAAACCACAACTTAAACAATGTTGTTTTCCTTAAACAATAGGAACCGAGTTTTATATCTATATAAATTCTGTAAATACAATTTAGTTTCCCTTTATCATTATAACACACACAGATAGTCAATATTAGTTCAAGTTATAAATTGCTATAAACTGAAAACAATGTAATAGCCTGCTATCAATAGATGTAACTACCTATGTTAACCAAAACATTCATTCAATAGCATTACTAGACCACTAATAGATTGACTAACTGGTACTTCAATGCAATTTTTAATTCAATATCTGTCTATCTACTACCAGCAATAGACCTATAGCTTACAATACTACCAATCTATGTGGATATAGGAACAACAACCAAGTTACCTAAAACCGCCTATACCTGATAGTCCCAAATCGTGCCTTCCTGGAGCCCTTGACGGCTGCAAATCTCAGGAAACCACGCTCTGCTACCAATATGTTCAGGCTTCTCAGCACCTAATGACCTCGTAGGGGCCCATCAGCTACGAGGTAGCGTAACGATCAGTTGCCAAGAAGTGTGAACGTCGGCGGTTCACCGAGCTGAAGTTAATTGGGGTCGATCTAACCTGGTCTGTGCTTCGGTCCCGTCAACCTCCTGTCTCTCTGCAAGGCCCGGGTGCACCCTAGGCTCTTCTTGGTAGACAGGTTCTTCAGCCAACCAGGTATGACTGGCGGGCCAGCTTCAATGAGCACAGTGTTCCAACACAGGTTATGTTACGTGGTAAAAACAATCGGGGCACGAAAATGCGAACTTTATCTGGTTCGAGAAACAATAACACACTCAGCTATATTAACAATCCTGAGGGAAACCCGAATACATTCCAGATGGCCTGCGATTTAATTTCAATACCCTAACCAAAACGCGTTTTCATTGCGAGGGCTTTCGTCTGTCAGTTGTCAAAAAACCGCCAGGTTGGCAGCTAACGTCAAATTCAAAAATGGCCGTTCAGAAACCATCGCTCGAATATCGATTTGGAATCGAACAGTCTCTTTTATTCACTGCTGTTTCGGACGGAGCCCGTGCTGTCACACGGAAGGGCGAAGACAAGAATAAGAAGAATAATAGGGATGTCATGAAACTCCTCAAAGATACCGACCTATCTACGCACCTTGTGTTGGTTGCAAAGGATCTTAACCGTTTACCACCTGTTTCATTTGATCACGTTGTAACGCACACAATTTTGTGCTGTCATATTTTTTATTTTGAACGCATCGTTGCCTACATGAACGCATGTCGATTCGGCTATTTCGTAACGTGCCCGCTTGCGAGGCGTTCTGTTTCACGTAGTTAAAATAATTGATACTTCGCCTTTAAGCTTAATCTATAAATTCAATGGTTTTGATTAATTGTCTTCGAAGATTTGAGACAGATTTAGCCCCTTTAGGCCATAGATGTCTTCCAATTTAATATAAAGTTAGGAAATAAATAATTTCAAAGTCTTGAGATGAGTACTCGCGGTAGGCAGCTCGGAGAAACGAAACCTTTTTAGAACGGAAGTGTCAAGGAGGCCATTTTGTTCATCGCTTGGTTTTCGGATACGGCGTCGAGAGTTCTGATCATCGAATTTATTACAAGCAAGGCAGCGGACCGCATTCCTGTAAGCATCATTTTGATCTTGGTGCATTGGCAAGCCAGCTTAGCGTATTCGAGGGTTGAAACTCATTTTTTTTTTGCAGATCGGAAAGCAAGGCCGCCGCTGACTTGCAAGCAACTGTGGCAAGTTGGCTGCTTTCCCGGCGTTAGTAAGTATCACGGCATCAGGAATACTCGTCTGCAAGGTATATTCAAGTCCCCGTTTCCGTAGAAACTCGTAAAATAACATAATTTCAGAAGCCAATTGTGACACCTGGTGTGATACATGGTCAAGGGCGTGTCCCTGCGACAGTGGGTAGAAGACTGGAACTTCTTCTTTTCAAATCCCGATTCAATGGTATGTAAACCTTTTTGATAATTTTTACCTGGAAAATGTGCATTCGAAGACTAGTTTACTTTTGAAACAAAATTTGTAGTACTGGTACCCCTCCTCGTGTGCGACTAACCTTAATGTTCCCAAGGCGGCTCTGAGAGGACTACGGACCTGCGTTTCCTCGTGTGACGTCTGTCACTGCCATTCAGCAGTGCGGTCCCAGGGACGCCGGATATTCGTTACATACTTACACCACACATCACATCTCCGTACTCAGAACTTTAAACATGTATTTTTCCGGATTGGCACCATCTACCATGAATGTATTAGAGTCCAGAAGTCCAGAGTAGCTACCAAATCCAAAGCAGAACTTCTATGTAATATTTATTTAATAAAGTCGAATATAAAATACTTAGTTAAATAAACTTGTCTCTATTAGCTCGTACCAAGACCGATTTTTGATTAAATCCCTCATCAGTCTATCTCGTACAGGGTGTGGGATCAGGTTCTCCATATATAAATTTTGTATTCCCTCTTATGTATAGGAATACTGGCGCTCAAGAGGACCTGGTTTAACACTCTGCCAAACCGAGTATTTTCCACGACCCGCCACTGAGCTAGGCAACAAGGCCCATATGTGACCCGCCTGCTCAAGGATATAACTTATCTGAAGACCGAAATTCAATCTTTACGGGCTGTTGCTGTAACCAAAGTGGAGTTCCTAGATCTTGAAACAAGATTACTTCGTCGGCTACGTTCTTTCCCAACTCAGGCCATAAGGAGCAAGTCACCTGATCATCTACAAGTATGCGCAAATATGCAAAATACTGCCTCGATAGTCTCACCAAACAGCTACCGTCGAGATATTGAACAGAATCAGCTTGGTAACAGCGCTGCAACCGACCGCACCCGGGTGGAGAAAACCGGTTTCACCGCGCCCGCGCCGCTGCCACCGTCACCATCGGGGCTATCGTTGTAGCTGATAAGCCGGTATACAGAGATATCCTACTATCAAAGACGATGATGCGGAAGCGATGTGATGATGACATAGATACGAGGAGTATTGTTGATGACAGTGATTTTACACTTGTTACGAAGCGAAAAAAGAAAAATCGACAGAAAAACATGCGTGGTACATTAGAAGGCGATAGTGATCGACTAGATTTAGCGGAATCACACTGTTGTATCTATGATTCATGACTTAAGAAGCATATTACTGTAGAACATATTAAACGGCATATCGAGGATATGAACGAGAGCTGTATTGCAGTGGAACAATTAAAACAGGAAAGGGAAACGTGTTTCAATTCCTTCAAAAATAACTGATGTACTGAGCAGCCAGGTTGAGAGATTTCTGAGTGGCAACTTCTGGAAAAAAGGGCTTGTTTACAGTCGTTACCGTGAGCGCACAAGCTCTGCCGCTGCATCACAAAAAGTTAATGGATAGTACAAACACAACTAGAGTAGTTGTGACCACTTTTAATTGCCAGTCAATTAAAAGATCTGTCCATCACCTAAGGGAGCTCTTTGTAAACAATCTGACATCATAGCGCTTCAGGAGACGTTACTGTTACCGCATGAACTGAATTTTACCAATGAGGTTGACGATGGTGACGATGGTGTGTTGCGAAGTCTTCGGTCGACACTTCTGTTGGAGAACTGCGCGGGCGTCCGTATGGTGGCGTTGCGTTTCTTTGGCGGAAGTCATTATTTACCAGTATGACCGTGATTGAATGTGGAACTGATATACTGACGGAAGTTCGAATTGCCGGTTGAGCGTAAATTTCAAAATGGCGCCCGCCACGAGATGGGCTTCGGTGCAGAGATGTTGTAATTTTGTTCGGAGCAAAAAATAACTTGTGCGGTCATAGACATCCTTGGTGTGGACTCTGCCACGTATACTTGTTTGAGTGCGGCCCTCGGTACGACCAGCTGGTTGGATCTTTGCCTAGTAACACGTGTGGTACGATACTATCTACTCAGGCGAACTATGACGTAAAATGGTCAGATCATTTACCATTGTCCACTGAATGTTTACTAAAGGGAAATATCGGATCAAAACGTAGAGACTGTTTAGATAATCAGATAATTAAAAATGTAAACGGTGACGGTGCTGACGTCGGCGATGGTGTGGCGCGGGCGAGGTTTTTGAATAACCGGATTTATAATTATAGTTATCATATGACACATAGAGGACGTACTTGCTCCGACTTAGTGAAACATTTGGTCCTTGAGTAAGGGCTAACATAACATTACATAAACATAAACATTTATCTACAGACAGACGCATTCAATGCTTATGACACCACGCTAGGATACCCTGTGTCGTGGGAACTAGAAACAGTGACATCACACACATATAAATATCGTAGACCTGTTTTTTTTTGGGTTCTTGATCCCTAGCCGGGAATCATAGCCGGGACGAATCATCATCGTTATCGTCATCATCAGCAGGCTCCGTATAAAACAAAAATTTGTAGAATTTTGGTTATCTAATTCCCATGTAGTCCAATGAATCCCAGATATCCAGTATTGGTTTGAAGTCCGATCCAGTCGCATAGCACCATTGCGCTAGAGAAGGCAATTAGGACAACCCCTCGCTCATCCTCGGTGGCACGATCACTATTGAATAAGCCATTCAAACAGAGAAGGGTACTGGCAGTGGCGGGGCAAGGCATACATTTGAACGAGACGGCATAAAGACGCGTCGGCAGACGGTATGCATTCAGAGCGAGATGCAAATACTAATTCATTTTCAGTCCCTTTCTATAATTGTGTCATATACCAGGCCACTCAAAAGTTTGTCGAAAAAAGATTTTACTTAAGAGACCAGTGTCATGTATGTATGTAAAAACTTGTCTCTTAAGTAGTATGTCGTAAACTGGCCAGTTATAATTTATTTCGAAAAATCGCATATTTAAAAAATAAATACAGACATCCCCATATAAAATTTCCCTCTAATAACTTTTACCAAAATGATGAAACTTTAGTGTGGTGATGAAAAGTATAGATTTTCGTGTGATGATTTTTACCACTTCAAATCTATCTTGAATACTAATGAATCTTTTGATCGACTTCGACTTGTTTTTATGGATAAGTCTTCATATTAAGCAACCGTGTACCGCTGATATAATGGTTGAAGTGCGACTTTTTAACTTTGAGGGATAAAGAAAGTCGCGGTCGTCGTTTGACTGCGGTTACGCAAGAAAATGTGCCAGAACATTTTCTGAAAAAAAAAACCACAAAATAGGCGAATCACATACGAGAAGATTAATCATAGTCTGAAAATTGGATCGGGAATTGCCCATGTCATTTTACTTAGCAAGTGACGTCACGGACCACCAAGTGGAGGTGCGCGTAATTTTTGCTCTAATTTTTCAAAATAGTAAAAACAATCTAAACTCACTTTGAACGATTTACTCGTGTGATTTTCTGTATTCGTGTACTGGGCAGTGTTTGCGTGAAACTGTAGGTACGAATATGGCTATAAATAAATTAGCAATTATTTCAATTGGAGGTTTTCTACAAATCTTTTTTTCTTTGCGTAAAAGAAGTGGGAAGGTACTGCACATAGCATTATCACTTGACGCGCCATTGCAGATGGCGCGAGGGCGCTAAATGCACCAAGTGCACCAAGTGTGCCATTTTCTTCGTTAACATTCCCAAAGACGGAAAAATATCTCCATGTTGGCAATGCCCAGAATACAAGGTGCCCCGGAAGAATAATACCGAGGACCCGGTATGAGGTGAGGGGGCGAACTGTAACCCTTCGATCTGGTGTCTGCATCGAGCGGAAACCAGATCTTTGCGCGAAGGTTTTGAGGCCCCAGGGTGGGAGCTTTCGACACCAGGCTGGGGGATGTAGAATCGAGACTAGCACTCCTGGAGGTGAAATTTTGCGAGTCGCAGCCTAGCCCGGAGCATTGTGGAAATAGGTAAATGGAAAATTCTGCACTCCTTTGTCGAACAACTCAAGTCTGAGCTGAATGACCGCGATCAGGACATGTTCTCCAACGACTTGGAAATAACGGGCATCCCGGAAGAGCAGGGCAAAAACGTGCGACGACTCGTCGGTCTCATCGCGACTAAACTGGGCGTAACCAGCGAGAAATGCGTTATGATCCTTCCGGACCGTCAAATGTCAAAATCAAATGCTCCAACTTTGGATATTGGTACTTGATTTTAGTACAAATGACATCAGACATTGCTACGGTGGAAAACGGCATCGCCCATTTTTGATGCCAATCGCCATCATGACTCATTCCGTCTCCCTCAATGCATGTTGTGCGAATTTGCCATTAAACCACATACTAGATTTATATCGATGCATTAAACCTGCCATTTTTAAGTCAGGATAGGTTACTATTTGGTTAGTTTCGGTACCAAAACTGACAACTGGGCAGTCCTTCCTGGGCAGTCTTGTGGCTATTCCCTAGAGTGTTTTTTATAAGCCAGAGGCGCTGTGGAGCGCGGTGGCCCCGTGCCGGTGAGGAGCAGGCCAGACGGCGAGTGAGGGAGCCTGCGACGAGCTGCACGGGGAGAGTCGCCGCGCTACGTTGCGCTGGAGCAGAAACAAAAGTCATAAATATGGGTTTCCTAAGAGGGGGATCCCCCTGGTACCTTTTTATCCCCTTTTTCCTCCCTACATCTCTTGTGAATGCAAAAAAGTAGACATTTTCTTCAATATTTGGACCCCCCCCCCCTATCATGAAAACTATGACTTTCCTCAAAGGGGGAATTGTAGGGGGGGACTCCCGAAATAATCCGACTCGAGCACTCAGCACAGGGTAAGATGGCTTGTCAAATATTCAAAATGGCGACGACAGAATTTGTGAAAAAAGTTTCGTTATTGCACACGATTTACAAACTTAAAAACAAAAAACGTCAAACCAATCATTGACACATGCTTTAAGCATAGTAAGAACCAAATGCAATATAAAATAAGATGCGTTCATATCGCGTAAAATTATTTATGGCAGCGTTCATAAAAATTGAAACTTTAATCATTAATATCTCGTTAACTAATTAACACCGACGGTTAAAACTTTATATACATATTACTATTACCCTAAGGCACCTAGCCATTAGAAGCCTTCGGGCCGCGGTCTTTCTAAAGGCTAGCCAAATATATTTTTATTGTCATCAGAGTCGGCGGTCTTCGATGAGTTTTTGTTTCTTGTTAGTACGAAGGCTATATTGTTAAATTATTGTTTTTATTTTCTGTAATACAACGCAAAATTTTAGGTTATGTTAAGCCTGATATTTTGGTCGCGAATTATGTAATTTTATCACTATCAGAATATTTATTTAACATACTAGAGATAAATTCGTTTCATCTCAGAATGTGTTGTTACCCAAAAATTAATATTGTTTCTATTGTAATTTATTTAAACAAAAATACATTCATTGTTTTGCGCACGATGTCAATAATTTGTTTTGAAAATGTAGTATTGCAATTTATGTAATGACTTCCAAAAACGTAAAAGCTGGGTTACACAATGCAGGTTCCCTCGGCACTAACCACTACAATACTATAGCGGCAGTTACTCAGAGAGACATTGATATTTTTGCTGTAAACGAGACGTGGATGCAAGCGAGTCAGGAAGGACGAGCGACTGCCATCCCCGGCTACGAGTTCCGGCACACCCCGCGACCGCGCGAGCATCACACGCGCGGTGACAGGGTTGGTTTCTACGTCCGACGGGGGAACACCGTTCGGGCCTGACGCCACCAGGTCGACCGGCTACATGCTGTGGTTGATAAAATGTGGCTCACTGTGAACCTTAGCGCAAAGAAACGAATGATAGGCCGGATTGGGTCAATATGACCTTATTTTCGACGGAATTACAGATTCAGTGAGCTCAATTCGGGAATGCGATAATATAATACTGGTAGGTTATTTATACGAACTACTTAAATGACAGTAAAACAGTTAAGATTGAATCTTTCCTATCTCGTTTCTAGTTAGAGCAGCTTACTCATTTTACGAAAACTTGTCACTAGCTAATTGATGGTGTGCTCTGATTTGCGTGCAAAAAGCATTACTCTGGACCCGGTCGGAAGGCTAAATGGGCATCGGCTTGTGGTATGTGAGTTCAACATAAAGCGAGCTAAAATCCAAAAAATATAGCTCTGGATAGTTTCAAATGTAACTTACAAGCTCTACGATGAGATCTCGTAGCTCAAAATGCTCGACGCAGCTCGCTACAGAGCGATACATCTCAGCTGCCTTTAGGGGGAGCTTCCGCTTTCCTGCGACCAAGTGTTGGAATAATATCCCTCCACCAATGAGGAATCTACGTTGTTTACACGGATTTAAATGCACGTTGAGAAAATTAATTTTTTAGCATCAAAAGTTCGAAAAGTCTGTACGAAAGAACACTAGCGCAATATAGCTATGACATATGAAAATGCCACCTTTAATATTATTACTATTTTATATTTATACATATTATATTTATTTTATACCTTTAATTAACCTATTGCCTACTAAAAAGCTTAAAAGCTTGAATATTCATCTATATCTATTTTTTTATTTGTTTTTTCTTTTGCGTACTGTTTCAAATGTTACACAAAAGCGCACATTGTTGTGCATGTTGTCGACCGTCGATCACAACGGAAGACCAGCGCTGATTGTTCGCATTCAGCGTAAGCTGAGTTGAGGCCGGCTTGTGACAGCAAATATTCTTATGAACCTTGTTGTTCAATCTTGACTCCTATTTTTATTTCCTGTTACAAATAAAATTCTTTCTTTCTTTCTTCCTTCTTAAAGCAAACTTTGCGCGAGAAGGATTGTTTGCACTAGGTACCTCACAATCTCACTGACGACGCTCAGAAGCAGGCGCTCGAGGAAGCGCGTGGCATGGTACCGCGATATGATTGATAAATTCAAAGCAGGTTTATTCCGCAGTGTTTACGACATCATAACAGGTGAGAAAGTTTGGATTTACCTATACGATCCAGGCAAAGCGCCAGTAACAGCATTGTTTTTTCAAAACGAACCAACCAAAGCCTTTAAAAATAAAACGATCCAGAAGCTCTGGAAAAAATTGATTGTTTAGTGACTGCCCCATTCTGTATAACAACTTCTCACTAGCTATTATGTCTATATTTATTTTCTAGTAATTTTATGGCATAATTTAATAATTAATAGTTGTTAGCTTTATTTTTCCTGGAACACTTGTAAACTTGAACGGAATTTGTTAACAAAAATGTAAGTTAGACACATAATAAGTTAGTAAAGCACAGAATATTATTCAAACAAATAGTTCTTGACCTTTGTATAGGTAAAAAATATTGAGAGAGTTATTGTTTTATTTTTTTTCCCTTTCTGTCATAGACTCTGTAAATCAAGAAATAACTTCTCTCAAAGGAGTTTAACGATTTTTTTCGAATTGTGAAAATCTGAATACTTTTCAAATTTTAAAAACTGATAATTACTTAAAGTTTATAAATCTCTGGGGCAGTCGTCTGTACAGAAATCAAGCCATGACCTTTTGATCGTAAGTTTTTTCTGCTTAACGGTGTATTTAGTATCCATTCTCTTACGAGTGGTACACTACCAAATGTTTGCCAGAAGATTTGCTGCTACGAAAAATAAGCGAGTAAACACGAGGCTCCGAGGGCTTTTGCTCTACCACGACAACGCCCGCATACTCCGTGATCAAGATGAGGGTCTTCCAAGACACTACGCGGATCGAACTTTTGGGTTTTCATCACCGAAAGAAGCGCTCGTGGCGTTCGATATGGCGTAGAAGAGACTGGTAAATGTGCTTTGAGTATTGGTTTAGACGCATGTAACTTTGTATAAGTGGAGAGGTCTTTGAAAATAAAAAATAAGAAAGTAAAACTAGTTATTTTTTGCAAAACTTTCTGAGTTTCCCGAATACGTACTAACCATATGTGATAAACTGACGAAATTTTCATTTCAGTCAAGTCCATGTCTTGGCGACAATTGTAATCTAATCTTTTTTAGCCTTAACACTTAGTTTAAATAAATTAACAACATTATCTCTAAAAGGGCTATTTCTCAAGGCTAATTTCACTAATGGGCTATTACCCCAAGCACAATTCAGCTCTTAGGCGTAACTCATTGTCACAAGAGTATCACAGATGTGATTGAGAACGTCGTGGGAGCCTCGCACTGGATATGTGCGGGATGACGCGGAATTAATCTATGTCATGTAAATAAATGTTGGGCGTATTTCAGCGGCGCAGTGGGTACGTTTGCTTCTTGCGGGCTTTGCGGCTGGCCCAGCTATTGCCCTCAGATTGGAGCTTTCAGTACGTTTTACTCCAAATTATTACTTTTCCGCTCTTGAAAGCGAGACACACATAAACTGAAAATTATGACGTAAATATTTCTTCTGTGCGCTGACGAGGGATTTTCTAGCCGCTCAGCAGTGTTAATTATAAATAGGTCAATCGATGTACCTAATCGTTCAAAAGATGACCTACAGTTCACTATTCTTGCGAAGGCAGCGTAGAACTTGCATTTGGTCCGTCCTGTAAAAATTTGGAACCTGTTAGGAAAAAATGTGTGCTGTCTTTTCTCTCTGCTAATTGAAAATATCAAGAGCTCAGTGCCTGAATCTGATTCACATTTGTCCGTTTTTTTTGCACAACAACAGTTCTTACAATGACCCAAGAATCATAGACTAAATCCGTGGCTCCGCTAACATATAAATCAAGTCATAAACTTTCATAACTCAGTATTGAAGTACATCTTATATAGTGGCGATATTCCTCGGAGCATTCACTCCTCACTTTCCGACTCCTATGAGCAGGAAGCAAAATTCGCCATAATCACCTCACCATTCTTGCGGGCGATGTGAGTGCGATTGACAGGCAATTTATGGCGCGAGATCTACCAGAATACTATCGCAAATTACATACAATAAATTACTGTTAGTTGATACCTACGGCAAATGGCAGACTGCTACTCGTGCCGAGGACATTTTGGTTGGTATTATAACGTTACATTTATCTTTTTTTGCGCTGATTCTAAAATTCTGGTATGTAAATATGACTAGAGGTGCCTGTCCATCTTCAATGCACTATCACGCTGGGCTCGGGCTGGCGGATGCGTGCGGCGGCGGTGGCCGAAGAACACTGGAAGGGCCCGCAAATTGCTAAATTGCTTTAGGTAGTCTCGTATTATGATTTAATTCTTGAATCAGAACATCGAGATGCTAAGATGATGACAATGATGAAGGAGATTGGGGTTACAAAAATAAAAACATAGTCGCTGTTGACTCAGCTCCGGTCCGTGAGAGCTTAATGTCAAATTACCGACTTTCTATAACTCCCGAAACTCATTTTGTCTAGTCCCAAAATGCCATGATATCCATATTGACCTTTCACTAATGACCGAATGTCAAATACCTTTGGTGTTGTGTAGAATATGCAGCTAGGAAAGCAGATTTATCTACTTTTTGGAATAAAGGAGGATCGGAATAAATGATCCTGGAACCAAACCCTTTTAACGCACATAAATTACTATGGCAGATCATGTAAAATAGATTTAACTACAACTTTGTGGGAAAAGTTGTAGTTTAAGATATAACTTTTTGTGTGGTCCGCTTTTCAATAATCATATTGGCCATTTCAAAGACAACTACACTGACGAGCAATGAAAAAGTTCCAGTGACATAGCACCAAATTACTCCTAAACGGTAAAGGCTAGCTTAATGTCGCCGTCTGCAATATTGAAGTACATTTAACAGCGCATCAGAATATTACCAATTAAAAACCAAATATTGTAATCGTAATATTGGTTCTAAGTCTTAGGAGACATTAAGGTGTTTATCGGTATTTAGTGGGTGGAACTTTTTCATTGCTCGTCAGTGAATTAAATATATACATAAAATTGATTAATTAAAATTAATGTAGCCCATTAATTTCCCCACCAAGGGCACAGACCTTTACCCGGATACGAGTAAAATTAACCACCACGCTGGCTCAGAGCGGTTAGATACTTTAAAATAGAATATTTTTTTTTATAATTCATTTATTTTTGTGTTTTGCTCCTAAGTAGAAATAAAAAAGGACATCTTTTTCATTAATAATCAGAAGGGAAAGCCTTGCCTACTGTATGATGGACACAAATATTACTTTGGGGATTCCAATAAACGGCGCACCTAAATAAGTGGCAACTCTATGTAGAGATCTTTTAATGTTAATGTCATAGTAAAACAAAATAGGTAGGTGTATAATTATTCATTCAATTAAAGATGAGTTACGTCAATATAAGAAAATTGAAAGGTTTTCTTATATTGACGTAACTCATCTTCAATTGAATGAAGAATTATATACCTACCTATTTTTGTTAACAGAAATTAAAGTTAAGTTTGTTTTACTATGACCCAAGTCTTTTTCTTCCGACAACCAGGTAGGTTCAAAGTAGGTGCTCGAGTGAGAGGGGAGAGTGTGAATAGATTCGACCGATTAATGCAACCTTTAGCCAATATAGGAAGTTTTGACAGGGGAGGATATGTGATGGGAGAGCAGAAAATGTTTCTTCATGTTCCTGCTCTTCTGTTTCATGTGTTGTTGGTTGATTTTCTGGGTTCTGTTCTGCTGAGTTGTCCGATGTGCTTTTAGTTTCGCTGTCTTATTCCGGGACCTGGTATATTTGATTTGAGGCGAACTTCATCCCCATTGTGTGCTATTTCCATCCAGTTGCTAGGATTCTTTCCGTAGTATTTAATATTGTGTTTGAGGGAGGTGTATATCGACCAACTTTCTTCTTACTAGTTTTGTAGTTTAGGGCAGCGTGGAGAATGTATTTTGGGGGCGTCTTATGATATGTGTATAGTAGCACATTCTGTGATTTTTTATTCGTTTGATTATGGTTTTTCCCTGTAGGATGTCGTGTATTTTTCTATGTCTTGGGTGGTTTTTGCTCACTCAAGATCATTCGTTCATATTGTCTTAGTCTTAAGCGGTTAGCATTGGTGAGGGCTGCCACTTTAGATTTGACATGGATAACACCAAGTGAAATGTTAAAAACACAGTCACTCTTATATCCTTGAATAACACTTGAACAACACAACCACAACATACCACAACTTTCTGCATGCTCTCAGCAGCACTTGTTTAGTCTATCATACTCAATTATGTGATTCACAGGAAAATATACACCCGATCACACAATTTCATTAGGCTTTAAACATTATAACATGAGTGAAAAAGAAGATATAAAGAGTGAAAAGCATCATCATCAACTCAAAAACTGGGTTACTTTTACTAACTATAAAGTATAAAACACGTGTTTTGTGTGAGACGATCCGTGGATCCATTCCAAAAGAATCAAAAGGTCCGCGGCAACCCATGCCACACCACCCCATTTGGGAGAGATGGGTTACTTGATGGGAGTGAGAGATGGGATTTTACCTCTCAACGACCCATGGCACCTACAGACGCCATTCCTCCGCTGTAGGTTCCGAATTTAATACCATGGCATGAGGTTCAAAATCGCGATGCCTCAAAAATTCAGTGGCCCTTGGGTCATTTAGGGCGCTATACGAGTCCTTCTTTTTTCAATTTCCACATTTCGCATTTCACGCCTCAGCCCCATAGTACTTGACCGTTAATAACTACCTTCGTGAATTGTTTCGTAGAATGTTTGGGTTTTAAAGTTTTTGGAGTGGATATTTGAGATAAAAATATCACAAATTGACTTGGCATTTATCAAAATTCCAACTTTAGTTCTGAACTTAACCCTTTTAAAGCCACTTAGCAAGACTATCATAAACTACAAAGTTCAGCCCAATTCACCATTGAATCAGTCACTAACCACTTTAGAAATATAAAACAGCATTCACTAAAAGACATGCTAATTATGAAGTTCTTGTCTTGTCTACTTCCGATTAATGTAAAGTTATCGATTCTGTCATTCATTGTGGTTAGTATATAGTATAGAATAAAAATACAAATACTGAAACGATCGATTTGCATTGTACTTCTCCCGAAGACCGGCACCCGCGCCTTCTATCTTAAGAACCAGTTCCAGCGGATGCACTTTATTATCCAACTTTACACTATTTCTAACACAACTAATATACACAATCGCAAATAAGTAACTCAATTTTTAGTAAACCTAATTCAAGACACTACAGTTCGACAAGTTAGCCTATGGGTCCTTTGGGCAAAAAAGGGTCTATTTAGATTAGGTTCTCCGGAGCTTTCAGGGATACGTGCGCGCGCTTCCATGGCCTAAAGCCGATCTCTAAAGTTTAACCAATAATGTATAGTGAAATTATAGCTTACTCAATCAGTTTGTGGCTCAATGCACGATCCCTATGCGGGTTATCTCATCCAAATTAACGAGATATGGATATGCATAGTGTCGGTAGTCGGAAAGTTGTAGGGGTGGGGAACGAAGCCAGCCAGATCGCGTGGAGCGACGTTGAAAAGTGACGCTGGAACCGGATGAAATGTGACTGTAAAAATAGCGTTGCCGAGACACACGATGAAAAATCACAAAGAAAAATAAATTACGAGTTCAACTGGAAAGAGCATCGCGTGCCATTGTCGCGAAAATCAGAAATATTCGCCACCGCAATATTTTTCGCGAAGTTTATTTGCCACCGCGACGAGATTCAGCTTCGCATTACGTTGATGTCAAGCAATAACTCTTGGGTGCCACTTGTGGTGGTAAAACTGACGGCTAGATAATTTACTCACATCTTTCTAAAAATAGCGATAACTGACGCTTGTCTAACCGATATAATTATCACCATTCTTAAAAAAAAAACTGATTTAATTTACGTTCATAAGGCTTGTTGACAGCAAGAAATTGAAAAACATCTGAGGTCGATTATTTTTGTTGGTTGACCTCACCCGCGTGTTTTTTCATATATTAGTATAAATAGTATTTTTTTCTGTAAAAAGGTCACCTATAGGGTATATAAAAAAGGCGTGTCGTGTCCCTAACAACTCCATAACTTATAACTACACCAATTGCATTGTTTATCTCTATATATAGCCTTAAGATTTGTTTTAACTTAATTAAGTAAATTTTTACTTTTTAATTTTCCGGCAGAGTATAAGATACGGTTCTGGTGAAAATCTTCCACTCCGTTATTTGGAGTAAGATTATATGTAATTATAAAATAAAATTATTGATAAATTGCAAGGGGGCTGCATATCTAAATCCGGTGCCGATACTGGTAAATATGATGAAGTGTGATACACTCGTGTGTAAATGCCATATATTGACGAAAAACTGGTGAAAATCAAATCAAATTTTCGTGAGATGATGATTGATGATGAAAACATCACCAGAAGAAATGAAAAGGTCATACCGCAAAGAATTTAAGGAGCCCAAAGTCAATGGGTTTGCTATTAAGTGTTCCCGAGATCAAGTCAAAGTCAAAGTTCTTCATTACTGTAGATATTTACATATACTTAGTAAACGCCATTTTGTGCCTCTTCTTTACATTGGACCACTGTGGGAGAAGAAGGGCGTACAAACTCTCAATCTGTGAGAGTTTGTACGCCCTTCTTCTCCCATTTTTAGAGCTCTTTTAAAAATTGGTTGTGCATAACTAATATAAATATTACAATATTAATTATTATGATTAATCAGGATAAATAATTACAAAACGATTAACAGTAAGGTCTGTGTTGAGACAGATTAACCCCATACAGTCCCGTCATTTAAGTAATCTTGAACATTGTAATTTTCCTTTCCGTTTCCCATCTTCGAGCTCTATCATCAGAACAGGTAAATGATACCATATTATAATATTGTCATCTATACGTAACATGCATAATATATAATACATAACATGTTTCGCGATGATATAAGGCAAAATAAAATAAAAAAACTTACAATTTATACTATCACCCTATCAGGTACCAGATTTAGATAGGCAACCCATATATCAATATTTATATTGGCTAACATATAATCATAATCGTGATCGAATAACGGATGAGGGTAGATTTTCACCCCGTATTTTAGACCCGTAGGATTTATCTTTTGGTTAGTGATCCATATGATCTCATAACTCGGAAGTAACAGATTCAGAAGACATTCAGAAGACAGAAGTGCATTCTTTAATTTCACATTCGTTATGTCGTCTAATGTCACCTAATAGACTTAGTTTTTTATTTCATGCAGCGCACAAAACTTTTATTGACCAAAGCAGGTGAATGAAACTGACTTGATCGTGACCATCCGCAACGCAGTTCTTGCATTCTCGGTACAATTTCATGATTAACTACAGTTCTGGAAAGCACCCCGCCTCAACCAATAAAATTCAATAATCCAATTCCGGTTAACTGGGCTGGACCCGTATTTGCTCTAAATACCGCCGTATGTGTACGGTCAACATGATTTGGTATGAGGTATGGAGCTTAGGGATCTGCTAGCCGCTTGTCATGTCAGCGTGACAACATGACATCGCCATGCGATCCTAGTGCTATAGCTATATAAAACAGGTATGTGATGCAATAAATACCTGTTTCGCATAGGTAGTCAGATCTGATACATATCAAAAATATTTTACCTTTCCCATCCTATCATATCAAATTTTTATATAATAAATGACCCGGTTGGCGCTTGGCTCAATTTCACAAGGTTCATAGAGCTCATAGTCAATCCCTTCGGTCTAAACACACAACCATGGTGAAGTATGTATCACTTTATTACTTACTATGAACATAAATAAACACCTAAAAATTTTACTACATCGTTCTGTTACATGGGTGATTATCATTGCAAAGATTAAATTGTTCATCACTCTAAAATCTAAGTCACTGGAAGCGAAAAAAGGTGAAGTGTATCCCTTAGCGTAACTTTGAGCTGTTCCCAGTAGTCTTACCGATTAGTGTTACCAGTAGAACTACTGGGAATTTACTTCCCAATAGAACTACTAGTAGGACCACTGGGAAATTTGTTCCCAGTGGACTTACCAGTAAAACAAAACTTCCAATAGGCCTACTCTTATGTAGACCTAGGTAAGAGTGTAGCGTTCTGCATTCCAATAGAACCCAACACTCCTAGAAAATATTGATAGGCAACCTACTTAGTAAACTTGAAAAAAGGACCCAACATAAAACATTTTCTGTGCGACATCTTTAATAGTACACAATCAATCAATCAATCAATCACATTATTAATAGTATCTTACAATGAGGAAGAAAACATATGGAGTGCAAAGACTTGGGACCCAAATCTCAATGTGGTTGCTCATGGTTGTTGTTGGCTAGTTGTACATGGGTCGTTGCTGTATCGTGTACTGTGGTTTGCGGAATAAAAGCAATCAACCGCAATTGACACTTCATGTTAGTACTGGTTTTTTGTTGAAAACGTTAAGAAGATTTCCGTCTTAATTCACAGTTTGTATAACATAATAAAGTGTTAACATGAATATAATAGTATTTTTATAGCTTTAAACGCCATCAATTCATAATTTTATTCCGAATTTTTGTAAACAAATTTCATGTAGGGATAGTGATGTGGCTATGTCGATAAATTATTTTGGCAGTAATATTATAAAAGATAAATAATAATAGTTAAAAATAAACATGATGACTAGAATACTATTAAGACAACTCATTGGAATAATCATGATGATTGAGTACAGTCAAAACATAACAAAACATACATTAAAAATGTTTCTTAAATGATACTTAAAAAGATATTTCCTTTGATATTTTAATAAATTATAAATAATTTTATTTGATGATATAGGAATAGAATGAAAAATAAAACAAACTAAGTTCTTAATTAATTACTATTAACCCCTCGATAGTCTTTTTTTGAGGGGTTGAAATTTAAAACCTATAACGGGTTTTTGGTTACTACTTCACCCAAGAGTGCTCGAGGGGTCAAGAACTTTTTTTTTCAGGTTTCCCATGAATGAAGCGTTGAAGAAATAACGATTTGACGAAAAAAAAGTTAAGTCGTGATTGACGAAGACCATAGCGACTTATAAGAGCCCTATGTTCAATATATATATGAAGTATCTTACCCCGATTAATATTCCCAGAGCGTTATGGAGTATATATCGGAATTCGTGACAAGGAAGCTAACCTAAAAAAAAATATAAGTAATTTAAAGTCAGACCATTTAGGTCTACATTAGACTAGAAATTCAACTTAAAAAAGTTCAATAAGAAAAATACAATACATACCTGTGACTGCACATCGGTTTGAAAGGTTTAAATTGAATTGTGATAGCAAACTACCTATCAATTACTCTAATAATAACCCTAATGAGTCAGATTGTATTTTTTTTTACAAATTCAGCAATGCTTTCAATGCAGTATTTACTACCAGATCGATTGTGGTCTCAGACAAACTTAGCTTTAGTAAGTGGGCCACAGTAGGTATACTTAAAAGTAGACAAAATTTATATGAATTTTATAGTGAAAAACAATGGAATCACAGTAAAGCGTTCATGGATAAAGTAAAAAAGTACTCAAAATTCTTTAGAAAAGTTTGTCAGATTGCAAAATCAAATTATATTAGATCTAAAATAAGAAAAAGTGATAGTAAAATTAAATCAACTTGGGATATAATTAAAAGTGAGACTGGAAAGGTCAGTATTAAAAATAATGACTATGAATTAAAAATTAATGATATTACTTTCAAAAATGATATTGATGTTGCTAAAGCGTTTGAACTTTTTTTTACTGACATCCGAATCTCTACTACAAAGTCTTTAGACTATTCCAAAGTAGTCGCTGAATCTTTGCTAAAAGACTATGTTATGTACCCAGATGTGAAAATCAATTCTTGTTTAATTATGTAGATGATAAAGATATTATTAAAGCCTTTAAATCAATAAATGTTAAGAAAACTGCAGACCTCTGGGATATTTCTGTTCATGTTGTGAAGCCCCTAATAAATGTTATTGCACTTGATTTAGCTTTCTTATTTAATGCATCTATTGAATCTGGCGTGTTTCCTGACTTAATAAAACTCAGTAAAATAGTACCTTTGTTTAAATCGGATAGTACATCTGATCCTTCTAACTTCAGACCGATATCGGTATTGCCTACATTTAGTAAAGTTTTTGAAAAAGTAATTTTAAATCAACTTCTTACACATTTCAACACCAACAACATGCTCCACTGTAAACAATTTGGTTTTACACAAGGCAAATCAACTACTGATGCCGGTATTGGTTAATATCACATATATATGATGACTGGGAGGAGTCGCATGATGCGCTAGGAGTATTTTGCGATTTGTCTAAGGCTTTTGATTGCGTTGACTATGGGACATTGATCAGGAAATTACATCACTATGGAATTAGGGATAACTCTTTAGATCTTCTCTCTTCTTATCTAAATGACAGGATACAGAGAGTTGACATTAATGGAAAACGATCTCCAGGGTCTTTTGTTACTATGGGTGTACCGCAGTGTTCCATACTCGGGCCATTCCTGTTTTTGGTTTATATTAATGACCTGCCACATCTTCTCAGAGATAATCATGAGATTGTACTGTACTGTTTGCAGATGACACTTCACTTTTGTTTAAAATGAAACGACGTAGTTTGAACTTTGACGATGTGAATAATGCAATCTCAAAGGTAGTCAATTGGTTTAGTGATAATAATCTTTTACTGAACAATAACAAAACTAAATGTATTCGGTTTATACTCCCCAATGTTAAACAAGTCTCGGCTGGTGTTAATGTTAAAGGTGAAAATGTAGAAATTGTAGATAGCACGGTATTCCTAGGAATTACCTTAGATAATAATCAGTGGGGCCCACACATAGATAAGCTATCGAAAAAATTCAGTTCCGCAGTTTATGCAGTCAAAAAAATCCGTCTTTTTACGGACGTGGAAACAGCTAGACTAGTTTACTTTAGCTACTTCCATAGCATATTAGCAATAATTTATATTTTTGTTCTTTTTTCTTAGACTTTCTTAAGAAGGCACAGACAGTTGTCTATATATGTTCGTTACCCGTGTTACTACCCATATTATTACCAGTAGTAACACGGGTTTTTTTACAGCTGTCACTGTTTTAACAGAGATCATTGTATTTGACAGTTTTTTACAGTCACAACAACTAGAAATTCCAGCTATCAAAAAAGGTTACAGATGTCAAAAATTGTGACAACTGTAAAAAAACGTGTTACTGGTAGTCAGATGGGTAGTAACACGGGTAACGAAGCTCTATCAATTACGGGGTCTTTGTTTTATAAATTTTTATATAGTAAAACTAATTTGAAAAAACAACATCAACGAAGTCTTACTATCAGTAAGTCTATTGGGAAGCAAAATCCCAGCAGTGCAACTGGTAAGACTACTCGGTAAGACTACTGGGAGCTTCGGCTCGCAACTTTTCGGTTTTTACAAATACGTAGTGTATATGTCACCGGAAGATAGTCAAAACCGTAAGTTGATAAACTACCGCGGTAGCTGATCAACTATCGACAGATAGTAAACCAGGCCGACAGGGTTTAGAATTTACGTTTATTTTGTTCTTACATGTCAAACTAACACGAAGACTATTCGGGGGCTTCGCTGCGCTCGTCTCATCTAGTCTTCACCTAAGCTACCGCAATGTTTTCCCTGGTATTTCGTTTGCAATTCAAGTTTAAAGCAGTTTACTAATTAACGGTTTTAACCGTTAGTTGATCAACTACCGCGTCATATAGTACGCAGTACAATACAGTTTACTATCTGTCGATAGTTGACCAACTTACGAGAAAAAAACCGTTAGTTGATCAACTAACGGTTTTGAATATCTTACGGTGACATATATAAGAAGATACCTAGTCTTCATCCACACTGCGAAGATATTGCAAAAGCAAGTGGAATTTGTTTTATCGTAGCTTGTAGACGAGCTTATAGACGACCTCTGTGATGATGCCTACCATACGAGAGGTCCCGGGTTCAATCCCAGGCTAGGGGTTGGGATGGGACCGTGAGGGGATGTTTATTTGTGTATATGTCACCGGAAGATAGTTGATCAACTATCGACAGATAGCAAACCAGACCGAGAGGGTTTAGAATTTAAGTTTTTTTGTTCTTACATGTCAACCTAACACGAATACTATTTAGAGGCTTCGCTGCGCTCGCCCCCTCTAGTCTTCACGTATTTATTTACTTATTTATTTATTTAAGGGGTTACAACAGGACAGATTATAGCACAGAAATAGACAGAAGATAAATACACAATAAATAAAAATCTAACCAATCCCTTAGGGTATCCCACTTATTAGATAAGTGGTGTAAAAGGTGAGCTCCTAGTGAGCAACAAACTCAGAGTACATATTTGAAAGAAGGAAAAAAAGAGAAAAAGACAAAAAGAAAAAGTAAATAAACAGAGCACATTATGAACAAAATATACAGTAACATACCTCCAAAAATAAAGTGGATATAATGGAAATATTGTGTTATACACAGAGTAGACATAAAATAATTGAATAAAATTAGATTTAAATTTGAATACCTTTGAATACCTGTCGCATTGATCAATATTCAAGCAGTGTTATTGTCGACTTTGGAGAACAACAGCTTACGAATGGTGTGTTTGAGCCGATTAATAGATGGGTCGAACAAATCAACTTCTGTGAAGTATTATCATGGTCTGCACAAAGGCGACGTAGTGGTGCCCTTTTACCAGAATTGGTGCGAGTAGCTTTCACGTGGAAGAGCCGCTTATGCCGGGGAGCTCTCCGAGTAATATGGTACGTTACTTGGGAGACATGCTCTGGGCAGTTATAAGCACTAGTGCAGATTCGCTGGAAAACAACAGCGTCAGCGATTGTGCGACGTGACATGAGGGACATCTGTCTATAGTGTGTAAGCAGGTTGCCATATGACTTCTTGGGAGATCTGACACGGCAGTTTAGACAACGAAGAAACTTTTTCTGCACCATTTCAATTTGAGCGACATACTTAACATACACTTAGCGACATACTTAACATACTTACATACATAACGGAGGATTTGAAAGCACCTGATTTTTTAAACAACTACTTCACAAACATATCTCATTCGAAAATTAGCAACATAAAGTTATCAGAGGTGAAATTGCCGGCCTACAACAACTACTCTATGTTTCTGAATCCCATAACAAAACCAATACTCTTCAATATAGTTTGTGGACTTAACAATAAAAAATCTTATGGATATGATGGTCTACCAATATTCATTATCAAACAAGTTATTGATAACATTGCTGATGTTATGATTTACGTAATAAATACATCTATAAATTCTGGGACATTACCGGATAGATTAAAGAGAGCAAACATTGTGCCGCTTGACAAAGCTGAAAGCTGAAGCGACCTTTACGTACACAACACACCTAAGCTACCGCAGTGTTTTCCCTGGTATTTCGTTTGCAATTCAAGTTTAAACCAGTTTACTATTTAACGGTTTTAACCGTTTGTTGATCAACTAACGCGTCATATAGTAAGCAACACGCTACAGTTTACTATCTGTCGATAGCTGACCAACTGACGAGGAAAAAAACGTTAGTTCATCAACTAACGGTTTTGAGTCTCTTACGGTGAAATATACAGAATATCCTAGTGTGGGGTCAAAAGCAATATATGTGGCTATATATAAGCGATAAGGCCAAAACAGCTCTTTGGATCCATATATATGGTAATTAACGTAAAATAATTAGTATTAATTAACGTAAAATAAATAAATTCATTACTGGTTTGTTAATCATGGGTATTTTGCTCGATAGAAAAGTCTCCCGAAATGATCACAAAATCTGTTCATCACAACATATTTTTTTTACAATTAATGAAGGTACATGTCATCTATTTAATCGTCATAAAAATATCAAGGGGCATGTATCGGTAAAATTAGCAGCTCGGTTTGTCGTGGTTGTAATGTTGGACACTACTATATCAAAATAAAGTGCATAACAGTTCACACTGCAACATGGCTGTTACGTCAGTCGCTGCGGCAGAACAGTGCATACAATATATAATATGTATGTTTTTATTTATTTTTCAAAACTAACGGATTATTTCTCAAGTTCTAACGTTTTACGATATTTTGAATACCTATTTTAAGTGAAAAACACCTTATTTAAGTCTTTTTCCCATTGACATTAAATGTTTTCAAACACACACATTGAAGGAAATGTATGTATTCATAACATATTGTTTTTTTTTTCGGTATTTGAGAAGAGTCTCCATTAAAAGGTATAGCCCTAGATAAGTATTTGATATCATTTGACAGCTTGTTAAGTTATTTATGTTGCTTGCTCTGTTGTTCCTCTTTACATCGATTACAGGCATTCTTTGCCAAACGGGACCCTTGTCCGTCTGACTGTCCGTCATCAGTCTTTATCACATAAAATTACTATTCCTATTCCTCTAAAAGTAAGGTGAAGGTAAAATTCTAAGATTCGCTGTTAGGGCTGGAAAAGATGTTTTGCTAAAAAGAGATGGTTTATTGGTGCAGCATGTTTAAAAACTTCTCAAGAGCCCAATAGCGTTTAAATATTAATTCACAAATTACGGCGTGTCTATTTATGTTCTAAGGCTTTTATGAAATAATCAAATCATATAACGTCTATGTGAATAAATATTAAACTTCTCTCTCAGGAGTTTCACGTTTTTATGTTCAGAATCCGCCAGGTTAGTGATTTTCACAAATTATAGCCCATATAAATATATGTATTATTAAATAATATCTTAGGTCCTATTTATTTAAATATAATATGAAATTGGCGTTTTGCATGGGAGGAACATAGTCGTTTTTTTTTAAATATAATATATTTATTTAATCAAAGTATGTACCATTACTATCTATACACTTTTGCCATCTCATAGGTAGTCCTTCGATCCCTTTACTAAAAAAAACATTCGGACGGGAATCAATAAAATCTTTGAAGGCGGTTTGGACTGCCCCAACGGAGTTGAATTTTTTCTCTTTCAAGAAGTTATCCAAATTTAGAAAAAAAATGGTAATCTGTTGGAGCAAGGTCCGGAGAGTACGCTGGATGTTTTAGACATTCCAATTGAAGCTCCTCTAATATGGTAGCCGTCTGTTGTGCAGTGTGTGGTCTAGCGTTATCATGAAGCAGCAGTGGCCTAGAGCGATTGACCAGCCTCGGTTGTTTAGCAGCTAGCTTTTCCATCACGATTTGCAGTTGCTGACAATAGACATCTGCCGTAATCGTCTAGCCAGATTTAAGAAAGCTGTAGTGAACGACACCAGCACTAGTCCACCAAACGCTCACAAGTAACTTTTTTGGAGTCAATTTTCGCTTGGGGCATGGTTTGGCTGGTTCGGCAGGGGTCCTAACCATAGAGGAGATATTTGAGATCAAAGTGGCCAGTACGGCGAAACGCCAATTTCATATGTAAGGACCTATATAATGTAATATAATAAGTTTATTTCCCAGAATCATTTACAATAATTCTAAAAATATTATTCTATTTAAATTGAAGATATCTGCTTGACCTAAATTCAATTAATTACCAATAAAAACATGACCATTAAAGTTAGTTATTAAGTTCTCCACCTCCACCCCAGTATTTTCTTCCTATATTTCTTTCTCCTTCTATTGGAGCTAAAAGCAGACTTCGCAGCATATTGCATTATAGATACTAATGCGTTGTACATGGTATCTATGGATTCCAGGCCAGATAAAGGGACTTTTAGTAGTTCCCATGTGTGCTTTTCGACTATATCACTATAAAGCGCTATCTGATTCACATTCCACGAATTCCATTTCCAGTGGTTCTGTGACATCTGACCATGTAAACTGGATTTAACTTTGCATGTTACCAGCCTGTCTATTTGCAGCTTCACATATGTAGGTAATAACGTCCATGCCACACCGTAATCGATGCTTAAGTTATTACTGTAGCACCTACATGATCAACATGATGAACATGATCAAGCCATGAAGTGGTTTTTGAGCATAGCTTAAGTATGTGTATGAAGTATCGGGAAGGCTTTGTTTGTCTAAATACTGGTTTTTGTACTCACTGCAGAAACCTTCCAGCTCTATACCAAATAACGAAGTAGGGTTGGCATTAAAATCGCCGGCAATAATACAGTGCGCCGTATTGCGTTCCTCCACTATGGAATTAATTTGTGCTAGTATCTCGCAGAATTCCGGCAAGTTTCCGGTCGTCATAACTGGCATATAGACGGTAATAACCGCTTCGGCCGTCTATGGAACCGGAGTTTCGGAACTGGTTCCGTACGAGGCTTTTAATTTACTTGTATGGAACTGGTTCCGATCAAGTGATTATCGTTTTCCACCAGCCGTGTACGGAACTGATTATATAATCTGTGACTGAAGTAACGACGGGTCTAAAATAGATTGAAGTCTTTTTTTTATAAGAAATTAGAAATAAATCAAACAACTATAAACAAACAAATCTTTATTTCGGTAAACTAAAATAACTTCACTTAATTGAATTAAATTAAATATCCTCTTTACCTAAGAAACGATCTTAAAATTGAAAAGCATAAGGAGAGATTAATTAAACGCAGTGGACTACAGTTATTAAACCATTATTTAAATTGGAAACTGCACTGTTAATTTCATGGTCAATTCCAAGATAGATTTTCGCCTTCTTAGAGTTGGTTTTGAAAATATTAGTAATTTTCATTTCTATAATCAATATGTTGAGTAAATCTGCAATTGTTGTGTTTTTTTTTCCAATAAAACGATTGATCCGGCTGTGACATCCTTCCAAATTATTTGTGGTTCGTAGTTGCTCTTCGCTACAACAGCAAGTTTTATTGCAGTTAGTTTTCTCTAGCCATTGGGTTTTGATCCGCTAAGGAATCCGCTAGAGGGCGCTCTACGATAAACACAGCTTTTCGTGGTGCTCCGTGTTAAACTTTATTTAAAAATGCAGTTTTTAGTAATTGACATTAAATACATTTAATTTGTGCAGTATAAGTGACAACAACCCTATATAAGTGTTATCTCAACCAGAAACTGAATAATGTGGATAAAATCGACGAAACAAATAACCAGTGCATAAAATACAAAAACACCAATAATTACAAAAGACCCAGTGAAATAAATCTTAATAACACAAAGTTAAGTGATAAAAACAATACTGTATGTGAAAATAATCAGTGATAATAAGATAAACAAGCAAAAATATGACATTGGAAACCGTTTGATATCCAAAAACGGAGGACGCCTCAAGTGCACCAATCAGTGCAATCCATCACATTTGCGCGCGAAACGACAATAGATGTCGTCCATGTAGCGCGAGATAAACGGACGGCACCAATATCAAAATTTCGCAGGATCTCACAACTGTCCCAGTGGCGTGAGCCGAAGAACGGCGACTCATAAGTTGGAGGTCCTCGGTTCAAATCCGAAAACTTACAAAAATATTTTTTCTTACTACGAGTAGTACCAACTACGAGTAACTATCTCGGTAGCGTGAGTTGGGAGCCGGCGTTTCACAAGTTAAAGGTTCCTGGTTCAAAACCGAAGAACAACCACAAAAATGGAAAATAATGATCTACAGTTTTAACTTGCAACATACCATATTGCCACCTGTGGGTGAGTAGCGGAACCGCTGACGGAGAGTAGCAATAAAAAATCTATAACTACTATCTAGTTCTACGAGTATAACATAGAGGGCACGGTAACGAAGTTCAATAAAACTTAAATAGATGGCAGCACAGTACATAGTTAATTAATCTGTGAAACAATAGATGTCACTACATGTACATGGAATAACGAATACATACATAATAGATATTATCTAAAATAAAACAAAATAATTTAGAGTTAAAAATGAACTGCTCGGTGTGTAATAAGAGAACAAACACATGTGAGCGAATCTCTTGCTGCTGCTGTAAGAAAAGCTTTCACCCTATATGTCTTGGTATCCAGACAGAAGAGTACATAAGGACTGCTCATAATTATGACAGATCGTGGAAATGTCCTGATTGTAAAACTAAATTGGGACTCAACTCAGGAAACAAAGGATTACAGGGTACGTCCCTCCCACTATCTATTAAAACCTTATGTGAGACACCAAATACATCTAGAAATGTTACTCTGCGACGGCGCCCTATATATAGGGCGAACATTCCAGTACATAATAGTTTTTCGTCTCTATCTTCTGATGAAGAGAAAAGTGATGACGAACTCTACGGTGATACACTAAACCCGGAACAGGACATTAATAGAAGCTGTCCAGATATCGGCTCCAATCCACACGAAAAAATTCACGAAATGGAGAGTACTATATTGGATCTACAAGCAAATCTAGCAGGAGCAAACCTGGAAATTGAGAGACTACTGTCTGAAACCTACGAGCTTCGTAAAAATGTAGAGGAAAAAGATAAAGTAATAGTCAGCCTGAAATCATTGTGCACGTCACCGACACAAACTCTACCATCTTCTTGCAAGAAAAGGCAACTGCCAAAATCTTTATTCAGTACAAATAAAAAAGTGGATTTGAGAAAGAACAACAAAAAAATCACACACTGCGATAAAACATGTCAAACTAATTACCAAGTAGAAACTCCAATATCCATAGCCAGCGAGAAAGAATACATAGAGAAAGAAATACTTTTACATTATAACGAAGAGATGGATTTCGAACATTTATACACAAAAATGTATTGCAATATATACATTTCAGAAAGCAAAAGCGAATTAAGCAGCTCTTATTCGACTAAGTTATGTATAATCAGCAGCTGCACAGGTAAGATGACACGTGACATTGCGGAAGAGTTTTTGGAACCAGAAAGCATCATTCACTATAAAATTAATGGTGGAGGACTGAAAGAGTTGTTGGGAAGTATCGAGGTTAAACTGAAAGGATACACGAAAAATGATCACTGTATAATATTTATAGGTGATAGAGACTTTAAGAGTGCCTGTGAATATACTGAACTAATTACATTCATAAGACAAAAATTGGTGTTGGTGCAACACACTAATATTATTTTATGTACACCTACATACAGATATTCATACGATGCAAATATATTCAATGCTCGAGTGGAATTATTTAATAATCGGTTGTATCTGGATAATTTAAAATGTAACTATGCAAATCTGGTGGATTCTAATAGGCTCTTAATGTGTACACTTCGGATGTTCCACGAAAATGGATATATTAATAGGAATGGCATAAAGATTGTTTTTGAGGACATATCTGGGATTGTAAAACGAATTGGAAGTGCGGACAAACAGTTAAATGAAAACAATTCTTTTCAATGGCGTCGCAGGAACCAACGGAAGATCTGACGATCGCCACTGTTGAATGTTCGTATGATGTTGAGACATTAATTAAGCCACATCTTCCAAATATTTTCGACCAAAATTTGTGTGGTATTAATACTAAAAAAGATCAACAAAATCTGAATTTAAAACATACAATAACCCTATTTCATCAAAATATAGCAAGTGTATTATCAAAACGTGATATTCTCGAAGCTGCATTAGCCGAACTTGGTACAGATATTGGAGAAATAAGTATAATCTGTCTATCCGAGACATTTCTTAGGCGCGGTACAGAAGCAAATTTAAGGTTGGTAAACTACACATTGGCTGCATCCTACTGTAGGCAACATCAACGTAGAGGTGGTACATGTATTCTATTGAAAAACGGAATAGAGTATAAAGCTACGTTAAACTTAAAACCCCAGGACTACAGTTTTGAATGCTGTGGAGTAGAGTTACTAGATTATAATTTGCATGTTATATGCATTTACCGTACCCCAGATTCACCGATTGAAACCTTTTTCAAAGAATTATCTCGCTTATTAAATTCATTAAGACGTAAAAATATTGTATTATGTGGAGATTGGAACATAGATGTGATTACAAAGAGCAGGTTTTCAAAGGAACTGTTAAGTATATTGAGCAATCATAGCATGATTAACCGCATTGACGTGCCCACTAGGAGGAAGTCGTGTATAGATCTTATTGTCACTAACGCTACAATCGAAGTCGAAGCTAAAGTTCATTGCCTGGCCTTGTCGGACCACGAAACGGGACAGAGTATAAGTTTCCAAAAGGAGTATAGCAACAATGTTCCAAAACTTCCTGCCTTCTGGTTTGAGTATAGGAGAGACGTTTCGGATGACAATCTAAGAAAGTTTACTGAGGTCATGTCATGCCTCTCATTTGATGAAGTAATTTCAGAAACTAGTGTAGAGCGAGCGTTCAACTTATTCCACGATGTAATAGTATTGTTCTTTGAAATGTGTTTTCCGATTGAAAAAAAAAAACGATTAACAAACCAATAAAGAATAGATGGCTCTCAAAAGGAATAAAACGCTGTTGCATTACTAAGAGAAGTCTGTACATGAAATATATTATGTCACATTCATCAACTAAAAAAGACTATAAAATTACATATAACAATTATGCCACAATATTAAAAAAATGTATCCATAACTGTCAAAAAATTCAAAATACAAACTATATAAAAAACTCGCAAAATACATGTAAAGCTTCCTGGGATATAATTAAAAATAATATTGCTAAAATTGAAGACAAAAAAGGTATTACTAGTATAAAAATAAAGGACACACTTCATACAAATGCAAGTGATATAAGTGAGCTGTTTAATAACTTCTTTATAGACTTAACAAACACATCAGACAGTAAAGATAAAAATAATCAAGTACTGACTCCGTTAATAAGCCATAGAGCTGAATCAATATACCTGTCGCCAGTTGACGAAAAAGACATATTTAATATAATAATGACATTGAAAAATACCGCCTCCACTGGCTATGATAAAATAAACACGAAAATCCTAAAACTCTGTGCTCGGTACATTGCAAAACCTTTGACACATATAATAAACCTATCATTTACAGAAGGAAAATTCCCGTCACGTCTTAAGCAATCAGTTGTTAAACCTCTCTATAAAAAGGGCGAAAGGAACGATATGAACAATTATAGGCCTGTGACCCTAATACCCGTTCTTTCCAAAATAATAGAAAAGGCTATGTACAACAAAATATACAGTTTTGTCACACAGTTTAAAATACTTAAGGAGCAGCAGTTTGGTTTCAGAAAAAATCGTTCAACAACATTAGCTTGCTTTTCTTTTATTAATAACATTATACAAAGCTTAGATTCTAAAATGGCCGTTGCATCTATCTTCTTAGATATGAGTAAAGCCTTTGATTTCGTGTCACATCCAACTCTACTTGAAAAACTGTACAGGTATGGGATTAGAGGAAACTGTTGGGAATGGATAAATAGCTATTTAAGTCACCGGACTCAGTGTGTAGAAATAGAAATGATAAATAATAAACATAAAAAGTCATTTCACTCAAAATATCGCTCTAATGATTTTGGAGTACCGCAAGGCAGTGTACTGGGCCCCCTTTTATTCCTGCTGTATATTAATGATTTACCTGACATGACTAAGAATGAGTGCGTACTGTTTGCAGATGACACAACTTTAATAGTTAAATGTAAAAATAGAAATGAGTTGCAAACAGAGATAGGTGAAACATTAGAAAGCGTTAGTAAATGGTTAGAATGTAATAATTTAAAAGTAAATATAGAGAAAACACAATTAATTCAATTTCAGACTCATGATAATGCTAATCACAATCAACTAATAATTAATCATAATAATACAATTCTAGCCGAATCTGACTCTACAATATTTTTAGGTGTGACAATAGATAAGTTTTGCAACTGGAAAGCTCATGTTGACAAAGTATGTCTTAAGTTAAACAGATTCGTGTACGCACTGAGGCGGATGAGAGACGTAGCCACACGAGAGGCTACTCTGTCAGCATACCACGGGTACGTTGCACCGGTACTTCGTTATGGTCTGATATTGTGGGGCAACTCGGTAGACGTTAAGCGGGCATTTATAACACAAAAGAAATGTATAAGGGCTTTGTGTGGCGCTGGATATATTGATAGTTGTAAGCCTCTGTTCAAAAAATTGAGCATACTGCCATTACCTTGTATGTACATATTTGAAGTCTGTATTTTCGTCAAAAAGTATCCAGACCTATTTAGGAAAAACTGTGAGGTATTCAATTGTAGAGGCCGAAGTAAAAACAAACTTTATTTACCACCACAAAGGCTCCAACTGTTTTCCAATAGCCCACTATGCATGTCAATTAAAATATTTAATACTATTCCGGAAGAGCTAAAAGACCTCAAAATTAATCTATTCAAAATCAAGTTATTTAATTTCTTATTGGAAAATATGTTTTATAATCTTAGTGACTTTTTAAAAAAATAATGTTTATAAATGTGTTCTTGCATTTATTTATTGTAATTATTATTGTTATTGATAATGTTATGATTGCTGTGATTAATTTAATTGAACCAATTTTGACCTTCTATTTCCATTACTTGTATTATAATATTTGCACACCATTCTAAATGGTTAATATGCTAGGACATTAGCTATTTAAGAACTCCTTGTACGCATATTATAAGCAAATAAATGATTTATGATTGAAATACGCGTTAAATTCTTTAATATCCATACCAGATGGGCTCATATGCATTACATACTTGATACCACTTGCTGTGAGTTCCGGTGGCAAACGTGCAGTTCCAGCACATCGTATCACGTGCCGTTGCTTAGCAGGAATAAAAAAATTAAATTGCTTGGGTTTTCGAAATAAGCATCTATTGAAATGAAAGTAGCATCCTTTGATTTCGATGCCATTATATACTTTAGCAACTGCTTTCCTTTTCGTAGTCCATTGTTACTTTCATCGGCTTCCAGGCAGGGAAGACTGATTTAATGAGTCGGAAGAGGATCTCATATTTTTCCTGCTTTTTATCAGGTAGTAAACAATAAACTATCGGAGTCACCGATTTACTTTTCTCGTTAAAAGCATGGATTGTATATAACTGCCTGCAAGTCTTTGGGCAGGATTTGAAAGTGCCATCACACAATATATATATATGGCTGAAGTTTTTAACCATAGCTCTGATATCTTCATGGCAGAATATAAGAATCATTTTTCCATCATTTTCACCATTGTAGTCAGCTAGCAAGAAATCCTGGAACTTTTTTGGAACTGTCAATAGATGTCGGAAATCGCATCTTGGGCACACATAATATCTTGTTTAGGTTATTAAAAAGATCTGTTTTTTTATTTTCAAACGGTGGTATTTCCGCCATCAAATGCACGCCCTTATTTTCTAGATTGTATCTCGTCATATTTGAACAGAATCTAAATTGTCTAAATCTAGATTCGAATCCAAAAACAATCGATTACTAGTTTTCAAATTCGAATGAAATCGCTCTAGTTCATTCATTGACTTTGCCATACAAAATTGAGCATTTTTCTCGGAAGATACAGACTTTTTTTTTTCGCGAATTCGCGGGAAATCGCGTAAACTGTGAGCTGTAAACGCTTGCTTCTCATACATGAGATGCAGCTTTGATTTCTAACTATGTACCAATGAGATCATTCATTTATCTTAAGGCATTATACGGACGTTCTAACGGTGATGGAAAAACATCGTGAGAAAACCTTCATAACTCCATAGGTGCTGCGATGGGCTAGTCCCCTGTCACGCAAAATGGAATAGTGAATAACTGGCTCAAAATGGGCACAATTGTGCCCCTGCCACCCCTTATAGGAAAAGGCGTGACGCTATGTTATGTTATGTTATCGCGTTAACACTTTTGTCTAACATTGTACCTTGCACGTAGCGCGTCGCGTCGAACATCCATCGGTTCGAAATTGCGGGAAAGGAAGAAGTTAACGCCATGTTGTTTGTTTATGATTCATTCTCACTTGTTTCGATTAAATATCTGCCAATTCACTAGTACAAGTACAAGATACCAACTAGCTTTCAATCAAAATAGTTTCTTATTGGGGCGCAATAAAGACTAGGAAATTTCGAATACAAAATAGTAACTTGTAATATTTATAAAGTTCGATGGTTTACTAATTGAATTTGCCACACGAAAATGGAAAGTTTTTCTCTGTAAAGTACTGTAAATAGAGTTTACTTTTAGATGAGGTCTCGAATAATAAAATATAAAGAACTAATAATTAAATTTGATTCAAAAGGAATAAAACGATGCTCGATTATCGATTGTTCTAATTCTATTGATATAGTTATTCGAATAATTTGAATAACTACTACAATCGATGACTTATTCGATTGTTATTCACAATCGCCCATCTTTAATCAATTTATCACAACACAAGTCTAAAGATTGACCAAACAGTTGGCGGTCTGATACGTAGTATCTTATTATATGTCTGTAGGTTGCCAGCTACCTATACCTAGGCATAAATAAAATAACGGACGCGCAGGCGCGAGAGACGTCATCAATTATTGTTTTTCGATTGAAAAGTATTGTGTAATTTTGTGGATTTTTCTTAACTATTAGGTCACTGTCAATGTATGTGATAACATAACAGAGGGTTGTTGCAGAATATACTTAGTGCTTATTGTGAGCTCGTGTTTGATTGACGTCCTACGCTTCCTTTACATGGCGCAGCCGCAAATTACGCATACAACGCATACAAGTAAATAAATAGACAAAGGTACATCAAAGTTGAGTGAAAGATAATAAAAATAAACAAAGATAAAAGTGCATAAACGTAACAAACAAAAATTGCTAGAATTGAACAAATATGGAAGCCATTTTGAAACCACCTCCGCCGTTTCGATTTGAGAATAACTTGATCAACACAACCTCTGGTAACATGTGCAAGGAGTGGGAAAAATTGAAAAAATCATTTGATGTGTATTACGAAGCGTGTGAGCTAGCCAAAAAGCCGATGAACGTCTAGAGAAACATTTTTATGCATATAATAGGTGACAAGTGTCGTGAGGTCCACGACTTTTTCCAACAAAAGGCACCACACTCAAGGAGTTGCTGGAGAAGTTTGATGAGTTTTTTCAACCAAAAAAGAATGTAACCATCGAACGCCATCGATTCTTCACTCGTCAACAACACGATATGGAGTCCGTAGAGCAGTATGTGTTCGAGTTAAACAAAATGGCGACAAACTGTGAATTCCAAGGATTAATGGACGATCTCATAAGAGGCAGACTCATTTGTGGAATCACTGAAGGGGGTCTGAGGGAAAAATTGTTGAGGGACAGGAAGGACTTTAGAACTTGACCTACTGACCTTGACCTTGAGGGGGGGAGGGGGTAGAGGCCCCCTACTACTCCCCCCACCCCGCGAAAATACCTAGTTGCTGAGATATGATTTTTTAAAGTTTTGAAGTATGTTGTTAAAATAAAACAAAATTTAGTCTGACCTTGACCTTGAGAGGGGGGAGGGGGAGGGGGGTAGAAGCCCCCTACTATTCCCCTCCCGCGGAAAAGCCTAGTTGCTTTCTTCCAAAGGGTCATTTTTCTGCCTCGACACCTTTCTCCTCCACAAATGCTTCAGAATGCTATCATCAAAATTTACATGAAAATTAGCCACAATAACCTACTCTAGCCAGTCGTTTTTGTTTGCATACGCTTCGCTCCACTCCTTTCCGGTTTAGCTTCTTCAACCTAACCTATAACCTGATTGAAAAGTTGCCACAATAACCTACTCTAGCCAGTTGTTTTGCTTGTAAATATCGAGAGAACAAAAAAAAAATAGAACATTCGCGAAACTACTAGAAAACGGAATGGCGTCATGAACGCGGCCATTTTGGTTTGCCGCCCAACCAACAAAATGCGTTCCGTTTTAGACCATAATTACAACTTTTTTATTTATCAAAACTGATATTTTTAAAAAAATACAAAATAAACTTTGATTGACGTAAAATAAATAAACAAACTTAAATTGCAAGTTAAATGAAAGTTTTTATTAAAATAGGTATTATCAAAAAACGATTCAAGATTTCCTCCTTTTTTTAGAGAATTCTTTCTTTTCAAATATGCGTAAAGCGAAACTTAGGTAATGTATTTTGACCACAGACCAGATTTAAACATATTATTTGCGTTTCGTTACATAATTTTACAAAGTATTTTCAGATTTTCAAATAATCATATCTTAAAAACTATTGAATTCCGCAACCTGAAACTTTCAGGAAGATGATCAAATAAGGTTTATAAGGTTAATTTATCTGACAGCCACAGCATTTACAAATAATTTACTCAGTTTAAAATTAAATTAAAAAATAAGGCCAATTACGGCTGTCTATTTTGTAACACCAAACTTATAATAATGATAGGTGACTACTTAAAATACTTAGTTATAGTTATTTATTAAAAAGATAATATATATACTTTGGCGTGTAAATCTATTTTACAAATTGAATCATAGTCCAACATTCTGTATTTGTGCGTGAGTTGTGTAGTGTGTTCGTGTGTGTGGAGTAGTGATTGCGTAGGGTTTACATGCAACCAACATGACCCCAACTTTACGGTCAACGTAGGGTTTACATGCAACCAACATGACCCCAACTTTACGGTAAAAAATTTGGACGCCCTAGCGAGTAGGTCATCCGCTAAAGGTGAGCTAGGGAGCAGAATTTAACACAAAAAAAGGCCATTGAAATTTGCAGATCAGTAGAGATGTCAAGAATGCAAGCTAGCAACATAAATAACGAGTCAGTGGAGCACCAGTTACATGAAGTAGTCAAGATGGAGAACAACCGATGGAAGGTGCATATTTACATTGGGTTGGTCGTGGATCAGCTGCTGGCGGCAAGGGGCGACGTCGTGGCTCCGGAAGTCAAGGTCGTGGCGGCGCTGGCGGCGGTTATGCGGCATTAGCTGACCATTCGCGAAGGCGTGACCAGACCCAACCTGCACCCGCCCCCGCACCTGGACCATCCCCAGTCATGCGTCATTCCGGCGCAGAATTGCCAGCCGTCACTCCGCGGTACAGTGGTTGTTCAAAGTGTGGTACAGTGCATAAAAAATATCTGTGCCCGGCGTATGGTCAAAAGTGCCTAAGATGTAGCAAATCTAACCATTATGCTCGCATGTGCCGGGCGCGGGAATGCTACACGGTACAGGAGGATCTATGACCTATATTTAAGCATTGGTAGTGGTATCTTTTTACAACAGCAGCATTGCATACGATCTGATATATTCGCATGTTTCTGACAAGCATCACAATTTGCCATAGTTTACTGATTGTAGTTAGCTTTCTAATGCAATTTTATATTAGCGCCCTCTGTGCTGCAGTAGCAGAACCAAAACAACCGCAGTGGTTGCAGTAAAGACACAATGCGTGGAGCGGAACGCCATCGGGGTATGAGATCGTTGATTGGTCCTTTCCGGTGATACTAGCTGTCAATGTCAAATAAATCTGACGTATGGTGACTTTTTAGTGTTTTTCTCTCTCTATGTACTATCGAACCATCTGAATCATGACCCACCATAAGCTTTTTTTGCTAAACCCCTTAAATGCAAGTAGGTCGAAATTCGCTTGAAGGTTTATTTCCTTGGTAACGAACTTGTTATCATTTGATTAGACACTGACATAGCGATAGATCTTACAAGTTTGAAAGTTTCAAACGAATTATCAGGCAAATGGGTCATGATTCAGTTGGTTCGATTGTACGTTGGACCTCTCACTTTTGCGTTTACGTTTGCAATTATGTTTTGTCGGCCAGTACTAATTTTTTTTAGAGTTTACTTACTATTTATCATGAATTTCAGCAGTCCAGAATGTTCACTTTGTAGCACCCTAGTCAGATAGTATTTATCTAGAGATTGGACGTAGTTTTCCCACGATAACTATTTTATTTTCCGATAATTGTAAGACGAGAAGTAAACTAGTGTTTGCAGTTACACGGCACGTTCCGTTCCCACCAAAAAAAAAAGGGTTGCACGAATAAATATTTCGCTATGTTTTGAATAATGTTTTGCGTCACTGTAGACATCATTTATTCCAATAATGGAATGTGAGAACATACTACGAAGAAAAGGGGATGTTTACTAAATTCCTTGTATCACTGTTTTAACTCCACGTCTTGATCTATAAAACCGACAGAAGTTGGTAATACCTTTAGCTGTGAAGACCTGGATATGGTTGGATATGGGGCGTAATGTTAAAGTGACCTTGATGTTCAGCTTGCTGTTTGTGATCATTTCGGTACGTTATTTGTCTCGTTGTCTAGTGTATTTTTCTATAGTGTGATGATGTTTTAAGGATCTCATTCCTATATTAAGTATCTGAAATAAAATATAATAGTAGATTTGATAATACTGAAAAACTTTGAAGCCATTGCATTATGTAAACAGTTTTTCTCGGCCTGTTATATGTACATTTTATAATTCGATACATTTGTGATTCAGGTAAATTTATTTCAGGTTTCTTCAACTATCACGTATAATAAACAGGCAATTGAAGAAATGGTGCTGAATTTACTGTGGACTAAAGTGTACGATGGCTACGATTCGGGATGAAAAGTGGCGGCAATCAAAATATTAAGGGACAAAGGCGAAATAGGGAAACTTGTTAACCAATTACTAATGGTCAAAAAAGGGAAACTACCAAAAGTGTTAAATTTAGTGGGCGACTTGATTATTGTTTTTCTAAGATAGGATCACTTAGTGCATGCAAGTTAGATTATAGATAGAGATAGAGTTGTAAAATTAAAGGAGTCGTGAAATCAAATGATCAGCTCAAACTGAGCTGATCATTTGATTTCAATACTTATAATAAGAAAGAAGGATCGTTTGAATAAAAGATGGGGTCGGAAATATAGAGAAACATCTGTGATTGAAATATACATTTTTAGTGAAAAGTAAACCAAAAGTAAAAAAATAAATAAGATTTTCATATTGTCCAATAAACCGCTAGATTGAGCATATTTGTATTTGAATTATTTATTTTAAGATGTTAATCATCATTTTGACATGGTATTTTATTTTGTTAAAGATCGATACTAATAACGATCGATCGATTGTCATCACTACACTATCTAGTTGCATTCTTTCTCTTGCAAGCAGCTTTCTTCGCGACCGGTCGTGTCATTTGTTGTTTGTCAGCGCGGAGTGCGTAATTATCATTTTCTTAATTGTACCGTGCCCTAGTGCCAAATAAAGTCGTGTAATCATCTAACTAAAGCCAGTGTTTGAATACGCCACACGAACCTTCATCACAACCCCTTTGGAAAGGGGCGGTCCCTGACGCGGGAATCAGTTTTCTACGTAGTACACGTGGGTGTTGACCCAGCCTTTGGTACTGTGCCGCTGGGTCTGATAGCTCAGGTCTGGCTGGCATTGGAAACTTCTGCTGCAGTCGATATCCATGGCTTTGGAGCGGACGCAGCCACGTGCAGCAACCAGTTTGGGGGTTCGGCATTCGGATGTCGAGAGGTGATACCTACCTCTATCACATCATTCTTTAGGCTCCCAGATTCAGCGAACAAATATGAAACCAATACATTTTTGTTTTTGCGTTGATTTGACGCATTGTAATTATTACCATCGTAATTATAATTGAAATATTAATGACTTGTGTTTGTTTATATCGCCGTTCCTGTCGATTTGTTGAGGCTCATGTCACAAACGTTCCATTTATTAAACTTACGTTCTCATAAGCGTTGGATGTTATGAACGATCGTTCTTATAAACTTTCGATGTGATTGTGATGAACGAGCGATGTTAAAAGATATCGATGTGACGTTTTTGATCTCATGAGTTTTGATGTGGTAGCGACCTGGACTTTTTTTTGTTTGTTTGAGGGGGAAAAAATTGAATTACCCATGCCCAGGAGCCAGACCTCCCTGCTTTGTCCGGGTCCCTACATATTGAGCGGCCATCAGCTCGTGTAGTATATGGACTAAAAACAACCCCTGTGTTGTGTGAAGCAGTTATCGTGAGATGTTACTACTAGCCGTTGCCTCGGTATATGGAGAAGGATTTCTACCTGCAAGTTACCTATTTGGGTGATATATAAGTGTGTATGATATAGGTATATATGGCAGGAGATTGCAATCTTACCAGTTTTTTTTCAAGCGGACATCAGCTCACAGTTAAAAAAGGGCACGGCAGTGGCATGTTAGTTCCTATCATCCTAATGCAAAACTAATATATATTTGGATTTAAGGGTCTCTAACCTCAGTCCGGGAGGTTCAAAAAGGGCGGGGGGGTGGGGGGGGGGGGGGGGAAGTTATGTGTCCTTTCAATCTAAAGAGCAAAAAAAATCGTGATAGGGACCGACCGTATATAAGTACTTCAGAGTGGCCGAAGGCGTTCAAAATCCCATCCCTCGCTGGGGTACGGAAGACGAGAACGAGGGAGGTGCGCGACATTATGGGGAAAGAAATTCACCCATCGTCGAACGCGGGCACCCCTACACCCACGCACCACCCGGCAACAACAGCAACCGGTGCTGTTGTCGCCGGATGCTAGATGAGGCGGCCCATAGCGGCGGAACCATCTTCTGATTCAGTTACTCCTTTAAAGCGGATCGCCGCTCGAAGATCGCCGCCACGGAATACGTACCCGGCTTTACCTATTTCGGCGGCTCTGACTGGCATCGGCTATTGTCGGATGGGCTGACCGCCCTGCTGGCTGAGAAGCAGACCCCGGCGAGTCTCCAGCTCCTCTACGAGACAAAGGGGCTTCTATCAAAGCCGGGCACTAAGATGATAGCCTGGCGAAGGCAGAGAGGCCCCCCGATGCAGGCATTTGGCCATGTCTCAGCAAATTGCCACTACCCACCACGGTGCTTATGCTGCGGTAAAGACCACACAGCGGCGGAGTCCCGCGTCCCAAGACGGAGCCTGCCACATGCGCCAAAAACACATGGACAAGGTCACACAGCCAACAGCCGCCGCTGCAATACCTTGAAGACCGAGGCGAGGCAGAGGGGGCTTAATATCCCGCCCCCCATTCCAGCAAGACGTGTGATGTTACCTTGTACAGTGTGGACGTGTTTCTGGCTTACTCAACTGTTTTCATAAATCTTTTTCGAAAAATCGCTATTGGTCGGAGTGTAAATTTTCAATTCTCACTCTCTCCTGTGAATCTTCTCCGGCAATCTCCTCCTCGTGCCCCTCCCAGTGGAGGGGCACGAGGGAGACAGTTGCTTTTCGGCTGTTTGTACTCAAACAACTTTGAAAAGGCATCCTCCTACTTTGTTAACCCGCCACAACGAGATTTGAACCCGGACCAGCGGTGATTGGTTTCTGCCGCCGTGACCGCTGCCCCAACAAGTGAGTGAAGCTGCTGGGCGAAATAGCGTATCGCCTTCGCGTAATTAGTGACTACGTCAGACTGCTACGTGCTACGCCGCTGCTACACTCGTAACGGACGTGAGTTGTGCTACGAAACTGAACGTACCGTCATCGCCCACCACACGAGCTGTTCTTGATCAAATCGTAACTCACACTTGCTACTAACTCAAGTGAAATATGCATAGATCCCCGACTAATTCACCGATTCCAACGGCACAAAGATGTAACCTTTGTAAAACATTGATTGCTGCAGACGCACGCATCAACTGCAATACCTGTAAGAGGGCGTACCACAAAGTATGCATCGGAATGGAAGGCGACGAATGTACACAGGACTGGGAGTGTGACCTGTGTAACAAGGACCCTCCGGCTGTTGATGACACCATCGCTATTCATGGACCGTTGCAACCCACTGATTCAAATGTCACAATGACGAGACCAAACAAAAGGTTTGCTTCATCATTTTCGCCTGATTCCTTAGGACAGAGAAATGCTCAAGATGTGTCAGTCACCCTAACGGACGTCAAAGAGATCGTGTTTGACACGAATAAATCCCAGATGGAAATATTCATGTCGCAGATTCAAACTTCAATAACTACAGCCATTAGCAGAGAAATGTCATCCCTACGAAAGGAAGTGGAGGACGTTAAAACTGGTATGACATTTATTAACAAACAATATGAAGACGCGATGGAGGCACTGCAGACCGCAAAACAGGACGTATCTCACTTAAAGGAAGAAAACTCCAAGCTGACTAAATATGTTTCTGAACTGAATAACAGAGTCAACGGATTGGAGCAAAGCGCAAGTTCTAATAACGTCGAGATTCAGTGTGTACCAGAACACAAAAATGAAAATACGAATACTATAATACAACAATTAGGAAGCACCATAGATTGTGACATCGCAGACAGTGACATACTATACAGCTCCAGGGTGGCTAAAGCTGATTGGACAAGTCCTAGACCCCGCGCCATAATAGTCCAACTGTCGACTCCAAGACTGCGTGACAGCTTCCTGGCGGCAACGATTAAGTTCAATAAAGCTAATAAGGATAAAAAGGACAAGCTAAACACCAGTCATATCGGTATGGCAGGAGAACCGACGCCTATATATGTCGCGGAGCATCTCTCACCCGCTAATAAAACTCTTCACGCCGCAGCCAGGATTAGAAGCAAGGAACTCGAATACAGATTTGTGTGGATAAGAAACGGACGTATATTCATGCGAAAAACGGAGGACTCTGCTTTTGTGCTAGTGAAGGATCTTGATACCCTTAAGAAGTTAAAATAAGTTTTACTTACTTCTAGTTATAACATTTGCTCTTATTTACGACTTAATATTTAAAATTCACTAAGTTTAGTATTTACTATCAGAACACACGTGGGCTGAGAACCAAAACAAACACATTTTTTCAAAATTAGTCTTCTGCAAATTATGATATTATAATTCTAACTGAAACTTGGCTTAATGACGGAGTTAACAGTACAGAGCTTTTTGACGATAGGTACATGGTTCATAGACGAGAAAGGGGCACAACCACTTCTCAAAAATGTGACGGTGGAGGTACGCTTATTGCAGTATTAAAGAAATATGACTCTAAAAGGATGTCTGACTGGGAGAGTGGATGCGAAGACTTATGGGTAACTATTAACATAAAGATAACCGAAACAATTAAACAGCTAGCGTTTTGTGCGGTATACCTTCCCCCCCCCTGTAAGCATACCAGCACTGAATATATTTCTAAAAAACTGCAATCGCGTCTCGGAACTCCATGACCTAAAAACATGCATAATGGGCGACTTTAACATTAGAAGAATTACAGGGAACTCATCAGGGGATTGTATGCCAATTGTCGCCTCAGGAGCAATAGAAAAATGCCTTACAGACTTTTTGACGTTAAATAGCTTGTCACAGAAAAACAACATCGTGAATGCAAACCAAAACATTCTGGATTTGATAATTACTGATATATCCAGTTGCGAGGTATCCTTGGCTAACGATATTTTATCAAAAGTCGACCACTACCATCCACCACTTGAAATCAGCTTATTATCCGCCACAGAGGATAGTCTTCCTTGCAATAGTAATAACCCACGCTATAGTTTTTTCAAAGGTGATTTCAACGCGATTAACCATCAACTTAACGGCGTAGACTGGGCTGATCAATTGGGTGCAATGAAAAACGTTAACGACATGACAGCCCTATTATATCACGAGCTCCAAGATTGTATCAGTAAATTTGTACCTTTAAAACAACATAAGAAAGCAAAATTCCCGTCGTGGTTTAATAAAAACCTCATTAACCTACTACGCGAGAAAAACAATATTCGGAGACGCTTTAAGAAATACAAAAACCCTTTAGACGAAATATCATTAAAAATCATCAAAAATAGGTGCGAGAAACTCTCAGTCAGCTGTTACAACGCTCATCTCAAAACCATAGAGGACAACATCCACGATAACCCCAAATTGTTTTGGTCTTTTATTAAAAGTAAACGAAATGGTCAAAGTAATTTCCCTCCAACCATGAACGATGGATCTGTGTCTGCAACCAAGGGTGAAGAGGTCTGCGAGTTGTTTGCATCCTATTTCCTCTCTGTTTACAATACATGTTACCGTAATCTCACCATATTAGACACCAAAGAAGCACTCAGTGATAGCTTTTCCTCACTTGTAATCAAACGAGAAAACATATTTTGTAAACTTAAACAGCTTGACCCTAACAAAAGTCCAGGTCCCGATGGCATACCAGCCATATTGATAAAGGCATGTTTGACTAGCCTAGTAGAACCTCTATACCACATTTTCAATTGCTCCCTCAAGACAGGCACATTTCCAAACACATGGAAAAGAGCTAGAGTAGCCCCAATCTTCAAAGGAGGTGACACCTCATCGGTGAAAGATTATCGACCTATCTCCTTACTTTGTATATTCGGCAAAATTCTCGAATCCTTGATTTGTCCACATATTCAGAGACATTGTAAACAAGTCATAACTGACTACCAGCACGGCTTCTTAGTGGCTCGGTCGACTTGCACTAACTTGGTTTGTTTTGAGGACACCCTGGTGGAGACTATTGATAAGAGCAAACAGGCAGATGTAATTTACACGGATTTCAGCAAGGCCTTTGACAAAGTCTCCCACCAGGTGTTGTTACAAAAATTAAGATCCTTCGGTTTTACTGGCTCAATGCTTACGTGGCTAAAATCATACCTGAGCGATCGCAATTATCATGTGGTAGTTAACGGATTTTCGTCAGGCCATCTCAACATAACTTCAGGTGTCCCGCAAGGATCACACCTAGGTCCTATACTCTTTAACATATTTATTAATGACCTGCCAAAATGCTTCCGTAACTCAACACCATTCATGTACGCCGACGACCTGAAAGCCGCCAGAGTTATAGACTCACCAGATGATTCATCACTCCTTCAGGAAGACCTAAAGCGACTAGTAGGTTGGTGTCATGATAATGGTATGCAACTTAATGCTTCAAAATGTTCGTACGTTAGCTTCTCGCGTAAATTAACCAACATACCTACAAAATACCACATCGACGGCACAGAACTAAAACAACGGGATACAATCAAGGATCTTGGCATAATTTTTGACAGTAAACTCACTTTTATCCCCCACATAGACCACACCATAAAAAGGGCATCAAAGATGTTAGGGTTTGTCATCCAAAATGGGAAAGTTTTTAAACATCCGAAGACCAAAATCCTATTGTACAACAGTCTCGTTCGTAGTATACTGGAATACGCCAGTGTTGTGTGGCGCCCACACTATGCGATACATATGCTGAGGCTTGAGCGTATCCAAAAACGGTTTATGTGGCACCTTGCTTTTACACAAGGAGTGGCCAAAAAAGTAAAATCTTATAAAGAGAGACTAGAGCACTTTAAAGTGCAATCATTATCAACGCGCTTGGAATATATTGACCTCTCATTTCTCCATAAAATTTTAAATGACACCATAAACTGCCCTCCCTTACTATCTAAATTAAATTTAAGGGTGCCCCGCAGACGCCCTCGCAACCCCACTACTCCACTCTGCCCTCCTCTACGTCGAACAGTACTGGGTTCAAACTCCGCAATCCCGCGGCTCTGTCGGAGTCTAAATGAATACTCAGACATATTTGACATATTTCATGACTCATTAGGTAAACTTAAGAAAATACTCTCGTCAAACTCTGTCACTCAATAACATGTTTTTATTTTACCTTCATATTTTGTCTTTACAAAATCTAAATATGAATATAGTTTGCTAGTTTAATATAGATACTCGTCATTGTTAGTTTGTATTTGCAACTCTTGTAGCAACACAGATACACATAACGAATGTGGTGTTCACTTATAATTAATTTGTGCATTAAGCTCTGTTTAGTCCTAAGTCCTATTTATGTAAGTAACCAATGTTCAAATTGTTAGTGAACCAAATAAAGAGAAAAAAAAAAAAGACCCAGCGCGCCCACTACACAAATTATCGTTTCAGCCCAGGCACCGCGCCCGCCACCAGGGGACGAGACAAGCACGAAGATCTCAACCCCTGCCAACCCACTTACGGCTAGAGGAAATCTGCAGGAGATCTGAAGCCGCGCAGGAAAGGGGCGGCAATAAAAAGGGGAAGAAAGACAACCCAGAGCCTTCAGCGGACCCTCGGACAACACCGCCGGAGCCAAATAAATTCCAGAATGTAGTGGGGTCTGTCCTGATGTCTTTCTCTGTTAGTCGTAAATACTTAGCGTAAGTTGTGTCAACTAAATACTTTACGTGTCTCCTATAGTAACGAAACATTTTCCCATTAAGTTCGTTGACATCATGACAAATCTATACTCACCACAACCTTTTGAACTCTAGACAAAGATAAAGATATTTATTGTTTGATGAAACATAGGTATTAATTAGTTGGTTGGTTTACAACCTATGAACTGCCGTAAGGCGTTAAATCATTAGGAGGAAGAGACTCGGGAGGAGGAGTATCAGTAGACTTAACAACACTCCCTTGAATTTGGAGACGCTGGTTCTTCTAAAGGAAGACAATCTCTCGCCACTTCAAGGGAAGCTCGGCAGAATCGTCGCCATGTACCCGGGTCCTGATGGGATGAGTCGAGTGGCGGACGTAAGGACGCCCGGAGCAGTACCGAGAAGATCCTTGAGTAAGATCTGCCCCTTGCTGCTACGGCAATATGGTTGAAAGCGAGCTTACAACGCCCACGGGCATGGCGTAAAATAGGCTTTTAGTTTTTATATCTCTTTTCTTTACTTTTTTCATCGGTCAAATTGTAAATACGTGAATAACACCAATTTTATTCTCCTAACTGATTTTCCACCTTTATAAGAGCTGCACAGTCCGAAACACGTCTCATTTATTGAACACTCTGTATATGTCGCAATGTAAGATCATAATGGCGCCGCTAGAGCTTCTGTCCTGTCCGACATTGTTACCTTACAGCAAACTTATCAACATAATTTAACTATACCTTGGACGTTCTAACTAGGCCAACAATGTAAATAAATACTATTTCCCAAAATTCTACTTCCGACGAAAATCTGAACATAGATTAGCGAAAAGTGTCATAATTCATTTTAGTCATGGGCAAGATGTAATTGAAAACACAAAGGAATGTAATCTAATGTTGGTAGAAATAACGATAACCTTAAAATGACGGAAATTAAGGAGTTTACGAAAGCAGGTTCGTGAAAAATTAATTCTGAGTCGTGGACCAAATGCATCGAGCACGTCATAAAAGAAGAATCAAACATGATGGACCTCGATGGTCTGATGTACACGGCAACCAACCACGCGACCACACCTTTTATAATGAATGTTAGTGATTACATTATTAGGAGTGGCGTTTGTGTTGCCGGACCGAACGGACGTGTCCCCCGAGATCTCCCAAACGCATTTAAACAAACAATAGTTTTCATCCCCGGCGCGCGCCTTTTGTTCTTCCTCCGGAGGCCCGAAAACGAGCCTGGCTTATAGGCTGGCTTATACCGTGTGTTACTGTAAGGGTTACCTGGGGAATGTGCGCGATCCACCTAGGCACCCCATCTGTGCAATACCACGCATTTCAGTGATTGTGATAATACTAGTGCGGTCAAGTGAATGCCCAGAGAACTGCGCGATACTCTTAGGCATCCCATCTGTGCAAGCCCTAGAATTTATTCTAGGCCAGGTGCACGTCTGAGCCACGCAGCGACAGGCCGGCAGCGAGCGACGCCTACGCAACACACCCTCAACGCTACTGCCTCCAACACCACCGCCGCTAAACACACCAACCTGGTGAGATCATTCCGATTAGGACATCATTGATAGTGATTACCCACCTCTAACTTTATTTCTCTCAGCACCACTCGCCGCCTGACAATAATAAACCACCACTTACCGCGGCCGCGGTCGCCCCTATTGACTAAGGCATAATTACATTTATAGGTGCGTCATAGGCAGGATATAACAATTCCCTACCTACGCAATATCAAAATCAACTAATAAAACATTATTATAGCTACATATACTTATATTAGGAACAATTGAAAAGGCTTCGATGCACAAAAGGCTCACAACGTTCCCTCACACATCTGGCACCCATTCTATGGTGTCAGCCCATCTTGGAAATACCGGGGAACATAAGAATAAAAATAGATCGTAAAAAGCCAAACAGCGTCTCTCATCATACCGGCCGTACACCTCTTAGAAACAACCCACACACATACATTCATATTAGCTAAAATACCACGAGGCTTTCTCCTGTAGTAATATCTCACAATGGAAACTCTACCAATGCCCAGAGATGGAAACTGCCTGTTCCATGCAATTGCAGACCAAATCAACCATCTGTTTGGAGCGACATTCAACCATACCCACATCAGAAGCGACTTAGCTAGATACGTGGAAGCTAACAGCAATTATCCACGCATCAAACTTGCGATCGACGCACCAAACGCAGAAGCTTTCACTGAGTACATAAAACATCTCCACATACAGGGCACGTGGGGAGGTGAAGAAATTATCATAGCAGCCGCGGAGATCTACGTAATAAGCGTAGCGATCCATCAACAAAATGGCCCATCAATCGTATATAGCCCCCAACAAGAATATAACTCAGTCGGAACTATCAACTTGACCTTTTCCGACAGCCACTACGACAGCGCATACATAATAGAGCCCCAAAACGTAATCAACAACCTATCAACAACCAGTCAAATCTGCATCGCAGCATCTCACTTTTCCCATACCAAAATACAGCGCGACTACCAAAGTACCCTCAAGTTCCACCCGCCCCAAAAACAGATAATATGATAGCGGTAAATCTAAACACCTTCCCCCGGCCTACCCAAAATGCACAACTCAAGATAAGATGATCAATGACTTTGATACTTACCGTACCGACACATACACTTACACGCCACAAACAGATGCATCCCCCTCCGCCGGGTCAAATACAACCGGGTACTTCATCTTTAGGGCCTTGTTCACGGACTGAACCTCGACCCGAGTCACGGACCTAACTAATATGCACTAATGAAGTGAATTGAACCATTTCTAACTTTATCCGGTCCGACAAGCCCACAAAAATAAAACAATAGTGCAAGCCCGTCTGCTATCAGAACTGCATATTCTGAGAAATAGCGAGAAACAGCCAACAATTGCACATCATAAAAGGATCATTTCACCATCTTCCAGAAAACAGGCAATTAACAAAAGACTTCCACTGATGAACAATAACAACAATATAATCGGAGACTTTTTGTCCTAAGCGGCTCTCTACCGAGAATAAGGGCGCACGAAGATACGCACAAACTTTGACAATCGCAACTTGTACGATCTATTAATCGTAGACAAAGGTAGTTCAAATAAATCACGCTATCTCTAAGTTCTTTCTTTCAACAACATCCCAAGAAGATAACCTAATGAAAGCCTTACCAACGCTGAGATAGTAACTGGCTATTCACCGCAATTGCTGAACAAATTAATCACCTATGTCAATTAACATGCAACCACACTCACATTCGTAAGGACCTAGTTAAATATGTAGAAGAAAACGGCGATGAACAGAACAAAGCTCGCAATCACTGAGCCTGAAATCCTTAACAACTCAACACTGAAAATCTACGCATTTACGGTACTTGGGCTGGAGAGGAGATTATAATACCAGCTGCCGAATACTTTCTACTTAACGCAACAATCCACCAGCAAAATACACCATCGCTCACATTCACGCCCAAGAATCCGAAATCTATCAACCTCAACGTCACAGGACACCACTACGACAGCGGTTACTTGCTTGAATCGCCAAATTTACTCACGGATCAAGCAACTGATAACCAAACTGATAACACCATACTTTCCCCGATACTTAATGCAACACACATGACCTCCTCAGGGTCAACCATAATATCAACAGAAGACATCCCAGACAACACCGGATATACGATGATACGAAACAGCCCCATATTTAAACCACAAGTCACATGCGAGCGTATGCGCATTGCTACTTGGAAGGTTAGAGGATGCGCCGAAATAACTAAAAGACTCAACATTGACGCGGAATTGACTAACAAAAACATACACATAGCCGGAAACAAACATGATACATATGTCAAAACACTATCTCTGGTATCTGTATGCTCGCATCGGACAAGACGCTATAAAGAAATACAGGAAAAAGGGAATTATAGGAACAAACCTCCTTCACAATATTGCACACAAATATTTTAAAAGTTACATCAAAAGAAAATGCATGTACAAGGGTGAGCTTGTCTCTAAAAAGATATTTCTTCCGGCAAAACAAGGCATTACAGGAATTGCTATCATAAAAGGGTAGGCAGTGCACAATAATTACTATAACTAAAATGCCTAGGAATAAATTAAAATATCTGTAAAATACAGATAGCAAATACGAAATAATTACCGATATATACATAAACCTTACATATAATAAAATAAATACAATAACTTTTACGAAAGAGACAGGTAGAGCTCTTTGATATGTTTCTTAAAAGAAAAAAGAGTCGGACTGTCTCTTATAGTGCAAAGAGGTGCGTTCCAGAGTCGGACCGCCCGCCCGCAACCTGAAAGAGCGTTTATACGCAGCGCTGCTATGCCGCGGAGTAGCTAAAAGTGAATAATTAAATATCATCGGAGAACTGCTCATGGCAAACTTAAAAGTATCAAGACGAAAATTCTTATAAGAGACCCCATAAACAACTGAATTGGACGTAGTTCCAATACGAACCGAAAACGAAATCAAATATCTCGGCACATATATTACGGCAGGACATAGGACACAATAAAAAAGAGGTGCCGGCAAGCCATATGCAATTCCAAGGCCCTAATGCATTTTATAAAGAAATCCAACATGGACTAAAATATAGTGCGCCTGATTTACAAAATGGTCATTGCACTATTTATAAAATACGGACAAAAAGCGGCAACCCTCACTAAAGCAAACAGTTGACAGTCAGTATATGAACGCCTGATCCTCAGAGACATGTTTGAGAACGCCAGAAGCTATCCAAGACACCACAAAATTCATGACTGACTACAGAGCAAAACGATAACCAAACGAATCAAAAACCACCGGATGTGTTACTATACATATTCTGCGACGCCCACAACAGCACTGACTACACGCTCTATTCAAATACGAAGCAAGGAAAAAGAAAGTCGGCCGACTTATATACACCTTGAAAGATTTCTTTAAGCATGACTTCAAATACTACGGTGAAGAACACAGTTACTGGACAGAATCATCACACAACAGGGACGAAGTCAGGATGGCCTAAAGGCAAATATACCGTATCCCAGAAACAGACAGCAAAAGCGAAACTGGGAACTTACCAGATAACCCAAACGAACACGACTCAGGAAACTCAACTATTAACAATAACTGAAAATAGAAGGAAAACAAGAACTTGAAGAAAACAACAGCTGCTCTCCAAATCCCACATCCTCCCCATTCCACATATCCTATATTGGCTTCAGGCTGAAGAGTCGGTCGATTGAATTCACTATCCTTCCTACAGAGCAGGTCCTTCCACCCCCCCTCAAAACTTGTGCCCTCTGGTATGCCGGCCGAAAGACCGGAACAGGTTTAGAACCCTGGCTGGAGAAGCACCATTCATTCATTCATTCATTCGAATGTTAGTGATTACATTATTAGGACAGTGATTAACTTGATACTGACTCTAGCTGTAGCAGCTATTAAATTATATGCTTTCTGACCGTTCTTTTTTTAAATCCAATTGATGATGTTGTATGTTCATCAAGCGCAAAAAAAAAACGAGTAGGGGTGACCCTACTCGTTTTTTCTTTTGCGCATGATGAATGTTATGTAGTAAATATGGCTGTTTTTTAATCACTCGAAAGTGCCTGATTGTGGGATACATATATGGGAGTTACTTTTCAAGTGCCTCTTATACACACCAATGTTTCAAGTGATTGTGACGGCATAAATAGCTAAGGTCGAGCCACCGCTATCAGAAACTATGATCGTCTATTCTATCTACCCCCAACTTAGATGTCCCGATTCAGCTGTGAAAAATGTCAAGTCAAGAATGATAAGTCTGAATTTCTCGTTCGTTGAGAAGTCCGTTAGGCGTACAATAGTCGAACGGAAGATTGGTTCAGGAAGTTAGAGTTTCAAGTTAAACAGAGAAAGCATATATGCCCACAAGCCGGTATTTCGCATCAGTTAGCGGTGTTTTGCGCCAGATCGATCTTTGTTATATTTTGTGTAATGGTACCATTTATTTTTTTGTATATATGGGCGCTTGGAGCTTCTTTCACGTGGTCGACCATAATTTATAATATTTGTTTGGGATATCGTATGGTTATTCGTCGTAGTGTTACGAAGTGAGTACTCAATGATATTTCCGAATAAAAATAAAATAAAGTCCGAAGTCTCAGTTTCCGAAATGGGTCTGAACTAGCGGTTTCCTCAAAAGGTCCGTAACGTTTTGAAACTCTGCGCAATTCGAGCTGGATGTTATCGAAACGTTTTCTTTAGTGCTTTTGGAGATCTAACCCTCTCCACAACGAGTTACGTACTTCAGAAAATACCGATTTAGGTATCTCGTTAACCTCAGCTCTCCTCGACTGAGCCCAGAAAAATAAATGCGTGACACAATCTACACGTTAGATCTCCCAGCGAAATTGACATTTAATTTAAAGATGCAACTTGAATCAAAACGATCCAAGGCAAGGCAAAATATCTACCCGTCCCTAAACAATGAACTTTAGACTGTTATTTGATCTCTTCGCGCGTCCCCGACAACACTCAAATGTCAAAGATATCAACAGGATAGGTTATCTGAGTTGACAACGTTTATACTTTGTTCTGAATTTGTTATTTTCATCCGCGGAACCCCATCGATCAAACAGTCGCCCTATGCCTTGACAGCCTAGGTTTAGCCTCAACTAAACTCCTGTCTAGCCTAGTCTAAAATCCTAGTGTTATACCACGTCCATCATCGACACCACTCGAAGTTGGTTGTGTTTGAATTGAATGTGCTTATATGTTTAACGACTTGTGTGTGTGGGAATTTCAAAACTCGCTACATGAAGGGAATGAGGAAAGGGTTAGCCCGCGAATATCCTAAGAGCTAATCCAGGAACCCTATGGTGAAGGAAAAAGGAAATTAGGGTCGCTCCAAGCCCAGACTCAGACTCAAATGAAATTACCTACAAGTTCTTATCTAACGACCCAAGGATAGTTTTGAAATTTGGGTAGGTTGATTTAAAGGATAGGAAACGAGGTATCTCGGCGCTTCAGACACACACAAAAATCCACTGTAGCACGCAATCACAAATCTTCCAGTTCCAGACGCGTAAAACGGCAGACCGAACTGTACAGATTACCGAAAGACACGTGTACCCCAGTGATTTGACGTACGGACTGAATGCCTTCCCCACCCACGCGCTCGGATTTATAGGGCCCACATGTCTGAGATGGCGTCCTTTGCGTGACACAATCTGCCCAAGCGCTAGCTTCTTATCATTAACTACACAGGGTCTAGTTTCAATCAAACATGCCATGCACGCCCGCTGTTCTACAATTTTGTGTCTGCATAGTTTCTATAATCAATCATCGGTTATCACTCAAGTCATTTGGTATTGCCAATACACAAAATTTGTCGATCGCTGGCTATAAAGCGGTTGCAATTAATTTAGCCTGACTGCCCGACCGCTAGCGTCTAAGACAAAGATCACTGGAAAGATACGCAAACCCGTGATGTCAAACTCACAACAAAGTAATAATCAATCGCAATTGTATATTTGCAGTCAACACATTAGCTTTCTCCGTATAGTTCCATAAACCTTCCATTATTTAGTTATTCATAATTTATTCAGCGCGCAGCCAAATCGGCTCTGATCCCTACACATTTCGCAGGAATGCGACAAAAAAACCTGACCCGACCTCTCTTCTCCGAATTAACCACGTTCTCTGGCCCATTTCTTGTCAACTTACTTCGAATCACTAAATAACCCAAGCGTTAAATGAACTGACTCTTGTATTCAATGTGTGTACCATTACAGTGCGGCGATGGGCTAACCCTCTGTCACGCAAAGTGAAGTATTAAATGAACTGACTCTTGTACTCAATGTGTATACCATTACATGATTATTGCTTCGTCGTTGGAAGAGCTGTAGGAGATTGTAGCTTAAGTAAGGATAAAGAAGTATCTGAGTGCGTGGTTTAACTTACATGCCCTTTTATTCCCTTCTTGTTAAATGATTCGTTAATTAATGTTACTATCTCCTGCAGCTCCTCCACCGACTAGTAAGAAAAACTTGATCATTGGCTTACAAGAGGAACTCTCGCATTTGCATCCCACAATCACGCACTTTTAAATCATTCAAACAACATCCATATTTACCACATTTATGCACCAAAAACTAGAAAAAAAACTAGTTCAGGCGAACAAATCTTCATCCATTGAATTTTGAAAAAAACCTGCTCAAAAGTATCTTATTGTTATGATTGTAATGATAAAATAAACATATTATTTAAACCCTGAAGAAAGATTTTTCAAACTTTGTTTCCTGTTTAATACAAGTATTTTTTATAATTATCTTACGATACCTTACTGTTCGAAATTCAGTTGTTTGAAATAGAAATCGTTTTCAATTTTGATTTGAATAACTAAGAATCGAAAAATTATTCATCATAATAATATATCGTAGACAAGAAAAAGACACTATTCTCTGTCTACGTAATATATAGTATTTAATTAATTCAAAAATAATTCTATCAGATATCGGCAGTTCATTCAGTAATTCCCCACAACACATTTTATTGGGTGGCCATTTCTGTTTTTGAGATTTGCCATGTATAAACGCCTCGAATATAAGTACACACATTAATCGAAAATATATGACGCGACAAAACGTGTGCATTATTTAGCATAGCTATTATTATATGGCACTATCAAAAAAAGATCATTATATAATAAAAAGATCACCCAAATGACTTAATGGTTGTATTTCTCGGTCATTAATTAATGTAATGGGCTACAAACGGCACGTCGCATGCCACTGTTATCAAAGCCCTTTCGTGAGTGCCACCCGTAAATAATTTAGTTCTCTTGAGTATGCAGTTTAATTAACAATGCATACTTACTACCTAGTCGGTATTGATGCATTCGTCAAAGGTAACCAACCATAGCCGGATGGGCGGATAAGATGACCGGAAGCAAAGAGAGGCAGGCATTCTAGACGCCAAAAATTACGCCTTTGAAATGGGAATCGATAGGCAGATTAAGAAACGCATCAATTACATCGACTGGTAGCAGACATCGTTAAGCAGAAAAATAAATGGGTGCGCTTAATTATAGAAAAGCTTTGGCTCGCAAAGGAATTTTCTGGCGTCTACCAGATTCCAATTTGGCTGAAAGACTGGAGAGATTCTATAAAATGGCAATAAAAACATCGATTTTGCATAAAAGCCAGCAGCTGCGGTCGACCAGGACATCATGTAAATAAAGTATGAAAATCGGTCAAGTGCGGGTCGGACACGCACACAAAGGGTTTCATAACATAGTATAAGACAAATTAAGGATAATAAACCAAAACCAAAAAAGATCATACACGAACTAGTGTTCATAACTAGGCACCAGACCTACCCTACAGATAGCGGATCCGATGTCAATCCAATTGCGCCACCAAAACAACGTATAAATGACGCAGAACTATCGATTATATTTAAATGACGATGATTTGGTAATCTGCGGCAGGGATATTAAAACACGTCTCTTGTATAATGGGGGTCCCCATAGTTTATACAATCACGTGTTGGTAATTATTTGTTGCTGTAGCGGCACACATTTAAGCACACACACATGTAAAAATGCAATTCTTTAACTTTTAAGGCCCGCTGATGGACAAGCTGACATACAGACAGTGGAGGCTTCCTAAAAGGGTTCCGTTTAGTACCCTTTGTGTACGAAACTCTAAAAACGCTGCGAGCTCTGCGTGGCTCTTTCGAGCCGTATTGAATAATTTTTATGCTGTTTCAAAAGATAAGTGCTGTCTGCTCGCTGTACTAACATAAACAAGAGAAGTTGATCGTTCGGCTTAGCGGCTTCGCATCTTTTTATGAATGAATTAGCTTTCAATGTTTCTCCTCAACTCATGATTTCAAAAAAATTCTATTCACAATTTTTCGCCACTGGCCCGACACCCTCCTTTATTCCATACTGTCTCATACCAGTAGTCCAATCATCGAACTGTTTGGACATTTTTTACGAATTGTTGGACTGTTTCCCATGTTCTAACTATTTGGACATTTTTATCCAATCTGTGGGACCGATTCCCATGCTCTAACCGTTTAAACTTTTTTCCAAACTGTTAGACTGACTTCCATATCTAACTGATATGGAAGTCAGTCTAACAGTTTATGGAGTAATTAATGATGAATAATTAATTACTCCATAAATTCACAAAAGTTACTTGGCTGGGTTGAGTTTTCTTGTCGTTTCATTCTCGACCTAAAATCCCACGATTTTACGAAACGGAGTAATATTCTTAAAAATAGATTACTTATAATAAAACTACAAACAATCAAGGTAAAATTAAAATAAATCACAAATAATCTTAAATGTATAAGACAATTAAGTACTAACTTCTCAAGTACATATGTTATATATAAATTAATAATTAATATTAATAACAATAAATTACTAGTAATTAAGATGCTTAGATAAAAACATAGAAAATTATTGATTCTAATTAGAAGTAAATTGATATTTAATGGTATTTACTATACAACTTAATCACTTATGACAGTCAGAGAGCAAATAATCGGTATTTAGTATATTGACATCCGGAAGTTGTATCTTAATTATTTTTCGGAGTGTTGATAGTTGTAGAAATGGCGCCGACGACGCTGACAGCCGTGCGACTTCCGGGTGAAACGTCGGAATCATGATTGGGGCGCGCTGTCGGTGGGCGCCGCCGCCGTTCCGATATCCGAAATGAAGGATTAGCGCATTAACAGGGGAGCGACAGAGGAGTTTTCAGCCAAAAAGGCATTGATTCTATATTGAAGCGGTGCCGAGAGTATAAGTGTAGTGTAATATTTGTACTATAGTGTGTTGTGTGTTTTACTGCGTTTAATAATTGGACTAGTAAAGTAAAGTCTAATGATGTACACTGAAGTATAGTGTTAGTAAATAAGTAAAAGCTGGAATAATGGAATGAAATAATGGAGTTTTATCAAGCCACATGGGGACATGAAAAGAGCCTCCGAGTGTGGTGCACGTTGTATACCTACTTAAGCACCCGGCGTCCCCTGGAAGCAGCTACTAGCATCAACAAGCAGTAGGCTGACTAATCCTTTCACCACGATGGCCATCCGTAAGATCCAAGCTCGCAATATACGGCCCTTATCAGGGCCTGCCTTGACAGTTCTCTCTATTAATATAGAGGGCTTCTCAGCGGACAAAGCAATTTTACTTGCTGAGCTGTGCCATATAAATAAGACTGACGTTTTGTGCGTACAAGAAACGCACCGAGGCCGGATATAATGAATATGACCCGTATCATCGAGCGACCTCATCTCAAGTACGGCAGCGCGATCTACACCAAACCTGGTACGCACGTGAAGTCCGCCCACCTAACAGACGACAATAATGTGGAGATACTGACCGTGGAGTTGTCGGGCGCCACTGTAACATCCGTATACAAACCCCCCAACAACCCGTTCCAATTCACAGCGACACCCAACTTCGGCAACACGATAACCAGAATTGTCACTGGAGATTTCAATAGTCATAGCGTCGCATGGGGTTACAGGGAAACGGACGGAAATGGAGAAGCCGTTGAGGAATGGAGCGAGGCCAATAACCTTGCACTGATCCACGACCTAAAGCTACCGGCATCCTTCAACAGTGGCAGATGGAAAAGGGGATACAACCCAGACTTAATCTTCGCTAGCTCAAACATTAGCTCCCAATGCCGAAAACGAGTTGCACGGCCGATCCCACGCACCCAACACAGACCCATCTTCTGTAAAGTAAACGCTGCAATCGAACCTGCTACAGTCCCGTTCCGGAGGCGTTTCAACTTCAACAAAGCGGATTGGGAGAAGTTCGCAACTACTTTAGATAGCAGGATTCACACCATCGAGGCCACGCCAAATAACTACAGCTCATTCATTGACGTGATTAAGGAAATATCGCGCAGGACTATTCCGAGGGGCTGTGCCTTATCTTATGTCCTAGGACTAACTGGCGACACTGCCGGACTTCTGCAGGAATACCAGACTGCCTTTGAAAGAGTCCCTTTTTCCGAAAGCACTACCGCCCTCGGTGAAGCTCTAATGCAGTGTATCGGTGAAACCCGACGGAAAAAATGGCGAGACCTGGTCGAGTCGGTTGACATGACGCACAAAAGTAAGAAAGCCTGGTCACACACAAGAAACTAACTGGTACCCAGAACTTTTCTGGAGAATATACAAATGTTACTGCAAACCAGGTCGCCCACCAACTGTTGCTGAATGGCAAGACTAAACCCCTCTCAGGAGCTAGGAAGATCCTTAGGAACCCGGCCACCGAAACTGACACCCTGAGTAATGCTTTCAGCCGCGAAGAGATGATCGCCGCGATTAGAAGGCTGAAACGCGGGAAGGCGTGTGGACTCGACGACCTCACTGTCGAACAGATAAAGCATTTCGGCCCTGTGACGGTGGATTGGGTTCTGAGGCTTTTCAACAAATGTCTGTAAACCAAGAAGATCTCAAAAGAATGGCGCAAGGCCCGTGTCATCGCGCTACTCAAGCCGGGCAAACCAGTTGATGACCCCAAATGTTTTCGCCCAATCTCCCTACTATGCCACCACCTATACAAGCTGTTCGAAAGGATCCTTCTTGGCCGTCTTACTCCACACATCGACGTTAAACTGATCCCAGAACAGGCAGGTTTCCGACCCGGCAAGTCTTGCACATCGCAAGTTCTCAACCTGACCCAGCACATTGAAGATGGATTTGAGAAAGGAAAAATCACGGGTGTCGCTTTCGTGGATTTATCTCAGTAACCGCCGGTTTCAAGTTAACCTGCAAACCCAAAAGAGCTGTTGGAGAAATCAGCGTAATGGATTGCCACAGGGTAGTGTCCTGGCGCCAAGTCTGTTCAACATATATACAAATGACCAGTCTAGGACACAGGATACCAGAAGCTTCATATACGCTGACGACCTGGCACTCGCGGCTCAATCGGACACCTTCGAGAGCGTGGAGGGAATAATTACCTCTTCCCTGAACAAGCTTGGCGAATACTATGCTGCTAACGGTCTGAAGCCAAACCCAGCCAAAACCGAGGTCTGTCCATACCATCTCCGCAATAGGGATGCTAAAAGGGAACTTAACATCATATGGAGAGACGTAAAACTGTCCCACAACAGTTTCCCTAAGTACCTCGGCGTAACCCTAGACAGAAGCCTGACAATGAAGCAGCATTGCGCGAAGACCCAACAAAAAGTTTGCACACGCAACAACCTGCTCAAGAGGCTGACCACGACATCCTGGGGAGCAAAGCCAACCGTCCTGCGCACCACAGGTCTGGCGCTGTGCTACTCTGCGGCTGAGTACGCCTCCCTGTGTGGGAACGTTCTACGCACGCAAATCTGGTCGACGTGGCTTTGAACGATAATATCATCATAAAATGTTTTGTTACCTTACTATTAAGATTTCTGTGCAATAAAGAATATGAAAATATGAAACGAGTCATGTCGATTAATAACGGGCTGTCTGAAACCCACACTAACCGACAAGCTGTACCAGCTAGCAGGAATAGCCCCCCCCGGAGGTTCGGAGATCTATCTCTAGCTCGGTTGAAAGGTCAAAGCAGACACATGACAGACGGTATCCCCTGTTCAACCATGTACCAGCCAGGCCCAGGCTGCGTTCCAGAAAAAGCTTCCTGCACTCAGTGCAGCCGTTAAGTCAACCAGCTCAAACTACACGCCTCGCCAAGTGGCAATCGCGACTGAACCCTACAGACCCAAGCAACTGCGTGAAAGAGAAACTAGCTGAAGGATACAAGCTCAGCTGGCCGATCTGGAAATCTCTCAACCGTCTCAGAGCTAGAGTGGGGAGGTCCAGAACTAACCTGGCGAGGTGGGGCATCATCTCGGAACTAGACACGGCGTGCGTACTTTTGTAAACCCAGGGTTTGGCTGGGTTCGGGCCTTTCTGTTTTTTTGGATTTGACTTTTTTATTTTTTTTGTGTTTTTAGTAGGTTTTATTGTATTTATTTTATTATATATCTATTTATTATATTATAATTACTCATATGGATACCTTCTTATTTAGTGATAGTTACTTCTCCTACTCCGAAAGTGAAGCTTCCGATAGCGTAGGAAGTGGATTGTCGTCCACGGATGACGTTTTGCCTATTGCCCTTAAACGTGTGTTTTCCAACCTCAGTAGGAACTTCAACGTCGTTCACATAAAGGCTCAGAGCATTAATTCCAGTCATGTCGACCTTCTCGACTCCTTCAGCGATCAGAGCATTCATGGTATTCTGATCTCCGAATCATTTCTCAAACCCTCTCTTCCTTCTACCTTGTATGCTCTGCCGGGGTACAGGCTCTATCGGAATGATAGGACGGGCAAGGCTGGTGGCGGTGTTGCTATTTATCTTCGTTCCGACATTTCTTGCAAAGTCATCAGCCACTCAACTAGTCTGTACTCTGGATCCGCTGAACACCTCTTTCTTGAGCTATGCCTCCATCACACTAAGGTCCTTCTGGGTGTCTTCTATAGCCCCTCTCTCCTCATCGACTACTTTGACTCTTTTGAAAGCATCCTTAATGATCTATCTCCCCTATACAGTGACACACTTATCCTAGGTGATTTCAATACCTGTTTACTTAAAAATGATGTTCGCTCTGCCAAACTCCAGTCTATAGTAAGCTCCCTAAATTTAAATATTCTTCCCCTGAGTGCAACTCACTTCCAGCCCCACTGCACCCCCTCTCTTTTGGATCTTATGATTGTTTCTAACATATCCAAGGTTGCAACGCATGGCCAACTTAACGCCCCCTTCTCCTTTCATGATCTGATTTATCTCTCGTTCAAGTTAAGGCCTCCCAAGCGCGCAGGGAAATTCCTGGATATTCGCAGTTTCAAGGGTATGGATCTCAGCTCCCTTGAGTCTGATGCCGCCTCTATAGACTGGTCCCCTGTCGTCTGTAGTGAGCCCGTTGATGAAAAAGTCCAGCATTTCCAATCGATTGTCCTGAGTTTGTTCGACAAACATGCTCCTGTAAAAAAGGTTAGGGTCAAACATCTCCCTGCGCCCTGGCTTACTGACACCATCAAGGGTCTGATGGCCCAGAGAAACCGTGCCAAATGTAGATATAAGAAGGATCCGACGGACGATAATCTCCTTACATACAAACGTCTCCGTAATCGTTGCACCCGTCTTTGTCGAGATGCCAAACGCCGCCATATCTACGAGAGTATTGAGAGTTACACTCCTGCACAGGTTTGGAAGTTCCTGAAGACCCTCGGTGTTGGTAAGTCCCAGGACGCAGTAACCGGTAGTGTCGACCTCAACGGTCTCAACAAATTCTTTGCTGTCTCCCCTGTCGTGATGGACTCCCCTGTCAAGGATGCTACCATTCGTTACTTGCGCACCAGAAAGACATCCAGTAGCTTACCTTTCAACCTCAGGTCTGTCGGAGTTGGCGCAGTAAAGAAGGCTTTTCTAGCAATATCGTCAAAGGCTATAGGTGATGACAAGATCTGCTTTCAGATGCTTTTCAGTGTACTTGATCATTTGTTACAACCCATAACGCATATAATCAATGCGTCGCTGAGCGAGTACTGCTTCCCAAGCCAGTGGAAAAGAGCATTAGTGTTACCCCTACCTAAAACGTCTAACCCGTCCTCCTTCAAAGAGTTCCGTCCCATTTCCATCCTACCAATCCTTTCCAAAATCCTTGAATCAATTGTCCACACCCAGCTGTCCTCGTACCTTTCCTCCATGAATTTACTGAACCCTTTTCAGTCTGGTTTTAGACCGGGGCATAGCACCACCACAGCACTACTCAAGGTAACTGACGATATCCAACTGGCAATGGATAAGAAGCAGCTGACAGTCCTGACTCTCCTAGACTTTAGCAGCGCCTTCAACTGCGTCGACTTCGATATACTTGTTGAAATCTTAAAATCGCTTAACGTCTCTTCACACTCGGCTCGCTGGTTTGACTCTTACTTGAGAGACCGCCAGCAGCGCATCAAGTCTGAAGAGGTCACTACAGAATGGTGCAAGCTCTCTACAGGTGTTCCGCAGGGTGGCATCCTTTCCCCTCTTCTCTTCTCAGTTTTCATCCATTCCATCTCGGATATATTGTCTTCCTCGTATCATCTTTATGCAGATGACCTTCAAATTTATCGGCATTTTCCCCTGTGTGATCTGACTTCGACTGTTGAGGCTTTGAATGCTGACCTCGACAACATCAGGAAATGGTCTCTTTCGTATGGGCTATTAGTCAACCCGGACAAGTCTCAGGTGATGATACTAGGTACACGGCACTTACTTGATTTGTTGCAGAATAAGTCCGTTGATCCCGTTCTATTTGACGGTACCATTGTCAAGTATAGCGAGAAAGCCAAAAATCTTGGCGTTGTTTTTGACAATCTATTATCCTGGTCGCCCCATGTTTGTGAGGTCAGCAGACGAGTCTTTGCATCCTTTCATTCTCTTCGGCGTTTGCAGTTCTTCCTGCCTAGGCAGACTAAAATCATGCTAGCTCAGACCCTTCTTCTGCCTTTAATAGACTACGCCGATGTTTGCTGGGCCAGTGCGAACGAAGATCTACTGAACAAACTCGAGCGACTCCAAAATCTCGGGATTCGGTTTATTTTCGGACTTCGTAAGTACGACCACGTGTCCCAATATCGTAGGGAATTAGGCTGGTTCCCGATCCGACTTCGTCGTGATATGCACATTCTCTCCTTCCTCTTCAATATTTTGAGAAATCCGTGCTACCCTGCATATCTTCGTGAACGTTTTGAGTATCTTTTCTCGGGGGATAGACTTCGGAGATCTCACACGGTATCACTTTTGTCAATTCCTCAGCACAACACTGTTGCTTACGAGCACTCGTTTAGGTTAAGGGCAATACGTTTGTGGAATGCACTTCCTTGCGCTATAAGGGATTGCAAATCCTTGGTCACTTTCAAGAAAAAATTGAAACAGCATCTCCTCTCTTCCGAATAGTGGGTATCTCATAGTATTTATGTATATCTATTTATTTATTGTATTCTATTTACTTATTTTGTAGTAATTACGTAGGGTGTATTGTGATTTATTTGATAGTATATTTATTTTATTTATTTCTTTTAACTCTTAATTGTACACTAGGACTACCTCTCTATATTTTATTTTTCTCTTTTCTTCACAGGTTAGCTGTAAGAAATTTCTTTTTAGAAATAAGCTCACCTTTGCATACTGTTTCTGTTATAATTTCCACTGTGTTTTCTGTGCAATAAAGGATTATTATTATTATTATTATTATTATACCCGAGACAGACGATTGCGCACATGACTGGGTGCCCCGCGTGCCCGACAACCTGCACGGACGAGGAGCTGTATAAGGCTACCGAGCGAGCTATTGCGGTTGCGGCCTTTTGGGCCGCCCGTATCTGAGATGACCGTCGACTCGAAAAGAAGAAGATCAAGCCACAAGTTGCGAGTTCGCACAAATCAGGTGAGTCGCATTCGCATCTAAAACTAGTGATCAACTAGTCTAACCCCCCACATCTGACCGTTCCGCTAAGTTATTTTTTTGAGTAAATTCAAGCCTTGTTGTCTAGATTGTCTATTAATTGGGTTGGCTATAGATATCGTTCCCACGATTTTTAGTATTATGTTAAGGGATGGGTATTATTTGGAGCTCCCCTTTTTTTTGCGAGGAAATGTATAATTATTGAGAAATAAATGAATTTTGTAAAAAATTTAGGTTATATTCACATATTTTTTGCTATGAAAGTGACATGATGCAAGTATGCAACCCGTAGAGGGTTGGAGAAGAGCTTCCTATGCGGTCTTGTGGTATTTTAGCGTATTTTTTTATTGCCGGGGACACGGTTTTATATAACTACAATTAAAATTAAAATTCAAAGACTTACGCGAACTGAGATTCAATTCTGCCAAACAAAACCGGAGCGTAGCGAATCGCGGCGGAGCGAAGAGTATGCAAATAAAAACAACATTTAGTTATATTTTTTTATGCTTTGCAGTGTACCTATCGCCACCGCAGCCCCATAGTAACCGGAGCTAGGTCAATTTCGAACATAGACTAAACCTAAAAAAAAGGGGGAGCTCCGGCGGAGGGGGGAGTCCAGGGGTACCACCCCCTCCCCTCTACGAGTTGCTTTATGTCACTTATGTAGCGAAAATTATGGATTTTTTTTTAATTAATTTAAAATTAAATTATTTAGTTCTCGAAAACTATACATTTCCTCTCAAAAATAAACTACACTAGGGGGAAAAGGGAGCTCACTCCTCAAAGTTCACGTTTGTTTTGGCAGTTTAGACTTTTAAGTTTATTTGGTTTGTTTTTCAGAATTTGTTTACTATATAATAATTAAATAAGAACACAGTCAATATAAAAACAATCTTTAAACTAATCAAACCTCACAGGCTAGGTACACCTTTAGAGACTTCTGATATAAAATTACGTTCTCTAATACTTTTCTATATAACTAATAGGATTTATACTAACAATAAAAGTAAGAACTTCTGTGGTCTTAGTGTAGACCCATTTCATACTACTACCTTACCGAACACTAATACACAGGTACCGTTGTATTAGTTTTGGTCTTTGTTTAGACCCATTTCATACTAGGTCGGTAGTAGTATGAAATGGGTCTAAACAAAGACCACAGTTCTTCAGTTCTTACTTTTAATGTTAGTATAATTCCTATTAGTTATTTAGAAAAGTTATAGAGAAAGTTACATACAGTTATTACAACCCAATGTAGCATAATCCTGCGATCAGGCACAAATTTATATTTAACTCTTGTTTTTGTTCCTATAACAAAGTTCCTAGATTACCTGTAACGAATCTGTTATTAATTTAAGAAATTTTCTTAGTCTAAATGTATAACCTACATAGTCTAAAATTAATATAATAACCTACCTAGTCTAAGGCGAACTTGCGACATTCAGGGTTGATTAGTTAACCCAGAGTTAAAGATAATTTTTACACATTCGTCATACTAGAAATGTCATATTTCTCGAGTTAGTGATTAACTCGAAGTTAAATAAGCTAGCCCTTGATGACGCAAGTGGGCCTAAAATTGTCGCAAACTATTTTAAATGTATTATATGGAAGAGCGGGGTATCCTGGCACAGGTACTTTATACTTAAAAGGATGCCCCATCAACTACTGTAATTAGTATGTAAGCTTTGCGAAATAAATTATTTGTATTATTTGTATTGTATTTGTATTTCATACTAGGTCGGTAGTAGTATGAAATGGGTCTAAACAAAGACCACAGTTCTTCAGTTCTTACTTTTAATGTTAGTATAATTCCTATTAGTTATTTAGAAAAGTTATAGAGAAAGTTACATACAGTTATTACAACCCAATGTAGCATAATCCTGCGATCAGGCACAAATTTATATTTAACTCTTGTTTTTGTTCCTATAAATCAAAGGTGTGATGAGCACAGTCTAAAAATACCACCAAAAAAACGAAAACAAATGTTTGCATAATACAATACGGTCACCCAAAATGCCACAATATAGGTAGGTGGGTATTTGAGAACCAACAGCAGCAGTCTGCAAGCACGCGAACAATCGCATTCGTTTACTCGATTACACACCCTATCGCATATAATGTAGTGATTAGTGAAACGGTAACGGTTGCACCTGTCAATATGAGGTACAAGTCTTGGGACATTGTCAATTGTCAGGTGCCAATTGTTGAATCTACATATTACGAGTATATCCGCCAGTAATAATGGGGATCTTTGCACGGTCAATATATTGCCTCAATCTGAGCCCATGTCCTTGTTTTACATTCCGGTTCCAAAGAGTTGTTATTTTGGCCCACTGGCTTGGTTGCATAATAGCCACGTGGCGGGTTACCTACCTCAACTCGAATTACAGAAACTCGAATAACATTTGCTCGAATACGAATGCTCGATGCTTTATTTCTTGGAAAGACCGTTTCCACGAACACCTTTAGCTCGATGTACGCTAACTCGAAAGATTGTATACTCGAATGGTTCACTAACTCGAATGATTTTCAACAGGAAGATAGTAGACCACCTAGAGACTTCTGATTTTCGCTAAATGATAGCTTGTAGGTTAAGGTGAATCCATTTTGGAAATTTTCTAGGCCGACCCAAGGGCCATAAAACTTATTTTTCGTACAAAATTTCATGGGTATCGTTGAACTCGTCTTTTGATGCCGAGTATGATGGTGTGGGTTATGCGGCAACATCCACGAGTGGGTTCAGAAAAAAAAAGTTTTTGAATCCCCAGCCGGGGATCGAACCCGGGACCTCTCGCATGTTAGGCAGAGCCACCGACCGCTGAACCACAGAGGTCGTCGAATCTATATCTACAAGATTTCAAAGAACTAAATAATGCACCACCTTTTGTATCAAACTTTTCAGTTTATGACTGGCGTATTTTTTAATAGCGGCGAAATGTCTATTCCTCTCAAACAGTAGCGTCTGGAAAAAAAATAAAGCAATGTACCGCTAAGGAGGTTGGAGGTATTGCTTTATGAAAAATATGCGACGCATCGCTCGTCGTAGTAATGCAATGTAATTATCAAACAAATACAAATAATATTTATTCTCAATCACATTCAATCTACAATTACACACTCGAAAGTTCGGAAGTAATATTTATGAAAACAGTGATTAAAAAGAAATATAGCCGTGTGATTAGTGTGTTAAATGTTATATATAACAATGTCGGATACCTGTGTTAAAACGATAAAATCAAAAAACGGCAAGGACAGTTTAGCAATTAATGGTTTTATTCTGGCTATTAATAGAATAGTTGGTAGTACACACTACTGGTACTGCATTGATAAGAAGGAGAAACATTGCAATAGTACGGCAAAAACTAAATCACAACAGGAAATCGGGATGCATCGCGTAAAGAAGGAAATGAGTGAACATAATCACGCGCCGGATGCTGCAAAGATAGATGCCGCTAATTTAAGGAAAGCCTTAAAGCAAGATGCAGTTGACTTTTGCGCTACTCCAGCACAAATCATTGCGAAAAATTTAAGTTGTACACCGAGTGCGTGCTACATACCTAATAAAATGCCTTAAGGCACTGGAAGAAATTAATATACGAGAGGTATTGACTAAGGTTGAGGATGAACAGTTTTTTGCTAGAGACTGTAAATTTGGAGCAGACAGAATATTTACGACAAAAATAAATATACAGCTGCTGAAGAAATCTGAGGTATGGCTTATGGACGGTACATTCCCGTGTTGCCCAGTCTTTTTCTTGCAGTTTTATTCCATACATGGAATTGTAGCGGAAAGCGACAACCGTAGAATAGTGCCATTGGTCTATAGTTTCTTCACACGCAAATATGAGGAATGTAATCTTTATTCATTCCGGGAACTGAAAAGCTATGCTCTTGAATTAAATTTGATTTTGGAGTCATCATATATGATTACAGATTTCGAGCAGGCGCACAGTGGTCTAGGATTTGTTCCTCCATACTCATAGGAACATAATGTCTGGAATAATTATAAAAAATATGCAATGTCTCCGGTATACCTCCTTTTATGTCATATTAAAACATGGAGTGGATTAGTTGCTCCACAAGTGAGAAAAAAAATGTTGTTTTTTTTTTGTATGGGAGAAAACACTTAAAGTACATTATTTCGGAACTAATTACAACTGATGCGCTGGTGCTCACATGGTCTATTGAACCTTGCACGCTGAACATAATGACATATCATTCATGCACTTTTCGGTGCAGCTTTGGATGTAGTTAACTTTTAAAAATTTGAATATTTAGTATGAGCGTATTCGTTTATGTTCGACATAATGAGAGTAGTTCATAGGTAGAATGCAGCAAACATGAATACTAGGTTCTTGTGTTTATGTAGGTGCATCATCAATAACTTTGGGAATGTCGTTAGTTAATAGCCCGTTGTAATAACTTTGGGGATATTGCTAGTTAATAGCCCGTGTTTGGCTTTTATGAATAATAATGAAGTTAAAGAAATTACATTGAATGACTTACCAGATCGTTATAGTAATGGTTTAGTTTCAAGCTTAATGACAAACATTAATTAAGGGAATTGCAATATATATAGGGACATTTAAGATGGGTTAATTCAGTAGTTTCTCGCACTTGTAAGCGCTTACTATACTTCATACGTTCTATTCATTTCCGCGTTATAATGGAAGGATTTGTAACCAATTTGGACATTTTCATGTTTGTTGCAAATAACAGTTGTTTCTCAGAGCCCAGTGTATTATTTGAAGTTTTTGTGAATGCGGTTAACTTATCAGAAAGTGAAAAGAAAGAATTGAAACAATTCTGCCAGACATATACATGCGCTTTGAAACAAAAGTGGATCTTGTCTAGCCGTGCGAGGCATACATTTATCAAGAAGTTTGAAACATGGTTGGGAAAAGACATAATATGGCCTAAGAATTTGAAGGAAAAGGAAATTTGACACCATTATTGTCATCAGAGAAACAGCCATGTTCCAGTTCTCATTTCAGTGTAAATGAGGATACATCAACATCCTGCCAACCAGATATGTGCAGTGTAAGTACCTCAACATCAATTATGATTGAAAGGAAACCGTTTTCGGAGTTAAGCCCCCTACAGAAGAGAAGGAGAGTGCAAGAACTCTTAACAAATAGTACGGAAAGCCTTGCTTACGCAACAGGTTTAAAAGCAGATAGCCAGGATGCAGCAGATATAATAAAACTTGTTATCGAGAAACCTGAAGAGGCAACAAAGTTAAAGGAATTATTGAAGCCGAAGAAAGCAGTGCCCATATATTCCGCAGATAAATCTTTAGGTATTTTGACCTCTTTGAAGCTATCAAAGTGGCAATATCTGACTATGAGAGCTAGTGCAATAGCAGAAGGAGTGTCACTTTATCCTGCATACAATGCCATCCTAGAGGCAAAAAAGGAAGTCTACACATCAAGAGAAACCACAGAATTCAACAAAAGTAGCGCAAGAGTACAGCTTCAAGTAGTTTTGGACAAAACTGTAGCTAGATTTGGAAAATTCTTACGTTTGGAAGATTCGCTGGCTGGTAAAGAACTGTTGCTAATTTGCAAATGGGGCTTTGATGGAGCTTTGGGACAAAGCCTTTACAAGCAAGCAACTGACGGAGATGATGACTCCAGTATATTCATGTGCTCCTTTGTGCCTTTGCGCTTTGTATGTGGTGAGAAAGTGGTGTGGGAAAACTCAAAACCATCTTCTACAACGCTGTGTAGACCACTTTTCTTCAAGTTTGTCAACGAAAATAAGTTAGATATACGCCAAGAACAAGCCCTAATAGAAGCCGAGATTGCTGCCCTGGAGCCTTCTATTATGGGGAGCCACGCTGTTAAGCATTCCATGCTTATGACAATGATAGATGGAAAAATCACTTTTGCACTATCAAACACATCAACGCAGACTTGTGACATTTGTCGAGCTACCGCTTTGGAAATTAATCAGTTAGAAAAGGTTTCACAGTGAGTTATTCAATAAAGTAATAAAATAATGATGTCGTTCTGCATTACATTACTTGCCTTTTTACTAACTTGTTTATTTTCTTTACAGAAAACCAGTTTCAGAAGAGATTTACCAATATGGTTTGTCCACTCTTCATGCGTGGATCAGGTGTATGGAGTGTCTGCTCCATATTTCGTACAGACTGGACTTTAAGAAATGGCAAGAGAGATGACAGTAGTAAGCAGTTGATGAAAAGTAGAAAAGATATACAACACAAGTTCCGTGATGAAATGGGCCTTTTAATAGACATCGTCAAACAAGGTGAGTTAAAATTATTATTTCATAACGATTCTTTTCTTCAAGTTGATTATTATATTATAAATATAAATTTGATACCTATTAAAGTATATTTAATGTCCCTACCGAGGGGCACAGGCCTTTGCCCGGATACGAGTAAGATTGAGCCATATCTCTTCTCCTAGTGCAGTATTATTTTTTGTTCTAGGCTCGGGGACCACAAATAACGGGAACACAGCCAGAACTTTTTTTAGCAATCCAGAAAAAACTGCAGCTATCACATGCTTGGATTCGGGTTTGATCCAAAGATTTGGTACAATTTTGCGTGTACTTGCCTGTGGGGAACCCATTAACATTGAAGCGTTTGAAAGTTTTGTGCGGCTTACTGCAGAAATGTATGTAGAGCTCTATGGCTGGTATAACATGCTTTCGAGTGTCCACAAACTTTTACTGGATGGTGCTGAAATCATCAAACATTTTAATGTTATTCCCATTGGAAAATTATCAGAAGAGGCATCGGAAGCTAGAAACAAAGACTTTAGAAAAATCCGGGAACATCATTCGCGCAAATTTTGTCGGGAAGCGACAAACGAAGACATATTTTATAGTCTTCTTGTGTCGTCAGATCCCTACCTGTCTAGCATAAGACCTGTGTTAAGAAAAGGTAAAAAAACGCTCGTGTCTGATGATATGAAACTTCTCCTAATTAATGACGATTCAGTGATAGATAAAGAAAACATAGAATTTGTTGATGTTAATGCATCATTGATGGACTCGGATAAAGAGGACTGTGATGATGACTAAGCTAAGACTCACTTTTTCATTTTGTCCTTGACGTCTTTCATTAGATATATCATAGTAATATTTGTGTTTTTATTGCAGTATGTTGTATAGGTGTTACGAATCATGTCATTAAAGTAAGAGATTACCTAAATATTTGTGATTAGTACAATGTTTCTAATTCTAAGAGATTACCCAAATATTTGGTATATCTATACATATTTAAATTACCTCTATTATTGTTAATGAAGATCATTAGCAGCCTGTTGACTAATGACAGTTTTATTGTTATTGATGTATTTTGCCTTATTTTTTTTACTTTTTAACAAGCTATTATTAATTATTATATTAACCATATTGTAATTTCCGTATCAAAAGAATAAAATAAAATAACTTATAAACTTTGTTTTTGTTATTATTTGCATTTCTATTATTTTTATGGTTTTTTCACTCTCAAAGAGATCGGCTGGCATCTCATTATGTCAAAGATTATAATGATAAAGCTGATACAAAAAATTCAAAATTTCAAAAAATAACTACTTCCAAAGCTGCACCGAAAAGTGCATGAATTATATAACATTATGTTCAGTATGCCATGTATAATAGATCATGTTAGCACCAGCCCATCAGTTGTAATTAGTTCCGAAATAATGTACTTTAAGTGTTTTGTCCCATACAAAAAAATAATCAACATTTTTTTTCTCACTTGTGGAGCAACTAATCCACTCCATGTTTTAATATGACATATAGGGAGGTATACCAGAGACATTACATATTTTTTATAATTACTCCAGACATTAAGAATAAAGAATTTCCTATGAGTATGGAGGCCAAATCCTAGACCACTGTGAGTAAAATTAAATTTCTGTGCAAAATTTTAAGTCTCTAGGACCAGCGGTTTAGGCTGTGCGTTGATATATCAGTCAGTCAGACAGGACTTTGAATTGTATATATGTTACCGTAAGATGGTCAAAACCGTTAGTTGATAAACTAACGTTTTTTTCTTGCTGGCTGGTCAACTATCGACAGAAGTAAACTGTAACGTACTGCTTCCTATATGACGAGTTAGTTGATAAAATAACGGTTAAAACCGTTAAATAGTTAACTGGTCTAAACTTGAATTGCAAACGAAATACCAGGGTAAACACTGCGGTAGCTTAGTATAGACTAGAGGGGGCGAGCACAGCGAAGCAAAGTTGACATGTAAGAACAAAACAAAATAAATTCTACACCCTGTCGGTCAGGTTTACTATCTGTCGACAGTTGATCAACTAACGTGTTAGTTTATCAACTAACGGTTTAGACTATCTTACGGTGACATATATACAGATAAAATGTATGTGTCGTCATAATCATAAAAGATAAGATTCTTATCAATCGAACTATCAGGATTAAACTTTCTGTTGGTCCGATAAGTCAGACAAGGCGGACTTTAGATTCATTTTAGTCCGGTTTATCGGGCTTCGTATCCATTGTCCAGTGGATGACTCCTCGTATCTAATTACGTATATTAGAAACGTTACAGTGAGGATGGCTTCATTGAAGTTAATTGATTCAACAATGAACAAACCTACGTTAAATTGGCTTTGGTTACCAATACGCTGAGTACAATAATGGTCAGCTCAGTTTCAAATCAGAATACCGTATGTAAACAATGCATAAATTATGCAACATTTCTGTTTGTTCGGTAACACTGGAAATTCCTGCAAGCTCGTTAGCCGCTTGCTGTAATGTATCGATCGGTATTGAGTTGCAAAAATAATTGCGTACGAAATCCTATTTGACCCGTTAAGTATTATTGACTTTGTTACCATACTACACGTAAAGAACCATAAAATATATCAGATATTTTATTCTATGGATTGAATGTTATTATGGACATATTAATAAATCAATAAGTTTGATGTGACAGACGGTTAGCATATTGCATTTTAGTGGGTTATAAAAAGAACAAATGACTAAATTAAAACTAATTCCAAAAACCCAACTGCGGTACACTAAAAAGCATGCTGATACTCCTTAACGTAATTATTGAGATTCGATAAAATGATCAGGTATAGTTTTAAATTTAATTTAATTTAAATACAGGTGGGAACAATTAAATCGAACACAATGAGTCAGTTAATAATCGGCGAGAGCCGTGGGAATGTAGACAAGCCAGTTGCAAGTTTCAAAAACTTCACGGTCTCTTGATTCCCGCCTATCGAAATTACATGACAACCTGGGGCCTGCAACATAAAAAATATTTTAATTGGATGTAGGGTTATATCTTTAACAATGGGTCAAAATCGGAATTGAAGTAAGCACTGATTTTAAATAGCTGAGCGATGCGCCCTTACATTCTATTCAGCAAATGGCTTATCTTTTGACAGTTCAAATCGTATACAATTTGAATAAGTGTAATGAAAAATATTGCTAATTGCAAAAGCAAAAAAGTTAAAAGAATGACATGCCCAGCGTATGTTAGAGGAATGAGGAGAAAAATAGTGGTGTTTTGGTTTGTTATAATATTTATGAATTTTGAATAAAACATACCAAAACACCATGTTTGCGCTGGATTTGAGCTTAGCTGCTATAATATGAAAAGAGTACACCCCAAGATAGTTCATATGACAAGATTTTCATTAATGTTCAAAAATTAAGAGAATTCTACTTATGTTTTGCTTTAAAACGTACCAAAATATCATGTTGGCGCTGGATTTGAGCTAAGCTGCCATAATATGAAACAAGTACATCCCGAGATCTGTCACATGACATGAGTTTAATTACTTTTGGGCAATGTTGGAAAAGTGATACATACGACTGATAGACCGAGCCACCTTTACTATATGAGGAATATTTTTCCCTACATATGCTTGAGTTCTCGAAAACGTCGCTACAGTGTTCGATAAAATTTGCTACACAGGGATTTTTGGGGGCGTAAAAACGATCTATCTATCGATACGTTCATGTCTTTTAATTCAACTTCTGGGGGGGGATAGATACGTTCCAAGAAAAGGTGTTATTTCGCGAACGCGTCTCAAGGAGAATATCTACGTGGTGCGCGTCTGTTCTAACTTTGGTGCTATTCCAATATATTTGGAGAACATTTTAATAGTCAAAATACTAAACTTTCAACACCAGAACATGAAATACCATCTTTCACCAGCAAAAAAGTTGTATAGAACTCGTAAAAAATTTTTGAACACGAGTCGTACTTCTTTCAATAATTCCAGAGATATCAAGTTGCCAGATAAATTTGTTTCTGATTTATTTCTGTTTGATGATGGGACGCATGAAAAAAATATTATATTTGGAACCCGACAGGCAATAGAAATGTTTAAAACAATGGATATTTTTTACGGAAATGGAATGTTTAAAACGGCCCCACATCCATTTCTTCAATTGTAGATTTATCGCGTACTAACGACACTGTATCATTTGTGCCAATAATATATGCACTGCTGACTGATAAAATAAAAAAAACTTGTAAACGGCTGTTTACTATACTATCAACACAATTTTTAATGCGAATGGTCCGGTATAGGTGCGACTACGAAGTTGCTGCACAACAGGCTGTCAGAGAAATGTTTGAGAATGTTACTGTTACTGGATGTTACTACTACTATCAAGATATCATATAGAGAATGAGTAAGAAGCTGCAAATAAATACCACTAATGAAGGTCGTAAAATCACCCATCTTTTAACACAAAGGCGGTAGCAACGCCAATAGGCGTTGCTACCGCCTATTTTAATTCCTGAAGCTTATTTAACAGTTCTTGAAAAAAATCCGCAAAATGAGTCGTACCAGAAATTTAAAGAATATTTTGACAATCAGTGGATGGTGATAAATATTACACGTGACATATTCAGTTGCTTTGAATAGGACAACTAATGCCATAGAAGGTTGGCATCGGTGATTAAATAAAAAAATACCTGCCAAACCTACATTGCTACAATTTATTGTATTGCTTAAAAAGTAAACATATTTTCAAAATAGTAAAATCGAATAAAGCAATCATCATTGGGTGAACAAAAAACGAAGAGGAAAGGATTAAAATAAATGGAATAATTTCAGATTTCCGGAGAAATATTATATCTGTTGACGTATGCTTAGATAGACTATCGAAAATAAATTATTAAAATTTTAAATCCTATTTTCATCTATTTTCTTCATATCTTTACTTATGGTATTGTGGGAATCTGATAAATTAGGAATCTGGTATGCTGGTCTTCTAATATTTTGGGAATCTGGTAAAGAGGAAACAAACGACAACATTTAGTGCGTCGGAGGGAGCCTAACCAAAAAGTTTCGTTTAAAAGACGTCGAATCCTTGCTTGCTTCTACAAGCAAGCACGCATTTTTTTATTCACATGGGACGTTACCTTCGAGCGGTGCTCGGTCTCCAGATATTATGAATAAAAAAGGAACTTAAGAAATCACTATTTTAACAAAGGATTCGAACTAAGCTGCCTTAATATGAAACTGAATACAACCCAATATGACATGAGTTTAATTGCTGTTGGAAAATGTTGGTAAAAGTGGGCCCAGAGTTTTTACAAGACTGCCCATGATCCTTTGCAAACATATTCTCGTTAGTTGAGAGATTGATAACCCCGGAGCTTTTGATTGGCCTCATAAGCCCCATGATAGTTATATAGCCTTAATACATAAAGCATATTTCTTAGAAATTATGGAAAGCAAACGAGATGAATCTGTTAGACGTTAGTTTAATTTCTTGTATCTCAGGCACACGCACATAACTCAAGATGGCGATCGAGACAAAAATCAAAATGCAAAGAGCATAGACGGAAACGGATGTAAATAAAAAAAACTACCAGTGTTACCACATTAAATAAACCTATACTAACATTGCCATATTTTAACACCCTCCTTCAATGTTAAGCATCATAACTAAATAACAAATACATATAACAAAATTTACTCATTAAGACCCAGCATCTTTCTGAATTTTTGAAACTTTACTCTACCTAATGGTTTAGTAAATATATCAGCCTCCTGATCATTTGTACTCACATACTCAATACTAATTTTCTTATCAATAAACTTATCCCTTACAAAGAATATTTTTATATCCACATGTTTCAGCTTGTGGTGAAATTGAGGATTTTTACACAACCTTATTACAGACATATTATCCTCATACAGAGTAACAATAGTATCTAAACCAGAGAAAAACTTATATAGACCCTGTAACCAGCAAGCCTCACTAGTAGCTATACTTAGCGCTACAAACTCAGCCTCGGTTGAAGACAAAGCAACAGTCGTTTGTTTTTTTGCAACCCATGATACACAACAACCAAATAACTTAAAAACAAAACCACCCGTTGACTTCCTATCAGCCTTGTCCCCAGCCCAGTCTGAATCAACAGAACCAGTTATTACATTACAACTCTTTGTTTTCGTAAATGTTATACACAAGTTCAATGTACTCTGAATGTAACGTAACACACGCTTTAGAGCTATCCACAGATCTTGACTCGCACATGATTGGTATCTACTCAGGATATTTATAGCTAAACAAATATCAGGTCTCGAACACAACATAGCGTACATGAGAGATCCAATAACTTTCCTACATCTAGTCTCTAACTCTGGGCTCTCAGATTTCTCTCTCTTAAGTACACTGTGATCAAAGTTGTCTTCCATAGGTGATTAATTCCACGCCTCAACCGAACGGCGTGGAATCTTGAGGGGCTGGGTTTTTGCCAGCACGGGAGAGAAAATCTTGATTGTTACTTTACCTTGTCGTCGTAGACCGGAAATCGAAAGCTCGATTCGAGGCAAGAATACGGGATAAGGGCACAAGTTTGGGTAGGATCGGGAATGAATCTCACTATTCGCTGCCCGACGCTGTCGCCGGCGTGCTGCCTGCCGACACGAGGAGTCGCCGTCCGATACGACGATGTCCAATCACAACACGGATCACTCAACCGCTGACGCGAATCTACTTATTTCCCGACGATGTGGTAGATTAACACTCCGACCAGGCTCGACACCTGTATTAGACAATTGTTACACCGAAATACAATCAATGGCCCGACGCCTGAGCAGACATGTTTTTTCTCCCGACGAGAAAAAAAAGATAACCTCCAATTTTTCATCTCGTTGGTACGAGTGACAGCTGCGGTTCCGTTTCCGTTCCGAGTCGCGCAACAAGAGGAGGTGCGTTCCGAAGCATAAATATTAAACAATAGGAGTCAATCAAGGTTTACACTCTGACATATTAAAGTTTTTCAGAACATTTTTCAAGTAGTTTTCCTGATCTATTGTAATAGTTCCCTCCCTTAAATTTTGACTTATATGAATTCCCAGGTAATGTCAAATCAAACCCAAATCTTTCATTTTAAAGTTAGTGCTCAACATTTGTTTCACAGTTTCAAGTTCACTTGCTTCACTAGAAGCCAATAACAAATCATCAACATACAGCATAAATTAAGTTTTACAACCATCTTTATTTCTTGAATACAAACATTACTCATAATCACATCTCACGAAGCCTAACTTACACATTACAGAGTGAAACTTCTTATTCCAGTTCTTTGGCGAGTCTTTAAGCCCATACAAAGCTTTCTTTAATTTACAGACAGTATTTTCATCAGATTCACATCCCTGAGGCACAGAGATATTCACATCACCCTCTATCTCACCATATAAAAAGGCACTACAAACATCTAACTGATGTACTAACATGTTATTTTGGTTGCAAAAAGCCAAAAAAAAACGAACAGAAGTTAGTCTAGCTACTGGACTATAAGTTTCCACAAATGACATATCTTGTTGAAAGCCTCTAGCTACCAACCTAGCTTTATAAGATGCAACATTACCTTTTTCATCCTTTTTACATGAAACACCCACTTGGTGTCAATAACCTTGTAATCATTCCTTTTTCTTACATCATCCCATGTTTAATTTTCCTTCAGGGCTTGCAGTTCCCTTTTAATAGCTTCCTCCCACCGAGAAGCATCAACGCTAGCAAGGGCTTCAATGTATGATTTTGGTTCTTCATCTTCTATAATGCTCATTAAGCTAGTTTCATAAGCATCTAAATACTTCGGCTTTGTAATTTTCTCTCTTGTACGTAGATTATAACAGTGCCCACTTTCCTGAGTAGTTACTGCTTCAGATTCCTCATCTAGTACAGAGCAATAGCTATCATCGCTTTGTGTAAGATCTTAAACTTCGCTTTGCTCTAACATATTCTCCACCACCTCTGGAGTCTCGACAGACAGCTGTACTTCCTCATGTTCTGTATCTTCATTTTCCATTACTAAAATCTCACTTTTTTTCTTAGTTTCAGGTTCTTTCTGCATTGCCGGCAAGAAAACTACATCTCGGTGAACTTCCACTTTCCTGGTCTGTGGGATGAAAACTCTATAGCCTTTTACATCGCTATCATTTCCCACAAATACTCCAATCTTGTTCTTTGGATCAAGTTTCAACCTTTTTTGTTTAGGTATCAGCACTGAAATTCGTGAACCAAATACTTGGAACTCTTCGACAGGTGTCTCTTTCTCATAAAAAGCCTCATAAGGTGTTTTACCTTTTACAGTGCTCGGGCCAGACCTATTCAAGATATATGCGGCTGTAATTACAGCCTCCGCCCAGTAGTACTTCGGCATACCTGACATCATGGAGCGAGTGGCCTCAACCAATGTTCTCATCTCTCTTTCAGCTCGTCCATTTTGTTGGGGCGTATATACGACACTGCGTTGGTGAACAATGCCGCATTAACTCAAAAACGTTCCCAACTCTCTATTCACAAATTCTAGGCCGTTGTCACTTCTCAAACACTTGACTTTTAGTCCTGTTTGTCTTTCCGAGTACGACACGAAGGTTTTTATTACCGCCGTAACTTCACTTTTATGTTTCATAAAGAAGACAGTACGCATACCTGAGTAATCGTCTTTTAGCAACAAGAAAAATCTTGCGCCTCCAAGTGATGCGTTTTCAAACGGACCACATACATCTGCGTGTATCAACTCAAGCTTTTCTTTAGCGTGTGACGAACTCACAGGGAATGGCAAGCGCTTTTGTTTGCCCACCAAACAATCTTCACACACGTCCAGATCATCTACGTAACTTATTTTCTTGTTATCTAGGAACTGTTTCACATATTGTCTATTCTGATGACAAAGCCTTTTATGCCAAGCACTCATATTTTAAGTTTTCTTTGACAAACAAACCAACCCATTTTTGTTTTCAACAGATTCTGCAATGTCAATATTGTCAATTTCAAACAAATTGCGTTTCGTTTCATGCAAATCCGTTTTCTTCGTACCACCTGACGTAATTTTTGACAACTCAGATTGCGTTTCGTTCAACGTAAACAGCATACGATACAGTTTATTTACGCGTTTCGCAACTGCACAAACTCCACCCTTAGCATTCACAAACTCACATTGTTCTTTGTCTGATACTAAACTTAGGCCTTTGTCCAGCACAGTGCCTACCGAGAATAGACTGAACTTCAGTTCAGGCACATACAGCACCTTTTTAATACAGTTTTTATAAACTTCTCACCATTACAAGCAAACAGTTCCACGGTTCCATGACCCATCACATTTAGAGCTTTTACTTTTAGAGGTTACTTTACAAGAACTCTGTCCCTCATACAGGTTTTTGAACATCTGTTTTTCTCCACACATATGATCACTGGCTCCCGTGTCCATAAACCAGAACTTTTCACCTTCCTCACTGACCGTACACATAAAAGCGTTGACTTCTGGACCATTTTTAATCTTCAACTTCAGCGCTTTAGAGTCAGCTAATAAGTGCCCTTTCTTTTTACAATAGTGGCACGCTCTGGATTCTCTTCTGTCTCTCTTGTTGGTAGCACAGTTTCTCGAAATGTGGCCTTCCTTTCCACAAGTGTAGCATTTCACGGGACCATGAGAGTGTCCGCTTACACTGGCCAACGCTACCTCACCTTCGCTCGGTGTCTCGGTTCTTTCTTCTTCAATCAGTAGACTCGATGTCAACTCCTCAATTGTCTGACTATTCATCGACACAGACTCCCAAGCCGAGCGGAAATGCTTGAATTTCTCTGGCAAGACATCAATATCTTTGTGATGACCATCACATTGAACATTTACATTTAACATTGACCCGAGGCTACACGTCAAAAACAGCTGTGCTGTATTTTAACTAAATTAATTTGTTTTAATTCGTCTATTTGTAAATATAGTGTTAATTTAAGTGTTTGTTTAGTCAACTAAAGTGTGCCAATACTAAATGTGGTCAGAATTGTAATTGTGATAAAATAATCGATCACGGACCGAAAGACAAAGGAAATTTCAAACTGCCAACGGAAAAACCCCGGGGGAGTTTTCATATTTGCTTATTCATATTTTACAAGTATATGACTTGAACTTAACTATATACTTATACACTACATACTGCTCAACTCTCACTATTGTGAGAAACGTCCATCCTCACACCGCAGCGTCTTTGTTTTGTCTCATCACTTGATAATCTGTGGAAGTACTTTTGACGATAAAACTAGCTGTTCACTCATAATTATTACACGATATACACAAGTGCACTGGTAGGTTAGACCTTGGCAATTAGTGCGAATATAATGTAAGCTTGTAGGTGATTCTAGAGACATATTAGGTACTCACTTCACAGCTGATCATCACAACACTTGCAAAACGACTAAAATTGTTAGATTATAAGTATAACTTTCATTAGTTCAGGACATTTATACTGTTAACCTATATTGACTTGTAATAGTTTAATTGAAACTTGTTGACTTTGACGTAGAATAGCTATATAGGGAATTAGGAACTATCATATCAGTACTACAGCTACTAACTGCAAGTCTTTATTCCTTCTGTTTTATTTTAATTTTGTTCGGAGCACCCATTCTTTTTTATTTTATTTCCAGGCATGGCATCCAACATTACTACGCGGAGAATGCACGCACTACAGCAACAACTAACTGACGCAGAGGAGTTAAACCAAAGGCTATTGGAAGAGCGCAATGAAAATGACTTTGAGATAAAAAGCTTGAGAGCCAAGAACTCACAGCTTAGAGATAGTGTGTCTACTTTGCGAGAAACACATGAGGAGTCGCAAAATGAGATTCAAAGATTGGAAAAACTTGTGGAATCTTTTGACACCCTGCGCACTGACCTTGCTTCTGCTTGTGATCGCAGTAAATTCCTCCAATACCAACTCAATGAGGCAAACTTGAAGTTGACTGATATGTGCATAGAAAAAGACTACAATGAATCTCGCCACATTACATCTATCCAACAAGAACTAGAAATAGCCAACCTAAGCACTATTGTTCAAGCCATGCAGACAAGCAGCAGAAAAATTAAAACATATTTTAAATTAAATAAATTCATGAAGAAAACTAGAGGTAATATAAAAGTACTGAAATTAGCCTTGAATCGGCAATCAAACAGAACATTAAGAATCTCCTTAATGCAAGAGCTCCGGGGAAAAAATGTAGGCTTACAGTCGGACCTTCAACATGCCCGAGTAGAAATCCAGCATCTACATGACCTGCTAGCAAATACACTACAATGTTATGCCAAAGAGCAAAGTGAGTTAACAGAACTCAGAGCCGCGACGTCTGAGTTAGTACAGCTACAACGCCAGAATGCGGAATTGGTGGACGTTCTAATTGAGAATGAGGAGAATGAGACCAGCAAGGAGGACGAGCCCACATCACTAACTTTGGTCTCGACCCCCCTCAACGAGAGTTGCAGCGTCCACCGCTGCCCCAACCAAAAAACAGCGTCGCCGTCGTCGACGAGGAGACACCTCGCAGCTCAACAGCGCGAGCACCGCGCCACTCGCTGTCCCTGCTGAGGCGTGTGTCATGCCGCATGCTGCCCCGAGGGCCGCGCCGTTCGCCGTTGCGCACGTTGCGACGCTCGCTGCCGCGAATGCCGCGCCAACCGCCGCCACGTGGATCAAACCGCACTCCAACACGTGTGTCCCGCCACTCACCTCCACTCGTGTACCGCCAGCTACCAAAATATGTGCTCAGAGAAAAACTCTGTTGTTCTCCGACAAAGTAGGTGCAGGATTTGGGACTCTATTAAATAACCGGCTTAACCAAAAAGTAACGAACATTTGCTGTCCAAATAGTTCATTTAAAGATCTAGTGAAGATGATTAGTCGCGGTATCTATGATGAGTACAGCACTATTGTAATTATGGTAGGAAATCATTCAAACATTAGTCGGAATGATTTGAATAAAAGTGTTGAAACACTTCTAGACTTACATAGTAGGATGAAATGCAAATTTATACTATGCAATTTTCCATATGCCTGTAATTTGTCAGAACTACAGAACAAATCTGTGCATAGAATGAATATTCATTTATTTAATTTAACATGTCATCACAGCGATGCTATTTTATATTTCGACATGAATAATTTTATTCATAACTTTACTCTGACACGGGATACATTGTACCTGTCTAATAAATATATAAAATTAGTAGCTACATTGTTAGCTTATAATATATGCGACGCAGCTATAGTTGGTTTAACTAAGTTCAACTTGACATCAGCTTATTTTAAGAGTAATATGACATGCACCCCTATTGGGTATTCACCTGTTAATTATACTTTGCATGCAACATTGGAATCTGTTCCAAGTAATTTAAATTAGTTCATAAGACAATAGAGGAAATCTCTAGCATACAAGAGCCACTAAATATGTTAAAATGTAAGACCCAGTTAAATATTGCCCATCAAAACATCCAGGGGCTACCTGGCAAAGAACTTGTATTAGAATTATTTCTAAAAAATTCTGACATTGATATTATTTGTGTTACTGAACACTGGTTGAAGGAAAATATAATGTCTTTTAACATAAATAATTACAAAATTGTCAGTTGTTACAATAGAAAGACTGCTGATAGAGGTGGTTCTTTAATCTTAGTGAAAAATAATATTAAGGTGAAACAACGGAAAGATATTCTTGCACTTCTTCTTCTTGCACAGAGGTATCCTGTGTTGAGTTAGATAGCCATATTATTGTTTGTGTCTACAGGCCACCGAGGGATGAAAAAAGCCATGGCAATTTCGAAATATTTGAGAAAATTATGGAGGAAGTCCTCATTAAACTTTGTAATAACAGAAAAAAGTTAATTATTTGTGGCGATCTTAATGTCGATCTGCTTGTAGATACAACACTGAAGCGACGATTAATAACTCTGTTCAAATCATTTAATTTATGTCATGTATTTCTAGAGCCGACTAGAATTACACTTAGCAGCCAAACTTGCTTAGATAACGTTTTTTGTGACTGTGCATTCACAACTAAAAGTGTAATTTTTTTTTTTATTATTCATTTATTTATTAGTCTTAATAATAACAACAGTGTATCAAACTAACGTCCCACAAAACTGTCTATACACAGTTTGTCTGTGGGATCTGAGTCTCACTTAGAACAGTGAAATAAATCTACCTAAACTTAAATAAGTAACAGGTGAATGTGGTATTACAATTAGGGCAAATTATGTAGGAAATATTTTTTCAATTTAATTTTAAATTTAGTTGGGCTAGGCTCCAGCCGTATGTCTGTAGGCAGTGAATTTAATATATATGGTACTCTTTTTTTCAAAGTTCTGTCTCCATAATAATTGTTAACAGAAGGTATCTCAAATTTGCCTTCAGATATACTCCTGGTGCCATGTTTGTGAGTTACGGGATGAAGATACTGGTTACTATTATAATTATGGATGGCTATAAGATATTTACATTTAACAGAGATTGGCATAATTTTACAAATCTTAAATAGTTTTGAATAGTCTCCATTACATTTCAATTTGGTTTTTTTATTCACAAGCAGCTTTATAAATCGTGTCTGTAAGGATTCTAGTTTATCAATATAACTTTTAAATGTAAGTCCGTAACAGTCAAGAGCGTAATCTAAAATTGAATCTACTAATGCATAATATATACATTTTAATGTGCTAATAGGAACTTTATAACTTAGGTGATAAAATTTACCTAGTAAAATCCTTAATTTATTGCTAATGTAATCTACGTGTTGAGACCAAGAGAAATTAACATCTATTTTAACACCAAGATAAGTTACAACGTCTACTGATTCAATAGGTTTACATTTACAATTTTGTAAATTATTATGGAGACACGAATAACTATGGGTTAACAAAGGCGGCGGCTTTTCAGTGATAGTTAGGTGAGGTGAATGAATGATCAAAAGTTTAGTTTTATCAGAGTTTAAGACGATACCATTGTCATGTGACCATTTGACGACTGCTTCTATATCTTTTTGAATGGAGGAACAGATGTCAGAGAGGTTATACCCCGCCCGGAGAGTACACAAGTCGTCCGCAAACATATACGCGGAAGTATGGTGTAGGACTTGGCACAAGCTATTGACGTGCAGCAGGTAGCAGAGCGGGCCGCAGCAATTAACTGCTTACCCTCCGATCATAGTGGTCAAACAGTTTCATTCCCAATTACTATTAAGGATAAGACTGGTCCATCATTTTATAGGCCTATAACATCCAATAGACTAGAGACATATACGAAAAACTTAGATATAAATTTGCCAGTACCGGATTTTAATGAACAGAACCCAAACAAAATCTACTCAGACTTCTTCAACATTATTCAGACAGAATTCAATAAAGTTTTCAAATAAAAGAAAGTCAGTGACTACAACGGTAAATCTAAATTTAATGACTGGGCAACGTTTGGAATTCGTAAAAGTAGAGTTATCTTGTATGACTTTTATGATCAAAAAGCCTAAATAACTTTGATCGAAAATTTCATGACTATGTTAAAAAATATTCCAAAACTTTCAAGTTGGTTTGTAGAACTGCAAAAACTTTACACATTAATAGAAAAATTCAAAATTCAAATAATAGAATGAAAACAGTTTGGCAAATAATAAACCGCGAAACTGGCAAAGTTATACCAAGGGACAGCGATTTCTGCCTAAATATGATAGGTGATGATGTTGTAAAATCCAACGCAGATGTTGCTCGAGCTTTTGAAACATTCTTCACCAATGTACCCGTACTCACAACGGACCGTCTAAATTCATCTCCATTTGAAGCAGAGACTTTATTAAAAAATAACACTAGCGTCAGTAATGTATATTTAAAATTTCATCATGTATATCCCCAGGACATTGTCAAAACGTTTAAATTACTTAACTTAAAAAATACGGAAGACCTGTGGGGTATATCAGTCAAAGTCATTGGTTCAGTAATTCTAGTTATAGCCCCACACTTAGCTAATATATTCAATAAATGTGTTGACGATGGGGCTTTTCCAGACCTCATGAAACACAGTAAACTTATACCGCTGTTCAAATCGGGAGATAAGGGTGATCCTTCAAATTTTAGACCAATATCTGTTCTTCCAACACTAAGTAAAATATTTGAAAAGATTATACTCAATAAAATTCTCTCACACTTCAACCGTACAAAACAACTCCACGCTAAACAATATGGTTTCACTAGGGGTAAATCGACTACGGATGCAGGTATTATCCTTGTATCTCATATTTATTCTGCATGGGAGGCCGCACAGGATGCTATCGGAGTTTTTTGCGACCTGTCGAAGGCGTTTGATTGTGTTGATCAATCAACACAATCAAACGTTAATTTAATTTATACGCTATTAATTAAATTAAATCATTACGGAGTTAGAAATAAAGCGTTGGATCTACTAAGATCATACCTAAGCAATATAATTCAAAAGGCAGAAGTTAACGGCGTAAAATCTGATGGATCGGGTGTTAAAATTGGCGTTCCACAAGGTTCCATATTAGGCCCTTTCTTATTCCTGGTATATATTAATGATTTGCCTTTCATGGTGGAGAAATTAACTGACATAGTGTTGTTTGCTGATGATACTTCAATGGTCTTCAAAATTGAAAGACAAAAACGAGATTTTGATGATGTTAATGGTGTATTGTCTTTAACCTTGAATTGGTTCACAGTTAATAATTTATTGTTAAACGCTGGTAAAACCAAGTGTATCAAATTCTCACTTCCAAATGTCAGGCAAGTTGAGACCAGTTTGGTGTTAGACAACAGCACGTTAGAATTGGTAAATGATACGAAGTTTCTTGGAATAACCATTGATAGCAAATTGCAGTGGGGACCCCACATAGATAAATTGGCTGGTAAATTAAGTTCTGCGGCTTACGCTGTTAGGAACATCAGACAAAGCACGGATGTGGCTACATCTAGGCTAGTATATTTTAGTTACTTTCATAGTGTGATATCCTATGGTATCTTGTTATGGGGGAAAGCAGCGGATATTCAAACTATTTTTATTTTACAGAAAAGAGCTATTCGAGCAATTTATAATTTAAAACGAACAGACTCCTTAAGAGAGCTTTTTAAAGAAATTGACATACTAACAGTAGCTAGTCAATTTATTTTCGAAAATATAATGTATGTACGCAAGAACCTTACAACATTTTCCAAACTTAGCGACAGTTGTAATGTTAACCTAAGAAATAATCACAGACTATGTGCGCCCCGTTTTAGACTCGCGAAGGTTAGCAATTCTTTCAAGGGTCAGTGCATTCTCTACTACAATAAGATACCTCTGGAGATTTTGAAATTGCCATTTGAGCAATTTAAAAAGCATGTTAAAGCGACTTTGTCGAAAAAGGGATATTACAATGTTCAAGATTACTTAAATGACAGGACTATATGGGGTTAATCTGGCTCAACACAGACCAAAATCAAAAAATCAAAATCCTATAGTAACCTTTTTTATACAATTTCTGTTTTATTATTATTTTAAACTTGTCTAAAGGTATGTTTTTAATATCAGTAGGGACCTTATTGTAATAGCGTATACAATTGCCTTTAAAAGAATTACTAATTTTATGTAGTCGGCTTACATAAGCAACCAACTTGTCTTTATTTCTAGTATTAAAATTGTGTATATCACTGTACTTCTGAAAATTAGTTATATTTATTTTTACATACACAAGATTGTCATAGATATATTGAGACAAATGTCAGAATATTGATTTCTTTAAACTTTTCCCTCAGTGACACTCTAGGCCCTAATCTATAAATTGCACGAACAGCCCGTTTCTGCAGAATAAATATACTTGCTGTTAATAATTTTGTAATTATTTATTCCTGCTTATTAATCATAACAATTAAATTTTTCATATTTGTATTAGTTAAGCACAACCTATTTTTAAAAGAGATCTAAAAATAAATCTGTGGGAGTTTCTACGCCCTTCTTCTCCCACAGTGGTCCAATGTAGAGAAGAGGCAAAAAATGACGTTTGCTAAGTTTATGTAAACATCTACGGTAATAAAGTACTTTGACTATTGACTATTGACTATTGACATCTTATCAGAGACTTGTTCTCCTGCTTGTTTCAGCTTGGTTCTTATATCTTCGAGCTTAGACATGAACGTCGACACTGAGTCTTAACCAAATTTTATAGTGAAGAACTTTTGTTGTAGGAGGTGGATGCTTTCAACGGATTCCTTTTCATAAACCGCCTTCAGCTTCGCCCACATGCTCGCAGATGTGCAGCACGATAACAAATGAGTGAGTGGGGCAGGTTCTATCCTTGTGACAATCAGTTCCTGGGCCTTTGCATCCTTTGCCATCCATTCCGACTTTTCCTTCGTCGTCTCTGGTATTGGTGTGGTGCCACTTACTATGTCATAATATCCTCTTCCTTTAATGATGACTTCGATCGTAAACTTCCAGACAGCCCAGTTGACGACCCGAATAGCCGAGTCGGCAGTGACCCTGCCTACGAAGCCAAGGGTCCCGGGTTCGAGTCCCGGTGGGGGCAAATATTTGTTTGATGAGAACGGATGTTTGTACCCTAGTCATGGTTGTTTATCTATCTAAGTATAATATTTATCTATATAAGTATGTGTATCGTTGTCTAGTACCCAAGATACAGGGAATCCTAGTTTGGGGCTAGATCAATGTGTGTAAATAGTGTCCAAGGTATTATTATTATTAAAAAAAAAAAAAAGTTATCTCCCCCAGATAGCTTCAAAACCGAGGACTGTGGTTCCATTTTCACAAAGTTTGACGATGCGTGTTTTTCAATCTCAGCTTGCTTATAAAAATTAACTTGTCGAAATACTTCTCAACAAAAACAGATTCAGTGAAACAGGGCCCATAACCTCTTAGAAATTATGGAAAGCAAACGAGATGAATCTGTTAGACGTTAGTTTAATTTCTTGTATCTCAGGCACACGCACATAACTCAAGATGGCGATCGAGACAAAAATCAAAATGCAAAGTGCATAGACGGAAACGGATGTTACTAAAAAAACTACCAGTGTTACCACATTAAATAAACCTATACTAATATATATATTTTTATATATATTTTAACAATATTTATGTCATTTTAAACGATTAATCGATTAATGTCAGAATCTCAAAATCCACATCTATAAAAAGATGTTGGATTCTACAAATAACAGATTATATAAATAACGGGTTCTACAAATGGCAGATTTTACTAATGACAGATGCTACTAATGACAGACCCAAATAATTACAAATCCTGCAAATGGCAGATTCTACAAATGACAGATGTAACATAATATTATACATATTTTTTTAGGAAATATATATATAATTTTTTGTAATGTACAGATTTCAAAGGAATCCTTTACAAGACAGTTTTCATATATTTCGCGTAATATTATACCGGTGTCTTTCACAACATGAGTGAATTTGATGATCCCAGAAATTAAAAAAACAAAAACATATAATAATAATAATAATAATAATAAATCTTTATTCATAGTAAAAACATACATAACAAGGAGATAGTTTTTCGACTACTATCATAACTAGGCTAACAGGTAGCCTGTATTTATGATTAAGTAGGCCCGTGCCTCTTACGAGGATCGTTACAGTGATTCGGTGGCGTCATGTTTTAAGCAGTAAAAGTGATACAAGCAATAATTAAAATAAGAAGAAACAATATTAAATTTAAACAATGTGCTTTACAAAATGTTTCCTCAGAAGGAAGGACACAAAATAAAATTTTAATAACTAACATGCTGCATGCCTCCGTTTGAGGCTGTGTGGTGTGTGTGTGTGTGTGTGTGTGTGTGTGTGTGTGTGAGGGTGTGTGTGTGTGTGTGAGGGTGTGTGTGTGTGTGTGTGTGGGTGTGTGTGTGTGTGAGGGAGGGTGTGTGTGTGTGTGTGTGTGTGTGTGTGAGAGAGAGAGAGAGAATGTGAGTGGATAAGTACGTAACCAATTATATTACACTATAAAAAATTCTGTTTCATCATACGTTAAGGTTTTTAGTAGTGTAGACACATTCTTTTTACATTCATATGTGGGTTTGTTAAATACAAAATTTATGTTATTTATCTTATTATAAAGTTTTGGACCAAGATATAAGTGATGCCTTTTTGTAAAACTAAGCTTTGGCAAGGGAATATTACAAATTAAGTCGTTGCGACGTTTGGAGGTTTCGTAGAAGGGTGTATTGATATGCTGATGAATCACGGTGTTGTAAATAAAGAGCTGTCTGACAGTTAGGACGTCGCAGTCACTGTATAATTTTGTAGTAGGGTAGAGGATAGGACGTTTGGTGGCCACCTTTAGTACTCCGCGTTGGGCAACTTCCAGTGGTTTGAGGTGTGTTTTAGTGGCACCACCCCAACACGGTATACAATAAGTAATTATTGATTGGACTAGAGCAAGATACATTGTTTTAATTACATTTGGAGGGGCAGTGTTGCGGATAGATTTGAATACGTACATTAATTTCCTAAGTCTAGATGTAAGCAGATCAATGTGGGTTTTAAAGTTCAGGTGTTTATCCAACGTGATTCCTAAGTATTTAATTATGTCAGTACGGTCTATGGAGGGGCAATGGCACAATAGAGGATCGTGACAGGAGTGAGCTTGGATAACAATCGGTAATTTAGGTTGATTGGCGGAAGTGGGAGAAAAGGGTATAAATTTAGTTTTAGAAGTGTTCAAAGTTAAAAAGTGTGCGGAAAGCCAGTTGGCGACAACATTAAAACCTGATTGAGTTGTATTTTGGAGATTGGCCCAACTAGAGCCATTAAAAAGGAGAACTGTATCATCGGCGTATGTAATAATAGTGCCATTTTCAAGTGATATGTTACACATGTCATTAATAAATATGAGGAAGAGTGTGGGCCCTAATATACTACCTTGCGGTACACCGTATGATATTTGCGATTCGTCACTCATGTGGGGGCCTATTTTTACCATTTGTGATCGGCCCGTAAGATACGATTCGAATAAGTTGTGCTGTATGCCTCTGACACCGATAGAATATAGTTTGGTTAGAAGAATAGGGATCGGTACGGTGTCAAAAGCTTTTGCTAAGTCAAGGAACACCGCGAGAGTTTTCTTATTGCTGTTTATGTTTTTGACAATGTTATCCATTAGCTTTAGAACTGCATCAACGGTAGAGATGTTCTTACGAAAGCCAAATTGTTGGGGAGAGATTATATTATTCGTTTCTAGGTAATTGGTAAGTCTATTATTAATAATGCGTTCCAAGAGCTTCGAGAAGGTAGTGAGCACAGCGATTGGGCGATAGTTTGTAGCGCATGACCTATCTCCACTTTTAAAGATAGGGTGGATGATCGCCTTTTTAAATGCAGAAGGGAAGAAACCGTTTTGAAAGCAAAGATTGAAAATGTGACTAAGAATAGGGGCGAGAGTTAAGGAGTATCTTTTGATAATTGTTGGAGAAATGCCATCCCAGCCAGTAGCAGCTAGGGGTCTTAAGGAGTTGATGGCGCCAATAACTTCATTTTCGTCTGTGTTCAGCAAGACGAAAGAACCAGGAATGTTAGATAATTGAGGAGGGGGTTCATTGCAGCCCGTAGGATGAGGTGAACCTGTAATATTATCAGCCAATGCTTTTCCGATATTAACAAAAAAGTTATTAACCTTGTTACATGAATGTTTGGGAGAATGAGTGGGAGAAAGAAGTTGGCTAGGCACGGATTTAGTTTTTGTGGTGTTTGAAATTCTTTTTATTGTATCCCATAAGCGTTTGCTATTATTACCAGCTTTTTTTAATTCGTTTGTATCATACTGTCTTTTTATTTTTTTCAAAAGTTTTGTACAAAAGTTTCTATAGCGGATGTAAGTTAATCTTAAAATCTCATTATCTTTGTTCTCTTTATGCTGTTTATGGAGATGATCGCGGTTACGCATGCATCGAAGGAGTCCAGGAGAGATCCAGGGCTTAAGAATTTTTTGCTTTTTGGAGATGGTTTTAACTGTTGTATTTTTATTTATTATTGTAGAGAGACTGGTTATTAAATTATTTGTAGCAGACTCTGGATCAATAGAGGAATGGACAGGAGCAAAGTCAAGTTGTGCAATGTCTTTATCAAGGCCATCATAGTTGATAATAGAAATTGTTCCCAGAGACTTATCTCGTGTAGGTTTAGAGTCAAGCATAAAGAGGACTGGGCGATGATCAGTTGTGTATGAGTCGAGGATAAAAGTGAGTGATGGATATTGGGTTCTAAGCATTAGGTGATCTAGACAGCTATTTTCTCTAGTAGGTAGATCGTGTGCTGGCAGTAGACCATAGAATGAGAGGCGGCTAAGATAGTTATGAGAGCGTGAGTCCAGAGAAGATGGGATAATATCAACGTTAATGTCACCCGCTATAATTAGGGATTTAAATGATGATAGTGTTGGAATGATTTGGTCTAAAGTTTCTAAAAATAAATCAATGTTGTAATTAGAAGGAGAGAGGTAGATGCATAGTATAGCTATATCAGAATCTAATTTCAATAGAAGCCCAGAAGCCGATCCTTTAAAATCAAGTTCTTCTGAGGTGTGAGCGAGTTCGGACCTAACATAAACAATAACACCATCACTTTGATTCTGATGCTTAGTTGTTAAAATAGGGGTATAGTTTACTAGCGTAGGTATGTAAGAATTAGAAAGGCAACTTAACCAGCATTCTGTCAGAACTAAAATATCGCAGTCTATGTCTAATCGTGTGAGTAGAGTAAGAAAACTATGGAAGTTGCAATTTATTGAGCGAATATTGATTGATAGTATTTTTAGTTTATTGTTGGGTTTTGTAATATGTGTATAGATTTGTTCTGGAGTACAGGATAAGACAGTGGATACACAAAAGTTATCTAGATTTTGCATAAAATCGTCGCTTATTTTGTTCACGGAAAAATAAAGATTTGGAAATGCATTGTTAGGAGGGTATCGATACTTGTATGCTTACTATTTTGGTAAGGAAGCCGGTAATTGGTGTAAAAATATATTAATCTATATCTGTAGCAGTCTCTTTGGGTAAAATATTGATAGTGGGATTTTAGTGTCGAAAGTAAAGTAGGTATTGACAGTCTGATGTTAACGTACTGAATAGGCATTGTTTTGTTATTTGTTTGTGTAAATTGAGGTGTGTTTTGTGTTTTAATGTAAGTTGAATAGTATCTTAGGTAACTAAAAATATAAGAAAAATTACGTAGTAAAATAGGACAATCGGGTAGTCATTCAGAAATAGGGTTTTTTAGCGACAGTATATGTGCTTCGTTTTTAATTTGGAAATATGGACTGTCGTTATTTTCTTTTATGAAGATTTTTCCTTCTGTTGTCCAGCAGTAGTTGAAGTGGCTCTCTTTTACAAATGTTCTGGTGAGGTAGAAGAGCTTTTTTGCAGCAGGCGTCAGCAGCTCGCCAATGTAGATCGGTGATTTTGGCTCCGGGAGTCCTAGGTGTGTGTTGTCCAGCTTGTTGTTCTTGTTCTTTTTGTTGTAGTCCCTGGCCATATTTAGATATTGTGCTTTGGTCAATGTGTTGGTAAACTCAACGACAACTGTCGAAAGTTGTTGCTCTTTCTTGGAGGGGGATCTGGAAACGTCTCGAATGTCGCTGCGGTTAAATTGAATATTAAGGGTTTTGGATAGCTGAGTTATCATCCCGTACAGAACCTCTTTAGTTTCGTTATTCTGTTTAGGTACGTCTCGTATTTCTATTGATGATTTGGTCATGTATCGTTCAATGGTGTCAATTCTGCTCTGTGCTGTGACAATTTCGGCTGATAAGGACTTGTTTTCCCTTTCCAACTTCGCAATTTTTGCGTCAAAACATGTCATTTGGTCAGAAATGTGATTCATTGCCTTTTCGATGTCTGAATTTGTGGTCTCAATGTTTGTCGTTTGTCCTTTAATATCCAGTATATGCTTTTCCAAGTTGTCCATCCGTTCAGACTGGCTGGACATCATCCGCAGTATCACATCCTTGAGGTCGGAGAAGTCGCTAGGATTTGAGTCACTGGAGTCCCTAGGACGCTTAGCTCTTTGTGTAATAAAACCCTTAGGGGAGTGCAGTTGAGTAGTTAGTTCACTTTCTAAATTTATTAGGTCACTTTCAGATCTTGATTGAGCTCCTTGCTGCGTTGATTTTGGCGAATGATACATATTTGCTGGTCCCGCGTCGGCGCGCCAAATAGAAAAGTAGGCCTATTTGCACGGCAAAATTCTATAGCGGCAGTGATAAGCGGGCAGTAAGGCTAAGCAATCAATTTAAAAACTGGTTTGCAAGAGGTGGTCCGGTCACTGCGGGAACGCCTGTGGGCGTGGTATGGTGGGGTACTTGATCTATTTATCAATGAGAGTGGTAATCCGGTAGTGATAACATACACGTCGTGCACACTATGGTTGGTCCTTCCGTCTTCTATGTAGTATGCGGGGCGTGATATGGGTCGAGGTGTGCGTGAGAGTGGGAATTTCTCACCTCCGAGGCTCCTTGTGGTTGATGTGCGCCTAGTACTTTGTTACGTTAATTTTGAATTTAGATTTTTGATTTTATTCCACAGAAATTAACTACGACAGAAAACACGTCCACTTCTATTCACATCCGAGGGGGAAGGGGATATAACATGATATTTAAAAAATGGCATGTAAATAACAACTCACACATTGAATTAAATCTAATTATCATTATTTTGAAAAACATAAAAATACTAGTTTAAATCAAACTAAATATATTTTTTTTCATTCTGAATACCATGTTAAGCACATAAACGTTTTGTTAAGGAAGATTTTGTGTGATAAACTCCCTCACAGTTTTTGAGGGGATGACTTGTTGACACTTTTACCCATTTCACAATCTCCAGTTTGTAGTGACATTTCAACCGATATTTATTTTCCATACACACAAACGTTTCAACGTACAACGAGTGCTTGAAAGTGATTTCTACCTGCAGGAGAGATCCCACGGCCCGCTGATTGCAGATAACAGTACAAGAAAGTGCTAGACTATGTTTAATATTTATGCTTCGGAACGCACCGGTTTTTCGTTGCGCGGATCGACCGCGAGTAATCGGGACATCACTAGCGGAAACGGAACCGCAGCTGTCACTTGCATAGAACCGAGATGAGAAATTAGAGATTACTTTCTTGTCGTGGGAAAAAACATGTCTGCATATGGCGTCGGGCCTTGACTGTATTTCAGTGTAACAATTGTCTAACACAGGTGTCGGGCCTGGTCGGAGTGTTAATCATATTATTCGTCGGGAAATAAGTAGATTCGCGTCAGCGGAGTGAGTGATTCCTGTTGTGAAGGTTGAAGTTGGACGGTCCCCAACTCGTCGTATTCGGACAGCGACTCCTCGTGTCGGCAAGCAACACGCCGGCGACAGCATCGGGCTGCGAAGAGAGTGAGATTCGGTTCCTCTCCCCCCACTCGTGCACTCCTTATCCCGTATTCCTGCCTCGAATTGAGCTCTCGAATTCCTGTCTACGGCGGCAAGGTCGGTAACACTTGCGATTCTCCCTCCTGGTGAAAAACACCCCCTCATGATTCCACGCCGTTCGGTTGAGGCGTGGAATTAAACATTTTGGTAGCAGGCGCGGTTTCCTAGTGGGAAATCACCGATTCACGGACGGTTGTAGGGTTGTTTTTTTGCCACATTGTAGTTGGGAGAAAAGAATATCTCAGATTGGCCGGCAATCAGTTTGTGAGTGAGTCTGTGGTCGGTATACCACAATTAAAGTTCATTTTCGGTTAGTGAAAGTATAATTGTCAATTTAGTTAACAATTATTATAAATTTGTAGTCGGAAACTACTCGGTGTGCATAAGAATCAGTCATTCGGTCGGACTATAGTATTGCAGTCGGGTTCCATAGCATTGCAGTGTTATTTCGGATTACAGAGCAGGGTCAGGCTATTTAGGGGGTATTAAGCTGATTTTGCTGACCTCAGTAGAAAAATGGGTCATATCGGAGGGGCCACTTCTAGAAGGTCACAGCTACCTTCATTATATTAAAAATAGCTTGTATTTCGGAATCCAGTGTGGTTTAGGGTGCTAGATTGTTTAGGTTTATAGTGCTGGTGGCCACTAAGGCCCTTCAGAACCTTGGTCTGCCGGTAGACCAATGGTCATATATCGTTTTGTATATGGTTTTGTCACGGTTGCCTGCAGCTGTTCAAAGTCGGTTTGAACAGCTGCATGGGGGCAGTAGCTCGGAACTGCCCAAGCTCGTCCAATTAACGGATTTTTTGGAGGGTGAATGCAGGCGATGCGACACATTGGATACGGAGGCCAGTGTGCAGCGCCAACCCGCGTGGATGCGGGAGGGGCCGCGCCCCCCGCCCCCACGGGGGGGTGGGCGGTCAAAACAATTTGGCGTTTTGAATGCCGCGCCGTCGGGTGACGGCTGTGTGCACTGCGACAGAGCCGGTCATGAAGTGACCAGTTGCGCCAACTTTAAGGCGCTCGGGGTAGCTGCCCGCAGGAAGGTAGTCTTCCGCCACCGATTGTGTTTCGGTTGTTTGGGGCCGCACCCGCTGAGCGAGTGCTCACGCGCGGTCCCCTGTGAGTGCTGTGGTGGCAAGCACCACATTGTGTTGTGCCTGAACCGGTCAGGCCCTTCGGACGGTCATCAGGGCCGGACTCAGGTTGGTCGGCCACAGGGCCCAACCAGGGCCGGACCCAGTCCCCCTCCGGGCAACGGGAGTCACCAACGGGGTGACTGGGGTACTCGCGGACGGGAGCCCCCCCAGGGGAAGGGGGCAGCGCTGGGGGTAACAGGCGGGATAGCCGGGGTTCGGTCGCCGCTGTCCAGGGTCAACGAGGACTTCGGGCCGCTGGCTCACCGCGTGTTACGGGCGGTTGTCAGATGGCACCTATGAGTGGCGCGAAGGCTGGGAGCCCACCACCTTCTGCGCCACCCTGCCCGTCGCTCTGGGAGGCGAACAGGGAGGCGAAAAGTCGGATGTCGCCCCCATTCCTAGAGCGCCCCAGGTTGGATCCGCTCTCCCCCCTCCATCCACGGTGGCCACCGGGCACACCGTACACAGTCCGGTATGGTCGGATATCGGGACACCGAGGGGCCTATTATGCGGGATGGGACCCCCTGATGTACATACGGTCTGATATGCCACCGGCATATCAGCAGCCGAGTTACCAGGCCGACGGAGGTCTCAGCGGGTTCGGATCCCGCGGAGGTTCCCGCTAGGGACACGCCGCCCACTTACAGGGTGCCGCCACTCCACAGACGGTCATGCTCCCCACCGCCTCTGTGATAGCGTGGAGTTCGGACGGCAAATCTTGTGTGGCACGAGCACTATTGGACTCGGGGGCCCAGGGGTGCTTAGTCTCGTGCAACCTTGTAAGACGGTTGGGCATTTCGGTAAGGGAGTATCCACATTCCATTCAGGGAATTGGGAACACGGAAGTCGGTTCCGTTAAGGGAGTATGTCGGATTACTCTCTCGTCACGGGTGGATTCATCGGTGAATCTGACGGTCACGGCATTAGTCATGCCTAATGTGATGGGCTCACACCCTCACGTACGGTTGTCGCCCTCGGTGCGACAGTTGGTCTCTGGGTTGTCACTGGCTGACCCGGAGTTCGATATTCCGGGCCCAGTAGACATTTTATTGGGTGTCGATGCCTTGGGATACCTGTTAGTGCCAGGTGTCCACGTGTTGCAGGCGACTGGTCTGGTTTCGGTCAACACCAGACTGGGCCATGCGGTAATGGGTCCGGTCATGCCGGCTGCCCCACGCCTAGCGACTCGTAGTCCCTTATTCGGTTCTGTATTCTCGGAGGTGATACAGAAGTTTTGGGAGGTGGAGGAACCACCTACGGTCCGCCGGTTGGACCCGGTTGAAGAAGAGTGTGAACAGTTTTATCGGAACAATACTGGTCGCCTTCGGTCAGGTCGATTTCGCACACGTCTTCCATTCCCACCGCTGGGCAGTTCACACCATGCAGCCGAGACGCGGCTTCTGTCGATGGAACGACGCATGAAGCGTGACGGGATTTTCCGGCAGAAGTACGTCGACTTCATGCGGGAATACGAGTCGCTCGGCCACATGTCGGTTTCGCGTATCGACTGGAAGCGTGAAGACCACTGCTTCCTGCTCCATCACATCATTGAGGACCCCGGAGGGCAAAATACGGGTAGTGTTCGATGGATCGGCATCAACATCTAACGGCATGAACCTGAACCAGTGTTTGCATTCAGAGCCGAAGTTGAACCATGACATTGCGGATGTTATCACACAGTTCCGTCGACACAATGTTGTGTTTGTAGCTGACATCCGGATGATGTTTAGGCAGACGGTCATTCACCCTGACGATAGACGGTATCAGCTGATACTGTGGCGAGAGAGCCCAGATCAGCCCATCAGGGTGTACGAGCTGAACACCAACACGTACGGGCTACGGTCTAGTCCTTATTTGGCGATTCGCACTCTGCGGGAGTTAGCGGATCGAGAACGGTTAAATTTCCCTAGAGGAGCAGCGATCCTGGAGCAGGATCTCTACGTGGACGATATCTGTACCGGTGCAGATTCCGTAGAGGAGGCGCTCGCTCGACGGGACGAGCTAGTTGAGCTCCTACGAGGTGGAGGTTACGAGCTCCGGAAATAGATGTCGAACTCTCCAGAGTTACTGACTGGTCTTCCGGATGACTACCAGCAGGATCCCCACATTTTTGAAAATTTGGAAAATCCAAATATGTTGTCAGTATTAGGCGTCCAGTACCAGCCGGTGTCAGACATGTTTTCGTATCGGGTCGAGTTGGACTCCCCGAAGGTCTGGACGAAACGGAACGTCCTTTCAACGGTGGCTAGGACATTTGATCCAAACGGGTGGATCACCCCGGTAACATTTCAGCTCAAGTGTTTTATGCAGCAATTGTGGTCTGCTGCGCTGAAATGGGACGACCCGATCGGCGGGTCATTGAGCTCAGAGTGGGACTCGTTCTTTTCGACCCTCCCTGGCATCAATCGGATTTCACTGCCACGGAGGTTGGTCCCCACCAAACGATACACCGCCACCCTGCATGGGTTTTGCGATGCCTCGGAGAAGGGCTACGGAGCTGCGGTGTATCTGCGTACGGGCGACTCCTCGGGGGAGGTTGATGTGCGGTTGGTCATGGCCAAGAGCAAGGTTGCGCCGTTGCGCACTCGCCTGACCATTCCCAAGTTAGAGCTTTCGGGAGCGGCTCTCCTGACTCGTCTGCTCAACCACACGATGACGGTTCTTCGTGGGTCAATAGCGTTAGAAGATACGGTCTACGCTTGGACGGACAGCCAGATCGTGCTATGCTGGCTGAAGGCTTCAGTTCACAAGCTGGAGAATTTTGTGGCGAATCGGGTTTCGCAGATTTTGAATTCGGAGGTACCCTTAATCTGGAGACATGTTCCAGGGGAAATGAACCCAGCAGACTGTGCGTCTCGTGGGTGTCACGCTCCGGAGTTGGTTGGACATCCCTTGTGGTGGGGTCCAAAATGGTTGACTCAAGCCGAATCGGATTGGCCAATGAGTCCACGCGTTACCTCGGCGAACGGCGCCTTGACAGTCGGTGTCTGTACGACGCAACCAGAGCCGGAAGAGGAGTTCAGCCTGCTGGAACGGTACAGCTCGCTCGACAAGCTGGTCAATGTGACCGCCTGGATCTTCCGATTTGCGCGGAATTGTCGCAATTCTGAGGCGCAACGGGTGCGGACACAGGTCCTGACACCACGGGAACGGAACCATGCGTTGTTCGCTTTGGTACGGAACGTGCAGACGGTGCACTTTAAGTCCGAATTGGACATTCTGAGACGCGGACGCGTCCAACTGAAGGTAGCTGTGGCTCGGCTCAACCCGTTTATTGACCCTCACGGATTGCTGAGGGTAGGAGGTCGGCTGCGGAATGCCAACCTGCCTTATGCGGCTCGCCACCCGTTGTTACTCCCTAGGAAAGGGAAGTTGGTCGAACTGTTGATACAGGATAGACACATTCGGAATGGGCATGTCGGATGCCACGCCTTGATGGCGTTTCTCCAGCGCAAGTTCTGGATTCTATCGGGAAGACGCTTAGTGCGTAGCGTCGTATTTCGGTGCCTGCCTTGTTACCGGGCCAAGGCGACTACGATGCAGCCCCAGATGGGCGATTTGCCCTCGGATAGGGTTAACGAAATCCGGCCCTTTGCAGGTGTCGGAACGGATTTCGCGGGACCATTCATGGTCAAGTCTTCACAGCTACGGAACACCAGATTAGTGAAGGCATACCTGTGCGTCTTCGTGTGCTTGGCCACGAAGGCAGTCCACTTGGAGGTGGTCAGTGACCTCACTACAGAGGCATTTATCGCATGTCTAGATCGGTTCGTCTCACGAAGGGGCCTCCCGACATTAATCCGTTCGGACAACGGCACAAATTTTGTCGGAGCCAGGCGATATTTGCAGGAGGTCACTCAATTCCTGAACGATAACCAGGACGCCATTGGTACGGCTTGCTCCCGACGATGGATTGAATGGGTTTTCAGTCCGCCGGGATGTCCTCATTGGGGAGGAATTTTTGAGGCTGCGGTTAAATCGTCTAAGTCGCACCTGACGAGGATCATCGGTGAGACCTCTCTACGCTTTGAAGAGCTTGCGACGCTGTTCTGTAAAATTGAAATGACACTGAACTCGCGTCCGTTGTGCCCGCTCAGTTCGGATCCAAATGATTTGGAAGCGTTGACGCCGGGTCACTTCCTGATAGGTCAGCCCCTTAACGCCCTGCCAGAATACCCATTCGGTGATGTTAAGTTAAGTCGGTTAACTAGGTGGCAGATGTTGCAGCAGATGGCTCAAGATTTTTGGAAACGGTGGTCCCTTGAGTACTTGCACATCTTACAGCAGCGCCTTAAGTGGACTGACCGGACGAGCCCCCCTCAAGTCGGTGATTTGGTGCTGATTAAGGATGCGAACCTGCCATCATTGACATGGAGACGAGGACGGATCGTCAATTTGTACACGGGTCGGGATGGCACGCCTCGATCAGCAGAAGTCAAGGTGGGGGACTCGGTCCTCAAGAGAGCGGTCGCAACACTTTCTCGCCTTCCTATTGATTAGGGACAGGTTCGGGCCTGTCGGGGCGGGTGACTGTTTAATATTTATACTTCGGAACGCACCGGTTTTTCGTTGCGCGGATCGACCGCGAGTAATCGGGACATCACTGAGGAAACGGAACCGCAGCTGTCACTTGCATAGAACCGAGATGAGAAATTAGAGGTTACTTTCTTGTCGTGGGAAAAAACATGTCTGCCCATGGCGTCGGGCCTTGACTGTATTTCAGTGTAACAATTGTCTAACACAGGTGTCGGGCCTGGTCAGAGTGTTAATCATATTATTCGTCGGGAAATAAGTAGATTCGCGTCAGCGGAGTGAGTGATTCGTGTTGTGAAGGTTGAAGTTGTACGGTCCCCAACTCGTCGTATTCGGACAGCGACTCCTCGTGTCGGCAAGCAACACGCCGGCGACAGCATCGGGCTGCGAAGAGAGTGAGATTCGGTTCCTCTCCCCCCACTCGTGCACTCCTTATCCCGTATTCCTGCCTCAAATTGAGCTCTCGAATTCCTGTCTACGGCGGCAAGGTCGGTAACACTTGCGATTCTCCCTCCTGGTGAAAAACACCCCCTCATGATTCCACGCCGTTCGGTTGAGGCGTGGAATTAAACAGACTATTTCCACTTTCTACTCGATCAGATTCTGTTTCCCTCTTGGATCACTGATCTCTGGAATGGAGCACTGATCCAGCCTACATCTATTTAGACCGCTGCCGCCACACGGCACCCTGCCGAGGCAGGCGGCGTCGGCAGCATCTCACAGCACGGAGAAAATATAGTGTGACATGATGGACAGTTTTTCTTTGTTTTTTATATTTTTTTTCTATTCTTCATTTTAAGTAGTGCCATAATATCTTTGTAACATTCTTATTCTCGTTCTACGTCGATGTCGCAGTCAGTCCCCCGACGCATCACTTACAGACCTCGTGCTGTGCCTGGAATGCACACAGCAGCGGCTGTTCAAAGGACAGAGGTCTTAAAATACATTATAGCACAAATAAATGATAGGAGCAGAACACAACCGTCAACGGGCGCATTCTGGGCGACCTTAGGACAAAGGTGCCCAATAATTAAAAGAATCCCTCGTGTTGCGAGGACATGCGTTTTCCTTACGACAAGTCATCTTAAACAATGATGGTCCTAAATTCAAAATTCAAAAAGAGTTTATTTCCATAAGAAACACATAGGTTACATTTGGAAAATGTCACATACATAAAATATAGGGAAATATAGATCTCAATTTAAATTCCGTCACCTCAATGTTTTAGAGGCTGGTGGCAAAGGGGCGACTAGAAACCTCCAGCTTACACGTTATTTTTTCTAGAATTGGAGCAAACACCTTCCCAAGCTTTCTTGTCTTCTACATAATCTGATATTGTGTAGTAAGCCTTTTTACATAAGTGATTTTTAACAAGATTTTTAAAATTATTTACAGACAATTCTTGTAACTCAGTTGGGATTTTGTTGTAAAAGAGAATACATTGCCCTTTAAAAGATACATTAACCTTATGGAGCCTAGTAGTAGGTATAGCTAGTTTATTCCTTTTTCTAGTGTTGACATTGCGCCTGTCGCTATTCTAAGGAAATTAATCAATATTTTTGTGGACGTACATTAAATTTTCATAAATATACTGACACGGCACTGCCATAATGTTAATTTTCTTAAATTTACAACGCTCACTGCGTTGTAAATTCTCTCTGCGACCCACATTGTAGATTGCACGAACAGCCCTCTTTTCCAGCACAAATATTATGTTAATGTTTGCAACGTTCCCCCACAGCAGTATGCAGTAAGACATAATAATGCTATGGAAGTAGCTGAAGTAAAGTAGTCTAGCTGTTTCCACTTCCGTAAAAAGACGCAAGTTTTTTCGATTGCTTATCTATGTGTGGAACCCATTGAAGCTTATTATCTAAGGTAATTCCTAGGAATACCGTGCTATCTACAGTTTCTAAATTTTCACCTTTAACATTAACATTTGCCGAGACTTGTTTAACATTGGGGAGTATAAACCGAATACATTTAGTTTTGTTATTGTTCAATAAAAGATTATTGGCACTAAACCAATTGACTAGCTTTGAGATTGCATTATTCACATCATCAAAGTTCAGACTGAGTCGTTTAATTTTAAACAAAAGTGAAGTATCATCTACAAACAGTACAATCTCATGATTATCTCTGACAAGATGTGGCAGGTCATTAATATAAACCAAAAACAGGAATGGCCCGAGTATGGAACCCTGCGGCACACCCATAGTAACAACAGACCCTGGAGATCGTTTTCCATTAATGTTAACTCTCTGTATCCTGTCATTTAAATTAGAAGAGAGAAGATCTAAAGAGTTATCTCTAATTCCATAGTGATGTGATTTCCTGATCAATGTCCCATGGTCAACGCAATCAAAAGCCTTAGACAAATCGCAAAATACTCCTAGAGCATCATGCGACTCCTCCCAGGCATCATATATATATATATATATATATATATATATATATATATATATATATATATATATATATGTGATATTAACTCAATGTCGGCTTCAGTAGTTGATTTGCCTTGTGTAAAACCAAATTGTTTACAGTGGAGCATGTTTTTGGTGTTGAAATGTATAAGAAGTTGATTTAAAATTACTTTTTCAAAAACTCTACTAAATGTAGGCAATACCGATATCGCTCTAAAGTTAGAAGAGTCAGTTGTACTACCCGATTTAAACAAAGGTACTATTTAACTGTGTTTCATTAAATCAGGAAACACGCCAGATTCAATAGATGCATTAAATATGAAAGCAAAATCAAATGCAATAACATTTATTAGGGGTTTCACAACATGAACAGAAATATCCCAGAGGTCTGCAGTTTTCTTAACATTTATTGATTTAAATAAAGACTTTAATAATATCTTTATCATCTACATAATTAAACGAGAATTGATTTTCACATCTAGGTACATAGTCTTTTAGCAAAGATTCAGCGACTACTTTGGAAGAGTCTATAGACTTCGTAGTAGAGATTGGGATATCAGTAAAAAAAAAACGCTTTAGCTACATCAATATTATTTTTGAAAGTAATATCACAATTTTTTTATTCAATTTATTCAATTATTGTTTTTAATACTGACCTTTCCAGTCTCGCTTTTAATTATATCCCAAGTTGTTTTATTTTGTAATCACTTTTTCTTATTTTAGATCTGATATAACTTGATTTTGCAATTTGACAAACTTTTCTAAAGATTTTTGAGTACTTTTTTACTTTTTCCTTGAACTCTTCACAATGATTCCATTGTTTTTCACTATATAATTCATATAAATTTTGTCTACTTTTATGTCTACCTACTGTGGCCCACTTACTTAAGTTAAGTTTGTCTGAGACCACAAGAGATCTGGTTGTAAATACTGCATTGAACGTATTGCAGAATTTGTAAAAATAAATACAATATGACTCATTAGGGTTATTATTACAGTAATTGATAGGTAGTTTGCTATCCCAATTCAAGTTAAACCTCTCTAGTTGGGAACAGGTGCCAACTTTCGCATACCGTACTTTTCACGTAGAAAGGTATGGAAGCAAGAACAGCTCCCATACACAATCAATAAAAAACAACTGCAAGAACCAATCACCAACCTTTTTGGGCCAAATTCTCAACAATAGATCTGGATCCAAATATAACATGACGACAACAATAGAGAATAAAAAAGTGACGGTGATTTAAAGGGAGCTGCTCAACTACTTTTCTCAAGAGATGCTATCGCCCCTGACTCCCCAGACACTATATACGCGGTGGAGTCAAAGCAACCAGCACCTTCACCAACACTGCACCTCCTTGATCCCCCCAACCCTTCTGAACTTACCCCCCAGGCTACAGCCGAGGATGTCGCATCTGCGGTGTTGTCCTTCAGGAGTGGCTCCGCAGGCGGCCTCGACGGAATTAGCCCACAACACTACAAAGACCTGATCTGTGGAGCCGTGGGGGACGTTGGACCGACTCTCCTGGTGGATATCGCTGAACTGGCAAGCCTCACGTTGTCTGGGAAGGTACACGAGGGCATAACAGAGGTGCTCTACGGAGCCAATCTGTGTGCGTGTAATTTTTGTATTGCTTAAAAAGGAAACATATTTTCAAAATACTAAAATCGAATAAAGCAATCACCATTGTGTAGACAAAAAACGAAGAGGAAAGGATATCATCAGCGATAGTAAAATAAATGGAATAATTTTAGATTTTCAGCGAAATATTATATCTGTTGACGTATGATTAGATAGATTATCGAAAATAAGTTATTAAAATTTTAATCCTACTTTCATCTATTTTCTTCATATCTCTACTTATGGTATTGTAAGAATCTGATAAATTAGGAATCTGGTATGCTGGTCTTCTAATATTTTGGGAACCTGGTATACAGGGAATAAACGATAATATTTAGTGCGTCGGAGGGAGCCTAAACAAAAAGTTTTGTTATTCAGACAAGCTATGAAAATTCAAGCCACATCCTTCTCACGTTAACTTTGTACTCAAGTGATATCGTGTGATAGATAGTCCAGCCTTGCAAACGACTTTTGTATTGGACTTGACTTCCAACTTTGTTTATAGGATTAACTATGAACATTTTTGGCGGCATATTATCTTCCTTTTTCAATTTTGTTTTTGACAACATTCTGTTTGGTCTATGTTTTTTTTTGCGCTTCATATAGTCTTTATCTAAGGTTCTTGTTGGCCCCTTGGGGTGAAAATGTCAAATTCAAGATCGAAAATCATATTTGAAGCTTATAACAATGGAATCAATTTGAGTTTTCTTTAAGACTTGGAAAACCAAAAAAGTGGTCTTTCGCTGCAACTCTCTTAAGTGAGAAGAACTAAGAGGCCAGATACCCGGGCCCTGCTGGCCCTAGTTATGTTGAAGAAGTACTCTCCCTCTCTCTCTGTCTCTGCCTTTAAAGTAAAGATTGTGCATCTACTAACGAAGTCAGTGTCAACGAATCAACTATCCCATACGGGAAGTCCTGACCACCGCTACACGGACCTAACCACCGCTTACTCTCAAAATTATTTTCATTAGGCGTCCGTATCGGGAGGTTATTCACCCCAATCCTTCATAACGTTACAGTGCCACCCCTCCAGTGCATTGGTGGTACGATTCCGCTGGCCAGCGCAGCTCAGAATTTCTGGACTGATTCGTGGATACCATTGATTTTTCACCCATGGTACCATATCGTCATCAATCTGTTTTGAAATTATTTGCCATCCTGCATTTACGAGATGACAAAAGTGGGAGGATAGAAGCTATGCGGGTTATTTTTAGTTGTTCGTTCGATTGAGTTGATTGTAAGCTCTTTGGCCTTCTATCTTACTGGTTTTTGGTAATGAAAGTATCAATCCAATTACATACGCTTCTGGATTTACATCTTTGACAGCGGTCATTGTCGCCCGTTCGTGATCACTTTTGAAATCCGATATTTGGACATGAAATACATCTCTTATTAGCGTAAATAGCCGCTTAAACGTGCTCTGTGTCTTATCTGGCAGAAGTGCATATATTACTGGCATTATGTTCATGGTGTTAAGTGTCCCAGTGTATGCCCAAACGTAAGGAGACGGTTGATAAAATGGCTGGGGCGAAGTTTTAAATGTACCGTCTGCGTAATATCCTTTTTTTGCTTTGCGCATTATATTTTGGACAATCTGGTAGAAAAGACCATTATTTTATCGCGAGTTCCATCTTCTGTCGCAACGAACTTTTCACCCAAAACTGACGGTGCCGATATCTTCAGGTACTTTTTAGTGCTCGATATAAACAGTATTTTTATGACTTTGGTCTCGAAGTACTAGGTCTATTATCTTCTTCAAAAGCCTTCTCAAACAATGATTTTATGGGGTCAAATCATTGTAAACGTCTGCTTTAAGTTTGTTAAAGATAGTTTTTAGGGTTCCGTACCCGAAGGGTTCCAAACGGGACCCTATTACTAAGACTCCGCTGTCCGTCCGTCCGTCCGTCCGTCCGTCTGTCACCAGGCTGTATCTCAAGAACCTAGCTAGCTAGAGAGTTGAAATTTTCACAGATTATGTATTTATGTTGCCGCTATAACAACAAATACTAAAAAACGGGATAAAATAAATATTTAAGGTGGCTCCCATACAACAATTCTTTCAATACCACATACAAACTTATGGATGCACCTGGTTACGTACATGGAGTTTGAAAGTAACCGCACCAATAACTTTGTAAACAATATTTTGCTGTGTAAAATCCAAACTATTCACTCCACACCATCGCTTCCATTGAACGGTGGTGCGGAACCCTTCGTGCGCGATTTAGACTCGCACTTGACCGGTTTTTATTATTTTATTCGAAGTCGGCTTGGCAGGTGTGTTTTGTCTTAATACTTTCTTTTCATTTTCGTTTATGCACTGCAAATACTTTTATTGACACAAAGCCAGTATGAATTTCAACGTTTGTTTGTTAGTTTTTTTAGTGTATCGGAACACATTGTGTAAAAGAGAAGAGAGACGCCGCGCTGGCCCGATTCTTCGAGTGTGACTTGAATACCGCAGGGAACCACACTAGTTAGACTAAGGAACGGAACGTTCGAAACCTCGCAGGGAGGTCCGTGCTTTTAGAATTAATTGGAACAGTGTGTTACCAGCGAAGAACTGGGACTTATATCGAGGCGCGCGCCTTCTGGAAGGAGGTCGTCACCACCGCAGTACACATACACCAGGTATTATAGTTATAAAGACAAGTGCGCGGTGTAACACCGTCGTTAAAGAACTCTTATGGGCCCGCTAAGGAGACCCGCCCTAAGAGGTACTTTAACACACGGTATATATTAATATTATCATTTCTTAATGAATGGCGGTCTAACCTCTAGGTTTATTTCGCCAATGTCACGTGTTTTTCTAGATTACACTGTATTTGGACAGGTTCTCTTTCGAGAACCTCGAAATTTTAGTGCTGATTGTTGCTCCTTAGCACTACCCGGCAGGACGTGAAGGGCTGTAGGTACCGAGTATCTCCTTCGGACGTGAGCAATATTCAATATTATGTTCCCGTTTTTTCTATTGCAAACTTTCATTATGTTTTTACTAGATTCTGAAAAAAATTCAAATACAAACACCGCCAATATTAGAAAAGCTTAAAAAACGTATCTATTGGTTTTAATACGACGTAACTCAATTATCATCGACTCCATGGCCAATAGTAAAAAAGTAAAAAATATAAAAACTTTTCTACCATAGGGATGGGAAAGCTATTTTCCAACCGGCAATCTACCCGTGAAAATTAATCTTTCCTAGCAGGAGAGAAGAAACTAATTTATTCAAAAACTACGATTTTCAAGGTTTTTTTTTGTAGTTTAATATTTAAGTCCAGGGTAGGTACACTCCTTGTTGCAAATTTGTGGACCCTCAACGATAGCATATTATAGAAAACTGGCTTTCAGAACCTGTAGCCTTATTATGCAATTCCAATATCAATCGCAATTGAAAACGCGACCAAACAGAGCACGATTGTTTGACACGAGCTAGGGTTGGTTTTTAAACCGATATAGCTTTTTTTGAATAAAATTATATGCTTAATGGATAGCTGGCACTCGCTTTTCATACCAAAGTGCTTCTCTTTTTGCGCGGAAATGCATAGTTTTTCTGGAAATCCACATTGAAGATTGGTGAACGAAACGCATTTTACTACGAAAATCGGCGAAACGAAACGCAAAAGTACCATTCACACACAAAAATAGTACAATTCACAGACAAAATTATGACGTTTTGTCTGTGGTATTGACATTAATGTTCGTCTGTGGTCGAAAAATGATGCATCTTCATTCCGTTTCTCTCGTAGCTACGCGAATGTACTTTTCCGTGTTATTTCTGTTATTTACGACGACTTTGGCTATCCATCTAGTTTCACTAAACCGAAATGTTTGTTTTAGGTCACTTTCTGTGCAAATACTAAAGATAGGTTGTGTTAGGTCACAACGTCATGAACGACCCGGAGCCGAGTGAAGCGGAGCGGAGCGAGGCGACCCCATCTAGTTTCACTAAACCGAAATGTTTGTTTTAGGCCACTTTCTGTGTAATTACTAAAGATAGGTTGTGTTAGGTCACAACGTTATGAACGACCCGGAGCCGAGTGAAGCGGAGCGGAGCGAGGCGACCCCATCTTGTTTCACTAAACCGAAATGTTTGTTTTAGGTCACTTCCTGTGTAAATACTAAGGATAGGTCTATAAAATTGAATGGATTGGTGTCATAAATATGGTGTTTTTCTTCATTTTCCTATCAAATCAGATGAATCTAACCTCAAAACTTAAAAAAATCATATCTCAAAAAGTATACATTTCCGCACTTTAAAAACTATATGGGGGGGGGGTCCCCCTACCCCCCCCCCCCCTCTCCCCCCACACCCCTCCTTAGCTATATCGATTCAAAAATTTACCCATGAGCTATCTTGTCGACTCATATTCTGATTTAAAGATTTATCAATTGAGATTTATATCAGAAATACATAATAAGGTTACTGGATCAGTACTGGGCTTCGGCTTAATCAGTTAGCGATTTTCTGGCGACTTTTCAAATTAAGTCTAGCGACATGGAATTTCAGGAGTTGGCTGTTTCACTGTTTGAATGAATGTACATTTTTCTTTGGCCTTAGTATAGCCGTGAACTATATTCATCGATGGCATGAAACGAATCGACAATTATTCCTACAATGATCATTTTCTACGTGTTTTTTTCTTTTTTGGGTCTACAGTCCGAACACCGAAAATTTATACCCTGTTTGGATGCACGAAGCGTTCGGATTATAGTATGTTAAAATTTTGAAAGGGATTTTTCGAAATAAAACAAAAATATTTTATGTTTATTGAAGTATGTACGTTAGATGTATGTTAGATACAATGCTATTAATCACACTTTTTTAAAGAATTCCAATATAGTGCTTTGACGAGTAGTATTTAGTGACATAGAAAATGCTTTATCCCTTAATTTACGTAACAAACTGTGTTCGGATTATAGAGGCGTTCGGACGAGCTGGGGTACGGATTATCAAGGCCGTGCAGTTCTATAGTTCAATTCAATTCAGTTCAAAGATTTTTATTCATAATAGCACAAAAATTGAGACTAAATGAACGTCAAAACATAATCAAGCAAGCATAATAAAACATAAAGTAGGTGCCTAATTATTAGTATATAATATATAGGGTGCAATGAACTGGTTTAATGCCAGATGTCGGTGTCTTGTAAAAGGTCATTAATTTTGTAGTAAAGCCTTTGTGCACAAAGTGTGCTTTATACATTTTTTGAATCGAGTTTAGTTAAGTTTTGTATTTCTTGCGGAATTTTATTGCAGAAGCATAAACAGTGTCCCATAAAAGAACTACTAACTTTCGTGAGTCTGAACATTGGAAAATAAAGTTTATGTTTATTTCTAGTTTGCACGTTATGGCGGCTATCAATGGTTTTTGAAGCTACTGATATTTTTCCTTACATACATTATGTTTTCATAGATATATGGACTTACAACTGTTAGAATGTTGGTTTCTTTGAAGAAATCTCGCAAAGACTCTCTATTACCTAGCTTATAGATAAATCGGATTGCTCTCTTCTGCAAAATGAAGATGGTCTCAATGTCAGCAGCCCGTCCCCATAGTAGAATGCCGTGGAAAATAATGCTATAGAAGTAACTAAAATATACAAGCCCAGAAATTGCAACGTCAGTCAGTTCCCTGTTTCTTTTAAATGCATATGCTGCTGAGCTAAGTCTATGTGCTAATTTGACAATATGGGGATCCCACTGTAGTTTGGCATCAATAGTGATGCCGAGAAATATAGTTTCATCTACTAGTTTTAGTTTGTCTTTCCCCAATACAATGTTACTCTCAACTTGCCTTACATTAGGTAAAGTGAATTTTATGCACTTTGTCTTTTTTGAATTAAGAAGCAAGTTATTGGCAGTAAACTAGTCGAGTACTCGCAAGAGAGCATTATTTGTTTCCCGTAAGACATTTTCCTGTCTCCTAATTTAAAAATTGTGACGTGTCATCTGCAAATAATACTATCTCTGACATGTTTTGTACCATGAATGGCAAATCATTTACATACACGAGGAAAAGGAACGGACCCAGAATAGATCCCTGTGGGACTCCCATCTTCACCTGAGAACCCGACGATTTTGTCCTATTAATGTCAGCTTTTTGAACCCTCCCTTCTAAATACGATCTCATAAGCTTAGAGCTATTGCCTTTTATGCCGTAGTGTTTTAACTTTAAGAGCAATGTTTCGTGGTCTACACCAATGCCTTGGACAGGTTACAATAAGCTTAGAGCTATTGCCTTTTATGCCTTAGTGTTTTAACTTTAAGAGCAATGTTTCGTGGTCTACACCAATACCTTGGACAGGTCACAAAAAACACTTTTAGCGTCCCTGCGATCTTCCCACGCATTAAAAATATGTTTAACTAACATGACCCCAGCATCTGTTGTCAACCGCCCTTTTGTAAATGCAAACTGCTAGTTTTGGAGAATTTGATGAGCATTAAAATGCGCCAGAAACTGACCCAATATGATCTTCTCAAATATTTTACTTAATACGGGTAGAACCAAGACCGGTCTGAAATTTGTAGGGTAACCCGTATCGCCGCCCTTAAATAAAGGTACTAGCCTGCTGTATTTCATGAGGTCAGGGAAAGCACTCTCATCTACACATTTATTGAAGATTTTAGCTAAATGAGGGGCAAGTTCGTCTATCATCGAGCTAATAATTTTTACTGACATGCCCCAGAGATCCTCGGATTTTTTCAAATTTAACAACTTAAATGCTTTAATTATGCCATAGGGCTCAATATATACGAATGAGAGATCTTGATTGCACTTTTGAGCATAATCTTTTACAAATAATGCAGTCTCCGCGGTCTAAAGAAGCCGTAGTAACAATTGGAACATTTGTAAAGTACTGCTCAATTGCGGCCGCGATGTCATCGTTAGAAGTTATTAGTATATCTTCAATCTTAAGTAAATAGCTACGGTCTCCTGATTTTGTTTTACTTGCTTCTCCATTTATGTTATATTTCAAATTGTTTTAGTTTTATTCGACGATGAAAGAATCTTCGTTTTTATTTGTTCGCATTTAGCTTTATGGCAGACGGCCCAAAATATTTTTGAAAATAATTTTACATGTGGAATAAAAATTGGGTCATGTGTAGATGTTTTTTTGCCATAAAGTGCATAAAGTGTATCCCTACTTTTACGGATTCCTTTTGTTGCCCATTCAGTAAACCCTAATTTACTATCGCTTTTTGTAAGTTCATTTAATTTAAAATTGTTTTCCATACCATCTGAAAGTTTCTTGAATAAGTCCGTATAATGATCATTCGCTTTTTGTGTATTATTTTGAGTAGGTAAGCTACTTTGTAATACTTGTTTAAATGATTCAATTTTATTTTTGTGATTGGCCTACTTATAAGATAAAGCGGTAAATCATCGAACGTTCGAACTGGTTTGATGAAATTACAGAAAATTAAATAATATAAAAAAATAGGTACTGAAGTAATAGTACTGAGCTAATCTAGTAGTAAAAATTCAAAAGTCTTTATTACTGTAGATATTTACATACTCTTAGCCAACGGCATTTTTTGCCTCTTCTCTACATTGGACCACTGTGGGAGCGGAACGGCGAAGAAATTCCCACAGATTGATTTTTAGATCTCTTTTGAAAATTGTTTCTGTTTAACTTAACTTAACTTATACAAATGTTACAATATTATTTAATAATAATAAGCAGGAATAAATAATTCCAAAATTATAAACAGCAAGTTCTGTGTTGAGTTAGATTAACCCTCTACAATCCTGCATTTATGTTATCTTGAATATTGTAATATTATGACAAAGTCGCTTGTACATGGTTTTTAAATTGCTTAAATGGCAATTTCAAAATCTCTAGAGGTATATTGTTGTAGCAGAGAATGCGCTGACCCTTGAAACGAGACGAGTTTCAACCAGAGCGCAACTAGCCTATGATTATTTCTTAGATTAGCATTACAGCTATCGCCAAATTTGGAAAATGTTGAATCTAATTAGTTTGAGTAATCTATATTGGAGACTATATATTTGAACCAGATAGGACTTGTACCTGCTAGCGTAGATTGTAACCTCTAATATCGTCATCATACATACATATAGGTATATTTACATAACTATGAATATTTTATGGCGTGCATGCAAGATCATGAGACAATAGGTACAAGGAACAGAGACTGTTAACTGTTATAGAGATGAAACTCCAATATCTCGTTTAAGATGACTCTATTTTATTTCTATGATCCCTATTTCTATTTTGGAAAAATAATCTAACATCTCATTAGTATGACGTATGGACGTGTTATATCATTTTCCCAAAACGAATTGAAATGAATTCCTCATGTGTTGTATGGTCATCAGGACTGCATTTTGTGCACTGTAAAACAGACCTGCAGATTGGAGGGGCTTCTAAGCAGTTTGGCAGATTGAAAATTGTATATTTAAGGTACTTTATAATTGAATAAACGTTATAATAAGAGAAGATTTCGATTCATATTCTGTTTCTATTCAAAGAGTCTCTTCTATCTACTAATTTGTATTGTGATTAATAGGAAATAATTACAGGATAGACAATACCAGCACAATTTGCTCAATGTTCCCTCGCACACATGTTAAGTTTAACAAACAAATGGCAGTCTCGTCCTGATTGAGATCAAATTTATTGGCTCACCATCCTGAGTACAGCCACGTTCTAAATCACGATAATGGCATACGATACGGGCTACGGTCTATCTCAAGCTCACAGATTTCATGTATTGTAAACTATGTCCCTACTTGTAGAATTGCGAGTCTCATTAATGGTGTATATAATAGGTAAGTAGATACTATTTTACAAAGGCAATCTAATTTATCTCACAACATAGCGCCACGCCATTTCCCTTACGGAATTGCAGAAGCACATATGAACAAACGATTAGGCATTTATTCAATGCTCCATTTTGCATAAAAGTTTGGGTAACCTCATCGCCAAAGCTGTGGTAAAAACGTGGGCCGTTCTAAATGTTTCTAGCTGTGCTCAAACTATACGATACTTTCCTATCGTGCAATAGTTGCACCTACTATACTCGTGTATTCCAGATCTGACCCCAAGAGATTTCTTTTTATTTATGACCAAAAAAAACATACGAGGGCGGACTTTCCATAACCTAAACAACGCAGTTGATGAAATGTATCCATAGGTAAACGTGCATTTTTGAACCATCTGCAAAAGGTTAGTTTCACATTAATATAACCTATTTGTAAAATATTGGATATTTATATTATTTTACTTTAAAATAAATAAATTTCTTTTGTACTTATTTTGATTTTATCAAAAGTAGGTGATAGGCTTTTTGGTCGAGAAAGAAACGGCAAGAAAACTCAGGCCAACCCAATAACTTTTGCGAGTTGAGTTAGTTAATAACCAATTCTTTATCATTTATCATAGTATATTATATTTTTAAGGGTTCCAGTGTTACACATTTCGCTAGGACGTTATTTATTTATTTATTTATTATATTAGGTACACAAAACAACACTAGAGATAATACATCAAATTACAGCAACAAAACAAGTACAAAAGGGGCTGTCTCCAGCGCCAAAAGTATGTGTACACAGCATGGTGTAAGGTAAATCTAGAACTAACTAAACAAAAACTGCATACAATGGAAAGATTACCTACTTAACTATTGGAAAAACTTAATTTATTTTTCTACACTTAAGAGATGAAATCGAACTAAAAAAACTAAATAAAAAACAATTTAAAAACCTAAATAAATGATGATCGATATCTGGTACAATACAATGATTTATCATACCTGCTTAAGGATTTTGCGCATTTTATATTTAAAGCAAGGCAACGAGACGTGGTAGATGTCAGGAACATCATCTTCGGTGGCCACAACTTCATTGTAGCGACGACACATTCGAAGCATGGGGTTATTGGCGCTGATGTTCGACCTGCATGTTGGGATGAAGAAAGGACGCGGTATTCTGACTGACCTGCTTGGTACTTGAAAGTTGATTTCTGAGAGAGTAGAAGTTACTATTGCTCCATTTATTATTTTATGAAGATGGATCAGATCCTGGAGTCTACGACGCGCGACTTGACCGCGCGACGAAGACCGAGACGCGCGCAGAGCATGCGTAGGAAGCGCTTCTGGACTGACTCAACATGATCGATGTGGGTTTTGTAAAATGGTGACCAAATGACAGACGCATATTCCAATCTGGAGCGGACAAGGGCATTATACAACAGAATGAGACTCTCTGATTTCTTAAAGGACTTAGTTACTCTTGAAATGAATCCAAGAAGTTGGTTACATTTTTTTACTAGGGCTGAGCAGTGTTGATTAAGACTTAATTTGTCGTCGAAAATAACGCCTAAGTCACGGGCTTCGTGTTTTCTTTGCAGCGTTACATCTCCTATGGTATAATCGGACAGGACAGGATTGTGGTTACGGGTCATCGTAATTACGAAGCACTTGTCAGCAGCCAAAAACATTCGGTTGTCTGCGCACCAGTGGGACAGTGTGTTCAAGTCTTCCTGAAGGGTTGTGCAGTCGCGTTGTGTACGGACACGTGTAAAGACTTTGAGGTCGTCAGCGTATAACAAGCAAGGACTATTGAATTTTATCACCAGGTCATTGATAAAAATTATGAAGAAAAAGGCCCTAGTAGAAATCCTTGCGGAATACCAGAGGGGATTCCAGCTGGAGACGATAAGTGCCCTTTCAGCGCTATTATTTGGCTACGGTTTTTGTTAATGATTCCACCCAGCGCAGAAAGTTTCCGTGCACTTCATATAGTGATAGTTTGCAACAAAGAATACGATGGTTTACTTTATCAAAAGCTTTACGAAAATCTGTGTAGATTGTGTCCACTTGGCAGCGGTCGTTGAACGCCGTACACAGGTAGTTTGTGTACTCGAGCAGATTGGAGACAGTTGATTTTCCCTTGACAAAACCGTGCTGCTCAGGTACAATACGTGGCTTGACATGGCTATAGAGCACATCGAAGACGAACGACTCAAGCACCTTAGCGAAGCATGATAATATGCTGATGGGGCGATAGTTACCACAATTGCTAATATCACCCGATTTATGGATAGGCACAACATACGCCAATTTCCAATTATTTGGAAAAGTGCTCGTGCTGAACGACTTGTTGAAGATGATCGTAAGAGGTATAGATAGAGCACCGGCACATGATTGAATGAAGAAGGGGGGAATCCCGTCAGGACCAGCTCCCTTATTGACATTTACAGTCAGCAACTTTTCTACGAACTGCATCTTGAGGTATAGTCATATTGGCTAGGGTATTGTTACATTCACCGACGTTGGTTAAGTCTTCACAGTCACCATCGTGATCGATGTCGTCCTTCTCAAAAACTGACGCAAAATATTCGGAGAACAAATTACACACCTCTAGCCCACCGCGTGCGGATTTAGTTAGTCCTCGCTGCGAGCCCATTAGACTGCTGGTTTCTGGCTCTGATTTCTGACTGACGGCGTTACACCGCGCTGGGTAGACCTATGGATTCCGACGAGAAAAGACTCTCAGGCGCGCCAGAAATAAGACCCGAAGAAGACGATGGGACCCAGCATTATTATTATTATTACCTGACCAGAGGCGATCGAAACGGGATGTAACGAGGAGAGAGCTCTTACATATCGGCTATTGTGATAACGCTAAAGCATATCACTTTATCGATCCTGATCATGGAGTTGTAGTTAAGGCGAGAGATGTAATTTTCTTCGAAAATGACACGTATCGAGATGAAGTCTAGCCACAAGGGATCTCAGAGGTGCTTGTGCCTTCTTTTGAGGAAGAAACTGAACTACAAGGTTCCGTGGATCTCAGCGCTGGAGAACCTTAGGTCCTACTACCATATATAAAACAATATAATCTAGCGCAAGTGGTAAACACGGATTTATAACTTTTTTTGAATAATTTAATCTAAATCACGCATTTTTAGAGCCAACCCGAATAAGGTTGGTGTATACGAGTCAAACCTGCTTAGACAACGTTTTTTATGATTGTGCATTCACAAGTAAAAATGTGATTAACGGCTTACAATCTGAACACAGCGTTCAAACCGTTTCATCCAAATTGCTAGTGAGGTTAAACCTGATCCATCATTTGATAGGTCAATTACATCCCATAGGATAAAAACGTTTACGAAAAACCTAGATATGAATTTGCCAGTCCCGGACTTTTGTGAACAGAACCCGAACAAATTGTATTCAGACTTTTTCAACATTATTTAAATATAGTTCAATAAAGTTTTTAAATTAAAGAAATTCAGTGACAACAACGGTAAATCAAATTTTTTTGGCAAGCTACTTTTGTAATTCGTAAAAGTAGAGTATAGAAAATGTCAAGAGTATGTTATAAAATATTCCAAACATTTCAGTTGGTTTGTAGAAGAGCAAAAACTTTACACTTTAATAGACAAAAACAAAACTGAAACAAAAGAATGAAAAAGCTTTTTTCTTTAGGGGTAGCTTTGGGAAACGCCAATAAAAAATAGGGTTTCAATTTATATTTCAATTTTAATCATTTATAATCAATTAATGAACAATTTAATATAAAATCACCGACCTAGACCCTTCACTCGTCATACATAAACAGATCACCTCACTTATTGTACCATCATCTATTATGACATCACACACAGGCACAAATGGCCTATATGCTGAGCTGCAGAAGAACATGGACGAAATCACGGAGACCTTCAGTGAGCGGATGGGGAAATACGAGCAAGAACAAGCTGACAGATCGGACTTCAAGTCTCTCGTGTTGAAGAGTCTCAGGATGCTAAAGTTATCACTAAAGCTCCTGACTCTCGGGCTCAACCGGCACGAGACCGCTGCGAGGCGTAAGGTGATACTGGTGCACGGTGTGGAAGAGGCGGCCAAAGAGGAAGCTGGAGTGCTCACGGACCAAGGAGTGCTCACGGACCGCCTCATGGTGTCTGCAGAGTGCCTCCGCAACTTGAAGGTGGTGCATAGGCTGGGTGCCTAGGGGGCGAAATCCTGACCTCTGCTTGTGCGCTTCGCAACCCAAACAGCTCGCAATGAAATTTGGAGTCTGAAGAAGGCGCTTAAGGGTTCGGTTGTGTCCGAGTTCTTGACCAAATCCAGACATTGTCTCTTCATTGTAGCACGCAAGCATTTCGGTGTGAACAACACTTGGACACCTTATGGCAAGATACAACTATTGCTGCCTGAGACATCGCGGCAAAAGCTTGAGTGCTGGGCGGATTCACGGCCGTTTACTAATAAATTCCCTAGCAAGTAGGCCTACTTTGCTGGTAGGCAAGGGGGCCCCATTGCCTACCGGCAATGAGAAGAAACCTGCTGCGGGGCCAAAGCTGGCTCCGCTAAGGGCGTAGTGACCAGGCGACACGCGACTCAGACGCAGGGCAAAAAGAAGTAAGGTCAGGTTTGTCTGTCCTCAAGCCTCGGCCTTCCATTTTCGTGGTGCTGTGTTCATTTGGCTGTGTTAACTATTGGCGAGGTAGTAGCACTTTTTTTTGTCCACTCTAAAGCTCAATTTTCGGTTTTATAACCATTACGGCAGTCACTCACTCGCTCACGGTTTTGTGGCATCTTTGTACTTTTACATTTTAAAAGTGGGATCGAAAAGCAAACTAAATTATTTTTAGTGTTGGCAGAGATATTTGCGTTTCGTTCGCGCTCCATGTCGCGGTCCTTTTTGCGTTCAACTCGCCGCCATGCAACTATAACATCTCAAGCCTTTTTCACATTCTGATTTATTTTATGTTTTTGTGCCGTCACTGTCTGCTGTTGTTGTTAATTTGTTTTTGTAGCATAACTGTGTGTTGTGTTGATATTAATGAATGAAGCAGGTTTTCTAATGCCTTACAGCAATCCTTGTCTGGTGGGGGGGGGGTCTAGGAAAGGCTGACAACTTTCTCTCCTATAAATGCCTTCGCAATCGATGCAGTCGTCTCTGTCGCGATGCCAAGCGCCGCCATATCCAAATTACACTCCAGCTCAGGTGTGGAAATTTCTCAGGACACTCAGTATTGCAGGACATGCATTCGGGTCATGTTGATATGAACGCCCTCAATCAATTTCTCTCTGCTCCGCCAGTTGTAATTCGGTTCTGCATTTACCTAACGGACCCAAAATCTCAATGGACCTTCTTAGTTGGACCTTCGTATAGATGATATACGCCAAGGAGATGTCATATCTCCGAAGCTCTTCACTAACGCACTAGAAGATATCTTCAAAACCCTTGACTGGGACGGACTGGGTATAAATGTGGATGGAGAGCACCTGAATCACCTCCGATTTGCAGACGACATCGTCATACTGGCTGAAACCCCCACAGAATTGGGAAAGATGCTCAACGATCTGTGCCACGCATCTATCCGGGTAGGTCTTAAAATGAATTCGGACAAGACTAAGGTTATGGGCACGACCGATATGTCCCAAGATCCGATCACAGTAGACGGCCGAGTGATGGAGCAAGTGGAGGAGTATAACTACCTAGGGCAGATCATCAGACTGGGACGGGACTCGCTGGATCGCGAGATTGACCGAAGAATCCAGCTTTCTTGGGGAGCATTCGGAAAGCTCAAGGACGTCTTTCACTCCAAGATCCCTCAATCGCTGAAGACTAGAGTCTATAACCAGTGTGTTCTCCCGGTGATGACTTACGCTTGCGAGACATGGACGCTTACTGCCGGGATGATGAACAAACTTAGAGTCACACAAAGAGCGATGGAAAGGTCGATGCTCGGAGTGTCCCGCCGCGACATGATAAGAAACGAGCTCATCCGCCAACGCACTAAAGTTACCAATATAGGAAAACGAGTCGCGCGACTTAAATGGCAATGGGCTGGACACATCTGTCGCAGAAATGACGGAAGATGGAGCTCTAAAGTTTTGTTCTGGAGACCCCGCACAGGAAAAAGAAGCGTTGGAAGACCTGCGACACGGTGGTCCGACGACATAAAGATCACGGCCGGCCTATCCTGGACGAGAATGGCCGCGGACCGCACAAGATGGAGGACAACTGGGGAGGCATATGTCCAACGGTGGACGGTGAAATGCTGAAGAAGAAGAAGAAGAAGAAGATAGATGATATAACTATCATAGTTAATCCGCTGCTATCGCACCATATAATAAAATCAGACTTGAACCGCTTTTTCGGATGGACACAAGATTGGCTGATAACTTTAAACCCTGGTAACCAACTCGCTAACATGATTCGGAAATCCTTTAATTATATATCTTGTTTACAAGTAATCCACACAAACACCTTCTTTGTGGTCCGCGAGTGGAATAGCTTTTCAGAAACTGTTATGAGTGCGCCATCAGTAAACAGTTTCAAAAATAGACTTGACAATTTTGTAAAACAAGTGCTGTGAAATATGTAGACTGAAATGAAATGTATTTCATCAGCTTTAAGCTGTTTGTACATTATAAATAATAATAATTATAAAAACATTTACGTACAGGCACATACATTGCTTCTGGCCCTAAACTAGGATACCCTGTGTCGGCTACGTCAGAAGCATGTAAAGATCCAAGACCTAGAGATTTTGTTATCTTCCCCCCAGCCAGGATTCGAAGCCGGGACCTCTCGCTTGAGAAGCACAGCCTCGACCGCAACACCACAGAGGTTGTCGGCAAGTAAAATAGTACCGTTCCAACCCTGAGTATAAAATAGTATAAGTTTTGATTACTAATGTATCATATGGATTGTGTTTTGCCGAAACCTACTAATCCACAACTGCAATACGGAGCTACTATACAAAACTTATAACATATATTGCGTTGTGGCGGAGGTCATTTTCGCAACAAGTAATTTTTGGTATAGGTAAATTTCTGACTAGGTCACTTTCGGATTAAGACCTTATCTGTAATGTCACCTGTCAAAATCACGAAACTTGTCAAAATTATGGTACACCTGACAAAATCGTGACACCTGTTAAAATCATGTCAACTGTCAAGAATAATAAAGTTGTTTAATGTGAAGTTCTCTGCAGCCCATCTGGAAAAATACATGTTATTATTTGTTTCTTTATACCTTTAAATAGTATGAGTTCTCTTCGGCGTTTGCAGTTATCCCTGCCTAGGCAGACTAAAATCATGCTAGCTCAGACCTCAGACCTAATAGACTACGCCGATGTTTGCAGGGCCAGTGCGAACGAAGATCTACTGAACAAACTCGAGCGACTCCAAAATCTCGGGATTCGGTTTATAATCAGTCTTCGCAAGTATGATCACGTGTCCAAATATCGCAGGGAATTAGGCTGGCTCCCGATCCGACTTCGTTGTGGCATGCACATTCTCTCCTTCCATCTTCGTGAATGTTTTGAGTTTCTTTTCTCTGGGAATATATTTCGTTGATCTCAAATGGTGTCACTTTTGTCAATTCCTCAGCACAAAACTGTTGCTTACGATCACTCGTTTAGGTTAAGGGCAATACGTTTGTGGAATTCACTTCCTTGCGCTATTAAGGATTGCACATCGTTGTTCACTTTTAAGAAAAAAAAAAAACAGCACCTCCTCTCTTTCGCATAGTGGGTATCTCATAGTATGTGTGTGTAACTATGTATTTATTGTAATCTATTAATTTATTTTATAGTTAGTATGTAGGATGTATTGTGATTTATCTGATAGTGAATAGTGCTTTTATTTATTTCTTTTAACTCTTAATTGTACACTAGAACTCTATATATTTTTTCCTTTCTTCACAGTTTAGCTGTAAGAATTTTTTTTTTAGAAATAAGCTTACCTTTTCATTTTGTTCTTGCTATATTTTCCATTGTGATTTCATTACTATCGTATCAGCTTTCATTACCATCGTATCAGCTATGGATGTTTGACATCGTTGTTCACTTTTAAGAAAAAAAAAAAACAGCACCTCCTCTCTTTCGCATAGTGGGTATCTCATAGTATGTGTGTGTAACTATGTATTTATTGTAATCTATTAATTTATTTTATAGTTAGTATGTAGGATTTATTGTGATTTATCTGATAGTGAATAGTGATTTTATTTATTTCTTTTAACTCTTAATTGTACACTACGACTCTTTTAATTTTGTTCTTGCTATATTTTCCATTGTGTTTTCATCACTATCGTATCAGCTTTCATTACCATCGTATCAGCTGTGGATGTTTGACATCACTATGTCGGTGATATCGTTTAACTTTAAAATACCCGCCAGGTGTATGGCCAGTGGTACGGTGGGTCTGCAGTGCATTGTTTTCACCAAGGCCAATTTCCAATTTCCTGGCCATTTAAAATACAGTATTGAACGCCTGTCCCCATCGCAACCTTTCCTTGTAATCGTACGACATTTCTATATGCGTGTAATTAGCCCTCTCATTAAATACTTTAGGTTTTCTCCCCAATACCATATGTTATCTATATAATCAATGCACTTTATTGCACAAAAAAGTGAATACAGAAATAATATAAAGAAAAACATGTACAAAGGCGACCTTATCTCTGACAAGAGATTTCTTCCAGCAAACCTTGAATGGAGAGGAAATAAAGAATCTACCGGTAGACCTATGTTCACAACATTAAATATGTTAATAAAAATAATGAACTACTTAGTAATCTACATAATACCAAAAGTAATGCTATCTATAAATATTTAACATATACATAAATATATACAAATAAGTACATTAACTTGCAAAAGAAATATAGTGCTCTTTCAAAATATTTTTAAAAATGAAAATTGACAGACTGTCTCGTATGGCGCTGGGGAGTTTATTCGAGAGACTGATAGCTCGTAGTCTGAACCCATTTTCATAAGCGGCAATGTTATGTTGCGGAGTTATAAGTAGTGACCGAGTGGGAGATCTTCGTGGCCTAACTGAAGACAGAAAAACGAATCGATCCCTTAAGAAGCCAGGATAGCGAGAATTACGCAAAATATTGCAGAGGCGAATGAGGATATGGGAATCCCGTCGATGGCGAATCGGGAACCATTTCAACTCCCTGCGATACTCCGAGACGTTGTCAAACTTGCACAGACCGAAAACAAACCGAATCCCGAGGTTTTGAAGCCACTCGAGTTTGTTCAGTTGCTGTTCGTTTGCGCTTGCCCAGAAGATATCAGCGTAATCTATCAGGGGAAGAAGAAGAGACTCATCTTCGTCAGAATCCCTACGTCACATTATTATTTATTACGATTACGATTATTATTTATCGAAATACATTGATTTCGAGCTTTATCATTTGGAAATAATATTTCATATGTGGTGTGATTTAATAATATTATTGTGGTATCTACTGGTGAGATTCTTCGGCTTGCTCTAAAAATACACTTTTTCGTCCTGAGTTTGTGATTTAAATAATTTGTTGATTTTTGCGAAAGCATAATTTCAAAGTTACAGTCTTATCGAGGCAGTGCAACGCATGGAAAAGAATGAGTCTCATACAAAATTCTTACTGATTGTATTGTTAGATATATTGGGTGCTTACCTATGAAATTGGCGAATTTTTCTTACAGATTCAGGAGTTCATAATTCGAGTAATTCAATAGCTATTTCCAGTTTTTTTATTGTTATAAAATTAATTTCAATATTTTACATCTACTTATTAAATTTTCTTTTAATTTTCAGTTTGATAACTAAAATGTTGTCTTCAAAATCAGTGCCTCCTAAATGTCATCAATTTTCATGATAATATTCGTAATATTTTTTTACAGCTGACACTTTTAAAAAAATATATAAAATTTTCTGTTAGCTAAATGTTGTCTCATTCATACACACAAAGTTTATAAAATTAGGATCTGTCATTCCTAAAAAAAATACAAAAATGTTTGTACTGAATATTGAGTTAACTTCAATTTCTCCATACAAAACGCCATTTCATATGTAAGGACCTAATATCACAATTTATCTAACTGACTGTACCTCAGATGTTTAATTTCTAATTGAATACTGATACTAAGTATATTTTAAATTGAAGTTAATATTTTGTAGAAATGTTTCTTAATGTTGAATAAAAAATAAATTCAAAAGGGTTTTTTTTTCTTGCAGCTTGTTTTATAATTATTATGAAAGCCTATTTCGTTGAGCCATCAACGCGCACCCGAATATTTCGCATTTATCGTAAGTGAAGCTCGTATTTCGATTATTAAAAAAAAAAACCTTGGTTTGTGCGGCATTCTTATATTAAGCCACCTATTCTACCTTTCTAAGCCATTGTTACCATTGACGGTGCTTATCGGTTCCGCAGCTAATAGTAGTGCCCATGCTCACCTAATGCTTTTCAAAATATGCTTGAAATTGTCGAATTTTGACGGATATTTAAATTTTCTCGGTTATTTTCAGCCAACTGGTAAGTAGGTTTATATTGTGCTGGCCACAATGGGAGATAGGCACACAATCGAGCAATACGTCGTCAGCGGGAAGCTTTCTTCTACATCGTCTGGGTAAAGTGGAAGTAACATCCAGTTATGACGTTAGGGAAAGTCGTCTTTACGGCGTCCCTATATCCTTTTTCGAAGTAGTATTGAAAAATGACAATATGAATACAGAGTTGGTGCCATTTTTAATTAAATATCTTCATTAGTGACTTCACAGTTCGCTCTTAAATCTAAATGTAAAGTGTAGATTTGATAAAACGGTTTTGAATGTTCCATCACCCGAAATCTGCTTCACTTGGCTATTTCTTTCAGCTTCAAGGCCCATTTTAGTAGAAAAAATTATAATAATTCTGTGTCGTCATCTTAAGCCACGAGGTAACTTTCGATTAGTATTTTTGGGACTTCACGTCTTTTAGGTACGATATTTCGGTTTTGGTTGTTCCAACAGCCAGTGTCTTGTTCTGTTTAGCGGTTATTATCCTCTTCATACAAAGGCATTTTAAAAGCTGCGACTTCGTTATGGCAGGTTTCATAAAATTTTGCCACGTGTTTTTAAAAAAAATACTTGTCAGGAAGAATCAGAATGCGGACTATTCATAATCCGGAAAATAGGGCATTCGAAAAAATAAGAATTGGTTAAAATAAGAATTAACATAAAGCAGAACATGCTTTTTAAGAATTCGGAAACATGTAAAAAAAAAACGGAATGAATCCATTTCCACATCCAGGTGCCACTTTTATTGTCATTTCCAAAGTTATATTTGTGCCCATCATAAAAAGGCAAGGCTTTCCCTTCCGATTATACATGATGCCCTTTTCAGGGTTCCGTACACTAAAGGTGCCAACGGGACCCTAATACTAAGCCTCTGCTTTCCATCTGTACATCCGTCAGCGGGCTGTATCTCATGAACCGTAATAGGTAGAAACTTGAATTTTTCCCAGAACGTGTATTTCTGTTGCCGCAACAGCAATCAATAATGACATAAATGCAATTTATAAAGTCAAAAGAGGTCCCCACAATTGACGAGTGTTTTTGCATTTTTTCTTCTAAGATGGCACGGAACCCTTTATTTGTGAATCCGACTCGCACTTAACCGATTTTTTATTTCCATTTTGGAGCAAAATCACAAGTGAATAAAAATGAAAAGTATAAGTGCCTACCTATAGGTATCAAGACAAGCAAGTTTGGGACGCACCAGCCGGCCGTGTGTTATATAAAAGGAACTATTTCGAGATACTTTTGATCAATAATTCAAAATCATACTTACGTACATGACATTTGGCCTGTGTGACAAAACCTCTTAGATAACTTAGGGTTGGTACCAACTTTCAAAAATGTAGGCCAAACATTTCATGTTATATTAAACTTCAAATGCTGCCATTTTCGGAACTTTTGACCTACTGACTGAATTATAGATTAAAAACCTAACTAACTTCCAGAGTTGAAATTTGTCGTCCAGGTGCGTTTGGATATATTAAGGGGAAAATCTGAAAACAGTATTATGATTTTATTTGTTTTGCTGGACACAAAAAACTTATTTACTACCTACCAAAAAGAAAAAGTAATAACTAGCATCCACTTGAATAATAATCACGTAAGTGTTGATTTTGACTTTTTAATTGAAGTCTGCCCGCGGCATCATCTTTTCATTGGTTGTATTCGGATAAAAAACCGGTCATGAGTGAGTCGCGCTCACACACGGAGGATTCCGTCCGTGTCTGCACTGCTGCTGCTGCACCAAGTTCTCTAAGTTTGTGGTATGGGGTTAGCTTTTAATTTATTACTTTAATTTGTGTGAAGCCTTGTGCCCTTCGGTGCACATTAATGTTAATATTAATAATTTTTGTGTACATGCACATGTTCATTTATTTTTATTTATTTAAATTACACATTTTGTGTAAATTATAAGTGTCTACCTATGCCGATTTTAGATCCAGATCCAGCCCTTTAACAGGACAGGAAAGTCTTACTTAATGGGGGTTACCACAATCTTTTAGCGATTCAAATTAGGTTTAAAATAAGAACATCACCATGAAAACCTTGACCTTTATTTAACCAATACCAAGACTTGTTTTAAGATGGTCATGGTAAATATGCGGGTCAGTTTAGGTTCCTAAACTGAATCGGCATGCGACGTTGTGGTAAACCCTCTTTGGCGTTATTTGTGAACAGAACCCTAAAATAGACACAAGAAAGTACAATAGTAGAATACAACTGCCTGGTATCGTTAAACTACCAACTCTAGACCAATTTTCGTAAAAACAGGAAACTAGTATATCGTGCTGGGAATGAATAGGAAATACGCTGTCATATTTCAAAGTTTCAAGAAAACGAAACAAATAAGTTGGCAAACAACTTGTGATGAAACAATATTTCTGTACCAATCCAAGCCAAAACATAAACGTGAAAGAAAGCCAAATTCCTTGACAAAGGTATAGAGTTCTCTAGTCTAGGATAACCTCTAACCTCTTGGTAAAAATAAGGACTTTTATATTTATGTTTTCTATAAGATAAAAATCTACATGATACTCATATGGAAAGGTACCTAAACAATTATCATCGAATTTCTATAAACAAAACACCAAAGCAAATGTTACTTCCAGTCATTAGAGACAGCAGTCGTATGATATGTCGATAATATGATTTCAAGTTTCAGGAGTTTCAGATACATGGTAATTTAACATTTTGTCCTCACGGCCGGACCCAAAGCGGCATAGTACGATTTATACTCAGACACTTAATTAAGTTATTAACCATGTATTTTTAAATATATCTTAAATAGGAACAATAAATATTCATGTAAAATATTATACAAATAATACTTTCTAGCTAGATATTCAGTTATTTCCCGAGCGCTGACAAAACTTAAAAATATATAAAAACAGCTTAAGCCGACCGAACCGAATTTCGCAATAATTATGTTTTATAAATAATTTACTAAATATACAATTCTGTTTAAGATACATTTGATTTGCGTCAGGACAGGATTTATCACGGTTCCTTTAACCCTTCACCGGACATAAGAAGTATGCATAGTAACGTACAAACATTACTTCTTCTTCTTTCGTAGCTGGTTACGAAGCTCCGGTTAAGTGCGAGAACGATCAAATTATATAAAATTTATATTTTCTTTAAATTAAAGATTGTTTATGATGAATCGATTGGGCAGCACTAGTCGTCGACACACTCGTGCGCGTCCCACCACTATTATATTTTACATTCAATTTCATCTGTTTTCAATGGCGTAACATACGCATTCTGTGATTAAACATGTTGTGTATATATCTTATTACTATTAAGTAGAATAAAGAGGGATAATGTGATGTCTGTATTTAATTACAAAGTATTTTTATTCGAAAAATAATTTGTCTCTCAATATACGACTATACGAACTATTCTGCATCGGGGCTCATGTAGAATACATAAATAGATCTCATGTTCAAAGGGGTCTTAATTTACAGGCAGAATCGTGGCTACGGTAACGGTGCATTAGGTAGGAAGACTAACAACATTCGATGGAGTCAGATGAGAAACTATTTTCCATTTATAATTAATATAAATTTGCAGACAAACATTCCGAATCGCTGCAGAAATTTCATAAATACGGAACATATCACAGAACGAGACTAGGATTGAAAAAATGTCTCAAGTATATATTTACGTACCACCTTTCTAGCAGATGCAAGTTCGAAGCCTGGCTATGTACCAATGAGGTAATTAATTTATCTTAAGTACGTTATCGAACGTTCAGTGTTTCGGATGACACGTTAAGCTGTAGGGCCCGGCTACTTTAGCAACGTGGAAGTTGTCATAAAACCCCTCTATCAACCTGCACTGAGCCAGCGTGGTGGAGTATGGCTTAATCTTACTCATATCCAGGCCTGTGCCCCGCGGTCGAGACATTAATGGGCTACATTTATTATTTATAATTATTATGGTAAAGTTCATGTAATTAGGAAGCTTATGTCTCTAATTTATACTGTACCTTAACCTTCTCTTTATTTGCTTTTTATAAATAGTTTCTTGTGTTGATAAATTAATTGTGATCTTTTAAGTGAATTGGGAAAACAGATCAAATGGGTATCGTGGCAAATGAATGAACCCGAACCTAGTCCTGGTTCCAGCCGACCACGCTCTTTACTCACTGCTCCCTCTTCGAAAAATAAGAGGGTCAACTGGGGTTCCTTATCATCTTCAGGGAAACAGATACTGATAAATATAATATTTCGAGGAGACTTGGCCCAAGTACAAGAATCCATATACAACAGAAATAATGTAAAAACTGCACAAAGTATACGAGTGTTAAGTTTCACACGAGTGTTATTAAACGGATGATCGAATCGAATGCTCGTAGATTCAAGAGCCCGAGATGAGAAGCGAGATGGACAGACATTTGACGGATATTGGACGACCACGGCCTGGTGTAAAAGGTTTTGCAAAGCGATCTCTTTTCGCGAGCCAATTCTTTGCTGCGATAAAATTTTGATGTATTTTGAGAATGACTCACCCTACGTTATTTAAATTCTAAATTCAATGGACAATTACTACTTAAGATTTAAAACCTAAGAATCGTTGATACGTTATTTGATTGATATCGAAAAAATATGTATTTAATGGTAAAAATAAGTTATACGAGTATATTTCCGCCGCCGTTACTTCTAATATTTTTCCAACAACAATACAGGGAAGGCCGAGACGTCGATGGCGGGATGACCTGGAAAATTTCCTGTCAGACTGGGCGGGGGCAGCACAGGACAGGATAAGTGGTCTGAGAAAGGGGGGGCCTTTGCCCAGCAGTTGGACACAACACAAACTATATACAAAAAGAGTATATTTCCGCCGCCGTTACTTCTAATATTTTTCCACCAACAATACTGATTGGTAGTGCAGTGTAGAGTAGAGCATTTACATGTATACAGATTAATACTATTGACAATATGATTCTGTAGAATCAACCAATGTACATAAAACAACTTTTTTTATTTTACAATTTCATTAAGGCATTAAAATAATGTTAAGCTGATCGTATAAAATATTCAGAACTCAAATCTGCAGCTTAATTTTTGGGGCACATGTATTTCATATTCGCCACATTTGAGCCGCGACCGTCACGTGACATAAGCCGTGGCAGCGATGTAGGCCCTTTTAAAATCCGATACGACAATACATTACATTAATTACGTTTCATCGATATTTCGATAGTTTGACCATAAAATCCCAAAAAAAATACAAGTGGTCTTGCAAATGCCGAAATGAAATGGCCACTATCGGCAATGAGCACTTTAGAAACAAACATCGTAAAATTATGTTTGGTTGCAACACTAAATTCCAGCTTATTATATTATTATCTTACGGAAACGAAATTATTTTTAAAAAAATATTCCACGAACTGAACAGTAAACAATAGAACAAGCTCAACCATCTCAATAATCGACAAAATGGTACCTAAATTATTTAATGAATAATGATAAAATTCATAAAAATTTCATAATTTCCTAAATTTGCGGATGATCGTATAAATACAAAGTAATCAATAATATTCCGGAAATAACATTAAGACCAATTTTTTAATGTCAGAGATTTTAAATAAGCTCGATTTACGCTTATTTACTACACCACTGCAAGGTTTACATCCACCGCAATAAAAAGATAAACCAATAAAAATACACAAACAATTTACATTTAAAAGGTACCTAACTTACCTATTCCAATCTTTTCAGCTCTTGTTTGTCCTTTCACAGTTTTATCACAGAAAATAATAGCGAAAGTCATAAACAAGATCCGGACAACATTTAAGAACAGTTGGCCCGTCATCACGAATATTTTGAACTACTAGCGCAGTCTTAAAATTGGCAACTACATTATTGTAACACGATGGAAACCGCAGATTTGATGGCAGTTGGAGGTGCTTTCACTCAGTGTTATCGACGCAAAACTTTGTCCCAACTGGCAGAAAGTTCGTACGGCGGGCGGGCCACTCCAGGATCAACTACCGACTGCCGGTCGGCGGGACTCTGGAGGCTGTGTAAAACATCCCCGCCCCGCGCACCCTACCCTTCTATTCCTATCTCTAAAGGTCATCTCTCTCCCTAGATCGCATGACTTTGTTCATTGTTTCTAATTTTCTAACTTTGCCAAATAAATAAATAACAAAAGCCTCTCGTTAATAATGTTTTCGATTGAATTGAACATTGAATAGCTGTCAGCCTGAGCCCTATCACACAAAACTTATATATTTGTAATTGTAATAGATTATACAAGTTACAGTGATAGATTTGTAATAAACACAAGTGGGGCGTATCACAAATGCTTTATGCTCATAGATATATTTTTAAGTAATACCAATTTTGTAGTGACTAATAAATACATAATTATTTGTAATTATAGTTATAAGTCACTTTGTTGATAACTTTAAAAATGAAGAAATGTACACCTTTCAAGTTTTGTGATACAGGGCCCTGAGACTGACTATGTACTGGAGCTGTGTCCTACGAAAAGACTTCAAGTTTTAATAAAATGGCCAGAAAAAACTACTACGTATTACGTAGTACATTTGACCTGCTTTAAAAATTTTAAAGAATGCTTTGAAAAGGAACTGGTTGAACTCTGGTCGGATTGTACAAAGAGGACGCTTTAATCCTCTTATGACTAAGAGTCGTAAATAATCATAAATTATCAGTGTCGAAGTACCATGCAAAGTAATAAGTGCAAACAAGTTCAAATGCCGAAGTACCTCTGTGCTAAGCCAGCAGCAACGAGGCTATTTGGGGCCTTTCTTCTTTTGCGATCAACGAAATACTTGTTATACATCCATTTCTATCAAGATCGTCAATTTGTTTAATGCGTATGTTATATGGGGACCCCTTTTTAACCCGCTTAAAAGAAAGAGGATGTTCGTCTGAATCTTCTAATCAAAGAGGCTTTGATTGAAATATCTTTATTTTGTTTTACTTATTGTTAATCATATAAAAAATAAATGCAGGATTCCGTACCTTAAAATGTAAAAAAGTACATTAAATAACCTAATTCTAATAACATTATAAATGTATGTGGTGGTTACATAATTAAGGACAGCCACTTATTAAACACCAATAACTTTACTAAGGTAGTACCATTAGCTACAATAGGTACTTAATCTAGTAATTGTTATAAAAACATACACGACGTTGTGTTTTTAAAATGTGGGACAAAATATAATATTAGGTCCTTACATATAAATTGGCGTTTCGCCGTACTGGCCACTTTGATCTCAAATATCTCTTCTATGGTTAGGAATTCCAAATTCAAATTTATACAGCTATTTACTCATGTATTTGTGTTTCTAAAATTATAATTCATTTGTTTTTTCCTCAATTGATTTTTTTTCTTGCGTCACTCAGCTTACAAAATGGAAAACTTGAAATATCGCGTTATTTACGATTATGAGTTCTACCGTGGCACCAGCGCTGCAGAAACGGCTCGAAGGATTAATATTGTGTATGGCGACGGTGCCGTAATAGAAAACACAGTGCGTTTTTGGTTCTATCGTTTTCGTTCTGGAAATTTCGACCTGCAGAACAAGCCCCGTGGACGGCCGGAGACCAAAGTTGATAATGAAGAATCGAAGGCTATTGTGGAAGCGGATCCATCGCAAACCACGTCCGAGGTAGCTGCAGGCTGCGGTGTTAGTGATAAAACTGTTTTAATCCACTTGAAGCAAATTGGGAAGGTGAAAAATCTTGAAAGGTGGGTACCTCACGAACTGAGTGAAGCAAATCAACAAACGCGCGTTGACTGCTGCGTTGCATTACTCACCCGGCACAATAATGAAAGGATTTTAAATCGAATCATTAACTGTAACCTGTGATGAAAAGTGGATCCTGTACGAAAGTCGGAAGCGCTCATCGCAAAGACTGAACCCTGCCGTACCAGCCAAACGAAACTTGACTCCAAAAAAGTTACTTGTGAGCGTTTGGTGGACTAGTGCTGGTGTCGTTCACTAAGCTTTCTTAAATCTAGCCAGACGATTACGGCAGATGTCTATTATCAGTAATTGCAAATCATGATGGAAAAGCTAGCTGCTAAACAACCGAGGCTGGTCAATCGCTCAAGGCCACTGCTGCTTCATGATAAAGCTAGACCACACACTGCACAACAGACGGCTACTATATTAGAGGAGCTTCAATTGGAATTTCTAAGAGATCCACCGTATTCTCCGGACCTTGCTCCAACAGATTACATTTTTTTTCGAAATTTGGATAACTTCTTGAAAGGGAAAAAATTCATCACCGATGGGGCAGTCCAAACCGCCTTCAAAGATTTTATTGATTCCCGTCCGAATGTTTTTTTTAGTACTACCTATGAGATGGCAAAAGTGTTATAGATAGCAATGGTACATACTTTGATTAAATAAATATATTATATTTAAAAAAAAACGACTTTATGTTCTTCCTATGCAAAACGCCAATTTCATATGTAAGGACCTAATATACACAGTCGGTCCATAAGTTCTGTCACAAATATTTTGCCGCATAGTAAATAATACCAAGTTTTATTTTATTTAATACTATATATGGTTTGATAGCTCATTAAATACTGATAAATTAGAACGATTATTGGATTTAAATGCCTAAAGCCATATTACACAAATGCTAGTTTCTTCAGAGATTTTGCACTATTTTACCCAATCAAAAATACGGACGTGATTCACTTTATCTTTTTTCCATGACTCTTAAAACCTTTCAAACTTACGTGAGATTTTAGTCAGAACCCTCCCTGAACCCATTACCTTCATTTTGAAGCATAAGATAACTAAGTCTGGGTAAAACAAATTTTCATATTCACATTTTACGTAGTGTAGTTGTTGCCCACAAGATCATTTTTATACATTTTTCTGAAAACGTAAAAAGTACGTAAAGTTCTCTTTGGGAGCAGTTGGAACTGAAAGCTAACAGAAAATCAAATGCTAGTTGTTAAGCATGGTCTAAAATCGAGGTTTCAGAATAAATAAAAAAAACCTTGTTGGTTATCTGGAACACTGTTTTTTTATTAAATTTGTGGTAAGTGGTATTTTTGTCAGTTGGGGCGTGTTTTGGGTTCGCGATTGTCTCAAGTTATAAGGTTTTTTGTCATATTGCGATAAACGTACAAAATGTATTGTATTGCAATTTGATTCGTATGAAATAAGCTTTTTAATCATTTATAATACGAATAAGAAAAAGTTTATTGCTGAGTTTTATCTATCAAAAACCTTGTGACAGAACTTAAGGACCGACTATGTATATATGTAGTTGTGTTCGTTGTGTTGGTTGGTAGTTGAGACACTGCCCACTGTGGGAACTTAACACCGTACTTGTAGCTGGCCTACAATACAAGACAATAAAATCTGTGTTCTAAATTTTAAAAAAGAAAACTAAATTCGGTTTTTCTTTGTTTTGCCGCGTATTTTCTTGAAACGTCGATATTACCTAAAAAAACCTAAACGAGTCAATAAGAGAAAAAACAAAAGTTGCGATTTGTCCACTAGGAAGATTATTTTGAACTTTCATAAGAAAGGTTGGTCATACAGAAAAATATCAAACTACTTGAACTGTTATAAGGACTTGGTTAAGAATGCTATAAAACATTTCAAGAAGTTCATTACGACCGAAAATGTACCTAGAAAACCGAGAATAAGGAAAATTACTCTGCGGGAAAACTCTAAGATGGTATTGTTGGCAAAAAAATATCCGTTCAAGGGATCTGAACTGATACGTTCGGAGTTGTTTTGTTCAGGAGGGTCGAAGGATGTTCGATTCCAAATCGATATTCGATCGATGGTTTCTGAACGGTCATTTTAATTTGACGTTAGCTGTCAATCTGGCAGTTTTGACAACTGACAGACGAAAGCCCTCGCAATGTAAACGCGTTTTTGATTGGGGTGTTGAAATTAAATCGCAGGGCATCTGGAATGTATTCGGGATTCCCTCAGGATTGTTAATATAGCTGAGTGTGCGTTGTCTCTCGAACCAGATAAAGTTCGGATTTTCGAGCCCGATTTGTATTTACCAGTAGAAACATAACCTGTGCTGGACACTGTGCTCACCACGCTAGCCCGCCAGTCATACCTGGTTGGCTGAAGAAACTGTCTACCAAAAAGAGCCTAGGGTGCACCCGGGCCTTGCAGAGAGACAGGAGGTTGACGGGACCGAAGCACAGACCAGGTTAAAACTACCCCACATAACTTCAGCGCGGTGAATCGCCGACGTTCATCACTTCTTGGCACCTGATCGTCACGCTACCTCGTAGCTCATGGGCCCCTACGAGGTCATTAGGTGCTGAGAAGCCTGAACAATTTGGTAGCTAGAACGTGGCTTCCTGAGATTTGCAGCCGTCAAGGGCTCCAGGAAGGCACAATTTGGGACTATCAATCTGTAGGTATAGGCGGTTAGGTAACTTGGTTGTTCCTGTATCCACATAGATTGGTAGTATTGTAAGCTATAAGTCTATTGCTGGTAGTAGACAGACGGATATTGAATTGAAATTTGCATTGAATTACCAGTTAGTCAATCTATTAGTGGTCTAGTAATGCTATTGAATGAATGTTTTGGTTAACATAGGCAGCTAAATCTATTGATAGCAGGCTATTACATTGTTTTCAGTTTATAGCAATTTATAACTTGAACTAATATTGACTATCTTTGTGTGATATAATGATAAAGGGAAACTAAATTGTTATTTACAGAATTTATATCGATATAAAACTCGGTTCCTATTGTTTAAGGAAAACAACATTGTTTAAGTTATAGTTTAGGGTTCCCTCGTTTGGGTTATAAACTGGAGGGTCCAATAAAATTGAGTTACTGCAAATTGTGAGTAAGTATCGTTCCGATCATGTCGTTATCTGAAATCCAGAAGGGTGTTTCTAAGGAACTCAGATGGTTTTCCTCCGCACACGGTCTGATAGACCCTTTAGATAGGCATGATGTGGTATTGGAGCGGTCTATGGACGTTAAGGAACGTTACAATAGGGTGCTCGAATTGTCCACGCAGGCGGAATCAGTTGATGGTTGTGCACCTGACAGGCTGTCACGGTTGATAGGGGATGTCGACCAATGTATGGAGATGGCAGCTGCTATCACGCAGAAGGCTGCGGACATACGTAGAGCGCGAGTCCAGCCATGATGGTGACATTGAAGCACCTCTGCCGCATCAGGGATCGGAGACCAGGTTACCTGCCATAACTATGCCTACCTTTGACGGTGTGTCCGGTGAATGGATGAGCTTCATCAATCTGTTCGACAGTTTGGTGCACATGCGATCGGACATTACCAAGTCTGTCAAGATGGCTCAGCTGGTGGCAGCATTGAGGGGTGAGCCTAGGGAGCTGGTCGCTCATTTGACAGTTACGGAGGGTAACTATGAGACGGCCAGGCAATTGTTGGTCAGACGTTACCACAACAAACGGAGGTTGGCCGATGCCCAACTGAACCGTTTGTTTAGCATCCCGGTTGTGAACAAGGTCGGGGCCATAAATACGGAGGTTTTGAACCCATTGTTGTCCGTCACCAAGGCTCTAGAGAATCTTGGACTTCCGGTTGGTGAATGGTCGTACCTACTGTTGTACATTGTACTTTCCCGCCTACCCGCTGACGTGCAGACTCGTTTCGAACAGTCTCACGGGAGGTCGGCCGAGGACCTGCCCGCCTTCTCCGACTTGGTCGGATTTTTGGAAGAGGAGGCTCGACGGGCAGAGAATTTGGGGTTGACGGTCACCCATCCTTCGGAGCCACAGAGAGCTGCCGGGAGCGCTGTGAGTAGGGGCCCTCCGACGAGGAAGGACCGCACCAACCGGCAGTCGTATGGGACTGTGAGTGAATTGACCCCACATGGTGAGACCTGCCCATGTTGTAGGCAGATTGGCCATGCTGTGGCCAATTGCAATAAGTTCGGGGAACTTAGGGTTCAGGGACGGCGCCCGATGGCCAAGCAGCGGAGCTGGTGTTTCCTGTACCTCGGGCCACACATGGCTAGGGACTGCACGCGCACGGGGCGGGGCGAATGTTACGGTTACGAATGTAGTTGGTCAATCGGTGATCACGTTCTCTCCACGTTATGACATTTTGACAAAAACATCCGTGCAAGCTTTAGTAATGACGCATGTCATGGGCAGACACCCCTTGGTGAAGTTGAATCCGGCCGTTCGATTCCTGACATCAGGACTCAAGTTGGCGGATCCCGATTTTGACACTCCAGCCCCGGTCGACCTGCTACTGGGAGCAGACGTTCTGGTTAGGTTTCTGTTGTCGGATCGGCGAGTTCTTCAGCCGGACGGGTTGATTGCTGTGGATACTAAGTTTGATCACGTGATCATGGGTCCGGCATTGCCAATGGTTAGGCCTGCCGAGTCAGATGGCATACTTATTGGCTCAGCGTTGTCAGACGCTATCCAACGTTTCTAGGAGATAGAGGAACCTCCCACCGTTCGTCGAGTCGACGCAGACGAAGAAGAGTGCGAGTTGTTTTACCAGAATAGTACTGGTCGCCTTCGTTCTGGTCGTTTTGTAACTCGACTGCCTTTCAGGGCCGATTGACCGCCACTAGGAGAATCTAGGAAGATGGCTGAGACGAGATTGATGTCGATGGAGCGTAGGATGTCAAGGGACGCCGTATTTAAACAAAAATACGTCGATTTCATGAGGGAGTATGAGTCGTTAGGACACATGTCGGTATCGGGTGTGGACTGGAGATCTGAGGATCATTGTTTCCTTCCACACCATGCCGTCCTGCGAACCCCTACCGGCAAGATTCGAGTTGTTTTTGATGGGTCAGCACCTACCTCGAACGGGATGTCCCTGAATCAGTGTCTACATTCGGGACCCAAGTTGAGTCGTGATATTTCGGATATTCTCACGAGCTTTCGGAGACACCAGATTGTATTTGTCGCAAACATTCGGATGATGTTTAGGCAAACGGTAATTCATCCGACTGACAGAAGGTATCAGTTGATACTTTGGCGTGAGACCACGGCCGAGCCAGTCAAGGTCTATGAGTTAAACACGAACACGTATGGGTTACGGTCTAGCCCGTATTTGGCGATGCGTACCCTGCGGGAGTTGGCGTCGCGTGACCGTGTGAGGTATCCTAGAGCCGCCGCTATCCTGGAGCAAGATTTGTACGTCAATGACGTCTGCACAGGGGCAGCCAGTGTAGAGGAAGCTCTGGACCGACGTGACGAGCTCATTCAATTGCTGGAACGAGGCGGCTATGAACTACGCAAGTGGATGTCCAACTCCCCTGAGTTGATGGCTGGTCTCCCAGATGAGTTTCAACAAGACCCGCACGTTTTTGAGAATCCTGACAACCCTAACATGTTGTCAGTGCTTGGAATTCAGTACCGGCCCGTCCATGATGATTTTACCTATCGGGTGGTTTTAGAAACACCGAAGGCCTGGACGAAGCGGTCAGTACTGTCAACGATTGCGAGAACGTTCGACCCGAATGGATGGATTTCTCCAGTCACCTTTGCTCTCAAATGTTTTATGCAAAGGCTATGGGTGGCTCAGTTAACCTGGGACACCCACTTCTCAGGTGATTTGTTGACTGATTGGACGCGAATGTTCACCTAGCTATCGGACATAAATAATGTATCGCTGCCGAGGAAATTGGTCCCTGCTGGGGATTACAGGGCAACCCTTCACGGGTTTTGTGATGCCTCTGAACGAGGGTTTGCGGCAGCGGTTTATTTGCGAACCGTCACCTCCACCGGGGAGGTCGACGTGCGTTTGGTTTTGGCAAAAAGCAAGGTAGCGCCTATTCGGACAAGGGTGACGATTCCAAAACTGGAACTGTCCGGGGCTGCTCTTTTGACCAAACTTTTGAATCACACTCTAACAGTGTTGCGTGCGTCAGTGGTTTTGGAGGATACGGTGAACGCTTGGACGGACAGCCAGATTGTTTTGTGCTGGCTGAAGGCTTCGGTCCATAACTTAGAGGTTTTTGTTGCGAACCGTGTCTCCCAGATTGTGTCGTCTGAGGTCCCACTGACCTGGAGACATGTACCAGGAGAATTGAACCCGTCTGATTGTGCATCCAGGATATGTCAGGCTCCTGAACTCGTTAGACACCATTTGTGGTGGGGACCACCCTGGCTTGCCAAGAGAGAATCGGACTGGCCCCACAGCCATGTAGTAGTATCTTCGGATCATGGCCCCAGAGCGGCCGTGCATGTTACCCAGAAGGCTGAGGACCCTGACGCCGGGTTTCTGCTGGACCGGTATAGCTCACTTGACAAGTTGATAAACGTATCCACTTGGATTAGGAGATTCGCTCGAAATTGTCGTACTCCTCGCGATCAGCGAACGTTGAACCCTATTCTGACTCCGGCAGAGCGAAACAAGTCGCTGTTGATTTTGGTCCGGTTGGTACAGTCCTCGAAGTTTGGGGCAGAATTGGAGATTATACGAAGTGGACGTTCGAAATTGAAGGGAGCCGTCGCGCGTCTCAACCCCTTTGTTGATTCGACCGGGTTACTTCGGGTAGGAGGAAGATTGCGCAATGCGAATCTGTCGTATTCGGCTCGTCACCCACTTCTGCTCCCCAAGGGGGGACAGTTAGTTGAATTGCTGGTGACTGATCGTCATAATAAAAACGCGCATGCCGGCTGTAACGCGTTGTTGGCCACGCTCCAGCGGGAGTTTTGGATCTTATCTGCCCGCCGTGCCATACGGAACATCGTGTTTCGGTGCATGCCTTGTTATCGACTTAAGGCTGCCACGATGCAACCTCTCATGGGGGACTTGCCCCCTGATCGTGTGAATGAGGTCGGACCGTTTTCAGGTGTTGGTAAGGATTTTGCAGGACCGTTTATGGTGAAGAGTTCACGATTGCGTACCGCTAAGCAATACAAGGCGTACCAATGTGTGTTTGTTTGTTTATCCACCAAGGCGGTACATCTCGAGCTCGTTGCTGATCTCTCGACAGAGGCTTTCATTGCTTGTTTGGATAGGTTTGTTTCTCGAAGGGGACTTCCAACTTTGATCCGCTCTGATAACGGCACTAACTACATAGGTGCGGAACGATACTTACGAGAGATAGTCAACTTTTTGAATGTAAATAAAGTGGATATTGGAACGGCCCTCTCCCGTCGGGGTATACAGTGGACCTTCAGCCCACCGATTTGCCCCCACTGGGGTGGGATTTTTGAGGCCGTAGTTAAGTCAGCTAAGTCGCACTTAGGGCGTATAGTAGGTCAGACCGCGCTGACTTTTGAGGAGCTCGCGACATTGTTTTGTAAGATTGAGGCCGTTCTCAATTCGCGACCGTTGTGTCCGCTCAGCTCGGATCCAAATGACCTGGAGGCTCTGACCCCAGGCCATTTCTTGATAGGACAGCCACTTAACGCGTTGCCCGAGCACCCCTTCGAGGGAGTGAAATTGTATCGGTTGTCAAGGTATCAGATGTTGCAGCAGTTTACTCAGAATTTCTGGAAGCGTTGGTCGCTCGAGTATCTGCATATCTTACAACAGCGCCTTAAGTGGACTGACAAATCTAGCCCCCCTAGTGTTGGTGACCTCGTTCTGGTTAAGGATGCTAACCTACCGCCACTACGTTGGCGCAGGGGGCGCATTGTTAACTTGTTCCCTGGCAAGGACGGGACCCCCCGGTCTGCAGAGGTTCTAGTAGGAGGCTCGGTTCTAAAACGAGCGGTAGCAACGTTGTCTCGGCTGCCCGTAGATTAGGGGACAGGTGGGTGCCTGTCCGGGCGGGTGATTATTCGATTCCAAATCGATATTCGATCGATGGTTTCTGAACGGTCATTTTAATTTGACCTTAGCTGTCAATCTGGCAGTTTTGACAACTGACAGACGAAAGCCCTCGCAATGTAAACGCGTTTTTGATTGGGGTGTTGAAATTAAATCGCAGGGCATCTGGAATGTATTCGGGATTCCCTCAGGATTGTTAATATAGCTGAGTGTGCCGTTGTCTCTCGAACCAGATAAAGTTCGGATTTTCGTGCCCGATTTGTATTTACCAGTAGAAACATAACCTGTGCTGGACACTGTGCTCACCACGCTAGCCCGCCAGTCATACCTGGTTGGCTGAAGAACCTGTCTACCAAGAAGAGCCTAGGGTGCACCCGGGCCTTGCAGAGAGACAGGAGGTTGACGGGACCGAAGCACAGACCAGGTTAGATCTACCCCACATAACTTCAGCTCGGTGAATCGCCGACGTTCATCACTTCTTGGCACCTGATCGTCACGCTACCTCGTAGCTCATGGGCCCCTACGAGGTCATTAGGTGCTGAGAAGCCTGAACAAAGGATGTGTCTGTAAGAACAATTAGACGGAGACTATGTTAGGCAACCTTGTACTGAAGTGTCTCGGAAGGTGCCACTTTTGATAAAGCTAAATGTTAAGGCAAACCGTATCGTAGCGGATCTTACGCGTTTGCTATAAAATGTGAACACTGGACTGAACGAAAGTGAAAACATGTGTTTTTTTCCGAGCCTTACCCATAGTCCACCTAGTAAGTTCAACGGTGAACTACGGCCAGGTTTTTTACCCTTGATACACCTCGCTGGACTTACATTAATAACGTATTGGTAATAGTTCATCTCGATTAACCACTTTTTTTTGGAAATTATTGTCATGCGTACGAAAGAGATGGAGAATGTCGTACGTAACCTCGGAGCTGCTACCGGCAAAAGGATAACGATATTACTCATCTCTTTCACACGTACGACATCTTATCAAGAGAAAAAGCAGCTCCGTTTTTTTTTCTTTGGGATTGCGATAGTTATTTCAGTGAAAAATACCTACTTCCAAGATGAGTGCTAAAGCTCCTGACTCAATGATGTCACTCCAGAGAACACCCGAGTGGACAAATAGTATATTTATTTATATCCATAATTAAACACGGTAAAATGAAAAATTAAAATAAATTGAAATAATGACACAAAACAAAACTTCAAAAAATAAATAAATTGGTGACACAGAAAACAAGGTCTAAGTAAGTTAATTCTACATATTCTCATTCTCTCACTCATTCGTCATTATCTCATAATCATGTCTATCACACATTCACTTACTTCTTATTCCTGTTCAAGTGCACATCCACCCAGTGCTCATACGGCTCATATGGCTATCGACCCTATCAGTCAACGTTCTGAGGATCAAGTTCGAGCTGCCGCGAGTCCTACTCCACATGGACGCTACTCTGTTACGCAGTATGGCGAAAAAATCGTTTATTTTTGCTTCCGCAAACATCGTCGACGCGCTTCAGTATCGCGGCAGCCCCAACACAATCCACAGCGCGTTAGTATTTGACACGCAGGGAGCTGTAGGCCCTCCGCGTATAACGAACCCACAGACTGCAGGTCTAGAAGGTTTGACAGTAGGTTCTAAACACTTCTTTAGTGCACCGTGCAAACCTGCGGGCAGCATGTTACAGCGGACTGTCAACGCCCTGCGCTCTCTCTCCATGTCCAGATCATCTGTGAGTGTCTCCGTGACCACATGCCCTAGGTACTTAAATTCCAAAACTCAGGCCAGGGGGATTATTGCAATCCTTCGTCGAGGTAGTTTTCGGATAGTAAAGGCAGCCAGTCCAATTATCCTCATGTCAGATTTGAATTTTAAACCCAATTTTTTACCCTTTTTTCACAGAGCTCTATGCTAGTGGTAGTAACACCATTTTAACTTCATTATCGGATATACTGCTGCCAAAGCATTCATTGCACTTTTTTCAAAGTCACGGTGCATTTTTTTGGACTAAATTGTGGTAGTTCCCGTTTTATAAGATGAAAGAAAATATTGTAAGTATCTTGTTTTTTGTGTGGCATTAGTGCATATATCACACACACAGCACAGTTCTTGTATGAGTGATATACCTTCCCGTCTCGCCATGTCTTATAGTGCTGATAAAAGGGGGCGGGGCAGCAAGCAAAGGTTAAATCACCAAAGTACTCGTCGATTATATGTATTATTTTTCGCTTCAGGGCTCCAAAAAACTTAAATACGCGAAGCTTCGACGTAAAAGTCTGCGAAATTGTGATTTTTAAAATAAGTGGGCACTTCAACATCTTTGAAGTTTTTGTATACAGTTTTTTTGACACCTAATTGCTTGTTTCCTATGTAATACAAATTATGCTGAACACTTGATAGAGAAGTTACATTAGTTACCAAGTCTAGGCCGATATTTTGAATTTCAGTCACAAATTCTTGGTGTTTTGTTGGTATTGGGTAAATTGTATGAGTAGTAGTAGTAATACCATGTTCTTAGATAGGTCCGGAACATATGAACAAACTTTCTTATTTCTGATATCAATGTCCTGAAAATATTATTAGGTAATTAAGGATTCACGTTGGAATAAACGAAAATTTAAATCTGATAAATAAAGCGCACCGTATTTTGCAAACTAAGAATGATTATCTAGTTAGTAGGTACCAAAATTGGCTATTATTTATTTAAAACCCCAGCTAGCAGAGTGCCGATACTATGAAAAACCCCCATCTATTTTTAGTTTAAGTAGATTCAACACACCCATATGATGAACACCTCCACATGATCGCACCATTTTTGAATGATTTCACTTTGTGGTACTGGTAATGTTCATTTAATAGCAGTGTTCCATCCTTGTTTTTAGTATAATACAATTCATGCAACAAGTCTGTTGGCAGTTATTCTGAGTCATATCGTGTATTTCTAATATTTCAATTATTAATTGGCGTCAGTGTCAATGTCAATTAGATGCTTAAGATAAACCAAAAAGATGAGTAATGGCAAGGTGGATCACGGGTAAAAAATATTCCATAGTTTACCTTAGTTCATCTAGGTGTATCACGGGTAAAAAAAACTGCCCGTAGTTCACCCAGGTGAACTACCTAGGTGGACTACGGGTAAGGCGTTTTCTGACTTTCTGACGGAAAACAATATATAAGACGCCCCCCGAACAAAGAAATGGATCAAAGTATACCAAGAAAAAAGTAAACATGGGGCAAAAATATCAAAGTGTGGGGCTGTTTTTCAAGACTTGATGTTGGACGTGTTAGGAAAATAGAAGACAACATGCATAAATTCTAGTAAAAGAATATATTAGAACATGCCATGCTTCCCTATCCCGAGCAAAACTTACCGGTCATCTGCATCTGGCAATGGCAAACGTCTTAAGGAACCAGTCTGTGACAGTTTTGGAACAGTCCGGATTTAAATCAAATAGAAAAATTTTGGTACCAGAAAAAGAAGACCGTGGCGAAAAAGCTGATATCAAACGTCGATCAATTTTACACAGCTTTTACAGAAATATGGGAGCATATTCCGGGAGAAGCTTGCAAAAAATTTATCGCTTCCATGCCCAAGAGATGTCGTGCCGTCATATCTATCAAAGGACATGCGACCAAATATTGATACGTACCGGAATGTTTTTTTTTTTTTTGTGGAATCAAATTGATTTCAATAATAACAATATATGTTTTATTTCTTCTAAGTAAATGGGGTGTCTTAACTTATATATTTTTGTTAAGTTTATACTGCTTGCAATTAGGATAAACCGAATAAAAGATTAGGAACAGACAAGATTTATTGATTATATTTCCTTTTAACATTACACAATACTAACACAAATATTTTTAAATTGTGTAGCAAGTTCCAATAATAGTCTGATAAAAATATAAAGAGGAATAGTTTAGTTATTTTAATATACATTCAGTGCCTGTATTTATATCACACGATCGTATTGCGTAAATCAATGAATTTCGCATTTAGGAGGCACTTTTGGGAGCAAATCAGAAAATAAAAATAAAATGTTTTTCAAACTGTTTTATTTTAAAGAATACTTTAGAAAAAAGTCCATTTACCCCTTATCTCCAAAACAACTGATCCTACAATTTTTTTAGCAATACTTTATAAAGGAAGTTATTTAATTATATATTACAAAAAATGTGGGAAATTAGTTATTTAAATAAGGGCCAAATCAGAAAATTTTAAAATAAAATGTTCAAATAATATTGTCTGACATGTAGAATGAAAGAGATTGTTGCAAGGATCACAAGTATATTTTTCTAATAATTTTGAACTTATTAAAAAACTCATTGAAGTAAAATGACAATTAACCCCTCAGGGCCCCTTGGCATCTTACAGTGCCAAATCCCCGTTATAGGTTTTGAATTTTATTACCACGGCATAAGGTTCAAAACGGCGGTGCCTAAAACAGCCCAGAGTCTTGAGAGATTAAGACCATTTCCTCCCTTATCTTGTTAAGGTACTGACGAAGATAAAATAAAAAAATTGCGAAACAGAACTTTACTTAAATATTACAGGTAAAATATTGAGAAATGTACGGATTTAAAAGCGGGGGAAAAATAAGGAAAATCTAGTTTTTTGTGCGATGGAACACTTCGATCGCGAATCCGACTCGCACTTTACGGTTTTTTATAGAGCTCCTTTGTCTAGAGGAGCTTGCAGAGGCACACCACGAGCTTCAAGTTTTCAGCGAGCGGGAGGAACAGCGAGACAGTGCTACAACCAGGGCCTTATTTGATGAGGTCATGAGCCAAACTGGCATACCAACTATTGACCTAACAGCTTGTGATCTCACGTGTGATAGTCCTAATAGATCGCAATCAGTAACCACTTTGAGCTGTAGTAAAAATAAATTAAAGAAATATGTTAAATTGAATAATTATATAAAAAAACACAAAAACTAGCTAAAAGAAATAAAATATTTTGTAAAAATGTAAATTGTAGCAAGGAACGTGTCGAATTAATTAACGAAATCGATGATTGTAGATTATGTTTGGAAAAAACTACAGAAAAGTACGAATGTGACACACGGCGACTCCAGTCATATATGCATATTTTAAACTCATCATTACAAAGTATTACACGTAAATATGAGTCAGCACAATACGAAATTAAGGAACATGTGTCGGCTATGAATAGTTTGTTGGAGACGTGTAAGTATAATTATGACACTTTCATATCTTTGACCGACAATCACATCTGTGATTGTAAACAAGCTCCAGCGGACTGTTCTGTGCCGACCGTGTGTCCCGCCGAGCAGCCGGCCGAACAGCTGATACTGACCCAGGCGCCGCCGTCAGTCGACTTGAGTACTAATAGTGTTATCAATAACGCCTCCTTCTCTCGGACAAAGGATAGGTATATAATGTACAGCGATGAACTTGGAAAAAATATGGGTTTACAACTTAGTCAGCGCGTGGGCCAGGCAATATTAAATAACTGTATGCCTGGCGCCACATATTCACAAATATTAAACAAAGTGTTGTCATCGCAGTTTTTAGAACCAACCACCCTAATTATTTTAATTGGTAGAAGGGAAAATGTATCTAAAAAACTAATTACTAAATACTTTTCCAAATTAAATTCTTTACAAAATGTAGATAGAATAATCTTGTTTGCGTTTCCCTTCAGCCAATCTTTGTCACAACATGAAAATCATATAAGACATGATTATAATACATTTATACACACATTGACATGTCGTCATACTGAAAAATTTCATTTCATAGACACCAATATTTGTATTGGAAAATATTTTTATTTGACTAAGGATAGGTATTACCTATCTAGGTTTTATACAAAACAGATAGCACAGTCACTATCTTATTTTATTTTGAACTCAGTCAAGTTTTTGACTAATGAAACGCCTGCTTCTATTGAGCAGTGTATTAATAATGACATGTACTCCTTGGAATCTGTTCCAAGCTCTTTAAATTAACCCATAGGACAACAGAGAGTAACTCTGGCAGTAATATTAATATTTGTATAAATATACCTTCATCTTGCCCATTAAATCAAGTTACTAGTAATGAAAAATGTAAAAGTAAGAATATTTTAAACGTGGTTCATCAAAATATACAGGGCATGTTAAATAAAGAACTGGAAATTGAGTTATTCATGAACTGTAATAATATTGATATTTTATGTATAACAGAGCACTTTTTAAAGAGTTATCAGTTCATGTTTAATAACCACCACGTTGCTAGTTCGTTCAACAGAAAAACAGCTGATCGCGGTGGCTCCTTAATACTTGTAAATAATAGTTTTAAATATAAGGAACGAGTTGACATAGTGAGCCTGTTGAGCGTACCATGGAAATAGCCTGTATTGAACTTGAACAACTTATTGTAATGAGCGTATACATACCACCAGATTCATCCTTTGATTTATTCGAAAAGAAAATGGATGAAGTGTTGATTAAAATCAGCGATAAAAACATTTTTTTATAATTTGTGGTGATTTGAATGTTAATCTGTTAGAGGATAATAATATTTGTACTAGATTAAAATCTTTATTTTTATGTCACAACATGAACTATCTGTTTTTGGAGCCTACTAGAATTACTGCAACATCTGCTACCTGCATTGACAATATATTTACTAACATTACGCCCATTTTCAAATCGGTCATCAATAAATTAACCTCTGATCACTCTGGTCAGATAGGTATATTCAATATTAAAATAAAAAAGGACCAAAAAGAGGATATTACATGTGTGCCCGTTAGTGACACTCGGCTTGAACACTACAGGAATAATATTTTAGATAAACTATGGGAAATACCATACAGTGACGATCCAAATTTGTTATACAACTCAGTATTTAACCTTGTCAAAAATGAATATGATACGGTATTTAAATCAAAAACTATAAAAGTTAATAACAAAGCTTTGTTTAGTGATTGGGCGACAGTTGGAATTCATAGGAGCAGACGAAGATTATATGAACTCTATGAAGAGAAATCATATAACAAAAATACGGCCTTTCTAGATTATGTTCGTAGTTATTCAAAAATGTTTAAACGCGTTTGTGCCGTAGCTAATCTAATTTCATTAAAACAAAATTGAATCTAGTAGCAATGTAATGAAAACGACTTGGCAAATTATAAACAGAGAGACTGGAAAGGCCAAAGCTACACATAATAACTTCAAGCTTAAGATAGATAATCAATTGCTAAGTACAGACCTAGAAGTAGCAAAAGCTTTCGAAAATTTCTTTACGAACATTCCAGTTTCAACAACCAAGTCTTTAAATTCATCTCCCGCTGCTGCTGAATCTATACTTAAACAAAACTTTGAGGAATGTAAAACAGATTTTAAATTTAGGCACGTAAATGATGAAGACTTTGTAAAAGCGTTTAAATCCCTGGAAATGAAAAAGACAGCTGACGCCCATGGTCTATCAGTAAAAATTATTAGGTCCATTGTAGATTGTATTGCACCTCACCTTTGTTGTATATTTAATCAATGTATAGATAATGGTGTGTTTCCTGACTTGATGAAACTAAGTAAAGTTATACCTTTATTCAAAGCTGGTAGTACATCAGACCCCACCAATTTTAGACCCATATCGATACTACCAACGCTTAGCAAAATATTTGAAAAACTCATACTTAATCAATTGCAAAGTCATTTTTATCTCAATAATTTAATTCATATTGCTCAGTTTGTTTTCACAAAGGGTCGTTCAACAGCCGATGCTGGTGTTGAACTAATCGACAATATTTTTGATGCCTGGGAAGACGCAATGGATGCAATAGGTGTCTTCTGCGATCTATCCAAGGCTTTTGATTGCGTCCATCATGACACTCTTGTCAGGAAGTTACGCCATTATGGTGTAAAAGATCAGGCACTTGGCCTTCTGGAGTAATATCTAACAGATAGGTTTCAGATGGTCGATGTTAATGGGAAAAGATCACCTGGGTCTTCAATAAGTAAGGGCGTACCGCAAGGTTCAATTCTTGGTCCTTTCTTGTTTTTAGTATATATTAATGATTTACCTTACCTTGTTAAAGCAAAACATGGGTTAGTATTGTTTGCCGATGATACTTCTTTGATATTTAAAGTTAAAAGACAGCTATCAAATTATGACGAGGTAAACAATGCTATCTCTAGTATAGTGAACTGGTTTACTGTTAACAATTTATTACTTAATGAAAAGAAAACTAAATGTATTAAATTCGTGTTACCCAATGTGAACCCGGTAACTACAGACATATTTATAAAAGGACAGAGATTGGACCTTGTGCAGTCGACTGTCTTTTTGGGCATTACTTTAGACGCCAAACTACAATGGGATCCTCATATAAATAAATTGTCGAACAGACTGAATTCGGCAGCGTTCGCAGTTAAATAAATTAGAGCTCTTACCGACGTAGACACCGCTAGACTAGTCTACTTTAGTTACTTTCATAGTCTAATGACCTATGGTATTTTATTGTGGGGTCACGCTGCGAATGCTAATAGTATATTTATTCTGCAGAAATGGGCTGTTCGTGCAATTTATAGATTAGGGCCTAGAGTGTCACTGAGGGAAAAGTTTAAAGAAATCAATATTCTGACATTTGTGTCTCAATATATCTATGACAATCTTGTGTATGTAAAAAGAAATATAACTAATTTTCAGAAGTAAAGTGATATACACAATTTTAATACTAGAAATAAAGACAAGTTGGTTGCTTATGTAAGCCGACTACATAAAATTAGTAATTATTTTAAAGGCAATTGTATACGCTATTACAATAAGGTCCCTACTGATATTAAAAACTTACCTTTAGACAAGTTTAAAATAATAATAAAACAGAAATTGTATAAAAAAGGTTACTATAGGATATCTGATTACTTAGAGGACAGATGTCCATGGGAATAGATTGTTTGAGTAACAGGCTGTTTCGATATATAATTAGCATTCATTTTGTAATTTGACAATATTTTATTTAAAAAAGGAAACGCAAAAGATGCGACGACTGTGGAGTTTCTTCGGTGAGCTCTTCTCCACAGATTCCGCCATTGTGTTAGTGAACTCACCCAAAAAATGTAATGACGGATCTAAGTGATGTAACAACATCCTATGGAAATAAATGATTTTTGATTTGATTTGATTTGATCTAGTGGTTTTCGAGTTTCCTGCTCAAGCAGGAGATTTACTTTTATTAATTTATTATTAATATAATTTTCGCACAGGATTACAGAAAATCTTCCAGATCACTGCACAAATTGCAAATAATATTGCTTAGAACATCAGTTTGTGTGCACATTATATTAGGCAAAGGTACTATATCAAAATTAATTACCTGATTGGATTCTCCAATAATAACAAAAATATGAATGACAGTCGTCAATGGACAATAAATATATTCAATAATTTCAATCCTATCATTTAAAAAACAACAATAATTCAAATTCAATTCTTGATTCAAGGCAATGCTAATAATACGCTAGTAGTTGTCAGGCACGTAAAGCGAACCTACTGCACTGACAACCACTGCGCTGTGGCTGTCGCCTCACAACAATCGACACACAGTCAGGAGCTGTTCGGTATTACGTCTCACTTGTGTGAGACTATGACTATGAGTAGTGAGTTATTATCCAGCATATCCAATTTAAAAGGTGAGGTGCAGGTTCTAATCCTGTGCCAACCATGTACCAATCAGATAAGTAATTTATCTATAGTTCATTACTGTCGCGGTGTGTAATGACTGCGTTGCTGGTCGCACTGTTGGTGGCCAAAAGAGCAGCACAGCGCAGTTCAAGGCCTACACAGCATGATCAGCTTTGCAGCCTTTGATGGACAAGATGGAATTAATGCCGTTTTTTTTTTTTTCTTGGAGTGGAAAAAAATGGAATTACCTTTGCCCAGGAGTCAGACCTCCCTGCTATGTCCGGGTCCCCACATATTGAGCGGGCATCAGCTCGTGTGGTATACGTACTAAAAACAACCCCTTTGTGTGTAATAAATGCCGAGACAGAAGGTCGAGGCTTTTATAGCGCGGACTTCAAAGGCTGCAATGGTGACCAAGCTTATAGGCCGAGTGCGTAGCTAAACTAAGCTCGAGGCCTTCATAGTGTGGCCAGCAGTGCAGTCATTGCGGACCATGGCTTGTATAGCTTACTTTACTCAAATAATGCGAGTAATTAAATAAAACCTTATTATTATTATTTGAAAGAAAGAAAGAAAGAAAGAAAGAATATCAATTTATTCGGACTACGCCATAACACACACAACATAAAATACACGATAATTATGAGAGGACAAGAAAAAAAGTGAAACATACAATTGAAGGAGAAAGTAATAACAACTAATATCGCAGACAATAATATACACACGCGTCACAAAAGTAAAAGTACATACCACACAGTAACTTATATGTATGGTACATACGATTTTGTTGCGACGAGTAGACAGTAACGTCGTGAAGTGTGTGCCTAGGCGGCGAATAGGTTCCGACTCAGCATGTGCCACAGAACCTGCAAGAGGTCCTGCAACGCTGGTATTCTGTCGGCACCTTATCAAGGAGGAGAAGATAAAGGGTGGGTGTTAATAAACTACTTTTTATTAAAACTGCATATATAATTGATATGAAAATAAATAAACTATAGGAAAAAAATTAGGAAAATTTAGTGGATGGATAAGCTAAGTAGGAGACGAATTGACATCAGAAATATAATTATAATTAATAAATAATACATTAAAAAACACAAATTGCATAAATAGTTGAGAGTATAATGGATATTAAATATTGTATACTATAGATTGTTCAGTGACTTAACCGATTCACATACGTACATTAAAAAGACCTATCTTTAAGATAATATAACTAGCAAACGCGGGGATTCACTGGGGCAGAATCAGGCATCTGACTTCTGCAGGTGCAGAAGGTGTTTTCTACATGCAAGTTTGAAACTGGCAATAGAATTGTGAACTCGGATTGGTGGTGGCAGGTTGTTCCAACACTTCGTCGCCAGATACCTGAAACTGCCCCGAAAAGCAGCTGATCGATGTCGAGGGATTGTTAAAATGCTGGTTGTAGTCCTGTTGATGTAGTGACGAGATAGCCGCCATTTAAGCTTTTCAAATAAATACTCTGGTGTTTGTTGCCTTATCACACCATATAAGAGGGAGGCAAGATGTAGTTGCAGCCTACCATTGATATTGAGCATATTGGCCTTGTTCAGGTAAGGAGTAATGTGACTACGAGAAGGGATGGTAAAGCAGAACCTGGCGCATGCGTTCTAAACTCTTTACAGCAACCGGTGAGTGCGTTTGAGCAAACAGGGCCCTTATACTGTAATGCCATAATTTAATTTTGAGAGAACCAATGACTCACACAGTAGTATGCGCATTTGTTCGCTCAGATAATTTCGGATCCTATACAATATTTGTTTCTTCGTTTTTTTTCACTCCACTTCTAGGAGGTTACAGTTAGTTCTGAGCGCGGGCCGTAGTCAACTGCTAAGGATCTATGAGTTTCCTAAAAATTTTCGAACTATCTTACACGTATTAAGAATCACGGCTTTTTGCAGCAGGATGAAGGCGGATGGTTTCATATTTAGAAACTTAAGGCTATTGTTGAGAGTCTTCGGTATGATTCCAGTTTGTTGATATTATGATCGGTATTGTTAGTAGTGTGTTGATTTTCCTTTGCGTCTTCAGTTCTATGGATAAGTCCGTATATTTCGTTAGTTTAGTTGCGTGTGTGGTTGTTATATTATGAGTGTTTGGAATAGCGACGTCAATTAAATTATTATTATATTATTATTATATATATTATAAAACTGAGTGAGTTTTTTTTTGTCACACAACCAAATTCTGAATAAAGCCTTTTTGCAGTACCTTTTTTAGTTGCAAGAAGATCTCACGCTCTTTATTTTGTCACACATAACCAAATTCTGAATAAAGCCTTTTTGCGCTACCTTTTTTTTACCATTTTCGAAACAATCATGGAATTTGACAGGAAATTGCCGGGCGTTAAAACACGACAGTAATAGATTTTCACAGGAAATTACCGGCACCTTTTCTGGCTCTTCCAAGTATCACGGCGATGTCGACTTTGCTCAAAGAAGGTTTTCAAAATAATGAGGTCATTACTAGCTTTGTTTAAGTAAAGGTACATTACCGGACGTTGACCCAGTCATTTGGTGGGTCCCATATATGGCAAACTAGAAAGATTTGCGGGAGTTTTGAAAGTATGTAATTGATTAATTATGATTACGATGTGCTTTTTGCGAATTTGAAATTTTCCACCTTTTATCATTGCCGTTCGCGCTGCCACATTCGAATAATGGCGCCTAAAAACAGTTATTTGACAAAATCTCCTCTTCTACACATTGTCTCCATCGCCTCCAGAATTTCTTCAACTAAACTACATCTCTATACATAACCTATAATGCATTTGATTGTTCAGACCTCTCTCTATGTTACTTAGAGAGCTAGAGATGCTTGCCGTAAAACTTTGGTACTCATATATTTAATACTAACCTTGGTAAGTTTATTACTTCCAGTGTAATAAATCTAAGCAAAGATATTCAATTCAAATATGTTGTTCAGGGTTCTCGGCACCTAATGACCTCGTAGGGGCCCATCAGCTACGAGGTAGCGTAGCGATCAGTTGCCAAGAAGTCTGAACGTCGGCGATTCACCGAGCTAAAAAGATTGGGTTCGATCTAACCTGGTCTGTGCTTCGGTCCCGTCAACCTCCTGTCTCTCTGCAAGGCCCGGGTGCACCCTAGGCTCTTCTTGGTAGACAGGTTCTTCAGCCAACCAGGTATGACTGGCAGGCCAGCTTCGATGAGCACAGTGTTCCAACACAGGTTATGTTACGTGGTAAAAAACCAATCGGCCACGTAAATGCGAACTTTATCTGGTTCGGGGAACCACAACACACTCAGCTATATAGACAATCCTGAGGGAACCTCGAATACATTCCAGATGGACTGCGATTTAATTTCAATACCCTATCCAAACGCGTTTACATTGCGAGGGCTTTCGTCTGTCAGTTGTCAAAAAACTGCAAGGTTGGCAGCAACGTCAAATTCAAAATGGCCGTTCCGAAACCATCGATCGAATATCGATTTGGAATCGAACAATCACCCGCCCGGACAGGCACCCACCTGTCCCCTAATCTACGGGCAGCCGAGACAACGTTGCTACCGCTCGTTTTAGAACCGAGCCTCCTACTAGAACCTCCGCAGACCGGGGGGTCCCGTCCTTGCCAGGGAACAAGTTAATAATGCGCCCCCTGCGCCAACGTAGTGGCGGTAGGTTAGCATCCTTAACCAGAACGAGGTCACCAACACTAGGGGGGCTGGTTTTGTCAGTCCACTTAAGGCGCTGTTGTAAGATATGCAGATACTCGAGCGACCAACGCTTCCAGAAATTCTGAGTAAACTGCTGCAACATCTGATACCTTGACAACCGATACAATTTCACTCCCTCGAAGGGGTGCTCGGGCAACGCGTTAAGTGGCTGTCCTATCAAGAAATGGCCTGGGGTCAGAGCCTCCAGGTCATTTGGATCCGAGCTGAGCGGACACAACGGTCGCGAATTGAGAACGGCCTCGATCTTACAAAACATTGTCGCGAGCTCCTCAAAAGTCAGCGCGGTCTGACCTACAATACGCCCCAAGTGCGTCTTAGCTGACTTAACTACGGCCTCAAAAATCCCACCCCAGTGGGGGCAACTCGGTGGGCTGAAGGTCCACTGTATACCCCGACGGGAGAGGGCCGTTCCAATATCCACTTTATTTACATTCAAAAAGTTGACTATCTCTCGTAAGTATCGTTCCGCACCGACGTAGTTAGTGCCGTTATCAGAGCGGATCAAAGTTGGAAGTCCCCTTCGAGAAACAAACCTATCCAAACAAGCAATGAAAGCCTCTGTCGAGAGATCAGCAACGAGCTCGAGATGTACCGCCTTGGTGGATAAACAAACAAACACACATAGGTACGCCTTGTATTGCTTAGCGGTACGCAATCGTGAACTCATCACCATAAACGGTCCGGCAAAATCCGTACCAACACCTGAAAACGGTCTGACCTCATTCACACGATCAGGGGGCAAGTCCCCCATGAGAGGTTGCATCGTGGCAGCCTTAAGTCGATAACAAGGCATGCACCGAAACACGATGTTCCGTATGACACGGCGGGCAGATAAGATCCAAAACTCCCGCTGGAGCGTGGCCAACAACGCGTTACAGCCGGCATGCGCGTTTTTAATATGACGATCAGTCACCAGCAATTCAACTAACTGTCCCCCCTTGGGGAGCAGAAGTGGGTGACGAGCCGAATACGACAGATTCGCATTGCGCAATTTTCCTCCTACCCGAAGTAACCCGGTCGAAACAACAAAGGGGTTGAGACGCGCGACGGCTCCCTTCAATTTCGAACGTCCACTTCGTATAATCTCCAATTCTGCCCCAAACTTCGAGGACTGTACCAACCGGACCAAATTCAGTAGCGACTCGTTTCGCTCTGCCGGAGTCAGAATAGGGTTCAACGTTCGCTGATCGCGAGGAGTACGACAATTTCGAGCGAATCTCCTAATCCAAGTGGACACGTTTATCAACTTGTCAAGTGAGCTATACCGGTCCAGCAGAAACCCGGCGTCAGGGTCCTCAGCCTTCTGGGTAACATGCACGGCCGCTCTGGGGCCATGATCCGAAGATACTACTACATGGCTGTGGGGCCAGTCCGATTCTCTCCTGGCAAGCCAGGGTGGTCCCCACCACAAATGGTGTCTAACGAGTTCAGGAGCCCGACATCCCCTGGATGCACAATCAGACGGGTTCAATTCTCCTGGTACATGTCTCCAGGTCAGTGGGACCTCAGACGACACAATCTGGGAGACACGGTTCGCAACAAAAACCTCTAAGTTATGGACCGAAGCCTTCAGCCAGCACAAAACAATCTGGCTGTCCGTCCACGCGTACACCGTATCCTCCAAAACCACTGACCCACGCAACACTGTTAGAGTGTGATTCAAAAGTTTGGTCAAAAGAGCAGCCCCGGACAGTTCCAGTTTTGGAATCGTCATCCTTGTCCGAATAGGCGCTACCTTGCCTTTTGCCAAAACCAAACGCACGTCGACCTCCCCGGTGGAGGTGACGGTTCGCAAATAAACCGCTGCCGCAAACCCTCGTTCAGAGGCATCACAAAACCCGTGAAGGGTTGCCCTGTAATCCCCAGCAGGGACCAATTTCCTCGGCAGCGATACATTATTTATGAGGCCCAACCATTTTGCTAAATCATTCGATACAATGCAGCCCTGAGCTCCAGAATCTAATAGGGCGCGAACGTATGTTGGGTTGCCCGCCAAATCCCAAACAAGCACAGAGGCGATCGGTAACACCACCGTCTCCGGTTGGGGGGCAACCAATGGTTGGGCCGCAAATTCCTAGCGAGGACCTCCGGGGCCCAACTGTGCCTGTAACCGATCAGGTATGCAGCTATACGCCAGAGGGTCCCATTGTACAAATGGCCCACGCGCCGGTTCCATTGCCACCCTACGACGCCCCCCGAAGGGGGGTGGGCGTGAATTCAACCGTGGCCGCTCCATGAGCGGGGGGGACATCACATGCGACCGACGAGGACGAGGCGACGAGCGGGGCGACAACTGAGGCGGCGTCCGAACCGCACCCGCATAGCTCGAAGGTGTCCCATGCCATCCGCCCGTTACGGCCTGCTCAACACACCCAATGTGCCGCTGAGTCGGATGCTGAGTCGCAACCGAGAACTCAGGGCCCCCCATGTGATGACCCTGAGTGCGGCCCTGCACCCCTGGGTGGCCGCGTGCTTGTGGCCCCATTGCCCGCTGAGTCGGATGCTGAGTCGCAACCGAAAACTCAGGGCCCCCCATGTGATGACCCTGAGTGCGGCCCTGCACCCTAGTACTGCCCTGTGCACGTGGGGACGTTGGCCCCTGAGTTGCGCTCCGAGTCGCAAACGAATTCCCAGGGCCCCATGCCGTGTCACCCTGGGTACGGCCCTGTGGACGTGGGGACGTTGGCCCCTGAGTTGCGCTCCGAGTCGCAAACGAATTCTCAGGGCCCCATGCCGTGTCACCCTGGATACGGCCCTGTGGAGGCTGTTGGCCGGACCGGTTCATGCACAACAGATTGTTGTGGGCCCCACCACAATATCCGCACATTTTTGTGCGCGTGCAGTCCCTAGCCATGTGTGGCCCGAGGCACAGGAAACACCAGCTCCGCTGCTTGGCCATCCGGCGCCGTCCCTGAACCCTAAGTTCCCCGAACTTATTGCAATTGGCCACAGCATGGCCAATCTGCCTACAACATGGGCAGGTCTCACTATGTGGGGTCAATGCACTCACAGTCCCATACGACTGCCGGTTGGTGCGGTCCTTCCTCGTCGGAGGGCCCCTACTCACAGCGCTCCCGGCAGCTCTCTGTGGCTCCGAAGGATGGGTGACCGTCCACCCCAAATTCTCTGCCCGTCGAGCCTCCTCTTCCAAGAATCCGACCAAGTCGGAGAAGGCGGGCAGGTCCTCGGCCGACCTCCCGTGAGACTGTTCGAAACGAGTCTGCACGTCAGCGGGTAGGCGGGAAAGTACAATGTACAGCAGTAGGTACGACCATTCACCAACCGGAAGTCCAAGATTCTCTAGAGCCTTGGTGACGGACAACAACGGGTTCAAAACCTCCGTCTGTATGGCCCCGACCTTGTTCACAACCGGGATACTAAACAAACGGTTCAGTTGGGCATCGGCCAACCTCCGTTTGTTATGGTAACGTCTGACCAACAATTGTCTGGCCGTTTCATAGTTACCCTCCGTAACTGTCAAATGAGCGACCAGCTCCCTAGGCTCACCCCTCAATGCTGCCACCAGCTGAGCCATCTTGACAGACTTGGTAATGTCCGATCGCATGTGCACCAAACTGTCGAACAGATTGATGAAGCTCATCCATTCACCGGACACTCCGTCAAAAGTAGGCATAGTTATGGCCGGTAACCTGGACCCCGAACCCTGAAGCGGCAGGGGTGCTTCAATGTCACCACCATGGCTGGACTCGCGCTGTCTACGTATGTCCGCAGCCTTCTGCGTGATAGCAGCTGCCATCTCCATACATTGGTCGACATCCCCTAGCAACCGTGACAGCCTGTCAGGTGCGCAACCATCAACTGATTCCGCCTGCGCGGACAATTCGAGCACCCTATTGTAACGTTCCTTAACGTCCATAGACCGCTCCAATACCACATCATGCCTATCTAAACGGTCTATCAGACCGTGTGCGGAGGAAAACCATCTGAGTTCCATAGAAACACCCTTCTGGATTTCAGATAACGACATGATCGGAACGATACTTACTCACAATTTGCAGTAACTCAATTTTATTGGACCCTCCAGTCTACAACCCAAACGAGGGAACCCTAAACCACAACTTAAACAATGCTGTTTTCCTTTAACAATAGGAACCGAGTTTTATATCTATATAAATTCTGTAAATACAATTTAGTTTCCCTTTATCATTATATCACACACAGATAGTCAATATTAGTTCAAGTTATAAATTGCTATAAACTGAAAACAATGCAATAGCCTGCTATCAATAGATGTAACTGCCTATGTTAACCAAAACATTCTTCAATAGCATTACTAGACCACTAATAGATTGACTAACTGGTAATTCAATGCAATTTTCAATTCAATATCTGTCTATCTACTACCAGCAATAGACCTATAGCTTACAATACTACCAATCTATGTGGATATAGGAACAACAGTTACCTAATAACCGCCTATACCTACAGATTGATAGTCCCAAATCGTGCGTTCCTGGAGCCCTTGACGGCTGCAAATCTCAGGAAACCACGCTCTAGCTACCAATATGTTCAGGCTTCTCGGCACCTAATGACCTCGTAGGGGCCCATCAGCTACGAGGTAGCGTAGCGATCAGTTGCCAAGAAGTCTGAACGTCGGCGATTCACCGAGCTAAAAAGATTGGGTTCGATCTAACCTGGTCTGTGCTTCGGTCCCGTCAACCTCCTGTCTCTCTGCAAGGCCCGGGTGCACCCTAGGCTCTTCTTGGTAGACAGGTTCTTCAGCCAACCAGGTATGACTGGCAGGCCAGCTTCGATGAGCACAGTGTTCCAACACAGGTTATGTTACGTGGTAAAAAACCAATCGGCCACGTAAATGCGAACTTTATCTGGTTCGGGGAACCACAACACACTCAGCTATATAGACAATCCTGAGGGAACCTCGAATACATTCCAGATGGACTGCGATTTAATTTCAATACCCTATCCAAACGCGTATACATTGCGAGGGCTTTCGTCTGTCAGTTGTCAAAAAACTGCAAGGTTGGCAGCAACGTCAAATTCAAAATGGCCGTTCCGAAACCATCGATCGAATATCGATTTGGAATCGAACATATGTATTCAACACACTTGTTCGTAAAGTTACTTTTTATGGCATCTCATTTAGGTTCATAATCGAGCTTATTATGCTGCACTAGTACTATTTACTTTATAACATTTATTACCATCCTTTTTTTTCAATATTCGCTGAGAGTTTCGTTTCTACAACAATGAATATTTTTGTGAATAAACAAATAAACAAACTAGTTTAGGTTAGTTACAATTCATGTTAAATCAATCATAATTTTTTTAATCATTATTTCATCAAATTATATTTTTCCACTTTATATTAACCTTAATTTGCGTATGCAAAACATAATTTTATAGGCTGTTTAGAGATTTTGAAGTGCCACCAATTTCCAATTTATTCCGTTGATTATACGCATTATCGGCTAACTTACTCGAATAATACCGCCTCGTGAGTCATAACCAACTTAGCACAAGTGTCAATGTATTTCAGTGATCACAACTTATCACAATGTATTTCAGATACCACATTACTTATAGAAATAAATACATACATTACTTGCTACATAAACAACAACAAGACAAACAAATATATATGTAATTACTGTATAATAAATTAAATATAGCAATATAAATTGCTGCTGAAATGTTTAATCGAAAATAAAAGGTGCCATACTAGAATTGTCTACCCTCGCACTCACGAGAATTATTTCATATTTCCTGACTCCGTTGGCTGCCAATATCGGCCCATAAATTATAGTTATTTGACGTATTACAGGAAAATCTATTATTAATCGCTTTGCGGCTTTAGATAACGTCTTTTATTTCCTTCCTGTTTTTTCGTAAGTGAGTTTTGAGTTTTCGTAGTAGTTCTGAAATCTGAAATTGTGTAGTCCAGGTCGTATCAGTTTCTGGCGCCACATAAATTCAAAAGCTAGATAAAAAAACTGCCCAGTGCTACCACCCGCGGCCGCTCGAGCCAACCTTCATTCGTTTTTAATGTCAAAAACATGACGCCACACCTTTTCTGATTTCATTGTTTTATTTTTGGTAAATCGCATCAAACCTTTAGTCTCTCTGTACCTAAAACGCAGTCTGCCTGTGTCACGTTATGCCTAAATTTCATTCAAAATACGCGTTTTGTCTAAGTCAGTTTTGGTCTATATCGTAATATCTCTACATCTTCTATAGTCCATTTCGTAAGATGACTGTATCGCATTAATTTGGTTATAGGACTAATCGCATGAACTCTATTTCGCATAGTGGGCATTTATCGATATGATTATGTCGCATTAAGTCTATTTCTCTGTGTACCTAAATCGAAGTCGGCCTCTTTCGCGTTATGCCTAAATGTCATTCAAAATACGCGTTTTGTCTAAGTCGGTTTTGGTCTACATCGTAATAGCTCTACTTCTTCTATAGTCCATTTCGTAAGATGACTGTATCGCATTAAAACTATTTCTCATAATGTTAATTTGGTTATAGGACTAGGCCTCTATTGTTTTTAATATTTCGCAAGTCGAGGTTAAATACAACTCGTTCACGAGAGCCAAATCTTCGATACAAACTCCTTTGTATTTTCTGTTTTGCATACTTACTGGCCACTTGAAAGTGAAGTATTTAGTCTGATATTCTATTGATGATAAATAACAAAACCTATGTGTCATTCTTATATCATTCTAACATTAGTCGAGTTGCGAATTTAATTTTGCTTAAAGCTATTCATGTAAGCCCAAGAAAGTATTAAATTACAATGCAAGATAATGCAAACATTGTTTTCTGTAAAAATAAAAAAGGAACGAATAATGTATTGCTGAATGGTTATACATATACGAAAAACAAGTCAAATAATGACGGGTCCTCGCTCTGGCGGTGTGCTAACAGGAAAGTTTGCAGTGCTTCATTGAAAGTGAGCAGTGAGAACTTGGTTTTAAAAGTAAGTGACCATGATTGCAGACAAAATTATGCCAAGAACAAAATGTCAATAATTATTGACAAATATAAGCAGGCGGTGTGTCAAACGTTTGGATCTGTACCAGAAATAATTGAAGATGTGATATTAAACGAACCAGAGTCTGACGAAAATATAAACACGGCCGCTTTATTTAGGTCAAAAAAGGATTCTCTATATCGTACCAGGAACAAGTTTTTAGAAGTCAAGAAAAGAAGTAAGCGAAGAACAGGTGCCTAATATTATTGCAAAGAATTTTATTGTCTGCAATAACGATTATAATAATAAGAAAATATTGATATTTTCAAGTCCATTGGCACAAAAAACATTGAAAACGTTGGAAAACGGCAACGCACAATTTTATGGTGATGGAACATTCAAAACTGTGCCGTTGTTTTTTCAACTGTACACCATTCATGTAAATTTGAACTCAGGAAACAATGATACTGTGAATATAGTGCCAGTTATATATTGTTTGTTGAAGGACAAGACCCAAGACACGTACATAAGGCTTTTTCAATTAATTAAAAACGAACTGCAGATAGATTTAAAAAAAAAAAAATGTGATTACGAAGTGGCACAAATACAGGCTTTAAAGGCTGTATTTCCGGGTATAGAAATTACCGGATGTTATGATCACTATTCCAAAGCGGTCTGGAAAAAAGCAGAGAAGTTTGGTGTTTTAACCACTACCGCAGGAAATACAATTACTGAACTTTGTGCCCACCTGCCACTTGTACCCACAAACTATATTCCGGAAGTTTGGCAAAACATTCAAGTGTTACCGAAAATCATGACTAGGTTTGTAAGTTACATGGAAAACCAGTGGATGGGCCAACTTCACGACATTATAAGCTGTGCACACGAAATCCACAAAACAAATAACAGTTTGGAGGGATGGCACAGGCGTTTAAATAATCGCATGAAGGGCAAGCCGTCATTCATAAACTTTATATTCAAATTGAAAAAGGAGTCGCAGTGGCAGAGCTTGAAGTTGAAGCAATATCTATTTGAAGGTAATCCCAGAAGAAGGATTGATATTTATTTTAATTCTAAACACAAAAAAGAGCTCCAAAAGTTGCAAGAGGGTGACATTTCCGCTTTGTATTTCTTGAAAAGCATGATTTAAACTAAGAAAGAACTCATGAGTCAATATAATGACTAAATTTACAAAGTCGATATAAATAAACAAGTGCTCTTTCATTTTGTAAGAATAATGAAGTTATGTGTTCAGGCCTCTCGGCACCCAATGACCTCGCAGGGGCCCGTAGCTACGAGGTAGCGTAGCGATCGGATGCCAAGAAGCAAGAACGTCGGCGATTCACCGAGCTAAAGTAAATAGATTCTATCTGACCTGGTCTGTGCTTCGTTCCCGTCAAACTCCTGTCTCTCTGCAAGGCCTGGGTGCACCCTAGGCTCTTCTTGGTAGACAGGTTCTTCAGCCAACCAGGTATGGCTGGCAGGCCAGCTTCGACGCGCACAGTGTTCCAACACAGGTTATGTTACGTAAATACGAACTTTATCTGGTTCGGAGAACCACAATACACTCAGCTATAAGACAATCCTGAGGGGAGCCCGAATACAATTCCAGATGGCTTACGATTTAATTTCAATGCCCAAATCAATACGCGTCACATTGCGGGGGCTTTTCGTCTGTCAGTTGTCAAAAAAACTGCTCTGTTGGCAGCAACTGTCAAATTCAAAATGGCCGTTCCGAAACCATCGATCGAGTATCGATTCTGAATCGAACAATCACCCGCCCGGACAGGCACCCACCTGTCCCTTAATCTACGGGCAGCCGAGATAACGTTGCTACCGCTCGTTTTAGTACCGAGCCTCCTACTAGAACCTCTGCTGACCGGGGGGTCCCGTCCCTGCCAGGGAACAAGTTAACAATGAGCCCCCTGCGCCAACGCACTGGCGGTAGGTTAGCATCCTTAACCAGAACGAGGTCACCAACACTAGAGGGGCTGGTTTTGTCAGTCCACTTAAGGCGCTGTTGTAAGATATGCAGATACTCGAGCGACCAACGCTTCCAGAAATTCTGAGTAAACTGCTGCAACATCTGATACCCTGACAACCGATACAATTTCACTCCCTCGAAGGGGTGCTCGGGCAACGCGTTAAGTGGCTGTCCTATCAAGAAATGGCCTGGGGTCAGAGCCTCCAGGTCATTTGGATCCGAGCTGAGCGGACACAACGGTCGCGAATTGAGAACGGCCCCGTTCTTACAAAACAATGTCGCGAGCTCCTCAAAAGTCAGCGCGGTCTGACCTACTATACGCCCCAAGTGCGTCTTAGCTGACTTAACTACGGCCTCAAAAATCCCACCCCAGTGGGGGCAACTCGGTGGGCTGAAGGTCCACTGTATACCCCGACGGGAGAGGGCCGTTCCAATATCCACTTTATTTACATTCAAAAAGTTGACTATCTCTCGTAAGCATCGTTCCGCACCGATGTAGTTAGTGCCGTTATCAGAGCGGATCAAAGTTGGAAGTCCCCTTCGAGAAACAAACCTATCCAAACAAGCAATGAAAGCCTCTGTCGAGAGATCAGCCACGAGCTCGAGATGTACCGCCTTGGTGGATCTGTGGGGCCAGTCCGATTCTCTCTTGGCAAGCCAGGGTGGTCCCCACCACAAATGGTGTCTAACGAGTTCAGGAGCCCGACATCCCCTGGATGCACAATCAGACGGGTTCAATTCTCCTGGTACATGTCTCCAGGTCAGTGGGACCTCAGACGACACAATCTGGGGGACACGGCTCGCAACAAAAACCTCTAAGGTATGGACCGAAGCCTTCAGCCAGCACAAAACAATCTGGCTGTCCGTCCACGCGTACACCGTATCCTCCAAAACCACTGACCCACGCAACACTGTTAGAGTGTGATTCAAAAGTTTGGTCAAAAGAGCAGCCCCGGACAGTTCCAGTTTTGGAATCGTCATCCTTGTCCGAATAGGCGCTACCTTGCTTTTTGCCAAAACCAAACGCACGTCGACCTCCCCGGTGGAGGTGACGGTTCGCAAATAAACCGCTGCCGCAAACCCTCGTTCAGAGGCATCACAAAACCCGTGAAGGGTTGCCCTGTAATCCCCAGCAGGGACCAATTTCCTCGGCAGCGATACATTATTTATATTGAGGCCCAACCATTTTGCTAAATCGTTCGATACAATGCAGCCCTGAGCTCCAGAATCTAATAGGGCGAGAACGTATGTTGGGTTGCCCGCCAAATCCCAAACAAGCACAGAGGCGATCGGTAACACCACCGTCTCCGGTTGGGGGGCAACAAGTTGTTGGGCCGCAAATTCCTAGCGAGGGCCCCCGGGGCCCCACTGTGCCTGTAACCGATCAGGTAGGCAGCTATACGCCAGAGGGTCCCATTGTACAAATGGCCCACGCGCCGGTTCCATTGCCACCCTACGACGCCCCCCGAAGGGTTGTGGGCGTGAATTCAACCGTGGCCGCTCCATGAGCGGGGGGGACATCACATGCGACCGACGAGGACGAGGCGACGAGCGGGGCGACAACTGAGGCGGCGTCCGAACCGCACCCGCATAGCTCGAAGTTGTCCCATGCCACCCGCCCGTTACGGCCTGCTCAACACACCCAATGTGCCGCTGAGTCGGATGCTGAGTCGCAACCGAGAACTCAGGGCCCCCCATGTGATGACCCTGAGTGCGGCCCTGCACCCCTGGGTGGCCGCGTGCTTGTGGCCCCATTGCCCGCTGAGTCGGATGCTGAGTCGCAACCGAAAACTCAGGGCCCCCCATGTGATGACCCTGAGTGCGGCCCCGCACCCTAGTACTACCCTGTGCACGTGGGGACGCTGGCCCCTGAGTTGCGCTCCAAGTCGCAAACGAATTCTCAGGGCCCCATGCCGTGTCACCCTGGGTACGGCCCTGTGGTGGCTGTTGGCCGGACCGGTTCATGCACAACAGATTGTTGTGGGCCCCACCACAATATCCGCACATTTTTGTGCGCGTGCAGTACCTAGCCATGTGTGGCCCGAGGCACAGGAAACACCAGCTCCGCTGCTTGGCCATCCGGCGCCGTCCCTCAACCCTAAGTTCCCCGAACTTATTGCAATTGGCCACAGCATGGCCAATCTGCCTACAACATGGGCAGGTCTCACTATGTGGGGTCAATGCACTCACAGTCCCATACGACTGCCGGTTGGTGCGGTCCTTCCTCGTCGGAGGGCCCCTACTCACAGCGCTCCCGGCAGCTCTCTGTGGCTCCGAAGGATGGGTGGCCGTCAACCCCAAATTCTCTGCCCGTCGAGCCTCCTCTTCCAAAAATCCGACCAAGTCGGAGAAGGCGGGCAGGTCCTCGGCCGACCTCCCGTGAGACTGTTCGAAACGAGTCTGCACGTCAGCGGGTAGGCGGGAAAGTACAATGTACAGCAGTAGGTACGACCATTCACCAACCGGAAGTCCAAGATTCTCTAGGGCCTTGGTGACGGACAACAACGGGTTCAAAACCTCCGTCTGTATGGCCCCGACCTTGTTCACAACCGGGATGCTAAACAAACGGTTCAGTTGGGCATCGGCCAACCTCCGTTTGTTGTGGTAACGTCTGACCAACAATTGCCTGGCCGTTTCATAGTTACCCTCCGTAACTGTCAAATGAGCGACCAGCTCCCTAGGCTCATCCCTCAATGCTGCCACCAGCTGATCCATTTTGACAGACTTGGTAATGTCCGATCGCATGTGCACCAAACTGTCGAACAGATTGATGAAGCTCATCCATTCACCGGACACTCCGTCAAAAGTAGGCATAGTTATAACGGGTAACCTGGTCCCCGATCCCTGATGCGGCAGAGGTGCTTCAATGTCACCACCATGGCTGGACTCGCGCTGCCTACGTATGTCCGCAGCCTTCTGCGTGATAGCAGCTGCCATCTCCATACACTGGTCGACATCCCCTAGCAACCGTGACAGCCTGTCAGGTGCGCAACCATCAACTGATTCCGCCTGCGTGGACAATTCGAGCACCCTGTTGTAACGTTCCTTAACGTCCATAGACCGCTCCAAAACCACATCATGCCTATCTAAACGGTCTATCAGACCGTGTGCGGAGGAAAACCATCTGAGTTCCTTAGAAACACCCTTCTGTATTTCAGATAACGACATGATCGGAACGATACTTACTCACAATTTGCAATAACTCAATTATATTGGACCCTCCAGTCTACAACCCAAACGAGGGAACCCTAAACTATAACTTAAACAATGCTGATTTCCCCAAACAATAGAAACCGAGTTTTATATCTACACAAATTCTGTAAACAACAGTTTAGTTTCCCTATATCATATAACACACACAGATAGTCAATATTAGTTCAAGTTATAAATTGCTATAAACTGAAAACAATGTCATAGCCTGCTATGTCATCAATAAATGTAACTACCTATGTTAACCAAACATTCATTAGCATTACTAGACCACTAATAGATTGACTAACTGGTAACTGGTACTTCAATGCAAATTTCAATTCACCTACAATGTACCTGTAATGTAATTACTATTCTGAGTCACATCTCAGTACAACCGGTCATTTAGGGAAAACTGTTATATCTGTCTGTCTACTACCAGCAATAGACTTATAGCTTACAATACTATCAATCTATGTGGATACAGGAACAACACCAAGTTATCTAATAACCGCCTATACCTACAGATTGATAGTCTCAAATCGTGGGTTCCTGGAGCCCTTGACGGCTGCAAATCTCAGGAAACCACGCTCTTGCTACCAAAATGTTCAGGCCTCTCGGCACCCAATGACCTCGCAGGGGCCCATAGCTACGAGGTAGCGTAGCGATCGGATGCCAAGAAGCAAGAACGTCGGCGATTCACCGAGCTAAAGTAAATAGATTCTATCTGACCTGGTCTGTGCTTCGTTCCCGTCAAACTCCTGTCTCTCTGCAAGGCCTGGGTGCACCCTAGGCTCTTCTTGGTAGACAGGTTCTTCAGCCAACCAGGTATGGCTGGCAGGCCAGCTTCGACGCGCACAGTGTTCCAACACAGGTTATGTTACGTAAATACGAACTTTATCTGGTTCGGAGAACCACAATACACTCAGCTATAAGACAATCCTGAGGGGAGCCCGAATACAATTCCAGATGGCTTACGATTTAATTTCAATGCCCAAATCAATACGCGTCACATTGCGGGGGCTTTTCGTCTGTCAGTTGTCAAAAAAACTGCTCTGTTGGCAGCAACTGTCAAATTCAAAATGGCCGTTCCGAAACCATCGATCGTGTACGATTCCATCGTGCATCGTCAGACTTAGTAGCGTCAGCATAAATGTCTAATTGTAGTTTTCATTATTTTGTAAGTTAGATTCATCGATCAGTTCACATTCGTCTATCAATAAGTGCGCACCAATTGTAATCATCATAAATAAAGTGATTTATCAAGTTATCACTCTTCTTTCCTGTTCCACCAATCATCATCAGAATCAAGTTTAAGGTACCGCCAGCAAGGGCTCGTACATTAAGTGGTCCTTCGAAACCTGTGTTTAGTGCAACTTTGTGTTTTGATCGTGTGACCGCGAATCGGCTCTGTTGGCCTGCCACCAGCGGCAATCCCCAGTAGAGTTGAGAAGGCGCAAAAAGTCATACGTGAGGAATACAAAAGCATTAGACACGCACGACCAAGCGATCAAGGATTTAAGCCCTAAGGAGGTTTTTATCAAGAGAACAAGCTCTCCCAAGTTTACCAAGAGATCAAGCTCTACAAGTTAATCAAGTAACAAGGTTTATCAAGAAACCCCTAAGAAGCGAATGACAAGGAACTCAATTTCATCAAGGGAACAGGAACTATCAAGCTAGTGATTTTATCAAGAAATTCATCAAGTAATTATTTATCAAACAAGTGAGTTTCTACATATCTCTACCAAGTGAGTTATAATGGAAACAAGCCAAGAATTCGTCTACTTGTTGCAAAATCAGCAACAAATTATCGACGGAATAAATCAGCTATGGTCGAATTACAAAAAAGACGGCCAATCTCGCAAGACAACTGATTATATCAAAAGGAAGGTAGAAACGTTAGATACGTATTGGGCTGAGTTTCAACGGAATCATGAGCGGTTAATGATGGCCGAAAATCAAGATGGCGACTACTTTACGGCCAATCAATACGAGCATTCCCAATCTTATTACCAAGAAATAAGGGAGTCGATTCTCAGGAGCCCCGGGTTTTCTCTAAAACCACCAACGCCACTATTAATTCCTAAGACAGTTGACGTGTCGGAAGAAGATAAATCGGGCGGCGAATCAAGTCAGCAGCATCCGAGGCAGAACAAGCTGCACGCCGAATCTGCGCAAAAATATCCCAACAAGTTAGAGGAGATGATGCGTCGGCAAACAAGTAACTTCAAAGCCTTCTCCCGCACCCTATCAAGCATCAACTTATCAGAAGTAAAGGAAAAGTGGGAATTCGATGACCTACTTAAGAATTTAGATGCACGGTGGGCAACTATCGATAAACTTCACTGGGACATCGATAGCGAGCTCCGTGGGGAAGAAGATGAATATTACGAGCAGACCTTCACCAAGCATGAGAAGAGCTACTGTGAGATAAAAAGAGAGATCAATAGCAAGCTGTGGTCCGTGGCTCATCGTGAAAAGTCCACGCCTAAACTGGATATTCCTATTTTCCATGGCAACTATCAACAGTGGACATCGTTTAAAGATCTTTTCACGGAGACCATTCATAACAATCCCTGCCTATCAAGTGCGCAGAAGATGCAATTTCTAAAAAGCAAAATTAAGGGAGAACCAGAACGCCTCATCCAGCACCTACCGATAAGCTCCGAAAATTACGTCACCTGCTGGGACATCATCAACCATCGATACAATAACAAAAAGCTTATATTCACAACCCACATGAATACTATGATGTCCCTCCCCGTTCTGCAACAAGGCACATCGGGTCACATCAAGAGACTGCATGATGTAACGGTAGAATGTCTGAATGGCATAAAAAATTTGGGTATCAACATTGATACGTGGGACCCCATCATTATACATCTTTTATCATCAAAACTGGACTCCGAAACACACAATGACTATATGTCTATGTTGAAAGATCCAAGAGAAATACCGCTATTGGATGAATTCCTGAAATATCTCGAATTACGATTTACTGCATTAGAAGCATCAAGACGAAAACAGGAAAATACTGCTCAAAAGTCGTCTAACAATCCACCTTCTACGTCATCGACCCCTTACAATGCATCACGTTCCAAGCACTACTATTCAAGCAACAAGGCTACTTCGAATACTCAAGCAAGAAAACAGATAAAATGTCCCGTTTGCGATCAAGATCACGGGGTCTATTATTGCCCACAGTTCAGAGGAATGGATCCTGCAACGCAAAAGAAAACAATTACTAAGCTCAACATATGTAGTAATTGTCTCTATTCTCATAAAGGGAAAGATTGTTCGTCGACAAAGCGCTGCCGTGAATGTAATGGCTTTCATAATACCATTTTACATGAAGCTTTTAACAATCAAACCCAAAGAAATATGCCACTAGAATCACAGCAGTGGACAAAGAACAGTGGAAATACACATGTTGCGCAACAATCAGGCAAGATTATTCAGCAATCGTCAGCAAACGAAGTCTTGCTAGCGACAGCGCTGATCAAAGTGCAAGCCAGAAACGGAGTTCAACATGTTTTGCGCGCGCTCATAGATCAAGGCTCACAAGTTTCCTTAATAAGCGAGAGAGCTTCACAACTTCTGAAAATTCCAAGACAGAGTTGCAAAGGCGTTATCACTGGAATCGGCACTAACGACACAACATGTAAAGGCGCTATGAAAATACTATGCACGTCATTAAGGGGAAGCTTTAGCTTTGAAGTAGAAGCGCTAATTATGAAAAGTTTGACACGAAACTTACCAAACAATACTATCAGTAAGCCATCATGGGCGTTCCTCGAAGAAATTGAATTAGCCGATCCGCAGTTTTACTTGAGCAACCCCATTGACATACTCCTGGGTGCCGAAGTATACGCCAACATTGTCCTTAGCGGTGTAAGAAAACAAGTATCGTCACCGTTAGCCCAAGAAACAAGACTTGGTTGGATACTGTGTGGAAAAATTCAAAGTCTGCACTGCAACGTAGTGCTGAACAATATAGAAGACATTCAACAATTTTGGCAGATAGAGGACATTCAAGGAGCATCACGAAACTCATCAGAAGAGGAAGATTGCATTAATTTCTATAAGTCAACAACATCAAGGTTGAGCGACGGACGATACCAAGTGCGACTCCCTCTTAAATCGACTGCAAAATCAGATCTAGGGCAGTCCAAAAACAAAGCGATTGCACAATTTCTACAACTTGAACGGAAATTTTCGAAGCAAAAAATTATTGCTTCGCTTTACAAAGAATTTGTGGACGAGTACCTATCGCTTGGACACATGAAGCTGGCACGTGACGGAAATCATCCCGAATATTTTTTGCCACACCATTGCGTGTTACGAGAAGAATCCACTACCACGGCACTTCGTGTGGTATTCAACGGATCCGAAAAAACTTCAAGTGGGCTCAGTTTGAATGACCTGATGTACAAAGGGCCCAATTTACAAAAAGATATTTTGGTTCTTATACTGAAATGGAGACAACACAGGATAGCGTTTGTGGCAGATATAGAAAAGATGTTTCGACAGCTGTGGGTACATCCCGAGGACCAACATCTCCAAAAAATCATATGGCGAGACTATCCACATCAACTCTTACAAGAGTATCAATTGACAACAGTCACCTACGGCACCAAGGCCGCCCCCTTTCTTGCCATGATGACGCTAAAGCAATTGGCATGGGATGAAAGACTCAAGTACCCAGAAGCTGCCAAAGTAGTCGAGGAGTGCTTCTACATGGATGACCTGCTACATGGGTCGGACTCGGTGACGGCAGCCAAAAGGTTACAGGAAGATCTTATTCAACTGATGAGATCAGGCGGCTTGAATCTAAGAAAATGGAAGTCCAATCATACCGCTTTAATGCAACAAGACACCAACAAGGGTGAAGGTACTGAGAACACTTATCAGTTCATACAACCAGAATCGATGAAAACGTTGGGACTTAATTGGAGCTCGGCAAATGACGTCTTCACATTTCGATCAAAGATTGAAACCACGACTGATACCAAGACAGTGTGTACGAAGAGACAGTTGTTATCAGAAATCGCCCGATTATTTGACCCCCTTGGCTGGCTCACGCCAATTTCTACACAAATGAAATTACTTTTTCAATCCGTCTGGAATAGAAATCTTCAGTGGGATGACAAGATACCAAGAGATATTCACAAAGAATGGATAAAAATAAAACAACACATATCAGCTATAAATAACCTAAACATACCAAGATGGTTAGGTACAAACACTTCAAGCGATATAGAGTTGCACGGCTATTGTGACGCATCGCAAAAGGCATACGCCTGCGTTATTTATTGCAAACTAAAAATATGTGGCCAATATCAAATCACTCTCGTCGCGGCCAAATCAAGATTAGTACCACACAATAAAGAGATAACGTTACCCAAACTGGAGTTATGCGGAGCCCATTTGCTGGCCACACTGATGGAAAAAGTACAAGATAGTTTGAGCAACCATCATATCAAGATGTATGGTTGGGTTGATTCGACTGCCGTCCTTGGCTGGCTACAAGGTCAGCCTCAGCGCTGGAAGCCGTTTGTTGCTAACAGGGTGCAACAAATTACACGAGTTATGCCCGCGTCATGTTGGCGGTACGTCAAATCTGCCGAAAATCCCGCAGATTGTGCTAGCAGAGGACTCAACGCTACACAGTTACAAGAACATCCACTTTGGTGGCAAGGGCCGACTTGGCTACCCACATTCGATGAAAAACAGAGATTGAGCAAATTATATTCGACTGATGAAGAGGCCAAGCCAACGAAAGCGAGTGTACAGGCTGTAACAAGAAACAGCAATCTTGTAACTGAGTTGTTAAACAAGTACAGCTCATACATCAAGGTAGTACACGTACTGTCATGGTTACGTCGATTCATAAGTCGGAAACAAGACAGAAAATATGAGCCCTACATAACACTGTCTGAAAGTAGACAAACTACTCAAATGATTATAAAGGATGTTCAAGGAAAAGAATTTCACGACGAGATAAACGACCTCAAAAACGGCAAACAAGTGTCGTCCAAAAGCAAGATCTTCAGTCTCACACCCTTCCTCGATGAAAATGGCATACTCAGAGTTGGGGGAAGACTGAAGCACGCACACATTAATCCAGAGATGAAACACCCTGTAATTTTACCTCAGCAAAGCCGCTTGACGGAATTAATTATTTTGCAAGCGCATGAACATACCTACCACGGTGGTGCTCGGATTACATTGTCATTCATAAGACAAAAATATTGGATACTTAGTGGAAATAAGACCACTAAGCAGTTTATTCGTCGGTGTATTACGTGCAAGAAACACAAGCCTACAAAAAATAATCAAATAATGGGAGACTTACCGGAAGCAAGGATCAAACCATCTCGTCCTTTCATGCATACCGGTGTTGACTACACGGGACACTTCTACATAAAATCCAACAAGGGACGTGGTATCAAGACCACCAAGGGCTATGTAGCAGTCTTCGTATGCATGGTGACCAAGGCGGTGCACCTAGAGCTGGTTTCCGACCTGACAACATCTTCATTCCTCGCCGCTGTAAGAAGAATGGCAGCGCGCAAAGGAAAACCAGGACATTTTTACAGTGATAATGGGACCACCTTTGTTGGAGCTAATAGATGTCTACAAGAAGAATATCAGGAGATAAAAGAGCTCATCAACGACCAATTCTTGGGGGAGATAGCCGATATGGAGATAACATGGCACTTCAACGCCCCTTCCTGGCCGTCAGCAGGAGGTCTATGGGAGGCGGCAGTAAAAAGTTTCAAATTCCACCTGAAACGAGTGGTCGGCGACCAACGCCTTACATATGAAGAATTCTCAACCCTCCTTGCACAAATAGAGGGTTGCATGAACTCAAGGCCATTATGTCCCTTATCTGAAGATCCGGAAGACCTGAATTATCTCACACCTGCTCACTTCTTAACCAGCGGACCAACTCTTACCTTGGTTGAGACAGAGAAAGACCAGCGCACAAGATGGTACCTAACACAAAAAATATTGCAAGATTTGTGGAAGAGATGGGTCTCAGAATATATGATACAATTAGCCGCCAGAAGCAAGTGGAAAAATCCGCGGCGTAATTATCAAGTCGGCGACGTCGTCATGATCCATGATGAACATCTACCCCCAGGCAAGTGGGCGATGGGTCGAGTTACGGAATTGCACCAAGGCAAAGACGGATACGTACGTGTCGTTACGCTGAAAACGAAGAATGGATTTTTAAAACGGCCTGTTGTAAAAACTTCACCTTTACTGGAGAACGACGATAAGGATCAAGATGCGGGACCTCAGAGCCAGAAGGTAGAACCACGTCAATCAAGTGACGTAGTTACAGCTACCCTACAGAGACCGACGCGAACAAGTGCGATCAGTCCTATCCAGTTCAAACTCAGTGCAGTTGTTACAGCCTTATTTTTGCTGCTAACATTCGTATGCGATTCTCACTGCAACACAAATGTGACCCAATTCAGACAAGGACAAGCTATATACTTCGACAAGATCTCAGATATGATGCTGATTAAAGACGAGTGGAAAATTGTCGCCTATTATAACTTGCAACCTTATTGGGATGGAATAGACGCATTCAACAAATACACAAAAACGCTCCAACAGACATGTATTATGATACGGGAGCAAGCCCACTGTGATGTCATACTACTTCAATTACGGCACGGATTCTCCGAACTAGAGTACTACGACCAAGTATTACTTACTCAGCACACGTCGAGCACGCGACTTGCCAGACAGCGCCGGCGCCGTGGCCTTATCAATGGTGTCGGGTATCTCGCTAATGGATTGTTTGGAATATTGGATGAGAATTTCGCTGAACAATACAGGAAAGACATCGCTCTAGTTCGAGACAATCAGAGACACATAGCATCGCTTTGGAAAAATCAGACCTCAATTATAGAGGCAGAGTTCAATTTATTAAAGGGAGCCGAAAATACTATGGAAAAGCAACGCAAGATGATTAACCAACATATAAATGCAATAGAGGAATCCGTAAAGCAACTGAAAGATGAAGCCCAACGAAATCGCATCATTAGTTCCTTTAACATGGGAGCGACAACAGCAAGCAACATGCTATTCAGTTTACGGAATATTCAAAACACGTTATTAGATACTATCACCGATCTACACCACGGTCGGTTCGATTACCACTTGATAACTCCCGAACAACTCACCCAGGAATTGACGACGATTGCAAGCCATTTACCCAAAGATGTGTCGCTGCCGCTGGAGAACTTTCACACAGAAGTTTACAAGATTTACAGATTATTACAAGTAAAATCAAGATTTTTGGAAGACGTACTTCTTTTCGAAATAAAACTGCCACTCATCAGTCGAGACAGTTATGAAATTATGAAAATGATACCGATACCAGAAGCGAAAGGACAGCAAGCAATCACTGTTGTCCCAATATCGGATTACATTGCGCTAAACATGAAAAAGGACATTTACATTCCTTTGACCGAGACCGACATCAGTTTCTGTTTGGTTCTATATCAAACTCATTATTGTCAACTCCTGAAACCAGAGTATCACCTAAAAGACGACAAGAGTTTTTGTGACCTGGAAGCTGCAGAATGTACAACAATGAGCAAGACATGCAGAAATAAATGGCAAGAGGTCAACAGCGTAAATACATACCTATATTTTTGCTGTAATCGGTGTCAAGTCCGAACAATATGCGAAGATCAGGTGACAACCCATCAGCTGAGCAATAGCGGTATAATACATGTGAGTCCGAACTGCGTCATAAAAACGGATAGTTTCACTGTGACTCCACACAAAATTCAAACAAGTGAAATTAAATTAAAACCAGACATATATGCACCGAAGATTCCTCAGATAAATAACATCATCAACATTACCATCCCTACCACTTTAGCACAGGATGATTCACAGGACATGCAACAACAATTGTCCTTGTTAGGAGAGAGGATAAATCAGCTGAAGCAAGCAGAAGTAATATCGACAGACCTCTCTTATCACGATGTTCATCACTACACTATGATTTATGTGGTTTGCGGAATCTTAGTCATTATTGGAATAATGACAATCATCAGAAAGCTGCAATGTGGATGGTTGGTGCACAGCACTGCGCCCCCCGCCCCCCCGCCGCCGGCCCCGACGCAGCCCGCGCCGCCCGCGCCTGCTCTGCCCCCGCTGTCCGCCGGCTACGCCCGTCCCACCGCGCACGCGAGCAACGCGGGCAACCACAGCATCGAGATACCTGCTATACACCCCCGCGCTGACAAGAACGCAAGGGTGCAATTCAAGATTTCAGATTATTAGTGGTTCTGTGTTGATGTGATGTGCAATTTTATTAAGTTTCTTAAGGTTTAATTGACATGTATTAATTATTTAAGATTTTTCTCATCTCAGGCCCCGGAATATGTACGATTCCATCGTGCATCGTCAGACTTAGTAGCGTCAGCATAAATGTCTAATTGTAGTTTTCATTATTTTGTAAGTTAGATTCATCGATCAGTTCACATTCGTCTATCAATAAGTGCGCACCAATTGTAATCATCATAAATAAAGTGATTTATCAAGTTATCACTCTTCTTTCCTGTTCCACCAATCATCATCAGAATCAAGTTTAAGGTACCGCCAGCAAGGGCTCGTACAGATCGAGTATCGATTCTGAATCGAACATATGTATTTTATTTTTTAATATTGTTATGTTGTACGTAACAAACTAGGTAAAATAAATAGGTATATACGGAAAACTCAGAAATTAATAAAACGTAATAAATTGTGTACTAAAAACTTAAAAGTAAGCAAGAAAAATGTAAACTTATTACATGATTTGAATATGTGTGTATTAGAATTAGAAAGTACTAAGTTGATGTATGAAACTGACACACAAAACTTACATTTGAAAATCCAAAGCTTGGAGGATTCATTGAGATCACTAAACAGTGCATATTTGAACTCTGAGAAAGTTATAAATGAATACTCATTGGCTATGGATGATTTAATTCAAGAAATGAACCATAATTGTGAGCGGTTTGAGTCGCTGACCAACAACCATACTTGTCACTGTGAGCAGAAAGGTGGTTGTTTGACAGCAGGCAACTCTCCGGGCTTGTGTGACAGTTTACCAACACAAGGTGTTACTGATAATAGTTCTGCCAAGTCTGATATGACCACAACACCTGATATTATAATGTACTGTGATGAGATTGGAAGTGGCATGGGCTCAGCACTCCACTCATACTCTAAGGGACATAGTGTTATTAGTAATTGCTCACCTTTTAGCACTGTAGATAATATTATAAATCAAATTTTGAATGACAGCACTATCACAGCCAGTGCCACACTGATAATTTTCATGGGCAATAGGGGAGATGTGAACAAAAATAATTTAATAAAATTTTATGAAACATTGAATGGTCTTAGTGTGAAAAAAATTATATTGTTCACATTTCCCTACTGCAACCAATTGACACAAAATGAAAATGTATATAGACATAATATGAATATAACTATGTACAATTTATGTACATATAATAATAAGTTTGATATTATTGACACTAACAATTATGTTAGTAATTATTTTACTATGACTAAAGGTAAATTTTACCTTTCAAATTATTGTAAACGACAAATAGCTATGTCACTATTATATTTATATGACATTACAGCCAAAAATTTGGCTTCTAACTCTGCTTTTACTGAGCAGCCTAACATGAATCTGGTATCAGACCAGAATAACAGGATGCATTAAATTAGTTCATAAGACAACAGAGGACCCAGGCTCTGGCAACATATGTTCTAGTATATTAGAAAACCCTAAGAATAAGGGAAGCTCACATGCTAAGTATATAAGCCTGGTTCATCAGAATATTCAATGTATTAGAGGCAAAGATCTACAAATAGAGTTATTTTTAAATTGTAATAAAATTGACATTTTGTGCATAACAGAGCACTGGTTAACTATTAATGAAATTATGTTTAGCTTTAAAGATCACCAGGTTGGTAGTTCGTTCACCAGACTTAATTCAATACGTGGTGGGGCATTAATCATACTAAACAATCATATGAAATTCAAGGAACGTAAGGACATTGTTTCCTTATCTGTTGAACGAACTATAGAACTTGCAGCTGTGGAATTAGAACAGTTCATCGTAATATGTGTCTATAGGCCACCCTTGAGCGACTTTGAAATGTTCGAGAAAATAATGGAATCCGTCCTAACTATTTCATCACACAGTACGAAACGATTAATTATATGTGGTGACTTTAATGTTAATCTGTTAGAAAGAACTACTCTCAGCGTTAGATTGATAAATCTTTTCTCATCATTTAGGCTTAGCCATTTATTTATGGAGCCAACAAGAGTGACTGCTACTAGTGCTACATGCATTGACAACATTTTTACTAATTTTATTCCAATCAGTAAAAGTGTTGTCAGTGAATTGGATTCAGATCATTTAGGTCAATTATTTCAATTTGATTCTATTAGAGAACCTGTCATTAAAAAGAAAATTTCGTTTGTGCCAATAACTGCTGACCGGTTAGAAAGAATGAGATACTCTTTAGCCCAGGAACTACCGTTTTTGGCTGCTGAACAGTCTCCTAATATAATTTATAACTTATTCTTTGAAACCTTTATGAAACAGTAAAGCGCGATATTCACTTCAAAATCGGTAGTGGTTAGTGGTTCAAACGACTTTAGTACGTGGGCTACTGCAGAGTTGCATAAACGCAGGCAAGCATTGTATGCATTGTATGAGGAACGACGGTTCAACATGAGTGACGAATTTAAAGAACAAGTCAAACAGTTCTCCAAACAATTTAAATTAGACTGTCATACAGCTAAACGTAATTTTCTGAGTAGTAAAATTAAGAATAGTTCCGATGTTATAAAAACGACTTGGAAAATAATTAATGAGGAGGCCGGTCATAGTAAAAAAGCGAGTCACGATTACGAACTAAAAATCAATGGACAGATTACGAGTTCTAGCTTAGAAGTTGCAACTGAATTTGAATCGTTTTTTACTAATGCACCGGCTTCCACGACTAAGTATTTAAATTCGTCACCTTTGTCTGCTGTTGCAATATTAAAAGATAATGTCTCAGAGTGTGCTTCATACTTGAATTTTAAGCACGTCACAAGTTCAGATGTCGTAAAGGCATTTAAATTGATAAATGTTAAGAAAACGAATGATCTTTGGGGACTCTCTGTTCACGTCGTTAAATCCCTGATCGAATTAATTGCACCTGACCTAGCGGTCATTTTCAACAATTGTATAGACTGCGGTGAATTTCCTGATTTAATGAAACAAAGTAAGATAATTCCCCTCTTCAAAGCAGGTAGTACTCAAGACCCCACCAATTTCAGACCTATATCAATACTACCAACTTTTAGTAAAATTTTTGAGAAATTAATCTTATCACAGCTATTACATCATTTTGAATCAAATAAGCTAATGCATAACAAACAGTTTGGATTCACTCGCGGTCGTTCAACAACAGATGCCGGAATTCAGTTCATTGAAAGTATTTTTGATGCCTGGGAAGAGTCACAAGATGCCCTAGGCATTTTTTGTGACTTATCTAAGGCTTTTGATTGCGTTTGTCATGAAACATTGATCAGGAAATTACATCATTATGGAGTTAGAGACACGTCATTGAATTTGTTAAAATCTTATTTGAACGGAAGAATACAAAGGAAAGACGTAAACGGAGAACGATCACCAGGATCATTGGTTTCTTTGGGCGTGCCACAGGGCTCAATATTGGGACCCTTCCTATTCCTCATCTATATAAACGACTTACCCTATCTAGGAAGGGACTGTCATGATATGGTACTGTTTGCTGATGACACCTCACTTATTTTTAAAACAAAGCGAAACCAACACGCTAATGATGATCACGTGAACAATACCATATCAAGAGTGGTAAATTGGTTTAATGTTAATAATTTGCTATTAAATGAGAAAAAGACTAAATGTGTTAAGTTTCTTACTACTAACGTTAAAAATAATCAGACATGTATAACAATTAAAAATGAGGAATTGGAATTGGTAACCAGCACAGTGTTTCTAGGTATAACGTTGGATTCCAAACTCCAATGGGGTCCACATATTGATAAGTTATCGAACAGACTGAGCTCTGCAGCTTTTGCATGCAGGAAAATCCGTCACTTGACAGATTTAAAAACAGCCAGATTAGTTTATTTTAGTTATTTTCATAGTATTATGTCCTACGGTATTCTGCTCTGGGGCAGTGCTGCTGACATAAATTCTATTTTTGTGCTGCAGAAGCGGGCTGTTCGTGCGATTTATAAAATGAATAATAGAGATTCTCTTAGAAATAAGTTTAAAGAAGTAAATATATTGACAGTCCATAGTCAATATATTTACGAGAATATTATGTATGTCCATAAGAACATTGTTAACTTTCGAAGAAACTGTGATATACATAACTTTAATACTAGAAACAAGGACAAACTTGCAGTGCCCACTACTCGGCTCCATAAAATAAAAAACTCGTTCAAGGGTAATTGTGTAAGATTTTACAATAAACTCCCAAGCACTTCGACAGATCTATCAATTAATAAGTTCAAGAAATACATCAAGCAAAGGCTTATTTCTAAAGCTTACTACAGTATTAAAGAGTACATAGACGATAAAAATGCTTGGGACTGAATTGTTCTAATTAATTGTGAGCATCCTCACTGCCAGAGTTTCTTTTACTGGACACTTGGAGGCCTTTTACACCTCCAAAGATTAATTTAATTATACAACTCTTGACTGTGGGGACCATTTACATCTCCTATCATCATTGTATTATTCACTAAAGAGACTATACATCTCTGTTATTTATATTTTAATTATTTTATTATGACATTTGAGACTTTTTACATCTCTCAGAAACAATAATTAAGTACTTTTTTTTCTGATAATATGATATAAATAATAATACCAAATGTTCTGTAAAAAATGAAATGAAATGACATGTGAAAGTGCCCTTGTGGCCTATTTACAGAATAAACGTTTTGAATTTTGAATTTTTTTAAAAAGTAGTAAGATAATTGTTTAATTTTAATATGTGTCAGTAATAAATACACTTGACTAATGTTGTATTTTTTGATTTTTTCCACTTATGTTACTCGTAACTGCCACTTAGGTCAGATTAGGCGATATAGGCTGACTTTACTTGTAAACCAATTTTGGCAAAAAGCTGACCTGACTGGACTCCAATATACATAGATAGAAAGCTGACGGTTGAACTCCATTATATCTAAAATTCATTCATTCCTATCTTTTCTTCCACCGGAATCCCTGAGGAGAAGGGAAGCGGACAAGGAATGAAAATAAGAGTAAAAATACAAGTATTTTAAATTAAATATTTATTGCCATTTCGTACCACTCCTAACTACTGAGAGATACACGTTATAGCAAAGTGTAATAAATTCAGTCCTTGCTTAAATAAGTCTAATATATCTCGCACGTGGTGTAATTGAAAATATTGAAATAGAGGGCCTTCTCTTAGTTTGTTCCAGTCGTTTATAATTAAAATAAAAAAAAACTGACCTAAGTGGCAGTTGACATAAGTGGAATAAGCCTACTGTTTTTGCTTATTTTTTGTAGTAAAAATAGTTTATTTCCCATACTAACGAGAAAATCACAAAAATATTATCGTTATTTTACCTAAAAAACACACCTACCTCGCCCATAGACTAAAGCTTAATAAACCTACCTCTCCCTTGTGCTAATACGCACTAAACCTAATATCATAATTCGCCTACTCCATCTATGAACTAAAACTTCATAAACCTAACTGGCTCTTGAACTAATACGCGTTAAGCCTAAACCTAAAACTTAACACACCTACCTCGCCCATAGACGAAAGCTTAATAAACCTACCTCGCCCTTGTACTAATACGCACTAAACCTAATATCAATCCGCCTACTTCGTCCATGAACTAAAACTTGATAAACCAACCTGGCTTTTGAACTAATACGCATTAAGTCTAAATCTAGGTTCGTCTACTTCGCTCATGAACTAGTCCGTAATGGGTCGAAATATCAATATGCCGATCTCTTAACACGTCTAGGCATAACGCGACACAGGCAGACTGCGTTTTACGTACAGAGAGACTAAAGGGCATCAAATTGTGTTTTTGGGTGAAAAAATTAACAAGAAAAGGCTGATGGAAGTAGAGGGAGCTTATCCGGAAGAAGATTTTGGAGAGACAAATCTTAATTAACGTTGGTTTTAGTTTTGGTCAAACGTTAACGATGCGGTCGTAGAGTTTACCGAGGTCTCGGCGCCATCGCCAGCGCTGTCGGAGACATTTGACAAGTTGTATGACAGCATCTTGGAGGCATTGGGCATGCAGATAGTTGCCGGAGTTAAAACTCAGTAACTGAGGATGGAGATAGCTGACATATCGACGGCGGCCATGTAAAAAGGCCTGAAGAAAGAGGAAAAAGAAGCCATAGATAAATACAACACGGTTTTTTAGAATTTACTAGGAATCCCAAAACTGAATCCTGAGGCGGCCTCAATGATCAATGAATGATGTTTCCAAACGTAGAGTCTCAATTATAGAAAGCAGACAACGACAGTTCTCGGCAGTACTGGGATGTTTGGGCTCAGCATTACATCTTTGCATAGCTAATGTTACAACATAAAACAAGGTGGATATCATCAAGAAGATAAATGAGGATTCTAAGCTGTTAAGTGACTGTTTTTTTCTAGACCTAAGAGGCAGAAGATAACTTATTCTGTCTGCCATAAACAGAGACATGAAAGATGTGTTGATTCACCCAGAGCCTGAAAAAAGTCTCTTTGGAGAAAATCTCTCTGAGAAGATCAGTGCGGCAAAGAAAGTTAAGACCTCAGGTGATGCTTTGAAGATACCTTCAAGACCTCCTTCGCCACTAAGACAGGAGTTTTACCTGGCGGGGTCCACGGTCAGACGCGACGAGGAGCCAGAGAGGACGCCAGCTAGGGCCGAAGCAGCAAGCGAGACCACAGGACAATAAGAGGACCTCGGTCGACGGCAGACGCTCACTACCGCAGATAGTCGACTACAATTCTTCATAGACAACTGGATGATCATTACAAGCGATCCAACAATACTTGATTGCGTCAATGGATATAAAATCCCTTTGATTAAGTCACCAAATCAGGTTTTAACACAACTGAATAATAGGTTCTCTCAGACATAACAATTAGAAATTCAGGATGAAATATATGCACTTATGGAAAAAGGTGCTATATAAATCTGTTCTCCAGTACGTCTCTCGCGTTCTCAATGTACGACAGTTATTTATACATCAATGCATCCTTAAAAATGATAGCAAACTCAATGATGATCCTTCATTAGGTCTTTCCAAAAGAAGGGATTATGTCTTCCCGTACGAGACGCCGATTAAAACAGCTTTTGTCCAAAGATTTTTCCCTTTACTAAGTTTTTTTCTATATCATAAAGCTAATAAGCAACTAAGAATTTACTCGATGAAGTATGTGGCTTGCTAACAATCTCCACGTGGCTAAAAAAATATGCTATGAGGATACTGAGGCCCTACGACACATCGTTTCTTAAACATCCCAAATTCAAATTTCATCCGCTAATCCCAACATTTTTTTTTATATCATTTTGTCATACCTAACAGAAATTTTACTACTACTTTTACTTTAAATTGAATTCACAGAACACCCGATTTCCATAATGATTGATTCACAAAAGGACCTTTTCCCAAAATACACCAAATTCTTGATTGTCATGTTTTAATAGAATTAAACCTCGTTTGCCACTACAGATGGTATCTTAACACTGGCCACTTAAAAATTATGTGTCAATATTAGACGTAAAAGGAATCGATGTCATTATTTAAATTATATACTCTTTGGTCATCATTTAATGTTTCTTGAGATTCGCAATGGCCAAGAGGAGTTCTAGCAGCGAAATTATTTTTATTGAGAACCAAAAGGGGCGCCCCGCTCTCCTTTATGACGGGCACAGGTACAATTTTAGTCAACAACAAAAGTCTAATAATTGGAAATGTGGGAATCGCTCTGCAGGTTGCTTCGCATCCGCGACATTAAACAAAGATAAAGACACAGAGTACTGAAGATAAGCGACCATGTCTGCAAGAGGCACTACAATGAGAATATACGCAATATTGCCATCGATTCTTGTAAGATAGGTATGCAGAAAAAATTGTGACAAATTTGCATGAAGCCGATTCCAGTTTTAGTATGTGCTCATTTGATGAAATAAGAAGTTCTTTATATAGGGCCAGGCAGAAGTTTCTGAACCAAAAGAAGAAAATGTCAATGTACCTAATTTATTGACCCACAAATTTCTGGCAGTGGAAGATGGAGTACGGAGAAAATTTTAATTTTTTCGACGAAGATTAGCAACGAATATATGAGAAAATCAGTGGAAAACCCAATGCAATACTTCAGTGATGGAACCTTTAAAAGGAAGCCAAAGCCATTTTGTCAATTGTACACTATACACACTAGCATAGGCGCTCGCAACACTACAACCAATGTTGTACCTGTACTGTTCGCTTTGCTCCCGAATAAAAACAAGACACTTATACAAGATTTTTCACGTTGCTGCGTGATGAAATGGGAGTAAATATAAATAAGTTTAAATGCGACTATGAATTAGCGCAAATAAATGCATGTGAATCAGTGTACCCGAACTGTGACTTTAGAGGATGCTATTTCCATTATAATCGTGCGGTTTTTAAGAAAGCAGCATCAATAAAAATGAATACTACCCGCGAGGGCCGCAAATTTACTCAAATGTGTGCTGTTATACCGCTGTTGTCGAAGTCTCAGATATACGATTATTGGGTTATATTACTAAGCGAGGCTCCAGTAAGCAATGAATTCCTTCTGTTCAAAAGTTACATGGAAAAAACTTGGTTGAAATTAGGAGCCCATAGATTGAGTTGCACTCAAGAAAAACACCGCACCAACAATCCGGTCGAGGGCTGGCATCGACGGCTTAAAATTTGCATGTCGCACAAGCCAACCTTAATAATGCGCTTCCTGTATAAACTAAGACGAGAAGCCAAGTTCCAAGACACTCGCATAAAAAATCCGTTGTTCAGTGAAGCGAAGAGGCAAAGATGTGACATTGTTTTTGATCGCAAGTATCAACAGCAATTATCAGACCACAGTCTGGGATTAATCTCCGCAAAATTTATTTCAGAAAACGTCGTCCAACTTAAGAAACGTCAGAAATAAACGATTAAGATTTAAAAATAAATATTTTTCAATTATCATGCTCTTAAAGTTCATCTTTAAAGTCAAAGTCAAAGTACTTTATTACTGTAGTTATTTACATATACTTAGCAAACGTCATTTTTTGCCTCTTCCCTACATTGGACCACTGTGGGAGAAGAAGGGCGTAGAAACTCACACAGATTGATTTTTAGATCTCTTATAAAGATTGCTTGTGCTTAACTAATATAAATATGAAAAATTTTATTATTATGATTAATAAGCAGGAATAAATAATCACAAAATTATTAACAGTCTGTGTTGAGCCAGATTAACCCCATACAGTTCTGTCATTTAAGTAATCTTGAACATTGTAATATCCCTTTTTCGACAAAGTCGCTTTAACATGCTTTTTAAATTGCACAAATGGCAATTTCAAAATCTCCAGAGGTATTATTATAGTAGAGAATGCACTGACCCTTGAAATAATTGCTAACCTTCGCGAGTCTAAATCGGGCACATAGTCTGTGATTATTTCTTAGGTTAACATTACAGCTATCGCTAAGTTTGGAAAATGTTGTAAGGTTCTTGCGTACATACCATTATATTTTCGAAAATAAATTGACTAGCTATAGTTAGTATGTCAATTTCTTTAAAAAACTCTCTTAAGGAGTCTGTTCGTTTTAAATTATAAATTGCTAGAATAGCTCTTTTCTGTAAAAAAAAAAAATGTTTGAATATCCGCTGCTTTCTCCCACAACATGATACCTTAGGACATGACACTATGAAAGTAACTAAATTATAATAGCCTAGATGTGTAGCCACATCCGTGCTTTGTCTGATGTTCTTAACAGCGTAAGCCGTAGAACTTAATTTACCAGCAAATTTATCTATGTGGGGTCCCTACTGCAATTTGCTATCAATAGTTATTCCAAGAAACTTCGTATCATTTACTAATTCTAACGTGCTGTTGTCTAACATTAAACTGGTCTCAACTTGCCTGACATTTGGAAGTGAGTTTTATGAATAGGTTTAGGTTTTGGTTTTATATGAATTAAAGAGCCCTGTAACATTTTTTACCGAATTCGCTCAACTTTTCGATACAATTTTGCAGCAACTTAAAATAATTATTTTGTATACATATTTTGTCCGAAACCCTAAAAACCAACGTACCCGTATTGAAAATGACCATAGAGAATTTAGTGTATTTCGGGAACAGGCCGTTTTGTGAATCAATCGATAAGGAAATCGGGTGTTTTGATACTTTCCCGCATTTCAAATTTAGGGTATTTTGGGAAATGAGCGTTCTGAGTATGGGTTTTTATGAGCTTCATTCCATTAGGAATTGGCCCATATTGAGAAAAGTGCAAATCGAGAACGGTTCATTTTAGTAACAAGTTCATTTAGGTTTCATTCGTTATGAGAAAAGTTTTTATAAATATTGGTGGTATTTGATATTTAGTGTATTTTGAGTTTGGGGTCGCATGCACCGGAAAGCTTTCATTCCCTGAATGGCAGCGATGGTCTAAAACGAAGCAACGTTGGTCGGAGACGAAGATGGGCAGTGAAGATTCGAGTGGAGTGTGCAAGAAACTATCCTTGCTATCGTCTGATCTGAACTGATAACAACACTATGATTGCTCCACCCGGCTGACAGGTAGAAGAAATGTAGTAGTGAAGCCGTGGTGGTGACAATCAGAACGGAGTTACATAAATTAAGCCCTTAGTTACCACAGGCGTTAACTAACGCCACTTTTCCGTTATAGGTTTTAAATTTTATTACCATGGCATAGGGTTCAAAGTCGCGATCAATCCCAATAACCCTTGGTTTTTGAGTAGTTAAGGAGAAAATAATAAACAGTAATATGAGAGAAAGCAAGGCTTAAAGTTTTTGTTGTCGGCTGACCCTGACATTTCACACATTTTGGTGACATGTAAATTTTCTGTACATATACCAGAAATTTTAAGAAATGTCGACATATAAAGTCTGCCGGCAACATTAACAATTACTCGTACGATACGATAAAACCGGCCAAGTACGTGTCGGACTTCGCACATTTAGGGTCCCGTAATGAATGTAGAATATTTGCCAAAAAAATAATAATATTAAGGTATTCACTTACATACACCTGATACACCTAGCCAAAATAAAGCTATCATTCTTCACCAGCAAATAATTACATTGTTTTTCATAATGATTGTATGAATGATAAAGTTATTTTTGCGGTTTTTAATAAATGTTTTATATCTTAAAACTGCTTATGTTATTTTGTTCAAAGCAATTTTCGTTGAAAATGTTTATTGAGATACATAACGTATATATTTTTTATATATTTTACTCTCTTACTTTTAAAGTTAGAAGGGGGGACACAACTTAGTCCACTTTGGAAGCGTCTGTCTCTTTAACGATTTACTTCGAAGAAATATGGTTTCAAAAACCTCCACGTCATTTTTAAAGACCTATCTATAGACACCCCAAATATATAGGTTTGATGAAAAAAATGGTTTCAGTTTCATGTATGGAGAGCCCCCTTTAATTTTTTATTTACAGAATTCATCTAAATACTAAGTTTCAACTGTGTAGTCTTGATAGTTTCGGAATAAAGTTGCTGTGACATACGGATGGACGGACAAACAGACTTGACGAAACTATTTTTTTCTATGGAACCCTAAAAAAGGTAGCAAAATTCATTACATTGTAAATATTTTATAGGCATTCTATCAAAGATTGAAATAAAATAAATGCCAGTAGCATTTGAAATTTTTAATACTATGAGTGAATAATATTTGTGTTTACAAATAAAAAATGAAGGGAAGACAAGCCATAGAATACAATGAAATGATTATTGAAAATGAGTAAACTAGAAACTACTTAACGCTAAGATGATTTTAAACAGTAACTTTCACCAATCACCTCAGTCGGGGTTTTGGAGCACAATTGATAGAAACAGTACGGGGTAAGAGGTAATGAAGAACCCCAATTAATTAGACAGAACTTTTAAAAAACTCCTCGGCGAACGGTTGGTGAGGAACCAGTTGGAGATCGCCAGTGGGACGAGCGTCCGTTCCGTGCAGAGTTGGTTTCCGAGTGACGAGTCCGATATCAGGGTCAAGCGTCGGTCACTGCTGGTTCGTGTGAACGGACCAACCACAGCTGAGTACGCGCGCAGTCACTAGAATGTGGCCATTACGGCTGAAACGGGGTCAGCTTGGGGTCAACAACCGACTGAGATTTATCCTATGTAAAATTAAAATATAAATAGTTTTCTCGTGTAATTAAACTACAATTCTAGTTTTATTTAAGAGGATAATCATAAATATACGTGTGACTATAAATATTTCATGTGAGTGACGTGTATTTGATGCAAACTGGCCAATTGTTTTTCGGTTACAGAAATTTGTCTTTGTCATTGTTATTCTCGGTTCGGAGTGATTTCGTTCTACTTTCTGTGTATTCTAAGCGAAAACATAACATCTAATTTCAACCAAATCAATCACGTAAGTGGCAATCATTTCGAACTCGGCTCAGCTGACATAACCTCAATTGGCTGACAATTATTCTGGTAGTTTGTTGACACTGATACACACTATTTTCCTTTCATATCTATAATGGACAGTCGCATGCAGACCCGTAGAGCACGCCAAGTAGAATCCCAACTAAACCTGTCTTTAGAAGAATTAAAACTATCTAGGGAATTGTGTAGCCAGTTGACTTGTGAACGTGAGGACAATGAAAATATATTGCTAGAAGCATTAGGTAATAATACTTAACTAAAAACCGAGCTGTCTACTTTACACTAACAATATGAAAATGTACTTGAAGAACAAAATAGGTCAAAAATGATAATTCATGGTTTTGATCAGTGCGCTGCTGAATATGAGTTTGCTTTGAAGAGAATTTCTACCCTGGAAAAGGACCTGTCTGATGCCCACAACCAAATCACACAATTAGGAGTCTCATGGTTCAGCAGCACAAAAATCCCAAAATTTATTTGAGGAATTGATATTAGCGGATAAGTCGACCGGCCAAGTTACTGTTGCATGTAAAGATGTGTCCAGTGCAGTGTTTTATTTGACTCATGAAGACTCAGTGGTGGGCACTGGTTCAACATGCAGCAACAACGCATCAAAAAGATATGTTAAAATAAAAAAAACACATCAATCAAACATCAAAAAAAATTAAATCTTATAAAAATCTCAATAAAAGTTTATATGACAACAGTAAAATAGAAATTTTGGAAAAGTTTAAAATGTGTATGGCAGAGTTAGAAATTAATAAAACAAAATATGATAAAGACCTGCAAAATCTTCAGTCTGAACTTGCCACTGTCAATGGCTGCTTGAGATCTATTACTGCCCGCTATTAAAAAATCTCAAGCGGCCATCGAGGAGTACTCCCTGGCCATGGATGAGCTGCTTAAACTGTCTCATAGTAATCAGGAACGCTATGACTCTTTGGTGGCCAATCATTTGTGTGACTGCCAACGTTCCTTGCAACAGCCGGAGAGACCAGCTTCAACCACGAGCCTCGAAATAAGTATCCGACCCAAGATTTCAGGGTCGCACAAAAGCATCACAAGCAAAACTGTTATCTTTTGTGATGAAATTGGAAGAAACTTAGGCATATTATTGAATAAGTTTGGACACTCAGTAATAAATAACTGTTTACCAAACTCCAGTTTTCATGATGTTATGCAAAAAATAAGTAAGACACTTGACATCTGACACCTGAATCAAACTTAATACTCATTTTTGGAAATAGGGGTGAGGTAAACAAATTGGACCTAATTAAATATTTTGAACACTTTGCTCACTGAATGTTAATAAAATTGTTATGTTTACATTCCCATACAATAAAAGATTGCCACAAGCTGAAAATGATCTTAGATATAAGCTAACTATGACATTACATACAATGTCATATAATAATAGTTTGATTCATTTGATTAACTCTAACAATTATGTTAGTAATAATGTTTATTTGACTAAACTACTTACTACTTACTACCTTTCAGATTTTTACAAACGACAGGTAGCTGTGTCGCTATCTTATTTTTTTAGTATTACAGCCAAGAATTTGGCTAACCTGACTGCTTCTATTGTGCACAGACATATTTTTAAGACAATAGAGGAAATCTCTAGCATACATAAGCCAATAAATATATCAAGCAAGCATAGGAGATCAAAAATGTGTAATATCTTGCCCGAATTAAATAAGTCAAAAAAGTGTAATAATATCCCAATATTAAATCATATTCAGACAAAGGGTAAAATTTGATGGGCAATATTAAAGCCCCACCTAAATATTACCCATCAAAACATGCAGGGGCTACCTGGCAAAGAATTTGTATTAGAATTATTTCTTAATAATTCGGACACTGATGTTATTTTTATTACAGAACATTGGTTAAAGGAAAATATGATGTCTTTTAACATAAATAATTACAAAATTGTGAGTTGTTACAATAGAAAGACTGCTGATAGAGGTGGTTCTTTAATCTTAGTAAAAAATAATATTAAGGTGAAACAACGGAAAGACACATACTGTAGAAAGACAAATAGAGGTATCTTGTGTTGAGTTGGATAGCCATATTATTGTTTGTGTCTACAGACCTCCGAGAGATGAAAAAGGCCATGGCAATTTTGAAATATTCGAGAAAATTATGGAGGAAATGAGGGACATTAAACTTTGTAATAACAGAAAAAAGTCAATTATTTGTGGCTATCTTAATGTAGATCTGCTTGTAGATACAACACTGAAGCGACGATTAATAACTCTGTTCAAATCATTTAATTTATGTCATGTATTTCTAGACCCGACAAGAATTACACTTACCAGCCAAACTTGCTTAGATATCGTTTTTTGTGATTGTGCATTCACAAGTAAAAATGTAATTAACTGTTTACTATCCGATCACAGTGGTCAAACAGTTTCAATCCAAATAATTAGTGAAAATAAGACTGATCCATCATTTTATAGGCCTATTACATCCCATAGACTAGAGATATATATGAAAAACTTAGATATGGGTTTGCCAGTACCGGATTTTGTTGAACAGAACCCGAACAAATTCTATTCTGACTTCTTCAACATTATTCAAACAGAATTCAATACAGTTTTTAAATTAAAGAAAGTCAGTGCCAACAACGGTAAATCTAAATTTAATGACTGGGAAACATTTGGAATTCGTAAAAGTAGAGCTATCTTGTATGACCTTAATGAACAGAAAACCTATAACTTTGATAGAAAATTTCATGACTATGTTAAAAAATATTCCAAAACTTTCAAGTTGGATTGTAGAACTGCAAATACTTTACACATTCATAGAAAAATACAAAATTCAAATAATAGAATGAAAACGGATTGGCAAATCACAAACCGCGAAACTGGCAAAGTTATACCAAGGGATAATGATTTCTGCTTAAAGATAGGTGATGATGTTGTTAAATCCAACGCTGAGGTAGCTCGAGCTTTTGAAACATTCTTCACCAATGCACCCTTACTCACAACAGAGCGTCTAAATTCATCTCCATATGAAGCAGAGGCTTTGTTAAAAAACAGCACTAGCATCAGTAATGTAGATTTTAACCGATAGCTGTAATGTTAACCTAAGAAATAATCACAGACTACTTGCGCCCCGGTTTAGACTCGCGAAGGTTAGCAATTCTTTCAAGGGTCAATGCATTCTCTACTACAACAAGATACCTCTGGAGATCTTGAAATTGCCATTTGAGCAATTTCAAATCCATGTTAAAGCGACTTTGTCGAAAAAGGGATATTAAAATGTTCAAGATTACTTAAATGATGGGTCTGTATGGGGTTAATCTGGCTCAAGACAGACCTTGCTATTAATAATTTTGTAATTCTTTAATCCTGCTTATTAATTATGATAATGACTAAATATTGTATTTTGTATTAGTTAAGCATAAGCAATTTTTAAAAAGAGATCTAAAAATCAATCTGTGGCAGTTTCTACGCCCTTCTTCTCCCACAGTGGTCCAATGTAGAGAAGTGGCAAAAAATGACGATTGCTAAGTATATGTAAATATCTACAGTAATAAAGACATTTGGAATTTTGGAAAAAAATAAACCACCATAAGGCAAATATTAATACTTTTTTTATTATTTAAAACTATAACTACGGTAACGTACAACGTTTCATTGTGCATATCATACAGTTATGAGATTTGCCTGGATAACATGCTACTCACAATAGGTAGTAGGATTTATAGTCAACAAAAAAATGTGTAACTTTACACCCCTTGTTCCTTGGAGATAACTATGGTCAGTTAACTGGTTATCTGTGAAGATTTTTTTCCTCAGAGATAGCTAGTAATCTCCAAGGATTTGTTTTGCATCGCAAATAACTGTATTTTTTAATAGTTATCTGCAAAGAAAATCTATTCCTCGGTGGTAATTAGTTATCTCCGAGGAATAAATTTTCGTTATAGATAACTGTTAAAAATACAGTTATCTGCGAGGCAAAAGAAATCCTTGGAGATAACTAGCTATCTCCTAGGAATAGAATTTCTTCGCAGATAACTGTTTAACAAACAGTTATCTGCGGCCTATTCCTTAATTAATGCAACAAATTACAAATCACAAGCGGATGTCTCTTCTCATCTTCTACTATCAGAAAGAGACTACCGCTTGTAATCTGCATCTTGTTGCTTCGTGATATGGGCCACTGTAAGAAAGTATGACCGAGGAATAGATTTTCTTCACAGATAACTGTTAAAAAATACAGTTATCTGCAAGGCAAAACAAATCCTTGGAGATAACTAGCTATCTCTGAGGAAAAAATGTTCACAGATAATCAGTTACATGACCATAGTTACCTCCAAGGTGCAAGGGCTTTACACCATCTCCGGAGTGCATTTTTTTAGAATAATTTTTGAATACAACATCTATGATAAAGGTAATTCAGAGGAGAAGAGAAAAAGTTGCTTGACAGTTATTCAGGAATTATTAATAAATAATTATATAGAGGTCAGATTTTTAGCACAGGTGGTGGGTAACCATGTTTCTGTTTTCCCGGCAATAAAGTATGGTTAATTGTTTACTAAATAATTAGAGCGCGAAAAATCAACCTTAAATGATATCTGTAGAATGGAATTTACTTAGTGGACTGAACACATTCTAGACTCTCTGATTGTGATATACTTCTCAGAGCAGACAGATGATTGCAGTGTGCTATATTACTAGATTAGGAGGTGTATAATACCCTCATTTTCATAAAGCTGCCTATCTTGGGATTGTTGCTGCTTATATAAATACAAAGGAAAATATCATTGCAGATTTTGAATCAAGAAAGGAACCAGAGTACACTGAGTGGAGATTAGGCAACAATTACTTTAATGAGATAGTGTCCTTTTTATTGAAACTCTCTATAGATTTATTCGCTTCCCGAACTAATGCAAAGTGTCCTAGTTATTGTTCTTGGCACCCTAATCCTAATGCATTTACAGTGGATGCCATTACTTTGTGCTGGTCTGAGTAAGAGTTTTGTGTTTTTCCCCCTTTTTCCATTAAATTGAAAAAATATCATGGATAAAGCCACAGGGATTGTGGTGGATCCCTACTGGAAGACTCAACCATTGTTTCCGATCTAATAAATTAATATGCAACGAGCGAATTCCTTTTAAGCCTTTAGAAGACTTACTTTTGTTATATAATTACAGAATGCCCCATCAACTTCATCAGTAACAGTCATTGATGACAGGTTGATTATCATGGAAGCATTTCTGAAATCAACAATGAGGCCGTTTAAGTCATGATGTCTTCTATTTCTGTGAGCACCATCAAGCAATATTTAACAGGTATTATTTTCTTAGGATAAATATTGTAAACATAATGACAATTCAATTCATAACCTAGAACCTAGACCATAACCTATAACATAACATACTTCAGAAGTAAGAGTATTCTCAACCGGAAAAATCATGAGGGCTTTATTAAAGGGATTTTTAAACTTAGACCTACAAAGCGCAAATATTATATTGGTTGGGATGTGTCCACCCTACTTAATTATATTGAAGAAAATTTCAAAGATGATTGTGATTTAGAAAAGCAAACTAAAAAGACTGTTTTGCTGTTAGCTTAAGCGACGGACTAGAGAGCATAAACACTCTCATTAATTAGTAATAAGAATAATTAAATAAATGACAACTGTGTAACTTGTTAATTAATATTGATAAGCTGATATAAGACATCGGCTCCAAATAGGTGCCAACAACCATTTCTTTAGAGATAGAGAAAATGTTTGTCCAGCAAGAGCTGTTTTGAGATATTTAGAGATGAGTGGTATAAGAAATACCGATACTCTGTTTGTATCCATGAAGACACCCCATAACTCTCTAGTACGATCAGCCCTTGGATAAAGAAAACAATGCAAAAGAGTGGAATAGATACAGGTATGTTTTCAAACCACAGCACTAGGTATGCTTCAACATCCACAGCTTATTTGGAGGGGATAAATATGGACGATATCCGTCGAGCGGCTGGTTGGACGGATTAAACTGGTTTAACAATAAGACCTATTTATTAATAATAGGCTTGCGTTTAAACGATTACCAAAAAAATGGAAAATTTACTACCAATAAATTCGAAATAGCAAGAATTTGTAAATGATCACCAAATTGTGTTTGGATAAATGATCACCAAACTTCTTTTTATGTTTTGTATACTTAAGTTTATGTTTTAAGTATTTTTTTTTGTTCTTACATGTTCAACCTAAAACGAAGGATAAAGGGGGCTTCGCTTCGCTCACCCTATTTATCCTGCGTCTAAGCTACCACAGTATTTTGCCCTGATATTTTCTGCAACTTTTGGTGATCATTTACCCATTTTGGGTAAGAAAAAAATATTTTGGTGATCATTATATTTGTTGCCTTAATACTATAGAGTTTTCTGAGGCTGTTTTTCAGAAATAGTTGAGTCATTTAACGTCCATAATTATGATCTTAGATTATTATTAATTAATTATTGGGTTGATGGGCACTACATTGCACTATACAATTCACTACATTCTTATTTTTGTTGGAATTCACTTTGTCTTTAAATATCTACACCTTCGTTTTTTATCGTAGAGCACAAGATAACGACGAGCGTAATTAGATAGTCAAGAAAAATTCACTTACAGGTAGTACCTAAGTGAAGTTTGACTGTAATTTTGCAATTCTCACATCATGAAATAACCCTGTGTGAAACTCAATAAAGGGGCTAGGAATCCTTAAAATAAATGAAGGTTGGCTCGAGCGACCGCGGGTGGCAGAACTAGGCAGTCTTCTTAAAAATAAATGAAGGTTGGCTCGAGCGTCCGCGGGTGGCAGAACTAGGCAGTTGTTTTTCTTATTTTTTCTAGCTTTTGTACTTATGTGACTCCAGAGACTGATACAAGTACGACCGGGACTACACCTTTGTTTTTTATCATTGTCGGACAGGATAACCTTACACCTGTAAGTGATGTTCAACTGTAATTATGCGAGTCGTTATCCTGTCCTGTTATGAATATTGTTGGCGACTGGCTGTGCTGCCACCTTTTTATACAGAAATGTAACCTTTTTGTTTGTATTCTGTTTTTGATATGTCTTTCTTGACGTGTGAGGGTTGGTGCGGCTTTTTGCCACGTGATTGTTATTAGCTGGTTATATGAACTAATATTTTAATAAATACCAGTCTAAAAGTGCTAACCTTGTTTCCATCATCTCACACATCCATTTATACAGTCCACTCTTATCCATTCGTTATCATTTTGGTCCATTCTCGCCGTAATTATACCATTAGCCGTAATTACAACAGTTGTCAATTTTTTTCACGTAATTCATCGTAGATTCATTTCATTTTTTGAAAACATTTCACACATTGTTTACGTATATTTTCGCCACGATGGAAACACGTAGCAAGGCAAAGGCGAACCTAAAGGCTGCAGAAGTCGACCGGGTGCAGCGCGAACGCCGCGAGCGTTCACTCGGCGTTCGCGCTGCACCGCGCGGCACTCGGCCGGTTTCAGCCGCGACAACCGACGGCGCTTTGGCATTGCCTGATAGTACGAGCATACAACAGACGGGCACCGTTCCCTACGGCGAGGCACAACCTGGCCTCGCTTTTGAACGCCCTAATGCTCATGCTAGCACGCATAACGAAGCAGATGTCAATGCGCCACTTAGTGTTCACAGTAAACAACCGTGCAGCGAGCGCTCTCACTCGTCGCGTTCCTCGGCAACCGTCCGTGCACAGAAGCTGGCTCTTGAAGCAGATGCGATGCGGCGTCAAGTGGAGCGCGAGCGCGAACTCGCTCGCCAACAGGCGGATCGCGAACGTCAAGAGGCTGAGCGCGAGTTTGAACTCGCGCGTCAACAGGCGGAGCGCGAGTGCGAACTCCATCAAGCGGAACGCGAGCGCGAACGCGACCTCGCCCGCCTCAAGGCTGAGGCGGAGGAGGTGGAATTACAAGCGAAACTCGCCGCTCTGGATGCCTCAGATAAGTCCACCAAATCTCGTAGTTCGTGTTTTTCTAACCGTAACTCCGAAAACCGTACCACAATGTGGGTCTCAGAACAAAACGCAAACATGACCACGGCACCTCTTACAAACACGCCTGGTGAGGAACCGACTGTCACCCTGGGTAACCCTCAGGCTCTTCTTTCACAGCCGGCCGTCCCTGCCAACACGGTGTCGTTTCGTATGCCCGATGTCAACCGTGCGACCCTTTCAAAGCCCACAAATGCCGCTATTGAAAAAAACTACGACAGAGTGGTACGACAACAATCACCATCTGAACGCCCAGCGCCAGATCCTATAATGCAATTGACTCACGCAATTAACGCTCTTTCTAACAGGCCAAAGAAACCCGAACTCATCACGTTCTCGGGTGATGTCGGTCAGTGGATGGCTTTTAAGAGTGGCTATGATAAAACTAAATCTAACTTTTCCCCGCTAGAGAACCTAGACCGTCTTAACAACGCTGTGCGTGGTCCAGCGTACCAGTCCGTCGCGTCACTCCTGTGGGCATCCGGCGATCCCGAAGAAGTTATTAGCGCCTTGCAGCAGACGTACACACGGCCGGAACTGCTGGTGGCCCGCGAGGTCGCCGAGCTGCGCAGCAGTGCTAAGATAAGTTCTCCTGAAGATTTAAATTGTTTAGCGAACAAACTACGGAATTTTGTAACCACTCTCAAGCTTCTCAATCAACATGAGTACTTGTCCTCCCCCGAGCTCTTCCGGTGCGTATTGCTTAAATTGAGCGAGCACACAAAAGGCCGTTTCACGGATTTTGCGTCTTTCCCGATGCGTCGACCCGAGGAACAAATTATTACAAAATTGGAGTTAATGTCACGCTTCCTCTTGACCGAGGCTGATAAACAGCTCAAATACAATTTTGTTCCTGACAGTACTGTTAAGGCACCGGTTCCGACACATTTCTCTAAATTTCAACATCGGAAGGAAACTGTACACGCTACAGTATCTAATGATAAAATTCTTGAGCGTTGTACATATTGTAAGCAAGGGCTTCACAACATAAAAACCTGCAAAAGCTTTTTAGTTCTGAACCTCGACGATAGATGGCGTTGGGTCCGAGAGACTAAAGTGTGTTACCGTTGTCTAAAGTCTAATCCTCACACCTGGAACAACTGCCGTGCGAAACGTTGTGGAGTTGATGGATGTTCGAGACGTCATAATGCACTTCTCCATGGTACAGCCGGTGTTAAAGCTAGCGCGGCACCCAGCGGCCAGTGCGGTAATACTCAAGTGGATTCTGCCAACTCTATCAGCCCCGACCACATGGACGATACCGACAGCAAAACTGAGCCTGCTGTAAATATCACAAATACGTCTGATTGTTTAATTAACACGACAGGGTACTTGCTGTCAGCGTCTCGTCCCCGCGGTCTGCTGAAAGTGGTGCCAATCATCCTCGAGGGGCCTGACGGTTGCTTCGAGACGTCAGCACTGCTCGACGAGGGCAGTACGGCGACGCTCATTGATGGGGAAGTAGGTCAAATCCGACTCGCACTTGACCGTTTATTTATTATATTCTTTAGTTATAAAAAAGTAATTGGTTGTTAAAATTCCTATAGATGTTAAGAGGAACGATTAAGTACTTCTATATTTTACTCATTGACGTCGTTTTGTTACTTTGGAAGAGATCGTTAATATTTTGTACTTTCGTCAGTAGTAATATAAATGTAACCATTTTTGAGTTGACACCAAATTGTAATTCTAAATAATTTGGAATTAAAATTCGGTGACAACTGAAAATGTTTACTTTTATATTTGATAACGAATGGATAAGAGTGGACTGTATAAATGGATGTGTGAGATGATGGAAACAAGGTTAGCACTTTTAGACTGGTATTTATTAAAATATTAGTTCATATAACCAGCTAATAACAATCACGTGGCAAAAAACCGCACCAACCCTCACACGTCAAGCAAGACATATCAAAAACAGAATACAAACAAAAAGGTTACATTTCTGTATAAAAAGGTGGCAGCACAGCCAGTCGCCAACATACCGGATCCCCAGTGGGACACTAACTACTAGTGGTGACTGACTGGGGTGCGGATTTCATTAAAACAAGTTTACGGGCCGGTCGGCGCAGCAGACCGCCCCTAGTACGGACGTCCGCTACACGGACCGCTCCGTCAGGCCCTAAGTACACCTTCGCTATCCTTCCTAGGGGCCATAGGCCGCTAGGGAGGCTAGGGTCAGCGATCAGCACCACATCACCCTCGCTGAGATTAGACGCGTTGTTGGTGGTGGCTCCTCTCGGTCGAAGCGTCGGCAGGTACTCGCGTAGCCATCGTACCCAAAACTGATCGGCGAGCCGTAGTGTTCTTCGCCAGTCGCATCTTCGGACTAGGTCTGCGTCAGTCAGTGTTAACGTCCATGGAACTACTGAAGATGTGCCCAGAATGAAATGAAAGGGAGTTATGGCCTCAGGTGAATCTGTAGAAGATGATACGTAGCTTAATGGCCGTGAGTTGACTATATAGGGTTCAGATGGTCGATGTTAATGGGAAAAGATCACCTGGGTCTTCAATAAGTATGGGCGTACCGCAAGGTTCAATTCTTGGTCCTTTCTTGTTTTTAGTATATATTAATGATTTACCTTACCTTGTTAAAGCAAAACATGGGTTAGTATTGTTTGCCGATGATACTTCTTTGATATTTAAAGTTAAAAGACAGCAATCAAATTATGACGAGGTAAACAATGCTATCTCTAGTATAGTGAACTGGTTTACTGTTAACAATTTATTACTTAATGAAAAGAAAACTAAATGTATTAAATTCGTGTTACCCAATGTGAACCCGGTAACTACAGACATATTTATAAAAGGACAGAGATTGGACCTTGTGCAGTCGACTGTCTTTTTGGGCATACTTTAGACGCCAAACTACAATGGGATCCTCATATAAATAAATTGTCGAACAGACTGAGTTCGGCAGCGTTCGCAGTTAAAAAAATTAGAGCTCTTACCGACGTAGACACCGCTAGACTAGTCTACTTTAGTTACTTTCATAGTCTAATGACCTATGGTATTTTATTGTGGGGTCACGCTGCGAATGCTAATAGTATATTTATTCTGCAGAAACGGGCTGTTCGTGCAATTTATAGATTAGGGCCTAGAGTGTCACTGAGGGAAAAGTTTAAAGAAATCAATATTCTGACATTTGTGTCTCAATATATCTATGACAATCTTGTGTATGTAAAAAGAAATATAACTAATTTTCAGAAGTACAGTGATATACACAATTTTAATACTAGAAATAAAGACAAGTTGGTTGCTTATGTAAGCCGACTACATAAAATTAGTAATTCTTTTAAAGGCAATTGTATACGCTATTACAATAAGGTCCCTACTGATATTAAAAACTTACCTTTAGACAAGTTTAAAATAATAATAAAACAGAAATTGTATAAAAAAGGTTACTACAGGATATCTGATTACTTAGAGGACAGATGTCCATGGGAATAGATAGTTTGAGTAACAGGCTGTTTCGATATATAATTAGCATTCATTTTGTAATTTGACAATATTTTATTTAAAAAAGGAAACGCAAAAGATGCGACGACTGTGGAGTTTCTTCGGTGAGCTCTTCTCCACAGATTCCGCCATTGGGTTAGTGAACTCACCCAAAAAAATGTAATGACGGATCTAAGTGATGTAACAACATCCTATGGAAATAAATGATTTTGATTTTGATTTTGATTTTGCTTCTGCTTCAAGCAGTAGCGTTGCCAGGACGTCTTCTTTCAGAGGCTGATTTATGAGGCAGGAACTGAGGGCTGTCTTTACTGTCCGCACGAGCCTTTCCCATGCGCCGCCCATGAATGGAGATGCAGGTGGGATGAAGCGCCAATTTATTTTCTGGTTTGTGGCGTATTTTTCGACGGAATCGTCATGAAGAGAGCGTAGCTCGCGGGAAGCCCCGACAAAGTTTGTGCCGTTGTCGGAGAAAATGGTCGTAGGTGATCCTCGGCGAGCGATGAAACGCCTCAGGCTCATTATGGCAGCATCGGATGACAGTGAAGTGACTATTTCAAGGTGAAGCGCTAAGCATGTGTATAATGCAACGTACCTCTTCTGTTGGCGGCGGTATATCGTTACCATTATGGGACCGAAATAGTCCAGACCTACGTGAGTAAAGGGCCTTTTGTGGTGGTCGAGTCTTTCGGGCGGTATGTTGCCGGTCTGAGGTTGAGCAGGTTGATTTTTCCACCTTCGGCAGTGTATACAGGCGTGGGCTACACTGCGAATACTGTTACGTGCTCTAAGTATCCAGTACTTTTGTCGGAGTTCGTTTAGCACTAGTTCGTTGAAGTGATGCAACGCTCTGATGTGTTCGTAGAGGATGGGTAGACGTACAGCATGGTTGCGACCGTCAAGGATAATCGTCAAGGAGACTTCACGGACTCGCTTACTCCTGGAGCAGAACTTATGCGTGTGTCCAGTCTCAATAAGCCATCTTGGTCGAGAATCGGTGCGAGTTTTGCGATCCTGCTGCTCCTGGGCACTGGCTTTGAAGAACTTAAAGCTGTTAGTTCCTCCGGGAAACTGTCCGCCTGAGCTTGTAGCACCACCATCTTCTCGGCTTTTATAATGTCTACAGCGTGAAGTTGGTAGGGAGATGTGGTGCTGTTTAGGTACAATTTAGAATTTGGAGCTATAGGCCGAGACAGTTTAAGCCGGAATAGTCGTGCGCCCTGGAGAACGCGGGCAGAGGCGCGAAGTAGACGCAGCCAAGAGCTAAAACGCGTCGGGTTAGGTACCGATGAACTCGATGGCAAGGTGTCGAGGAGCAGAACCACCAGGTCAGATTTTAACTCGGGGTCTGGTTGACTCTCTTCCACGTCAGCAACGCACTCGGTAGGCCAAGTGCGTGGTGGTTCCAGAAGAAACTGCGGACCGGTAAACCACCGATGAGACGCGGTAAAGTTAATTTTCTTTGGTTTAGTTGCGTCGTCGGCGACGTTGAGAAAGGTTGGGATCCACCTCCAATTCGACGGATTGGTGGCTTCCAATATCTCTCCTAGCCTGTGTGCAACGAACGGTTCAAACGCGCGAGCGTCGCTCCGAATCCACTTGAGGACGGTAGTGGAATCCGTCCAAAAGATGGTTTCGGAGGGCTGAAGGCGATGAGCTTGCAATATTGTTTGTGCAAAACGGGAGGCAATAAGCGCAGCTTGTAATTCCAAACGAGGAATCGAGATCGGTTTGAGAGGCGAGACGCGTGCCTTGCTACCGATGAGAGTCGTGGATACAGTGCCGTCGCTGTAGCTGAAACGCCAATATGCAACACAAGCGTAGGCCTGCTCGCCGCCGTCAGCTACTACGTGCAGCTGGACGTCCGAAACGTCCGACCTATTCAAGTACCAGCGAGGAATTTTTACATTGGCTGCAGCTTGTAACTGCGTAAACCAGTCTTTACTTTCGCTCACGTAGACCTCAGGAAGCTGCGCATCCCAACTCACACCTGCGCGCCACAATCTTTGAATCAAAATGCGGCCCCAGATGACGACTGGCATTAGCAACCCAAGAGGGTCATAGACTTTCATGACGTTTGATAATAGGCTGCGTTTGGTTAAAGTGTCAGTCGGTATCTGGGGTATAGTACGAAAGCCTAACAAATCTTGAAATGGGTTCCATTTAACACCCAAAACGCCAACCTCATTACTGGGTGGCAGGTAGACGTCGGAGGTTACGTCGCTTCGAAGTTCCTTGGGGATGAGGGATAGAGCCTCTGGATGGTTTGACGTCCACGCGCGCATTTCAAAACCACCTGTCTTGTGGACCGTGACTACGTCGGCGGCTAGTTGTGCCGCTTCGGCAACGCTGGAGTAGCTTCCGAGGTAGTCGTCCATGTAGTGGTCGTCAATAATTGCCTCACAGGCAGCGGGGGTACTCGTTAGCCAGCATTTTCGCATTTTTGTTTTTCATGTAGAGCGCGACAAATGGGCTCGAAACTGCACCAAAAATCATTGAAGACATGCGGTACTCCCTTAAATTGCCATTCTTTTCGCGCCAGAGAAAGCGTTGGGCGTCCCGATCCCTAAGAGAAATTTTGATTTGAGGGAACATCTCTTTGATGTCCCCATTTAAGGCCACTTTGCCTTCTCGAAAGCGAAATAGAATGTCGAGAAGGGATGACAGCATGTCAGGACCTTGCAGCAGGAGGCTGTTGAGGCTTACGCTTTTCGTTGCCGCTGCAGCGTCATGAACTGCCCGTAGCTTCTTTTTTTGTGGGTGTAGAACGCCAAAAATAGGTAAATACCACAGTATAGAACCATTTGCAGTCACGCACGAAACATTTGGTGGAGTTCGCTTATGGTAGGTATTTATGTCACACTCTTCGGCGTAGCCTTTACTGATGACGCCATCTATGAATTGTTGAAAAGCTGCGGCAAACTTTGGGTCATTTGACATTTGACGTTCGAGGGCTTTGAATCTCGAAAGTGCCTGCGGGTAACTGTCAGGTATGATTTTCGGTAAATCCTTCCTCCAAAGGAGACCAACTTCAAAGTGGCCAGTGTCTAACCGACGAGCCGACGATTCAACAATTTCTACGGCTCGCTTATCATCGTCATTTGGGCGAAGAGCATTTTTTGTTATGCCCAAGGCGTCAATGTCGTATTGACTTTTGATAAGTGCATCTAAATCGTCCGAAATGTGATTTACAAACTCCAGTGGCTTGTATGAGACGGAAAGTGCACCATGGAGCACCCAGCCCAACAAAGTTTTGGAGGCGACGGGTTCGTTCTTTTTCCCACACCGCACTGCACGGCTCAAAGATAAGTGCCAGTCGGGCGCACCGATGAGAACAGTAGGGGAAGCGTCAATGTATGACAATTCATCGGATAAGTCCGACAGATGACTGTAATCAGTGAAATTTATTGAATCAGGGCACTGTGCACGGAGGCCTAATGGTTTGATGGCCCGGACGTGCTCCACCAGGTATCGATCGGATTGGTTACGTCCGCGAATGTAAAAGTCAACGTAACTTACGTCCACTTCTTTGCTCATACCGCCAACACCTTCGATGCGGAGACGCTCTTGACATCTGCGCTTCGCGCCGATGCGTGCTGCTACTTCCCCATCAATGAGCGTCGCCGTACTGCCCTCGTCGAGCAGTGCTGACGTCTCGAAGCAACCGTCAGGCCACTCGAGGACGATTGGCACCACTTTCAGCAGACCGCGGGGACGAGACGCTGACAGCAAGTACCCTGTCGTGTTAATTAAACAATCAGACGTATTTGTGATATTTACAGCAGGCTCAGTTTTGCTGTCGGTATCGTCCATGTGGTCGGGGCTGATAGAGTTGGCAGAATCCACTTGAGTATTACCGCACTGGCCGCTGGGTGCCGCGCTAGCTTTAACACCGGCTGTACCATGGAGAAGTGCATTATGACGTCTCGAACATCCATCAACTCCACAACGATTCGCACGGCAGTTGTTCCAGGTGTGAGGATTAGACTTTAGACAACGGTAACACACTTTAGTCTCTCGGACCCAACGCCATCTATCGTCGAGGTTCAGAACTAAAAAGCTTTTGCAGGTTTTTATGTTGTGAAGCCCTTGCTTGCAATATGTACAACGCTCAAGAATTTTATCATTAGATACTGTAGCGTGTACAGTTTCCTTCCGATGTTGAAATTTAGAGAAATGTGTCGGAACCGGTGCCTTAACAGTACTGTCAGGAACAAAATTGTATTTGAGCAGTTTATCAGCCTCGGTCAAGAGGAAGCGTGACATTAACTCCAATTTTGTAATAATTTGTTCCTCGGGTCGACGCATCGGGAAAGACGCAAAATCCGTGAAACGGCCTCTTGTGTGCTCGCTCAATTTAAGCAATACGCACCGGAAGAGCTCGGGGGAGGACAAGTACTCGTGTTGATTGAGAAGCTTGAGAGTGGTTACAAAATTCCGTAGTTTGTTCGCTAAACAATTTAAATCTTCAGGAGAACTTATCTTAGCACTGCTGCGCAGCTATGAGGAGAGGCAAGTGAGGAGCGGGTACGCTCTCGACGCGCATGACGATGAATAAGTAATTAATTTTCTTACTGAAACCAACAGCTTCTCCGTTTTAGGCAAACATAAGTAAGTACTTCATGTCTCCGAAGCAACTTTGGGTTGGTGTACTCTTTGCAAATACAAACAATATCACCGTCTCCTCTATTTAAGTAGCGATAAAACATTAACATTTTCACGTATATGCATACATATAAAACACATGGCATTTGGCCCCACAGCCCACACTGAGCAAGGGTGTCACGGAATCGTAGGAAACAGAATTAATGCAGTTAGGATGGAGAATTTGACAAATCGCTATTCAAAAATTGATATTTACAATGGAGAAACGCTGGTCTGGTTTCATTACTCCTATCTATAATTTTTCGTTTTGTACGGTTTTTCTTATGACATGGTGTGATGATTTGTTTTACATTTGCTGGCAATACTTGCCATTTCAGGTATGATTGCTTTTAAATTCATTGGGCTCATTCTTACTATATCGAGTAAACAAAACCGCTCACTATTATGAAGGGAGTTGTGAAACAAAAAACAGTCGTGTCCTTAATATCTAACCTGTTCGTTGTATAATATCTAACATTGTCAGCCAAAAACATTGTTTTGATTGTATTTTGTTGTCTTTTTTTTTTTAGAGAAAAACCAATGACTGGTGACAAAACATAAAATTTAGACTTGCAACATAACATAACACCTCATCTTAAACATTTCTGAACAAGATTTACTCAAATTTCTAGGGTTACGTTCACGAATGGTGCCAAAAGGAACCCTTTTACTAAGGCTCCGCTGTCCATTCGTCCATCCGTCATCGGGCTCTACCGGATCGAGTGAAATAGATAGTTGAAATATTCACAGAGGGTGTATTTCTATTAACGCTATAACAACAAATAATAAACCACACCTATTTAAAAAAAAGTGGGGTCCCTGTTCTATGGCCATGTTGTTTGGTATTGTTTTGTTTTGCCCCCTCAGATATAAAAAATGAAATTTCGAATTGGAGCCTAGGACTTCTTTTGTTTTGGTCACGAGATTCGGGCAAAGATATTCAATCATTTAGCCTAAGTAATCACGTTAGTAAATAGCTCATGATTAATTTGCAGTCTGATGTTGATTAAATTATTAATTGGCTGGGAAGGAAGAATAATAAAATCGCGGTCTTGGATGTTTATGTGTGCGACGTCACTACTTTTAGTTCCCACGACATCTACACAGGCCGTTCTAGAGTGGGGCCAGAAGCAAATTATATGCCCAAGGTAAGCTAGGTTTACAGTATGGTGTAGTTATGTTTTAGGGGGTTGTAAGGTACATCATTCTGAACAACTTTCACTATGAAACCAATTTGACGCACTTTTTCCATATACATAATAGGTCTCTACAAGTGTATACGAAACCCATGGGTTTCGTATACACTTGTAGAGACCTATTATGTTCAGAATGATGTTCACACCATGTCATAAGAAAAACCGTACAAAACGAAAAATTATAGATAGGAGTAATGAAACCAGACCAGCGTTTCTCCATTGTAAATATCAATTTTTGAATAGCGATTTGTCAAATTCTCCATCCTAACTGCATTAATTCTGTTTCCTACGATTCCGTGACACCCTTGCTCAGTGTGGGCTGTGGGGCCAAATGCCATGTGTTTTATATGTATGCATATACGTGAAAATGTTAATGTTTTATCGCTACTTAAATAGAGGAGACGGTGATATTGTTTGTATTTGCAAAGAGTACACCAACCCAAAGTTGCTTCGGAGACATGAAGTACCTACTTATGTTTGCCTAAAACGGAGAAGCTGTTGGTTTCAGTAAGAAAATTAATTACTTATTCATCGTCATGCGCGTCGAGAGCGTACCCGCTCTTCACTTGCCTCTCCTCATTAACTAAACACAGAGATTTGGAGATGCGCATGCAATGTTTCATTGCTTAGCCTGGTATACCAACCAAGAAAACATTTCATGATCTATTTCGTAAGCACTTAGCCAAAAGACCCACCCATAAATTTAAATGATTTTGAAATACTGCCTCTACTTTATTTTCCGTATATTTGCCCTTTTTACTTTTTGCATCCATCTACCAAAAACTCTGTATAACAATAGTAGACGAGAACACCAAAGATATTTTTTTTAAGTCGTTGACCGGCTAATACCCATAGATTTCGCTATTTCTCATTATACTTGTTAGACCCGACCCGTCAAACCAAAGAGGAGAATTTGATGAAACATGCGTTTAGTTTTTTTTGTTGTGACAGCAATTCTGGATCGAGCCAAGACGATGATAATTGAGGTAGAATTAAGAGAAAAAGGAAGCCATATAATTGAAGAATATACAATTATATCAATGAACACCTGACAGTTGCCAACAAAAAGCTCCTCCAGAAAACCAGGAAGAAGGCAACAGAGTGAGGTTACAACTTCACTTGGACAAAAAACTGTCGCATATTTTTGAGGAAAACTTTCATCTCCTCACATAATGCTTTCATCTGTCACAGATCTAAAGAAGCTTGTAGCCTGCATTAGCATTTTCCGCCTCATATTGTTCTGATATTATTTTTGTTATAATTATGTTCCTGTATATATATATATATATATATACATCTTGGTATCTATTTGGCGTCCACTATGGCCTTTTTTGCATATGATGTGGCGTCCACCTGCTTTCCTCGTCCGGTATACGGACGTCACATCGGCAATAGGTCTAAATCGCTTCTACTGTTGAAGCACATCACAGAAACGTTAAGATTATTTTTTTTACTCGGACGTCATTTTGTCCTTAGTATGCCTTGACTGTACATTTCTATAGTTCTGCTTTTTTCCCTATCAAATTACAGTGGCGCTAGAGTCACAAGAAACACTTTCATGATAGGCCGCATTTGACGTCCGCTCGAAGAATGAGACGTTGCCAAACTTCGTCCATACAATTTTTTTTATCGGAGCGTGTGGAGTTACGTACCTACATAGTCCACAGTTTAATATGATTGAAGTGTTCCTTGATTTCGAAGTTTGCGTTCATAATAATTTATTTGCCTTGGAAGTAATTGTGAAAAAACATAAAGAAATAAATGTTTAGATACTATGTACAATGTCTAGATGAAAATGAAAATGAAATTTATTCACCAAAGTAATATACAGATGAAAGCTACATTTTTTTTTATTTTTTTTTTTCAAACTCAAAAGTACTTTATTACTGTAGATATTTACATATTCTTAGCAAACGTCATTTTTTGCCTCTTCTCTACATTGGACCACTGTGGGAGAAGAAGGGCGTAGAAACTCCCACAGATTGATTTTTAGATCTCTTTTAAAAATAGGTTGTGCTTAACTAATACAATTATGATTTATTTTTATTTAATAAGCTGGAATAAATAATTACAAAATTATTAACAGCAAGGTCTGTGTTGAGCCAGATTAACCCCATACAGTCCTGTCATTTAAGTAATCTTGAACATTGTAATATCCCTTTTTCGACAAAGTCGCTTTAACATGCTTTTTAAATTGCTCAAATGGCAATTTCAAAATCTCCAGAGGTATCTTATTGTAGTAGAGAATGCACTGACCCTTGAAAGAATTGCTAACCTTCGCGAGTCTAAAACGGGGCGCACATAGTCTGTGATTATTTCTTAGGTAAACATTACAGCTATCGCTAAGTTTGGAAAATGTTGTAAGGTTCTTGCGTACATACATTATATTTTCGAAAATAAATTGACTAGCTACTGTTAGTATGTCAATTTCTTTAAAAAGCTCTCTTAAGGAGTCTGTTCGTTTTAAATTATAAATTGCTCGAATAGCTCTTTTCTGTAAAATAAAAATAGTTTGAATATCCGCTGCTTTCCCCCACAACAAGATACCATAGGACATCACACTATGAAAGTAACTAAAATATACTAGCCTAGATGTAGCCACATCTGTGCTTTGTCTGATCTTCCTAACAGCGTAAGCCGCAGAACTTAATTTACCAGCCAATTTATCTATGTGGGGTCCCCACTGCAATTTGCTATCAATGGTTATTCCAAGAAACTTCGTATCATTTACTAATTCTAACGTGCTGTTGTCTAACACCAAACTGGTCTCAACTTGCCTGACATTTGGAAGTGAGAATTTGATACACTTGGTTTTACCAGCGTTTAACAATAAATTATTAACTGTGAACCAATTCAAGGTTAAAGACAATACACCATTAACATCATCAAATTCTCCTTTTTGTCTTTTAATTTTGAAGACCAGTGAAGTATCATCAGCAAACAACACTATGTCAGTTAATTTCTCCACCATGAAAGGCAGATCATTAATATATACCAGGAAAAAGAAAGGGCCTAATATGGAACCTTGTGGAACGCCCATTTTAACACCCGATCCATCAGATTTTACGCCGTTAACTTCTGCCTTTTGAATTCTATTGCTTAGGTATGATCTTAGTAGATCCAACGCTTTATTTGTAACTCCGTAATGATTTAATTTAATTAATAGCGTATTATGAACAACACAATCAAACGCCTTCGACAGGTCGCAAAAAACTCCGATAGCATCCTGTGCGGCCTCCCATGCAGAATAAATATGAGATATAAGGGTAATACCTGCATCCGTAGTCGATTTACCCCTAGTGAAACCGTATTGTTTGGCATGGAGTTGTTTTGTACGGTTGAAGTGTGAGAGCATTTGATTGAGTATAATCTTTTCAAATATTTTACTTAGTGTTGGAAGAACAGATATTGGTCTGAAATTTGAAGGATCACCCTTATCTCCCGACTTGAACAGAGGTATCAGTTTACTGTGTTTCATGAGGTCTGGGAAAGCCCCATCGTCAACACATTTATTGAATATATAAGCTAAGTGTAACTAAAATAACTAGAATTACTGAACCAATGACTTTGACTGTTATACCCCACAGGTCTTCCGTATTTTTTAAGTTAAGTAATTTAAACGTTTTGACAATGTCCTGGGGATATACATGATGAAATTTTAAATATACATTACTGGCGTTAGTGTTATTTTTTAATAAAGTCTCTGCTTCATATGGAGATGAATTTAGACGGTCTGTTGTGAGTAAGGGTACATTGGTGAAGAATGTTTCAAAAGCTCGAGCAACATCAGCGCTGGATTTAACAACATCATCACCTATCTTTAGGCAGAAATCATTGTCCCTTGGTATAACTTTGCCAGTTTCGCGGTTTATTATTTGCCAAACTGTTTTCATTCTATTATTTGAATTTTGAATTTTTCTATTTTCATTGGAACCTTAAACTAAGTTTAATAAACCTGTGTTTTAAGGCCCATCTGCCTCTCCCTTTAGACACTATTTAATGTGTGAAAGAATTAAGTAACCTAGAAACATTTAACTTAACATTTGATTATGAATAAGATGTTTTATAATTAGATAATAAATGGTGGAACCCAAACTACTCAGGGCCTGTCCTATGGGATCCTTTATGATTCATTAAAAGTTATACAAACAAGACGGTTTATTATATAGGTACATAGAAGGCATGGAAAAAAGTAGGTAATATAATTATTGCAGTTCAAATATGCGTAATTAAATAATAGAAAATGATTTCAAATTGAGTTCAGCGACAAAACAAACTCTTTCAAACTCTTATTTTGTTTCCTGAAAGGGTTTGTATGCAAAATTATGGGTATTTTGGATCCTGTTAAGTAGATGGAAAGGAAAAATCAGGGAAAAGGCGTGCAAATATGGTCCTGGTAAGTACCCGTACGTGAAGTTCTATCATTATTATACGAAGGCTCCATCTGAAGAATTGAGTAACCTAAAGTAAGAGATAATACTATGTAGTAGCGCATCCAGCGGTCATTACTCAACACTGTATTTGAGGGTATTGGTGTTTTCTTTTTGTTTCCTCCCGCGCCTCCGACATCGGTCGTTCGGCATTCACGTTTTCAGTTTCGATCACTCAGCAAGCATCTTTCGATTTCTAAAAAGAAAGTTAAAACTTTGCCATGCCGAAACGAAAAGATTATGAAAACAGAAGTGTTATCTCAAGGAAGCTAAGAAAACTTGAAAAAAAGAAGACGGAGAAAAATAAATATCGACGTAAAAGGACTATTTCATCGTTGTCGAAAGAAGGTTCGAGATCTCTAGAAAAAAATAATAATTTTACTTGTACCTTTGTGCCTATAAATTACGCAACCCGTACGTACTTAATTCGCAAACAGGTTGGCTTTCCAAGCCCTCCACTGCAGAGTTATAATACAGCTACTTATACATAGGGCGCACTGTAAGTTTCCGGAACTGGCCACTTACATAAACAATATTTAAAAATTTATTGCAACATTTGAAAATAGAACTCTTTGGCTGTAGAATGCAGTTTGTTTCATCTGACTGCCTTTTGTTTTTACCTTGTGGCGCCATTTAAAAAATTGTGTGTCTGCATCAACATGGATTTAAATCGGGAAAAATTTCGTAGTATGATTTTCTACGATTTTAAGTGTAATTTGACAGCTCAACAGAGCATCGCTCGGCTTGAAGCAGCTTTTGGCAATGAAGCACCATGCAAGACAACTGTTTATAGCTGGTTTGCAGAATTCAAGCGTGGTCGTATCAATCTCAGTGACGAATCTCGCGATGGTCGGCCGTCCACCGCTGTGACCAACAAAAACATCGATGCTGTGCGCCGTATGATTGAAACAGACAGGCATGTGACCTACCATGAAATTCGCGCATCCTTAGAAATAGGCATGAGTCAAATACAATTAATCCTACACAAACATTTGGGTGTGAGAAAGCTGTGCTCGCGGTGGATCCCACACAACTTGACCGAGGCTCAAAAAACGGACCGCGTCACTTGGTGCAGTGCCATGCTTACCAGATTCAACGAAGGTGCGTCAAATTTGGTGTGGGACATAGTAACAGGTGACGAAACATGGATTTATTGCTACGATCCCAAAACAAAGCAGCAATCGAGCGTATGGGTCTTTCAAGATGAGCCGAAACCAACCAAAGTGGCGCGCGTGAAAAGTGCATCTAAGCGGATGATTGCTTCTTTTTTTAATAAAACTGGACACGTGGCTACTGTTGCTTTAGAGAATCGTCGTACAGTGAATAGTGACTGGTACACGACCATTTGTTTGCCGGAAGTTATTGACGAACTCCGTAAAAATAACCGTAAACGCCGTATCATCCTGCACCACGACAATGCTAGTTCTCACACGGCCAGACAGTTAAACGACTTTTTGAAGGCGAAAAATGTAGAACTCATGAGTCATCCTGCATACAGTCCCGACCTGGCACCTTGTGACTTTTTTCTGTTCCCAAAAATTAAGAACCAATTACGAGGTCAACGATTTTCATCACCAGAAGAGGCTGTCGAGGAGTATGAAAAACACGTTTCAGAGGTCACCACAGAGGAGTGGCACAAAAGTTTTCAAAACTGGTTTCATCGAATGAAAAAGTGCATAGACGCCAAGGGAGATTATTTTGAAAAACAATAAATTAATTTTGTACCTTTAATAGTATTTTTTCATATTCATTCCGGAAACTTACAGTTATAATGCCTCGGCAGTGACACGAAAGATAGTGTCGCGCTAGATGGTGAAGCGCTATCCCTGGTGAAGATCCAACATACACCACTACATATGCATATTATTTAGGCAAGTTTGACACAGTGGTGGCTTTGGCCCTCAATACTTACTGAGGCGCCGCGCCGCCCAATAGAAAAATGGCCAAGCGCGGGTCATACTTACGGACTTAGGGCTCCGTACTATGGAAAGTTTAAGATATTAAAAATAAAAGTTCTATTTTCACCGATCTTAACGTCTAATAACTTAAGTGACGATGTATGTGTCAGTGTATAGTCAGCATACTTATTAGATAAAAATCTATCAGTCAGACATTTTGTCATTCATATCACAGTCATTATGATAGATAATGTTGTCATGTCATCATCGAGACTACAAATATAAAAAAATCCACAAATATACATAGATATATTTAGTAAGTTCTTAAATAAAAATAATAATTGAGATATTTTAAACATAGATAGTTCTTAAAGGCCGTGTTGCTCTATGCTTAAGTACGATAAATAATTGTGGATTGGAATTGAAACTTTCAGATTTTTAATTTTAATTCAATATTGCGTTGTTTTTTTTTCTGCAAATGTATCAATTACCCGGTCGTAAAAATTTTCGTTTTGAGTTGTTAAATTACGTAGAAGATCTTTTTCTATTGATAGCAATGCTAGATCAGAAAGTCTCTCTTGTCCAATAGAATTTCGCAAATAGGTCTTTATTCCTTTTAGGCATGAAAAATGACGTTCTACTGAAACACTGGTCACCGGCAACGTGAGAGTTAAATTTCGTCAACTTCGTCAATATTATTTGATTTCATGAAACGTAACATGTCAATTGCATCCAAGATGGAAACATTTTTCTCTAACATTTTGAGCGTTTTGAAATTTTCGAAGTGTTCTTGTGATTCATCGTGAATTTTTAGAGCCCGCGATATATTTTTTAAATCCGAATATCCATTAAATGAAAATGTAGATTTATGACGGCTCAAAAGAACGCACGGCCAGCAATACAATTTTTGCAATTAGGTACTTCCGCATAGCCAAATATAACGATCATACCACGAGCTTTGAAATGAACGGACGAACGTTTTCCTATCATTCTTTAAGTCATTTTTAAACAATTTTTTTAAATCAGGACAGGGGCGGAACCACGTTTTAATGATATCAGATTTTTCCGATTCATTGCGCAATGCAAACGGGGTTATTAGTAATAAAGCTACAATATCAAATCTTGGGTACATGACAAATTACGCATGAACTGCCGCGAGACTGGCCTACCTACAAATTATAAGAATAAAAACGCGTCAATAGCTAGCCGTGTCCGGTCCGAGACTGATGGCGATTCTGGCGTAGCGCTGAACCGTCTCGGTTGGGGGTTCGGGACTCGTCGGTGTGATATGTCTTCTCACTCTACCCAATACAACGAATATATCTCCTTCCTTCGTTAGGCGCTGGACTGAAGGCGCCTCTCTGCCTCTCGTACCAAGATAATGATTAACCCGGACTCATCAAAAAACGACTCTGATTCAAGGTAATAAAACTTTCCTAATTCGTCCCGTTAAATTTGAAAAATCTCTGTTGCTTAATGCTATAGAGGCGCAGTAAAACCTCTGTGGTTTAAGAGCACATTGGAACTGAAATGTAAATATTTAAGTTAAAAATAATAGACAATAAAATAAAATAAAAAATAATAATAATAATAGACAATTTTTAAAACATCATGTATTTAAGCTACAGCAGTCCAAAAAGGCAAAGCAAATTGTGTGCTATGGCTACGTACAGAAGGTCGCGCCGCGGGAGGGTAAAATAAAAATGGTTTTCGGTGCAGCGATGATCGCGGGAATTTCGGCAGGATATCCAATTTTGAAGTAGGCTGTTTTTATACTATATATTAATTAATAAAAAAATATTGTACCGTACACTAAGTGTATTTATGTATTTGTATTTTGATGTATGTGGTAGGTAGGGTGCATAGTGAGAGGTGAAGCGCAGCCTAAGTTGCCTCCCATGGAAAACCGCCACTGGTTTGACACAAAGCTGTATAAATTGAAATAAATGGGATTTTGTTCGCCGAGTGTCTCAAAAGTTTCATGTTTTGATTTTTCATCACCACCTGTCTTAACCCTGATTCGGCTGTTCTGTAAACACTATTCCAGGATTTTTCATGGAACAGAATGGCTTTGTCATTGCATACCTAAAGATCTCGGCATCCAGAATGCGAAGATGTAGAAGGTTATTTATACAAATAACGAAAAACGTGGGACCCAGGATGCTGCCTTGAGGGACTCCGAAACTCACTGGAGCCGAGTCTTAGGTAACTCCTCAACCATTTTAGTGTTAACCCTCCAATGCCCAATCGTTCTACTTTTGTAACAGGATTGGTATGGAGATAGTGTTGAACGCCTTCACTAGGCCAGAAAATACTAAGATATCTCTCACCTAAGTCTATAAGCGAAGCTACTAGGTGAGTGAGTAGAGTGGTAGCATCTCCAGTCGATTTGTTTCTGCGGAAACCAAATTGTCTATCTGCTAGTAATCTCAGTTTCTCTAGGTAGTCGATAAGACGGTTGTTTACCAACTTCTCACGACATTGTGTTCAGGAGCGAGATTGGTACTTATTGCCTCACATCGGTTTTAGATCCACCTTTATGAAAAAGTGACACGTTGGCTATTGTCCATGCTTCCAGAAATATGCCAGTGGATTTTTTAATTTAAGATATATTTTAGGTTGTGATATCCTATCATATGGATTAATTTTATTAAGAATTTGAATTTGCAATTAATAATCACAAGACTCAAGTTGAAAATTTGAGAGAGCGCTTTTACTATTTTATGGGCTATGACTTTGATGAGCAAGTTATTGAAGTCGTCAGGAGTTGGATCACTGCTGTGTCGTCTATAGAGTAAAGAAAGAGTGTTGTTTAGGGTCATGTGGTCGAGATTTTGACCCACTTTAGCAATGTATTTGTTGAGAAAGGCCTTTTTTAATGTCGAGCAGTTCCAGTGAATTCCTTTGTATAGGCGTTTGGAAGCATATTATCTGATAGGTTTCCATAACTGTTTGGGATTGCCCTGGCTGTCTTCTAGCTCTTTAGCTTCGTGAGTTGTTTTGAGTCGGTGTAACAGATCGTTTTTAGTACCTCTAGTAAGTGACCCTGAGTAAATTGTTATTGCTATCCTTTATTTGTTCCAAGTGCAGCTTAGCTTAGGAGACCGGGCGTGATTCAAGGCTTCAAGTTGAGTTTCGATCTGCTAATTTATCAATGAAGTATTTTTCGCAACATCTGTGTTTGGAGAATCGATGTGAAAATCTCTACGGCTTTCAGTGTTAATGACTGCTTTCCAGTCTTCCAGTCCCAGGTAATTTCTGACTGCATCACAGTTTACTTTTTTTTCTTGACGATTTCATACTCACGATGCTTTGGTGTGCTTAAAACCATGGCAATATCATGATTGGTAATGCTGGTCAATAAATATCGCGGATTCCGCCCCGTACCTAGTCCTTTTAAATATGTGATCGAGGCAGTTTTCCATCTTAGTCCCCTGTCCATGCCCGGCTAGGCGACACAGGTTTTATATTTTGCGGCTATCGTCTTCATCTGGCATTATGTTGATATTTATGTCCCCTGCAAATATGATGAAAGAGTTTATCTTTAGCGACTCAAGTAGAATGTCTACGGATGAGATGAAGCCAACGTTCATCGTCAACGTTGCATATTGAGAGTGTGCGATAGGTCCCGATAACCTTGGGCCCATTTTTGATGTCTACAACCACGCCATTAGCATCTTTTACGTCAGGTTCATACCTCAGCAATTCCTACCGTCCCCCACCAGCTTTATTTATGTATTTGGTGGAGTTAAATTGACGTAACTCTCTATTTGCCTTATATAAGAATTACTCTTTAAATGACATTTGGTTAAATACCATATTAATATCTATTCGTTTCAGTGCAATGATAAATAACATCGTTTCTGTTAATTCTACGAATATTAAATGTCATTAGTTTTAAATTATACTAAGAGCTTATGTCACTTTTACAGCTCTCTTCAACGTTTGGTTTTGTGAAGCTTACATTTTGATTACTATCTATTTCATCAGTTATATTTTTAGACATTACTTCATTACTTATATCAAAACAAATATAAGCTCGTACATAACTACTGCTACAGCTCATTGAAATGTGAAGGTCGTTCCCACATTTCAATGCTCTAGGGAATCACGAGGAACAATAAATCCGCATCATTCATTCGCCTTCCATTACTTCTCACCTTTACTAAATTGTCTGCCTTAGCGCATTGTCACACTAAAATCAACAAACTTCCACAATAATAGCCTGGAAAATAAAAAATTGAAAAAATGCCTAAGCTATCAAAACTTGATTTTCCGCAGAAATCCGTTTTTTTAAGGTTTACAATTTTTGCGGATAAAAGAAAAGATAAGCCAAAGTTGAGAATCAAGTCAAAATAAGCTTTACCTCAATATATAATGATCATTTTGTGATTGTTATAGTAGGTTTAATTGGAAATTCATAATAACAATTTCAATTTAATTCATTTTTGTTAATGGTGGCAAGAGGCAAATTCGGCCAGGATCAGTGGAAGACATAGAAAAGGCACAAAAGGAATGGAATGGAAAACTAATATATCACAGTAATGAGATTTGTCGTTATGACAATATTCTTCTATCTTCGACTATACAGGGCTGTATTCTCCTTTAGACCACAATATTTTTCAATATCTATGGGAGATCGTCTGAATAAAATTATTAATTAATAGTTCACCCGTACTCTTCTCAGCTTTCTTAAGCCATTTTTTCATTAAAAAATGGTATGTGGATTTTCATTGTTTTCTTTGTGAGGTAAAATTAATTTCAGTCATCGTTGTGGATTTTCATTGTTTTCTTTGTGAGGTAAAATTAATTTCAGTCATCGTTTTATCTTTGGAAAGTGTCTAATATGTATTTCTTTAATATGGTGAGAACGAGTCAGAAACACCATTGTATTACTTCTGCTGATGAAGTCAACAGCACTTTTAATTTAAAAAATATTATAATTTACCACAAATTTTCTGTAACACGAATTGTTCTGATTTTATCCGACAGTAGCCGAATCACATCCTAAATTCTCTGCTAAAGTACGGTTGCCGGGCAGAAGGAATTTCGTACATCTACCCCTAGCTACTGGTCTCTCTCGCTCACGCGTAAATTATATTGGAGTGGCGCTCGCACAGTTCAATTGTGAGCATGAAGATGATATCATTTACGCGCGAGTGAAAGATACAAGTAGCTAGGAGTCAATGTGCAAAATTCTTAATTCATGCGACCGTACTTTACTATACATATTTTTAAAGCAGATATAGTTTTGAAATTCTTTGTTAATTTGTTAATTCGTTTACTGTGGTAATGTGACGGAAAAGTATGATAATGTGGCAAGGAAGGTAATTTGGTAAAAGTGAGAAGTAAAAGAAGGCTCTACTGAACGATCCGGATTTATTGGTCCTCGTAATCTCTTTTGTGTATTAAAATGTGTTAACTACCCTCACATTTCAATGAGTAGTGGTAATCATTTGTCAAGGCTATGCAAGAATTTAAAGAAGATTTATGAAGTCAAGAGTAAAAAAAAACGATGTTAAGCTTTATGCCTACCCAGAATGAATGAAACAACAACAGATATATATTGGGACGCCAGATATTTGAAAATGATTCATATTGTTTTTAGTTTGGCATCCATATATGTTTTTGGTTTGTTATTTCAGTAAAAAATAACATTTGTGTAATGTTTTGTAGCGCCCTAATTATGCTTTTGTTGTGCTTACTGTCACTTTGTGACAAATGTGAATTTATTAATTCTAGAAGGACTATTTTTCAAAAAGATATACATATATGCGGACGCCACATAAATCAAAATCGTAGATATCGTGTTTAGTTTGGCGCCCATGTTTATGTGTTTGTTTTAATATTTCAGTAAACAATAATCTTTGTGTTTTGTTTTGTAGCGCATTAGTTGTGGTTCCGTTATAAAAATAATGTTACTAACTTAGTAATAAATATGTGTTAGTTAATTCAAGGCTGCATATTTTTGAGACACATATACGGATGCCAGATGAGATAAAAATTTCACACCGTATTAGGTTTTGCGTCCGAATATGGTAGATTTTTTAAATGTTTTAAATTTTTAGGGACAAAGGAGCCAAAAACTTTCAAAACATGTATGGGACTTGCTTAAATAATACCTACGTTTATTTTTCTATTTCACTGTTTAGGTTTAACAGCTCAGTGATCTTATAACATCAATAAATAATGTTATTTTCATATTGTTTTGTTGTTTTGGCTCCTTCATCCGCCTACGCCGTCTACCCGGCTCGTAATATCTATCCAGCTTGCTGTCTTCTAGAGCACCCCACACTGCCCGCATAGTCTTTCATTCGATATGGTGCTTTTAATGAGATTCTGTTTCTGTCCGTCGAACACATGTTTCTGGGATTGTTTTTGCATTCTAAGCTTTGCAAGCAAATCAGACCGTTGTCTCTTGTAGTAAAGCTTAAATTTGTATGCTTGCAGTTATTGGAAGTTTGGCAACGTCGCATAAACACGTGGACGTTATATAGTCGATAATGTAAAAATTATTTTAAAATATACGGCGGATGTCCTTTTGATGTTATTATGGAAGGGAGTTGAGATTGGTTGCATAGTGATTGGCAATATACATATATTTGTTTATCAACATTTTAGAGTTTATAATAAAAAAAAGATGGTTACTGTCGTCAGATAGGTTCAATGTGTCAGTATACATTCAAAAAGTTTAAATAAGTCAACGTCATCTGGTGGACGCCATAATAATGCAAAGTAAAAGGACGCCAAATAGGTTGCGGGATTTAAATATATATATATATATACGCCGGCGTGCTGCCTGCCGACACGAGGAGTCGCCGTCCGATACGACGATGTCCAATCACAAACACGGATCACTTAACCGCTGACGCGAATCTACTTATTTCCCGACGATGTGGTAGATTTACACTCCGACCAGGCTCGACACCTGTATTAGACGATTGTTACACCGAATTACAATCATTGGCCCGACGCCTCAGCAGATATGTTTTTTCTCCCGACAAGAATAGATAACCTTCAATTTTTCATCTCGTTGGTACGAGTGACAGCTGCGGTCCGTTTCCGCTTAGTGATGTCCCGATTACTCGCGGTCGATCCGCGCAACAAAAAACCGGTGCGTTCCGAAGCATAAATATTAAACAGTCACCCGCCCGGACAGGCCCGAACCTGTCCCTAATCAATAGGAAGGCGAGAAAGTGTTGCGACCGCTCTCTTGAGGATCGAGTCCCCCACCTTGACTTCTGCTGATCGAGGCGTGCCATCCCGACCCGTGTACAAATTGACGATCCGTCCTCGTCTCCATCTCAATGATGGCAGGTTCGCATCCTTAATCAGCACCAAATCACCGACTTGAGGGGGGCTCGTCCGGTCAGTCCACTTAAGGCGCTGCTGCAAGATGTGCAAGTACTCAAGGGACCACCGTTTCCAAAAATCTTGAGCCATCTGCTGCAACATCTGCCACCTAGTTGACCGACTTAACTTAACATCACCGAATGGGTATTCTGGCAAGGCGTTAAGGGGCTGACCTATCAGGAAGTGACCCGGAGTCAACGCTTCCAAATAATTTGGATCCGAACTGAGCGGGCACAACGGACGCGAGTTCAGTGTCATTTCAATCTTACAGAACAGCGTCGCAAGCTCTTCAAAGCGTAGAGAGGTCTCACCGATGATCCTCGTCATATATAATAATAAGGACATCCCGGCGGACTGAAAACCCATTCAATCCCTCGTCGGGAGCAAGCCGTACCGATAGCATCCTGGTTGCCGTTCAGGAATTGAGTGACCTCCTGCAGATATCGCCTGGCTCCGACAAAATTTGTGCCGTTGTCCGAACGGATTAATGTCGGGAGGCCCCTTCGTGAGACGAACCGATCTAGACATGCGATAAATGCCTCTGTAGTGAGGTCACTGACCACCTCCAAGTGGGCTGCCTTCGTGGCCAAGCACACGAAGACGCACAGGTATGCCTTCACTAATCTGGCGTTCCGTAGCTGTGAAGACTTGACTATGAATGGTCCCGCGAAATCCGTTCCGACACCCGCAAAGGGCCGGATTTCGTTAACCCTATCCGAGGGCAAATCGCCCATCTGGGGCTGCATCGTAGCCGCCTTGGCCCGATAACAAGGCAGGCACCGAAATACGACGCTACGCACTAAGCGTCTTCCCGATAGAATCCAGAACTCGCGCTGGAGAAACGCCATCAAGGCGTGGCATCCGATATGCCCATTTCGAATGTGTCGATCCTGTATCAACAGTTCGACCAACTTCCCTTTCCTAGGGAGTAACAACGGGTGGCGAGCCGCATAAGGCAGGTTGGCATTCCGCAGCCGACCTCCTACCCTCAGCAATCCTTGAGGGTCAATAAACGGGTTGAGCCGAGCCACAGCTCCCTTCAGTTGGACGCGTCCGCGTCTCAGAATGTCCAATTCGGACTTAAAGTGCACCGTCTGCACGTTCCGTACCAATGCGAACAACGCATGGTTCCGTTCCCGTGGTGTCAGGACCTGTGTCCGCACTCGTTGCGCCTCAGAATTCCGACAATTCCGCGCAAATCGGCAGATCCAGGCGGTCAAATTGACCAGCTTGTCGAGCGAGCTGTACCGTTCCAGCAAGCTGAACTCCTCTTCCGGCTCTGGTTGCGTCGTACAGACACCGACTGTCAAGGCGCCGTTCGCCGTGGTAACGCGTGGACTCATTGGCCAATCCGATTCGGCTTGAGTCAACCATTTTGGACCCCACCACAAGGGATGTCCAACCAACTCCGGAGCGTGACACCCACGAGACGCACAGTCTGCTGGGTTCATTTCCCCTGGAACATGTCTCCAGATTAAGGGAACCTCCGAATTCAAAATCTGCGAAACCCGATTCGCCACAAAAATCTCCAGCTTGTGAACTGAAGCCTTCAGTCAGCATAACACGATCTGGCTGTCCGTCCAAGCGTAGACCGTATCTTCCAACGCTATTGACCCACGAAGAACCGTCATCGTGTGGTTGAGCAGACGAGTCAGGAGAGCCGCTCCCGAAAGCTCTAACTTGGGAATGGTCAGGCGAGTGCGCAACGGCGCAACCTTGCTCTTGGCCATGACCAACCGCACATCAACCTCCCCCGAGGAGTCGACCGTACGCAGATACACCGCAGCTCCGTAGCCCTTCTCCGAGGCATCGCAAAACCCATGCAGGGTGGCGGTGTATCGTTTGGTGGGGACCAACCTCCGTGGCAGTGAAATCCGATTGATGCCAGGGAGGGTCGAAAAGAACGAGTCCCACTCTGAGCTCAATGACCCGCCGATCGGGTCGTCCCATTTCAGCTCAGCAGACCACAATTGCTGCATAAAACACTTGAGCTGAAATGTTACCGGGGTGATCCACCCGTTTGGATCAAATGTCCTAGCCACCGTTGAAAGGACGTTCCGTTTCGTCCAGGCCTTCGGGGAGTCCAACTCGACCCGATACGAAAACATGTCTGACACCGGCTGGTACTGGACGCCTAATACCGACAACATATTTGGATTTTCCAAATTTTCAAAAATGTGGGGATCCTGCTGGTAGTCATCCGGAAGACCAGTCAGTAACTCTGGAGAGTTCGACATCCATTTCCGGAGCTCGTAACCTCCACCCCGTAAGAGCTCAACTAGCTCGTCCCGTCGAGCGAACGCCTCCTCTACGGAATCTGCACCGGTACAGATATCGTCCACGTAGAGATCCTGCTCCAGGATCGCTGCTCCTCTAGGGAAATTTAACCGTTCTCGATCCGCTAACTCCCGCAGAGTGCGAATCACCAAATAAGGACTAGACCGTAGCCCGTACGTGTTGGTGTTCAGCTCGTACACCCTGATGGGCTGATCTGGGCTCTCTCGCCACAGTATCAGCTGATACCGTCTATCGTCAGGGTGAATGACCGTCTGTCTAAACATCATCCGGATGTCAGCTACAAACACAACATTGTGTCGACGGAACCGTGTGATAACATCCGCGATGTCATGGTTCAACTTCGGCCCTGAATGCAAACACTGGTTCAGGTTCATGCCGTTAGATGTTGATGCCGATCCATCGAACACTACCCGTATTTTGCCCTCCGGGGTCCTCAAGACCGCGTGATGGGGCAGGAAGCAGTGGTCTTCACGCTTCCAGTCGATACCCGAAACCGACATGTGGCCGAGCGACTCGTATTCCCGCATGAAGTCGACGTACTTCTGCCGGAAAATCCCGTCACGCTTCATGCGTAGTTCCATCCACAGAAGCCGCGTCTCGGCTGCATGGTGTGAACTGCCCAGCGGTGGGCGATCACTCCGAAATGGAAGACGTGTGAGAAATCGACCTGACCGAAGGCGACCAGTATTGTTCCGATAAAACTGTTCACACTCTTCTTCAACCGGGTCCAACCGGCGGACCGTAGGTGGTTTCTCCACCTCCCAAAACTTCTGTATCAACTCCGAGAGTACAGAACCGAATAAGGGACTACGAGTCGCTAGGCGTGGGGCAGCCGGCATGACCGGACCCATTACCGCATGGCCCAGTCTGGTGTTGACCGAAACCAGACCAGTCGCCTGCAACACGTGGACACCTGGCACTAACAGGTATCCCAAGGCATCGACACCCAATAAAATGTCTACTGGGCCCGGAATATCGAACTCCGGGTCAGCCAGTGACAACCCAGCGACCAACTGTCGCACCGAGGGCGACAACCGTACGTGAGGGTGTGAGCCCATCACATTAGGCATGACTAATGCCGTGACCGGTAGATTCACCGATGAATCCACCCGTGACGAGAGAGTAATCCGACATACTCCATTAACGGAACCGACTTCCGTGTTCCCAATTCCCCGAATGGAATGTGGATACTCCCTTACCGAAATGCCCAACCGTCTTACAAGGTTGCACGAGACTAAGCACCCCTGGGCCCCCGAGTCCAATAGTGCTCGTGCTACACAAGATTTGCCGTCCGAACTCCACGCTATCACCGAGGCGGTGGGGAGCATGACCGTCTGTGGAGTGGCGGCACTCTGTAAGTGGGCGGCGTGTCCCTAGCGGGAACCTCCGCGGGATCCGAACCCGCTGGGACCCCCGTCGGCCTGGTAACTCGGCTGCTGATATGCCACCGGTGGCATATCAGACCGTATGTACATCAGGGGGTCCCAACCCGCATAATAGGCCCCTCGCTGTCCCGGTACCCGACCATACCGGACTGTGAACGGTGTGCCCGGTGGCCACCGTAGATGGAGGGGGGAGAGCGGATCCAACCTGGGGCGCTCTAGGAATGGGGGCGACATCCGACTGTTCGCCTCCCTGTTCGCCTCCCAGAGCGACGGGCAGGGTGGCGCAGAAGGTGGTGGGCTCCCAGCCTTCGCGCCACTCCTAGGTGCCATCTGACACCCGCCCGTAACACGCGGTAAGCCAGCGGCCCGAAGTCCTCGCTGACCCTGGACAGCGGCGACCGAACCCCGGCTATCCCGCCTGTTACACCCCGCGCTGCCCCCTTCCCCTCGGGGGGGGTCCCGTCCGCGGGTACCCCAGTCACCCCGTTGGTGACTCCCGTTGCCCGGAGGGGGACTGGGTCTGGCCCTGGTTGGGCCCTGTGACCGACCAACCTGAGTCCGGCCCTGGTGACCGTCCGAAGGGCCTGACCGGTTCAGGCACAACACGATGTGGTGCTTGCCACCGCAGCACTCACAGGGGGACGCCCTAGAGCACTCGCTCAGCGGGTGCGGCCCCAAACAACCGAAACACAATCGGTGGCGGAAGACCACCTTCCTGCGGGCAGCCACCCCGAGCGCCTTAAAGTTGGCGCAACTGGTCACTTCATGACCGGCACTATCGCAGTGCACACAGCCGTCAACCGACGGCGCGGCACTCAAAACGCCAAATTGTTTTGACCGCCCACCACCCGTGGGGGTGGGGGGCGCGGCCCCTCCCGCATCCGCGCGGGTTGGCGCTGCACACTGGCCTCCGTATCCAATGTGTCGCATCGCCTGCATTCACCCTCCAAAAAATCCGATAATTGGACGAGTGTGGGCAGTTCCGAGCTACTGCCCCCATGCAGCTGTTCAAACCGACTTTGAACAGCTGCAGGCAACCGTGACAAAACCATATACAACACGATATATGACCATTGGTCTACCGGCAGACCAAGGTTCTGAAGGGCCTTAGTGGCCACCAGCACAGGGTTGAGCACCTGTACCCGGATGTCAACATCCCGGGTTACTCTTGGGATGCTAAACAGCTTCCCCAGCTGCGCATCAACCAACCGCCGTTTGTGTTGGTAGCGGTCAAACAATATGGCCCGGGCAATCTCATAATTGCCCGCCGTGACCGTTAGGTGACCGACCAACTCCTTCGGTTCACCCCGCAGTGCCATCAATAGTTGGGCCAACTTGTAGGCGTTGTCCAGGTCGTCCCGACCGTGGACCAGACTATCGAATAAATTGATGAATGCCGGCCACTCATCAATTGCCCCACCGAAGGCCGGAATCTCCAGGTGTGGCAGCCGTCCAACAACACCCTTAGGGGGCGGGTCTCCGCTACCCTCCCCGCGGTCATCCCGCTTAATTTTTTCGGCGCGACGCTAGATGTCGCCCAAGCACTCCATCGCTTGGTCAGCATCCGCGCAGAGCTGCTTCACTGCAGCCACCGAAGCCTCATCCGTAAGCCCGAGGGCTTCAGCCTCCGCAGCCAGCCGACAGACCTTCTCGACGCGTGTCATTGCGTCCTCCACACGCTTGAGCAGGACATCGTCCATGTCAGGTCGCTCCACATACTTGTGAGTATGGGCGAGCCATCTCATCTCCTCACGGACACCATAGCGCAGTACCGTCAAGGGCGAAGGTGCCATGGTTACCGATTCAATTGTTTCTAGTCCTATGCTTCACTACTGAACTAAGCACAGCCAGAGGCCAGCACTTGCCCGTCAGCGCTGGGCACAGAAATTAAAACTAAGTTGTAAAAACCAAGGTAACCACTAAAACAATTAAAACCTAAGCAATATTTAATATGGTCGCCCTGTGGACATACACCTTATAAATATACACTCTAAATCAATTAGAGAATGCCACCATAAAACACAATACAAAAAGAACCCACAAAACTGGATTCCGAAATCCAAGCTATTTTTAATATAATGAAGGTAGCTGTGACCTTCTAGAAGTGGCCCCTCCGATATGACCCACACTTCTACTGAGGTCAGCAAAATCAGCTTAATACCCCTTAAATAGCCTGACCCTGCTCTGTAAACTGAAATAACACTGCAGTACTATAGAACCCGACGTTCTACCGCAAGTAATACAATCCAGTTACTTCGCAGAATGACTGTTCAATCTTTTATGCGCACAAACAGTAGTTTCCGACTACAAATTTATAATAATTGTGAGCTAAATTGACACTTATACTTTCACTAACCAAAACTGAACTTTAATTGTGGTACCGACCACAGACTCATTGCCGACTTGCCGGCCAATCTGAGATATTCTTTTCTCCCAACTACAATGTGGCAAAAAAAACAACGTAAATAAAAGGAATATTATGAAAAAATATTCTAGTAATAGTCAGTCATACTTTAAATCAGTCAGTTGTTAAATAATTCATCAAGTTAAAAACTTAAAAAAAACCGACTTCAAGTCCTTTTTAGTTTACCTGGATGATATCATAATTCCAGTCTTTTGCTGTAGAAACCAAACTATTGCACCTGCACCGCTTTCGAATTTTCAAAAAATGGGACCATCCTGGAAGGCCACCCTTCGTACCATCGTTAGTACCAGTTTTGAGGAAACAAACATAAATTACCTACATTGAACCGAATTGAGAAACTCCACTTTTATGAATCGTTTAAAAACACGGCGAAGTCCGTGAAAAAGCTATAAGTTTTCCCAAACATTTTAATTAAAATGTTTAACGTGAATGAAGTATTATTTTAACAAAATGCTCTATCTACAATATTTAAGATACTTTCCCTCCGTGTGGCAAAGCCGTGGACGTGGGACGGGACTTTTTTCTGTATAAAGACAAAGTTTCATGACTCTATGTTGGTCCACTACCCGCCGGCTTAGACTAGCAGAATAGCGTTTTAGTTTTTTCTTAGATTCCTCTCAAGGGATGGGAATGTCGTAAAGGAAGTATTGGAATTTTTGTATAGCTAAAGTCTGTGATGTGAAGGCCGGTATAGAGTTCAATATTTGAATTATGTATCACTGAAACAATAGCTGGGTACTTTTGTGTTCCTAAATATCATACATGGGTGCACTTCTCCCCTAACCTGGCAGTGTTCATTTCAAGATACATGCAAAATGTTATGTAAGAAGCCACTGTAGTGGACTTTGTTACGAGTTTGCTCGTTGTTTGTTAAGAACATATATAACTGTTGCTGTGCTACCGATTTTCATATTTTTTTTAACTATAAAGAAACTTAGAACGGCTATTGTTTTCTTACGGTTTGTGATTGCCTGCGAGCGATTTGCCATAATGCCATTGATGACCAATTGTATAAAGTTTGCTTCGTAATAGTATTTTTAACCTGATTAAGTGGGCTTTCAACTTAAAAAATTAATCGTAATAGTATTTTTAACATGATTAAGTGGGCTTTCAACTTAAAAAATTAAGCACCAAAAGTTATAAAAAATCCTTGGTTAATGCTCTGGATTTTTTTAAAGTAGCTGTGTATTAAAATTCACTCTGCCAATAAAAGATAGTTTCAATATTTTCACCAAGGAAGTCGAGTGAAGTGAAATTTGAGGAGATAGTAGAAAACCGAAATAAGTTCTTTCCTCCAACGCGACATCCCATCTTAGAAACTGAAAAGATCTACAAAAGGAAGCAGCCTAACGAATCGGTAACAAACTTCGTGGCGGCATTGCGTGATAATATATTCGCGGTGTCAATTCAATGAAGATCATTCTCGAAGCACGGGAAGGAAGTCTAAGGAAGGAACAGCTCAATATTAAAATTAAGGATATGACATACGACGTTGTGGTGCAGCAAGCTAATTATGAATCTTATGAGAGCCGGTGTGAAAAGGTAAAGCTTATGAGAGCCGGTGTACACGGCAACCTATTAAGATGGATAGAATCCTACATACGGAATAGAAGTCAGGCAGTATGTCTGAAGGGGTATTGTTCTAGGTTCTTGCACATCCCTTCAGGGGTTCCAAAAGGCTCACACTTAGGACCCTTGCTGTTCACGCTGTATATAAATGATTTAGGTAAGATCATTGGTAACTCTGATCACTTACTCTATGCTGACGACACTAAGTTGTTCAGAAAAGTTTCCAGTATTGATGACAGCATGGGTATCCAACGCGATCTCAACTCATTATTAGATTACTGTAATACCAACCAACTCTTTCTTAATGTTGAGAAGTGTTTTGTTATAACTTACACTCGAAAAAAGAAACCTATTATGTTTGACTATACAATAAATAATTTAAAACTTGTACGTGTTAACAGCATTCGTGATCTTGGTGTTATGATGGATATCAAGGTTTCATTTAATCCACACATAGACAATATACTAAACAGAGCCTTCAAAAACCTCGGATTTATCACAAGAATCAATAAATCCCTTAAAAAATAAGTACTCTTAAACTTCTATATAATTCGTTTGTTAGGTCTATATTAGAGTTTGCCAGTGTAATATGGAACCCTTCTTATCAGTTTCATATTAATCGTATTGAAAAAGTACAAAAGAAGTTTGTTAAACTACCGTTGCCATCGTTTAGATTCATATGAAAATTCACTAAATTATTATAACTTAACATCGTTATTAAACCGCCGTAAACTCATTGATATGTCCTTTCTATTCAAAATCTTAAACAACTTAATCGATTCGCCAACACTTTTATCTAAAATTAATTTTGTAACAAGAATACGCATGCCCTTTCGCACTACGCGAAATAAAAATAATGTTGCACTTGTGCCTCCTAACTTAAAGAAAAATTACACTCGAAATAGCTTCATATCTCGTTCAATCACCACTTACAGCAAAGAATTTTTTGACGTGGAATTTAATAATAACCTAATATCTTTCAAGAGAACTGTTTCAAAAACATGCAATAATAAGTGATAAACTTTTTATGTAAAATAATATTTAAGCTTAAAAATTAACTTTTGTAAAAATATTGTGATGCTGCTTCAACTTAAAGTGTTTATTTTGTAGTTTTAAGTCCAAATACATTGTTAATATGAATACACCTTTTCAAATTGATGCAATCTGATTCCAATTGCTGCTGTACTATTAAGCGTCTCTTTAGCTCATTTATGTTTAATATAAGTTGAAATGTACTTTCGGCACTGTAAGGTCTATAATAGATTGTAAGTTTATTTTGATATTTTTTTTGTATGTATGACTGTTTGTTGCCATAATAAAGATAAATAAAAATAAAATAAAATGAATCCATTCAGCAAAATTACAGACAGGCGAAAATAGTTTATTATTGAGGGCATTGTAATGTCGCCCGTAGCACGAGTAAAGGCGAGGGGGTGCCGATGGAGGTAAACGCAGTCGATATGAACTAATCCCACAGACCACCTAACCAGAAGACGTCGCTTACTCGAGCGACCCCTTCTGCTACTCATATTGTCAATTTACACTATATTCGAGACACGCCCCTTTTGCTAACTTCAATTCGCGCAAGTAACATCGCAAGTTCAAGAAAGTATTGACGTGGTTTTAGTAGCGCAAAATGTATTGTTGCGTGAAATTTTGTGCCAAGAAGACTAAATCATCTTGTGTGCAAAAAGATGTTGTTTCATTTCACAGGTAAGCAGATTTTTTTGGATTTCAATTAAATCCTTTACCCTATTCCATTTAGAGAAATATTGTTTAACCGTTGCTTAGCAACGCAATACAAGTGTGAAGTTAAAAAAAAGTTCTCGGCACCAGTTGATGTCTTTTGCGAAAGTCTCTTTCTGTCACGTCGTAACAAGTTGTAAAGGAGTAATCGCTCCTTCCTTGTCTATCATTACGTGTAATAATAGATGCAATAAATCGCAAATAATTAATAAATAATGCCTATTATAGTGGCAAAGTATTTTTGCACCTTTGCTTAATATCTATGATCGGATTTCCCGTTGCAACACGGGATGAATGACTTCAAACATTATGTTAACATACATGCCCTGCGATTCCGCGAAGTATATTTTGTAAGGAGGATAATGTTTTGATTTTCTTACATAAAATATATTTCGATAACGTTTTACCGTTTAAAATAATTCTTTTCAATATAAAAGAAAAAAACTGTTTTTATACTCGGTTTAAATCTGATCTGCCAACTACTAGCCTTTGGCTGTTAATAAAGGCTAGTATTTAATCGCACATCAAAAATACTAATTTTCACAGCATAAAAGGATCAGCAAACACACTTTTTATGTTTTAAATATTTTATGTGTACTCAAGTTTATGTTTTAAGTATTTTTTGTTATTCTTGCATGTTCAACCTAACACGAAGGATAAAGGGGGCTTCACTTCACTTACCCCCTTTACCCTTCACCTAAGCTACCGCAGCATTTTGCCCTGATATTTGATATTTGCAAATCAGTATTTTTAATGTGCAGTTTAATATTTCTCATTAATAATTCAGATCACTGCTAATTGTTTATATACTTTATTGTGGTGAATGGTCTCTTACACTAGTGTATAATATTATAAAGCATACAAAGCATGATATCCAAAATGTGTATCCTTTGTTTAAGGTTTCCTAAATGTCCAAGCATAAAAGAAATATGGATTAATGCTACAAAACGATCACATGATTGGTTTCCTCACAAGCAGTGTCATGTGGGCACTTTAAATCAGAATTAAATTAACAAAAACGGCTAATTTTATATCCAAATGCTATACCTACGCTTCATCTGCCAACTGTAGTAAGTATATTAACGTGTATTTTTTGTTGTTTGTCGTTGTCAGCTTGATAAGTAAGCGCTTTTTTACATATGTGTAGGTGTAGAAGTATTAACTATCGCGAATAAGGAATCAACATTCACTTTACAGTCAACTACTTGCAAATATCTCTAATATCGATACTTTAGACAATATACACGCGTTACGCACTAGCGACCAGCAGACATTTTCGTCCCACTCCCTCCGCCATCACAGCACGGTAAGAAAGGAAGAGGCAAAAAATGATGATTGCTAAGTATTTGTAAATATCTACAGTAATAAAGACATTTGATTGATTGATTGATTCCTTGTTTTGTCTATTTATGGGAATATCTAAGCAAGAACTCAATAGTAATAATTGGTTTTTACGTATTGACAACATTGTGTCCAACAACAAGGCCAGTCCCATGTGGCCAGTCCACATCTTTGATTATTACGAAAATGATACCAAACTTGCCATAGTCGCCAGCTGGAAGCGTATAGATTTGTTTGAAAAATGTGGGCAGGCGGCTTTTTTGTACTCCTCTCTCCTCCGGTAACACCATAATATTTTATGTGGCATCGACTAGAAATTCTAAGAAATATTTGAAGAATAAATGTGGTAAAGCTAAAGCTTCATACTTTTTATAGGTTCTGTATGGGAGCGATCCAGAAGATCTCTCCCTACTCTTCTGTTGGCTCTTTTAAATCAGAACCATACACGTTTAGATACTAATTATAAGGCAAATATATATTTATCTGAATTCTTCAGAATATTCTTCTTCTTTTGTTGCTAACCAAGATAGAAAGATACAAGGCCTCGGTGTTTTTAGAACAATAGAAAAAGTAAATGTCAAAATGAACTCGTTTAAAAGCGATTAGGAAATAGCGCAAATAAAATGAACCTCCACACGTCGTATATGCGTCCCAGTTATACATAATAAATAATAGTTCTTGATTTTTTAAACATAAAAACAATGAAAGCAAAAAATCTAATGTAAAAATCCTTATTAGAAAAAAGACCAAATAGTAATAGATCTAACGAGAAATAGACATGTTTTCGGTTACCAACTGAGGAGTCGACCGAGCCAGGGTAATTAAAGATAGTAATAGTAATACCTGCTAGCCTGCTTTTATTCACTTAGGAAACTACTTTAGCTTAAGAGTTTTGTCACCGAAATCAATCTCAAACTGTTACTTTTCCTCTCCGCGGGTTCGGCATCAAAGTTTGTTGTCAACTTACTCTAGCTGGCATAATTGGAAAGCGCACGTTCCTAGGAAATGTGCTATTAAATTATTTGTCTCAATATATAGCAATCAATGAGCTAAATTTGGGCAAACGACATGTAAAATAGACAATAAGTAATTCAAAACAGATCAACAAAAAATAATAGGTCGTCGGTAGGATAGATCATCTGAGACCCAGAGTGCGAATGAAAAGCGAACCAAGCCTCAATAAAATATGTATAATCACTTTGTTTTATTTCAGTGGCTAATACATAAATATTGCTGCATAAATTTCCCAAGGCTTTATTACTATTATTATTACTAGCCTATATATAAGCTCTCTTCCCCTCCTCCACTCATCACGCCCTTAGGCGACCTCGGGAACAAACTTTCCCAAGGTTTTATAGAAAAAAATAACACACTTTTAAGTGGCCCTTTAACGCATGTCATTACCCTAAATGGATCACGATTTTCAACCTTATACTTTGGTAATAAGGTTCAAAACCTATGAAACCAAATATGGGTTCAGCTGCGGTAAAGGGTTTAGTGGAATTATTATAAAGGTTGTAACAGAAAGGTGTAGTCATTTTTAGGGGTTATTAGGGGCAACATTATGAGCAACATTCACTATGAAACAGATTTGATCAGAACAACTTTATTTTACACTTCTTCATACATTTTGCAAGTTCAGCTAATATTAAAGTTTGGGGAAGTGAAAAAATAAAGTTACTTTGATCAAATCGGTTTTATAGTGAATGTTGCTTAGAATGATATCCCTAACAACCCTTTCTGTTACACTTTATAGTAGTTTATGTGACTGCTGCATAATGGAGGGCATTAAAACTCGAGAGTGGGTTTATGAAACGAGCCGAAGGCGAGTTTCATAATAATATCACTCGAGAGTTTTAATGCCTAATTATGTACAGTTACATACACTAGTTTACCTACACACATAACATAAGCTCTCTTTGATGTGTTCAGGAACCGCATGTTTGACCGGCATTGTGGTTCTGCAATTGTTTAGCTTGTTCTTTAGTACCAACTTCACGCAGATGGGCGTCGGCGTTCGAAATTTGAATGTCAGTACCAACTTCACAGACAAACTAGGGACGGCACGCGGGTGGGCGTCGGCGTTCGAAATTTGAATGTCATTATATGTAGAAAAACTACACATAATGACCATTATGTGTAGTTTTCCAGATACAAAACGAGTTTTTACCAAGTAGTTTAACATAATGCTGATCGTAACGTGCGGTTTTTGAGCGCAGTAAAGAGGGTTTATGATACATGTGTAGATAAAAGAAAAAATAACCTAACTGGATTTTCATTTAATTCTAGGTTTTACTTTAGATCACAAAATGTATTTACAAAGATATTCTTGTGGCTAGTTTCCTACACTCATATGTGGTATTGTAATAAAATGCAGCCTAAGGTCTGGGGTCGATTCGTGCGTCGTATTTTTTTGTAAACAAGCAAGTTGGGAGCGTTTCGTGCGTTTTCAATAATGTAGAAAAAAGCCAGCACCGTTGAGTGCGTTTCGCGCATCCTTTTATTTCGCTGATTTCAATAGGCCCGTTTCGTGCGTTCTTCAACAAACAATGCCATAGGAACCATAGAGTTAGATGGGCTTTTCTCCAGAAACTGGGCAATTCAGTGTGTCAGGCATGTATAACCCATAAGTCTCTTACTTAATACGTTTTTGGGCTTGACATGGGCTTCGCTTCCGATGACTCTCATATGCGAATGATCGACCTTCTTGTCGATCCATGATTATCCAGGAGTTTTGTTTCCTACCGCCTTTGTTGGCACTCGATTCTTGATGTAGATCGCCGTATTTACTGCTTCTCCCCAGTATGAATTCGCTGGTTTGGAGTCCCGAAGCATAGATCTGGCTTTTTCAATGATCGTACGGTTTGCACGTCCGGCCACACCATTTTGTTGCGGGTTGTACGGAACTATAGTCTGGTGTACGATACCGCTTTCCTTTAGTAATAAAGTGGATAGATTAGATAGAAAAATTGATTATAGATCTAAATGGATTAACTGTAGGACTTTGCTCGATTTGCTTGTAGAACTTTTGAATGATTTCTTTTTAATTTACCTTGTAAATAGGGAATACATTTGATGTCCATATACCCGCTGACATTTACGCCAACCTACTTACTTTAAAAAAATGACAGACTTCTCTGTTTATGATAACCTAGGCTTCCTGTGTCATAACAATGCTTCCTCCTTCGTAGGTTGTGTGACTGTGACTATGATTCTGATCCTGTCGCAATGACATTGCCTGTCACCTGACAGCGGCCACTCTGAAATATTTTGTCATCTTTCTATGTAAAGAAAACATCAAGGCCCTTATCACTTATTTTGCTAACTGAAAGTACATCTGCAGCTAGTTTTGTGATTCCGTAAATTGATTCCATAGTGCGTGTGTGTAATTTCCATAATATATGGATAATACTGGGGAAAGTTGCTGATCATGCACTAGAGTTAGGATAATACGATCTATGGTCATTTCCCACTGTGACTGATCAGTAGCTCTAATTCCGAGTTCACACCTCTCGATGGTCGCTACCGGTAACCATTGCACCCGACTCCATCAGGGGTCTTGGGTGTAATAGGCAAACGTGATAGGAAGACTCGCCAAGACGCATTAGCCCGCGTGGCGTTTTATGGCCACAACCAAACATGAATTACGCTAATAGAACCCGGTCTTCAGTCCCCGGCAGCCCTACTATTCCTGGCTCCGGCAGCGGCCATGGTAACGGTGGGGCATAGGGTGCGAAGAATCCCCGGCAGAGATCCGGCTGCCACATCACGACCTTACCTACATTTAATGCACGGACATTGAGTACTGACGAACGGTTTATTGAGTTATTAGTAGAAACAAATAGGATAAACTAAGATATCCTGGGGCTGTCAGAAGTCAAACGAAAGGGAGAGAACCTCACCACAATTCCATCCGGAGAGCTTTTCTATCACTGTGGGTGTGATGATTCCACCTACGGAAGAGTGAGTTTTATGATGAATAGAAGGTTGACCTCTGCTGTATAAAACATAGCAAGTGTTTCGACACGAGTTTGCTATGTTGTACTGAAAGTAAGCAGTAGGTACAGCCTAAAGATAATCCAAGCGTATGCGCCCACCTACGATCACTCGGAAGAGGAAATTGAGGTTTTCTACGAAGATATACAAGAAGCCCAAAGTAAAAACCCATGCAAATACACCATAGTCATGGGGGATTTATTGATATCCCCCGTTATGAAGGAGGGCCGATATTTGCATGGGCAAATATCGGCCCTCCTCTTACACATGAGCTATCCACTGGAACACATGGATTAGGCGTCAGAAAACCCCGAGGATGTTTGTCGATGTCGCGCAGCGAGCTATGGAAAGGGCTATGCTATGCTATGGATATGGTATTTATCTACGAGATCGAGTCAGAAATGAGGAGATCCGTAGAAGAACCAAAGTTGCTGACATAGCCCGTAGGATAAGCAAGCTGAAGTGGCAATGGGCAGGCCACATAGCGCGAAGATCGGATGGCCGATGGGGCAAAAAGGTCCTTGAATGGAGACCACGTACTGGCAAGCGCAGTGTGGGTCGGCCACCTACGAGATGGACCGACGACCTGGTGAGGATCGCTGGATCTCGTTGGATGCAGGTGGCTACGGACCGGTCACGCTGGAGTGCGATTGGAGAGGCCTATGTTCAGCAGTGGACGTTAACAGGCTGAAATGATGATGATGATGAAACCCCGAGGAGAAACTTTGGTCAACTTTCTCGAGCAGCAAAAACTCTTCACTATGAAAACTTTCTTTCAAAAAAAGACCTGATAGAAAATGGACTTGGATCAGCCTCAATAGAAAAATTAAAAAACCCCTGGTCACTGATGCTTCGGTCTTAAATTATTTAAAGACTAGCAGCGACCATAGTTTAGTGAGAGCCACGTTAGTTTTTGACATATGCAAAGAGAGCATGAAGATGGTGATTTCACAGAGTAGGAAGTACGAAAATACAGACTACAAGTACTTACAAAAGGAATTCAGGATTTATTGTCCTTAAGGCGTTAGTTTCGGCTAACGTTCCGAGTATGCTGGAGCCGCCAGGGTTGTGCCGTTCGGATGGGAAGCGCCCTGACGGCCTGACCTTGGTTCCTTGGGAGAGAGGGCGTTCTCTTTTGTGGGACGCAACTTGTGCCTGTACCTTCGCAGCTCCTCATGTAGGATCGACTGTGGCTACCGCTGGTGTGGCGGGCGAATCTGCCGCTAGACAGAAGTGTCTAAAATATGCCACTCTCACGTCGGCCTACATTTTTGTTCCGCTGGCGGTTGAGACGACTAGGGTATGGGTGGCACAGGGTAAACTGTTTATAAGAGAGTTGGGACGCCGCCTTAGGGACAAAGGTTTCGACTACCGCTCTGGGGCATTTCTTATGCAGAGGGAATCACTGGCTGCTCAGCGCCAAAATGCTGCCAGCGTAATTGAAACCTTCAGCACGGAAATGTCAAGGGGCGGTTTGTTCGGTTCATTTTAAGCTTTGACATTTTATAATTTCTATTTGATATTTAAATGCATTTTGACGAAACGTGTTAGGATAGTATTTTGTTTGTATTTTTTTTGTTTTTTAGATGTCAGTTTCAATGAATAAAAGTAATTATTGAAAAATTTTAGGAAAGAGCTAAAAAATCAATTCGAAGTGCTACAAGAACAGAACCTAGACGTGGACTTACTAAACGATGAACACTGCAAGATAGTGGTAACTACTAGAATATTCATTGGTGGTCACACAAAAAAATAATTAAATTTATCATAGGACACCCTTTCTCTTATGGATAGTAGAAGAACAAAAAGAAATTCAGAAAATAAATAAAATTCATATCGAAAGCAATTAGATCGGACATAAGGACATACAATACAAAAAGAATAGAAGACACAATTTAACAAAATCGAGGTCCAAAAGTTTTTCGAAAGAAAATAGATAGAAATAAAGCTGAAATCAGAAAATTAAAAGATAAAGCAGGAAATCATGTCACCGATCGTAGTCAACTACTCAACTGTTGTTGAAGATTTCTTTCAGGATTTGTATACATCTAAAGCAGCAGAACCAGAGCCTTCAGACCCCAGAGCACCACCAACGGAACAGTGTTGGGACGAAAATTTGCCCCCTATAATTCCAGACGAAATACTGTTTGCCTTGAGTCAAATGAAAAGGGAAAAGGCTTCTGGCAAGGATGGTGTTACAGTGGAAATGCTACACGCGGGAGGAGAACCCGTTTTGAAAGTCCTGGTAGAACTTTGTAGTAGCAATATTAATATTTATAAATAAGTATAAACAATACACAGTAAAATCACTATTGCATGTATGTATAGGTAGATAAAAAAAAGTCAACAACAGGAGACCCTCTATGGTGTCATAGTCAAGTTCGTTGAGCCATTCTATAATTTTACATTTAATTTAGTAATTATTTAACACAGATATATCCTTTTTCCGATTAATTAGTACTTTATATAGGCTCACTGATATATTACAGTAATGTCTCTTAGCAAATTCGCTTTTGGTTACAGGTAGTGGTATTAATTTAGTTCTCGCGTTTCTTACTATTAGATTAGGGACTACATATTGGTGGTACCTCCGAAGGCCTATATAATATATAATTAGCTTTCTGACACTCAGTATCTGTGCAACCTTGTATACAAGGGATGTAGGATGCATACGGGGGAGAAAGAACATAACTTTGAGAACGGTTCTTTGAGCTCGTTCCACTTCAATCATGTGAGTCTTACAAGCCCCACCCCATGAGGTAATACCATCTTATAATGCATTGGCAGATGGCATTAAAGGTCTGAACTAAAAGCCGTGAGTCAGCAACATGGCGCAACGTTTTGAAAACAAATATAAGTTTACGAATTATTTTGGCTACCATAGTGATTTGAGTTGACCATCTGAGATTTTTTTCAATTTGGATGCCAAGATATCTTATTACACTAACTTTGTTAAGCAATGGACAGTTGCAAACGTAATCATTTGTATTTGGGAGTCTTTTACATGGGTAGGAATGGATTTTAATATTTAGATTATAGTCAGGGCTATTGACTATAGAGGGCTATACAGGGATTTGATTTTACTGAAACAGATATATTTGGTCTTGGAGGTGTTAAGCGATAGGAGGTTCTCCTCTTACCAACTGGAGACTTGTCTCAGACCATTTTCGGTAGCAGTTTTAACCGTTTCCCAGGACCTGCTGTGGAATAGGAGGACAGTGTCATCAGCGAACATTGTCAAATCAGCGCTTTCCACCTTCAGGCCACATAGATGGTTAATGTAAACCAGAAACAACGTTGGTCCAAGCGTACTCCCTTGGGGGACACCGTAGGTAGATGGTGCATCATCGCTTGTCTGGCCATCAACCTGGACACATTGTGATCGACCCGTTAAGTAACATCGGAACCAGACTAGTGAGGTTCCTCTTATGCCTAGATTCTGCAAACGTGCATTGGTGTCTAGGAAGACACCAATGCAAAGTTCCCCTCCATCAAGGTAGCTGGTAATGTTAGATGTCACCTTCAGGATGGCATCTTCCATTGATAATCCCTCCCTAAAACGGTATTGGTTACAAGATAAAAGTTTTTTACATTCTAGATAGTTAATTACTCTTTTATTGGTTAGTTTCTCTCGTATTTTTGACAGAGTGCTCAGTAAAGATATAGGTCGATAACTACTGGGCGAGGATTTGTCTCCTGCTTTGTGGATAGGTGACACAACAGCTTATTTAAAGATTTCGGGGAATGCTCCATCCGTAAAGCTTAGGTTACACAAGACAGAAATAGGATGCGACAGAACATCACTGAACATCTTAAGTATATTAGTCGGTATTTTATCCCATCCCGGCGCACAGGTTGTCCTGAGTTTAGCTATAGTACACCTAACTTCGTTCGGGTCTGTCGGACAGAGCAGCATTGAGCCCGGTGGGCCATCCAGGGAGATCGCCTTTTCTGCCAATAATCTGTCAGTAGTATTTAGTTTTTGTAATGTGTGGTTAGCAAGAACACTACCGATTGAAGTAAAGTAGTAATTAACCTCATTTAATGAGTCTTTATGTAGCACTTTCAGATTTAAAAGTTCAGTTGGTATGTCTTTACTCTTCTTCACATTACATATATCCTTAATATTCCTCCACGTGTCTCTATTTTTACCCAGGCTTTCTTTTAGTTTATTGCAGTAGTATGACCTTTTTAGTGATTTTATAATTTTATTACATAAATTTCTATAAGTTGTGTATTGCTGTTTAAGTTTTTATGTAGCTTATCCCTAACGCGTATAGATTTGACTACTCCTACAGTAATCCATGGCTTAATTGTTTTTTTTTTTCTGTTAGGTATTTTCTTGAATGTGTTTGCTGTAATAATTTTTTGTAGTGTGGATACTAATTTGTTAGCTGCTTCGTCAACAGAAACGGAGCCATAGAAGCCCAATCAATATATTTGAAGGACTTTGCCAAACCATTAATATCAAGTGTAACCCTTGTGTGGTTTGTCTGTTTTTGTCTGATCTATTTATACTTGGTTTGCATTATAAGAAATATTGGTGAGTGATCAGTGAATTGCTCAAAGACTAACGTTTGAGCATGGTTTGATGTCTTAATCATAAAATGGTCAAGGCAGGGGTTGAATCTGGTTGGTCTGGTTATACCTTGCTGCAAACCATATGAGGCCAACATTTCGATGTACTCTGCAGCATATCTAGAAACATTATCAGGCATTATATCTATATTGATATCTCCGGTAAGTATGATGTGTTTTGTTATAATACCAAGTGATTCAATGTAACTGGTTGGGTTAGAAAAGCAGGGTGGCCGGTAGGTACAAATAAAGGAATAGCTGTTATCAATGGTTATAAGCAGACAGTTTCCTTCAGATATGACACTAGGCTCAATTACATTTACATTTGTCATGTTATTTCTCACATATACAATGACACCATCATTTTGGTTCTAACTAGACCCGGTATGGTGGGATGTGAAGCCATCAATAGTGGGTATAAGAGATGAATCATCCGTCCAAAATTCTGTTAGTACAATAATGTCTACAGTAATGTCCAAGTCTGAAATAAAAACAAGGAATGAATCTAAATTATGGCTTACACTTCTTATATTGCCTGAAATAACACAGAACAACTCACAGTCAACCCTTAAATTAAGTAGCTGTCTACATGAAGAGTGGTTATCTACTTTTAGACACTGTATTTCACTAACACTCTCTATATGATCTAGCATTTTAATATAAATAACAGATAAGTGACCAGCATTATATTACTTAATAATAGAAATCAAGAAAGATTGACAAAGAATTCCTTGTCTTTGGGGCATTATATCTTTGATTTGTCCGACTTACGCATAAAAACACGGCCTCCCTTGATCCAAATGAATTTGTACTCCTTGTCCTTTCCGGCTTGTCTTGCTGAATAGTGAAGCTCCCGGTTGTGAGGGGTCAGATGTTCCGTTACAAATACATCAGACTTCGGTCCAGCTATGCCCAGATGCTTGTATCCTAGCTTATCCGCAGGGTTTGACTTATTAAAGTGTTTGACTGCTTCAATAAGAGAATCTCTCTTTTGAGGTTTACTTAGTTTTGGCACAATGGATCGCGAGCGAATTGCTTTCAGCTTTAGTCTTAGCTGTTCTTGTGCAGAGATGGATGTCTTCGTCTTTGAGCATGATGCCTACCGTCTTCTCAAGCTGCTGAACCAGTATTGGAAGGCTCTCGGCTTGGAATTCCGGAACACACTGTATTTCAACATTGTTGGCTCGGGCTGCTTGTTCTAGGTCATTCACTCTGAGCAGTAAGTTACTAGTAATTACTTGCAGTTTATCATTTTCCTTTCGGAGCAGACTGTTATCCTGGGCATTTTTTTCTACTAGGATTTTCATATCTTCGTATTATCCACTAATAAAGTCCATGGCTTCTTACAAAGATGAGAGTTCAGACCTCACTTCTTTCAGCTCCGTCTTCAGACTGGAAAACTCCTTACTCATGATGGTCCTCATAGCAGACATTTCAGAAGACAGTGTATTTCTAATGGTGTCAGTGATATCGTCCGACTTGCTCACATTAATCGCTTATGATCGGTCCTCAGTATGAACGGTTTGGCGCGCCCGTTCAGGAACTCATGGAATTTTTTAACACCGATCGCAGTCGCTTCCTTCTGTATCTGATGGTACGCGAGCTCACTGGGAACCAGAGACAGCGAAGCGTAACTGAGTGGGCGCTCCGAGCCGTCCTCGTAGCGCACGGCTAGTACGGCGCCCAGCCCGGCCGGCGCCGCGTCCACCGTCAGCAAATTCCAAATTCCAAATTCCAAATGTCTTTATTACTGTAAATATTTACATATACTTAGCAATCGTCATTTTTTGCCACTTCTCTACATTGGACCACTGTGGGAGAAGAAGGGCGTAGAAACTCCCACAAATTGATTTTTAGATCTCTTTATAAAAATTGCTTATGCTTAACTAATACAAAATATAATATTTAGTCATTATCCATAATTAATAAGCAGGATTAAAGAATTACAAAATTATTAACAGCAAGGTCTGTGTTGAGCCAGATTAACCCCATACAGACCCATCATTTAAGTAATCTTGAACATTGTAATATCCCTTTTTCGACAAAGTCGCTTTAACATGGATTTTAAATTGCTCAAATGGCAATTTCAAGATCTCCAGAGGTATCTTGTTGTAGTAGAGAATGCATTGACCCTTGAAAGAATTGCTAACCTTCACGTGTCTAAACCGGGGCGCAAGTAGTCTGTGATTATTTCTTAGGTTAACATTACAGCTATCGTTAAGTTTGGGAAATTATGTATTTATGTATTGTATGTAGTCAAAAAAGTCTAATAATATCCCAATATTAAATAATATTCAGACAAATGGTAAGCCCCACTTAAATATTACCCATAAAAACATGCAGGGGCTACCTGGCAAAGAACTTGTATTAGAATTGTTTCTTAATAATTCGGACACTGATGTTATTTGTATTACAGAACATTGGTTAAAGGAAAATATGATATTCTTGCGTACCTACATTATATTTTCGAAAATAAATTGACTAGCTACAGTTAGTATGTCAATTTCTTTAAAAAGCTGTCTTAAGGAGTCTGTGCTTTTTAAATTATAAATTGCTCGAATGGCTCTGGTAATACCTGCATCCGTACTCGATTTACCCCTAGTTAAACCGTATTGCTTGGCGTGGAGTTGTTTTGTACGGTTGAAGTGTGAGAGCATTTGATTGAGTATAATCTTTTCAAAAATTTTACTTAGTGCTGGAAGAACCGATATTGGTCTTAAATTTGACGGATGACCCTTGTCTCCCGACTTGAACACAGGTATAAGTTTACTGTGTTTCATGAGGTATGGGAAAGCTCCATCATCAACACATTTATTAAATATATAAGCTAAGTGTGGGGCTATAACAAATATTATTGAACCCATTGACATTCCCCACAGGTCTTCAGTATTTTTTAAGTTAAGTAATCTATACGTTTTGACAATATTCTGGGGACATACATGATAAAATTTTAAATCTACATTACTGATGCTAGTGCTGTTTTTTAACAAAGCCTCTGCTTCATATGGAGATGAATTTAGACGCTCTGTTGTGAGTAAGGGTGCATTGGTGAAGAATGTTTCAAAAGCTCGAGCTACCTCAGCGTTGGATTTAACAACATCATCACCTATCTTTAAGCAGAAATCATTATCCCTTGGTATAACTTTGCCAGTTTCATGGTTTATGATTTGCCAAACCGTTTTCATTCTATTATTTGAATTTTGTAGTTTTCTATTTATGTGTAAAGTTTTTGCAGTTCTACAAACCAACTTGAAAGTTTTGGAATATTTTTTAACATAGTCATGAAATGTTATATGTAAGTTATAGGTTTTTTGTTCATAAAGATCATACAAGATAGCTCTACTTTTACGAATTCCAAATGTTGCCCAGTCATTAAATTTAGATTACCGTTGTTGGCACTGACTTTCTTTAATTTAAAAACTGTATTGAATTCTGTTTGAATAATGTTGAAGAAGTCAGAATAGATTTTGTTCGGGTTCTGTTCATCAAAATCCGGTACTGGCAAACCCATATCTAAGTTTTTCATATATATCTCTAGTCTATGGGATGTAATAGGCCTATAAAATGATGGATCAGTCTTATTTTCACTAGTAATTTGGATTGAAACTGTTTGACCACTGTGATCGGATAGTAAACAGTTAGTTACATTTTTACTTGTGAATGCGCAATCACAAAAAACGTTATCTAAGCAAGTTTGGCTGGTAAGTGTAATTCTTGTCGGCTCTAAAAATACATGACATAAATTAAATGATTTGAACAGAGTTATTAATCGTCGCTTCAGTGTTGTATCTACAAGCAGATCTACATTAAGATCGCCACAAATAATTAACTTTTTTCTGTTATTACAAAGTTTAATGAGGGCTTCCTCCATAATTTTCTCGAATATTTCAAAATTGCCATGGCCTTTTTCATCTCTCGGAGGTCTGTAGACACAAACAATAATATGGCTATCCAACTCAACACAAGATACCTCTCTAAGAACACAAGAGACCTCTATTTGTCTTTCTACAGTAAGTGTCTTTCCGTTGTTTCACCTTAATATTATTTTTTACTAAGATTAAAGAACCACCTCTATCAGCAGTCTTTCTATTGTAACAACTGACAATTTTGTAATTATTTATGTTAAAAGATATCATATTTTCCTTTAACCAATGTTCTGTAATACAAATAACATCAGTGTCCGAATTATTAAGAAACAATTCTAATACAAGTTCTTTGCCAGGTAGCCCCTGCATGTTTTGATGGGTAATATTTAAGTGGGGCTTACCATTTGTCTGAATATTATTTAATATTGGGATATTATTAGACTTTTTTGACTTACTTAATTCGGGCAAGATATTACACATTTTTGATCTCCTATGCTTGCTTGATATATTTATTGGCTTATGTATGCTAGAGATTTCTTCTATTGTCTTAAAAACTAATTTAAATTACTTGGTATGTCTTCCAATATACCTTGTCTGTGCTCAATAGAAGCAGTCAGGTTAGCCAAATTCTTGGCTGTAATACTAAAAAAATAAGATAGCGACACCGCTACCTGTCGTTTGTAAAAATTTGAATGGTAGTAATTACCTTTGGTCAAATAATCATTATTACTAACATAATTGTTAGAGTCAATCAAATGAATCAAACTATTATTATATGACATTGTATGTAATGTCATATTTAGCTTATATCTAAGATCATTTTCAGCTTGTGGCAATCTTTTACTGTATGGGAATGTAAACATAACAATTTTATTAACATTCAGTGAGCAAAGTGTTTCAAAATATTTAATTAGGTCCCATTTGTTTACCTCACCCCTATTTCCAAACATGAGTATTAAAATTGATTCAGGTGTCAGATCAAGTGTCTTTGTTATTTTTTGCATAACATCATGAAAACTGGAGTTTGGTAAACAGTTATTTATGACTGAGTGTCCCAACTTATTCAATAATATGCCTAAGTTTCTTCCAATTTCATCACAAAACATGACAGTTTTGCTTGTGATGCTTTTGTGCGACCCTGAAATCCCGGGTCGGATACTTATTTCAAGGCTCGTGGCTGAAGCTGTTCTCTCCGGCTGTTGCAAGGAACGTTGGCAGTCACACAAATGATTGGCCACCAAAGAGTCATAGCGTTCCTGATTACTATGAGACAGTTTAAGCAGCTCATCCATGGCCAGGGAGTACTCCTCAATGGCCTCTTGAGATTTTTCATAGCGGGCAGTAATAGATCTCAAGCAGCCATTGACAGTGGCAAGTTCAAACTCAAGATTTTGCAGGTCTTTCTCATATTTTGTTATATTAATTTCTAACTCTGCCATACACATTTTAAACTTTTCCAAAATTTCTATTTTACTGTTATTATATAAACTTTTATTGAGATTTTTATGAGATTTTATTTTTTTTGATATTTGAGTGATGTGTTTTTTAATTTTAACATATCTTTTTGATGCGTTATTACTGCATGTTGAACTATTGTCCGCCACTGAGTCTTCATGAGTCAAATCAATCACTGCACTGGACACATCTTTACATGCAACAGCCTAATATCAATTCCTCAAATAAATTTTGGGATTTTTGTGCTGCTGAACCATGAGACTCCTCTTCGAATTGTGTGATTTGGTTGTGGGCATCAGACAGGTCCTTTTCCAGGGTAGAAATTTTCTTCAAAGCAAACTCAAATTCAGCAGCACACTGATCAAAACCATGAATTATCATTTTGACCTATTTTGTTCTTCAAGTACATTTTCATATTGTGAGTGTAAAGTAGACAGCTTGGTTTTAAGTTTACTATTATTACCTAATGCTTCTAGCAATATCTTTTCATTGTCCTCCCGTTCACAAGTCAACTGGCTACACAATTCCCTAGATAGTTTTAATTCTTCTAAAGCCAGGTTAAGTTGGGATTCTACTTGGCGTGCTTTACGGGTCTGCATGCGACTGTCCATTATAGATGTGAAAGGAAAATAGTATGTATCAGTGTCAACAAACTACCAGAATAATTGTCAGCCAATTGAGGTTATGTCAGCTGAGCCGAGTTCGAAATGATTGCCTCTTACGTGATTTATTTGGTTGAAATTAGATTCCAGATGTTATGTTTTCGCTTAGAATACACAGAAAGTAGAACGAAATCACTCCGAACCGAGAATAACAATGACAAAGACAAATTTCTGTAACCGAAAAACAATTGGCCAGTTTGAATCAAATACAAGTCACTCACATGAAATATTTATAGTCACACGTATATTTATGATTATCCTATTAAATACAACTAGAATTGTAGTTTAATTACACAAGAAAACAATTTATATTTAAATTTTACATAGGATAAATCTCAGTCGGTTATTGACCTCAGTGTTGCCACAATCTGAGTCGCACCAGTGAGTACCAGCTGCTGCCGGGGGTCGAAGTGCGCCAGCACGCTCGTCGAGCTCAGCGCCGCCTTCACCGCATCGAACGCCGCATGTTGCGCCTCTGCCTATACCCATTCTGTGTCTTTACGTAGCATCACGTGTAACGGTTCCAGCATATCGGATGCTCCCGGTTGCGATAAAAATTTACTAACCCTAAATATGATTTATTTGTTTAGCAGTTTCTGGTTTTTTAACGTCCAATATAGCACGCACTTTATCCGGATTTGTATGAATACCGTTACGATCAATTACGTAACCGAGATATTCGACGCGGTCTTGAAGGAAAACACATTTTGTTTTCTGCAACTTCAATCCGGCGTCCTGGAGTCCCGATCCGTGAGGCACATGTCCAGTGCAGATCCAAACCGGCAATGGGCTGCAAGTCCTCGTAGGCGAGCAGCATACTCCACTACTGACTCGTGAGCTTGCTTTGTCGCCGAGTAGAACTTCTGACGTTCCGCAAACGTACACTTCTTTGGCTCACAATGGCGGTCCAACGTGGCAGTGATTACGTCATACGTCGCAGACTCCGGAGTACCTGTATGCTGCAGATCCCTGATGAGACGATAGGAATCCTGTGTCATGCAATTCAACAAGATAGCCCGCCTCTTCTTTCCGCCGACATCAGATGTTCCGTCAATACCGTTAGCCGTGAAAAAATTTTCCATCTGTTTCTTGTGCACATTCCACTCGTCCGTTTTGCAATCAAATACGGGCACATTTCCAAAATAGACATTTTCTATTCGTTTACACGCGTGGGTTTCGAACAATTTTCGAAAATAATCCTCGTCGCCACTGTGATGTCCTGATTTTCGGAATGAAATACGATAGTTACGTGTTGTGCATTCGCCGTTTATTTATAGACTAAGTATTACAAGTACCCACATATTTTGGTATTCCTCAATATCTATCATTGAGTTACATTTACTTACGTAATAGAGAAGACAACGCGAACCACTACTGTGGTTGCTTTATGATAAGCGAACTGGCCGCACGCCACTCAGTCGCTTGCTAGCTCTCAAGCGTCGTAGACGTGTGCAGTGAAATGAAAAAAAGGTGCAAACTCTGAGAAAATGCCCTCGTGTGTGTTACGATACTGCACCAATAATTCAAGCAATACAGGGAGGTGCAAAGGAATATCTTTCCATCGTTGAGTATCTCGATAAATCATGTAAAAACTTAATTGAACTTAATTCCAGCAAAATATTTAGCGGAGGCGCGGAGACGCCATGTCACGTCATTTGTCATAGACTAAAAGTTAAGATGTGCCATGTGTATGTAACAAGTGCGGGTAGCATCTCAGAGTATTTTACTTGTGGTAGAATTATCCGAAGTTTCTGTTTATAAGCAGAAAACAATAATATTACACATACAGGATGTAACAAAAAGGGCCTTGTTAGGGACATCATTTGATACGGGCTATCATAAATAAATACACTATAATTCGCTTGAAACACGAAGCTAAATCTGGTCAGACAAATAATTATTTATCCAAACGTCAAAAGTTAACTAAACTTATTTTGTTTAAGGTTACATAAATATAATACTACAATTATTATACGGCTTTTAATTTTTTTGTAACACTTCATTCCTTTGACTTTAATCTAATCTTTCAATTCACTACTTGGTCAGAAAAAAATAATTTTTCACTCTCTTTAAAAAAAAACAAATCAACTGAGCACTCAAACCGAAATGTACTGAGACGAGAAAAATTAAGTTACCCTGATAGGTCGGAGTAGGTAGATTGATTTTATATACTTGCGTCAAGGTATTATAATATGGACATGCCATTTTATCCATAATGTGCTGGAAGTACCGGAAAAAGTTCCTGGATTGGAATTATGGAATAAAATAAAATAAGAAACATAAAGATAGACTAACAAAATCGTTTATTATATGAATGATTGATTGAATTCAATGAACAATTATTTTTAATTAAACAAAAACATAAATAAATTATTTTTAATCCTCATCGGATACAATTTACATATTTTGGCTTTCAACTTTAATAGAATTAAAATAAATAATCATAATTTTTTCAATATTTTCTAATTTTAAAATATTCTTTTTGACGTCTCATATCCATTTATACATGGAAAATTATCGTTCAACATCTGTAGACGTCAATGGAAAAAACTTAAAATAAGTTATCAGATTATTTGCTACATTTTTTTCCATACTTTAGCTGTATTCTCTGTAAAATAAATCCATATAAATCCAGATTTCGTTCCATGACATATTCTAATTTCTTTTTAATATTGTCACTGTTGCACTCGTTAATGGTAGCTCTCACTTGGTCAAACATTAAAAGTGAATCAACTATGGATAATTTTTGATTTTGTAACTCTTTTAGAACTACTTGAACAATACGGTAATTTTCTTCAATATATTTTAAATATTCCTGTAAATTTGGTTTTTCTAAAATATTTTTTGCATAGCGAATGGCTATTGAACTAGTACTGTTGAAGTTGTTTAAAACATCTTTTATTTTTCGAAGTGTTGAGCGTAGTAAAATGCTGCTTCCAACCAAGTATCCCATCTTGTAATTACTGGTTGCGGAGGCAGTGGTAGGTCAGGATATTTTTCTTTTAAACTCTATACTCTGTTCGGGGCTTTTAGAAATATTTTTTTAACATTTGCTACTAAAATATCGACATCGTTATTCTTATCTTATCTTCGACTTCTGATCTTATCTTCTCTGAAATACGAAGATAAGCATGCGCCAAACATGTTACATGTTTCATTTCCGGTAAATATTCGAAATATACGAAATGCTGAAGTAGAGATACGGTGAGATTATTATTTACAAAACACAGGAATTTCACAAATTAGGAGCGCACTCTACGAACCGAGGTAAGCGAGTGAGATACCCTGAACACAGCGCGCGCACATTGTTCTAACAAACACCCAATGAGTCATATTGGATACTTGCTTCTGATTGGTCGTTGCGTGCGGTCAATGCATTGTGAACATAGAGGAACATGAGATAAAGAAACAAAAGGCCCTGTCTAAGTTTTGTCTCATACTGTCAAGCGTCATTTCTAATACAACAGTAAGGGACAAAATACGGTGTAACTATTCCAAGGTATTTTTGTATAAAATAAAATACTGATTTCTTTCACGATTAGCTAACACTGGCAGCGTAGATTGATATTATTAATACGTTTTTCACCTTAAACACAAATTCGTGCTAATTTCAAAATTCCGGAACAAATATCACAATAACTATGAAGTTCCGGTATTTTGGAGGCATATCCATATTATCCTCTATGTTTGAGGTCAACCATCTTAAATCAATCTACCTACTCCGACCTCTGCGATCATACAGCATGGTTTCGACATGTAGCCCCCTTTCTCTTACATCCTGTACATGCAACTTTTTATTTACTTGCAACTTTTTGATTTACATGCAACTTTTTGATTTACCTACCCATGCGACCATTCCCACAATATTTAATTATTCTATATTGACTTAGAGATAAAGTTGGGCAGAATATAAACAAGATGTCACCTCTATGACGGTTACATCGCATCTATGACTGATTAGCCGCCCCCGCGCGCCCCTACTACCGCGCTTGCTTCACATGCATTTGTTCGCGATGTCTGTTCCGTAGGTTTATTTCAATGATATCTATAGAACTTTCCTCTCGACAATGTTTGACGTGTGGTACAATCATAGTGCCCTCTATACTGTCTACCAAATGACGTGGCAATAGATGCAATTCATTCAAAAGAGGACCAGAATCTAATTTATGTGTCTCTAATTCTGTCGCTCACCATATAAAATTAACGCAAACTAGTATTACTAGAATCTCGTGGTACCAGCTTTCTCGTAGGCCTTGTACCACGATCGTCAGCGACACCAGTTTTGTATCCTAAGCTATAGAATTAGCGATAAATAAATTGGATTTTGGTGAATATCCTCTACTGTGTCTGACCTTTATTGCCTTCACGCCACTATCACTATGTTCTCGATCACCGACACCGGCGACATAGTATAAATAAGAAACCGGCGACACAAGTGATGTACGCGCGTGTGTGCGTGAGTTAGCTGCTATACCGAGGCGAGGCGCGCTTAATTTTAGGTACGAGTGTCAACGTGATCACACACTCATTTGAGGTACGCTCTCATTGAGAGAGCGATTATTTTTTAAATGTTATGCACGAACCGTAGTCAATTCATTTGAGCTTATGATCAACTAAGTAGACGTAAAATATATGCCGTATGGCAACATTCAATAGCAAAATATTGCAGTTTTATTCGATTCCGTATCATTAGTTAATTCCTTTCATTCTATCTGGGAAGTGTTTCGTTACACGGCAATTAGCTGCCATATTTGTGTCAATTTATGTAGATTTTGTCGTTTTGACTTTATAGCAAACAGTAGAACGAAACGCCAACTTCAAAGTTAGTCAAACTATTTCGTCAAAAAAACATTTTAAACGTCAAAATTAAGATTTCAAGAGCTAACTTTAAAAACTTTTCAAAGCGGAAAATGGACTCGGATCAAGATAAAAAGAAAAGGGGGTGTAATTACACGTCCTTAGAAAAGGAAATGCTTATGAATTTGATTGCAAAGTAAGTACCTATATCAAAATAAAGTCATTAGTTTTATTTATTGCACATGTCACTGCAGAGTTGGCGAGTTATTCCCGACTATCATGTCAATAATACCAGTGGTGATATAACAACAACAAAGCGTCATGCCTTTTCCCGTACATAGGGAGTTACAGAGGAACTGAAGCGACCACAGTCAGCCAGTCATTCGGTACTCAATTTTCCTGAAGTTGATTGTTTTAGTGCCGGTTTATTACAGTATTCCTTGTTTTTCAGACACACACACATAATTGAGAATAAAGTAAGCAATGCGGCGTTTATTAATAAAAAAATAATGACATGGGAAGAGATAGCCAGAATTTACAATGTTCAAGCTACCAGCGGCCATCGCACACATAAACAACTCAAACATTTCTATGAAAATGTGAAACAATGAACCAAAAAGAAGATAGCCCTTCAAAACCGTCAAAATTACTACAACTTGGAAAAGGAAATTAAACAAAAAGCTTCAGATGACAAAAAGGAGATCATTCGCACAGGAGGTGGCTCTTATTAATCAATTTTGACTGATGCGGACCAACAGATGCTTGCAAGCGTCGCACCTGAAATACGCCCCCTGACTTGCCCTTTTGATGATGCTGCTGAATATTTTGGTGATACTGAAACTTCATACCAATACACAGAAAAACCCGAGGAAGAACCACATCAAGAAACACCAGTAAATTTAGACATCCAAGATCCGGAACGGATGCTTCATCCACATCAGCCACAATAATAAGAAAGAAAAAAAACTTTAAGAAAACCACGATATCAGCAAAATACAGATACTTTAAAATTAAGATAAATAATGCGCTCTTACAAAGGAAACACATGATACAAAAACAACATTTAGAAATTAAATTATTAAAACTTCAAATAAAAAAATTGTGGATGAAAATAAACCTGTTACAGTTTAATTTAAGTTGATATAGGATTACGTAAGAGAGCAAGCTTGATTTTAAAGTATCTGTCTTCTAGTAGCGGACCGTACGGCTTCTTGGAGTAGATACTCACTCTGTTGCTAAATATTTCGACGGTTGTCTACTAGTGATGATCCATTATGATTAAAATTTATTAAAATATAACATTGTTGTTTAACTTATAAAAGTTATATATAATACATGAAGGTCTGTGGGACTCAGATGAAGGTCTAGACAGGTCAGTTAAAGACAAATTAAAACTGAAAAATATGTATTTATTATATCATTGCGAACACTAAAGTTGATATTGTGTTCTTGTTGGTTTGTGTTGGGTGTTTCACTGTCCAATTCAACATCGGGGACTTCTGGTAGGTCTTCCTCTTCAAACACCTCATTTTGTGCTACTGCAATGTTATGCAGCACAGCACATGCCACTATAATATTTGGTACTTTATCAATTTTCACTCCAATGCTAAAATGAATACATGGAAATCTTCTTTTTAAAACCCCAAACAATATTTCTACTGGGCCCCGAGTTTTAATCTGGGCACGATTGTATACGTCTTCTGCTGGTGTGGCTGGATTTAATATTGGTGTGAACAGGTAAGACCGACATGGGTAGCCACTGTCTCCAAGCAGAAACATATTGCCATAGTCCCCGCGCTCCAACTGGGCGCACAAAGGCGAGTCATTGAATATGGTGCTATCATGGCAAGATCCAGGCCATCTTGCCACCACATTACGTATTTGTAGTCTGGCGTCGGTCACCATATGCGCATTGATACTAAAGAACCCTTTATTATTTCGAAAAGTTTCTGCTTGTTGCCCACCTGTAAAGAAGGTCATCATGTGTCACAAGAATCTTTGCAAGGTACAGCTGTGTGTGCAAACATTAACAAGGAAATCTTACCTGGAGAAGTAATCTTTACGTGGGTACAATCTATAGCACCTATTACACGTGGTATTCCGGCCAATTCATAAAAAGCATAGGCAATACTCGGTCGTTCCTGGGGGCTAGGCATGTTTATGTATCTAGTCTTTAGCCTTGCAATCTCCAGGGCCACACGCACGATACACAATACGGTGCACCGTACTCTGGTCCACATTAAAAACGTCTCCGATCACACGCTGGTACGTGCCGGTAGCAAAGTACCGAAGTGCAATGAGTATTTATATTTATATATATATAACTGCTCTTCGCCTGGTTGCTGTTGTTGCTGTTTCAAGCTTTTCCCCAAACAGTCTCTTTCCGCACCCTGAACCGCTTTCTAAAATCGTCATCTTCGTAACGATCAAAGCAGTTCAATATTTGAACTAGGTGACGACAACGGCGCCTTGGGGCGGGAACTTCTTCATCGGAAATCGAAGATAACGTACTAAAATGTAAGACTACCCCTAACCACTCTCAAATTTGACACATCTCAAACCTTTAATAACAGCTGTCAAAAATGGGAGTAGGGCTGGTGCATACCAAGAGTTGTTTATGTGTGCGATGGCCGCTGGTAGCTTGACCATTGTAAATTCTGGCTATCTCTTCCCATGTCATTATTTTTTTATTAATGCTGAGAATAAGCTGGGTCCATAGGGTCACGAATCAAGAAGTTCTACGGCGCGCCAAACGAGAACCCTCTTTGATCATTAAAAAGAAGAAAATAAGTTACTTAGGACATGTGCTTCGACACAAACGGTACCGACTTCTTCAAGTCATCATGATGGGCAAGGTCGAGGAGAAAAGACGCTCTGGCAGAAGGAGGAAATCTTGGCTCCGCAACATCAGAGAATGGACGGGAGTGGCCAGCGTAGAACAGCTGATGCGCTTGGCGATGAACAAGAAGGAATATGAGGAGCTGACCGCCAACCTCCAGTAGTGAAGAGGCACAATAAGAAGAACAAGACCCCTATGAAGATTTTTGAAGAAAGTTTGCGTCCTTTATTTCAAGCCGGATTCAACCTGATCAATTCAGTACCACAGTACAAATAAAAAAGGAATGCCCTTATTCGAAGACGTAACAAACATTAAAGGATCACCGGACCGTCAGGCGCTGCGGAGTGAGATATTAAAAGGACCTACCCTTGCAACGCGCACTCAGTCACAAAGATAGTTCCTGGTTCAACTCACTCATACAGGAGACTGACTGTGCATGCGTCGCGCAGTAGCTCAAGTTCGCTTTAACTTCGTACAGTCATATAGCCTATTCACATAATTGTAATTTCATCAAACCCCTCCCTCAATCATCAAATTGTAATAATAATCAATTGTGCTTGATAAAGACTTATGTAATAAAGAGTTCATTTAATCAAGAAGAAAGACCCAAAATCACGATACTTTATGCAAATTTTTATTATATTATGAAATTCACGATTCACCAAATTGTAATTTAATAGTAATAAAACTTTATTTCTTGTGTTAATTTTCAACGCTGAGTTTTAAATACACAATAAAAATATTGATTTACAAAGTTCTTGTGTATTTTTTTGATAATTTAGATCGGTGCCCTGTCTAATTGTTTAATTAGTCAACAGGAATACCTACCACGCAAAAAACGGGCCCATTGAAATCAGCGAAAAAAAGGACGCCCGAACCGTGCTCAACGGTGAAGGCTTTTTTTACATTATTGAAAACGCACCCAACTTGCTTGTTTATGAAAAATTACGACGCACAAACCGAACCCAGACCCTTTATGATTATGTTTTTTTTTAATTATACCTCTATTATATTGTCACCAGGATAACATCCGCAAAGTTCCAGAGAGATACATCAGCTAAACGTATGAAGTTTTTTTTTACTATTATGCCTACAGAAATTCCTGATGCAATATTTAGGCTGGATAACTGGGACAGGTCACTTTTCTGTCGGATATGGGTAAATTTTGTATGGACCGTAATCCTTTATCCAAATTAGGTGATACTAACATTATTAAGGGTAATAATAGCATCTGTACCTATTGGTATAGTGTCGAATCACTCGGATGAGCTGTATTTAATTCAATCAATTGGATTGAAGCATATCTGTTCGACAATATTGCAAGCTACGTAGAGGCCTCAAAGTCACAGACAATAAATGAACACAACATGAAAAGGCAATACATTTTTGCTCGTATGTCGATCCTCTATTGGAATCGGCGGTTTCTGAAAGCTTTTAAGCGCGATGTAATAGTATATTTGGCTTCGATATAGACCCAGAACACCATTAACTTAATTGGATTCCGGTCGGCTCTGGCTGTAGCTAGAGGGAGGCCGGGTCAATATTCGAGCCGAAATGTTCATTGTTTCTCTAGATATCATTAAGACATTGATTGTAAGGATTCGGCTGTGCGTCAGAATAATCAATATTGATTTTGGGATAAATGGGATACCAATAAGTGGCTAATATGCTGTGTACCATGGCGTCTCCTATGTTCTCACTAAACCCTTAAAAATAAATATTTATGTAAAATAGTCTACTCGCCAGATAGAGATGGATAGTCATGAACTTTATAAATACAATAGACAACACAAGAGCGCTTGAAGCCTTAAACAATAATTGTGGTCAAGATCCAAGAATTGAGAGAACTACTGGATGGATCGAAAATACTAGCCAGTACGGTAACATAGTCTTCTACAATCGCAGTCGCCACTGACACCCTGCGACAATAAGCAAAGCAGTTGCTTTCGGCAGTCTAATGTAAATCTAAATGTAGCCCATTAGTGTCCCCACCGAGGGGCACAGGCCTTTACCCGGATACGAGTAAGATTAAGTCATACTCCACCACGCTGGTTCAGTACGGGTTGGTCGAGGGGTTCTACGACCACTACCACATGTTACGGGACGGATAGAAGCCGGGACCTACAGCTTAACGTGTCATCTGAAACACTGAACGCCCGATAATGTACTTAAGATAAATTAAATATATCATTGGTACATGGTAAGGATTCAAACCTGCATCTCCTGTGTGAGAAACATGCGAAAAACTCATTAACCCATGGAGCTTTCGGCAGTCTCTAAAAAAAAAACGACAACAAATATATTGTTAACCAATATAAGTTTTAACAACATGTTAAAAGTTCACCAAATTTAGTGCTCCCATGTAGTTTCACAGAACCGTATTGGTTGCTATAGATCACTTTTTGTCCGAATTATAAAGTAAGGTTTGATAGGTCACAACTTTATAGAAAAAACTGGAGCCGAAGCGAAGCGAAGCAGAGCGCGGCGATCCTATGTTGTTTAGTATAAAATAGAGCGCAAAATTTTGGTGAACATTTTGTTGATTTGGGATGAAAATGTATTTTTTTGGATGTAATTTTTACTCATTCGGTAAATAGCAAAATTGCAATTGTAATATTAAGCTAAGCTATAAGCTAAGGTAAACTTATATTATAGAAATTAGATATTTTGTGAAATTTAGGGTACAGTTTATATTAATTTCATTAAAAATGTTTATATTGAGTTTATGATACCACTTTTATACAATTTAGGGTACTGCAATTGAATAACAAATTTTAGATAAAAACTTATAGGAATATAGGTGCAATTGGAAGAATAAGGCAAAGCATTCTAATGAGATCACTATGCTAATACGAAACAAGGCTAAATCATTAGATTTAGCCTTGCTTCGCATCGCACATAGAATCGCAGAAATTTAATAAAAATGAAATATTGGCGCGCTTAAACCCATGTGTGTCAAAGAACCGAAATACGGGTTGCCACACAACTGCCATCCTTAAAAAACTGACTGCTGAAAGGATATGGTTGCTTAAGTATCCGTCCGAGTGCAAAGCGATTATGATGGAATATTTGGAGACAGAGACGAAGAAAGATGTGGACCTGCTATTCTTAAGTCAAGTAAAAATAATTCGTTAACGCCAGTGTGAACATAATGGCGTTAAAAAAGACAGTTATGATTGTGGTTGTGATTCACCATACTCAGTCTACATCGACCCTCTGCTGGGCGTATACCCTTTCTGTCACAATCCTCATGATCCTGTGATAATGGCATCCAGTGAAATCCCGTTCAATTGTTTTTTTGATTTATCGCGCCGGAGGTCTGCCCACTAACCGTGTTGCTCCCCTTTGCCACCATTCTCTGATTGCTTTGGTCCACCGCCTGACATCTGGTCTAGCCAAGTGCCCCGTCAATCTCTACCTTAGTCCCGTCTCGTCATCCGTCTTCGACCTCCGTGTTTCGGCCAATATTGACGGTCGGCACCTGGTGAACGAGAGTAATATCCAATATGGAAAATTCCATAATAATTATTATGTATGGCTATTGCACATTTTTTGGAAACAGATATTATAATAATAATAATAACGGATAAAAATATACATACTTGAAAATAAACAGGACGATAAAAAGCAGCCTGGAAAGGGACGGATTTCCATTGAAGACACTTAAAGGATCTCGAACAACCCCATGTCGACAAACACAGAGAAATAATACATGGCTGATAGGACCTCTTCCCAGAAACCGAGGCATTTATTTATGAGACCAAATAATTAACACTCGCAACTACAAAACTACATCCTCAAACAAACAAAGCTACAGACTGACTAATGCCGACTTGCAATAGCGCTTCAGAAACCATACAACACATCACTGGAGTTTGTCAATTCATAGTACAAACTGACTATTTATAGCGTTGTTTACACAGACACGATCAAGTAGCATATATAATCCATCAACACTTGGCCCATAATAGTAGTTTATGTGACTGCTACATAATGGAGGGCATTAACACTCGAGAGTAGGCGAGTTTCATAACAATATCACTCGAGAGTTTTAATGCCTAGTTATATACACTAGTTTATCTACATACATATCATAAGCTCTGTTTGATGTGTTTAGGAACCGCATGTTTGACCGGCATTGTGGCTCTGCAGTAGTTTAGCTTGTTCTGTAAAACCAACTTCGGGCGTCGGCGTTCGAAATTTGAATGTCAGTACCAACTTTACAGACAAACTAGGGGCGGCACGAGGCTGGCGTCGGCGGTCGAAATTTGAACGTCATAATGTGTAGAAAAATTACACATTATGGTCATAATGTGTAATTTTTCAGATAAGAAATGAGTTTTTACCAAGTAGTTTAACATTATGCTGATCATAACGTTCGGTTTTTGTACGCAGAAAAGAGGGTTTATGATACGGGTGTAGATAAATATAATTTCATCACAGAAAAAGAGCCTTATTTATTTTTCCGCGCATTATAGATTCTACTTGATCGTGACTGTGTTTATAGTCAGTTACAAATACAAACCAAAAACTATCTAAGAAAATAACCGCGTAAAAATGTATTAGGATAGAACGATAATAACTAACAAAACCATCCATTATAAAAGCATAACCATCCATGATAACAACACAAATACAGTATACTTAATTGACGTTGCCTCCCACACACAAAAAAATTAACAACCACACACAAAACTAAACTAGCCAAATATTCAGACTTATCCAAAGAAATGAAGAAGCAATGGAAGGTCAACACAGTATTTACAATACCGATCATAATCTCAGCAACTGGAATCATACCGAAGACACTAAACAATAGCCTTTATTTGATAATTTTGAAACCATCCGCCAACAAACCAATGGTTCCATAGTTACTTATCGAATAGAACTTTACACACTGTAATCAATTAAACGGGTGGAACAGAAGCTTGCCTTGATTTAGGCGTACCGACAGGGTCGGTCTACGGGCCAATAGGCTACAACATGCACGTGAACAGCGTGTCGAACGTCATCCAAAACTGTAATGTTTATATGTATGCGGATGATATGTGCATGCTATGTGCTGGCGAAAATATAATAGAAATGGTAGCGAAGGTACAGGATGACTTTGACAATATTACAAAATTGGCTCATGACAGTGGAATAATCTTGAACATCAGTAAAACCAAATGCATGCACATACACCCACCGTATGATAAGAAAACAGTCTAGTAACCCAAAAGACATTAAAATATTAGGCCACACTTACCAATGCATTCATATTAATAAAATTTCATGTAACTGCAATAGCCTAGAACTTGTAAATAAGTTTAGATACATCGGTTTGAAGATAGATAAAAATTTCAATTGGAAACCTCATGTCAGTGAAGTGTGTAATAGGCTAAGATCAGTACTAAGAAAATTTTACCATCTTAAAAGAACTTTGTACCGACGCACACTATACACGCTCTATTATGCACTGGCGGAATCATTGCTAAGTTATGGATTATGTTGTTATGGACTCACTTTTAAAACAAGCATAGACCAGATTAAACAATTACAAATAAGAATTATTAAGATAATAGTTGCTAAAAACACAAAATTAAAATGTAATAATAAGTATGATAAATTATTTGATGTTTGGATTTTTTTTCCCGTCCAGAGTAAAATTAGATACCTACTTGCGCTAGAAACATACTACAGCCAGAGCTTTTAAGTCCCAAACAGTCACAATCATTATACAAGATCAGTTAAAAACATAAACTAACCAAACCAACAGCTAACAATTACTATGGAGAACGAACGAGAGCTTTTATGACTCCCTGAATCTGTAACCAATATCCTCTCTTGCTTGCTGAAGAAAAGCTATGTAAAAATTATATTAAACATAAACGCAAGCACCTCATGTTACAGTCTGTATCTCTGTCAGGGGGTGACTGAGTTTATGAATCTAACCTCACATAAAATAATGATAATAAATAAATTGTATCTTTTATGTAATTAATATTTTGTTATATAAAGCACCTAGATAATTAAATATAAAGATTATTAATAATGTAATAAAATCAGAGCGCATCGCCAACAAACTGCTTTGCAGTTCGGCGAGATTGTTTCTTTTAAATAAGATTAAGTTAAGAAGAATTTAAATTAAATAAAAATACACTCAACCTACTGATAGACCTACATACCAAAACGCAACACTTCAAAAAAGTTAACATTGATAAAAAACTTAAATAAACGATGAGATACTTAGCAAACAACTTAGCTCAGATCAAGATTTCACGACTACACAAACCATTAAATACTGTGCCGCTTATACTGCCGCTTTATGCAATGGTAAAAAAAAATTACCAAATAACAATACCACAACTAGACAAGTTAGGATACCGCCATGGCAGAGAAGATTACAGAATAGAATATACAGGTTAAGAAAAGATATAGTTATAAAAACTTTTAAAACAGGTAAACGAGATGAAAACTAAATACACTCGCTGTACGAAAACCAAGACACTAATGATGACCCCTTTTATGATACTATGAAGCAAAAATTTAACGCAGCATCACGCAGAAAAAAATAACACCACTAAACTTAACTAATGCAAACACTCACCATAACCAACATATCATATTCGCCCAAGACAAGCTGGAGACATGGAGGCAGAAGTCTATGAATGGAAGGCACCTCGCCGTGCTCAACCGACCTTACGTTGACAAATCTGCGGCGAACGCGTGGTTGAACAACGATTCACTCCTTTCAGAGACTGAAGCATTCATGATCGCCATACAGGACCAGGTCATAAATACACGCAATTATAAAAATCACATACTCAAAGACCCCAATTTCTGCTCTGATTTATGTAGGCATTGTAATAATGCATCCGAGACCATCCAACACATCATAGGGGCACGCAGATCCATTGTACAAACCGATTACAAACACCGTCCTGACCAAGAAGCTTCAATAGTACATCAAGCAATAGCACTAAAATACAAATTCATTCAAAATCAAGGATCCCTATTATAAGTACCCACCTGCAACTAAGATTTATGACTAATATTTATTGGGATAGAACAATAATTACAGCCAGGACAGTTCCATACAACAGACCAGATATAGAACAGAAAACAACAGTACAGACCAGTACTAGACAAAACTAAACAGACCGTATAAATAAATATAACTAAATATAGTTAGCTTTTCTTTAATAGTTTTTTGGAGTTTGTGAGCATTTGGTAAATTTGGTAGGCTATATCTATCAAGTACCGAGAACTAGCAATAGAACTAAAATACCAATGGAAGATAAAAAACTACACATATTATACCCATAGTCATATCCATCACAGGTATCATCCCAAACAGCTTAGCAAATTTAATTAAAACAATAGACATTCGCGAAAATCTAATCCCAACCATGCAGAAAGCTATAATATTAAACACTGTAGGATTACACGTAAGTTCCTACAACAAGAGTAACATCTGTGACGCTTGGCTAAGGCCCGCGCAATAGATATGCTCAACCCCCCTGACAAGGGAGAAAAATCAAGAGACACATAAATAATAATAATAATTATTTATTAATCTCAAAGACAATACACACGTTTAAAACACAGGATAATTCATAAGATAATTATGAAGCTTAGTTTATGTGCGTGTACCTGTTCCCCACGCTAGGTGTAAACATGTATTGTGGGGAGAACAACACAGGTTTACACCTAGCGGTTTGGGGTTTTTAGGTGGATTATACCTTTAGAAACGGCTGTTTGCCAAAACGAATTAAAAAAGACGAAGCGAATGTCATTAATGTAATATCCAATCGGCGCAGAAAATACAGTGACGTCATATGATTAATCGAAATGACGGAAAGTATCCTTTACGACTTCATATCGCTGTTATTATTAAATCAATCTACTCTTGCGAATTTGCGATCACAATTATATAGTTAGTAGGAATTTACTTTTCACTGCTAAATATAATTTACTATATGCTAATTCCAGCTAACTTTATCATAACTCATCATCAATGTCGCACTCGCACTCGACTCGGTCAGTTTGTATTTATTTATTTTATTTCAAAAGCAAAAAGAGAGAACCTAAGTACCCTCTAATTTATCATTACCGACCGACCGACATTAATTTATTTCATTTCATTAGTCAGTGCAGGTAATCAATATGTCCGTGCCACGTTTACGACAGCCGAAGATGAAACCAGAGGTAAAACCCACTCAAAGTCCATCAAGTCTTATCATTAGACGCCTACCACGGCATCTTGGCCATGGGTGATAAGTACAAATGTCTGTTTTGCGAAGTCTATATCAAGCTGGACAGTAAATCTAAGGAGCTACACAGGTGACACCGAAACATAGTAAAGCGCTAAGTTCTTTCCCGCACCTTGAAGATTTTCCGGAGAATCTTGTGAGACAGCTCAAAGATGGCAGCTATTTCTGTACAACATGCAATCTGGTGGTGTCACAACACTATGCCTCTCGCCGTCTTAACACAGAAGCTCACAACGAGCAATTAAACCGTGCGGTGAAAAAGGCGTTAGTTTATAAACCCGTTACACCCATAGTTGATGAATCGAAAAACTGGCCAGAACTTTCAGGAAGAAAATCAAGCAAGCGACTTCAGATATAGCCTGGTGAATTGGTGTGTAGATTGAACTCTCCATGATAATCATGTTTGTGAATCCTACATACTTTTTAACTTGTTTGGAGACCAAATAGAGGAATGGAATAATTAAAAGGGTTGATAAAAAGCAGCTTGCAGCAGGTAGGTATGTGAAACTGCCCTGCAATAAACTATTGCTTAAGAACTCTAATGGTATATAAGTACATTGATAGCTATAATAAAAATAGGATGCGTTGATTTACAATACTACTAGTTTTTTATATGTTCTTATCTAACTTAGGATGTCTATGTTGTTAACCTACTTCAACAATTTTAGAAATATGTGCATTGCCTTGATGTACTTTTATTATTGGATAATACTATATATCCGTTTTTTTTCATTTGTTACTCGAATAAAATACTTTTTTATTATTTTTTTCTATCAGAAATAATTTAAATCCACCCTTTCAAAAATTTTAGGTTGAGAATGCATGCAGGTAGTTACCTAACCCAACTAGTTAAATATCTTTGAATTAGGATATCACTAAAATGGGAATAGGTAGTGAGCATATGCCCAGCAAAAAGATTCCTAGATAATTTCTTGTGTATGGAATAATTAGTCCAACATGCCCTGTAAATCTTCGTTAAATTTCAGAATTAGTCCTATTATAGGTTAGAAGTTATTAACGAAGAACAGTTTTTGCTGGGTGTGCATATGCCCTGCCCGGCAAAAAATAACTAAACGGCTGGTGAAACTTGGTTCACAGGTACTTCATAATTAGTCCAAGAACAGCAAAATTGGCTGCACATGTGGTTATGGGGAAATCCAAGTTTTTGCTGGGCATACATTGGACCACATCAATTGTAAATTCTTTGATAGCACAAATAGGTAAACCTACATGTTTAATAAGCATCTGTATACCCTTAATAACTGGTATATGTCGCGCCACATGTTATGAGCGGTGACCTTGATTGCGCAGTAGTCACTTTTCAATACCTGTACAATTGTACATATGCGCAGTAATTCTCGTCAACTTCACCCTAATTCGTGGCGCGAGGTCCACTGAGGCGATGGAAGTCCCAATTTGATACCACGCGCGTGAAACGTAAAGGGCTGCGCTTTTGCGATGACTGTCTCCCAGAGCGCTGCGAAATGGTAGAAATTACCAACCGCAAATACCACGTTATCATTTTGCACTGATACTGTTAATACAAAATAACTTTACAGTGCTTTTAATTTTTGAAACAAGTTTCATAACAAAGATTAGATAGGCAATTAAACAACATGCATTGCTAAATGAATATCACATGTTAGATGTAAGTAAATCACGTAAATAAAAACGTTTTGTAAATATTTCATTCACTTGCAGAAAATAATTTATGTTTAGGAATATAAACGATAAAACCTGTGGGTTTTGTATGATATCAAACCGTACTAAACTATGTAATCAAATAATGATAAAAAAAACTATCTGTCGAGAAGAAAATTCATAGAAATATCTTCATGGAAATATACTATCAAATTACAAGTATCAACCGAGCAATGCAGCGCGCGGCGTATACATAATGATAGACAGCGTTTAAACTATTCATTTGTTTTACCTAATATTGAAGTAAAACGTGGAAAACAATATATTCTTTGAACCTACGTAATATTAGTGAATTGAAAAGCAGTAAATACCTGGCTAAAAATCATTGAAGTCTCCGAGCGCTTCGTTAGGTCACTATTCACAATTTTTCATATGATATCACTATTAATGCACCAAACAGAAAGATTTTTATTACACAAGAAACTACACAAAATTCTGAACAAGATTTAACAAGCACTATTCAAAATAACAAAAGAAACCTCGAAAAATCTAACTCACAAACTACACATTGAAGGAGACCGAATCACACTGACTGAGTCACAGATTAATGCACGGAGCATTTTGTGAAGCCACTTAATAAAGGTCATTTTACGCAGTGATGTTTTTTCTGAACCAAAAACCTAAAGAAGCTCTAAAATCGATCGATATAGAATTTATGCGAGTTGGATTTTCATATAGAGGAGTTCCGAAGGCTTTGGAAAGTATTAAACTTTTATCATTGTAAACCTATACATACATATACGTGTAAGTGAACCAGAAAAACCTTTCGCAAAAGATACGAAAATGCTTAGGAAAGAAAATACGTTGTTTCATACCTAAACATTTCATCATTATTATCAGTATATCAGCCCGTATGTTGGGCATAGGCCTCTCCCAAAGCACGCCACTCGCATCGGTTTCTCGCCTAAATATTTACAAAGGTACAATTTGCGTTTGCTGGTACGATTAGCAACAGGTGCATTCTGCGAAAGGTATGATTTGCGATGGGTACATTTTTCCATTCACGCTCTTAGGTGCATTTTTCCATTCACGCTCAGAATTCAGTCGCAGAATGTACCATTCGCAAATCGTTCATACACTGTGAAAAATGGATAAAAATCGCAAAATGCACCTATCGCAATGCAACGTCATCGGAATGTGTACGATTATGTACTAATGCAGTATGCATGGTGAGTTCGGGGTCGTGGTGCAACCGATTGTACTAAAAAGGAGGAAAAATAAGGGTATACAAAGGAATTCTATTTTAAGCAAATTAGTATGTAAAATAAAAAGGGAACTATATTTTCTTTCATCAAAATTTATATTTGTCATCAAGTTGTATCACCTAATAAATAGATCTATCGCCACGAAATATTTTCGTTCTTATCTAATAATCTTTCGTTTCTTCCACGAAAAATTGTTCCCAGGTATGAATTATCAAATTAATGTTAATATATGTGTAAAATAAGAGATCGATAACCAATAAAATTACATGAATACAAACTTCGTTCTTATAATAACAGTTTTGTTACTTAAATAATAGCTCTGTGCTCAGAATGGTAGATCTGTCACCAAATAAATCGAAATGGCTAGAGTAGGTTATTGTGGCTAATTTAAATTGGGTTTAGGTTAGGTTGGAACTTTGAAAAATCAAAATCGGAGCGAGCGAAGCGGAGCGTAGCGAGCGTATGCAAATGAAAAACAAAGTAATACATACCAAAAACATTTATTTGGCACTTAATGCAATTTTCTAGTAACATAATATGATTTATTGGTGATCTCTTTAAATTAGTTTGCTTAAATACTTATTAGGACACACCTATTATAATACATACAAAAACATTTATTTGGTACTAGACCTTATATTAACTTATATGGAAATCTAAAAAACCAAGCTTTCAGCGGACATATTCATTACATTAACAAAACAAAAAACATTCAAAAAAATCTGACCGCCTATAGCTAGAACAGAATAAAATAGCGTTTATTTGCTGTATCAGCAGAGGCACACACAAACAAAATTAAAAGTAATACATAATAGAAAATATACAAGTCGATTTTTCGATGCGTAATTTTTCCTGCTACCGTCACTGAAGTCATCTTTTGCACGTGTAGCATGCAATGTTTTACTATACATTATGCGAGGAAAATATTTTTTCGATAACTGAAAAATTAGTTTTAGGGCAACGTAAAAAATGCGTATTGAAAAAAGGTGCAAGAAAGTAAAATAGTTATTTGTTACACGAGGGGTGAAAGAGAAGAGTTTGGCAGTTTTGGTCATACAATTGAGTTTAGTGTTTCTTTCCCTAAACAGATGATAGTCCGGAGTTTAAGATTACTCAAAAATGAGTTTATTTTTCTGTTATTGAAAATACTTAAGCATAGTTGCCTTATGTTCGGCAATATTAATTTCAATATTGATGGCAATATTGCCAAAAATGTCAATATTACCGTCAGCGGCACATCAGTAGGAAAGAGATAACCTACTTTCTTACCTAAACATTTAAGGTACATTTTGCGAAAGGTACAATCTGCGATTGAACGACATGAATCCAAGGTTTCCAGAACCCTAAAATAGTGAGACTAATGAAAGGTACCTCGACCACAGAAACTGTGCCAATAGAAAATAAGCTGTAATGTTAGTTAGCGGAATAGAGGGGAAATTAGAAATTTCAAGGTTGTTTATGAAAAAAAAACAAATCATGCCAACTCGAAACTGTTTTGTTAGTAAAATGCCGAGTTTTGATCCAGGCATACAGATTAATATAAACAAACAACCCAAGCCAGCGATCAGACAACCTAAACACACCTTTATATTTTCAATGGCCGACCTTGGCACCAATTTGTGATCTGCAGCGCCGTAGACACTTATTATTTTACCTGAATACAGAATTATTAATGAAAACTCATATTTCCTGAAAATACAAGTAATTTGAAAGGTTTAATTTATGTTTATATATATCTTAGAGTATTTTACCATGTTTTTTTTTACAATCGACACAATTTTAGGCACTTTACTGACCATGAAAAGATTTCCAAAAAATAGGAACAATTTTCACAAAGGATTATCTACCACAATTTTACCAGATTCTGTCTTTAGAAGTTAACAGATTATATACACGTATTGTCTAATTAACATTTCTACCAATTTTACAGTAATTTATTACTTACTTCATTGTTATTTTATCCGACGAAAATGTGTCACAAAAACCCAACTAACGGAAAGTTCACAGGTCAACAGTGGCTTTTTTTTTCACTGTCTTCATAGTACATTTAATTCACAGCAATAGTGACGTCCATCTAGAATCGATTTCGATCGATCGAACTCGAGTGACACTTCATAAAATTGAATAAATTGCAATTTTAACACCGCTAGAGACGAAATCAGCTGGAGTCACTAACAGTGCATGGATCGCTTTGGAACACTTGTTTCCGGCACCAGGAGTGTCCGCATCGCTCAACGGTCCCTTCCTCGGTGACCTTGATCGCCTGAGTGGATAGTTATGTCTGGGCGCCACTTGAACACATGAAGTAGGTAGTTAACTTGAGTGACCATTAATTCTAATTTGTTGATATGAAAAGTCCAGCATTATTTTTATGATCCCTTGCCTCCAAGTTTGTAGTGAAATAAATTAAATGAAAGGCAAATAAACAGCAAGTTTAGCATACAATAGCACACAAATTTCACTAGCTCCACATCGTCAGTTAAAATTTTTGAGTTGTTGAAGAATTAATTCGACGGAACCGACATACTATAGGGTCAACAAACCAAATGTGTGAAATTCTCGCTACCCAATGTCAGAAAGGATCCCACTTTTACTATTTTAATGAATGACGAGCCTTTAGACCTGGACCTGGTACAGTCGACTAAATTCTTGGGTATTAATCTAGATTCACAATTGCAGTGGGTCCTCATGCATCGTATTTAGCCGGAAGATTGAGCTCTGCAGCTTATGCTGTACGAAAAATTAGATGGTTTAGTGATGAAGCCACTGCAAAATTAGTATATTTCAGTTACTTTTATAGCATTATGTCATTTGGCATTCTGGGTAAAGCCGCAGATATACAATAGGTATTTGTGCTACAGAAGAGAGCAATTCGTTCCATATATAATGTGAAATCCCACGATTTTGTCCGGTCACGATTTAAGGAGATCAACATTCGTACAGTGGCTTATCGATACATATATGAAAACTTATTGTACGTTCGGAAAAATATTAACAACTTTGTCAAAAATTGCGATGTAAATAATTTCAACACTAGAAATTAAAATAAACTGAATGTACCTAGATTTCAGCTGCAGAAGGTTAATGGTTCATTTATGGGGAACTGTATACGCTTTTGTAATAAGTTACCAGAGGGAATTGATCAATTGCCCATGCACAGGTTTAAAACATTTATTAAGGCTAATCTCATAAAGAAAGCCTATTACACTATTAATGACTATGTTAAAGACATGGCGTGGCATGACCTCAATGCTCCAAGCTCCATGATAATGATAATAATAATTAAACTTACTTTTACAAATGCAATAATATAATTATTACCTCTCAATAACCGAGGGTAGTTGGGACGGGTCGCAATTTTGAACCTTATGCCATGGTAATAAAATTTAAAACCTATACCTTACGGAAAAGTGGCGTGGCGCCGGTGGTATTCAAGAGGTTATTAGTCTGGTAATATAATTAAGTATACAAAAGTGATGTGTAGGGTGACTCCTAACAATTTATTAGTTTTAACGTAGAATACAAGTCTGTTACCAAGAAACCAGAGTTTATGGTCTTGCTCACTAAAATGTCTTTTCTTGCGGGGGCTCTGTGTAGCGGGTTGCTCCCCTCCCTCAAATATAGCGAGGGAGGAGATGGTTGGTGCACAAATCATACTCGTGAACGGGTGCTGCTTGGGGGGACTGGTCCAGTTGTAACATGGTCTGCTTAAAATTAAGTTCTACTCACTATTAAGTCGTACTTATGTATAAAGATTGTAGTAAAACTTCTTTTTGCGTTGCTCTACTAGCTGGAATTCCTGAAGGTGTTGCTGCATGTTGCTGAACTGCTTGTTTATTAAGGCTTCGTTACGGTGTAGCAGGTTTGACTGTGCTTCTATTACGGTCGTTTGATTCTTGAGTAGGTCTTGCAGGTGGTTCTCGTTATAGGATATTTTTTCAATATCATTCTCATATTTCCTCGCGAAACTGTCGTCCAATACGCCAAACAGGGAGTTAGCGATGTAGCCTACCCCGTTCATGAGACCCCTTTTATGTCGTCTTTCAGTTTGTCCTTGGCATAGTATGCGGTTGTAGTGTTGTATTTTTGCTAACTCGTGCTTCAATTGAAATACGATTCCTTTATATTGTTTTGATTGTGCCTTGTTCGCGAACTGTAGGTGATTTTCAATATGACTGACGTAATCTTCGATTTCAAGTATTCCGTTCCAGTATGGAGACAGATTGTAATAGATGATCAGTTTCCAATCGTCTTTGATGAGATGCATGTCGTACATCTTCTCGAAATATATGTCTTGATTTTTACTGAACTCGGAAAAGTTGTAGAAGCTCGTCGCTGGGGTCAATATGGATAGACACAGTAAAACCGCCATTGATATGAAGTTACGCGTAGGTTTCCTGACTCGGCAATTTCGCGGCTGATTTGTTTGTAGGTCAGTTGTTGTATTGTTGATAGCTGTCTGATGAGAGTTACTGTTTATAGATTTTTGTAGTTGTTGGCTACTGCTATTCTCCTCTCTTGTTGGAAGGACCGATAGTTTGATGACCGGTCTCTTCATAATACCATTCTTGGTTTTGAGTGTGACGCTGCGGACGTGCCCATCCTTTCCTGGGTGGATCTCGCTGATTTTTCCTAGAAGCCACTTGCCGGGAGGTATGTTGTCTTCTTGTATAAGCACGATATCATCTACTTGAAGGTTAGGTCTTGCTCTTCTCCATTTTGTTCTTGTTTGTAGAGTGCTCAAATATTCGGCGGACCACTTCATCCAAAATTGCTTGTTCATATTTTGAACGAGTTGCCACCTCGTGGTGAGGTTCATGTTGTCAGGATCTGTTTGTGGTGTGGCTTATAATGAACCTCCAACTAAGAAGTGTCCAGGCGTCAGATATTCATCTTCCGGGTTTTCCATTAGCTCGAGCAGAGGTCTGGAGTTGAGGCAGGCTTCAATCTGCTGAAGGAGAGTGATGAACTTCTCATATATGAGGTTTTGTTTTCCCACGACTCTCCGTAGGTGATGATTTAAGCTCTTCACAGCAGCCTCCATTAATCCGCCAGACGAAGGAAATGCTGGACAATTGAACGACCATTGTATTTGAAGGTCGCTTACTTTTCTAAGAAGGTTTTCGTTGATTGTTGTCATGATTTCTTGATATTCTTGCTAGAGGAGTCTGTTTGCCCCAACAAAGTCAATAGTCAAAGTACTTTATTACTGTAGATATTTACATATACTTAGCAAACGTAATTTTTTGCCTCTTCTCTACATTGGACCACTGTGGGAGAAGAAGGGCATAGAAACTCCCACAGATTTGTTTTTAGATCTCTTTTAAAAATAGGTTGTGCTTAACTAATACAAATATGAAAAATTTAATTGTTATGATTAATAAGCAGGAATAAATAATCACAAAATTATTAACAGCAAGGTCTGTGTTGAGCCAGATTAACCCCATACAGTCCTGTCATTTAAGTAATCTTGAACATTGTAATATCCCTTTTTCGACAAAGTCGCTTTAACATGCTATTTAACATGCTTTTCTCCAGAGGTATCTTATTGTAGTAGAGAATGCACTGACCCTTTAAAGAATTGCTAACCTTCGCGAGTCTAAAACGGGGCGCACATAGTCTGTGATTATTTCTTAGGTTAACATTACAGCTGTCGCTAAGTTTGGAAAATGTTGTAAGGTTCTTGCGTACATACATTATGAGTAGCTACTGTTAGTATGTCAATTTTAAGGAGTCTGTTGGTTTTAAATTATAAATTGCTCGAATAGCTCTTTTCTGTAAAATAAAAATAGTTTGAATATCCGCTGCTTTCCCCCACAACAAGATACCATAGGACATCACACTATGAAAGTAACTAAAATATACTAGCCTAGATGTAGCCACATCCGTGCTTTGTCTGATGTTCCTAACAGCGTAAGCCGCAGAACTTAATTTACCAGCCAATTTATCTATGTGGGGTCCCCACTGCAATTTGCTATCAATGGTTATTCCAAGAAACTTCGTATCATTTACCAATTCTAACGTGCTGTTGTCTAACACCAAACTGGTCTCAACTTGCCTGACATTTGGAAGTGAGAATTTGATACACTTGGTTTTAGCAGCGTTTAACAATAAATTATTAACTGTGAACCAATTCAAGGTTAAAGACAATACACCATTAACATCATCAAAATCTCCTTTTTGTCTTTCAATTTTGAAGACCATTGAAGTATCATCAGCAAACAACACTATGTCAGTTAATTTCTCCACCATGAAAGGCAGATCATTAATATATACCAGAAATAAGAAAGGACCTAATATGGAACCTTGTGGAACGCCAATTTTAACACCCGATCCATCAGATTTTACGCCGTTAACTTCTGCCTTTTGAATTCTATTGCTTAGGTATGATCTTAGTAGATCCAACGCTTTATTTATAACTCCATCAGCAAACAACACTATGTCAGTTAATTTCTCCACCATGAAAGGCAGATCATTAATATATACCAGAAATAAGAAAGGACCTAATATGGAACCTTGTGGAACGCCAATTTTAACACCCGATCCATCAGATTTTACGCCGTTAGCTTCTGCCTTTTGAATTCTATTGCTTAGGTATGATCTTAGTAGATCCAACGCTTTATTTCTAACTCCGTAATGATTTAATTTAATTAATAGCGTATTATGATCAACACAATCAAACGCCTTCGACAGGTCGCAAAAAACTCCGATAGCATCCTGTGTGGCCTCCCATGCAGAATAAATATGAGATACAAGGGTAATACCTGCATCCGTAGTCGATTTACCCCTAGTGAAACCATATTGTTTAGCGTGGAGTTGTTTTGTACGGTTGAAGTGTGAGAGCATTTGATTGAGTATAATCTTTTCAAATATTTTACTTAGTGTTGGAAGAACAGATATTGGATTGAAATTTGAAGGATCGCCCTTATCTCCCGATTTGAACAGCGGTATCAGTTTACTGTGTTTCATGAGGTCTGGAAAAGCCCCGTCGTCAACACATTTATTGAATATATAAGCTAAGTGTGGGGCTATAACTAGAATTACTGAACCAATGACTTTGACTGATATACCCCACAGGTCTTCCGTATTTTTTAAGTTAAGTAATTTAAACGTTTTGACAATGTCCTGGGGATATACATGATGAAATTTTAAATATACATTACTGACGCTAGTGTTATTTTTTAATAAAGTCTCTGCTTCAAATGGAGATGAATTTAGACGGTCCGTTGTGAGTACGGGTACATTGGTGAAGAATGTTTCAAAAGCTCGAGCAACATCAGCGTTGGATTCAACAACATTATCACCTATCTTTAGGCAGAAATCATTGTCCCTTGGTATAACTTTGCCAGTTTCGCGGTTTATTATTTGCCAAACTGTTTTCATTCTATTATTTGAATTTTGAATTTTTCTATTAATGTGTAAAGTTTTTGCAGTTCTACAAACCAACTTGAAAGTTTTGGAATATTTTTTAACATAGTCAAGAAATTTTCGATCATAGTTATAGGTTTTTTGATCATAAAGGTCATACAAGATAACTCTACTTTTACGAATTCCAAACGTTGCCTAGTCATTAAATTTAGATTTACCGTTGTAGTCACTGACTTTCTTTAATTTGAAAACTTTATTGAATTCTGTCTGAATAATGTTGAAGAAGTCTGAGTAGATTTTGTTTGGGTTCTGTTCATTAAAATCCGGTACTGGCAAATTTATATCTAAGTTTTTCGTATATGTCTCTAGTCTATGGGATGTAATAGGCATATAAAATGATGGATACCAGTCTTGTCCTTAATAGTAATTGGGAATGAAACTGTTTGACCACTGTGATCGGAGGGTAAGCAGTTAATTACACTTTTACTTGTGAATGCACAGTCACAAAAAACGTTATCTAAGCAAGTTTGGCTGGTAAGTGAAATTCTAGTCGGCTCTAGAAATACATGACATAAATTAAATGATTTGAACAGAGTTATTAATCGTCGCTTCAGTGTTGTATCTACAAGCAGATCTACATTAAGATCGCCACAAATAATTAACTTTTTTCTGTTATTACAAAGTTTAATGAGGGCTTCCTCCATAATTTTCTCAAATATTTCGAAATTGCCATGGCCTTTTCATCCCTCGGTGGCCTGTAGACACAAACAATAATATGGCTATCTAACTCAACACAGGATACCTCTATTTGTCTTTCAACAGTAAGTGCAAGAATATCTTTCCGTTGTTTCACCTTAATATTATTTTTCACTAAGATTAAAGAACCACCTCTATCAGCAGTCTTTCTATTGTAACAACTGACAATTTTGTAATTATTTAAGTCAAAAGACATCATATTTTCCTTCAACCAGTGTTCAGTAACACAAATAATATCAATGTCAGAATTTTTTAGAAATAATTCTAATACAAGTTCTTTGCCAGGTAGCCCCTGAATGTTTTGATGGGCAATATTTAACAGGGGCTTACATTTTGACATATTTAGTGGCTCTTGTATGCTAGAGATTTCCTCTATTGTCTTATGAACTAATTTAAATTACTTGGAACAGATTCCAATGTTGCATGCAAAGTATAATTAACAGGTGAATTTCCAATAGGGGTGCATGTCATATTACTCTTAAAATAAGCTGATGTCAAGTTGAACTTAGTTAAACCAACTATAGCTGCGTCGCATATATTATAAGCTAACAATGTAGCTACTAATTTTCTATATTTATTAGACAGGTACAATGTATACCGTGTCAGAGTAAAGTTATGAATAAAATTATTCATGTCGAAATATAAAATAGCATCGCTGTGATGACATGTTAAATTAAATAAATGAATATTCATTCTATGCACAGATTTGTTCTGTAATTCTGTCAAATTACAGGCTTATGGAAAATTGCATAGCATAAATTTGCATTTCATCCTACTATGTAAGTCTAGAAGTGTTTCAACACTTTTATTCAATTCATTCCGACTAATGTTTGAATGATTTCCTACCATAATTACAATAGTGCTGTACTCATCATAGATACCACGACTAATCATCTTCACTAGATCTACAAATGAACTATTTGGACAGCAAATGTTCGTTACTTTTTGGTTAAGCCGGTTATGTAATAGAGTCCCAAATCCTGCACCTACTTTGTCGGAGAACAACAGAGTTTTTCTCTGAGCACATATTTTGGTAGCTGGCGGTACACGAGTGGAGGTGAGTGGCGGGACACACGTGTTGGAGTGCGGTTTGATGCACGTGGCAGCGGTTGGCGCGGCATTCGCGGCAGCGAGCGTCGCAACGTGCGCAACGGCAAACGGCGCGGCCCTCGGGGCAGCTTGCGGCATGACACACGCCTCAGCAGGGACAGCGAGCGGCGCGGTGCTCGCGCTGTTGAGCTGCGAGGTGTCTCCTCGTCGACGACGGCGACGCTGTTTTTTGGTTGGGGCAGCGGTGGATGCTGCAACACTCTCGTTGAGGGGGGTCGAGACCAAAGTTAGTGATGTGGGGTCGTCCTCTTTGCTGGTCTCATTCTCCTCATTCTCAATTAGAATGCCCACCAATTCCGCATTCTGGTGTTGTAGCTGAACTAACTCAGACGTCGCGGCTCTGAGTTCTGCTAACTCACTTTACTCTTTGGCATAACATTGTAGTGTATTTGCTAGCAGGTCATGTAGATGCTGGATTTCTACTCGGGCATGTTGAAGGTCCGACTGTAAACCTACATTTTTCCCCGGGGCACTTGCATTAAGGAGATTCTTAATATTCTGCTTGATTGCCGTTTCAAGGCTAATTTCAGTAGTTTTATATTACCTCTAGTTTTCTTCATGAATTTATTTAATTTAAAATATTTTTTAATTTTTCTGCTGCTTGTCTGCATGGCTTGAACAATAGTGCTTAGGTTGGTTACTTCTAGTTCTTGTTGGATAGAGGTAATGTGGCGAGATTCATTGTAGTCTTTTTCTATGCACATATCAGTCAACTTCAAGTTTGCCTCATTGAGTTGGTATTGGAGGAATTCACTGCGATCACAAGCAGAAGCAAGGTCAGTGCGCAGGGTGTCAAAAGATTCCACAAGTTTTTCCAATCTTTGAATCTCATTTTGCGACTCCTCGTGTGTTTCTCGCAAAGTAGACACACTATCTCTAAGCTGTGAGTTCTTGGCTCTCAAGCTTTTTATCTCAAAGTCATTTTCATTGCGCTCTTCCAATAGCCTTTGGTTTAACTCCTCTGCGTCAGTTAGTTGTTGCTGTAGTGCGTGCATTCTCCGCGTAGTAATGTTGGATGCCATGCCTGGAAATAAAATAAAAAAGAATGGGTGCTCCGAACAAAATTAAAATAAAACAGAAGGAATAAAGACTTGCAGTTAGTAGCTGTAGTACTGATATGATAGTTCCTAATTCCCTATATAGCTATTCTACATCAAAGTCAACAAGTTTCAATTAAACTATTACAAGTCAATATAGGTTAACAGTATAAATTTTAATATTAAACTAAATATTAAGTAACCTACTAAAATAGTAATTATTAATAAAATAATTAATGTCAATAAAAAAAAATGTCCTGAACTAATGAAAGTTATACTTATTATCTAACAATTTTAGTCGTTTTGCAAGTGTTGTGATGATCAGCTGTGAAGTGAGTACCTAATATGTCTCTAGAATCACCTACAAGCTTACATTATATTCGCACTAATTGCCAAGGTCTAACCTATCAGTGCACTTGTGTATATCGTGTAATAAATATGAGTGAACAGCTAGTTTTATCGTCAAAAGTACTTCCACAGATTGTCAAGTGCTAAGAGACAAAACAAAGACGCTGCGGTGTGAGGAGGACGTTTCTCACAATAGTGAGAGTTGAGCAGTATATAGTGTATAAGTATATAGTTAAGTTCAAGTCATATACTTGTAAAATATGAATAAGGAAATATGAAAACAATACTCCCCCGGGGTTTTTCCGTTGGCAGTTTGAAATTTCCTTTGTCTTTCGGTCCGTGATCGATTATTTTATCACAATTACAATTCTGATCACATTTAGCACTGGCACACTTTAGTTGATTAAACAAACACTTAAATTAACACTATATTCACAAATAGACGAATTAAAACAAATTAATTTAGTTAAAATACAGCACAGCTGTTTTTGACGTGTAGCCTCGGGTGCGGTCCGACTCAGTTCCTCCCAGATGGTCCCATTATCACTATACATGTGGCTTGGGGTACTGCGTCGTGCACAGAAGCGACGAAAGGTAGCCAGAAATCCTTGCGTCTAAAAGTCGGATACAAGCTCCAGGTGGATGGCCTTCGTTGCGAGACACACGAATACCGCCACGTATCCCTTATGTGTCCTTACTCCACGTCCTTTGTTTGCCTTGATGTTGTAAAACCCAGTGAAATCCACGCCAGTATGGCTGAATGCCCTTGATGGTGTTACTCTTGGCTTGGGCAGGGCCGCCATGATCTGTGTGTTCCTATCCTTATTGTAGCGACGACATTTGATGCACTTACGTAGCTCTCTTTTGACTGACCGGAGGCCACTAAGTATCCCATATATAAGACAACGTTAGCCTCGGCCCACCGTGGTTCGTGATGGCATGAGCTTGCTGTATTATAAGCTCGGTGAGACGTCCGTGACTCGGAATGATGATTGGATGTTTTGCTGATTGACTGAGATGCGAGTTGTTCAGTCGCCCGCCGACTATAAGAAGACCGTCACTCTTGTCGATGTAGGGGCTGAGACAGGCCAGCTTGCTTCCTTTCCTGATATCTTTCCCGGCGCTTAGACGATCGAAATCTTCTTCGAATTCCATAAACTTTGCCGTTTTATTTACCAACTTGTAGGCGTCGTCGATTTCTGCTGATGATAGGTAACCTTGGCTTATTGATTGTTGTTGATTTTGCAGCCAAGAAATGTAACTTTATAGCTAACCTATTGTTTTGATTACGCGACCCACTGAACTGTGCTCATTTAGTAATTTAACTACTAAATCATTTGTTTGGTGTAAGGCTGCGTGCACATTATTTTGTGCCCTTTTAGCTTCGATTGTGAGGGCCTCATACTTATTGTTCTTTAACATGTTGGCGTCGAAGTTGGATAGCCATCTTAGCCCTTCCCACCACAAAGAGTGATCCTTTAGCTGTGCTACTGTGAGCACTCTGGTTGCACAGTCTGCTGCATTGTCTTCGGACCGTACATGATGCCAGTTTGTGGATGGAAGGATGTTGATGATGGTTTGTATCCTGTTGGCTACAAACGGTTTCCATCTGCTTAAATCACCATGTATCCAGTCTAGGACGACCATTGAGTCCGTCCATGCGAAGATATGTGTGTTATCAACTGATAATCCCTCTGTAAGCTTCTTCATGAGTCTCGATAGAAGGCGCGCCCCGCAGAGTTCCATTCTTGGCAGAGTCAATTTGTTCTTGCTTGGAGCCAATTTTGTTTTTGCTGTAATTAGCTTCGATGTGAACTCGCCATTATAATTCTTCGATACAAAATAAATTGAGCACGCGTATGCTTTTTTCGATGAGTCAGAAAATCCGTGAATCTGGAATGTGTCTCTGTCGCCCATGTATCTCGGTATTTCGATGCTTTCTATGCATTGGAAGTCTTTTCTCAATTGCTTCCATTCGTTGTTTAATTCGGGGGATATTTGAGCATCCCACTCTGCTGATTGCTCCGACCACGTACGCTGGAATAGTAGCTTAGCTCTGACCGTCAGCGGGGAGAGCCAGCCTATGGGGTCGAAGATAATTGATATGTTTGACAACAACGCCCGCTTTGTAAGAATTGTGTCGGAGTTGTTTGCCTTGTCATCAAACTTGTTCTGATACGTAAATGTATCCATACTGGGTTTCCAACGCAGGCCGAGTATTTTTCTTGTGTCGGCGCATTTGAAGTTGAGTGGCGTATCAAGTTGTTCTGTTGATAGATGTTTTGTAAGTTCCGGGGAGTTGCTGGACCATTTTCGAATGTTCATTCCTGCTTCTTTCAGGAGGTCTATAATCTCTTGCTGTATGCGCCTGGTGTCCTCTATCGTCTGTCCACCTTCAAGCAGATCGTCCATGTAGAATGACGTTGAAAGTGACGCGGCAGCCCGTGGATATTTCTCGGCCCCGTCGATGGATATCTGCTTTAGAGTTCGCATTGCTAGCCAGGGCGCGGACTTGGTTCCGTAGGTTACTGTTTGGAGATTATATTCTTTCAGAGGCATTTGTGGGGAGCTTCTCCAGAGAATTTTTGTAAGGTGCTGATCTGACTCTCTGATGAGGATTTGTCGAAACATCTTCTCGATGTCGGCTGTGATGACATACTTATGTTGACGGCATCCCAAGATGAGGCTGTATAGGTCCCTTTGTAGATTAGGGCCTTGCTCCATAAGATTGTTGTGACTAAAACCGGATGTATTTTTTGATGATGCATTAAACACCGTCCTCAGCTTTGTCGTTGTGGAGTCTGATTTCAATACGCCATGATGTGGTAGGTAACAGGATACCGTATTCGTTGAGTTTGTGACATCTTTCATATGATTCATCGATTCGTAATCTTTCATAAACTGCTTGTAGCTTACTGAAAATTCTTCATTCCTTGCCATCTTGCTCTCCAGACTGCGGAATTGTGCGACGGGCTTTGGTCTTGAGTTTCCTAGCTTGCCTTCAAAGTCGGGCTTCATCGGGATAGCGACTTCATATCTTCCGTCGGATAAACGCCTCGTTGATGCTAGATACAGTTCCTCACAGTACTGTTCATCTTGTGTGAGGTTTGCAGTTGTGTCACCAATATTTTCGAGCTCCCAATATTTCGATAAGTCTTTTATGCAGTTGATAACGACGTGGCAATGAAATTTCTTTACATTTCCCGACAGGATCCACCCGAGCTTTGTCTGCTGCGCTATGGGCGCTGTGTCTGGTCCTTTGATGAGACCACTCATTATGACGTCCGAGTAAACGCTAGCATCCAGGAGGAAATCGACAGGATTCGACACATTATAGTCTGGATCGGCTAGCTGTATGTAAGCTAGGTGTGGCCATTGTCGTTTGCCGAATGACGTGTTAGGCAAGTTGTTGGTTACTCGGTTGATAACTAATGCTTGAGTTGTTAATTGATTATTGCCGTAGATTGCTTCGAACCATTTCCAATGCCCGACACCGATGCGTGGAAATGTTGTCGTTGTAATCCCAGCATCTGCGCGGCATTTTCGGAGATCAGTGAAGTCTGAGCTCCTTGATCAAGCAGTCCTCTCATAGTCACGTAGGATCCATATGAAGCCATTAACTTTATTTTACAATCGTTAGTAAGATCTCTTCATCGTCGGTTGCTACGTAGTTTACGCTGTGTTGTCTGTTCCCTTTGGTCTGCGGCAATGTAGGTGAGCTAGATACCATTGAAGTGGGGCGCGCGGCAGTAGGATGCACGACACTTCGTTTGCAGGTTGCATCATGCAATGTGTTGTGATTTTGCTGACAGACTCGGCACCGTTTTAACGAAGTGCACTGGTCGTTATAGTGCTTGTAGAGGCAGTGTTGGCAAACGTTTAGTTGCCTTACTAACCTCAATTTGCCATATGCGTCCTTGTTACTGAACTTTACGCATAGAAACAGAGAGTGGTTCTGATTACATAATGGGCAGACTTTGTTGGTTGTCTGCGATGTATGAGCCTGGTATTCCTTCTTTGGATACTTCCCAAAATTCCCGAATTTGTTGAATCCTGGATGATGAGCGGTTTTTTTCAGCTGTGGTGGCGTAGGCTCCTTCTCCTTTTTGTGGATCGGTTCCAACGCGGTAAACTTTGATTCGAGGAAATCCATAAGCTCTTTAAGCTCTGGTATGTCGCGAGGCGATTTGCGTGACTCTTTGTAGTCTAAGTATGTCTCGCTGTCCAGCTTCTTAGCGATCAGATGTACTCTAGATGTACTTTAACAGAGGGTCCCAGGTAGCTGTGTCAATTCCCAGGTTCTGTATGGAGTGTATGCACTCCGAAGACGTATCGAAGAGGCGCTTGATTTCAAATGATGTTTGTTTCTGTATGTTCGGCTGGTTTAGGAACAACTCGACGTGTTTGGTTAAGAGAAGCTGTAGGTTGTTGTATCTATGTACCAGCAGTTCCCATGCCGTATCGAAGTTGTCCGATGACGTATAAGTCGCTCTGGTTCTCCCTTCAGCTTTCCTTTCAAATGCTGCATCTTCTGGCTCTTGCTTAGACCACTGTTATTGTGGATTGTTTCTTTGATAGAGGTCGTACAATGTCGGCCACAGCGTGATGCTGCCTATGAAAACTGGTATGTCCAGCTTAGGAGTTGCATGCTCTTGCATGGGCCGTTGATGCTAGTTTTAAATTCAAAGATCTCTTGATGTTTATGTATGAGTCTTCGAACGAGTAGAACTGCTGATCGTATTCATCGTTCGATCGTAAAAAGTTTGACCAATTTATCAAAGCGCTCACGTAGTCCCAAGCTTCCCGCGTCTTTCGGACCTGGGAATCCTTTCCGAAGTTCCTGTCTAATAACTTGATGTTTTCAAGTATTTCTTGTTGACGTTGTAATAGACTCTCCATGATGCGCAAAAGAGTTGAAATTGCTTGCTGTTCTCAATTCAATAATGCTTCGCTTGTGTTTTTGTTCTCTGTTGCGAAGGTCGAGTATTGTGAGCAGAAACTGGTACTTGTGCTTGAAAATTATTAATGCTGTATGCTGGTGTCCCACTTGTGTGCCAGGTTGTCGTTGTGTGTCCTGGCGATGTGTAGGACTCTTGCTGGCTGATGCTGTATCCCAGAATGCTGTCGCGAGGGCTGGGCTCTGATGTGCTGATTGCTGAGACTTCACACGACGGATAATTTTCACGGCGCGCGAGGTCCTTATTTTAGTTCGAAGGACCAAACACTGTAGTGTGTGTACAGTATATGTAGGTAATGTTGGTTGATTACAAACTCAACGACTGCTGTTTTGAGAATGCCTTTTATTGTATACTTATTCTAATAAAGTTATCTCGGTTGGCCTAGTTAACTATCTACAAACTATGCATAATGTACTGCCTAATGTGCGATAACTGACAAAGCATAAAAAACATGTCTTTGAAAACGTGTATCGACTCCCATTATTCTGTCTTGGCCATAATCTAAAGGTGTAATCGGATAATCCCGATTTTCTTGAAGTCCATTTAAGCCATAAGGAAACAAATGAAACCAAGATAATTCATTTGCTCTTCTTTCCCTTGAAATTTGTAAAGATAGTTCAGTTTTCCTTCACAGTTGATAGACAGGTAATTGTGTACAACTATAGTTTTCAATAACCGTATTCATCTCAGGTATGCGTTGGTCTATGACACGTTAAACTGAAGATGAAATAGCAAATGTTCATTGTATAGATGGTTCGAGTTTTCTGGTGACGGAGGATTTGTAAAAGTTGGGTATTGTTCGTTTATTAAACCAATATTTTCAGTAACGTTTTGTGTCATTGTTGGATTAATTTTAATGATACTATATTGGTCAGCGTAGAGTCTATTTTGCTGTGGTTTGAGTATATTTGATTGTAAAACTGCCAACAGTGATTCAACATCGAGAAAAGGTATCAAACATGCTGCGCTATCCTGAGCTACACGACCCTTCGGTCCTCTTGAATGAGAGACAAATAAATAATATAAGTTTGCCGTCTTCCAAATTGACACTGGAATGACATAACAAGTCAAAATTCCGCCCTTATCAGTGCCACTGTCTTGAAAAAAAAAACCCTAAGCCATCCATAAGATTTAGAAATCCAGCAACTCTATTATCAATGTTAAGATGATCACAAATAAAAGACGACTCCGGGTGCAGCTGTATCAAACATGAATGATATAATATTTCAAAATTAGTTTGAAAATCTTCTACTCGTAAATATTCGACATTAGCTTCGGCCATGTCTGGACACTATCGAGATTGTATAATAATAAAGTATAAATGATCACCAGAAATCAAAATTTAATTGATTATATCCCTAAGATCCCAGTCTGCTGTATTTTCGTAACTGCAATAGCCACGGCAGCATTTGCAGAACATTGCTTGCCCCGAGAAACATCACAAAATTAAAAATGACTCTGATGAAATGATCCCCTCAATATATGTCGATTATTACCTTTATCTCGAATATTTTATACCCAACGGTTGCGCTTGGATTTTCGTATTGGACTGAGTTATTTTGTAGAACATGGGAAATTTCATTCAATTATTGAAGTTTACTTAAACATTTTTGTACAAAGGATTGTTAGTGACTAACCAATCTAATGCAGTACGCAGCTTTTTGATATCTACAGATATATTATTTCATAATTCATAATTTCATAATTCTTTATTGAAAACAGTTATTTAAATAAGATACATTAAGAGAAAACATATGTACAAAGGCGAGCTTATCTCTAAAAAGAGATTTCTTCCAGCAAACCAATGCATGACAGGAAATTTTATCAATAAAGTAAATTACATATCTATAAAATACGGTAAATAAAATACATACTCGTATATACCAAACTACTAAATACGTATCAATACATACATAAACCTGTACATAAAGTTTACATATAATAATAATATACATACTACAACTATCACAAAAGAGAGAGGAAGTGCTCTTTTACCCGGTTTTTGAAAGCGAAAAGAGACGGGCTGTCTCTTATCGCACAAGGAAGTGCGTTCCACAGTCGGACCGCCTGCAACCTGAAGGAGTGCTCATATGCGGAAGTGGTATGCCTTGGAGTGGCTAAGAGTGAGACCGTGTGAGATCTCCGTTGCCGATCTCCTGAAAAGAGATACTCAAAGCGGTCTCGAAGGTAGCTGGGGTAGCGCGGATTTTTCAATATATTGAAAAGATAAAAAAGAATATGGGAGTCTTGGCGATGACGAATCGGAAGCCACGCCAACTCTTTGCGAAATTGAGAGACATGGTCGAATTTGCGCAACCCGAAGATAAACCGAATCCCGAGATTCTGAAGTCGTTCGAGTTTGTTCAGAAGATCTTCGTTCGCGCTCGCCCAACAGACATCGTCGTAGTCGATTAGCGGCAGGAGAAGGGACTGAGCAAGGGTGATTTTGGTCTGCCGCGGCAAGAAGTACTGCAGACGCCTGAGGGAGTGAAACGACACAAAGACCCGTCTGCTGACCTCGCTGACATGTGGAGACCAAGACAGCAGCCAAGATATATTACGTATCCTTCGGACTGACTCTAATTGTTCACAGACAATTACTAGACCAGCACTACTCATTTGTTACACAAGACAACTTATTATATTGACAACATTATATTAACACTTATTAAACAAGCATTATTAAACACGGCTTTACAAAATTACACATATTTATATAGACAAAAATAAATAATACTATACAATCTGTTTTGTACAAAACATTAATTATTAATTAATAAAATGTTATCTGTCTAAGACTGTCGCTCTCTCTTTTTCTATTCCCAAACAAAGAGCAATGTGAATGATCAGACGCACTGCTACTTTTTTAGGTGCCGTTACTTCCACACGTTTAATTAAAGACAAAAACACATTGATACGCAATAAATATTCGCAACTGTTCACGAAAACTTAGGGAATACTGCAAGTACAATCTGTTTTAAATACAAAGTATTGAACACAACTCTACAAAATTATACAGGTTTAGGCAGACAGAAATAAAAATAAATACATAAAAATACGCAATTTTTATGCAATAATAAATTCAAAAGTTTGACTGTAACTGTATACCTAGGCAACACTTTACAATATATAATACTTGTGTATTATTATGTATTATTTATTACATACAGGCACGGGCTAATAAACAAATAATTAAACAACGACTCAAATCTAATAAACGATAAAATACAATGTTTACAAGTTATCTTTCTTATAAATACGTGTACATTAATTAAACTTTATTAAAATCTTACAGGTAAACCAATTTTATTTTTATTTATTTATTTACGTACCGAAGATACACATTTAACTAATATCAAAGAAGCAATTAAATTATTACGACGAGCTATTAATGAAATTTTTAGGTACTAGGTTAGTATGTTCCAGTAGTAGATTATCCGAAATACAAGTCACAAGAGAGTTCAAGAGAATGAAATGAATTGCCGAAAATATTTAGAAATAAAGAAACAGCCAAAATTTTATTCTCTATAGGAAATACGCCTAGAATATGACATCATTACAGAAATTTGTAAAGTATACTAATGAATAATCCTTTAAAAAATATTCAAACATATGTACGTATTTTTGTTTCACGAGATCAAGCTGTCACTAAAGTATTCACGTTCCATCTTCGCAATGAAAGGCCATGACATGTTATACTCTCATGGAAACTGCTCTTATAACTGAGATTTGTATGTTCACCTTCAGCCACTACACTATTTGAGAATTCGCTTTTCCCCATTTCTCTTTAAGCTTTAATGCATTTTTTAAACTGTTATATTCAGTTCCTAGGGCTCCATCGCATGAAATGACTAGTGGGGTGAATGAGGCTCGTCTTCAGCTGTTCGATCGTATTTTGAGTGTTTCTCTCGGCTATGTCTCTGTGCTGTATTTTTTTTCAAATATTTCAAGAACGAATAGTTGAAAAAAGTATCGTTGTACTAACATAAAACAAGCTATAATTAACGTAACATTTACTATATATTTTGTAGTAGCGACAAGGTGATATTAATTAAAAAGGTTTTTGTACTATTTACAAGACAAATAATAAAAATGACAAAATATTGTAGTGTTTACAAAACGCCTGGTAAGGTTTTGTACTGTTTACTAAACTATTTATAAATATAACAAAATATTGTAGTGTTAACAATACATCTGGTAATCAGAACAGAGCAATTGAGGTCCGGTCCCTCCCTGTTTTGTCGCTGTTGCGTGCGTGCGCGTAATCGAATCGATTAAATCAATTCCCTCCCTTGTTGTGTGTTGGTTGGTTTGTTGGTTGTCTAGTTCAACCCCTGATAAAGAAACAAAAAAAAATACAGCTGGAGGCCTTCAAAGCAAGAGTACAAAGAGGGGTTTATAGCACATTTAACAAGACCAGTGGACCTACAGAAAACTACAATATAAAAAAGGAAAGAGAAGTACTTAACTTACGGTACTACTATGCAAACTTCAATAGGTATTCATTATTGGCGAAAGTGATTCTACAATTGAATATTATTTAGTGTCGTGGACAATATTTTAATAGGCGAAATATTTGGAAAATTTTAGCAATAAAACACCAATTGAAATTGAACATGTTTATGAAAAAGAATATCGAGAAAAAATACAAAGTGGTTTAAAAAAACCACTTGGTATTTTTTCTCGATATTCTCGACTCCATACCAAACTTTGGTTTAATTGAAAATATTTTTATTAATTATTTTGGAACTCACTGTTTTTGAAACACTTAATTTTGATGAAAGGTTATTTTGTTTTGTTGTTACACAGGGCGCAAGCGATCCTGATTTTTACATGTATGAAAATCTGTATAGCTATGTGCCAAATACTTTGTATCAAAACCGTAATGGAATGATTAGTTATATTATTATAAGATCTCCTTTATAATTTAATTCGCAGTCCTTATACATATGTATATATATATTTACACTCGATAAGTATTATATTTCAATGTTTCATTATTTACGATGTCTTCAATTCATTTGTTCATTACAAAAGGAGTCAGAATGTACAGGATGGATGATAGTGACGTACTTATTCAAGTATAACTACGTCACTATCACCCTGTACAAACATTTTGACCCTTTTCAATCAAATTATTGCTAACCCTACAGTGCTTCATTGTAATGTCTGCTATAATATCCAGTCACAATAACATTCTTATCATTTAGGTGCACTGATAGTATTGTCACCGCTAACTACAAGTAGTAGAGACAGCATTACACTCTAGTGTAAGCCAGTAGATTTAACATTACATGCTAGTATATTATTAGTAGTAGAGACAGCACTATAAGCATTACATTCTATCTTACGAGTAGTAGAGACAGCATTAAGATCAGTAAAAGTAACAAACTTTAATGTAGTGCCAGCACACTAATTCGTAATGAGTACAACCCTTATTAGTATGAATAACAATTCTATTGTATTTTTTACAGTTTGGTATAGCACAACATTTTACTATGTGACTTTAACTAGATTAGTCTGGTATTGTTTACAAAGCATTTTGTCGTCACAAATACAACAAGACAGTACTGTAACTATAACATAATTCTGGTTGCCAGTACGAGATATTTTATTCAGTGTGCTGTAAGAGGAAGCGTCAGAATTTTCTACGCGTTCGTCAAAGAACGCTTTCCTTGCAGGTTCCAACATACTGTTTAGTAACAGATCACCTATAAGTGCTAGTTGAGCAATTTAAAAACCATGTTAAAGCGAGTGAAACGGTTAAGGATTCCCTATCTATGAAAAGAGAGTTTACAATATTTACAAAGATTTATTTAAGGGAAGACTTTGCCAAAGGCAATTATGAGGGGAGCGAAATCTTCGGGAGTAAAGTAAAAGGCTTGAGATGCGCGCAAATACGAGACTATGCTAGACTAATTTATTATAGGAAATCCTAGCTTATATACGAGGTAGGTACATGTTATTAATGACGTGCATAAGACATAGTGCGTGATGAATATAAATATACCTTATCTGTGACGGTCGTCAACTTATCTTAACATTACGTGAAAATATGACTAACATAGTCGACGGGCACAGATACTCCCCCCTTTACGGAAAAAAATAAATGAATGTACTTATAACAATGGAAAAAATCTAAGTTAGATACCATAACAAACTTATCAACTGCAATAATAACTAGTAGTATTTTAATAAACATAAAACCAGATCTTAATTGTGCTTACTTTAACTTAATCTATTTTTATATATAAGGAAAGTTATTGTTAAATAAAACTAGATAGTAATAGCGCATACTTCAACTTAAACTAAAGGTAATCTTACACGAATTAGAAAAATAAAGGAACTACGGTTATGTGAATTCTACGTAAGTTTAAAGAATTACTTAGTATTTACCTACAGGCAAGTCTTGTACCTGGCCGCACACTACATAAAATAAACAAAAAACTGGAAAACAGAAAAACACTAGGAAAATGGGGCTTCGCGGTTAGTAAACTAACCTAACCTATAACTGGAAAAGATCCGCAGGAGAGACGTCTGATGCTGCAGCCGCCCATGTTTTTCAGGAATCGATGAGTCAATTTACATCGCACATCGTTGAAGTTGTAATCACTGTTTGTTTATAATTGCGACCGTACCTACACAAGGATGATTGTGCTGAATCAGCGTCAGCATTAAATCTGTAACCTTGGCTGTAGGCAGTCAATGATCTCGTACGTCATATGTACGTGCGTGCTCTTCACTCTTGAGTGAATATTAAGTTGTTGATTGGTGAAATTTGTGTGCCTAAAAACCTTGGGATTTGGCAACATAGGGCACATCTTGTACACCAATCGTTTATATATAAATATATATATATATCTCTCTCTTCAGTGATTTGATTATTCTTCGTGCGATGTTCTTCCTGGATAATTTCAATATTCGTTGAATTAGGTATATCGATGATGTTTCAATACTCTTCTGGGGGCTGCAACGGCTTCCTATGTCTTGAACTTGAAAAAGCTGCTTGCTGTGAATGAATTTGCCGACGCGTTCGTTTCTGCTGGTGCGAGCTCCATTTTGATAAATCAGCAGCCGGCTGACTATCGGTTCATTATTCTTGCGGTATCTTGAGTTCGATGCGGGAAATCTTCAGTTGAAATCTTTTGGCTTCTGGTCCGTCATGGCTTGCTTGATGTCGTCTTGGTTTGGGTGGGGTCTTGATTATGGAGTTCTGCAGCGTGGTTTGAAATAGGTATGCAAACCGAAGTCGGGTCTCGGCGATCTTGGACGAAGTGCTTCTTGCTGCACTTCTAAGTTGGCAGCACACGGAGTTTTCTTCGCGGCTGGGTCCATGCTGCTATTACCGAAGGTTGCTGATGTTCAAAAGTCGGGTCACCACTTTGCCAGAAGCAATTATAAGGAGAGCGACATCTTCGGGAGTAAAGTAAAAGGCTTGAGATGCGCGCAAATACGAGACTATACTAGACTAATTTATTATAGGAAATCCTAGCTTATATACGAGGTTGGTACATGTTATTAATGACGTGCATAAGAAATAGTGCGTGATGAATATAAATATACCTTATCTGTGAGGGTCGTCAACTTATCTTAACATTACGTGAAAATATGACTAACATAGTCGACCGGCACAAAGACAGAGCAAGGTCGTGGGTGTGAACTCATTAGACGGACTTTTCGCGTTTAGGCTTTGATTCCCCTGGTGAGATCCGGTAGCAGGAGCGGCAGCACACAACGGCCAATAGAGGGCCGCGAGGAGTCCGGTTCAACAGAGGGGTTTCAGGTCCAATGGTGTGAGCAGGAGGGTAGGTAGGTGGGGGCACAGGTGGAACCCAGCGGAGGACACAGCGTGAGGAGCGGAAAAGAATCCAGGATCCAGGGTTGTCTGCAATGCTCCTCTTTAAACTTTGTAAATAGGTGTCGTATCTGTATAACTATAAAGAGCTGTGTAACTATCTACAATGGCGCCATATCATACCCTACTATTTTTTAGAACCCGCTGAGTACTTGCCTAACTAGCTACCTACTCTAGAATTTCTATTCTACTTGGTCTATTGAGTGTAATATATAACTACTTTATTTTGCCAACCCCTTTCGGTTGGTGGAGTTCTACTTGCACACTCCTCTAGACCTCTATCAGGTCTCAGTGTTGCTGTCACTGGCGTGGGATCCTAATCCTACGTCATTGATGTTGACCTGACAGTAGTAGCTAATCTACTGTGGCTCACTCTTTATGTATACCTATATGTTTATTTTTTCTCTATAGACCTATTCTTTGTCATCTCTTTCAGTTAGGTTTGGGTGACTATGCTGACTAATATGTCATCCTATCATCATCATCAATATGTAATGTTGAATCTACACTTTCTATATTTGTGTAGACTCTGGTGTGAACTTTGTGTCATGGTGATGTCTGATAGTAATGTGAATGTCTGACGAATTTGCAGAGCCTGACTGTTAGTTTTTAGGACTTAGTAGAGTCTCAGCGGATTTTACATAGGAAAGATCCTATCCTAAACAGGGGAGTTTTGTAACATGGTTTGCTTAAAATTAAGTTCTACTTACTATTAAGTCATACTTAAGCATACAGATTGTATGTAGTAAAACTTCTTTTTATTACATTTGACAAGCTTACTGGCTGACTAGCCTTCTGGAAAGCAAAGGTTTAGAATTCAAGCCTGGAATTTCGTCTGGTAGCTCTTCGATTGTTTTTGACGCATTCCTTCAGAACAGATTTAAACTGTCAAAATGAGTCTATATAGAGTGTCTACAAAAGTGAAGGTTACTCCGAAAGCGCCGTCTCCCCATGCAGACGTGCAGTATCCCTCTGTTTGGTTTGAGACGAACAATTGCAAAACCATTCTCAATATCACCCTGACCGCCCCCAATCTTGAGACAGCGAGGAAAGGAATAATGAAGCAAATAACGGCGAATAAGCTGGATCTTGATCTCTGCAAGACATACCTATATTTTGCTAGTGAACTTGTAAAGGAGAAACTCGAGGAACAATGGAAGTCATACGAGCAAATAATCGGGGAAGCTCAGGAAGTCATATCTCCTTTGAATCTTCTAAATGTTCAACTAGAGAGGAACCCGAGAGAGTACGATACCAAGAGTGAGCCAGAGGAAGGCGATGACCCTTGGATGATAGGATATATTCTATGTATATATCGTTTGATCAGAGCGCCTCTGCCGAAATATAAGGACGCCATCTCGGCGAGGATGAATGATCAGCTGAAAGCCCTTTGCTCGAGGTCGCACAATCTCACTGATGCGATCGATATATACAAGGGATGGACGTCAGACAAGGGTTACAACACATTTGTAGCGGCTTTCGACATGTTCTTCAACAGATTTCCTATGCATCCTTATGCAAACATTCGCATTGGAACAACGGGATCTAGATTCCGAGATTGTGCTGCTCTTCTGTCCTACGGATATCTGAGCAACCTTCTCGGCCTAGAAAACCTTACGGATGTAATGGATTGGGTTTTCGTGGAGCAAATAGAAGCAGACATTGACCGGATGATGACCTCATCGGATGAATAATTGGAATTCCCGTACCACGTCGACATGGGCTTAGTCCTAAAATCCGCATATTCGGCAGCAGCGAACCCGCACTTCTTTGAGTGGGTTCACATGATAGTAGCCTTGATGAGATCTCCTAGGTCCATGCATGCCAGACACATTTGCGAAGCCAGACTATCGGACATTCTAGCAAATGCAAGTTGTGTAGCCTTTGCATTTGCTAGCAATTTCTCGTTTACAAAGGTATACACACTAACGGGACAGCCCATAGTGACAAATGGAGACGACGAAGAAAGCGATGATGAAGGTGAAGGCAGTGAAGGAGGAGAAAATCGGGAGGTACTGGCGGCCACAAAGACCAGAGATCCAACGGTGTGGTGTATTATGTTAAAACCTACAGAAGGAGCACTTCCCAAGGTCGTCAAATCGCACCTATTTAAAATCATTAGAGAGATAAGAGAGCCGAGGGAAGGAACCATCGACGAACACCTGGCGACCATGAGTGCAATGTTTCAGTGATTGATAACATCTGAAATTAACCTTCCTTGAGCTCTGGATAGCTAAGACGTATCCTCTATGTCAGTTTATTTTTATCAACTCATTACGCCATTGTTGCAGCGATGGGCTAATCCCTCATTATTGTTAATAGACATAATTTTGTAAATAACTTGTGTTGTGTAAATAGAAGGACTTTATTTAATGTGCTGTAATTTATTACTGATCCCCACGCTTGGATACGTAAACATTAGAACTTCTCCTTGTACGTAGTCCTTTCTATTTTCTGTGTATGTAATTTAGTAAATGTCTCGTGTATCTCCATCCCTACTGCTACAACGTCGTCTGCAATGCCTCCGATAGCTAGGTTCCTATACGGCTCTCCCACCTCGGCGAGCCTGTCGGAGCATTGCGGACAATCCCTGGATCCTGGATTCATTTCCGTTCCTCACACTGTGTCTTCCGCAGGGTTCCACCTGTGCCCCCGCCTACCTACCCTCCTGCTCACACGACTGCGGGTCTAAAAAGGCCACATTGATCATTTCATCCGCAATTCATTCATTTCCCGAATTGCGAGCAGATCCGCAGCAATTCCTCTAATTTTCGTAAAATGGTCACGATGTCAGGTGAATCATACGCAATTCAATTCACTAAATGAATCCTATTAGGTGATATGTTGCCACATGAAAAAAGTAAGAACCGTAATTTTACCGGTTATTTGATATTTAAGTCTTTACTGTTTAAAGAAGATTTTCTTTAAGAATTTGTTCAATTAGAATACTTTTATCATTAAACAAAACTATAATCATTGAAATGATTACAGATAACGACTCAAAATGAAAACAGGAAATGATTTTGGTGCATTTTTTTCGGCTGGCAACAATTTAATGCTCATTCATACAGGGGTTCTACCTAGTATCTAACGGCCGCCGGATCAGCCACCCGACCCCTTGCCATCGCACAGTGTGCTGAGGAGGGAAAAACGCGACATCGTGTTTTTGTTGCACCAATGGACAGTTCTTATCAATACAAATACAAGAGTAGAACCCCCAGCCGCCAATTCCCTTCCGCGACTTCAGGAAAAAATGGCAAAGTCGATACAAAATTTAACCTAAAAAAAATAAAAATTGATTCCACGCCGATATTTACAGTAGATCAAAAATTATTTTAGGGTATATTAGAACTGTTATAGCTTCATCACACAAGCTCAAAGTAAGCAAGCTCCATATTCCGAAGAGATTCACTTTGCCGGCGACTTATGAGGCTTTGCGTAACACGCGCGTGAATTAAGAAATCGACACTGATTTGATTTAAAAGAAATATTTTATTATCAATTGAATAGAGTAACCACTAAGATTGATCAAACAAAAGTCATCTTAATCTAAAACTTATTAGCTATTTATATTAAAATATCGTCTAAGTCAGCTATGACGTATGTACCAAATTTGGTTTGTATGTGTTTAACTAGGACAGCTGACAAAGGAAATATCGGAGGGGTTGTCACACTTAACTCCTTCCTCCCTAAGAGCAAAATTATCTGAAGGTGACGCAGTTTGCTTCGGAGAATTTTTTTTTAGGCATAAGGTATACAATTCAAATTTCCAGATAGTAACCATTATACAAAATCCTACAAAAATATAAAGACTTAAAGTCCATACACTAATTTGGTACGTCACTGTACACTGGTCATCTCTATCTTCACTCAAAATCAAAAATCAAAATCAAAAATCATTTATTTCCATAGGATGTTGTTACATCACTTAGATCCGTCATTACATTTTTTTGGGTGAGTTCACTAACCCAATGGCGGAATCTGTGGAGAAGAGCTCACAGAAGAAACTCCACAGTCATCGCATCTTTTGCGTTTCCTTTTTTAAATAAAATATTGTCAAATTACAAAATGAATGCTAATTATATATCGAAACAGCCTGTTACTCAAACAATCTATTCCCATGGACATCTGTCCTCTAAGTAATCAGATATCCTGTAGTAACCTTTTTTATACAATTTCTGTTTTATTATTATTTTAAACTTGTCTAAAGGTAAGTTTTTAATATCAGTAGGGACCTTATTGTAATAGCGTATACAATTGCCTTTAAAAGAATTACTAATTTTATGTAGCCGGCTTACATAAGCAACCAACTTGTCTTTATTTCTAGTATTAAAATTGTGTATATCACTGTACTTCTGAAAATTAGTTATATTTCTTTTTACATACACAAGATTGTCATAGATGTATTGAGACACAAATGTCAGAATATTGATTTCTTTAAACTTTTCCCTCAGTGACACTCTAGGCCCTAATCTATAAATTGCACGAACAGCCCGTTTCTGCAGAATAAATATACTATTAGCATTCGCAGCGTGACCCCACAATAAAATACCATAGGTCATTAGACTATGAAAGTAACTAAAGTAGACTAGTCTAGCGATGTCTACGTCGGTAAGAGCTCTAATTTTTTTAACGGCTAACGCTGCCGAACTCAGTCTGTTCGACAATTTATTTATATGAGGATCCCATTGTAGTTTGGCGTCTAAAGTAATGCCCAAAAAGACAGTCGACTGCACAAGGTCCAATCTCTGTCCTTTTATAAATATGTCTGTAGTTACCGGGTTCACATTGGGTAACACGAATTTAATACATTTAGTTTTCTTTTCATTAAGTAATAAATTGTTAACAGTAAACCAGTTCACTATACTAGAGATAGCATTGTTTACCTCGTCATAATTTGATTGCTGTCTTTTCTTTCTTTATTTTCTTACTCTCACTGTATTTAGCACTATGTAACATTTCCTTGATGTTGCTTAAGTCGATGTCTCGCAGGTCTACTTGCTTGTTTCCTTTCGTCAAGCTGTGTTGAACTTCCGGAATCTGTACTAGCGGCAACTGCAGATTGATCGCTGATGCATTATGCTGTGCTTATGAACTGTTCTCCAACTTTAGTCTTGCAGTATTGATTAGGCGTTAATATGTAGGTTCCTTGAATGTTGATTTTATGAATGTCCTTCTCGCAGTGTTCTGTAATGATCTGGTTATCTTTGCTATACAGCATCCAATAGCCCTTTACAATCTTCTGTATTTTCAGTTTCTCGATGTTAATGAAGTCCTGATGACAGCTGCTATAGTTGTTTTTCATTAACATGATTTGTTCGATGCAAGTTTCTTCGTTGTGCTCTGCCAGGTTGTCATCGGAGCATAGGAACTTGCTGTCTTCGATCTCCTCGCCGTGGTGTGCTACAGGTCTGAACTTCAATCTATTCACCATTAGGTACGGGAATTTTGGGATAATTGTAAGGGTCTTTTGGGTTGCGGGATTAAAAATAGGTAAAGGGATTCTTTAATAATAAATATACGTGTCAATATCGATTAGAGGTACTTCCATAAAAAATACCAAGTTATTCCTATTCATGTAAGATTTTAAATAATGTTACGCTCTATTTTTAATCAATTATACTCGTTTACTTCGTAGATCATACAAGCGTTCTGCTCAATTTTAGTTAAAATACTCAATAATTCGGTAGAATTAATAATAGACTGATGGAGTGTATGCAGTTTACTGAAGGCGATTGCGGTTTTTATTTCCTGTATCATATTGGGTGCTATGAAATTGGCGAATTTTTCTTACAGATTCAGGAGTTCATAATTCGAGTAATTCAATAGCTATTTCCAGTTTTTTTTTATTGTTTTAAAATTAATTTCAATATTTTACATCGAGTTATTAAATTTTCTTTTAATTTCCAGTTTGATAATTAAAATGTTATCTTCAAAATCAGTGCCTCCTAAATGTCATCCATTTTCATGATAATATTTGTAATATTTTTTTACAGCTGACTCTTTTCAAAAATTATATAAAATTTTCTGTTAGCTAAATGTTGTATCATTCATATACACAAAGTTTATAAAATTAGGACCTGTCATTCCTAAAAAAAAAAAAAAAAAATGTTTGTACTGAAAATTGAGTTAACTTCAATTCCTCCATACAAAACGCCAATTTCATATGTAAGGTCCTAATATTAAACATGGTTTGAAAGTTATTTAGAATCTGGTAAAGTCTATTCATGATAGACCAAAGTTATCTTGTTTACGTGTTCAGGGATTGTTTTGTCTTGTATTTGCGTTTGGTTGAGTAGTTCGTTTGTTGTTTCAGTGGTTTGGTTCATATTATGAGATATTAAGTGGTGGGTGGGTGGAAGTAATCTGGGTGCGACGCGAGTATATATCTCTTTAGACCTCGTTTTTTGTATTCCTGTGAACAAACCGGGCATGATTATTTTATTGATATTTGTCGCATGGATGAAATTTGTGCCTGCGATGATGATATATCAGCATCGTCTCCTCCGTCGGCGTCTTCGTCCGCCATTATCCGGGTATGTATCGTTGTACAGTAAGTAATTCACTAGGTATTTATTTTGTGTTGAAATACAAAATAAAACTGGGTACAAAGAGAAAAATAAAAATAAATAAAATATTTTTTTGGCCCGACGTCTTGTCACTTGAACCCAAAAAATTAATATATATATATATATATATGTATGATAATTCAAAAGGGTCGAAGACAGCGGCGTGTTCGAAATTTTTTAAATATTGCTTTTCTCTTAAATTGTGGCCAGTGTGCTTAGTGGAAGTTGCACAGAGCCAATCGAATGACTTTACGATCGCGTTAATCGAGCATTCACTGTGAAAAGTGACAATCGAGTATTTGCGAGTGTGAGTCCGAGTGAGTCGCATTCGATTATCACTATTCGATTTACGTTTACTCACCGTGAGTTGCGTTATTCTTTATGTTTAAGTTGGTAGCGCTGTAGTGACAAAATGAACAACCAGCCAAAACACAAACACCTATTTGTGTTTGTGTTTTGGCTGACTAACTAAAAACTAAAAACTATAACATTATATTTATTATTTTGACGGGCTTTAATAATAAGCGATTTTGACATGTTTGTGAAAAAACAGTCTCTCTCTTGCATATTGACATAGTTATCTTGATCTTGCTTAGGTTCGTGATACATGCGACTTTGATTGCCGGATTTTCAAAAACCCCGAAAATCCACGATGAAAACGAGTACGCAACAATTTCAAATGCTCGTAACATATATGGAACAGTAAGTGTTCCTAATGTGCTAAGTGTATCTCTATATCGTGATTTATCTTTCTCTTCTTCATCAGCATGATGGTCTCCACTGTTGGACCGCCTATTCGTGCGATCTGCGGCCATTCTCGTCCATGTCGGACCGGTTGAACCGTAGCAGTTGATATGGCATTGTTTTTTCAGACACAATGGTCTCACTAAGCCCACCACCAATGCGAAGGGAAGAATTTCTCGTATAAAAGATCGGGAGGACTTGACTGCTTTGTTAAATAGTGATGGAAGTGGTGATAAAAAATCCACAGAAAAGTGTAAAAAGGTTAAGCTTTGATCAGCAGATTGAGGAATGCGGTGGTGGTTAAAAAGCTACATATTTAAGTGTAAAATCTATGTTTCAGGTGTGGAGTGACTTCAAAAACAACACCAAAAAGAAGGCTGCTCGTCTGCATAGAGCAGCCACAGGTACTGGTGGTGGACCGGCGGTTTTCGCAAGGTTAACCGATCTTGAACAAAGAGTTCTAAATATCATTGGAGAAGACGTTGCCACCGGATTACCAATTGATGAGCATGGGCCTGAACAGGTACGAAATATTTTCTTTCTTTACAGGTAACTATATAACACAACACGCTGTGTACCTATGCTGCATTTTAATCGACTTTTGCAAATTTATTGTTATTTTATTTACAGAATGTTCACAATGTTCATGAGGACTGCACTGAATCGGAGGCGGTAACAGTGACTTCTCAAAGTAGGTAACGTTACGGTTTTTATCTATCACCCTCAAATGATCCTACAAACAGAATTGCTGAATGTATTTTTTTCCTTTTAGGTTTACTAGAATAATGGAATCGGCTGGGGCCATCTAACCAAGTGCATGTCCCCCCTCCAACAACTCAGCAGATACCTCCGCCTCATATCCATGTGGAGGAAATAGTTATAGAATGTAAGATATTTTATTTTAAATATGAATTGTGAAACAATATCAATATTTAAACATAACATGCCTTTCCTATACGGGGTGGCATAGATACAATTGTGCTCTCACTTTTAGCCAGTGATTTAACACTCCATTTTGCTTGACAAGAGCCCATCGCCGCAGCTGAATATATGTAATGAAGGTTTCCTCATGATCTAATAATTTCCGAATATGTACTTTACAACATATCGTCAGAACTCATTAATATAATAGATAATTTTGATTTAGATGATGAAGACTCGAACCAGGCGTCACAAGTCCAACCTGGACCAGGAGAGCAGCCAGCATTGTTCGGCCAAACTCTTCACCCCAAAGAAGAAATACCATGGTGTCTCCCAGGAGAAACATCATGGTGTCGCCCCGGAGACGTACAACAGGAGCGACACGAAGACGTTACGTTTCACCCGGGAGACGGGTGATATCACCACGGAGACCTCCTGCGGCACGGGCAGAAGAGGCCGCTTAACAATTCTTACAGAGTGACGTTGAATGGAGGCATTTCAGGGTAGAGCAACACAGACAGCAAATTTTATTAAGAAGAGAAGGAAATAGATTAAGGAAAATGGAGGTGGAGACTCAAAGGGGATGGCAAAGCGTAGCTTCAAGAGCTTTGGATTTATTGGACAAGTTAGTTACAACGTATTGTGGGGATAGTATTTAAGGCTATGTTCGGCCTCTGGTTAGATGCTATATGTCTTATATGTCTTATGTCTAAATATTATATGTCTTCTCTGTATTGTCTGTGATTTTGATTTGTTTTGTTTGTGCAATAAAAATAAATATGTGAAAATATACAATTTATTTTTAACCTGTTTTACAGTGGACAACATTTTATTGTTGGAGTCTTCCGACTAATTGGTCCCGTAATGCTCTTCTACGAATGAGATTTGTGGTGGCACTTCGTTCTGTAACCTCGTTACCAGCCTGGATATCCTCATCATGTTCGAGTCCTAGAAAAAAAACAAGATTAAAATAAATCCAAATTGTATAAAAATCTAAGTAGGTGGTACAACAACAATTTGATTTTATACATAGCCCTCATGGTTTCTTCAGTTTTTGTGATACCTAACGATATACCCATATTATGGAGAACGCAGAAGGCCTGAGTAATCCTTGCACATTTAACCGGCCTATAGTGAAGGACCCTGTCTTTATTTAAGATTACGATTCTTCAAACGCCCGAATGTATTTTCGATAACAACTCTGGCTGCACAGTGTTTATCGTTATAGTATGCTTCTGGTGAGTGTGGAGCAGGGCCAGTTATGGGGGTCATCAGCCATGGGCGTTGCGGGTAGCCAGAGTCTCCTAAAATAATAAAAAGTTAATGCAAAACGCTCTATTAAAGAGAAAATTAAGTAAGTGATTTTGGCCAAAATTACCTAAAAGCCACACCACTTCCCATTCCGATTCAATGATTGCATGTATGTTTTGAGATTGCTGTTCTCCCAAATGAAAGCATCGTGATTGGAACCTCCAAATTTGGCGTTCACATTGAGAATTCGATACTCAACATCACAAACCTGAAAAAAGTTTTTTTTTTGGAAAAAACAGCGAAATAACATTAAAGTTCTAAGAATGACTATTGCTAACCATTTTCACATTCAGAGAATGGTAGTGCTTCCTGCAATAATACCAATGCTCCTCAGCTTTTGGTGGACCAAATATTCTAAAATGGCTGCCGTCAATGCAACCTATTATTCCAGGTTTTCCGAATTTAGCATAAAACCTAAAAAATATATATACAATTGTAATAAGCACATTACCTAACTTGGTTGGTTCTTGGTACATGTTGGTTGTTACTTAAAGAGATTATGAAATGAACAGATTTGCTGCCAAAAAAAAGGAATGTTTCCTTTCAGTTAAATGAGCTAAAGGTTTTAAGGTAGTTCCCCTCTGAATAGATAGGTTTATATAGATACCTTTGAATAATTGCTTGTCTTGCACCTGGAGAGTCAGGAAATTTGATATATTTGCTAACCATGTCTTTGTGTGTCAGCGCTTGGATTACCTCTTCTATATAAATACTGCACATTTTTTAAAAGAGATTCTTTGCTAATCCTACAGGCCGCTGGTATGATCCAGGACCATAGAAAAATAGTGAAGTGAGTACCTATAAAAGATAATCAAATTAATGTAGGTGAATAAACATAGGTGCGTCTGCCACCCCGTATGGGAAAAGGCGTGACGTAATTTAAACACTGGTATATTGCGGAAGACGAAAAAATATATGACTAGGTAGATTCAAGATTCAAAGTTCTCTAGTTCCTACTGTAGGTACAACTTACTTACCTTAACTTCCAAGGGAACCCGTTGTGAGGACCTAAGGCTGGTGTACAGTCTTAGTTCTTTACACAAGAACCCGAATTGTTCCTTGGTAGAGCGGTATTTTTTTTTGAATTCGTTGTCCGTGAGATCTGCCAGAGGGTCGATGGCAGCACGAGCTTCGGCACGATCGCGATTCATCACATGGATTGCTTGTAGCTCGTCTTGGGCGTACCCAAGACGAGCTGTCTCCAGCATCCTCCAAGCGAAAAATCGACGCGCTAACATGTTATTTTACAGTTTACATAAACTATTTGTTTTAGGTTCATTAAGTCGCTTTCACCTTCAAATCCAAAGTGAGAACTTTACTTTGCGAACGTGAGCAATTCACCCAATCGAACTATCAAAAAGTTGACGTATTTTATTTATAACTCGCACTCACAAAATCAGCGTAGACGCGTCCACTTCTCGATCGTCACCGATAAATCGAACGCATTCGATCGTGACAAAAAGTGCCAATAGTGCTTTGTAAACTCGCACTCAGAATTTTTATTTCAAATCGTTGACACTAGGAGGCGCTGTCTCAATGCCATACGAAACTGAGTTCGCGTAAACGCGTTTGATGAGTTAGAAAAACTCCCACTAAGCACACAGTTCGCTGAACGGGGACTGGGCGAAATTTAAAAATCTTTAGAATTATATGTGGCCAGTCTCTGAACGTGATCTGGTGGTGCGCGCATAAAATAGTATAATGGATAAGAATAAATTTGTAGTTTTTTCTGTCTTTGTTTAGGTACGTACAGGCCACGCCAAGTTTCTTTGCTTCTGAGCAAGCGTGTCTCTCTTTTTCGCATAGGATTAGGGTGGGGTGAGTGAGAGAGAGGTACCGCTCGCTCAGAGCCAAAGAAACTTGGCGCGAACTGTATCTATCAATATGCCTCATTTTGCGGCTAATGGGTACACTCTCCAATTAGTCCCATTGTCACGACTCACGATCTGATGATGGGATCGCTTGAATGATTTTAGATTGGTACATTGAAATGGCGATATAGGTACTTTTTATGTAAAAAGTTCATTCGCTATCGGGAAGCATAAATTGGTAAAGTGGAACTGATGATGAAGACTACAGATAGCCACCAGAACTACACAATGCTACCGTATTTTACGGGTTAGGATGGGATACGATTGCTTATATCCGCCGCTCAGATCAGGTAGTCAGTTGGTCGAGCGGTTTATTATATGACTTGCAAGCGTGTCTGACTGACGTTCAGTGCGGTCGACCACTTTTTGTCTGTGTTTTATGTTTTTTAGGATATTAATGAGTCGGGGCTCTTTAAATTTTAACATTTATAGTTATGTTTTTTACCAAAATGGTTATCTCCTACGGCACCATTTTATCTATCCAATACAATATAATAATGGTCACCAACGATAGGGGGTAGTTGCCCATAAACCGTGCCCGATTAACACTCAGTTATTCCGTGCACGAATTTCGTTCAGTAATCTGTTATTTTATGTGACAAGGGGACGTGACGAGTAGGCGTGGTGCAACATTTTAGATTCAGCGCCAATATACGCCGCTACACTGTAAAATCTTAAGCCCGATCTGAGTGACTATTCTACTTATTTACATACCTACAATTATATCATTAACACATTCCTGTTGACTAGCAAGTATTTTTATGACGCTATTTCGTTTTGGTCTTTTTACATAATAAGCTTACAGAATTAAGAAGGTCGGCACAGAATTAACAATCTCACTAGGAGAGGTGTTAAAACCTTTTCCTCAAATGTGTGTATGGTGTCCTATAGTCTTATACAAGTAAATATACTGTTCAGTGGAGGTACTCAATTCGTATACAGGGCAGGGACAACCGGATTCAAAATGTTAAGCAGCGGTTGGTAAAACGTGCTAATTCAGGTCATTGTTGGGGCAGGTATATTTTTTGTATTTGCAAAATTCAATGGAGTTGACAAAGGTTCTCATTTCTAGTTTGTGCGACACATACAACTTCACTTGCTGCAATACAAGGGAAAAACCACTGACAAATATGACACCCCTTTGCTCGCCGACCTTCTTGTCTTAGACAGACTGAAAGACAAGATCGATAAATATTATGATCCAATGTAACGGCACGAAATTGAAACATGTGAAACGATATCAGATTGAGTTTCACTTGCAGCAGCAACCGAAATGGTGCTCAAAACAAAAGTTTGTATGATTAGAATTCTTTAATTTCCTTTATTGCCCGTGTCACTACAGTAGTAATAACAGGCAAAAAAAGCCGTAGAACCACCAAGTGTTTTAGGTTTTTAAAACAACGTACAATTTTAAAGTAACATGGGAACAGACTGGTGTAGGAGGTTCACTATTAGGGTTCCGCACTCGAAGGGTGCCAAACAGGACCCTATTACTAAGCCTCCGCTGTCCCTTTTTCCGTCTGTCAGTCTGTCACCGGGCTCTATCGGATCAACCGAAATAGGTAGAGATCTGACATTTTCACAGAGGGTGTATTTCTATTGCCGCTTTAACAAAAAATAATAAAACATACCGGTTTTCAAGAATTAAAAGTAGTTCCTATACAAGAGATTATTTGTATGGCCATTTTCTTAGACGTTTTGTTTTATTTGTTTATCGGTGAACCTGGACTCTCCCGATATTATCGGAAAGAATCTTTAATTGCGGGTATTGAATATTGTGCTTAGTTATCTGTCATTATAAGAATAATTCATTCGAATTATAATAAATAATATTAAGTTTTTTATCATATTTTACTTTATTTCTGTAAATAAGTTGCTCAATTTCTATTCACTTCCGGTTTCAATGAGCAAAGAGTTTCGTTAACTTGAGTTCATAGATCAATACTATAGTCACAAAACTCTTTTTCAATGTTTCAATCTACGGCCTTGTATTTAATATTGTATAATTAAGAATTGAAAAGGGGTAATATTGTCGTTTTACGTTTATCCGTGTACAATGGTATGGAACCCTTCGTGTGCAGGTCCGACGTCCTACTCACACTTGACCGGTTTTATTAATATTCAAAAGTGCTGTGCTCAGATAGCCTAAGGACTATCAAACGACAAAAAAATATAAGGAAATTAATTAAATATCACTCTGGTGAGTGCCTTTTAAGATTTAAATGCACATTAAATTGTGTTTAGCTGTCTGACGGCAGAATAATAAGATAAGCTCGATTGTGTACATGTTTTTTATTTTTTTTTTAAATCACTCATTTAGTGCAATACAGTTTTGCATAATATAAATGTCATATCTTTTAATTGATAAATATACGAGGGGAGTTCAAGGTATTCTCGGTAAAAATACAGAAAATATGGAATCACTGAGCTCTTCTTAGAGCATGAAATTATCTTTTCTATACTTGACTTGAAGACCTCTGTGGCGCAGCGGTTGTGGCTCTGCCTACCATGCGGGAGGTCCCCGGTTCGATCCCCGGCTGGGAGTAAAAAAAATATACCCCAGGTCTTGGATGTTTAACAATGCTTTTTCTGGTTCCCACGACACAGGGTATCCTAGTGTGGATCCTGAAGCTTTGTATGTAAATATGTAAATATTTATATTTATTTATACTATCCAAAAATATCCTTCCTTCCATCCAAGTTGTCACTAGATGACAAGTCTAGACTGGGACGTGGATGATTAGTCTCTTGGAAACCCCGCTCCTTAAGTCCGAATGAAGCGGTACATTGTGGTAGACGAGCAACACTTTCGAGGAGAGTTTAACGCGTCTTTTTTCTTTAATGGTTTCCTTCAAATTACGCGTTGTGGTTGCATATGCTGCTATAGATAACTAGACAAGGTTTGACCTTTTTTGGTATATTCTATGAGCAAAATACTTGAATCGCAGAATACTATTACCAGGAGCTTTCCGACCGTTTGCGTGGCTCTAAGGTTAACCCAACAAAACAAAGACAAAGTTCAACATTTATTTATAACTGTAGATATGTAATGATATATCTAGTAAACTTCTTCGGAGGTGATTAGCCTTTTTTATGCTACTGCATTGACTCGTGTTTGCTCTCAGAGCCGAAATGACGAACCCGGGTTTCATCTCCAGTACGATATCATCGATTATACTTGTAAAATTATCACCACAAAGTTCCAAAAACTCTTAAAAGTCCTTCAAGCTGTAATCCTCACATTTCAAATCATTATGAAAATAAAATTTGACTGCAAAAAAAAGTCAAGAAATAGTTCTAATTAGTCCACAAAGAAAGGAAAATTATAATATAAGAAAAACTATGTCTGGACTATTTTGGCATAAATTTCGAATTGAAAGTCGCAGGCGGCCTAAAGGTATTTGATGACGTCAAATGTTGAAGCTGTATTCCATACCAAGATGTCATAATAACACTGGAATCGTTGTATTAAGTACTATTTCTGGAATATGGCATGTCGTGTGGATTGTTCTCTAAACCTAAATTAAGTCGATAGGCCCTGCCGTTTTGAATTTTATTACCATGGCATAAGGTTCAAAATCGCGATGTCTCGCGCGTAGGCGCGGTAATGGACCTGTTAATGTTTGACGTCAATCAATAAGCCTCACCAACCTACTGCTATAATTTTAAAACTAGAAGTGGACTATTTTCTTTCTTTCGGACTATTTTTGGACTATTTTTAAGCATTGTCAAATTTAATGCTCATGAAAAACTCATATGTGAGGATTACAGCTTGAAGGACATAATGCGCGCTTGTTTCTGCGGTGCTGTAAGTATTCGTGGCACCTAACCCGTACTGCATTTTAGAGGTTCAAAAATTCATGAAGTATTGAAGGTATGGTACACATATATGCTTGGTTAACTCTGCTAACATATTGATCTTTATTCGGAAGAATTGATCCCATAATACATAGGGAGTTGAGCGTCTATGGGTAGCAGATTTCCAGTTTTCTCCATAACCACGACTGTATTTGAAAGCTTTTAAAATTATATGTAAAACAGTTCTGTTGCTAAACGCGAGATTGTTCTGATTAAAAATTTCTTTAGTGTATTTTTTTGTGGTGCGACAATATTAACAGACGATATCTACTCGAGTTTTTTTTACATTTTTTAGTTTACGGCTTTACGACTTATATAGGTACTTTTGTGGAAGTTTGTATCTTGTTTGGTGATTTCGAATAATATTTTACTTAATATTTAGTTAATTTTTCTTAAAATAAAGAAAAACATACACTATTTCTCCCTGTTTTTCGTATAAACCATCTTGTATTCAACACCTCCCATCTAAGTGCACTGTCTAGTATTAAAAACAGCTTATCGATCTGTAAGGATGGCGCTCCGTGGGCCCTTTGTAAACATCACTTTTATTGTTGCAGCTAAATAAGTTTATTTCCCCGTTCTACACACACTTTTTAGACAAAAAAATAATAGTAGTAGAGTACAATGTATGTATCGGACAAAGGTTGTGAGGTGACTGCCTGGCAGTCGGAAACAAAAACACACTAGATAAAATTAATTAACTTAAGTTAGCGTTTACTGCAAACTAAGTTCGGTTATAACATCTCCCACTATAAGACTGAGCTTTATCAATATAAGATAAACGAAGGAGTAAGCGAAAATATTCAGATGTAATCTTAACAATTCAAAGTGAGAAACAGCGACTAAATAAAGTTAAACGTCACCTTAACGATCATTTAAGCAGTAGGTATCTTATTCTTACTATGATAACTTAAAATATAAAAGTAAAATAGAAATCAATAATATATAAGTTCCGCAATAGAAATCAATAATATTTAATAGACATACAGACAGACAGACATACAATAATTATTAATAGTTATTTTTTAAAGTTACTTAAGTTCCGATTTACGAATGCTTTTTCAAAATTCCTCAACATAACTTTACTTTTGTTTTTATTAATTTCTCTTGTCGCATTCAATGGATTCATCGGATAAATATATATGTTATTTCAATAGATGTATTCATATCATACTTTGTTTCATTTCTACGTCTGGCCGCTGAGAGAATGCGATCTCGGCAGCTCAAAACCCATGAATTTTTGACATCTGCAATAAAAAAATAAAACTTATTATGTACGCTTTAAGAAAATGTCATCATCGCATTCTTAAAATGGCCCAATGGTCTAAGATTTCTTATTATGATATATTTGGATGCAACAAGATGTGGTTTTACAGTAGCATGAAAACCATTTCTTATAAGCTTTATATACTAAGCTACATATAAGCTTTGTATAATAATAAAAGCTACTTCTATTGCATAAGTAGTTCCAGAATAATAATATCCGTATTTAAATATTGACTTGACTGATTCTTTGCTTGATTAATTTCATTTTCAAGATAATCAAGTTTATTTGAAGCTAATTTCAATGATTCTAAATCGACATCAGTTATAGTAATACCAGAAATTACCTGTGCACTATTATTAACAATATTATACCTGCAACAATCATCTTTGATTAGTAAAGTCATTTATAAGTGATTTATAAAGTGATTATCAAAGTAAGTTTATAAGTTTGAGATGAGCGAAACTGTAGAGTTTGAAATTATGCTGTACAACAACCTTTTATAGATAGAATAGGCATCATGACAAATTTTTAAATAGTGCTCTGAAATGTAACAATGTGTCCACTAATTACGAAATTAATATTATTTCAGCAAAAAAACTATGATTTTATAATAAATTATTGAATTTTACCATCTAATTTAAATTCTAGCGCCAAAACCGCTCCCAGGTGTCATGGCGTCTTCTGTGACGTCACTGTATGGTAATCAACGTTCATCATTTAAATAATCTACTCTTATTGTCATTCATTCATTGTCATGATTCATTCATTTCCCCCTTCCCCCCGGATCTCTGTGGAGTACAGACGTGTTTCTCTGTTACTAATTAATATTAAATACTTACTCAAATTAAATAAACAATCTAAATTAAACTCAGTTAAAATCGTTCAAACTACCAGGAGTGCATAAAACCAGAAGAAGTCACTACAAGCGCGCGACCCAGTAGCTACAACATCGAATCTGTATTAGTGTGAGTTCTAACTTATTACTACACACTATTTAGCCGTCTTCTGACTCAGAGGTCACGATACAGTGGATGGAAAGCGGATTTGTTCACAATCGTCGATCGCTGCCAGAATATTGTGACCCCTGTCTCATCTACTTACTACCTGTGTACTCACCAAGTAATTTTTGCCTGTGAGAGGATTCCGGATTGATTCAAAGTACAGTCAGCGCGACAACTGTTCCGCATGCCGCAAAATCGCACGCCACCGGCTATGTCCGACTCCGCGCCTGACCTGTCACTGCGGGTTGGTGAGGAATCATCTCGTACTGGCAATACAGGACCAATTAAACGGACACGGGGCGATGTGCAAGAAGTGGAAATGAAAACATTTATGGAAGAAATGAGAACTATGATGGCAAATCAGGAAAAAAAACTAAAATGTTTTGAGACAACATTCAAGGATAGTAAAGGAAATAAGTAACCAGAATAAGGATATAAAGGCGTCGATTGAATTCATATCCAATATGTATGAGGAAATGAGGATGAAATTAGAAAATTGTGAACAGCAACAAAAGAAGGACCGTCTGTATATAAAGGCGCTAGAGGACCGGCAATGACTTGACAAAGTTGAGCGTGGAATGAGATCATCTAACTTTGAAGTGAGAAACATCCCTCAGAAAGATACCGAAAGCAAAGATGACTTGATCAAAATAGTACAAAATATTGGATCAGTTTTAAATACTCCAATTGAAACCTCAGAAATCAAGGAACTGTTTCGCACTAAGAAAAGAAACTCGACAAACTCGCCGATTATTGTTGAACTAACTACAGTTCTCAAAAAAGAAAAGATAATCAGCTTTGTCAAGAAATATAAGCAAGAAAAAAGAGACTTAATTAAAACGACACAAATAAGTATCGATGGACCTGCAGTACCGATACACATCTCAGAAAACTTATCATTCAAAATGAAACGGTTACACTTCCTGGCTAGAGAGTTTCCTCGAACAAATGAATACAAATACTGCTGGACAAGCAACGGTAATATCTATATCCGTAAGACTGACGGCCAGGCTGCAGTTCGGCTGAACAATGAGATTGATCTTGAAAATTTAAGCACAAAGGAAAAGTGACTAGTCTTAAATCATAGTTGTCTATCGCATAGGTTAAATGTTCTTATACACACTTTTGATACCTATATCTTCACGCACTTACCCCCTTACACACTAACATTAATCACTAACAATTGCAAACTCACAACCAAATCAAACAGTACGAGTAATGTATGTAATAATAACATAATGCCTTACAATTCTTATTCAAATCAATTTCGTAAATATCCATTGACACCCAGCTTCTGTACCGGTCCATGTTTTTTCAAGGTTCCAAATGCTGAACACGGTTTATAAAATTTATTAAAATTCAATCCTCTTACAATAAATATTTCTACCGAGATTGAATGCATTGGCAACGTAGAGTGTATGCGTTGTGATGACCTATATTCAATCAAATCACTACTTACTACAGATTCTGCATTTTTGGCTTCCTCAATGCATGTTCTATGTGCCAATATACGCAGTATCAATCAAAACCTTGATTCATTTCTTGTTTTTATGTCAAAGATGGACTTAGTTTTAGATGTTGTAGTTCTAACTGAATGTTGGGTCGACCAAGATTCAGTAATCCCTAATATAAATAACTTTAAATCGTTTAGTACTACCAAATCTTATAATCAAAATGATGGTGTCATTATTTATATCAATGATAGAATTAGTAATTATAATGTCCATGAGCCAGTTGTTTCTAATGGTAACTGTTTAACACTTAACATAAATAATGATACAATAATTGTTGGTCTATACAGACCTTCTGAGTTTAAAAATTCTGCATGTAAATCACAATTCATTGATTCCCTAGATTCTCTGCTTCATAAAATAAAAACGTCTAATATAATTTTAACAGGGGATCTTAACTTCGACATTTTACCGGAAAATTTGTCAGGGCACGCTGAAGATTATGTGACTATGTTAGCTTCCCATGGATTAAGACAAGATATAAATCTTCCCACCAGGCTCAAAACCTGCCTCGATCATTTTATGCATCGAACCAATAAACAAGCTAAAACTGTACTTTTTGATGAAATTACAGACCATTGTCCTGTACTTCTTTATTTAAACAGTAGTAACTATAAAAAACCGGACATTAGACATGAAAAAATAACATTTAACCTAAAAAATATCGATGAACCACTTAAGGCTTGTAGTGTTATGCTACTTACGTGCTATTTTCTTGAATGTCTTAAAAATTCCAAGGCTACAGCTGCTTTCGAGAAACTTAAAGAAGCTTTAGTAACTGCTCCTGTTGTTGCTTGCCTATTACGCTGGATACTTGGTGAGCTGTACAGTCTGATATTTGGTATCACCTTTATTTTCATAGGACCCTGTAACGTTTTAAACCATAAGAACACATTAACAAATCATTTTCGCTTTGCATTTTTACACTATCAGCTCTTGTAAATCGATAGGGAAGAGGTTTACCTTTGGTGACCTTGTTTTTGGCTTTCTCCGAAACTCTGCAATCTCGGGCTTCGTGCGCGCTGGTGCGCTTCCCTTTTTCCTTTCGCTGTTATGTAATTTACTTCATGGTTTTATTGTTGTTTATCGTATTACGAGCCTGGAACTAAACTTTGACATTGGTTGACGTCTTTGTTTATCTGGTTGTCATGGCAATGCCCATTCAAACTCGTTAGCGGTCCGATATGTTTGCTTTTATACTTTTACAAAAATACTTTTTCTCTCTTGGCCACTCACAAAAATTACGTTTAATTTAAATAATTTTTAGAACTCTCCAAAAAGGGTATAAAAGCGGAACATTTCTGAAATTCTGGAGTCTCACGTCAGCTTTTGAACTAGAAGTACCACTTAAAGGCCTTATCCCGGGGTCGCACTACCCCGGGATCCTGCGAGCCTTCAAACTCCCTCAAACCTTCAAACAATCCTTCAAACAACGGGATTCTGCGAGCCTTCAAACTCACTCAAACCTTTAAACAATCCTTCAAACAACGGGATCCTGCGAGCCACTCCTACAACGGGATCCTGCGAGCTGTAACTACAAATACGCCCGCTACCGTTCCACTCCTACAACGGGATCCTGCGAGCCGTAACTACAAATACGCCCGCTACCGTTCCACTCCTACAACGGGATCCTGCGAGCCGTAACTACAAATACGCCCGCTACCGTACATCTACAACAACAAATACACCTGTATCCTGGTCATTAACCCTACCAGTCTCCTATTCTTCGTGTCCTCCGCTTCCTTTTTTACTTACCCTGTGTTTTATAAAAAACCTGTTCTCATCTCATCCATCCAGCATCGTATCATTTTTTTATCGTCCTCACTGTAAATAACTAATAAACTGTTACTACTAAATTTTATCCCGGTTGTTTTCTGTTAGGTTCTGGTAGGTTCTTGTCGTCATACGACATTTTGGCGCCCAACGTAAAAGTTCTTCTCCACTCTTCACCTTTTCTGCGCCTTGTCTCTTTCCCATTGATTTGCTTTCTCTTTCACTCTTAAATCTTTATCTATTCATCCTTTTCACATTTTCCAAATTCTAAAACAAAACTTCATCTAGTTTTTCAACTCAGATGAGTTGAAAAACTAGATGAAGTTTTGTTTTAGAATTTGGAAAATGTGAAAAGGATGAATCTCCAGAAATCCAGATGGATTATATTTAGGCCTACATTAAACTTACATTACTTCACTTCACTTCACTTCACTTCACTTCACTTCTATAACACTTAACTATAACACTAGCCTAAATATTTTCCAAATTCTAAAACAAAACTTCATCTAGTTTTTCAACTCATCTGGATTATATTTAGGCCTACATTTAACTTACATTACGTCACTTCACTTCACTTCACTTCACTTCTATAACACTTGACTCTACACTTTGCGATAAGTATTTGAGCCTAAATATTTTCCAAATTCTAAAACAAAACTTCATCTAGTTTTTCAACTCATCTGGATTATATTTAGGCCCACATTTAACTTACATTACTTCACTTCACTTCACTTCATCACTTTAATATTTTTAACAATGGAAAGAGGTAAAATTTTCTAAACAATTCGAATCCTTGACTCCACCTTCAACTGCAAATGACTCTCCATCACTTGACCTTCCTGCTGATCCGACTGTCATGGAACCTCCTCTTGTTTCTCAAACTTCTGTCCTGAAGGTGATACGAACCTTTATATAAAATTTTAGCATGTAAGTAGCATAAATTTTCTTAACTTCTAATTTGTATATATGTATATTCTTCATTTCAGACACATCTCGTTGGTGATGTGGCTGATCTCTGGCTTCGAGCTCTACCGCTCTGTTGTATATATGTATATTCTTCATATCAAACATATCTCGTTGGCGATGTGGCTGATCTCTGGCTTCGAGCTCTACCGCTCTGGCCGTTTTAATCTTAAGGCAAAGCGACTAAAGCTACCTTAGGATTAATTTGTTTCTCTTTACCTCTACTTATTTTTTTTTTCCACGCAGGAGCGGATGACAACTCCTTAAGTAAGCCTGAATGTCGTTTTGAAAACACATTTTTAGAGTGGTAGTCATTGAATGTGAACTCCACCCTTACCTGAATGAAGATGATGAATGTAAGAGATGGTATATCTGATTTTGCCTGGTGATGTCTGTTTCTGCAAAGCTGTGTTTTTCTGGTTTATTTTTGTACATATCAAAATTTTTGCTGAGTCATAAATTTTTCCAGGGTCGGGGGGAAAATGTAGTGTTATGCTACTTACGTGCTATTTTCTTGAATGTCTTAAAAATTCCAAGGCTACAGCTGCTTTTGAGAAATTTAAAGAAGCTTTGGTAACTGCTCCTGTTGTTGCTTGCCTATTACGCTGGATACTTGGTGAGCTGTACAGTCTGATATTTGGTATCACCTTTATTTTCATAGGACCCTGTAACGTTTTAAACCATAAGAACACATTAACAAATCATTTTCGCTTTGCATTTTTACACTATCAGCTCTTGTAAATCGATAGGGAAGGGGTTTACCTTTGGTGACCTTGTTTTTGGCTTTCTCCGAAACTCTGCAATCTCGGGCTTCATGCGCGCTGGTGCGCTACCCTTTTTCCTTTCGCTGTTATGTAATTTACTTCATGGTTTTATTGTTGTTTATCGTATTACGAGCCTGAAACTAAACTTTGACATTGGTTGACGTCTTTGTTTATCTGGTTGTCATGGCAATGCCCATTCAAACTCGTTAGCGGTCTGATATGTTTGCTTCAATACTTTTACAAAAATACTTTTTCTCTCTTGGCCACTCACAAAAATTACGTTCAATTTAAATAATTTTTAGAACTCTCCAAAAAGGGTATAAAAGCGGAACATTTCTGAAATTCTGGAGTCTCACGTCAGCTTCTGAACTAGAAGTACCACTTAAAGGCCTTATCCCGGGGTCGCACTACCCCGGGATCCTGCGAGCCTTCAAACTCCCTCAAACCTTCAAACAATCCTTCAAACAACGGGATTCTGCGAGCCTTCAAACTCCCTCAAACCTTCAAACAATCCTTCAAACAACGGGATCCTGCGAGCCACTCCTACAACGGGATCCTGCGAGCTGTAACTACAAATACGCCCGCTACCGTTCCACTCCTACAACGGGATCCTGCGAGCCGTAACTACAAATACGCCCGCTACCTACATCGACCCTGCGAGCCACTCCTACAACGGGATCCTGCGAGCCGTAACTACAAATACGCCCGCTGCCGTTCCACTCTTACAACGGGATCCTGCGAGCCGTAACTACAAATACGCCCGCTACCGTACATCTACAACAACAAATATACCTGCATCCTGGTCATTAACCCTACCAGTCTCCTATTCTTCGTGTCCTCCGCTTCCTTTTTTACTTAACCTGTGTTTTATAAAAAACCTGTTCTCATCTCATCCATCCAGCATCGTATCATTTTTTTATCGTCCTCGCTGTAAATAACTAATAAACTGTTACTACTAAATTTTATCCTGGTTGTTTTCTGTTAGGTTCTGGTGGGTTCTTGTCGTCACACGACAGGCTATTAACTGGGATGACTACTATAATAATACTTCTGTTGATGAAGTAGCACATTCCCTGATATCAAATATTCAAAATAGCATAAACTCCAATACCACCTGTACAAAAGTTGCAAACAAAAAAACCTATAAAACCATGGATAACTATAGGGATTATAAAATCTCGTAGAAGAGATAAATTACACTTAAAAATAAGAAAAATAAATCTAATGAAGAACTCAAAACACAATATTTAATATACAGAAATACATGCAATAAAATAATAAAAACCTTGAAACGCAAATACCAAAAGGAACTTGAAAAAAATACCGGTAATTCAAAAGAAACTTGGAAAATTGTTAAAGAACTTTGTAATTTAGCCAAAGATAAAACTTGCTCCACTGAATTGCTCTCAATTAAAGCCACGGAAAGACTCTCTTAATGCAGTGAATCAGTACTTTACCTCAATCGGCCATGACCTTGCGACAGAAACTCTTACCAAACTCAATAAAAATTAAAGTTCACTAGCCAATAAAACTGCTTTAATTAATCCACCTCAAACCTCTATGTTTTTCTCACCTACCGATCCGGATGAAGTACGTAGGGTGATATCATCAATGAAATCTAAAAATTCCACTGGATGGGATTAAATATCGTTACAGCTCATTAAATCACTCGTCCATGTACTAGCGAGTCCCATTGCACATTTATGTAATCTGAGCTTAGCCAACGGTAAATTCCCTGAATACTTTAAACTCGCCGTAGTTATTCCAATCTTTAAGGCTGGTGACAAACTATCTCCTGGCAACTATAGACCCATATCACTTCTATCAACTTTGTCTAAAATTTTAGAAACGATAGTCAACAAACGGCTAATGTCGTACTTAGAAGATAATAAATATCTATCAACCAACCAATATGGGTTTAGATCAGGTCATTCTACTGAAGATGCAGTTTTAAAATTAACGACTGAAATAACAAAGCACCTGGACAAAGGAAAGAAATGCATCGGTGTCTTTCTAGATCTTCAAAAAGCTTTTGATACTGTATCAATACCGATTTTGCTCAAACGTTTGGAAATTCTTGGTTTAAGGGGCCCAGTACAAGATTGGTTCAGGAGTTATCTCAATCAACGTAGACAATTTGTCCACCTAGGTGGCATTTCGAGTGATGAAGAAACATGATCCTACGGAGTACCACAAGGTAGCACGTTAGGACCGACTCTCTTTTTAGCTTATATCAATCAGCTGGCTGAACTGGACATCTCAGGTGCTGAAATTACTATGTTTGCAGATGATACAGTGCTATTATTTAATGACACATCCTGGGAAAGTCTTCAACTAACAATTGAAAATGGTCTACGTAGGGTAACATCGTCAGACAGTCTTCTTTCTCTAAACACTTCCAAGACAAAATACTTATGTTTCAGCAAAACCAACGCATCTTAGCCACCCAATAACTTCAGCTTAACAATTCACTCTTACCCTTGTAACTCGACTAACCTAATCGATTCCAATCAGTGCCAATGCTCTAAGCTTAGCCGCGTTAATGTGATCAAATACCTGGGCGTACTTATTGATGATAGGCTCCAATGGGTTCCACATATAAAAGCCGTTGCGAAAAGATTACGAAAGCTTATTTTTGTTTTTAAGACACTTCGCTTTGTTGCATCAAACAAGTTACTCCTAGAGACTTACAAGGCTCTCGGTCAGTCCATTAATACATATTGTATTTGTTCTTGGGGGGGAGCGTGCAAAACTCACTTATTGGAGGTGGAAAGAGCACAGAGAGTAGTCCTGAAGGTCCTATTATTCTTACCATTTAGACATCCTACTACCAAGGTATATGAAGAGTGCAAGGTACTCAGCGTGCGTAAACTATTTATATATCAGAGTTTAAGGAGATACCATCGCGTAACCGTACCTTCACTACCCTTGAACAATAAACGAATAGATAACTGCCCCGTACCAAACTGCAAGAGTGTCTTTGCTAGGCGACACTATAGCTATACCTCTCCTCGTATTTATAACAAACTAAATTTAAAATATAAAACCAAGTCATTAAGTAATTATCAAATTAAAAGCAAAATCATTGAATAGCTAAATAAGTTCGACTACGACACTACAGAAGATCTCCTAAAAGTAATAAAATAAATAAAAAAAAATTAACAAAAGGCATTATTTGGCTCAAATTCTATAACTAGGTTTAAAATCATGTAAACAGATATTTATACACAATACCTACATGGCTCGTATTTTAATCAAAATGCATATCTATTTTAATCAAAATGCATATCTACTTACAATATTCAGTGCACTATTAATTTTAATATTCACTTTCACTTTCATTCTTACTAACCAAATTAATTTATTTGTATATCTAGTTACTTTTAGCAGTTAAATTTAACTATTGCAATTTTTACCTTGACTGTACCACATACTGTTTAAGAAACTGCATCATTTTATTTTACAACTACCTACCATTAGTGTTACTTATAAATAAGTGATATGTAACTTTTAGTTTACCTACAAACATCTTTATAGATTTTAATAAGTAATTTAATATCGTTAATTTTAATATGTATACCTACCCTTGTACTTGATGTAACTCAATGTGAATTGTTCACCAAATGGAAGGAACTGGTTCCTGACACACAGGTTACCCTAGTTTAGGAACCAGGGTTACAATAATTTATACTTTTTGTGTTGCAATAAAGAAATGTTTATGTTTATGTTTATGTTTATTTGATTGTTTCGATTGGTGATCAATCAATCAACAATGCAGAGATTCAAAATTGTTGCATAATCAGTTATTTATCTAGTTTATAATGAATACCAAAGTGTACAAGTGTTGTGCGGTCCCCGAGTGTACTAACACATCTTTAAAAACACCCAACAAACTATTTGTTTACGTACCAAATAAGAAAACAATACGAGTAAAGTGGCTCAAGCTCGCACGGCGCGACCCGGTAGGTCTTTCAATGGATACGCCAATGTATTTTTGTGAAGACCATTTTGACGTAAGTATATACACATAGCATTTATGAGTCATAGGGCTAAAACTTCGTCCTATGACTTTTATTTGTCTTCCTTTTGTGAGTATAACCTCAATGCACACTAATCTCCATCTTCAACATCATAAAAATATCATATTGAGATTATGCGCAGTACATTATCCGGTCAGAGTGTTGATAAGGGGGCGGAAGCTCTATCCTAACGATGGGTTATGCTTACAACTTACAGAAGTTAAGGTGACATCGAAGATGAAGATTACATCAACTAGTCAGTAATACAAAACTGACAAAGCACTCCCTAGGAAATGACACGTCGCGGAGTGCGAACTTAACTTATTAATCCCCAAATTCAATGGCGATCTTTATTATCATTTCAGCTGCCGAATGACATGGAAAATTATATGCAGTATTATTTGATGGGCTCCGTATCGCGAGTGCGTATGAAACCAGATTGTTCCTAAAAAAATTTGATTGCCAGACAGACCGAAAAACGCGAATGTCAAGTACCAAGGACCAACCTTATATAGTCAAGAAACAAAGGATGATGATTCTTGAAGAGTTTGAAAAACAAATAGAAAGTACTAATACAGAACATTCAGATTTGAAAGTAATTCCATCCGGGAGTTCAGGTATGTAACGTTCAAGGGTGTTCAACAACACTAATGATTTATTAGTTTTAATTTGTCCTTTAAGTACAGTCATCATCAGATATTAATAGGTAGGAGCACTAAATGTATTCATATAGTTATACATTCGGCTTGAGTGTAGATATGGGGTATGCTCCATCCTCCTCTAGTTGATTGATAGAGGAGAGGCCTGCGCCCTAAAGTGGGACATTATAGAAGCTGTTACTTTACTTTTTACTTTAAATACTTTAATAATGATATAATTGCACCCAGACTTGAAACCAACAGATATCTAGAAGCCGGGTTTCTACCAACATAGCCATGGGTCTTTCAATGTAGGTACCTGTGGTCCAAATATTTACATAATATTTTTTTTACAGTTCATCACAACATTGAAGAATCTCAACAAGAAAGACCTAAATCAATAGATAAATCAATTCAAGTATATGTGGCTAAAAGATTCAGAAGTAAAGCTTTACAAACAGAAATAAAATCAGTTAATCAGCGGACATCACCATTAAAGCCCTATCAGCATTCTATTTCTACATCTCCATTTAAAATTCGTGGATGTGATAGTACCAAACCTTCAAGACCCAGAGTAAACGCTACGAAAATAATGTTTGGAGAAGAAGAAGCATCATCATATCATCAGTGACCCTTTATATACACGCTCACCCCCAGTATCATCAATAACAAATTCTGCTTCTGAGTGCAGCGAGATGATAGAAATTAATAAAAAACAAGTGGCAAAACAAATGGCAGAGTGTAAATTAAATAGAATATTAAAAAATCCACGCTCTTACATCGGAGTCTCTAAAAGCTGTTACTATCTAATTAAATTAATTAATGAACATACGAATATACCAACCAACCACATTTTGCTGTGTTTAAAAAAAAATAGAATAAATAATTCATTTCGTGAACTTGGTGATGACTTTGCTATATCTCCTACATATGCAAGCAAAATATTTTCAAAAAATGTACCTGTAATAGCAAATGTGATGCAACCTTTTATAGTCACATTAAAAAGAGAATTGATCAAAAGAATTATGCCTATGGCATTTAGGCATAAATATAACAATGTAACTTGTATTATAGATTGTATGGAAATTGAAGTGCAGAAACCATCTAAGGCATTAAACCAGGCGCTTTCATGGTTAGACTATAAAAAAGCCAACACAATAAGTACCTGGTGTCCTGTACACCAAACGGTTTAGTGAATAATGTTTCACCTGGCTATGGAGGACGAGTAACTGATACCTGCTTATTAGAAACCTGTGATTTTGTAAACTGTTTGCAACCAGGTATGTGTGTAATGGCAGACAGAGGCTTTAAACGTGTGGAAGTATATTTACGTCAGCAGGGAGTGCTGCTAGTAGGACCACCAAGTGTGGTGACTGGTGGGAAACTCTCTAAAGCTGAAGCTAGGGAAACAAAACAAATAGCTAGCCTGAGGATCCACATTGAACGGGTAATTCGTCGATTGCGTGAATTTAGTATGTTGAACCCACACGCATGTATTTATTTAAGTTTGGTGAAAGTTCTAGATGATGTGGTTACAATAGCCTGTGGCTTGATTAACTTACAGGATTCTCTTATTAAATAAAGGGTAAATCATATATGTGTGTGTGAGGGCCTTTATGGCAAAAAAACATCTACACATGACCCAATTTTTATTCAACAAATAAAATTATATTCAAAAATATTTAGGGCCGTCTGCCATAATGCTAAGTGCGAACACATAAAAACGAAGATTCTTACATCGTCGAATAAAGTAAAACAATTTGGAATATCATAAATAGAGAAACAGGTAAAACAAAATTAGGAGACCGTAGCTATTTACTTAAAATTGAAGAAAAACTAATTACATACTTCTAACGATGAACATTTTTACAGTTCTTTACAAATGTTCCAATTGTTACTACAGCTTCTTTAGACTCGTCCCCGGATCTTGCTGCATCATTTTTAAAAATCAATGTTCAAAAGTGCAATCAAAATTTCTCATTCGCATATATTGGGCCCTATGGCATAATTAATCCGAGGATCTCTGGGGCATGTCAATAAAATTATAAGCTCGGTGATAGACGAACTTGCCCCTCATTCAGCTAAAATCTTCATTAAATGTGTAGATGAGAGTACTTTCTCTGATCTCATGAAACACAGCAGGCTAGTCTTTGAGTAATAATGTATAAATAGGCTAGTACCTTTATTTAAAAGCGGCGATAGGGGTGACCGTACAAATTTCAGACCGGTTTCGGTTCTACCCGTATTGAGTAAAATATCTGAGAAGATTATATTGGGTCAGTTGCTGGCGCACTTCAATGCGCAGCATATTCTCCATAGCCAGCAGTTTGGATTTACAAAAGGGCGGTCGACAACAGATGCTGGAGTCATGTTAGTTAAACATATTTTTAATGCGTGGGAAGATCGTAGGGACGCTATAGGTGTTTTTTGTGACCTGTCCAAGGCATTTAACTGTATAGACCACGAAACATTGTTCTTAAAGCTAAAACACTAGGTACGGCATAAAAGGCAATAGCTCTAAGCTTATGAGATCGTATTTAGAAGGTAGGGTTCAAAATGCTGACATTATTAGGACAAAATCGTCGGGTTCTCAGGTGAAGATGGGAGTCCCACTAGAATCAATTCTGGATCCGTTCCTTTTCCTCGTGTATGTAAATGATGGTACAACATATGTCAGAGATAGTATTATTATTTTGCAGATGACAAGTCACTAATTTTTAAAATTTCCTAACAGGAAAATGATTTACTACAGGAAACAAATAATGCTCTCTTGTAGACTGGTTTACTGCCAAAAACTAGCTTCTGAGTTCAAAAAAGACAAAGTGCATAAAATTCACTTTACCTAGTGTAAGGCAAGTTGAGAGCAACATTTTATTGGGGAAAGAAAAACTAAAACTAGTAGATGAAACTGTATTTCTCGGCATCAATATTGATGTAAAATTTTGAAAAATTAGCACATAGACTTAGCTCCGCCGCATATGCGGTTAAAAGAATCAGGGAATTGACTGAGGTTGCAACTGCTAAGCTTGTTTGTATATTTTAGTTATTTCCATAGCATTATGTCTTACGACATACTACTATGGGGACGGGCTGCTGACATTGTGACCATCTTCATTTTCCAGAAGAGAGCGATCCGATTTATTTATAAGCTATGTAATAGAGAATCTCTTTACAACTTTTACTTTACCTGATATTTGATAAAGTTTACTGTTTACTAGAGAAGTGTTAAAAAACGAGTTAATTATAAAAAAATCTGGCTGACAAATCCGCAAACTGACAAAAGCGACCGCAAACTAGCATTTCTCAATGTTATTTTGTTTTTGTTTTAAATAACTATATAAATTATCTTTTATTTTGTATTACTTGACCCTGTACCCAACGTCTGCAAATATTATTGATCCCATACGACGCAGTCTCCTCAATTTCCTGGCGTAAAGTTAGGAACTCCACTATTCGGCCGCCAACTAACATAGTGACCCTATCTTCGTTCAAAATGGGCCTTCAATCGTCACGTGCAAATGTTTATTACCTAAATTAAATGATACCATTAACTTACAGCTACTGTTTGATGATAACAAATCTTCAAGCTTTAATCCTCACGAATATGTCTTAATAACTCTGGAATCGTTGTAGGGCTATTTCTGAATTTTGTCATGTCATGTGGACTATTTTTGAAACCTGAACTATATCGATAGGCTCTTCCGTTTGCTTGCATGAGAGATTAGGATTACAGCTTAACGTCAAGCTGTAGTCATCACCATCCTATACCTATAACTTCGAAACAATAAGTGGACTATTTTTCTTTTTTTTAGTGCTATTTTTTGGCAGTGTCAAATTTAATTTTCAAATTGACGTTTTGAATGTTGAGGATTACAGCTTGAGGGTCACGAATCGTGAAATTGGATACGTGGCGGGAGGAATTATGCTCAGAGTAGCGATTTGACGGCCCAACAGGAAGTAGGCTCTGCGCAGGCAGCGCATTTTCACGATTCGTTTCGTCTACTATGATTAAGAACATGAGCTACTGGTTTAGAATACAAAACTGCTATTTAATAAATAAATAGAAACAAAATTCTGTTTTTTCATTTATGTACTTATTGTTAACCTCTATGATTTACTCTATCAAATCAAATCATTTATTGCAAGGAGGCAAAATAATGCTCGTTTTTACAAGTCAAACACTTACTTTAGTCTCATATACATGGAAAAAAATAAATTAAATATGATCAACTGAGTTCTAACTGATTTGAGTTTGAAAAAGGAAATTTCTCCTTCAAGTTGTGATTCATGGCTGCATCTCGCACAGGAAAAAGAAACTCCATGAACACTACCAGTGCTTCGGAAATACGCCCGTCAGAGAAGATAGCACAAAAAAGTCTACGGGTGTATTTTTTTTTAATTTTCGTATATAATTTTTACATAATGCGATACAAAATTTATCTAATTTAATGACAATATTATAATATCGTATCCATAAGTGCCAATAAGATGTCTCAAAATAACAATCTAACAAAATAAATAACTAAGAATAAAGACAAGCTGTAATGAACATAACTTTTGAGAAATAAGGCTGGAGCAGTCCCCCCCAAGCAGCACATAGTTATAGTCATTTTTTTTATTGAATATAAATAAATAAATTATCTTATTCAACGTCAAAATTATACTTACTTATAACTACAAGTAATTTTTTTTATATATAAAAACGACTACACCGTTTCGGAAGGCGGGCCTCGGGGTTAAGAAGAAACGGCAAGAAACTCCCCCATACCTTTTTTTTTTAAAGTGACTTTACAACAGGTACTGGTTTCGGTCTAAGGAAATTCGCCGGCGAGTGATAGACTTGATCCATCGCCCCTCGTCGAATTTCTGTGCGCTGAGATGGTATGGACCATGCAGTTTTGTCATCCAAGTATTCCTTAATACTATAATAGGACTTTGTTATCAGCTCATTTTTAACATAGTTTTTGAACCTCTTTTCAGGAAGGATCAATGATTCCTGTGGTATTTTATTGTAAAAGCGAATGCAGTGCCCCATGAATGATGTGCCTACTTTACTTAGTCTAAATAATGGTAGTGCTAACCTATTTCTATTTATAGTGTTAATTGTATGGCTATCACCTACAATTTTAAATAAAGCTATGTTTTTTATTACATGCATGATATTCTCGTATATAGTGCTAACCTATTTCTATTTCTAGTGTTAATTGTATGGCTATCACCTACAATTTTAAATAAAGCTATGTTTTTTCTTACATGCATGATATTCTCGTATATATATTGACAGGTAACCGTAAGTATATTAATTTCTTTGAATTTTTCTCTTAATGATTCTCTAGCATCTAATTGATATGTCGCCCTGATCGCCCTTTTTTGTAAGACAAATATCGTATTTATATCTGCTGCTCTCCCCCAGAGCAATATTCCATAATACTGTTCCATTATCTGTGCTCTAGCTGTGGTTGATATTATGATGAAGATGAATTTTAAAGAAAATTTAATAAGCTTCATTGTTCAGTTGTGTTGTCCAAGTAAATCGTTCAGCAGTAATTATATAACATATGTTTTTCAGTAATTTGATAAAGTGACTGTCATTTAATGACTTACAGGACCGGGACCATCATGATGACTACGTCGACAGAATGGCCGCACATTCTAAAGAAATAAAAAATAAGGAATTTGCCAGACGCATGGAGATGGCCGAAGAGAAGCATGAAATAGAATTAAAAATACTTAGGGAAAATTTAATGCGTGCTGAACTAGAGCGTCAGCTCTCAGAAAAGAAATTAAGAAGATTTTTAGATAGTATAGAAGGTACTAATTAAATAATTCATAATAAATGAAATTTATCTAGTTTAAAGTCGAGTTTATTTTACATATCTTTATTGCTTAAAAACACAAAATTAAATCTACATTATATATTAACTTAAAAATTTTCGTTGATGAATGCTACCCGTGATGCATTTCCTCTTATAGAATTATTGATTAAGGGAGCCTCTGAAGATGAGGGAAATGTGTCTTCAATTTGTATATCTTCAAGTAAATCTTGGTTATGCATAGCAATATTGTGTAGTATGGCCAATGCAACAATGTATAACTTTGTATTGTCTAATTTCGTTGTAAAGCCACGAAGTAAACATCGGAATCTTTGTTTCCACACACCAAAGCATCGTTCTACAGTGTTACGGGTCCTTATATGTGCATGGTTATATGCTTCTTCCTTTTCTGAAGTTGGATTCAAGACTGGAGTAAATAAGTAAGGAGTACAGGCATAACCCGAATCTCCTAGAAGTCTGCCTTTAAATTCTGAAAGCTCAAATCTTTGTTTTAAGCTACACTCATTAAAAATCCTTGAATCATGTGTGCTTCCACGCCAATGTGCTACTATGTCCATAATTTCTAGATTTGCATTTTATACAACCTGGAACAAACAACAATAATAGAAACATTCAAAATGGCCGTTCAAAAAGAAAGTTACAAATGTCAAATTACGCCATAGATCACACTAGTCTGTCCTTACTCCATCGCTAAACTAGGTACCGACGAGGTGTAACTGTTGGTCCGAGAGTAGAGTTTAGTGCTACTCAATCCTTACACCACGTTTATTAATAATGATTTTCCTTAATACTGGCCTAATACTTGGAGTAAAGTTACTACTGTGCTAGTCTGTGTTTATTAATAAGACGGCTAGATGTTAGGTTTTTCGCTTCTGTAAACATTTTTTTATTTTGCATCACAAATGTAGCTACTTCTAGTATATAAAGGCAGGGTAGAGGCAATATATATAGAGCTTTAAATAATTGTTTACATGATATGTCTGGGGAAACTCCTACGATTGATCTAATACATTTCTTTTGAGCCACAAATGCCTTGTTTACGTCTGTGCTGTTTCCGCAAACAAGCAACCCGTATCTCAGTACTGACTCTACGTATGCAAAGTATGCTGTTAATGCTGTGTCTCTGCTAGCCACTCTAGTCAGCTTACCAAGAGCATACGAAAACCTATTTAATTTATTGCAAACGCGATCTATTTGAAATTTCCAATGTAATTTATTATCAATGTCAATACCCAAAAATCTAACACATTTAGCATTTTTAACAATTATATTATTATGTGATACATTAAGATTATTTATATTATCGAAATAGATATAACAGGTTTTATTAATATTTATATTTAAATTATTTTTATTTAGCCAATTAATAGTATTTAATATTACGTCATTTATTTCCTTTTCATGTATTGATAATGAATGTAGTTTTGGTGTTGTTATAATTACTGTTATGTCATCAGCGAATAATATATTTCTATACTTAGTAATTTCAGTAATATCGTTAATGTAGAGCAGAAATAGGAGAGGTCCGAGTACACTACCTTGAGGCACGCCGAATTTATTAAATTTAGGTTCGGATTTGTAAGTTTTTAAATTCCTTGCGGCATCAAATCCGGTAATCTCTACAGTTTGAGACCTATTTTTTAGGTAGGTTTGAACCCAAATATATGCCGGTCCTCTTACACCGTATGTATAATGTTTTGTCATAAGCAGCTTGTGGGACACGAAATCGAATGCCTTTGACATGTCAAAGAATAGAATTGTCACATAGTTATCATCGTTTAGTCAGTGAATTATGTCGTTTACCAAATTAAATGTTGCTAGAGTTGTAGATTTTTCTCTTTGAAACCCGTATTGATTTTCGGTTATAATATTATACTTTGACAAAAAAGATGAAAGTTTATTATGCATTACTTTTTCAAAGAGTTTCGAAAATAATGGTATTAGGGTAACAGGTCTATAATTTTCTATAAGATTCTTATCACCTTTTTTGAATAAAGGTTTTACAATGCTTATCTTTAATCTGTCTGGAAAAATACTAAAATAATCAAGTAAGCTAATACTTCACTAATCTCTTTCTTGCAGGCTTTAATTATTTTTGTACATATTTTATCATACCCTTCTGCGTTTGTATTGTTGAGGGTCATTATATATTTTTCAATCTCTATTTTGTCTATTGGCTCAAAATTTGAAAGTCACAATAAGTCGAAATATTGAAACAATATTCAGATAAAAATTTGAGTTTTTACCAAATAATACATCACTATGCTGGACGTAACGTGCGGTTTTTGGACGCAGTAAAGAGGGTTTATGATACGTGTGTAGATAAAATCTTATAAACACTAAACTGAATTGGGTTAATCAAGGGTATTTGAATGCAGTAACCGGCGAGCTTGCATCAATAACATGTCAATGTATAGGAAGCGATGATGCCAAGATAGTAGCCTTTGTTTGGCAAAGAATAAGTCAATAAATGACGTTTGCTAAGCATATGTAAATAAATTTGACTTTGACTTAACTTTAAGACGAGTTCGCTAAACGGCAATCACTGAAAACAGCAACTTCTCGAAAGAGCAAAAACTCAAGGGCATTTTTAGTACAGCCATAATGGAGTTATGAAACTACCTAGGTATAGAAGGGAGGATACCAACTTAGGAAGTTTTATTCTCTGGTTAACCCTCTTCTGGGAGAATGGCGTGAGCATATGCATGGGATGTCTCGATTCTGTTCCCTTATCTACCTGCAGGGGTTAGGATGGTTGAAATAGCTATTTAATTAGTTGAGATGAAACGGAAATGCGCGGGCGAGAGCCAGGATAGTACGTACCCTGTACTTAGGTAATTGTCTGTGGACGCTGGACAATGTATTGCCTATCCTAGTGGGGTTGAATACTTAGTGCCTATAATGTCATTGGATATGGAGGTACTTTACTTCCTGACAGTAAGTGGGATTAGATTGGTAAGATTTTGATATTGAATAGTTTTAATTTGTACTCAAAATATGTATTATTGCTGCTCAGTTGTGAATTTTACAATGTTAGGATTAATTTTATTATGTTTAATTAACGGTAAGATTACATTTAAGTGTGCAAAACTATTGTCTGCTATATACGTCAGCTTTGTTTGATTACTGATATTAGTTAATCCTTTGTAGAACAAGATTATAGGTTATCTAAAACATATCTGATATCATCAAGTCGATAGGATCTCGCTGGATGCACAGGACCGTGAGTATTGCCGCTACAGAGACGAGACCTGCTCCCCGCGGTGGGTCGATGTGGGCAGAGTATGATGGAGATATGACTTTGTTGCCAGGGGAGTTGGTCAGGGAAACCTATGCCCGGTTGTGTCCTAAAATATTATCGTGGAAAATATACAGTTAGTTACTGTACGCGTGAATTCTTAGTGAGAAATATACAAGTGAACTATGTGTTAAGTGTTATTTAATTACACTTCAGAAGTGGGATCTGAACAAAAATGTATGTCCTATTTTTCTGCTAAACACGCCTACTGTTTTAAAAGAACTTTCTTTACTAGTATAGTGAAATCATGTTTGGAATACATCTGCTTTTCTCGTTTGTAGACTGCATACACTGCGTTGCATTGTAAGGAATTGGACGGCATTTGATCAGGGCTACACTCTGGCAATGCGTTGGGTAATTTTCATGAACATTCGTGTGTCACGTACTTGATTGGGGCTACTCTCTGATAGTGCGTCACACACTTATGTGGAATATTGCGATGTGTGGGCCGGATGGGCGGATGTATTTGAAATATTTGCCTCTAGGTTGTCCATTGCTTCATATCCGTTAATTGCATCTTATTTGATCAGGACTACTCTCTGATAATGCGCCAGGTATAATTATTATGGATGATCATGTGAAACATGCCTGATCAGGGCCACTCTCTGGTGGTATGTGTCACACATATTTGGAGTGTGTTAAAATAGTTCATATTTATAGATAATATAGCTGTATGGGTTGTTTCATGCCGAAGATAAAGATAAAGATAAAGATAGACTTTTATTTGCGATAGATATGGTTATACAAAGGTGGTACTATATATTTTCAGTCAGATACACACATCCAGCTAATAAAATAATAGCATGCAAAACAATTATGACAAAGAGCCACATAATTTTAAATAGTAGGTAACAAATTATTCAAAGTTTACAATTGACACAAATTTTAACATTATGTGCTAGGAATTCCTTAATCGAGTAGAAAACATGTTGCATTAACCAATATTTTATAACTTTTTTAAATTTCTGTTTGTTACTTATAATTTGGTGGTGACTTGGTAATTTGTTCCAAATTGTTGTGCACATAGCGTAGCAGTTTTTTGTAAATCTTGCACTTTTTGGGGTCACATCAAGGGTAAGTTTGTTGGGTTTCCTTAGACTCCTAGATGTTAGGTTTTTCGCTTCTGTAAACATTTTTTTATTTTGCATCACAAATGTAGCTACTTCTAGTATATAAAGGCAGGGTAGAGGCAATATATATAGAGCTTTAAATAATTGTTTACATGATATGTCTGGGGAAACTCCTACGATTGATCTAATACATTTCTTTTGAGCCACAAATGCCTTGTTTACGTCTGTGCTGTTTCCCCAAACAAGCAACCCGTATCTCAGTACTGACTCTACGTATGCAAAGTATGCTGTTAATGCTGTGTCTCTGCTAGCCACTCTAGTCAGCTTACCAAGAGCATACGAAAACCTATTTAATTTATTGCAAACGCGATCTATTTGAAATTTCCAATGTAATTTATTATCAATGTCAATACCCAAAAATCTAACACATTTAGCATTTTTAACAATTATATTATTATGTGATACATTAAGATTATTTATATTATCGAAATAGATATAACAGGTTTTATTAATATTTATATTTAAATTATTTTTATTTAGCCAATTAATAGTATTTAATATTACGTCATTTATTTCCTTTTCATGTATTGATAATGAATGTAGTTTTGGTGTTGTTATAATTACTGTTATGTCATCAGCGAATAATATATTTCTATACTTAGTAATTTCAGTAATATCGTTAATGTAGAGCAGAAATAGGAGAGGTCCGAGTACACTACCTTGAGGCACGCCGAATTTATTAAATTTAGGTTCGGATTTGTAAGTTTTTAAATTCCTTGCGGCATCAAATCCGGTAATCTCTACAGTTTGAGACCTATTTTTTAGGTAGGTTTGAACCCAAATATATGCCGGTCCTCTTACACCGTATGTATAATGTTTTGTCATAAGCAGCTTGTGGGACAAGAAATCGATTGCCTTTGACATGTCAAAGAATAGAATTGTCACATAGTTATCATCGTTTAGTCTGTGAATTATGTCGTTTACCAAATTAAATGTTGCTAGAGTTGTAGATTTTTCTCTTTGAAACCCGTATTGATTTTCGGTTATAATATTATACTTTGACAAAAAAGATGAAAGTTTATTATGCATTACTTTTTCAAAGAGTTTCGAAAATAATGGTATTAGGGTAACAGGTCTATAATTTTCTATAAGATTCTTATCACCTTTTTTGAATAAAGGTTTTACAATGCTTATCTTTAATCTGTCTGGAAAAATACTAAAATAATCAAGTAAGCTAATACTTCACTAATCTCTTTCTTGCAGGCTTTAATTATTTTTGTACATATTTTATCATACCCTTCTGCGTTTGTATTGTTGAGGGTCATTATATATTTTTCAATCTCTATTTTGTCTATTGGCTCAAAATTGATTTTATTTATCAATTAGGTATATAAATGTGATCTTTAAAACTAAAACTAAACTATAACTGCACTAAACTAAATTAAAAATTTCCCTGAGTTCACTGCCGGGCGGGAGGGTGCCCAAGACGCTGGCACTGTTACCTCGCTGTATCGCAATACTGATGCGTTGAGCGAGGTAGGCGCCAGCTCTGCGGTCCCCTGACGCTTCGACGAGCCTCTTAGAGATGTCTTTGAGGACTCTTCGAGCGTCAGGGCCCCACGGCCCAAGGGTCTCAAAGCCGAACGGAATAAACAAATAGTCGTCGCCGAGAGCGGCGTATTTGCGGGTTTTGAGACACTCTGCTGCTGCCGCCGCAGCGCCGGCTGTGGCTGAGGTTGCCGAAAGGTGACACGGTGCCAGCGTATCTACGCAGGTCGCGTCCCATACTAGCGACCTCCCGCTCTGCCAGGGAATGATCGTCATTCCGTCTGGCCTCTTGCCATCGTCGCGTGCCAGTCCATTGGGTTCAAGTATTGCTGGCACGCCACAGCTGGCAAGGGCCCGACGGATGACGTCATTAAGATTGGCATGACGGGACCACCGACCGGCGCTGCGTTGGCAGGAGAGGCCGTGGTGACCTAGTTGGTCCACCCTAGCACCGCAGCGGCACCGATGGATTTCGTTTGTCTTTACGCCGAGTCGCAGGCAAACGGCGAGGGTAAGGGTGGTACGGTCAAGCAGGGTGCCAATGTGCGTTGATGGGATTGCGCGCAGCCAGTGTCCTGACTCCTTCTCCCTGGTAGCTAGGAGACGAGCGCGCACTGCTCAAAATTTGAAAGTCACAATAAGTCGAAATATTGAAACAATATTCAGATAAAAATTTGAGTTTTTACCAAATAATACATCACTATGCTGGACGTAACGTGCGGTTTTTGGACGCAGTAAAGAGGGTTTATGATACGTGTGTAGATAAAATCTTATAAACACTAAACTGAATTGGGTTAATCAAGGGTATTTGAATGCAGTAACCGGCGAGCTTGCATCAATAACATGTCAATGTTTAGGAAGCGATGATGCCAAGATAGTAGCCTTTGTTTGGCAAAGAATAAGTCAAAAAATGACGTTTGCTAAGCATATGTAAATAAATTTGACTTTGACTTAACTTTAAGACGAGTTCGCTAAACGGCAATCACTGAAAACAGCAACTTCTCGAAAGAGCAAAAACTCAAGGGCATTTTTAGTACAGCCATAATGGAGTTATGAAACTACCTAGGTATAGAAGGGAGGATACCAACTTAGGAAGTTTTATTCTCTGGTTAACCCTCTTCTGGGAGAATGGCGTGAGCATATGCATGGGATGTCTCGATTCTGTTCCCTTATCTACCTGCAGGGGTTAGGATAGTTGAAATAGCTATTTAATTAGTTGAGATGAAACGGAAATGCGCGGGCGAGAGCCAGGATAGTACGTACCCTGTACTTAGGTAATTGTCTGTGGACGCTGGACAATGTATTGCCTATCCTAGTGGGGTTGAATACTTAGTGCCTATAATGTCATTGGATATGGAGGTACTTTACTTCCTGACAGTAAGTGGGATTAGATTGGTAAGATTTTGATATTGAATAGTTTTAATTTGTACTCAAAATAAGTATTATTGCTGCTCAGTTGTGAATTTTACAATGTTAGGATTAATTTTATTATGTTTAATTAACGGTAAGATTACATTTAAGTGTGCAAAACTATTGTCTGCTATATACGTCAGCTTTGTTTGATTACTGATATTAGTTAATCCTTTGTAGAACAAGATTATAGGTTATCTAAAACATATCTGATATCATCAAGTCGATAGGATCTCGCTGGATGCACAGGACCGTGAGTATTGCCGCTACAGAGACGAGACCTGCTCCCCGCGGTGGGTCGATGTGGGCAGAGTATGATGGAGATATGACTTTGTTGCCAGGGGAGTTGGTCAGGGAAACCTATGCCCGGTTGTGTCCTAAAATATTATCGTGTAAAATATACAGTTAGTTACTGTACGCGTGAATTCTTAGTGAGAAATATACAAGTGAACTATGTGTTAAGTGTTATTTAATTACACTTCAGAAGTGGGATCTGAACAAAAATGTATGTCCTATTTTTCTGCTAAACACGCCTACTGTTTTAAAAGAACATTCTTTACTAGTATAGTGAAATCATGTTTGGAATACATCTGCTTTTCTCGTTTGTATACTGCATACACTGCGTTGCTGTTGTAAGGAATTGGACGGCATTTGATCAGGGCTACACTCTGGCAATGCGTTGGGTAATTTTCATGAACATTCGTGTGTCACGTACTTGATTGGGGCTACTCTCTGATAGTGCGTCACACACTTATGTGGAATATTGCGATGTGTGGGCCGGATGGGCGGATGTATTTGAAATATTTGCCTCTAGGTTGTCCATTGCTTCATATCCGTTAATTGCATCTTATTTTATCAGGACTACTCTCTGATAATGCGCCAGGTATAATTATTATGGATGATCATGTGAAACATGCCTGATCAGGGCCACTCTCTGGTGGTATGTGTCACACATATTTGGAGTGTGTTAAAATAGTTCATATTTATAGATAATATAGCTGTATGGGTTGTTTCATGCCGAAGATAAAGATAAAGATAGACTTTTATTTGCGGTAGATATGGTTATACAAAGGTGGTACTATATATTTTCAGTCAGATACACACATCCAGCTAATAAAATAATAGCATGCAAAACAATTATGACAAAGAGCCACATAATTTTAAATAGTAGGTAACAAATTAGTCAAAGTTTACAATTGACACAAATTTTAACATTATGTGCTAGGAATTCCTTAATCGAGTAGAAAACATGTTGCATTAACCAATATTTTATAACTTTTTTAAATTTCTGTTTGTTACTTATAATTTGGTGGTGACTTGGTAATTTGTTCCAAATTGTTGTGCACATAGCGTAGCAGTTTTTTGTAAATCTTGCACTTTTTGGGATCACATCAAGGGTAAGTTTGTTGGGTTTCCTTAGACTCCTAGATGTTAGGTTTTTCGCTTCTGTAAACATTTTTTTATTTTGCATCACAAATGTAGCTACTTCTAGTATATAAAGGCAGGGTAGAGGCAATATATATAGAGCTTTAAATAATTGTTTACATGATATGTCTGGGGAAACTCCTACGATTGATCTAATACATTTCTTTTGAGCCACAAATGCCTTGTTTACGTCTGTGCTGTTTCCCCAAACAAGCAACCCGTATCTCAGTACTGACTCTACGTATGCAAAGTATGCTGTTAATGCTGTGTCTCTGCTAGCCACTCTAGTCAGCTTACCAAGAGCATACGAAAACCTATTTAATTTATTGCAAACGCGATCTATTTGAAATTTCCAATGTAATTTATTATCAATGTCAATACCCAAAAATCTAACACATTCAGCATTTTTAACAATTATATTATTATGTGATACATTAAGATTATTTATATTATCGAAATAGATATAACAGGTTTTGTTAATATTTATATTTAAATTATTTTTATTTAGCCAATTAATAGTATTTAATATTACGTCATTTATTTCCTTTTCATGTATTGATAATGAATGTAGTTTTGGTGTTGTTATAATTACTGTTATGTCATCAGCGAATAATATATTTCTATACTTAGTAATTTCAGTAATATCGTTAATGTAGAGCAGAAATAGGAGCGGTCCGAGTACACTACCTTGAGGCATGCCGAATTTATTAAATTTAGGTTCGGATTTGTAAGTTTTTAAATTCCTTGCGGCATCAGATCCGGTAATCTCTACAGTTTGAGACCTATTTTTTAGGTAGGTTTGAACCCAAATATATGCCAGTCCTCTTACACCGTATGTATAATGTTTTGTCATAAGCAGCTTGTGCGACACGAAATCGAATGCCTTTGACATGTCAAAGAATAGAATTGTCACATAGTTATCATCGTTTAGTCTGTGAATTATGTCGTTTACCAAATTAAATGTTGCTAGAGTTGTAGATTTTTCTCTTTGAAACCCGTATTGATTTTCGGTTATAATATTATACTTTGACAAAAAAGATGAAAGTTTATTATGCATTACTTTTTCAAAGAGTTTCGAAAATAATGGTATTAGGGTAACAGGTCTATAATTTTCTATAAGATTCTTATCACCTTTTTTGAATAAAGGTTTTACAATGCTTATCTTTAATCCGTCTGGAAAAATACTAAAATAATCAAGTAAGCTAATACTTCACTAATCTCTTTCTTGCAGGCTTTAATTATTTTTGTACATATTTTATCATACCCTTCTGCGTTTGTATTGTTGAGGGTCATTATATATTTTTCAATCTCTATTTTGTCTATTGGCTCAAAATTTGAAAGTCACAATAAGTCGAAATATTGAAACAATATTCAGATAAAAATTTGAGTTTTTACCAAATAATACATCACTATGCTGGACGTAACGTGCGGTTTTTGGACGCAGTAAAGAGGGTTTATGATACGTGTGTAGATAAAATCTTATAAACAATAAACTGAATTGGGTTAATCAAGGGTATTTGAATGCAGTAACCGGCGAGCTTGCATCAATAACATGTCAATGTTTAGGAAGCGATGATGCCAAGATAGTAGCCTTTGTTTGGCAAAGAATGAGTCAAAAAATGACGTTTGCTAAGCATATGTAAATAAATTTGACTTTGACTTAACTTTAAGACGAGTTCGCTAAACGGCAATCACTGAAAACAGCAACTTCTCGAAAGAGCAAAAACTCAAGGGCATTTTTAGTACAGCCATAATGGAGTTATGAAACTACCTAGGTATAGAAGGGAGGATACCAACTTAGGAAGTTTTATTCTCTGGTTAACCCTCTTCTGGGAGAATGGCGTGAGCATATGCATGGGATGTCTCGATTCTGTTCCCTTATCTACCTGCAGGGGTTAGGATGGTTGAAATAGCTATTTAATTAGTTGAGATGAAACGGAAATGCGCGGGCGAGAGCCAGGATAGTACGTACCCTGTACTTAGGTAATTGTCTGTGGACGCTGGACAATGTATTGCCTATCCTAGTGGGGTTGAATACTTAGTGCCTATAATGTCATTGGATATGGAGGTACTTTACTTCCTGACAGTAAGTGGGATTAGATTGGTAAGATTTTGATATTGAATAGTTTTAATTTGTACTCAAAATAAGTATTATTGCTGCTCAGTTGTGAATTTTACAATGTTAGGATTAATTTTATTATGTTTAATTAACGGTAAGATTACATTTAAGTGTGCAAAACTATTGTCTGCTATATACGTCAGCTTTATTTGATTACTGATATTAGTTAATCCTTTGTAGAACAAGATTATAGGTTATCTAAAACATATCTGATATCATCAAGTCGATAGGATCTCGCTGGATGCACAGGACCGTGAGTATTGCCGCTACAGAGACGAGACCTGCTCCCCGCGGTGGGTCGATGTGGGCAGAGTATGATGGAGATATGACTTTGTTGCCAGGGGAGTTGGTCAGGGAAACCTATGCCCGGTTGTGTCCTAAAATATTATCGTGGAAAATATACAGTTAGTTACTGTACGCGTGAATTCTTAGTGAGAAATATACAAGTGAACTATGTGTTAAGTGTTATTTAATTACACTTCAGAAGTGGGATCTGAACAAAAATGTATGTCCTATTTTTCTGCTAAACACGCCTACTGTTTTAAAAGAACATTCTTTACTAGTATAGTGAAATCATGTTTGGAATACATCTGCTTTTCTCGTTTGTATACTGCATACACTGTGTACACGCGTACACCAAAGCCAAGACGGCCAGCGTAATAGGACCGCGCTGCGCCAGCGCGCAGCGCCCCGCGCCCCGCGCCTCCCCTCCGGCGGCTCAGGTGGCCAAGACTCCGCAACCCACACTCGCGTACGACGCACGCTCGGTTTATTTATAACCAAATATTGTAAATTCCTAATAATAAACAGTTCATCAATTTAAAGGGAATTTTAATTATGTCAGCCTTGACATACGTGGCGACCGTGTAAATCTGTTAAATCTTCGGACTATTTCGAAACAAAGCGACCGGCGAAGTGAAATCACGACGAGACTACGTGGACATTTGGCGAGTCACCTACATTCTACCTACTGTTGGGTCATTGGTACATTGGGACAAAGGAACAAGGACTCCGTGTTGCTGCCAGGGCACCTTTATGCACAGACAGAAGGTCTATCCCGAGGGAAGTACACCCAATTTTCCTTCTATTTTCCTACCAGTTCCCCTATTATTGCCAACATACCTACCTACTATTTTCTTTGTTCTGTGCGCACGGCTAACTTGCTTCTCGAGCGTTAGGTCTATTTATTATCCTAATCAAGCTTACTAGTAAGACTTTAGCCATTTGCCTTGCGTACCTAAGCTTATTGCTCAATTTATTTAAAATTGCCTAAATTACGTGTATAATTAGGTCATCACACGTAATACAATTTTGCTTGCTTGATTCAACAGCGTTAGGACTATTTAGCACTGTAGCTTATCTAATCTAGCTAGGTATTCTGAACAAGCCTATATTACATAAAATCCTGGAATCAAATAGGTATAAGTTTGCTGTCTAAATAGTGTTCACAGTAAACCTAAAAGTATTACCTATCTACCTGCCTAGCTTACGGCCTATCATTGCAACCTAAATTATTTGCCTCCAATATTTGTACATCACGCCTATTTCGTGAAAGGTCATACAGACCCAATAGTTAACCAATTAAATTAATTTAGCTAGTGACAAAGGATTTTAACGTTTTGCTTGGATAACACACAAAATATTTCATTTACCCTCTACTAAGTGTGACGAAACAAAGTGGGCCTAGTGTTTCAACGGTATTTGCCGACTATTCCAGGGAGCATCGCGGCGCCCGACGCTGCATTCTGCTCGTCGCACAAGCGCGGGCGCCCGCTGGTTGACGTGTTCGGCCACAGCTGAGCTACATCTACCCCCGTGGCGACTGCGTTTACGACTGGACCTGGGATCTACCTACGCCCTGCAGACGGGTTTGAGTTTGCACATTTATTACCTACTTAATTAGTTCATTGTTCTATATCATCTGATAAACGTTTCGCTTTGACAAGATGAATGACCCCGATCAAGCTAAAGAATTGGCTAAATTGATAAAACAACGCGGCATTATAAAGGGTCGTCTAACAAAATTTAGTGACTATTTGTCTGCTTTAGTGGGATCGGATGAAATTGACACAAAGAAACAAAAGGAACTGGAAATGAAAATAGAATCATTTCAGTCTCTAATGAGCGTCTATGATATGTTACAAAACGATATCGACATTTTGCATTCAGATTCAGATGAACAAGTATCGGAGAGGGAAGTTATTGAAAATCAATTTATTTCGCTTTTGTCACTAGCTCGAGAAATTAATGATCCATCTCCAATCAAACAAAATCATGTGACATGTAACGACGAACAAGCGTCCGTGTCCAATTGTCACTCAAACAATTATAATGCGATAAAATTACCTACCATCTCTTTACCTACGTTTGACGGTAATTACTTAGCTTGGCTGGAGTTCAAGGATACCTTTGAATCAATGATTAATAATAATGATGCAATACCGCCTATAAACAAGTTCCATTATTTGCGTTCATCTCTAGGAGGAAGTGCAAGTCTGGTAATCAAATCAATCGAGTTTAGCGCTCGTAATTACGGGACAGCTTGGGACCTGTTATGCCAACGGTACGACAATGTTAACATTCTGATGAACAACCACTTGAAAGCCCTATTTAGCATCGAGTCTATGGTAAAAGAATCCTATAAAGCATTACGGTATATTATTGACCATGTCTCTAAACATCTGCGTGCCCTTGAGAATTTAGGCCAACCTACTGATAAGTGGGATGCCCTCATAATTTACATGGTTTCGACTAAACTAGATGTCAATACGAGTAGGAAGTGGGAGGAGTTTAAATGCGACTCTAAAGAGTTGCCGAGTTTGAATGACTTTCATTCTTTCCTGCGAGGTCGTGCTGACGTGATCGAAACTGCCTATAATAATACTAGAGAAGCCAAGTCCTATAATAATAATAAGTTTACCCAACAAACAAAGAGCTTTGTAGTTTCAAAACAAAACACCTGTGTCGTGTGCGACGACACCCATTTTATATACCAATGTCCAAAATTCAAACTAATGAGTATTTCGGATAGGCTCAATGAGATAAAAACCAAGCATTTATGCAACAATTGTTTCCGTGGCGGCCATAGCGCGGCCCAATGTCAATTAAGAGGTTTATGTCGAATCTGTAGGAAAAAACATAACACACTTTTACACACCGTCGCACAAGCCACTGAGGAAACCAAAAACACACCATCCACGTCCTCCTTACACGTCTCGCTCTCAGCTGTGTCTACAGGTCAAGTTTTGTTGTGTACTGCGCTTATTAAAGTTGTAGCCAATGACAACACCTATACAGCTCGAGCCCTACTGGACATGGGCAGCCAATCGTCTTTCATAACGAGTGCCTTCAAGAAGAGGATAGGGTTGTTGTGCAAAAATACAAATCCTTTTAATATTTGCGGGATAAACAACGCAGCCTGCAATATATCAGAATCATGCCATCTTAAGTTAGGCTCAAAAGTCAATTCATTCACTTTTCAAGTCAATTGTTTGGTAGTGCCGCAAATAACCGGTTTGCTACCCAATTCAAGCGTTGACGTTTCTAATTTAAACGTCCCTACACATGTCAAACTTGCTGACCCTGCTTTTCATCGCCCCGCCGAGATAGATATCTTGCTAGGTGCAGATGTCTACTGGAACCTAATCAAATCCAGTACTATCAAGTTAGGTATCAATAATCCAATTCTACTGGACTCTAAGCTAGGATGGTTAGTGGCTGGTCCTATCGGTGCGATCCAGGCCCCGTCCAAAGTCCATTGCAATTTCAGTCAAGAAATACGAGACTCACTAGAGAAGTTTTGGGCTATTAACGAACTGTCACCCATAAAAACCTATTCTGTCGAAGAAAAACTCTGTGAGACCGACTTCGTAGAAAAAACATCTCGTTTGCCCAACGGTCGATTCTCTGTTCAGATGCCTATGAAGGAAGCACCTGAACAAGCTCTAGGTGATACCTACTATATAGCAAAGAGATGTCTAGAAAGTCTAGAGAAGAAATTTGTAAAATTTCCCAATTTGAAAACCAAATACCAAGAATTCCTCAAAGAGTATGCAGATTTAGGGCATCTAACAAAAATCACAATGCCAATTGCTGGGTATTACATGCCTCACCATGCTGTTGTTAGGGAGAAGAGCGAAACAACCAAACTTAGGATAGTGTTCAACGCCTCACAAAAGTCTTCGTCTGGGAAGTCTCTGAACGATGTTCAGATGGTAGGTCCGGTGGTACAGAGCGACCTTCTATCGATTATTTTGCGTTTCCGAGAACATAAGTACGTAGTGACCGCGGACATAGAAAAAATGTATCGCCAAATAGAAATTGCTCAGCCACAGCGAAACCTACAACTAATATTATGGCGCGACGAGATTAATTCCCCTATTGATGTTCTACAGCTCAATACAGTAACCTATGGAACTGCATCAGCTCCGTTTCTAAGCACCAGATGTCTCGTACAGCTGGCTTTAGAATGCTCCGACGAAGTCGTAGCAAATGTCATCAAAAATGATTTCTATGTCGATGACCTAAGTACAGGATCTGATACGGTAGGAGGCCTACAACACATTGTTCGTGGCGTAGTCCAAGCTCTAGAAACAGCATGTTTACCGTTGCGAAAGTTTCGTACTAATTGCCCACAATTATTCGATGATGATATTGATACATCCAAACCCCTTGAATTGTCTAAAGAAGCTACAGTTCTGGGTCTTAATTGGTCTCCAAAAGCTGATACCCTACAATTTCAAACTGAGTTAGAACCTAGCCCACTGATATCCAAAAGAACAGTCATTTCAACTACATGTAAGGTTTTCGATCCACTCGGTCTACTTAGTCCATGCATTATCGTAGCCAAGATTCTGCTTCAACAATTGTGGAGCTCTAAGCTGGATTGGGATGATCCAGTTCCCCATTCATTTACCAAAGTGTGGTCTAATCTGTTAAAGGAATTTTCCACTCTTTCTCAAATAAATATTTCACGATATGTCCTTTGTGACAATCCAAGTAGCATTGAGCTACATTGCTATGTAGACGCTTCACAGCAAGCCTATGCGGCTTGCGTGTACCTACGTTCCCTATCGAAGAAAGACAATCAAATCCATGTACAGCTATTATGTGCCAAAGCTCGTGTAGCTCCTATAAAACCATTAACAATACCACGTCTAGAATTATGTGGCGCTCTATTAGGCGCACGATTATGTCAAAAAGTTTTGCAATCATTGCGGTGTGAAATATCGCGTAAATTCATGTGGACGGATTCTACTGTAGTGTTAGGTTGGATTAAAACGACACCTAAAGATCTTAAAGCGTTTGTTTGCAATCGTGTAAACGAAATATGTGAACTCGCACATGATTTTACATTCAATCATGTGCCTACTGAAGAGAATCCTGCTGATCTGGCTTCTAGAGGCACAACTCCTAAGCTATTGATGTCTTCTTCGCTCTGGTGGGAAGGACCATCGTACCTCAAGTCAGACCAATGCAACTGGCCAAAACAGCCCCACATGCAAAAACTCAATGACCTACCTGAAACAAAACTACCTAAAACCCCTGTACAAAGTGTACAGTGCTATATAGAAACTAATAATAATTTCATTCCATTCACTGATCATTCCAATGTCAATAAACTGTATAGAATATATGCCTATGTGAATCGATTTATAAATAACTGTAAAGTAAATTCAACCAAACTTACCGGACCTCTAAACATAGATGAAATAAATAACTCAATGACACTAATAATTACAAATAGTCAATTAGAAACTTACTCAAGTGAAATTCAAGCTATACAAAATAATAAGCAACTACCTCGCGGTTCGAAATTACTAGCTCTCAATCCATTTTTAGATTCAGCCGGGATTCTCAGGGTTGGTGGTCGAATCCAGCAATCTGAGTTCCCCTATGAGAAAAAGCACCCTATGATTCTCGACTCGAAACACCATCTTACCAAATTGATCATGTCTAATGAACACCTTCGCTTGTTTCATGCGGGTCCACAACTGCTCCTCGCCTCCATTCGAGAACGGTTCTGGCCGATAGGTGGTAGAGTACTAGCACGTAGCACGACCTCGCAGTGTGTAGTTTGCACGCGTCTGAAAGGGAAAACCCTACAGCCTATGATGGGTAATCTACCAGCTGTGAGAAGCATCCCAACGTATGCTTTCCATTCGTGTGGCGTTGACATGGCAGGTCCATTCATGATATCGAGTCGTAAAGGTAAAGGTAATCGCATATCCAAATGTTATTTGTGTTTATTTGTGTGCTTAACTACTAAAGCAGTACATTTAGAATTAGTAAGCGACCTAAGTACGGAAGCATTCATCTTGTCACTCCGAAGATTCGTCTCGAGACGTGGCAAGCCCGTCACCATCTATTGTGATAATGGCACCAATTTTAAGGGTGCAAACAATGAGCTGAGTAAGATTCTCAGGTCCAGTCGTAAGTCTATTATACAATTTGCAAACGATGAGGCAATTAAATTCGTATTTATTCCCGCCTATTCGCCTCATTTCGGAGGCATCTGGGAAGCCGGCGTCAAATCCGCGAAATTCCACCTGAAACGTACAGCCGGTAATGCGTCCCTGACGTTCGAGGAGTTAGCCACGCTTTTCGCACAGATCGAAGCAATCCTGAATTCCCGTCCCCTCACTCCTCTTTCGTCCGACTCCAATGATCCAACTCCTCTTACCCCTGGGCACTTCCTGATCGGCCGACCCCTAACCTCGGTGCCGTCTACGCCTATGACCATGAAGCGCCCCAACCGATACCAGCGCATCGAACAGCTCAGACAACACTTTTGGGAGAGATGGCGTCTCGAATTCATCGCCGAACTACAACAACGTACGAAGTGGCGAACGCGTCAGCGAGAGCTTCGTGTCGGTGATCTAGTTATCCTAAAAGAAGATAACCTCCCTCCACTGCAATGGCGTTTGGCGCGGATCAGTAAACTATACCCAGGACGGCGGCTTTGGTGTACGCGTGTACACACTGCGTTGCTGTTGTAAGGAATTGGACGGCATTTGATCAGGGCTACACTCTGGCAATGCGTTGTGTAATTTTCATGAACATTCGTGTGTCACGTACTTGATTGGGGCTACTCTCTGATAGTGCGTCACACACTTATGTGGAATATTGCGATGTGTGGGCCGGATGGGCGGATGTATTTGAAATATTTGCCTCTAGGTTTTCCATTGCTTCATATCCGTTAATTGCATCTTATTTGATCAGGACTACTCTCTGATAATGCGCCATGTATAATAAATATGGATGATCATGTGAAAAATGCCTGATCAGGGCCACTCTCTGGTGGTATGTGTCACACATATTTGGAGTGTGTTAAAATAGTTCATATTTATAGATAATATAGCTGTATGGGTTGTTTCATGCCGAAGATAAAGATAAAGATAAAGATAGACTTTTATTTGCGATAGATATGGTTATACAAAGGTGGCACTATATATTTTCAGTCAGATACACACATCCAGCTAATAAAATTATAGCATGCAAAACAATTATGACAAAGAGCCACATAATTTTAAATAGTAGGTAACAAATTAGTCAAAGTTTACAATTGACACAAATTTTAACATTATGTGCTAGGAATTCCTTAATCGAGTAGAAAACATGTTGCATTAACCAATACTTTATAACTTTTTTAAATTTCTGTTTGTTACTTATAATTTGGTGGTGACTTGGTAATTTGTTCCAAATTGTTGTGCACATAGCGTAGCAGTTTTTTGTAAATCTTGCACTTTTTGGGATCACATCAAGGGTAAGTTTGTTGGGTTTCCTTAGACTCCTAGATGTTAGGTTTTTCGCTTCTGTAAACATTTTTTTATTTTGCATCACAAATGTAGCTACTTCTAGTATATAAAGGCAGGGTAGAGGCAATATATATAGAGCTTTAAATAATTGTTTACATGATATGTCTGGGGAAACTCCTACGATTGATCTAATACATTTCTTTTGAGCCACAAATGCCTTGTTTACGTCTGTGCTGTTTCCCCAAACAAGCAACCCGTATCTCAGTACTGACTCTACGTATGCAAAGTATGCTGTTAATGCTGTGTCTCTGCTAGCCACTCTAGTCAGCTTACCAAGAGCATACGAAAACCTATTTAATTTATTGCAAACGCGATCTATTTGAAATTTCCAATGTAATTTATTATCAATGTCAATACCCAAAAATCTAACACATTCAGCATTTTTAACAATTATATTATTATGTGATACATTAAGATTATTTATATTATCGAAATAGATATAACAGGTTTTATTAATATTTATATTTAAATTATTTTTATTTAGCCAATTAATAGTATTTAATATTACGTCATTTATTTCCTTTTCATGTATTGATAATGAATGTAGTTTTGATGTTGTTATAATTACTGTTATGTCATCAGCGAATAATATATTTCTATACTTAGTAATTTCAGTAATATCGTTAATGTAGAGCAGAAATAGGAGCGGTCCGAGTACACTACCTTGAGGCACGCCGAATTTATTAAATTTAGGTTCGGATTTGTAAGTTTTTAAATTCCTTGCGGCATCAAATCCGGTAATCTCTACAGTTTGAGACCTATTTTTTAGGTAGGTTTGAACCCAAATATATGCCGGTCCTCTTACACCGTATGTATAATGTTTTGTCATAAGCAGCTTGTGGGACACGAAATCGAATGCCTTTGACATGTCAAAGAATAGAATTGTCACATAGTTATCATCGTTTAGTCTGTGAATTATGTCGTTTACCAAATTAAATGTTGCTAGAGTTGTAGATTTTTCTCTTTGAAACCCGTATTGATTTTCGGTTATAATATTATACTTTGACAAAAAAGATGAAAGTTTATTATGCATTACTTTTTCAAAGAGTTTCGAAAATAATGGTATTAGGGTAACAGGTCTATAATTTTCTATAAGATTCTTATCACCTTTTTTGAATAAAGGTTTTACAATGCTTATCTTTAATCTGTCTGGAAAAATACTAAAATAATCAAGTAAGCTAATACTTCACTAATCTCTTTCTTGCAGGCTTTAATTATTTTTGTACATATTTTATCATACCCTTCTGCGTTTGTATTGTTGAGGGTCATTATATATTTTTCAATCTCTATTTTGTCTATTGGCTCAAAATTTGAAAGTCACAATAAGTCGAAATATTGAAACAATATTCAGATAAAAATTTGAGTTTTTACCAAATAATACATCACTATGCTGGACGTAACGTGCGGTTTTTGGACGCAGTAAAGAGGGTTTATGATACGTGTGTAGATAAAATCTTATAAACACTAAACTGAATTGGGTTAATCAAGGATATTTGAATGCAGTAACCGGCGAGCTTGCATCAATAACATGTCAATGTTTAGGAAGCGATGATGCCAAGATAGTAGCCTTTGTTTGGCAAAGAATGAGTCAAAAAATGACGTTTGCTAAGCATATGTAAATAATTTGACTTTGACTTAACTTTAAGACGAGTTCGCTAAACGGCAATCACTGAAAACAGCAACTTCTCGAAAGAGCAAAAACTCAAGGGCATTTTTAGTACAGCCATAATGTAGTTATGAAACTATCTAGGTATAGAAGGGAGGATACCAACTTAGGAAGTTTTATTCTCTGGTTAACCCTCTTCTGGGAGAATGGCGTGAGCATATGCATGGGATGTCTCGATTCTGTTCCCTTATCTACCTGCAGGGGTTAGGATGGTTGAAATAGCTATTTAATTAGTTGAGATGAAACGGAAATGCGCGGGCGAGAGCCAGGATAGTACGTACCCTGTACTTAGGTAATTGTCTGTGGACGCTGGACAATGTATTGCCTATCCTAGTGGGGTTGAATACTTAGTGCCTATAATGTCATTGGATATGGAGGTACTTTACTTCCTGACAGTAAGTGGGATTAGATTGGTAAGATTTTGATATTGAATAGTTTTAATTTGTACTCAAAATAAGTATTATTGCTGCTCAGTTGTGAATTTTACAATGTTAGGATTAATTTTATTATGTTTAATTAACGGTAAGATTACATTTAAGTGTGCAAAACTATTTTCTGCTATATACGTCAGCTTTGTTTGATTACTGATATTAGTTAATCCTTTGTAGAACAAGATTATAGGTTATCTAAAACATATCTGATATCATCAAGTCGATAGGATCTCGCTGGATGCACAGGACCGTGAGTATTGCTGCTACAGAGACGAGACCTGCTCCCCGCGGTGGGTCGATGTGGGCAGAGTATGATGGAGATATGACTTTGTTGCCAGGGGAGTTGGTCAGGGAAACCTATGCCCGGTTGTGTCCTAAAATATTATCGTGGAAAATATACAGTAAGTTACTGTACGCGTGAATTCTTAGTGAGAAATATACAAGTGAACTATGTGTTAAGTGTTATTTAATTACACTTCCGAAGTGGGATCTGAACAAAAATGTATGTCCTATTTTTCTGCTAAACACGCCTACTGTTTTAAAAGAACATTCTTTACTAGTATAGTGAAATCATGTTTGGAATACATCTGCTTTTCTCGTTTGTATACTGCATACACTGCGTTGCTGTTGTAAGGAATTGGACGGCATTTGATCAGGGCTACACTCTGGCAATGCGTTGTGTAATTTTCATGAACATTCGTGTGTCACGTACTTGATTGGGGCTACTCTCTGATAGTGCGTCACACACTTATGTGGAATATTGCGATGTGTGGGCCGGATGGGCGGATGTATTTGAAATATTTGCCTCTAGGTTTTCCATTGCTTCATATCCGTTAATTGCATCTTATTTGATCAGGACTACTCTCTGATAATGCGCCATGTATAATTATTATGGATGATCATGTGAAACATGCCTGATCAGGGCCACTCTCTGGTGGTATGTGTCACACATATTTGGAGTGTGTTAAAATAGTTCATATTTATAGATAATATAGCTGTATGGGTTGTTTCATGCCGAAGATAAAGATAAAGATAAAGATAGACTTTTATTTGCGATAGATATGGTTATACAAAGGTGGCACTATATATTTTCAGGCAGATACACACATCCAGCTAATAAAATTATAGCATGCAAAACAATTATGACAAAGAGCCACATAATTTTAAATAGTAGGTAACAAATTAGTCAAAGTTTACAATTGACACAAATTTTAACATTATGTGCTAGGAATTCCTTAATCGAGTAGAAAACATGTTGCATTAACCAATACTTTATAACTTTTTTAAATTTCTGTTTGTTACTTATAATTTGGTGGTGACTTGGTAATTTGTTCCAAATTGTTGTGCACATAGCGTAGCAGTTTTTTGTAAATCTTGCACTTTTTGGGATCACATCAAGGGTAAGTTTGTTGGGTTTCCTTAGACTCCTAGATGTTAGGTTTTTCGCTTCTGTAAACATTTTTTTATTTTGCATCACAAATGTAGCTACTTCTAGTATATAAAGGCAGGGTAGAGGCAATATATATAGAGCTTTAAATAATTGTTTACATGATATGTCTGGGGAAACTCCTACGATTGATCTAATACATTTCTTTTGAGCCACAAATGCCTTGTTTACGTCTGTGCTGTTTCCCCAAACAAGCAACCCGTATCTCAGTACTGACTCTACGTATGCAAAGTATGCTGTTAATGCTGTGTCTCTGCTAGCCACTCTAGTCAGCTTACCAAGAGCATACGAAAACCTATTTAATTTATTGCAAACGCGATCTATTTGAAATTTCCAATGTAATTTATTATCAATGTCAATACCCAAAAATCTAACACATTCAGCATTTTTAACAATTATATTATTATGTGATACATTAAGATTATTTATATTATCGAAATAGATATAACAGGTTTTATTAATATTTATATTTAAATTATTTTTATTTAGCCAATTAATAGTATTTAATATTACGTCATTTATTTCCTTTTCATGTATTGATAATGAATGTAGTTTTGGTGTTGTTATAATTACTGTTATGTCATCAGCGAATAATATATTTCTATACTTAGTAATTTCAGTAATATCGTTAATGTAGAGCAGAAATAGGAGCGGTCCGAGTACACTACCTTGAGGCACGCCGAATTTATTAAATTTAGGTTCGGATTTGTAAGTTTTTAAATTCCTTGCGGCATCAAATCCGGTAATCTCTACAGTTTGAGACCTATTTTTTAGGTAGGTTTGAACCCAAATATATGCCGGTCCTCTTACACCGTATGTATAATGTTTTGTCATAAGCAGCTTGTGGGACACGAAATCGAATGCCTTTGACATGTCAAAGAATAGAATTGTCACATAGTTATCATCGTTTAGTCTGTGAATTATGTCGTTTACCAAATTAAATGTTGCTAGAGTTGTAGATTTTTCTCTTTGAAACCCGTATTGATTTTCGGTTATAATATTATACTTTGACAAAAAAGATGAAAGTTTATTATGCATTACTTTTTCAAAGAGTTTCGAAAATAATGGTATTAGGGTAACAGGTCTATAATTTTCTATAAGATTCTTATCACCTTTTTTGAATAAAGGTTTTACAATGCTTATCTTTAATCTGTCTGGAAAAATACTAAAATAATCAAGTAAGCTAATACTTCACTAATCTCTTTCTTGCAGGCTTTAATTATTTTTGTACATATTTTATCATACCCTTCTGCGTTTGTATTGTTGAGGGTCATTATATATTTTTCAATCTCTATTTTGTCTATTGGCTCAAAATTTGAAAGTCACAATAAGTCGAAATATTGAAACAATATTCAGATAAAAATTTGAGTTTTTACCAAATAATACATCACTATGCTGGACGTAACGTGCGGTTTTTGGACGCAGTAAAGAGGGTTTATGATACGTGTGTAGATAAAATCTTATAAACACTAAACTGAATTGGGTTAATCAAGGGTATTTGAATGCAGTAACCGGCGAGCTTGCATCAATAACATGTCAATGTTTAGGAAGCGATGATGCCAAGATAGTAGCCTTTGTTTGGCAAAGAATGAGTCAAAAAATGACGTTTGCTAAGCATATGTAAATAAATTTGACTTTGACTTAACTTTAAGACGAGTTCGCTAAACGGCAATCACTGAAAACAGCAACTTCTCGAAAGAGCAAAAACTCAAGGGCATTTTTAGTACAGCCATAATGGAGTTATGAAACTACCTAGGTATAGAAGGGAGGATACCAACTTAGGAAGTTTTATTCTCTGGTTAACCCTCTTCTGGGAGAATGGCGTGAGCATATGCATGGGATGTCTCGATTCTGTTCCCTTATCTACCTGCAGGGGTTAGGATGGTTGAAATAGCTATTTAATTAGTTGAGATGAAACGGAAATGCGCGGGCGAGAGCCAGGATAGTACGTACCCTGTACTTAGGTAATTGTCTGTGGACGCTGGACAATGTATTGCCTATCCTAGTGGGGTTGAATACTTAGTGCCTATAATGTCATTGGATATGGAGGTACTTTACTTCCTGACAGTAAGTGGGATTAGATTGGTAAGATTTTGATATTGAATAGTTTTAATTTGTACTCAAAATAAGTATTATTGCTGCTCAGTTGTGAATTTTACAATGTTAGGATTAATTTTATTATGTTTAATTAACGGTAAGATTACATTTAAGTGTGCAAAACTATTGTCTGCTATATACGTCAGCTTTATTTGATTACTGATATTAGTTAATCCTTTGTAGAACAAGATTATAGGTTATCTAAAACATATCTGATATCATCAAGTCGATAGGATCTCGCTGGATGCACAGGACCGTGAGTATTGCCGCTACAGAGACGAGACCTGCTCCCCGCGGTGGGTCGATGTGGGCAGAGTATGATGGAGATATGACTTTGTTGCCAGGGGAGTTGGTCAGGGAAACCTATGCCCGGTTGTGTCCTAAAATATTATCGTGGAAAATATACAGTTAGTTACTGTACGCGTGAATTCTTAGTGAGAAATATACAAGTGAACTATGTGTTAAGTGTTATTTAATTACACTTCAGAAGTGGGATCTGAACAAAAATGTATGTCCTATTTTTCTGCTAAACACGCCTACTGTTTTAAAAGAACATTCTTTACTAGTATAGTGAAATCATGTTTGGAATACATCTGCTTTTCTCGTTTGTATACTGCATACACTGCGTTGCTGTTGTAAGGAATTGGACGGCATTTGATCAGGGCTACACTCTGGCAATGCGTTGTGTAATTTTCATGAACATTCGTGTGTCACGTACTTGATTGGGGCTACTCTCTGATAGTGCGTCACACACTTATGTGGAATATTGCGATGTGTGGGCCGGATGGGCGGATGTATTTGAAATATTTGCCTCTAGGTTTTCCATTGCTTCATATCCGTTAATTGCATCTTATTTGATCAGGACTACTCTCTGATAATGCGCCATGTATAATAAATATGGATGATCATGTGAAAAATGCCTGATCAGGGCCACTCTCTGGTGGTATGTGTCACACATATTTGGAGTGTGTTAAAATAGTTCATATTTATAGATAATATAGCTGTATGGGTTGTTTCATGCCGAAGATAAAGATAAAGATAAAGATAGACTTTTATTTGCGATAGATATGGTTATACAAAGGTGGCACTATATATTTTCAGTCAGATACACACATCCAGCTAATAAAATTATAGCATGCAAAACAATTATGACAAAGAGCCACATAATTTTAAATAGTAGGTAACAAATTAGTCAAAGTTTACAATTGACACAAATTTTAACATTATGTGCTAGGAATTCCTTAATCGAGTAGAAAACATGTTGCATTAACCAATACTTTATAACTTTTTTAAATTTCTGTTTGTTACTTATAATTTGGTGGTGACTTGGTAATTTGTTCCAAATTGTTGTGCACATAGCGTAGCAGTTTTTTGTAAATCTTGCACTTTTTGGGATCACATCAAGGGTAAGTTTGTTGGGTTTCCTTAGACTCCTAGATGTTAGGTTTTTCGCTTCTGTAAACATTTTTTTATTTTGCATCACAAATGTAGCTACTTCTAGTATATAAAGGCAGGGTAGAGGCAATATATATAGAGCTTTAAATAATTGTTTACATGATATGTCTGGGGAAACTCCTACGATTGATCTAATACATTTCTTTTGAGCCACAAATGCCTTGTTTACGTCTGTGCTGTTTCCCCAAACAAGCAACCCGTATCTCAGTACTGACTCTACGTATGCAAAGTATGCTGTTAATGCTGTGTCTCTGCTAGCCACTCTAGTCAGCTTACCAAGAGCATACGAAAACCTATTTAATTTATTGCAAACGCGATCTATTTGAAATTTCCAATGTAATTTATTATCAATGTCAATACCCAAAAATCTAACACATTCAGCATTTTTAACAATTATATTATTATGTGATACATTAAGATTATTTATATTATCGAAATAGATATAACAGGTTTTATTAATATTTATATTTAAATTATTTTTATTTAGCCAATTAATAGTATTTAATATTACGTCATTTATTTCCTTTTCATGTATTGATAATGAATGTAGTTTTGATGTTGTTATAATTACTGTTATGTCATCAGCGAATAATATATTTCTATACTTAGTAATTTCAGTAATATCGTTAATGTAGAGCAGAAATAGGAGCGGTCCGAGTACACTACCTTGAGGCACGCCGAATTTATTAAATTTAGGTTCGGATTTGTAAGTTTTTAAATTCCTTGCGGCATCAAATCCGGTAATCTCTACAGTTTGAGACCTATTTTTTAGGTAGGTTTGAACCCAAATATATGCCGGTCCTCTTACACCGTATGTATAATGTTTTGTCATAAGCAGCTTGTGGGACACGAAATCGAATGCCTTTGACATGTCAAAGAATAGAATTGTCACATAGTTATCATCGTTTAGTCTGTGAATTATGTCGTTTACCAAATTAAATGTTGCTAGAGTTGTAGATTTTTCTCTTTGAAACCCGTATTGATTTTCGGTTATAATATTATACTTTGACAAAAAAGATGAAAGTTTATTATGCATTACTTTTTCAAAGAGTTTCGAAAATAATGGTATTAGGGTAACAGGTCTATAATTTTCTATAAGATTCTTATCACCTTTTTTGAATAAAGGTTTTACAATGCTTATCTTTAATCTGTCTGGAAAAATACTAAAATAATCAAGTAAGCTAATACTTCACTAATCTCTTTCTTGCAGGCTTTAATTATTTTTGTACATATTTTATCATACCCTTCTGCGTTTGTATTGTTGAGGGTCATTATATATTTTTCAATCTCTATTTTGTCTATTGGCTCAAAATTTGAAAGTCACAATAAGTCGAAATATTGAAACAATATTCAGATAAAAATTTGAGTTTTTACCAAATAATACATCACTATGCTGGACGTAACGTGCGGTTTTTGGACGCAGTAAAGAGGGTTTATGATACGTGTGTAGATAAAATCTTATAAACACTAAACTGAATTGGGTTAATCAAGGATATTTGAATGCAGTAACCGGCGAGCTTGCATCAATAACATGTCAATGTTTAGGAAGCGATGATGCCAAGATAGTAGCCTTTGTTTGGCAAAGAATGAGTCAAAAAATGACGTTTGCTAAGCATATGTAAATAATTTGACTTTGACTTAACTTTAAGACGAGTTCGCTAAACGGCAATCACTGAAAACAGCAACTTCTCGAAAGAGCAAAAACTCAAGGGCATTTTTAGTACAGCCATAATGTAGTTATGAAACTATCTAGGTATAGAAGGGAGGATACCAACTTAGGAAGTTTTATTCTCTGGTTAACCCTCTTCTGGGAGAATGGCGTGAGCATATGCATGGGATGTCTCGATTCTGTTCCCTTATCTACCTGCAGGGGTTAGGATGGTTGAAATAGCTATTTAATTAGTTGAGATGAAACGGAAATGCGCGGGCGAGAGCCAGGATAGTACGTACCCTGTACTTAGGTAATTGTCTGTGGACGCTGGACAATGTATTGCCTATCCTAGTGGGGTTGAATACTTAGTGCCTATAATGTCATTGGATATGGAGGTACTTTACTTCCTGACAGTAAGTGGGATTAGATTGGTAAGATTTTGATATTGAATAGTTTTAATTTGTACTCAAAATAAGTATTATTGCTGCTCAGTTGTGAATTTTACAATGTTAGGATTAATTTTATTATGTTTAATTAACGGTAAGATTACATTTAAGTGTGCAAAACTATTTTCTGCTATATACGTCAGCTTTGTTTGATTACTGATATTAGTTAATCCTTTGTAGAACAAGATTATAGGTTATCTAAAACATATCTGATATCATCAAGTCGATAGGATCTCGCTGGATGCACAGGACCGTGAGTATTGCTGCTACAGAGACGAGACCTGCTCCCCGCGGTGGGTCGATGTGGGCAGAGTATGATGGAGATATGACTTTGTTGCCAGGGGAGTTGGTCAGGGAAACCTATGCCCGGTTGTGTCCTAAAATATTATCGTGGAAAATATACAGTAAGTTACTGTACGCGTGAATTCTTAGTGAGAAATATACAAGTGAACTATGTGTTAAGTGTTATTTAATTACACTTCCGAAGTGGGATCTGAACAAAAATGTATGTCCTATTTTTCTGCTAAACACGCCTACTGTTTTAAAAGAACATTCTTTACTAGTATAGTGAAATCATGTTTGGAATACATCTGCTTTTCTCGTTTGTATACTGCATACACTGCGTTGCTGTTGTAAGGAATTGGACGGCATTTGATCAGGGCTACACTCTGGCAATGCGTTGTGTAATTTTCATGAACATTCGTGTGTCACGTACTTGATTGGGGCTACTCTCTGATAGTGCGTCACACACTTATGTGGAATATTGCGATCTGTGGGCCGGATGGGCGGATGTATTTGAAATATTTGCCTCTAGGTTTTCCATTGCTTCATATCCGTTAATTGCATCTTATTTGATCAGGACTACTCTCTGATAATGCGCCATGTATAATTATTATGGATGATCATGTGAAACATGCCTGATCAGGGCCACTCTCTGGTGGTATGTGTCACACATATTTGGAGTGTGTTAAAATAGTTCATATTTATAGATAATATAGCTGTATGGGTTGTTTCATGCCGAAGATAAAGATAAAGATAAAGATAGACTTTTATTTGCGATAGATATGGTTATACAAAGGTGGCACTATATATTTTCAGTCAGATACACACATCCAGCTAATAAAATTATAGCATGCAAAACAATTATGACAAAGAGCCACATAATTTTAAATAGTAGGTAACAAATTAGTCAAAGTTTACAATTGACACAAATTTTAACATTATGTGCTAGGAATTCCTTAATCGAGTAGAAAACATGTTGCATTAACCAATATTTTATAACTTTTTTAAATTTCTGTTTGTTACTTATAATTTGGTGGTGACTTGGTAATTTGTTCCAAATTGTTGTGCACATAGCGTAGCAGTTTTTTGTAAATCTTGCACTTTTTGGGATCACATCAAGGGTAAGTTTGTTGGGTTTCCTTAGACTCCTAGATGTTAGGTTTTTCGCTTCTGTAAACATTTTTTTATTTTGCATCACAAATGTAGCTACTTCTAGTATATAAAGGCAGGGTAGAGGCAAAATATATAGAGCTTTAAATAATTGTTTACATGATATGTCTGGGGAAACTCCTACGATTGATCTAATACATTTCTTTTGAGCCACAAATGCCTTGTTTACGTCTGTGCTGTTTCCCCAAACAAGCAACCCGTATCTCAGTACTGACTCTACGTATGCAAAGTATGCTGTTAATGCTGTGTCTCTGCTAGCCACTCTAGTCAGCTTACCAAGAGCATACGAAAACCTATTTAATTTATTGCAAACGCGATCTATTTGAAATTTCCAATGTAATTTATTATCAATGTCAATACCCAAAAATCTAACACATTCAGCATTTTTAACAATTATATTATTATGTGATACATTAAGATTATTTATATTATCGAAATAGATATAACAGGTTTTATTAATATTTATATTTAAATTATTTTTATTTAGCCAATTAATAGTTTTTAATATTACGTCATTTATTTCCTTTTCATGTATTGATAATGAATGTAGTTTTGGTGTTGTTATAATTACTGTTATGTCATGAGCGAATAATATATTTCTATACTTAGTAATTTCAGTAATATCGTTAATGTAGAGCAGAAATAGGAGCGGTCCGAGTACACTACCTTGAGGCACGCCGAATTTATTAAATTTAGGTTCGGATTTGTAAGTTTTTAAATTCCTTGCGGCATCAAATCCGGTAATCTCTACAGTTTGAGACCTATTTTTTAGGTAGGTTTGAACCCAAATATATGCCGGTCCTCTTACACCGTATGTATAATGTTTTGTCACAAGCAGCTTGTGGGACACGAAATCGAATGCCTTTGACATGTCAAAGAATAGAATTGTCACATAGTTATCATCGTTTAGTCTGTGAATTATGTCGTTTACGAAATTAAATGTTGCTAGAGTTGTAGATTTTTCTCTTTGAAACCCGTATTGATTTTCGGTTATAATATTATACTTTGACAAAAAAGATGAAAGTTTATTATGCATTACTTTTTCAAAGAGTTTCGAAAATAATGGTATTAGGGTAACAGGTCTATAATTTTCTATAAGATTCTTATCACCTTTTTTGAATAAAGGTTTTACAATGCTTATTTTTAATCTGTCTGGAAAAATACTAAAATAATCAAGTAAGCTAATACTTCACTAATCTCTTTCTTGCAGGCTTTAATTATTTTTGTACATATTTTATCATACCCTTCTGCGTTTGTATTGTTGAGGGTCATTATATATTTTTCAATCTCTATTTTGTCTATTGGCTCAAAATTTGAAAGTCACAATAAGTCGAAATATTGAAACAATATTCAGATAAAAATTTGAGTTTTTACCAAATAATACATCACTATGCTGGACGTAACGTGCGGTTTTTGGACGCAGTAAAGAGGGTTTATGATACGTGTGTAGATAAAATCTTATAAACACTAAACTGAATTGGGTTAATCAAGGGTATTTGAATGCAGTAACCGGCGAGCTTGCATCAATAACATGTCAATGTTTAGGAAGCGATGATGCCAAGATAGTAGCCTTTGTTTGGCAAAGAATGAGTCAAAAAATGACGTTTGCTAAGCATATGTAAATAAATTTGACTTTGACTTAACTTTAAGACGAGTTCGCTAAACGGCAATCACTGAAAACAGCAACTTCTCGAAAGAGCAAAAAACTCAAGGGCATTTTTAGTACAGCCATAATGGAGTTATGAAACTACCTAGGTATAGAAGGGAGGATACCAACTTAGGAAGTTTTATTCTCTGGTTAACCCTCTTCTGGGAGAATGGCGTGAGCATATGCATGGGATGTCTCGATTCTGTTCCCTTATCTACCTGCAGGGGTTAGGATGGTTGAAATAGCTATTTAATTAGTTGAGATGAAACGGAAATGCGCGGGCGAGAGCCAGGATAGTACGTACCCTGTACTTAGGTAATTGTCTGTGGACGCTGGACAATGTATTGCCTATCCTAGTGGGGTTGAATACTTAGTGCCTATAATGTCATTGGATATGGAGGTACTTTACTTCCTGACAGTAAGTGGGATTAGATTGGTAAGATTTTGATATTGAATAGTTTTAATTTGTACTCAAAATAAGTATTATTGCTGCTCAGTTGTGAATTTTACAATGTTAGGATTAATTTTATTATGTTTAATTAACGGTAAGATTACATTTAAGTGTGCAAAACTATTGTCTGCTATATACGTCAGCTTTGTTTGATTACTGATATTAGTTAATCCTTTGTAGAACAAGATTATAGGTTATCTAAAACATATCTGATATCATCAAGTCGATAGGATCTCGCTGGATGCACAGGACCGTGAGTATTGCCGCTACAGAGACGAGACCTGCTCCCCGCGGTGGGTCGATGTGGGCAGAGTATGATGGAGATATGACTTTGTTGCCAGGGGAGTTGGTCAGGGAAACCTATGCCCGGTTGTGTCCTAAAATATTATCGTGGAAAATATACAGTTAGTTACTGTACGCGTGAATTCTTAGTGAGAAATATACAAGTGAACTATGTGTTAAGTGTTATTTAATTACACTTCAGAAGTGGGATCTGAACAAAAATGTATGTCCTATTTTTCTGCTAAACACGCCTACTGTTTTAAAAGAACATTCTTTACTAGTATAGTGAAATCATGTTTGGAATACATCTGCTTTTCTCGTTTGTATACTGCATACACTGCGTTGCTGTTGTAAGGAATTGGACGGCATTTGATCAGGGCTACACTCTGGCAATGCGTTGTGTAATTTTCATGAACATTCGTGTGTCACGTACTTGATTGGGGCTACTCTCTGATAGTGCGTCACACACTTATGTGGAATATTGCGATGTGTGGGCCGGATGGGCGGATGTATTTGAAATATTTGCCTCTAGGTTTTCCATTGCTTCATATCCGTTAATTGCATCTTATTTGATCAGGACTACTCTTTGATAATGCGCCATGTATAATTATTATGGATGATCATGTGAAACATGCCTGATCAGGGCCACTCTCTGGTGGTATGTGTCACACATATTTGGAGTGTGTTAAAATAGTTCATATTTATAGATAATATAGCTGTATGGGTTGTTTCATGCCGAAGATAAAGATAAAGATAAAGATAGACTTTTATTTGCGATAGATATGGTTATACAAAGGTGGCACTATATATTTTCAGGCAGATACACACATCCAGCTAATAAAATTATAGCATGCAAAACAATTATGACAAAGAGCCACATAATTTTAAATAGTAGGTAACAAATTAGTCAAAGTTTACAATTGACACAAATTTTAACATTATGTGCTAGGAATTCCTTAATCGAGTAGAAAACATGTTGCATTAACCAATATTTTATAACTTTTTTAAATTTCTGTTTGTTACTTATAATTTGGTGGTGACTTGGTAATTTGTTCCAAATTGTTGTGCACATAGCGTAGCAGTTTTTTGTAAATCTTGCACTTTTTGGGATCACATCAAGGGTAAGTTTGTTGGGTTTCCTTAGACTCCTAGATGTTAGGTTTTTCGCTTCTGTAAACATTTTTTTATTTTGCATCACAAATGTAGCTACTTCTAGTATATAAAGGCAGGGTAGAGGCAATATATATAGAGCTTTAAATAATTGTTTACATGATATGTCTGGGGAAACTCCTACGATTGATCTAATACATTTCTTTTGAGCCACAAATGCCTTGTTTACGTCTGTGCTGTTTCCCCAAACAAGCAACCCGTATCTCAGTACTGACTCTACGTATGCAAAGTATGCTGTTAATGCTGTGTCTCTGCTAGCCACTCTAGTCAGCTTACCAAGAGCATACGAAAACCTATTTAATTTATTGCAAACGCGATCTATTTGAAATTTCCAATGTAATTTATTATCAATGTCAATACCCAAAAATCTAACACATTCAGCATTTTTAACAATTATATTATTATGTGATACATTAAGATTATTTATATTATCGAAATAGATATAACAGGTTTTATTAATATTTATATTTAAATTATTTTTATTTAGCCAATTAATAGTATTTAATATTACGTCATTTATTTCCTTTTCATGTATTGATAATGAATGTAGTTTTGGTGTTGTTATAATTACTGTTATGTCATCAGCGAATAATATATTTCTATACTTAGTAATTTCAGTAATATCGTTAATGTAGAGCAGAAATAGGAGCGGTCCGAGTACACTACCTTGAGGCACGCCGAATTTATTAAATTTAGGTTCGGATTTGTAAGTTTTTAAATTCCTTGCGGCATCAAATCCGGTAATCTCTACAGTTTGAGACCTATTTTTTAAGTAGGTTTGAACCCAAATATATGCCGGTCCTCTTATACCGTATGTATAATGTTTTGTCATAAGCAGCTTGTGGGACACGAAATCGAATGCCTTTGACATGTCAAAGAATAGAATTGTCACATAGTTATCATCGTTTAGTCTGTGAATTATGTCGTTTACGAAATTAAATGTTGCTAGAGTTGTAGATTTTTCTCTTTGAAACCCGTATTGATTTTCGGTTATAATATTATACTTTGACAAAAAAGATGAAAGTTTATTATGCATTACTTTTTCAAAGAGTTTCGAAAATAATGGTATTAGGGTAACAGGTCTATAATTTTCTATAAGATTCTTATCACCTTTTTTTAATAAAGGTTTTACAATGCTTATCTTTAATCTGTCTGGAAAAATACTAAAATAATCAAGTAAGCTAATACTTCACTAATCTCTTTCTTGCAGGCTTTAATTATTTTTGTACATATTTTATCATACCCTTCTGCGTTTGTATTGTTGAGGGTCATTATATATTTTTCAATCTCTATTTTGTCTATTGGCTCAAAATTTGAAAGTCACAATAAGTCGAAATATTGAAACAATATTCAGATAAAAATTTGAGTTTTTACCAAATAATACATCACTATGCTGGACGTAACGTGCGGTTTTTGGACGCAGTAAAGAGGGTTTATGATACGTGTGTAGATAAAATCTTATAAACACTAAACTGAATTGGATTAACCAAGGGTATTTGAATGCAGTAACCGGCGAGCTTGCATCAATAACATGTCAATGTTTAGGAAGCGATGATGCCAAGATAGTAGCCTTTGTTTGGCAAATAATGAGTCAAAAAATGACGTTTGCTAAGCATATGTAAATAAATTTGACTTTGACTTAACTTTAAGACGAGTTCGCTAAACGGCAATCACTGAAAACAGCAACTTCTCGAAAGAGCAAAAACTCAAGGGCATTTTTAGTACAGCCATAATGGAGTTATGAAACTACCTAGGTATAGAAGGGAGGATACCAACTTAGGAAGTTTTATTCTCTGGTTAACCCTCTTCTGGGAGAATGGCGTGAGCATATGCATGGGATGTCTCGATTCTGTTCCCTTATCTACCTGCAGGGGTTAGGATGGTTGAAATAGCTATTTAATTAGTTGAGATGAAACGGAAATGCGCGGGCGAGAGCCAGGATAGTACGTACCCTGTACTTAGGTAATTGTCTGTGGACGCTGGACAATGTATTGCCTATCCTAGTGGGGTTGAATACTTAGTGCCTATAATGTCATTGGATATGGAGGTACTTTACTTCCTGACAGTAAGTGGGATTAGATTGGTAAGATTTTGATATTGAATAGTTTTAATTTGTACTCAAAATAAGTATTATTGCTGCTCAGTTGTGAATTTTACAATGTTAGGATTAATTTTATTATGTTTAATTAACGGTAAGATTACATTTAAGTGTGCAAAACTATTGTCTGCTATATACGTCAGCTTTGTTTGATTACTGATATTAGTTAATCCTTTGTAGAACAAGATTATAGGTTATCTAAAACATATCTGATATCATCAAGTCGATAGGATCTCGCTGGATGCACAGGACCGTGAGTATTGCCGCTACAGAGACGAGACCTGCTCCCCGCGGTGGGTCGATGTGGGCAGAGTATGATGGAGATATGACTTTGTTGCCAGGGGAGTTGGTCAGGGAAACCTATGCCCGGTTGTGTCCTAAAATATTATCGTGGAAAATATATAGTTAGTTACTGTACGCGTGAATTCTTAGTGAGAAATATACAAGTGAACTATGTGTTAAGTGTTATTTAATTACATTTCAGAAGTGGGATCTGAACAAAAATGTATGTCCTATTTTTCTGCTAAACACGCCTACTGTTTTAAAAGAACATTCTTTACTAGTATAGTGAAATCATGTTTGGAATACATCTGCTTTTCTCGTTTGTATACTGCATACACTGCGTTGCTGTTGTAAGGAATTGGACGGCATTTGATCAGGGCTACACTCTGGCAATGCGTTGTGTAATTTTCATGAACATTCGTGTGTCACGTACTTGATTGGGGCTACTCTCTGATAGTGCGTCACACACTTATGTGGAATATTGCGATGTGTGGGCCGGATGGGCGGATGTATTTGAAATATTTGCCTCTAGGTTTTCCATTGCTTCATATCCGTTAATTGCATCTTATTTGATCAGGACTACTCTCTGATAATGCGCCATGTATAATTATTATGGATGATCATGTGAAACATGCCTGAACAGGGCCACTCTCTGGTGGTATGTGTCACACATATTTGGAGTTTGTTAAAATAGTTCATATTTATAGATAATATAGCTGTATGGGTTGTTTCATGCCGAAGATAAAGATAAAGATAAAGATAGACTTTTATTTGCGATAGATATGGTTATACAAAGGTGGCACTATATATTTTCAGTCAGATACACACATCCAGCTAATAAAATTATAGCATGCAAAACAATTATGACAAAGAGCCACATAATTTTAAATAGTAGGTAACAAATTAGTCAAAGTTTACAATTGACACAAATTTTAACATTATGTGCTAGGAATTCCTTAATCGAGTAGAAAACATGTTGCATTAACCAATATTTTATAACTTTTTTAAATTTCTGTTTGTTACTTATAATTTGGTGGTGACTTGGTAATTTGTTCCAAATTGTTGTGCACATAGCGTAGCAGTTTTTTGTAAATCTTGCACTTTTTGGGATCACATCAAGGGTAAGTTTGTTGGGTTTCCTTAGACTCCTAGATGTTAGGTTTTTCGCTTCTGTAAAAATTTTTTTATTTTGCATCACAAATGTAGCTACTTCTAGTATATAAAGGCAGGGTAGAGGCAATATATATAGAGCTTTAAATAATTGTTTACATGATATGTCTGGGGAAACTCCTACGATTGATCTAATACATTTCTTTTGAGCCACAAATGCCTTGTTTACGTCTGTGCTGTTTCCCCAAACAAGCAACCCGTATCTCAGTACTGACTCTACGTATGCAAAGTATGCTGTTAATGCTGTGTCTCTGCTAGCCACTCTAGTCAGCTTACCAAGAGCATACGAAAACCTATTTAATTTATTGCAAACGCGATCTATTTGAAATTTCCAATGTAATTTATTATCAATGTCAATACCCAAAAATCTAACACATTCAGCATTTTTAACAATTATATTATTATGTGATACATTAAGATTATTTATATTATCGAAATAGATATAACAGGTTTTATTAATATTTATATTTAAATTATTTTTATTTAGCCAATTAATAGTATTTAATATTACGTCATTTATTTCCTTTTCATGTATTGATAATGAATGTAGTTTTGGTGTTGTTATAATTACTGTTATGTCATGAGCGAATAATATATTTCTATACTTAGTAATTTCAGTAATATCGTTAATGTAGAGCAGAAATAGGAGCGGTCCGAGTACACTACCTTGAGGCACGCCGAATTTATTAAATTTAGGTTCGGATTTGTAAGTTTTTAAATTCCTTGCGGCATCAAATCCGGTAATCTCTACAGTTTGAGACCTATTTTTTAGGTAGGTTTGAACCCAAATATATGCCGGTCCTCTTACACCGTATGTATAATGTTTTGTCATAAGCAGCTTGTGGGACACGAAATCGAATGCCTTTGACATGTCAAAGAATAGAATTGTCACATAGTTATCATCGTTTAGTCTGTGAATTATGTCGTTTACCAAATTAAATGTTGCTAGTGTTGTAGATTTTTCTCTTTGAAACCCGTATTGATTTTCGGTTATAATATTATACTTTGACAAAAAAGATGAAAGTTTATTATGCATTACTTTTTCAAAGAGTTTCGAAAATAATGGTATTAGGGTAACAGGTCTATAATTTTCTATAAGATTCTTATCACCTTTTTTGAATAAAGGTTTTACAATGCTTATCTTTAATCTGTCTGGAAAAATACTAAAATAATCAAGTAAGCTAATACTTCACTAATCTCTTTCTTGCAGGCTTTAATTATTTTTGTACATATTTTATCATACCCTTCTGCGTTTGTATTGTTGAGGGTCATTATATATTTTTCAATCTCTATTTTGTCTATTGGCTCAAAATTTGAAAGTCACAATAAGTCGAAATATTGAAACAATATTCAGATAAAAATTTGAGTTTTTACCAAATAATACATCACTATGCTGGACGTAACGTGCGGTTTTTGGACGCAGTAAAGAGGGTTTATGATACGTGTGTAGATAAAATCTTATAAACACTAAACTGAATTGGGTTAATCAAGGGTATTTGAATGCAGTAACCGGCGAGCTTGCATCAATAACATGTCAATGTTTAGGAAGCGATGATGCCAAGATAGTAGCCTTTGTTTGGCAAAGAATGAGTCAAAAAATGACGTTTGCTAAGCATATGTAAATAAATTTGACTTTGACTTAACTTTAAGACGAGTTCGCTAAACGGCAATCACTGAAAACAGCAACTTCTCGAAAGAGCAAAAACTCAAGGGCATTTTTAGTACAGCCATAATGGAGTTATGAAACTACCTAGGTATAGAAGGGAGGATACCAACTTAGGAAGTTTTATTCTCTGGTTAACCCTCTTCTGGGAGAATGGCGTGAGTATATGCATGGGATGTCTCGATTCTGTTCCCTTATCTACCTGCAGGGGTTAGGATGGTTGAAATAGCTATTTAATTAGTTGAGATGAAACGGAAATGCGCGGGCGAGAGCCAGGATAGTACGTACCCTGTACTTAGGTAATTGTCTGTGGACGCTGGACAATGTATTGCCTATCCTAGTGGGGTTGAATACTTAGTGCCTATAATGTCATTGGATATGGAGGTACTTTACTTCCTGACAGTAAGTGGGATTAGATTGGTAAGATTTTGATATTGAATAGTTTTAATTTGTACTCAAAATAAGTATTATTGCTGCTCAGTTGTGAATTTTACAATGTTAGGATTAATTTTATTATGTTTAATTAACGGTAAGATTACATTTAAGTGTGCAAAACTATTGTCTGCTATATACGTCAGCTTTGTTTGATTACTGATATTAGTTAATCCTTTGTAGAACAAGATTATAGGTTATCTAAAACATATCTGATATCATCAAGTCGATAGGATCTCGCTGGATGCACAGGACCGTGAGTATTGCCGCTACAGAGACGAGACCTGCTCCCCGCGGTGGGTCGATGTGGGCAGAGTATGATGGAGATATGACTTTGTTGCCAGGGGAGTTGGTCAGGGAAACCTATGCCCGGTTGTGTCCTAAAATATTATCGTGGAAAATATACAGTTAGTTACTGTACGCGTGAATTCTTAGTGAGAAATATACAAGTGAACTATGTGTTAAGTGTTATTTAATTACACTTCAGAAGTGGCATCTGAACAAAAATGTATGTCCTATTTTTCTGCTAAACACGCCTACTGTTTTAAAAGAACATTCTTTACTAGTATAGTGAAATCATGTTTGGAATACATCTGCTTTTCTCGTTTGTATACTGCATACACTGCGTTGCTGTTGTAAGGAATTGGACGGCATTTGATCAGGGCTACACTCTGGCAATGCGTTGTGTAATTTTCATGAACATTCGTGTGTCACGTACTTGATTGGGGCTACTCTCTGATAGTGCGTCACACACTTATGTGGAATATTGCGATGTGTGGGCCGGATGGGCGGATGTATTTGAAATATTTGCCTCTAGGTTTTCCATTGCTTCATATCCGTTAATTGCATCTTATTTGATCAGGACTACTCTCTGATAATGCGCCATGTATAATTATTATGGATGATCATGTGAAACATGCCTGATCAGGGCCACTCTCTGGTGGTATGTGTCACACATATTTGGAGTGTGTTAAAATAGTTCATATTTATAGATAATATAGCTGTATGGGTTGTTTCATGCCGAAGATAAAGATAAAGATAAAGATAGACTTTTATTTGCGATAGATATGGTTATACAAAGGTGGCACTATATATTTTCAGTCAGATACACACATCCAGCTAATAAAATTATAGCATGCAAAACAATTATGACAAAGAGCCACATAATTTTAAATAGTAGGTAACAAATTAGTCAAAGTTTACAATTGACACAAATTTTAACATTATGTGCTAGGAATTCCTTAATCGAGTAGAAAACATGTTGCATTAACCAATATTTTATAACTTTTTTAAATTTCTGTTTGTTACTTATAATTTGGTGGTGACTTGGTAATGTGTTCCAAATTGTTGTGCACATAGCGTAGCAGTTTTTTGTAAATCTTGCACTTTTTGAGATCACATCAAGGGTAAGTTTGTTGGGTTTCCTTAGACTCCTAGATGTTAGGTTTTTCGCTTCTGTAAAAATTTTTTTATTTTGCATCACAAATGTAGCTACTTCTAGTATATAAAGGCAGGGTAGAGGCAATATATATAGAGCTTTAAATAATTGTTTACATGATATGTCTGGGGAAACTCCTACGATTGATCTAATACATTTCTTTTGAGCCACAAATGCCTTGTTTACGTCTGTGCTGTTTCCCCAAACAAGCAACCCGTATCTCAGTACTGACTCTACGTATGCAAAGTATGCTGTTAATGCTGTGTCTCTGCTAGCCACTCTAGTCAGCTTACCAAGAGCATACGAAAACCTATTTAATTTATTGCAAACGCGATCTATTTGAAATTTCCAATGTAATTTATTATCAATGTCAATACCCAAAAATCTAACACATTCAGCATTTTTAACAATTATATTATTATGTGATACATTAAGATTATTTATATTATCGAAATAGATATAACAGGTTTTATTAATATTTATATTTAAATTATTTTTATTTAGCCAATTAATAGTATTTAATATTACGTCATTTATTTCCTTTTCATGTATTGATAATGAATGTAGTTTTGGTGTTGTTATAATTACTGTTATGTCATCAGCGAATAATATATTTCTATACTTAGTAATTTCAGTAATATCGTTAATGTAGAGCAGAAATAGGAGCGGTCCGAGTACACTACCTTGAGGCACGCCGAATTTATTAAATTTAGGTTCGGATTTGTAAGTTTTTAAATTCCTTGCGGCATCAAATCCGGTAATCTCTACAGTTTGAGAACTATTTTTTAGGTAGGTTTGAACCCAAATATATGCCGGTCCTCTTATACCGTATGTATAATGTTTTGTCATAAGCAGCTTGTGGGACACGAAATCGAATGCCTTTGACATGTCAAAGAATAGAATTGTCACATAGTTATCATCGTTTAGTCTGTGAATTATGTCGTTTACGAAATTAAATGTTGCTAGAGTTGTAGATTTTTCTCTTTGAAACCCGTATTGATTTTCGGTTATAATATTATACTTTGACAAAAAAGATGAAAGTTTATTATGCATTACTTTTTCAAAGAGTTTCGAAAATAATGGTATTAGGGTAACAGGTCTATAATTTTCTATAAGATTCTTATCACCTTTTTTGAATAAAGGTTTTACAATGCTTATCTTTAATCTGTCTGGAAAAATACTAAAATAATCAAGTAAGCTAATACTTCACTAATCTCTTTCTTGCAGGCTTTAATTATTTTTGTACATATTTTATCATACCCTTCTGCGTTTGTATTGTTGAGGGTCATTATATATTTTTCAATCTCTATTTTGTCTATTGGCTCAAAATTTGAAAGTCACAATAAGTCGAAATATTGAAACAATATTCAGATAAAAATTTGAGTTTTTACCAAATAATACATCACTATGCTGGACGTAACGTGCGGTTTTTGGACGCAGTAAAGAGGGTTTATGATACGTGTGTAGATAAAATCTTATAAACACTAAACTGAATTGGATTAACCAAGGGTATTTGAATGCAGTAACCGGCGAGCTTGCATCAATAACATGTCAATGTTTAGGAAGCGATGATGCCAAGATAGTAGCCTTTGTTTGGCAAATAATGAGTCAAAAAATGACGTTTGCTAAGCATATGTAAATAAATTTGACTTTGACTTAACTTTAAGACGAGTTCGCTAAACGGCAATCACTGAAAACAGCAACTTCTCGAAAGAGCAAAAACTCAAGGGCATTTTTAGTACAGCCATAATGGAGTTATGAAACTACCTAGGTATAGAAGGGAGGATACCAACTTAGGAAGTTTTATTCTCTGGTTAACCCTCTTCTGGGAGAATGGCGTGAGCATATGCATGGGATGTCTCGATTCTGTTCCCTTATCTACCTGCAGGGGTTAGGATGGTTGAAATAGCTATTTAATTAGTTGAGATGAAACGGAAATGCGCGGGCGAGAGCCAGGATAGTACGTACCCTGTACTTAGGTAATTGTCTGTGGACGCTGGACAATGTATTGCCTATCCTAGTGGGGTTGAATACTTAGTGCCTATAATGTCATTGGATATGGAGGTACTTTACTTCCTGACAGTAAGTGGGATTAGATTGGTAAGATTTTGATATTGAATAGTTTTAATTTGTACTCAAAATAAGTATTATTGCTGCTCAGTTGTGAATTTTACAATGTTAGGATTAATTTTATTATGTTTAATTAACGGTAAGATTACATTTAAGTGTGCAAAACTATTGTCTGCTATATACGTCAGCTTTGTTTGATTACTGATATTAGTTAATCCTTTGTAGAACAAGATTATAGGTTATCTAAAACATATCTGATATCATCAAGTCGATAGGATCTCGCTGGATGCACAGGACCGTGAGTATTGCCGCTACAGAGACGAGACCTGCTCCCCGCGGTGGGTCGATGTGGGCAGAGTATGATGGAGATATGACTTTGTTGCCAGGGGAGTTGGTCAGGGAAACCTATGCCCGGTTGTGTCCTAAAATATTATCGTGAAAAATATATAGTTAGTTACTGTACGCGTGAATTCTTAGTGAGAAATATACAAGTGAACTATGTGTTAAGTGTTATTTAATTACATTTCAGAAGTGGGATCTGAACAAAAATGTATGTCCTATTTTTCTGCTAAACACGCCTACTGTTTTAAAAGAACATTCTTTACTAGTATAGTGAAATCATGTTTGGAATACATCTGCTTTTCTCGTTTGTATACTGCATACACTGCGTTGCTGTTGTAAGGAATTGGACGGCATTTGATCAGGGCTACACTCTGGCAATGCGTTGTGTAATTTTCATGAACATTCGTGTGTCACGTACTTGATTGGGGCTACTCTCTGATAGTGCGTCACACACTTATGTGGAATATTGCGATGTGTGGGCCGGATGGGCGGATGTATTTGAAATATTTGCCTCTAGGTTTTCCATTGCTTCATATCCGTTAATTGCATCTTATTTGATCAGGACTACTCTCTGATAATGCGCCATGTATAATTATTATGGATGATCATGTGAAACATGCCTGAACAGGGCCACTCTCTGGTGGTATGTGTCACACATATTTGGAGTTTGTTAAAATAGTTCATATTTATAGATAATATAGCTGTATGGGTTGTTTCATGCCGAAGATAAAGATAAAGATAAAGATAGACTTTTATTTGCGATAGATATGGTTATACAAAGGTGGCACTATATATTTTCAGTCAGATACACACATCCAGCTAATAAAATTATAGCATGCAAAACAATTATGACAAAGAGCCACATAATTTTAAATAGTAGGTAACAAATTAGTCAAAGTTTACAATTGACACAAATTTTAACATTATGTGCTAGGAATTCCTTAATCGAGTAGAAAACATGTTGCATTAACCAATATTTTATAACTTTTTTAAATTTCTGTTTGTTACTTATAATTTGGTGGTGACTTGGTAATTTGTTCCAAATTGTTGTGCACATAGCGTAGCAGTTTTTTGTAAATCTTGCACTTTTTGGGATCACATCAAGGGTAAGTTTGTTGGGTTTCCTTAGACTCCTAGATGTTAGGTTTTTCGCTTCTGTAAACATTTTTTTATTTTGCATCACAAATGTAGCTACTTCTAGTATATAAAGGCAGGGTAGAGGCAATATATATAGAGCTTTAAATAATTGTTTACATGATATGTCTGGGGAAACTCCTACGATTGATCTAATACATTTCTTTTGAGCCACAAATGCCTTGTTTACGTCTGTGCTGTTTCCCCAAACAAGCAACCCGTATCTCAGTACTGACTCTACGTATGCAAAGTATGCTGTTAATGCTGTGTCTCTGCTAGCCACTCTAGTCAGCTTACCAAGAGCATACGAAAACCTATTTAATTTATTGCAAACGCGATCTATTTGAAATTTCCAATGTAATTTATTATCAATGTCAATACCCAAAAATCTAACACATTCAGCATTTTTAACAATTATATTATTATGTGATACATTAAGATTATTTATATTATCGAAATAGATATAACAGGTTTTATTAATATTTATATTTAAATTATTTTTATTTAGCCAATTAATAGTATTTAATATTACGTCATTTATTTCCTTTTCATGTATTGATAATGAATGTAGTTTTGGTGTTGTTATAATTACTGTTATGTCATGAGCGAATAATATATTTCTATACTTAGTAATTTCAGTAATATCGTTAATGTAGAGCAGAAATAGGAGCGGTCCGAGTACACTACCTTGAGGCACGCCGAATTTATTAAATTTAGGTTCGGATTTGTAAGTTTTTAAATTCCTTGCGGCATCAAATCCGGTAATCTCTACAGTTTGAGACCTATTTTTTAGGTAGGTTTGAACCCAAATATATGCCGGTCCTCTTACACCGTATGTATAATGTTTTGTCATAAGCAGCTTGTGGGACACGAAATCGAATGCCTTTGACATGTCAAAGAATAGAATTGTCACATAGTTATCATCGTTTAGTCTGTGAATTATGTCGTTTACCAAATTAAATGTTGCTAGTGTTGTAGATTTTTCTCTTTGAAACCCGTATTGATTTTCGGTTATAATATTATACTTTGACAAAAAAGATGAAAGTTTATTATGCATTACTTTTTCAAAGAGTTTCGAAAATAATGGTATTAGGGTAACAGGTCTATAATTTTCTATAAGATTCTTATCACCTTTTTTGAATAAAGGTTTTACAATGCTTATCTTTAATCTGTCTGGAAAAATACTAAAATAATCAAGTAAGCTAATACTTCACTAATCTCTTTCTTGCAGGCTTTAATTATTTTTGTACATATTTTATCATACCCTTCTGCGTTTGTATTGTTGAGGGTCATTATATATTTTTCAATCTCTATTTTGTCTATTGGCTCAAAATTTGAAAGTCACAATAAGTCGAAATATTGAAACAATATTCAGATAAAAATTTGAGTTTTTACCAAATAATACATCACTATGCTGGACGTAACGTGCGGTTTTTGGACGCAGTAAAGAGGGTTTATGATACGTGTGTAGATAAAATCTTATAAACACTAAACTGAATTGGGTTAATCAAGGGTATTTGAATGCAGTAACCGGCGAGCTTGCATCAATAACATGTCAATGTTTAGGAAGCGATGATGCCAAGATAGTAGCCTTTGTTTGGCAAAGAATGAGTCAAAAAATGACGTTTGCTAAGCATATGTAAATAAATTTGACTTTGACTTAACTTTAAGACGAGTTCGCTAAACGGCAATCACTGAAAACAGCAACTTCTCGAAAGAGCAAAAACTCAAGGGCATTTTTAGTACAGCCATAATGGAGTTATGAAACTACCTAGGTATAGAAGGGAGGATACCAACTTAGGAAGTTTTATTCTCTGGTTAACCCTCTTCTGGGAGAATGGCGTGAGTATATGCATGGGATGTCTCGATTCTGTTCCCTTATCTACCTGCAGGGGTTAGGATGGTTGAAATAGCTATTTAATTAGTTGAGATGAAACGGAAATGCGCGGGCGAGAGCCAGGATAGTACGTACCCTGTACTTAGGTAATTGTCTGTGGACGCTGGACAATGTATTGCCTATCCTAGTGGGGTTGAATACTTAGTGCCTATAATGTCATTGGATATGGAGGTACTTTACTTCCTGACAGTAAGTGGGATTAGATTGGTAAGATTTTGATATTGAATAGTTTTAATTTGTACTCAAAATAAGTATTATTGCTGCTCAGTTGTGAATTTTACAATGTTAGGATTAATTTTATTATGTTTAATTAACGGTAAGATTACATTTAAGTGTGCAAAACTATTGTCTGCTATATACGTCAGCTTTGTTTGATTACTGATATTAGTTAATCCTTTGTAGAACAAGATTATAGGTTATCTAAAACATATCTGATATCATCAAGTCGATAGGATCTCGCTGGATGCACAGGACCGTGAGTATTGCCGCTACAGAGACGAGACCTGCTCCCCGCGGTGGGTCGATGTGGGCAGAGTATGATGGAGATATGACTTTGTTGCCAGGGGAGTTGGTCAGGGAAACCTATGCCCGGTTGTGTCCTAAAATATTATCGTGGAAAATATACAGTTAGTTACTGTACGCGTGAATTCTTAGTGAGAAATATACAAGTGAACTATGTGTTAAGTGTTATTTAATTACACTTCAGAAGTGGCATCTGAACAAAAATGTATGTCCTATTTTTCTGCTAAACACGCCTACTGTTTTAAAAGAACATTCTTTACTAGTATAGTGAAATCATGTTTGGAATACATCTGCTTTTCTCGTTTGTATACTGCATACACTGCGTTGCTGTTGTAAGGAATTGGACGGCATTTGATCAGGGCTACACTCTGGCAATGCGTTGTGTAATTTTCATGAACATTCGTGTGTCACGTACTTGATTGGGGCTACTCTCTGATAGTGCGTCACACACTTATGTGGAATATTGCGATGTGTGGGCCGGATGGGCGGATGTATTTGAAATATTTGCCTCTAGGTTTTCCATTGCTTCATATCCGTTAATTGCATCTTATTTGATCAGGACTACTCTCTGATAATGCGCCATGTATAATTATTATGGATGATCATGTGAAACATGCCTGATCAGGGCCACTCTCTGGTGGTATGTGTCACACATATTTGGAGTGTGTTAAAATAGTTCATATTTATAGATAATATAGCTGTATGGGTTGTTTCATGCCGAAGATAAAGATAAAGATAAAGATAGACTTTTATTTGCGATAGATATGGTTATACAAAGGTGGCACTATATATTTTCAGTCAGATACACACATCCAGCTAATAAAATTATAGCATGCAAAACAATTATGACAAAGAGCCACATAATTTTAAATAGTAGGTAACAAATTAGTCAAAGTTTACAATTGACACAAATTTTAACATTATGTGCTAGGAATTCCTTAATCGAGTAGAAAACATGTTGCATTAACCAATATTTTATAACTTTTTTAAATTTCTGTTTGTTACTTATAATTTGGTGGTGACTTGGTAATGTGTTCCAAATTGTTGTGCACATAGCGTAGCAGTTTTTTGTAAATCTTGCACTTTTTGAGATCACATCAAGGGTAAGTTTGTTGGGTTTCCTTAGACTCCTAGATGTTAGGTTTTTCGCTTCTGTAAACATTTTTTTATTTTGCATCACAAATGTAGCTACTTCTAGTATATAAAGGCAGGGTAGAGGCAATATATATAGAGCTTTAAATAATTGTTTACATGATATGTCTGGGGAAACTCCTACGATTGATCTAATACATTTCTTTTGAGCCACAAATGCCTTGTTTACGTCTGTGCTGTTTCCCCAAACAAGCAACCCGTATCTCAGTACTGACTCTACGTATGCAAAGTATGCTGTTAATGCTGTGTCTCTGCTAGCCACTCTAGTCAGCTTACCAAGAGCATACGAAAACCTATTTAATTTATTGCAAACGCGATCTATTTGAAATTTCCAATGTAATTTATTATCATGTCTGGGGAAACTCCTACGATTGATCTAATACATTTCTTTTGAGCCACAAATGCCTTGTTTACGTCTGTGCTGTTTCCCCAAACAAGCAACCCGTATCTCAGTACTGACTCTACGTATGCAAAGTATGCTGTTAATGCTGTGTCTCTGCTAGCCACTCTAGTCAGCTTACCAAGAGCATACGAAAACCTATTTAATTTATTGCAAACGCGATCTATTTGAAATTTCCAATGTAATTTATTATCAATGTCAATACCCAAAAATCTAACACATTCAGCATTTTTAACAATTATATTATTATGTGATACATTAAGATTATTTATATTATCGAAATAGATATAACAGGTTTTATTAATATTTATATTTAAATTATTTTTATTTAGCCAATTAATAGTATTTAATATTACGTCATTTATTTCCTTTTCATGTATTGATAATGAATGTAGTTTTGGTGTTGTTATAATTACTGATATGTCATCAGCGAATAATATATTTCTATACTTAGTAATTTCAGTAATATCGTTAATGTAGAGCAGAAATAGGAGCGGTCCGAGTACACTACCTTGAGGCACGCCGAATTTATTAAATTTGGGTTCGGATTTGTAAGTTTTTAAATTCCTTGCGGCATCAAATCCGGTAATCTCTACAGTTTGAGACCTATTTTTTAGGTAGGTTTGAACCCAAATATATGCCGGTCCTCTTACACCGTATGTATAATGTTTTGTCATAAGCAGCTTGTGGGACACGAAATCGAATGCCTTTGACATGTCAAAGAATAGAATTGTCACATAGTTATCATCGTTTAGTCTGTGAATTATGTCGTTGACCAAATTAAATGTTGCTAGAGTTGTAGATTTTTCTCTTTGAAACCCGTATTGATTTTCGGTTATAATATTATACTTTGACAAAAAAGATGAAAGTTTATTATGCATTACTTTTTCAAAGAGTTTCGAAAATAATGGTATTAGGGTAACAGGTCTATAATTTTCTATAAGATTCTTATCACCTTTTTTTAATAAAGGTTTTACAATGCTTATCTTTAATCTGTCTGGAAAAATACTAAAATAATCAAGTAAGCTAATACTTCACTAATCTCTTTCTTGCAGGCTTTAATTATGTTTGTACATATTTTATCATACCCTTCTGCGTTTGTATTGTTGAGGGTCATTATATATTTTTCAATCTCTATTTTGTCTATTGGCTCAAAATTTGAAAGTCACAATAAGTCGAAATATTGAAACAATATTCAGATAAAAATTTGAGTTTTTACCAAATAATACATCACTATGCTGGACGTAACGTGCGGTTTTTGGACGCAGTAAAGAGGGTTTATGATACGTGTGTAGATAAAATCTTATAAACACTAAACTGAATTGGGTTAATCAAGGGTATTTGAATGCAGTAACCGGCGAGCTTGCATCAATAACATGTCAATGTTTAGGAAGCGATGATGCCAAGATAGTAGCCTTTGTTTGGCAAAGAATGAGTCAAAAAATGACGTTTGCTAAGCATATGTAAATAAATTTGACTTTGACTTAACTTTAAGACGAGTTCGCTAAACGGCAATCACTGAAAACAGCAACTTCTCGAAAGAGCAAAAACTCAAGGGCATTTTTAGTACAGCCATAATGGAGTTATGAAACTACCTAGGTATAGAAGGGAGGATACCAACTTAGGAAGTTTTATTCTCTGGTTAACCCTCTTCTGGGAGAATGGCGTGAGCATATGCATGGGATGTCTCGATTCTGTTCCCTTATCTACCTGCAGGGGTTAGGATGGTTGAAATAGCTATTTAATTAGTTGAGATGAAACGGAAATGCGCGGGCGAGAGCCAGGATAGTACGTACCCTGTACTTAGGTAATTGTCTGTGGACGCTGGACAATGTATTGCCTATCCTAGTGGGGTTGAATACTTAGTGCCTATAATGTCATTGGATATGGAGGTACTTTACTTCCTGACAGTAAGTGGGATTAGATTGGTAAGATTTTGATATTGAATAGTTTTAATTTGTACTCAAAATAAGTATTATTGCTGCTCAGTTGTGAATTTTACAATGTTAGGATTAATTTTATTATGTTTAATTAACGGTAAGATTACATTTAACACGCTCAGCGCGGTATCGGGTGGAAGGCACCCGATGCGCAACTGTCCCACGGTGCGAGGGCCAAAATGGTGTACTTTCCGTTGGGCCGAGATGCAAATACACTGGTTGTAGCATGAGTAGGAAAGAGATACATTGTTTTTTGGATATGTCTCGTCAAATCATACCCTCAAAAGAACAAAATTACTATCGGATCTATGCGACCCGATATCGGCCTATTGGGAAATGTTTTTTCATTAGGTGCGGCTATCGGGTCTGAAACACCCGATACCCGATGACCCGATAACCGCACTGGATGACGGATTAGTTTGTCTAGTGATGTGATCGAATGACGTTGTGTTTACGTATAGTGTTAGAAAATTACAAATTGACAATTTAAAAATGAAGCATTCCAGAAGAATGCTGAGAATGTGCAGTGGTGAAGTGTCCACCGAAAGTAGAGAAGAAGCCACATCAGACAGCGATTTGTACAGAAAGGTATTTCAACGTGAAATTAATTTGAGTCCTGCCATACATAAAAGCCCAACTACGGGTCATTCTATGCGAATCCTTCAGAATGTGGTACCAGAGAGAACTGAATCAAGAAATGTTAAGGTTTGCAGTGACAATAAAACTATACATATCATTGAGGACGTTATCGTAAAGCCTTGCTGCAGTAAAAACTTGTCTGTCGCAAATGAACAATATGCAGATCTTGGAACAAATGATATCTGTACTCCAAAAAGTCATAAGAAATACAAATCTAGACAAAACCCTAATTTCGCTGATGTTCAAATGCTTGAAACTGATGTTTTCTGTACTCCAAAGAGTCTAAAGAGACCAAGACCTAGTTCTGCCTGTAATACACCCAGCAACATTTCCGAATCCTGTTACACTTTGAGTAAATCTGATATTCTCAGTGTTTCAACATCAAATATGGTTTCTCTGAATTCGTCATTTAATGAAGAGCAGTTTCTTAATTTACTGTCTACACCTTCAGCAAAACATGATCAAACTCTGCTATCGACACCAAACAGTCTCGCCAATTATCAAAAGACGGACAAGGTCAATGAACGAGCGTTTGTCACGTGCCAAGAGAGTGAGGATCTACTATTCACACCTCAATTAGAACCCGAACAGGAACAACAGAGTCTCCAGCATGCGCACGGGAACTCACTCATTGTGAAGCACGCCGCCGTAACCGCTGATTCTGCATCTAACCAGCCATGCCTTTCATCTGAGCAATCAGCATCGTGTACTAAAAATGGTGCGGATAACATTTTATCTATGAATAAAGATAGTGTTGACTCAAGCTCTGATGAAGAGTTTATCCCTAATAGTTGTGAATCTTCTTCCGATTCGTCAACTGGAGTATCTGAGGATGAAGATATCAGAAGCGTTGAATTGTCAACGAGCATTAATGAAGATAATCATTGGCAGAAAATTTCAAATGAAACGCCTAATTTTGATGAATATTTGGGTGATAGCCAGTTTTTTATTCCTACAGACATCACTGACCCAGATGAATTTTACAGGCTATTCTTGAATGATGAAATTATTGACAAAATTGTGCTAGAAACCAACAAATACGCTGCCAAGTGCATAGACCCCGCCAAACTCACAGCTAATTCGCGCTTACATCACTGGAAACCAACGAACAGAGAAGAGATGTTGAAGTTTTTTGGCATTTTGCTATAAATGGGTCTCGTCAAGTTGCCACGGATAAAAGATTATTGGTCTAAAAAGAAAATGTACAGGAACGAATTAATTTCATCTTCAATAAAAAGAGATCGCTTCATGCTACTTCTAAAACACTGGCATTTCAGCGATGATGATAGCACTAATGGTCAAACTGATAAATTGTGCAAAATACGAGAAGTTTATGAGATGCTGCTGAAACAATTTTCCAAATGTTTGACACCTTGAAAAGTGCTCGTCATAGACGAATCTATGGTTCCGTGGCGAGGCAGACTTCAATTTCGCCAATACATCAAAAATAAATCGCACAAGTACGGTGTCAAACTGTACAAGTTATGTACACCAGACGGGTACACATCCAATATCATCATTTATACTGGCAAAGAAGATGGCAAACGAGACTTGAACCATGGGCATAATGTCGTTATGAAACTGATTAATGGTCTTGAGAACGAAGGAAGACTTGTTGTTGTGGACAACTTTTATACGTCGATTGATTTAGCTGAAACCCTGATAAGTAAGAAAACATACATATGTGGCACTCTGAGGAGCAATAGAAGAGGTTTACCACAGAAGGTTACGAGTACCAAACTGAAGAAAGGACAGATCATAGGACAAATGAACAGAAAAGGCGTGCGAATTATAAAATGGATGGATAAGCGTCCTGTTCTAAAGTTGAGGACTTGCAGAAATCATGACATATCTATAAAAGACACCGGAAAAAAAAGAAGAGGTACAAATGAAAAGATTATGAAACCAGAATGTGTACTGTGTTATAACAGCCACAAGAAGGGAATTGACTATAGTGACCAAATGTCATCATATTACTCTACATTGAAAAGAGGTCTTAAATGGTACAGGAAGGTAAATTAAATCAATTCATTTAGAAATATTTTATGTTATTCAATAAATCCTCAAGAGGGCGCCATGGATAATTTAGTGAGACGTCATATAGCCTGTAGTGGAAAATTAAGATGCTTCTAACGAAATCTCATTTGTCAAATAAGTAATAAGTAGATCCGATCTTCCGGTGTTCCTTTTGGGTTGCCGTAGTCGGTTTAACAGTATTTTTTACTTAAAACTAAACTAATAAGTCTCCTTTCTTTTCAGGTGATGATGGAGCTGATCTTTGGGACAGCTTTGATCAACGCTTGGATTATTTACAACCTCAAAGCTGTAACAAAGTTGTCAAAGCTGCAGTTTACGGAACACATCGTAAAAAGTTTACAAAAACTGCTAGCAGCCAGCAGATTCACGAACCAAGTGAAGAGATTCAACATGCCTTTATAAAAACTGCCAAGAAACGAAACTGCGCTAGCTGCTATGATCAACTTCGTGAAACAATGAGCAGTAAAGAAGCCAACAATAAAGTGAAGAAGGTAAAGAGTGGTTGTGATAAGTGTAAAAAAACTTTATGTCGTGACTGTTACAATAAAAACCATAAGTGTGTGTAATTCTTAGTAAATCTAGACTATAAGAAAAGTCTTTAAAATATAATATTTAGATAAATTTATCTAGGTAGGATTTTTTTTAGACTTTTGAAGTGAGTGAAATTAAAAACTATGTGTAGATTTAAGTTTTTTCAAGTTTTTTAAATTATATTGTGTTGATGATAAGGGTATTATTAAGTTTAAGTCGTGATTGTTATAATTAAAACAAAAAAGAGTTCATTTACAGTTAGAGTTGAGTTTGGTCTTTAGATCAGACTTTGATTATTGCCGGAAATGTGCTAAAAACCGAACTCAACTCTAATTGCAACTGCACTGTAAATATTTGTTTTATTGTTGATAAAAAGACAAAGCTATATTTTTTGTTGATAATAGGTACTTAATTAAAATTCACTGTCATATATTATCCACTTGTCGGTGTCATTTGTATAATAATATGTAAATAGTAAGTAAATCTATTTACCTATTCCCTATTCTGTTATTGTTTATAATTAAATTAAAAACTGTATATTTATGATTCGGAGCTTGGCAGCACTGCAGCGCTGGACTGCAATTATGTACTTTCCCTACCGTACATTCAAAGGCTTCTCAACAGTGACTATAAATGTATGGATGCGAGGTATATTATTGTTCGGCGCTGCAGTGCTTCCAAGCTCCGAATCATACGTCTAGGCTGTTTTTCTGATTTTGCACAGTAACTACATAATACTAGCCTACGACATCGCAGGAAAGCAAAATGTATATGAAATATCGCTACGCTCTTATAAATTTCCTACGATATCGTACTACATTGACAAGATAATAATACAAGGGTCTTTTGCCATAATTCTTATACATTTTACTTCCCTGCGACGTCGTCGATAACAGTCCCGATATTAGGTTCTAGTATTTTTAAAGTCCATCATAGATTCTGTTGTTGTTGATGATTAAAATAAAATGGGCATGACCATTGTAACGAAAATATGTGGGCAATATTCTAATTGAAAGTTTGATCTCTTTTGTTGACAAATAAAAACGTCGATAAAATATGTCGATGTTTCATTGACAACACTAACATTTTATCGATATGACTTCCTTTCAGTGCGGATGCCAGGTCGAAGGGATCCGACATTTTTTTTATTTTTTTTTAAATCTTCTAATCACGGGATCTTGGTCCGCAGCCAGCTTAGTATTGATTGGTTCATTAAAAATCCATTAAAAATATTATCTAGACTCATAGCAATGAGTTTTATGAGATATTTGACCTCAAAGGTAAAAAGTCGGAACGGGTGTCTTCGACCCGATGCCGGCATAACGGAAAATTTAGCATCGTATCTAAGCAACCCGATACCGCATCATCTGAAAGTAAGCTGGTCAGCTTGCCGCGCTGAGCGTGTTAAGTGTGCAAAACTATTGTCTGCTATATACGTCAGCTTTGTTTGATTACTGATATTAGTTAATCCTTTGTAGAACAAGATTATAGGTTATCTAAAACATATCTGATATCATCAAGTCGATAGGATCTCGCTGGATGCACAGGACCGTGAGTATTGCCGCTACAGAGACGAGACCTGCTCCCCGCGGTGGGTCGATGTGGGCAGAGTATGATGGAGATATGACTTTGTTGCCAGGGGAGTTGGTCAGGGAAACCTATGCCCGGTTGTGTCCTAAAATATTATCGTGGAAAATATACAGTTAGTTACTGTACGCGTGAATTCTAAGTGAGAAATATACAAGTGAACTATGTGTTAAGTGTTATTTAATTACACTTCAGAAGTGGGATCTGAACAAAAATGTATGTCCTATTTTTCTGCTAAACACGCCTACTGTTTTAAAAGAACATTCTTTACTAGTATAGTGAAATCATGTTTGGAATACATCTGCTTTTCTCGTTTGTATACTGCATACACTGCGTTGCTGTTGTAAGGAATTGGACGGCATTTGATCAGGGCTACACTCTGGCAATGCGTTGTGTAATTTTCATGAACATTCGTGTGTCACGTACTTGATTGGGGCTACTCTCTGATAGTGCGTCACACACTTATGTGGAATATTGCGATGTGTGGGCCGGATGGGCGGATGTATTTGAAATATTTGCCTCTAGGTTTTCCATTGCTTCATATCCGTTAATTGCATCTTATTTGATCAGGACTACTCTCTGATAATGCGCCATGTATAATTATTATGGATGATCATGTGAAACATGCCTGATCAGGGCCACTCTCTGGTGGTATGTGTCACACATATTTGGAGTGTGTTAAAATAGTTCATATTTATAGATAATATAGCTGTATGGGTTGTTTCATGCCGAAGATAAAGATAAAGATAAAGATAGACTTTTATTTGCGATAGATATGGTTATACAAAGGTGGCACTATATATTTTCAGGCAGATACACACATCCAGCTAATAAAATTATAGCATGCAAAACAATTATGACAAAGAGCCACATAATTTTAAATAGTAGGTAACAAATTAGTCAAAGTTTACAATTGACACAAATTTTAACATTATGTGCTAGGAATTCCTTAATCGAGTAGAAAACATGTTGCATTAACCAATATTTTATAACTTTTTTAAATTTCTGTTTGTTACTTATAATTTGGTGGAGACTTGGTAATTTGTTCCAAATTGTTGTGCACATAGCGTAGCAGTTTTTTGTAAATCTTGCACTTTTTGGGATCACATCAAGGGTAAGTTTGTTGGGTTTCCTTAGACTCCTAGATGTTAGGTTTTTCGCTTCTGTAAACATTTTTTTATTTTGCATCACAAATGTAGCTACTTCTAGTATATAAAGGCAGGGTAGAGGCAATATATATAGAGCTTTAAATAATTGTTTACATGATATGTCTTGGGAAACTCCTACGATTGATCTAATACATTTCTTTTGAGCCACAAATGCCTTGTTTACGTCTGTGCTGTTTCCCCAAACAAGCAACCCGTATCTCAGTACTGACTCTACGTATGCAAAGTATGCTGTTAATGCTGTGTCTCTGCTAGCCACTCTAGTCAGCTTACCAAGAGCATACGAAAACCTATTTAATTTATTGCAAACGCGATCTATTTGAAATTTCCAATGTAATTTATTATCAATGTCAATACCCAAAAATCTAACACATTCAGCATTTTTAACAATTATATTATTATGTGATACATTAAGATTATTTATATTATCGAAATAGATATAACAGGTTTTATTAATATTTATATTTAAATTATTTTTATTTAGCCAATTAATAGTATTTAATATTACGTCATTTATTTCCTTTTCATGTATTGATAATGAATGTAGTTTTGGTGTTGTTATAATTACTGTTATGTCATCAGCGAATAATATATTTCTATACTTAGTAATTTCAGTAATATCGTTAATGTAGAGCAGAAATAGGAGCGGTCCGAGTACACTACCTTGAGGCACGCCGAATTTATTAAATTTAGGTTCGGATTTGTAAGTTTTTAAATTCCTTGCGGCATCAAATCCGGTAATCTCTACAGTTTGAGACCTATTTTTTAGGTAGGTTTGAACCCAAATATATGCCGGTCCTCTTACACCGTATGTATAATGTTTTGTCATAAGCAGCTTGTGGGACACGAAATCGAATGCCTTTGACATGTCAAAGAATAGAATTGTCACATAGTTATCATCGTTTAGTCCGTGAATTATGTCGTTTACGAAATTAAATGTTGCTAGAGTTGTAGATTTTTCTCTTTGAAACCCGTATTGATTTTCGGTTATAATATTATACTTTGACAAAAAAGATGAAAGTTTATTATGCATTACTTTTTCAAAGAGTTTCGAAGATAATGGTATTAGGGTAACAGGTCTATAATTTTCTATAAGATTCTTATCACCTTTTTTTAATAAAGGTTTTACAATGCTTATCTTTAATCTGTCTGGAAAAATACTAAAATAATCAAGTAAGCTAATACTTCACTAATCTCTTTCTTGCAGGCTTTAATTATTTTTGTACATATTTTATCATACCCTTCTGCGTTTGTATTGTTGAGGGTCATTATATATTTTTCAATCTCTATTTTGTCTATTGGCTCAAAATTTGAAAGTCACAATAAGTCGAAATATTGAAACAATATTCAGATAAAAATTTGAGTTTTTACCAAATAATACATCACTATGCTGGACGTAACGTGCGGTTTTTGGACGCAGTAAAGAGGGTTTATGATACGTGTGTAGATAAAATCTTATAAACACTAAACTGAATTGGATTAACCAAGGGTATTTGAATGCAGTAACCGGCGAGCTTGCATCAATAACATGTCAATGTTTAGGAAGCGATGATGCCAAGATAGTAGCCTTTGTTTGGCAAATAATGAGTCAAAAAATGACGTTTGCTAAGCATATGTAAATAAATTTGACTTTGACTTAACTTTAAGACGAGTTCGCTAAACGGCAATCACTGAAAACAGCAACTTCTCGAAAGAGCAAAAACTCAAGGGCATTTTTAGTACAGCCATAATGGAGTTATGAAACTACCTAGGTATAGAAGGGAGGATACCAACTTAGGAAGTTTTATTCTCTGGTTAACCCTCTTCTGGGAGAATGGCGTGAGCATATGCATGGGATGTCTCGATTCTGTTCCCTTATCTACCTGCAGGGGTTAGGATGGTTGAAATAGCTATTTAATTAGTTGAGATGAAACGGAAATGCGCGGGCGAGAGCCAGGATAGTACGTACCCTGTACTTAGGTAATTGTCTGTGGACGCTGGACAATGTATTGCCTATCCTAGTGGGGTTGAATACTTAGTGCCTATAATGTCATTGGATATGGAGGTACTTTACTTCCTGACAGTAAGTGGGATTAGATTGGTAAGATTTTGATATTGAATAGTTTTAATTTGTACTCAAAATAAGTATTATTGCTGCTCAGTTGTGAATTTTACAATGTTAGGATTAATTTTATTATGTTTAATTAACGGTAAGATTACATTTAAGTGTGCAAAACTATTGTCTGCTATATACGTCAGCTTTGTTTGATTACTGATATTAGTTAATCCTTTGTAGAACAAGATTATAGGTTATCTAAAACATATCTGATATCATCAAGTCGATAGGATCTCGCTGGATGCACAGGACCGTGAGTATTGCCGCTACAGAGACGAGACCTGCTCCCCGCGGTGGGTCGATGTGGGCAGAGTATGATGGAGATATGACTTTGTTGCCAGGGGAGTTGGTCAGGAAAACCTATGCCCGGTTGTGTCCTAAAATATTATCGTGGAAAATATATAGTTAGTTACTGTACGCGTGAATTCTTAGTGAGAAATATACAAGTGAACTATGTGTTAAGTGTTATTTAATTACATTTCAGAAGTGGGATCTGAACAAAAATGTATGTCCTATTTTTCTGCTAAACACGCCTACTGTTTTAAAAGAACATTCTTTACTAGTATAGTGAAATCATGTTTGGAATACATCTGCTTTTCTCGTTTGTATACTGCATACACTGCGTTGCTGTTGTAAGGAATTGGACGGCATTTGATCAGGGCTACACTCTGGCAATGCGTTGTGTAATTTTCATGAACATTCGTGTGTCACGTACTTGATTGGGGCTACTCTCTGATAGTGCGTCACACACTTATGTGGAATATTGCGATGTGTGGGCCGGATGGGCGGATGTATTTGAAATATTTGCCTCTAGGTTTTCCATTGCTTCATATCCGTTAATTGCATCTTATTTGATCAGGACTACTCTCTGATAATGCGCCATGTATAATTATTATGGATGATCATGTGAAACATGCCTGAACAGGGCCACTCTCTGGTGGTATGTGTCACACATATTTGGAGTGTGTTAAAATAGTTCATATTTATAGATAATATAGCTGTATGGGTTGTTTCATGCCGAAGATAAAGATAAAGATAAAGATAGACTTTTATTTGCGATAGATATGGTTATACAAAGGTGGCACTATATATTTTCAGGCAGATACACACATCCAGCTAATAAAATTATAGCATGCAAAACAATTATGACAAAGAGCCACATAATTTTAAATAGTAGGTAACAAATTAGTCAAAGTTTACAATTGACACAAATTTTAACATTATGTGCTAGGAATTCCTTAATCGAGTAGAAAACATGTTGCATTAACCAATATTTTATAACTTTTTTAAATTTCTGTTTGTTACTTATAATTTGGTGGTGACTTGGTAATTTGTTCCAAATTGTTGTGCACATAGCGTAGCAGTTTTTTGTAAATCTTGCACTTTTTGGGATCACATCAAGGGTAAGTTTGTTGGGTTTCCTTAGACTCCTAGATGTTAGGTTTTTCGCTTCTGTAAACATTTTTTTATTTTGCATCACAAATGTAGCTACTTCTAGTATATAAAGGCAGGGTAGAGGCAATATATATAGAGCTTTAAATAATTGTTTACATGATATGTCTGGGGAAACTCCTACGATTGATCTAATACATTTCTTTTGAGCCACAAATGCCTTGTTTACGTCTGTGCTGTTTCCCCAAACAAGCAACCCGTATCTCAGTACTGACTCTACGTATGCAAAGTATGCTGTTAATGCTGTGTCTCTGCTAGCCACTCTAGTCAGCTTACCAAGAGCATACGAAAACCTATTTAATTTATTGCAAACGCGATCTATTTGAAATTTCCAATGTAATTTATTATCAATGTCAATACCCAAAAATCTAACACATTCAGCATTTTTAACAATTATATTATTATGTGATACATTAAGATTATTTATATTATCGAAATAGATATAACAGGTTTTATTAATATTTATATTTAAATTATTTTTATTTAGCCAATTAATAGTATTTAATATTACGTCATTTATTTCCTTTTCATGTATTGATAATGAATGTAGTTTTGGTGTTGTTATAATTACTGTTATGTCATGAGCGAATAATATATTTCTATACTTAGTAATTTCAGTAATATCGTTAATGTAGAGCAGAAATAGGAGCGGTCCGAGTACACTACCTTGAGGCACGCCGAATTTATTAAATTTAGGTTCGGATTTGTAAGTTTTTAAATTCCTTGCGGCATCAAATCCGGTAATCTCTACAGTTTGAGACCTATTTTTTAGGTAGGTTTGAACCCAAATATATGCCGGTCCTCTTACACCGTATGTATAATGTTTTGTCATAAGCAGCTTGTGGGACACGAAATCGAATGCCTTTGACATGTCAAAGAATAGAATTGTCACATAGTTATCATCGTTTAGTCTGTGAATTATGTCGTTTACCAAATTAAATGTTGCTAGAGTTGTAGATTTTTCTCTTTGAAACCCGTATTGATTTTCGGTTATAATATTATACTTTGACAAAAAAGATGAAAGTTTATTATGCATTACTTTTTCAAAGAGTTTCGAAAATAATGGTATTAGGGTAACAGGTCTATAATTTTCTATAAGATTCTTATCACCTTTTTTGGATAAAGGTTTTACAATGCTTATCTTTAATCTGTCTGGAAAAATACTAAAATAATCAAGTAAGCTAATACTTCACTAATCTCTTTCTTGCAGGCTTTAATTATTTTTGTACATATTTTATCATACCCTTCTGCGTTTGTATTGTTGAGGGTCATTATATATTTTTCAATCTCTATTTTGTCTATTGGCTCAAAATTTGAAAGTCACAATAAGTCGAAATATTGAAACAATATTCAGATAAAAATTTGAGTTTTTACCAAATAATACATCACTATGCTGGACGTAACGTGCGGTTTTTGGACGCAGTAAAGAGGGTTTATGATACGTGTGTAGATAAAATCTTATAAACACTAAACTGAATTGGGTTAATCAAGGGTATTTGAATGCAGTAACCGGCGAGCTTGCATCAATAACATGTTAATGTTTAGGAAGCGATGATGCCAAGATAGTAGCCTTTGTTTGGCAAAGAATGAGTCAAAAAATGACGTTTGCTAAGCATATGTAAATAAATTTGACTTTGACTTAACTTTAAGACGAGTTCGCTAAACGGCAATCACTGAAAACAGCAACTTCTCGAAAGAGCAAAAACTCAAGGGCATTTTTAGTACAGCCATAATGGAGTTATGAAACTACCTAGGTATAGAAGGGAGGATACCAACTTAGGAAGTTTTATTCTCTGGTTAACCCTCTTCTGGGAGAATGGCGTGAGTATATGCATGGGATGTCTCGATTCTGTTCCCTTATCTACCTGCAGGGGTTAGGATGGTTGAAATAGCTATTTAATTAGTTGAGATGAAACGGAAATGCGCGGGCGAGAGCCAGGATAGTACGTACCCTGTACTTAGGTAATTGTCTGTGGACGCTGGACAATGTATTGCCTATCCTAGTGGGGTTGAATACTTAGTGCCTATAATGTCATTGGATATGGAGGTACTTTACTTCCTGACAGTAAGTGGGATTAGATTGGTAAGATTTTGATATTGAATAGTTTTAATTTGTACTCAAAATAAGTATTATTGCTGCTCAGTTGTGAATTTTACAATGTTAGGATTAATTTTATTATGTTTAATTAACGGTAAGATTACATTTAAGTGTGCAAAACTATTGTCTGCTATATACGTCAGCTTTGTTTGATTACTGATATTAGTTAATCCTTTGTAGAACAAGATTATAGGTTATCTAAAACATATCTGATATCATCAAGTCGATAGGATCTCGCTGGATGCACAGGACCGTGAGTATTGCCGCTACAGAGACGAGACCTGCTCCCCGCGGTGGGTCGATGTGGGCAGAGTATGATGGAGATATGACTTTGTTGCCAGGGGAGTTGGTCAGGGAAACCTATGCCCGGTTGTGTCCTAAAATATTATCGTGGAAAATATACAGTTAGTTACTGTACGCGTGAATTCTTAGTGAGAAATATACAAGTGAACTATGTGTTAAGTGTTATTTAATTACACTTCAGAAGTGGCATCTGAACAAAAATGTATGTCCTATTTTTCTGCTAAACACGCCTACTGTTTTAAAAGAACATTCTTTACTAGTATAGTGAAATCATGTTTGGAATACATCTGCTTTTCTCGTTTGTATACTGCATACACTGCGTTGCTGTTGTAAGGAATTGGACGGCATTTGATCAGGGCTACACTCTGGCAATGCGTTGTGTAATTTTCATGAACATTCGTGTGTCACGTACTTGATTGGGGCTACTCTCTGATAGTGCGTCACACACTTATGTGGAATATTGCGATGTGTGGGCCGGATGGGCGGATGTATTTGAAATATTTGCCTCTAGGTTTTCCATTGCTTCATATCCGTTAATTGCATCTTATTTGATCAGGACTACTCTCTGATAATGCGCCATGTATAATTATTATGGATGATCATGTGAAACATGCCTGATCAGGGCCACTCTCTGGTGGTATGTGTCACACATATTTGGAGTGTGTTAAAATAGTTCATATTTAAAGATAATATAGCTGTATGGGTTGTTTCATGCCGAAGATAAAGATAAAGATAAAGATAGACTTTTATTTGCGATAGATATGGTTATACAAAGGTGGCACTATATATTTTCAGGCAGATACACACATCCAGCTAATAAAATTATAGCATGCAAAACAATTATGACAAAGAGCCACATAATTTTAAATAGTAGGTAACAAATTAGTCAAAGTTTACAATTGACACAAATTTTAACATTATGTGCTAGGAATTCCTTAATCGAGTAGAAAACATGTTGCATTAACCAATATTTTATAACTTTTTTAAATTTCTGTTTGTTACTTATAATTTGGTGGTGACTTGGTGTCAAGGCTGACATAATTAAAATTCCCTTTAAATTGATGAACTGTTTATTATCCGTTGTTTACAATATTTGGTTATAAATAAACCGAGCGTGCGTCGTACGCGAGTCTGGGTTGCGGAGTCTTGGCCACCTGAGCCGCCGGAGGGGAGGCGCGGGGCGCGGGGCGCTGCGCGCTGGCGCAGCGCGGTCCTATTACGCTGGCCGTCTTGGCTTTGGTGTACGCGTGTACATACTGGGGGGCGTTGAAAGCAACGCTTTCAAGTAAGATGTCAAGTAGACTCTGTCTGATGTTGATGTGAAGATGTTTTCAGTCTTGGTTGATTGAAGACGCCGTCGATGCTTCTTGATTGGGCTCGGGCTCTGGAGTGGTATTCGGTAAGACACACATTTTATTGAGGGCCCTTCTCATAATTCCCTTGGTAGTGAGGACATCGGCTACACGACTGATTCCATCTGGTCCTGGGTATAGTTTACTGATCCGCGCCAAACGCCATTGCAGTGGAGGGAGGTTATCTTCTTTTAGGATAACTAGATCACCGACACGAAGCTCTCGCTGACGCGTTCGCCACTTCGTACGTTGTTGTAGTTCGGCGATGAATTCGAGACGCCATCTCTCCCAAAAGTGTTGTCTGAGCTGTTCGATGCGCTGGTATCGGTTGGGGCGCTTCATGGTCATAGGCGTAGACGGCACCGAGGTTAGGGGTCGGCCGATCAGGAAGTGCCCAGGGGTAAGAGGAGTTGGATCATTGGAGTCGGACGAAAGAGGAGTGAGGGGACGGGAATTCAGGATTGCTTCGATCTGTGCGAAAAGCGTGGCTAACTCCTCGAACGTCAGGGACGCATTACCGGCTATACGTTTCAGGTGGAATTTCGCGGATTTGACGCCGGCTTCCCAGATGCCTCCGAAATGAGGCGAATAGGCGGGAATAAATACGAATTTAATTGCCTCATCGTTTGCAAATTGTATAATAGACTTACGACTGGACCTGAGAATCTTACTCAGCTCATTGTTTGCACCCTTAAAATTGGTGCCATTATCACAATAGATGGTGACGGGCTTGCCACGTCTCGAGACGAATCTTCGGAGTGACAAGATGAATGCTTCCGTACTTAGGTCGCTTACTAATTCTAAATGTACTGCTTTAGTAGTTAAGCACACAAATAAACACAAATAACATTTGGATATGCGATTACCTTTACCTTTACGACTCGATATCATGAATGGACCTGCCATGTCAACGCCACACGAATGGAAAGCATACGTTGGGATGCTTCTCACAGCTGGTAGATTACCCATCATAGGCTGTAGGGTTTTCCCTTTCAGACGCGTGCAAACTACACACTGCGAGGTCGTGCTACGTGCTAGTACTCTACCACCTATCGGCCAGAACCGTTCTCGAATGGAGGCGAGGAGCAGTTGTGGACCCGCATGAAACAAGCGAAGGTGTTCATTAGACATGATCAATTTGGTAAGATGGTGTTTCGAGTCGAGAATCATAGGGTGCTTTTTCTCATAGGGGAACTCAGATTGCTGGATTCGACCACCAACCCTGAGAATCCCGGCTGAATCTAAAAATGGATTGAGAGCTAGTAATTTCGAACCACGAGGTAGTTGCTTATTATTTTGTATAGCTTGAATTTCACTTGAGTAAGTTTCTAATTGACTATTTGTAATTATTAGTGTCATTGAGTTATTTATTTCATCTATGTTTAGAGGTCCGGTAAGTTTGGTTGAATTTACTTTACAGTTATTTATAAATCGATTCACATAGGCATATATTCTATACAGTTTATTGACATTGGAATGATCAGTGAATGGAATGAAATTATTATTAGTTTCTATATAGCACTGTACACTTTGTACAGGGGTTTTAGGTAGTTTTGTTTCAGGTAGGTCATTGAGTTTTTGCATGTGGGGCTGTTTTGGCCAGTTGCATTGGTCTGACTTGAGGTACGATGGTCCTTCCCACCAGAGCGAAGAAGACATCAATAGCTTAGGAGTTGTGCCTCTAGAAGCCAGATCAGCAGGATTCTCTTCAGTAGGCACATGATTGAATGTAAAATCATGTGCGAGTTCACATATTTCGTTTACACGATTGCAAACAAACGCTTTAAGATCTTTAGGTGTCGTTTTAATCCAACCTAACACTACAGTAGAATCCGTCCACATGAATTTACGCGATATTTCACACCGCAATGATTGCAAAACTTTTTGACATAATCGTGCGCCTAATAGAGCGCCACATAATTCTAGACGTGGTATTGTTAATGGTTTTATAGGAGCTACACGAGCTTTGGCACATAATAGCTGTACATGGATTTGATTGTCTTTCTTCGATAGGGAACGTAGGTACACGCAAGCCGCATAGGCTTGCTGTGAAGCGTCTACATAGCAATGTAGCTCAATGCTACTTGGATTGTCACAAAGGACATATCGTGAAATATTTATTTGAGAAAGAGTGGAAAATTCCTTTAACAGATTAGACCACACTTTGGTAAATGAATGGGGAACTGGATCATCCCAATCCAGCTTAGAGCTCCACAATTGTTGAAGCAGAATCTTGGCTACGATAATGCATGGACTAAGTAGACCGAGTGGATCGAAAACCTTACATGTAGTTGAAATGACTGTTCTTTTGGATATCAGTGGGCTAGGTTCTAACTCAGTTTGAAATTGTAGGGTATCAGCTTTTGGAGACCAATTAAGACCCAGAACTGTAGCTTCTTTAGACAATTCAAGGGGTTTGGATGTATCAATATCATCATCGAATAATTGTGGGCAATTAGTACGAAACTTTCGCAACGGTAAACATGCTGTTTCTAGAGCTTGGACTACGCCACGAACAATGTGTTGTAGGCCTCCTACCGTATCAGATCCTGTACTTAGGTCATCGACATAGAAATCATTTTTGATGACATTTGCTACGACTTCGTCGGAGCATTCTAAAGCCAGCTGTACGAGACATCTGGTGCTTAGAAACGGAGCTGATGCAGTTCCATAGGTTACTGTATTGAGCTGTAGAACATCAATAGGGGAATTAATCTCGTCGCGCCATAATATTAGTTGTAGGTTTCGCTGTGGCTGAGCAATTTCTATTTGGCGATACATTTTTTCTATGTCCGCGGTCACTACGTACTTATGTTCTCGGAAACGCAAAATAATCGATAGAAGGTCGCTCTGTACCACCGGACCTACCATCTGAACATCGTTCAGAGACTTCCCAGACGAAGACTTTTGTGAGGCGTTGAACACTATCCTAAGTTTGGTTGTTTCGCTCTTCTCCCTAACAACAGCATGGTGAGGCATGTAATACCCAGCAATTGGCATTGTGATTTTTGTTAGATGCCCTAAATCTGCATACTCTTTGAGGAATTCTTGGTATTTGGTTTTCAAATTGGGAAATTTTACAAATTTCTTCTCTAGACTTTCTAGACATCTCTTTGCTATATAGTAGGTATCACCTAGAGCTTGTTCAGGTGCTTCCTTCATAGGCATCTGAACAGAGAATCGACCGTTGGGCAAACGAGATGTTTTTTCTACGAAGTCGGTCTCACAGAGTTTTTCTTCGACAGAATAGGTTTTTATGGGTGACAGTTCGTTAATAGCCCAAAACTTCTCTAGTGAGTCTCGTATTTCTTGACTGAAATTGCAATGGACTTTGGACGGGGCCTGGATCGCACCGATAGGACCAGCCACTAACCATCCTAGCTTAGAGTCCAGTAGAATTGGATTATTGATACCTAACTTGATAGTACTGGATTTGATTAGGTTCCAGTAGACATCTGCACCTAGCAAGATATCTATCTCGGCGGGGCGATGAAAAGCAGGGTCAGCAAGTTTGACATGTGTAGGGACGTTTAAATTAGAAACGTCAACGCTTGAATTGGGTAGCAAACCGGTTATTTGCGGCACTACCAAACAATTGACTTGAAAAGTGAATGAATTGACTTTTGAGCCTAACTTAAGATGGCATGATTCTGATATATTGCAGGCTGCGTTGTTTATCCCGCAAATATTAAAAGGATTTGTATTTTTGCACAACAACCCTATCCTCTTCTTGAAGGCACTCGTTATGAAAGACGATTGGCTGCCCATGTCCAGTAGGGCTCGAGCTGTATAGGTGTTGTCATTGGCTACAACTTTAATAAGCGCAGTACACAACAAAACTTGACCTGTAGACACAGCTGAGAGCGAGACGTGTAAGGAGGACGTGGATGGTGTGTTTTTGGTTTCCTCAGTGGCTTGTGCGACGGTGTGTAAAAGTGTGTTATGTTTTTTCCTACAGATTCGACATAAACCTCTTAATTGACATTGGGCCGCGCTATGGCCGCCACGGAAACAATTGTTGCATAAATGCTTGGTTTTTATCTCATTGAGCCTATCCGAAATACTCATTAGTTTGAATTTTGGACATTGGTATATAAAATGGGTGTCGTCGCACACGACACAGGTGTTTTGTTTTGAAACTACAAAGCTCTTTGTTTGTTGGGTAAACTTATTATTATTATAGGACTTGGCTTCTCTAGTATTATTATAGGCAGTTTCGATCACGTCAGCACGACCTCGCAGGAAAGAATGAAAGTCATTCAAACTCGGCAACTCTTTAGAGTCGCATTTAAACTCCTCCCACTTCCTACTCGTATTGACATCTAGTTTAGTCGAAACCATGTAAATTATGAGGGCATCCCACTTATCAGTAGGTTGGCCTAAATTCTCAAGGGCACGCAGATGTTTAGAGACATGGTCAATAATATACCGTAATGCTTTATAGGATTCTTTTACCATAGACTCGATGCTAAATAGGGCTTTCAAGTGGTTGTTCATCAGAATGTTAACATTGTCGTACCGTTGGCATAACAGGTCCCAAGCTGTCCCGTAATTACGAGCGCTAAACTCGATTGATTTGATTACCAGACTTGCACTTCCTCCTAGAGATGAACGCAAATAATGGAACTTGTTTATAGGCGGTATTGCATCATTATTATTAATCATTGATTCAAAGGTATCCTTGAACTCCAGCCAAGCTAAGTAATTACCGTCAAACGTAGGTAAAGAGATGGTAGGTAATTTTATCGCATTATAATTGTTTGAGTGACAATTGGACACGGACGCTTGTTCGTCGTTACATGTCACATGATTTTGTTTGATTGGAGATGGATCATTAATTTCTCGAGCTAGTGACAAAAGCGAAATAAATTGATTTTCAATAACTTCCCTCTCCGATACTTGTTCATCTGAATCTGAATGCAAAATGTCGATATCGTTTTGTAACATATCATAGACGCTCATTAGAGACTGAAATGATTCTATTTTCATTTCCAGTTCCTTTTGTTTCTTTGTGTCAATTTCATCCGATCCCACTAAAGCAGACAAATAGTCACTAAATTTTGTTAGACGACCCTTTATAATGCCGCGTTGTTTTATCAATTTAGCCAATTCTTTAGCTTGATCGGGGTCATTCATCTTGTCAAAGCGAAACGTTTATCAGATGATATAGAACAATGAACTAATTAAGTAGGTAATAAATGTGCAAACTCAAACCCGTCTGCAGGGCGTAGGTAGATCCCAGGTCCAGTCGTAAACGCAGTCGCCACGGGGGTAGATGTAGCTCAGCTGTGGCCGAACACGTCAACCAGCGGGCGCCTGCGCTTGTGCGACGAGCAGAATGCAGCGTCGGGCGCCGCGATGCTCCCTGGAATAGTCGGCAAATACCGTTGAAACACTAGGCCCACTTTGTTTCGTCACACTTAGTAGAGGGTAAATGAAATATTTTGTGTGTTATCCAAGCAAAACGTTAAAATCCTTTGTCACTAGCTAAATTAATTTAATTGGTTAACTATTGGGTCTGTATGACCTTTCACGAAATAGGCGTGATGTACAAATATTGGAGGCAAATAATTTAGGTTGCAATGATAGGCCGTAAGCTAGGCAGGTAGATAGGTAATACTTTTAGGTTTACTGTGAACACTATTTAGACAGCAAACTTATACCTATTTGATTCTAGGATTTTATGTAATATAGGCTTGTTCAGAATACCTAGCTAGATTAGATAAGCTACAGTGCTAAATAGTCCTAACGCTGTTGAATCAAGCAAGCAAAATTGTATTACGTGTGATGACCTAATTATACACGTAATTTAGGCAATTTTAAATAAATTGAGCAATAAGCTTAGGTACGCAAGGCAAATGGCTAAAGTCTTACTAGTAAGCTTGATTAGGATAATAAATAGACCTAACGCTCGAGAAGCAAGTTAGCCGTGCGCACAGAACAAAGAAAATAGTAGGTAGGTATGTTGGCAATAATAGGGGAACTGGTAGGAAAATAGAAGGAAAATTGGGTGTACTTCCCTCGGGATAGACCTTCTGTCTGTGCATAAAGGTGCCCTGGCAGCAACACGGAGTCCTTGTTCCTTTGTCCCGAACAGTAGGTAGAATGTAGGTGACTCGCCAAATGTCCACGTAGTCTCGTCGTGATTTCACTTCGCCGGTCGTTTTGTTTCGAAATAGTCCGAAGATTTAACAGATTTACACGGTCGCCACGTATGTCAAGGCTGACATAATTAAAATTCCCTTTAAATTGATGAACTGTTTATTATTAGGAATTTACAATATTTGGTTATAAATAAACCGAGCGTGCGTCGTACGCGAGTGTGGGTTGCGGAGTCTTGGCCACCTGAGCCGCCGGAGGGGAGGCGCGGGGCGCGGGGCGCTGCGCGCTGGCGCAGCGCGGTCCTATTACGCTGGCCGTCTTGGCTTTGGTGTACGCGTGTACACTTGGTAATTTGTTCCAAATTGTTGTGCACATAGCGTAGCAGTTTTTTGTAAATCTTGCACTTTTTGGGATCACATCAAGGGTAAGTTTGTTGGGTTTCCTTAGACTCCTAGATGTTAGGTTTTTCGCTTCTGTAAACATTTTTTTATTTTGCATCACAAATGTAGCTACTTCTAGTATATAAAGGCAGGGTAGAGGCAATATATATAGAGCTTTAAATAATTGTTTACATGATATGTCTGGGGAAACTCCTACGATTGATCTAATACATTTCTTTTGAGCCACAATTGCCTTGTTTACGTCTGTGCTGTTTCCCCAAACAAGCAACCCGTATCTCAGTACTGACTCTACGTATGCAAAGTATGCTGTTAATGCTGTGTCTCTGCTAGCCACTCTAGTCAGCTTACCAAGAGCATACGAAAACCTATTTAATTTATTGCAAACGCGATCTATTTGAAATTTCCAATGTAATTTATTATCAATGTCAATACCCAAAAATCTAACACATTCAGCATTTTTAACAATTATATTATTATGTGATACATTAAGATTATTTATATTATCGAAATAGATATAACAGGTTTTATTAATATTTATATTTAAATTATTTTTATTTAGCCAATTAATAGTATTTAATATTACGTCATTTATTTCCTTTTCATGTATTGATAATGAATGTAGTTTTGGTGTTGTTATAATTACTGTTATGTCATCAGCGAATAATATATTTCTATACTTAGTAATTTCAGTAATATCGTTAATGTAGAGCAGAAATAGGAGCGGTCCGAGTACACTACCTTGAGGCACGCCGAATTTATTAAATTTAGGTTCGGATTTGTAAGTTTTTAAATTCCTTGCGGCATCAAATCCGGTAATCTCTACAGTTTGAGACCTATTTTTTAGGTAGGTTTGAACCCAAATATATGCCGGTCCTCTTACACCGTATGTATAATGTTTTGTCATAAGCAGCTTGTGGGACACGAAATCGAATGCCTTTGACATGTCAAAGAATAGAATTGTCACATAGTTATCATCGTTTAGTCTGTGAATTATGTCGTTTACCAAATTAAATGTTGCTAGAGTTGTAGATTTTTCTCTTTGAAACCCGTATTGATTTTCGGTTATAATATTATACTTTGACAAAAAAGATGAAAGTTTATTATGCATAACTTTTTCAAAGAGTTTCGAAAATAATGGTATTAGGGTAACAGGTCTATAATTTTCTATAAGATTCTTATCACCTTTTTTGAATAAAGGTTTTACAATGCTTATCTTTAATCTGTCTGGAAAAATACTAAAATAATCAAGTAAGCTAATACTTCACTAATCTCTTTCTTGCAGGCTTTAATTATTTTTGTACATATTTTATCATACCCTTCTGCGTTTGTATTGTTGAGGGTCATTATATATTTTTCAATCTCTATTTTGTCTATTGGCGTTAAGTAAATCGAATTATTTATTAAAGTTTGGTTGGTATTTTACAATTATTGTTTTCCACATTTGTCAGATCAATAAAGTAATTATTAAATATATTTGATATTAATTTAGGATCTTTTATTGTTTCATTATTATAAATTAATTGATCTATATTTCTAGAAGTGTAAGTATTGTTTATTTCCTGATTGATTATTTTCCAAGTAGCGCTACTTTTATGTTTGTGATTCAATATGTATTTTCTATTTATATTTCGTTTAGCTGTAGTAACACATTTCTTTAAAAGTTTGCTGTAGTTTTGGTATTTCTCCTTATTATATGTAGTATTATGAGTATAATATAAATATCGTAACTTCCGCTTGGCAATACAACACTTTCTTATCCCTTTAGAAATCCAATTTATTTTGCATTTGGTGTTAATTTTAATCCTTATATTTGGGAAATATAACTTATAAATTAAACAAAAAATATCATGAAACTCGTTGAAAGCTTGATTTAGATCATTTTGATTGTTACTGTATGGAAAGATAAGCTTTTCAAATAACTCTGAAATGTTGCAATGTTCTCTTCTGTATACATACTCTTGAACATATAAAAGGTTTCCGGTATATTCAGTAAATGTTTAAGCTTCATGCGTAAAAATTGAGCTGTATTATGATCCGATAAGCAAAGAGGAAGCACAAAACCATTCACATTTCTCATGTTACTAATTATAAGATCAATGCACGATTTTTTTCTTGTAGGTTCTAAAATATGTCAATTAAGGTTATAATTTTTTTAAATGTCACTTAGTCTAGATGATTCATATATTTGTTGTAACATATTTATATTTAAGTCTCCTGCTAATATTAATTTCTGGTTTTTGAATTTACAATGAAATTTATAAAGTAATAACTCTAGTTTTTCAAAGAACATGTCCAAATTTTGTTTCGTATCATTTGAAGGTCTATATATACAAATAATTACAGTGTTTTTGCAGGGAATCTTAATTGCACAACATTCAAAATAGTTAGAGACTGAAACTTTCCCAAGAGATTCTAGTTGCTCATATTGAATACCTCTTTTTAAGAAAATGCAAGAACCACCTCTTCTGGTTTTTCTGCAGTAAAAAGCCGCTAGTTCGTAATTTGGCATCTTAACGTTTAATGTATCACTTTTTTTTGTAGGAACGTTTCAGTCAAACATATTACTTCAGGGTTAGAACCACAGGGTTAGAACATTCTTTCATATCATTAATGGTAATTTTAAGTATATCCAATTCAGGCAGTAGTCCCTGAATATTTTGATGCATTACTAAAAAACTTGATACAGTATTATTGCAATCATTTCTATGATTATGCACGAAAAAATTCTAGGGTCTTTGGCTGCTTCTCAGTATTTGAATTATAATCCGAAGAAGTAACCGAGTCAGTCTGAGTATGCATATCAACCGAAGTTATCCAGTTTGTCTTAGTTCCAGAATTTACTGCTAGAGGTAGCTGCTCTTGTGTTTTGGCGTAGTTTGAGGATACAGTGATTTCTTTTGTCAAATTTCTGCATGTAAATAATTTTTTAAGTTTTATTCTATTTGAGCATTCATTGTCATTTATATCTAAGTAGGTTGCATGTGTAAATCGAGAGCACAAATACCTAAATGTGGAGTTAATTTTTTTTTCGTTTAAATTCGCATTTGTGCTGATGACGTTGCAGAGTATTACATTCGAGTTTACAAGTGAATTTAAATTATAGTAAAGTAAAGATTTTAGCCTAATAGGATCTTTGTCGTTTGAACCTCCTAATATGACTAAGTGGTCATTTTTCCCATAACTCTTGCATAATAGAGAGCAAGATTCTAGCACCTTGTCCATGGTGGCGTACGGTTTGATGACCGACTCTGCTCTAAATTCTTCCTCTAAGAGTCCCTGGAGACGGTTACACATTCCTCTGCCCTGTTCATCCGATAGAATCATAACACGTCGTCGCTCTTGTGGTGGTTGCGTTGTTGATTTTGTATTACTCAGAGTGTTACTAAGTTTTTGGGAGTCGATCGCTCGTATTGATGCCAATACATTTTCAGGTCGAAACAGAGGGGTTTCGCCTGACAAACCATCCGGAATGCTAGTCAACAATTTATTGTCATGATTTGGCAACTTGTTCACGATTGTGTCCTTTGGCTCCATCTGTGTAACAACACGACTGGTAAACTCTATCGGCGATTTTCGTGGATACCCGACCTGTATTTTGCAGTACTGGGGAGAGTAAAATTTTGGGTACGATTTCTGTTTGTTCATGGTTTCATCAAGATGTACAGCTTTATATAATTCAATTTGTTTATTTTTTTCTGCCAGTATTCTATTCAAGGTAGCAATCTCCAGGTTCAGGTTTTCTATCTCAGTGTTTGCTGTGTCAAGTTTATTTATTTATTTATTTATTTATTTATATAAAGATACATGAGCAGGGTTACACACTTAATATCACATTATTATAGTTAAGGTACAGTTTAGAGATATATCTGTATGCGTTCTATGCGTAGCTTGTCGTTATTTTCTTGCAGTTCCTCCAGTTTCTCCTCGCTTCTTATATCGCAAGGCAGGCTTCGATAGCTGAGATCCAAGACAGATAATTCGTCATGCGAGTCTTGCAGTTCGTGTGAGCTGGTAATCAACTTACGAGGCCCTCGTTTTGTGACATTTACATTAGCTGAAGAAGAAGTGAATGGAGTAGTGTTCTTGCTGTTCGAGGATGACGATGTATCCGAGTATTTCTGTTTATGTGGACTTACTTGCTGCGGGTGTTGACATGCATCACAATTAAAATTCTTCCATCGCCCGGTGTTGGCCATATAATGTGCTGTGGTGATATTCAGGCAATTCTGATGAAAATGGTTATTACAGTTCGAGCATGTGAGTGACTCGTTTGTATAGACAAATACTTTGCATACTGTACAAATCATCCTTACAAGCACTATTACCGTCCTCTATTGTCAGATCCTTGAACTAATTAATTTGCGTTGCAGTTAGATCAAGTTTGTGGCAGAGTCCAAGTCAGTATGATTTCCTGTGATACTACTCATAGGTTGAAGATGTCGCTAGTGTCGAGAATTTTTATTCCAAGCAAATGGTTCTTTTTTGTTTACTTTTCGTTTTCTGCTGGATTCGAACCACACACCCACATGTAAATTAGGCGATATTCAAGAAAAATAAAAAATAAAAACTAAATGTCTTAACACTAAGGATGTAGGTTTCGAACCCGTGTCGCTGGGGTCTGAGGCGAGGCTGTTGTAGTTTATGCTATCGAGGTGTTACAAACGTTAGCGAAATATAGGGTTTATAACCTCACGCTGCGTAGTTGATCTGTGTTGTCTCTTTTAAGTGCCGGTAGACTGATAATGTGATCGTTAAAATACCGTTATCTTGTTATGATGTTTATGTGATATTTATTGTTTTATCCAGTATTAGAGTATTGCACTAGTAGTTTTTCTTCACTTTTCACCTTGCGCAGGATATTTGTTCGTCACAGTTGCATTACACATATGATTTGTTTGGTTTTTATCAATTCGCACTCACTTGTAATCACTTTGTTATAATATTGTTTGTACTAGCTTTCATCATTGGATAACAATTCCACATTTCAATTGGCTTACTATTTACCGAAAAATTCAGATTTTTTGTAATTCTATGTACTTTTATCTATTAAAATGATTATTTATACGGAGCTCAATGTTTACATGGCAACTAGCGCCACTCTGTTCTGTCCGAATACCAGTCAATAATGGTAAGTCGCCACGCTGTTCTGTCCGAATACCAGTCAATAATGATAAGTCTAACCAATGAGGTTCAGTAAGATGATATCTGACGTTATTTAAAAAAATCTGCAAGGCCCGAATAATGCTGATAGTTTTGGGTTAAGCTTGATTTAGCATCACAGTGCTTGAATTTTGTTACACTTTTTATTCGGTGCTACAATTTTTAAAACATTGAAGCCATAATTTTATGGGGATAAATATGTATGAGTCTACTATGGATACTCGCTGGATTATTGATTGGCATCGGTTGCTGCTGGATTGAGTTTGTTTGCTACTGGTTACTGAGCGATCTACATAGTTGTTGGATAGTTATTGAGCTATCTATATTTAGTTGGCTGAATACTCTATGAAAACCAAAAGTAAAACAAAAAAAATTACATGTAATTGGTCGGTTTATTTATTTATTTAAATAAAGTAGAGTGGTGGAACAGAAAATGTTGTGACCATTAATTCCAGATCAAAGTTTCGGATACTACATACAATGCCATTGGCGGACCAGGGTGGCACTCCGCCGAACACACCACCTAAGCGACGATACCAAAGGTCAAAGAAATCTAGGCGAAGAAGTCCGTCTTCATCGTCCCCGTTATCCTCGTCGTCTACTTAGAGTGATGAGTTACCCCGAAAGATTCGCAAGGTTGCAAGTAGGCTTTCCACGGGAAGTGTGTTGAAGTTGCTAAGCAAATGGAAAGGCATAACAAGTAAGAAATCTGTATTTAGTAACAATAATATGAACAATGTCGTATCTGAGTTTGATCCATTCAATAAGACTCAAACTATTAAATGCATGTTAAAGAAAGTTAACGAGTGCGCCATTATATATGAATGGAATAAAAAATAAACAATTCATTTCGCGCTACAAAATTGGTTGGTCTAGCAAAGATATGGTATGAGTCCTTACCGACGGTTGTTTATACATGGGACGTGTGGCAAGCAAAACTTCGCAAGGCGTTCCCAAGTGAAGAGAACTATGGCCACATTTTAAAAGAAATGTTAAATCGTACTACGCGAAGTGAAGAAAGTCTGCGTGAATATTTCTATGATAAATTAAGTTTATTGAATAGATGTGAAATTACCGGCAAGAAAGCTGTTGACTGCATTGTGTATGGCATAACTGAAAGGTCAATCAGGAATGAGGCCCAGACTCGAGATACTTCTGAACCTGAGGATTTACTAAAATATTTTTCATCCCAAAGGCCACAACCTCTCCCCTATAGTAAATTGGGAGATAGGTCAATACCAAAACCCAGTATACAAGATAAACCAAGCACGAGTTCACACAACTCCTTTTCAAGCCCAATTACGTTCTATTATAGTCGCGCCAAGGGTTACCCTTTTTATAAATGCACAAAACCGATACTCAAGTGTTAACAGTGCAACCGAATCGAGCATGATAACGAATGTTGTAAATTAGATCCTTATCTCTCCTAGACTCCTAGACTCCTAGAAATCTTGCCATAAATCAATCTGAAAACGGCCACAAAAAAAATGCGTTGAAAATCGATAAAACCAATAAAGCCAATGATAAGTATTTCAAAATGATAATTTTTGGTGACCATCCCCTCGAAGCATTCATAGATTTCGGAAGTGAGTGTACCCTCTTGCGAAAGACTGGTGCCGATTTGCTCAAATTAGAACCAAATTTTCACAATGTACCCATTGTAAGAGGATTTGGTCAATCATCGATTATAAAGATTGATGAGATTGAAAGCAGATGTTGTCTGGCGATGGACGGACACGGCGACACTGGCATTCTCCCTGCTAAAAGAAAGTCTAACAAATTGTCCCTTTCTGGCCCTATACGATCATATTCTGGAGACTGAATTGCATACTGACCCCAGCTCTCTGGGCGTAGGAGGTATACTTATGCAGTGGCAACAAGATTCAAAAGTTTTGAAGCCAGTTGCCTATTTCAGCCGCCAGACCACACCCGAGGAAAAACACTCTTACGAACTGGAGACACTGGCTGTCGTTTGCTCATTAAAGAAATTTCGAGTTTATCTTGTGGGGATCCATTATAAAATCTATACAGATTGCGCTGCGCTTAGAACCACACTTACTAAGAGAGATCTGATACCCCGGATAGCCAGATGGTGGCTACAAATCAGCGAATATACCATTGATATTGAATATCGGCCTGGGGTACAAAAGTCGCACGTCGACGCATTGAGCCGAAACACTAGGTTGATAGAATCGGATGATATTATTTCGGTCAAAGTGTTCAGTATAGAGAAGGAGAACTGGCTGTTGACAATACAAATCGAAGACCCTGAGGTAGCTCGCATTCTCAAAAATTGTTAAACCCGAGGATGACCAGGAATGTAAGGACATTAAAAAGAACTTTGTCGTTAAGAACCATACAGTAAATAGAAAGGTAGATGATAAATTGTGTTTGGTAGTTCCTCGGAGTGCCCGGTGGCAGATATGTCGAGCCAATCACGATGATATAGGTCACCTGAGGTATGCAAAAACTCTCGAAAGAAATATGTTTCGGCTTGCCTGGAGTGCGCTTACAATAAAGAAAACGCGGCGAAACAAAAGTCAGGATATCTGTGTCCCATTGAAAAGGTAAAGATACCCTTTCACCGCTCTACATGGTTCTCCATTTGTCCGGAGCAAAAACGCCAATAGTTATATATTGACAGTGGTCGATGCTTTTACCAAATGTCTATTTGTTAGGGCGATCAGGGACCTTAAAAAGAAAAACACAATAAAAGCTTTAACGGCCTTTAGGACCTTTTATGACTCTAATGGTATCAAAAATGTGTTGAATGCAGTCGCTTGTCCCAGGGCAAATGGCCAAGCGGAGAGATAAAATCAGACTATCCTACGCTCGTTATCAGCACAAAACACACTTGGACATGAATACGATTGGGACAAGTGTCTGGGCAAAATTCAATGGTGTATTAACAATACTGTTAATGCTTGTTGTTGCTGTTGGCCCATATAAAGTTGTCGAGGTTTAGGAAACGATCGCTATAGAATAGCCAATATACGTGGTTTTAAAAAGGAGGGAAAATCTTATGAAACTGTTATAGCTGCCGACAGAATCAGGCCCTGGATTCGTGTAAAAGCTCTAAAAGTACATAATAGTAGCAGCAGCAGTGAGCAAAACAGTGATACTGAATAAATGTATATTGAACGTTATTACATAAGACTTTTTATTTTCGGGGGTAGAACTAAGAACCGTCAACAAAAAATAAGCTCTCTAATTTTATTTTAATTTTAATTATTTATAATCAATTAATGTACAATTTAATATAAAATCACTGACCTAGACCCTCCATTCATCATTATTAACTGATCACTTCTCTTATTGTTGCATCATCTATTATAACCCCACACACAAGCACAATGGACCTATACGCTGAGCTGCAGAAGAATATGGATGAAATCACGGAGACCTTCAGTGAGCGGATGGGGAAGTACGAGCAGGAACTGCATGCAGCCACACCTACTCCAGGACCCCAGCACATCACCAAGCTGACGCGTGAGTTCTCGGACTTCAAGTCTCTCGTGTGGAAGAGCCTCGGGATGCTTAAGACTTCACTGCAGCTTCTGGCCCTCGGGCTCGTCCGGCACGAGACCGCTGCGAGGCGTAAGGTGCTGCTGGTGCACGGTGTGCAAGAGGCGGCCAAAGAGGAAGCATACGTCATTTTGAAGAGTGTGCTCACGGACCGCCTCAAGGTGTCTGCAGAGTGCCTCCGCAACTTGAAGGTGGTGCATAGGCTGGGTGCCAAGGGGACTAAATCTCGGCCGCTGCTTGTACGCTTCGCAACGCACACAGCTTGCAATGAAGTTTGGAGTCTGAAGAAGGAGCTCTGGGGCTCGGGTATAACTGTGTCCGAGTTTTTGGACCAAATCCAGACATGGTGTCTTCATTGCAGCACGCAAGCACTTCGGAGTGAGCAACACTTGGACTTCTGATGGCAAGACACACCTGTTGCTGCCTGACGGGTCGCGGCAAAAGCATGAGTGTTGGGCGGATTTTTCGGCCGCTAACTGATACCTTCCATTTTCGCGGTGCAGTGGTCATTTGGCTGTGTTAACTATTTATTTGCAAGGTAGTAGCACTTTTTCTTTGTGTCCATTATGAGTCTAAAGTACAATTTTCGTTTCTTTAGACATTACGACATGGTTGGTCTGTCACTGTTTTTTTTTTTTTACTTTTCATTGTGCACGCATCTGCGTCTGTGTACTTTTTAACAGTGGGATCGAAACGCAAACCTCAAACTTTGTACTAAATTATTTTTAAAGTGTTGGCAGAAATGTTTGCGTTTCGTTCGGGCTCCATGTCGCGGTCCTTTTTGCGTTTACCTCGCCGTGGCGCTCTAACTTCCAAAACATTTTTCATGTTATGTTCTATTTTATGTTTCTGTGCCTTCACTTTCCGCTGCCCAGTTGTTAATTTATTATATCCTGTGTGTTGTTTAAAACTGAATGAAGTAGGTTTTCTGATTACTTCAGCAATCCTTGTCTGGTAAGGGGTCTAGGTCATCACGTTAAGTTATTTACTTGTTTTTTGTTATTTTTTTGTTGTTTTATTAATATTTACATTACATATTTACATAGTATATTTTTTTAGACATATATCTATATTATTTACCTATATATAGTATGGATATCCATAACGATAGCTTCTTGTCTTGTGCTTCTAGCGATGAATTTATTAGTGCGGAAAGCGATATTTCCACTGTGGAAGAACCGCTTTCCGTCAAACTTAGGACTGTCTTTGGTGGGTCAGGGAAAAATCTGAACATAGTGCACATCAATGCTCAAAGTATTCACACTAGCAACCCGATCTCATCGAGGCTTTTTCTGAGCAACGTGTGGACGGCATCCGAGTCGTTCCTTAAGCCTTCACTCCCTTCATTCATGTACTCTCTTCCAGGCTTCAGGCTATATAGGAACGACAAAACCGGAAAGGCAGACGGAGGTGTCGCTGTTTACCTGCGTGCGGAAATTGCTTGTAAGGTGATTAATGTATCCCCTATCCAGTACTCAGAGTCTGCTGAATACCTCTTCCTTGAAATTATTCTTCATCACAATAAGGTGCTGCTTGGTGTCCTCTATAGCCCCTCTCTTCGTGTTGACTACTTCGACACCTTTGAATCCCTTCTTAATGATTTGACCCCAATTTACGACGACACTCTCATTCTTGGGGATTTCAACACCTGTCTCTTCAAAAAGAATTCTCCTTCTGCCAAACTCAGGTCCATAGTTGATTCATTCAATCTCCAAATATTGCCACTTGAGGCCACTCATTTCCAGCCGCATTGTTCTCCCTCTCTTCTAGACATCATTATCGTCTCCAACTTGGATAAGGTTGCCTCTCACGGTCAACTTAACTCTCCTTTCCCCTTTCACGATCTCATCTACCTCTCCTATAAGATTAGGTGTCCGAAGAGCAGAACGAAATTCATAGATATTCGAAGCTTCAAAGGCATAGATGTGGAATCCCTTAGGTCTCATGTCTCACTGGTCGATTGGTCCCCTGTCATCTTGAGCGAGAACTTTGACGACAAAATCCACAACTTTAATGCAATTGTCTTGGGACTTTACGTCAAACATGCTCCCATAAAGAAAGTCAGGGTAAAACACCTGCCGGCGCCCTGGCTTAACGATGCTATCAAGCGCCTAATGGCCAAGAAAAATCGCACTAAGTGTAACTACAAAAAGGATCCGACAGATGACAACTTTCTCTCCTACAAATGCCTTAGCAATCGATGCAATCGTCTCTGTCGAGACGCCAAGCGCCGCCACATCTTCGAGTGTATCGATAGGTACACCCCAGCTCAGGTGTGGAAATTCCTCAGGACACTTGGTATTGGCAAAGCCCAGGACATGCATTCGGGTGATGTTGATCTGAACGCTCTCAATCGATTCCTCTCTGCTCCACCAGTTGTAATGGACCCTTCTATCAAGGAAGCCTCTTCAGAGTCTGCACTCTAGGTTATTACCCAACACCACTCCTTTCAACCTGAGCAATGTTGGAAGCGACACGGTTAAGAAAGCATTTCTAGCAATTAGCTCCAAAGCTGTAGGAGATGATAATATCTGCCAACGAATGATTCTAACTATCCTTGATGATCTGCTTCCGGCCATAACACATATTTTAAATTTCTCCATTTCAAATTGTTCTTTCCCTACTGATTGGAAACAAGCATAAGTTATCATTAGTTATAAAACATCAACCAGCCTGTATCACAATAAAATCGAAATAAAAATTAACATAACAAATGAGACTTTAAATGACGTCTGCGAGTTCACGCTGCACTAGCTAAATGTATGTGTATACCTGCTTATAATTTGAATGTCTTAAATGTAATGAGTTTTGCATGTTTGTAGGTATAGTGCTTAATTCTTGTTATCTACAACTAAATACCGACTTCTACTGAAATCCACTGTATCTGCCTTCAAATAAAAGTATCTACTTACCTAAATGTAATGTAGAGCTACTATGCTTTAAATGTCTTGTATTGTATATTTGTGTAAATAGTGTATTTCCTAAAATTTACAAATACATCATTTTACATCAGTGGATTTGAAGGCAGATGTAGTGGTATCTGCCGTCAAATCAGACCTACCTACATATTTATGTGCTTATATAATGTACAATATAATTAATAATCAAAAATATATAACAGTAGTTTATGTGACTGATACATAATGCCTAATTATGTACAGCTAAATACACTAGTTTATCTACACACATATCATAAGCTTTCTTTGATGTGTTCAGGAACCGCATGTTCGACCAGCATTGTATCATTGATCATTGCTCTGCATTTGTTTAGCTTGTTCGGTGGTACCAACTTCACAGACAAACTAGGGGCGGCACGCGTTCGGAGTTCAAAATTTGAAAGTCACAATAAGTCGAAATATTGAAACAATATTCAGATAAAAATTTGAGTTTTTACCAAATAATACATCACTATGCTGGACGTAACGTGCGGTTTTTGGACGCAGTAAAGAGGGTTTATGATACGTGTGTAGATAAAATCTTATAAACACTAAACTGAATTGGGTTAATCAAGGGTATTTGAATGCAGTAACCGGCGAGCTTGCATCAATAACATGTCAATGTTTAGGAAGCGATGATGCCAAGATAGTAGCCTTTGTTTGGCAAAGAATGAGTCAAAAAATGACGTTTGCTAAGCATATGTAAATAAATTTGACTTTGACTTAACTTTACGACGAGTTCGCTAAACGGCAATCACTGAAAACAGCAACTTCTCGAAAGAGCAAAAACTCAAGGGCATTTTTAGTACAGCCATAATGGAGTTATGAAACTACCTAGGTATAGAAGGGAGGATACCAACTTAGGAAGTTTTATTCTCTGGTTAACCCTCTTCTGGGAGAATGGCGTGAGCATATGCATGGGATGTCTCGATTCTGTTCCCTTATCTACCTGCAGGGGTTAGGATGGTTGAAATAGCTATTTAATTAGTTGAGATGAAACGGAAATGCGCGGGCGAGAGCCAGGATAGTACGTACCCTGTACTTAGGTAATTGTCTGTGGACGCTGGACAATGTATTGCCTATCCTAGTGGGGTTGAATACTTTGTGCTTATAATGTCATTGGATATGGAGGTACTTTACTTCCTGACAGTAAGTGGGATTCGATTGGTAAGATTTTGATATTGAATAGTTTTAATTTGTACTCAAAATAAGTATTATTGCTGCTTAGTTGTGAATTGTACAATGTTAGGATTAATTTTATTATGTTTAATTAACGGTAAGATTACATTTAAGTGTGCAAAACTATTGTCTGCTATATACGTCAGCTTTGTTTGATTACTGATATTAGTTAATCCTTTGTAGAACAAGATTATAGGTTATCTAAAACATATCTGATATCATCAAGTCGATAGGATCTCGCTGGATGCACAGGACCGTGAGTATTGCCGCTACAGAGACGAGACCTGCTCCCCGCGGTGGGTCGATGTGGGCAGAGTATGATGGAGATATGACTTTGTTGCTTAAATTAATGGAACACAGACAATGCATTGCATTATATCTTGTCAGAGATAAGCTCGGCTTTGTACATGAGTTCGAATTGTTCATGTTGTACAAATACGAATAACAAACATTATCTTATTATTCTAGTAATATGAAGTTATATTAGATAAAACATATTATGTACCTTGTAACGCACACAATTTTGTGCTGCCATATTTTTATTTTGAACGCATCATTGCCTACAAGAACTTAGCGATTCGGCTTTTTCAGAACGTGTCCACTTACGACGCGTTCTGTGCTACGTTGGTAGTTCAAATAATTGACATTTCGCTTTAAGCTTTTGCTAGAAATTCAATGGTTTTGATTAATTATCTTCAAAGAGTTTAGGCAGATTTAGCCTCTTTAGGCCGTAGATATTGAAGGAGCTGTCCCGGGAGGCATGTCACATGTTTTTTTGTAGTTTTCACTGTATTTGGACAGGTTCTCTTTCGAGAACCTGGAAATTTTAGTGTTCACTTGTTGCTCCTACAGCCCGTCACGTCCTCCCGGGTAGTGCTAAGGAGCAACAAGTGAACACTAAAATTTCCAGGTTCTCGAAAGAGAACCTGTCCAAATACAGTGAAAACTACAAAAAACATGTGACATTGGCGAAATTAACCTAGATGTTAGACCGCTATTAATTAAGAAAAAAAAAAAGTTCTGTCCCTCGAATTTATTACAAGCAAGGCAGCTGTCCGCATTCTGGTAAGCATCACTTTGATCCTGGTGCATTAGCAAGCCAGCTTAGCGTTTTCGAGGGTTGAAACTCCATTTTTTTGTGCAGATTGGGAAGCTACAGTCCGCCGCTGATGAACATGCAACTTATTGTCAAATGGGCTGTTTTCCCGGTGTATATGAGTATCACGGCACCAGGAATACTCGTCTGTGGAATCATAAGCATACCAATTTTGCACATATATTCCAGGGTCTTTGCAGCTTTGGATTAAAAGGTAGAATTCCTATGCATTAGCATTGCTAATGGATCAGCCTGTGAAGTTCCTTTCTTGCTTAAGATGACTTAGTTTAAGCCTGATAGGTAAATGACTGCGTAACCTCATGCGTGACTGTAACCGCCTACAGCGAGGCCAGTAGATTCTAGCATTCCAGAGAGCGATTGGGCGACTCAGTGCGTTGTAGGCATTCACGGCATATATTAGGAGGAGGCCTTCATCATCTTCACCTTCATTTGGTCATGGTATGAATATCTACTTCAATACCCGATTTCATACCTGCACATAGCTGATCAGAGCCACATGATAGTTGAACATCTAGCTCTGTTGTGGTCGCCATGGCTTTTGCAATGATGCGTTGTAGTATTTCACCTAGGCCGATAGGGCGGGCGCCTGGACATTTATCTAGTGCTATACCTCTTCTTGCTAATAGAGCTCTTATGCAGTCACAATCGACAATTTCAAAGCTGAGTTTTCTAGTTAGTGCTACGATTGATTCTCTCAGTTCTGAGCTATGGTTCCCAAAAAGAAGTACAAGTGATTTCCATTGTTCTGAGTCAGTGTCGCTTGGTGCATCTCCGCCAGACAGTTGTCTAACCACTTTTTCTATGTGGTTTGAGGTGATATCGACATTTGTTATAACGGGGAGGTCAGGTTGGTCTATAAAATCTAATAGTTGTGGGGTTACTTGGTTAGGATGTTTGTATTGAAATATTTGATGCAATATTTTATTTCCTAGTTTTCAGATAGGTCCAAGATTCCACCCCTTGATCTTTCCGTTATCCATCTATTTGCTTGTGTAATTATTACTTGTAACATAAGGCGGCCAAATATTCGGGCAGATTGATCAGCGTCTTGTTTCTGTCTGTTTTTTTCCTAGTTTTGAGTTTTAGCATTACAGTTTCTGCAATCAATTCATCATAATCGCCTGATTTCCACATCTCCAATCTTCTTTGAAGTGTTCGCCTAATATCCTGGCCTGATACTACATAAGATGAATATTTTTCAGAGTTTCCTTCTCCTGGTAGGTTGTTTCTGAGTTATTTTATCTCTGTGGCAAGGAGTGTGGTAAGTTATCTCCCTACGTTTCCTTGTGGGTAACTATATTTCTAACCATGAGAATTTTAAAGATTTTTGCGGCGTTCTCTTCAGATTAATTCTGGGCCACCTTCGCTATCAAGTAATCTTGCATTGAATCCTTTTAGAAAAAAGTTTTGGAAGGTTTCTGGTATTTTTGATTGGTTAACGTGTTCAGGGATAGTTTCGCCTTATATTTGCGCTTGGTTAAGTAGTTCGTTTGTCTTCTTTGAAGTGTTCGCCGAATATCGTGGCCTGATTTAATCAAATTATCTCTATAATAATAATCCTTTATTGCACAGAAAACACAGTGGAAATTATAACAGAAACAGTATGCAAAGGTGAGCTTATTTCTAAAAAGAAATTTCTTACAGCTAACCTGTGAAGAAAAGAGAAAAATAAAATATAGAGAGGTAGTCCTAGTGTACAATTAAGAGTTAAAAGAAATAAATAAAATAAATATACTATCAAATAAATCACAATACACCCTAAGTATTTACTATAAAATAAATAAATAGAATACAATAAATAAATAGATATACATAAATACTATGAGATACCCACTATTCGGAAGAGAGGAGATGCTGTTTCAATTTTTTCTTGAAAGTGACCAAGGATTTGCAATCCCTTATAGCGCAAGGAAGTGCATTCCACAAACGTATTGCCCTTAACCTAAACGAGTGCTCGTAAGCAACAGTGTTGTGCTGAGGAATTGACAAAAGTGACACCGTGTGAGATCTCCGAAGTTTATCCCCTGAGAAAAGATACTCACAACATTCACGAAGATATGCAGGGTAGCACGGATTTCTCAAAATATTGAAGAGGAAGGAGAAAATGTGCATATCACGTCGAAGTCGGATCGGGAGCCAGCCTAATTCCCTACGATATTGGGACACGTAGTCGTACTAACGAAGTCCGAAAATAAACCGAATCCCGAGATTTTGGAGTCGCTCGAGTTTGTTCTTCGAGTAGATCTTCGTTCGCACTGGCCCAGCAAACATCGGCGTAGTCTATTAAAGGCAGAAGAAGGGTCTGAGCTAGCATGATTTTAGTCTGCCTAGGCAGGAAGAACTGCAAACGCCGAAGAGAATGAAAGGATGCAAAGACTCGTCTGCTGACCTCACAAACATGGGGCGACCAGGATAATAGATTGTCAAAAACAACGCCAAGATTTTTGACTTTCTCGCCATACTTGACAATGGTACCGTCAAATAGAACGGGATCAACGGACTTATTCTGCAACAAATCAAGTAAGTGCCGTGTACCTAGTATCATCACCTGAGACTTGTCCGGGTTGACTAATAGCCCATACGAAAGAGACCATTTCCTGATGTTGTCGAGGTCAGCATTCAAAGCCTCAACAGTCGAAGTCAGATCACACAGGGGAAAATGCCGATAAATTTGAAGGTCATCTGCATAAAGATGATACGAGGAAGACAATACATCCGAGATGGAATGGATGAAAACTGAGAAGAGAAGAGGGGAAAGGATGCCACCCTGCGGAACACCTGTAGAGAGCTTGCACCATTCTGTAGTGGCCTCTTCAGAGTTGCTACGCTGCTGGCGGTCTCTCAAGTAAGAGTCAAACCAGCGAACCGAGTGTGAAGAGACGTTAAGCGATTTTAAGATTTCAACAAGTATATCGAAGTCGACGCAGTTGAAGGCGCTGCTAAAGTCTAGGAGAGTCAGGACTGTTAGCTGCTTCTTATCCATTGCCAGTTGGATATCGTCAGTAACCTTGAGCAGTGCTGTGGTGGTGCTATGCCCCGGTCTAAAACCAGACTGAAAAGGGTTCAGTAAATTCATGGCGGAAAGGTACGAGGACAGCTGGGTGTGGACAATTGATTCAAGGATTTTGGAAAGGATTGGTAGGATGGAAATGGGACGGAACTCTTTGAAGGAGGACGGGTTAGACGTTTTAGGTAGGGGTAACACTAATGCTCTTTTCCACTGGCTCGGGAAGCAGTACTCGCTCAGCGACGCATTGATTATATGCGTTATGGGTTGTAACAAATGATCAAGTACACTGAAAAGCATCTGAAAGCAGATCTTGTCATTACCTATTGACGATATTGCTAGAAAAGCCTTCTTTACTGCGCCAACTCCGACTGACCTGAGGTTGAAAGGTAAGCTACTGGATGTCTTTCTGGTGCGCAAGTAACGAATGGTAGCATCCTTGACAGGGGGGTCCATCACGGCAGGGGAGACAGCAAAGAATTTGTTGAGACCATTGAGGTCGACACTACCGGTTACTGCGTCCTGGGACTTACCAACACCGAGGGTCTTCAGGAACTTCCAAACCTGTGCAGGAGTGTAACTCTCAATACTCTCGTAGATATGGCGGCGTTTGGCATCTCGACAAAGACGGGTGCAACGATTACGGAGACGTTTGTATATAAGGAGATTATCGTCCGTCGGATCCTTCTTATATCTACATTTGGCACGGTTTCTCTGGGCCATCAGACCCTTGATGGTGTCAGTAAGCCAGGGCGCAGGGAGATGTTTGGCCCTAACCTTTTTGACAGGAGCATGTTTGTCGAACAAACTCAGGACAATCGATTGGAAATGCTGGACTTTTTCATCAACGGGCTCACTACAGACGACAGGGGACCAGTCTATAGAGGCGGCATCAGACTCAAGGGAGCTGAGTCTCTATGTAGAATTTTATTTCACGCTTCATCCTGCAGATAATTTACAAAGGTAGTAATCTCGCTCCACGAATTACGGGGCCGCGTATTTAGATATATAAAAAAAAAAAAAAAAAAGTTGGTACATATTTTTGTGTCCGACTCTGGCAACACTAGCTGTAACCGTCACTTTTTTTCTTCGCGCGTTTCGGGCCGCGTGCGCCTGCATCCAATTGTAATTAAAAAGCTTTTTTCCCTAAATTAACATGGAAATGGAGGCAAAAATACTTAAGTATAAAACTAGACTACTAAAACTGGAAGCGGCGGCGAAGAAAACCCGTCCCCGCTACTACGAACGTGGGCGTAGATCAAGATCAAGATCTTCACGGCGATATTGGAGTCGCAGTCGCAGCAGAAGCCGACGGACCAGGACTAGGAGCAGGAGCCGCAGGCGCAGCGTCAGGAGACGATCTCCGACTTCCAGCCGCAGTCGAAGCCATCGCAGCCGGAGTCACCACAACCTGAGCCTGAGATCACCTTCACCAGAGGATCACGCAAATACAGCTGAAGGTAAGCCTAATCGTTTGTTCACAGGTTACCAGAGGAAACGTAATCAACAAAAATCCGTGTGGGTGCGCGATACTTTAACACGAAGACCACTTTACGATACGAGATATCTAATTTGGTTGTACCTGCGACAAGTGCGAGACACAAGAGCACCCCCATCTTGAATTACAACCAAAAAACTACACATTGTAGCAACAAGATAATCCACCAGTGCGTGACACGTGGGATAACAGACGTTAATTCCAGGAATTATTCACATTACAGGTGACGAATCAGCCATTCCCCTCTCCTTGTTGGAAGCTCTGGGAACAACAGACAACCAAGAAGTGGAGTAGGGTCCCCCTATAGAGGAAGCTATTGCCATAACCTGGCGGAATGTCTTGACTAAAGGTGTTGGGAAATATAAAGAAGAGATAAAAAAGAAAGTCCTCATCCCAGACAATTGCAAGCTACTTCAGGCCCCGGCCATAAATTTAGAAGTGGCTGCGGCGTTGACAGAATCCGCCAGAAATAGGGATAACCTACTGAAGGAAAGACAACAAGACCTCGGAATGGCACTTTCCTTACTGGGACAGGCCATGTCCGGTCTTCTACATACCGGAAACTCCATATCACCTGACATTCCACTCAAACTCAACAAATTGAGTGACGCAGGAAAGATGTTGGCTGACATTCATCATTCACAAACAAACACAAGGAGAATACTCATTGCCCCAAACCTTGATAAGAACATTGTGAAGATGACTAATTCTGTGGTGAGGGACCACCTTCTCTTTGGTGAAAACCTAGGAGAGAGAATTAAAAGTACCAAAGAAATAGAACGCTCCGGGCTTCAAATAAGAAAACCAGCCCCCACCCCTAACCCCAGACCACGTACGGGAAACGGACCACCCCCTCGCCCCTATGTTCCGAGGTCATCAATGCGTGGGGGTCCTCGACGGCAACCACCACCCCAGATCCAGAGGAGGCCTGCATACCGGCGCCCACCGCCTCCACCAACAGCAGCCCGCCCCGAGAGGACATACCACCCACACCGTGCTGCTCCACCACGCACCCGCCGTTGACTACACAACAGGTACATGCTGGAAACTTATCCCACCACTTAAAATGTTGGAAAGCCATTTGCAATGACCCGGTAATCATTACTTGGGTGCAAGGTTATAAAATACCATTTATCAAAGCTCCAGTACAAACCAGAATTCCAACTTCTACCTTAGCAAATAAGGAAATAACTGAAATGAGCAAAGCAATTGACAACCTCTTACACTTAGGAACAATCAGACCATGTAAACACAAATCTGGCCAATACTTATCCAGCATCTTTTTAGCCCCAAAACCTAATGGGAAGTTTAGATTCTTCTTTATACTTTATTGCACCAAAAACAGAAGATACAGATACATCAAAATGGAAACTAGGTGTACAAAGGCGAGCTTATCTCTAAAAAGAGATTTCTTCCAGCAAACCTAATATGGACAGAATACATGAAATAACAGTTAGACCTATGTGCACAACGTTAAAAGATTCATTCTAAATTTAAAATCACTAAATAAATATATTTTCACACCACACTTCAAAATGGAAGATATACGTACATCTATAAGATTGATAGATAGAGACTTTTACATGACCTCCATTGACTTAAAAGAAGCATATCTTTTAGTACCAGTATCTGAACCTTATAGGAAATACTTACGGTTCAAATTCGACCAACTCTATGAGTTCACAGCCTTACCATATGGGCTAAGCACAGCGCCAGGAGTTTTTACTAAACTATTAAAACCCGTCATGTCATATATTCGTAGTTTGGGCTATATAACAGTTATTTACCTAGATGATATACAGTGCATTGCTAAGTCATATAATGAATGCAAACAGCAAACCGAACACATAATTAAGATACTTAAATCATTAGGATTCATACCAAACCATGAAAAAAGTACTCTTGAACCCAGTCGAAGATCCAAGTTTTTAGGTTTCATCATAGATGCACACCACCTCACATTAGAATTACCGTTAAAAAAAAGAAATAGAATCAGACATTTAGTTGAAAAGTTCCTAACTTTTGAAAGATTAGAGAATTTGCTCAATTTCTAGGAACCCTCACATCGGCCTGTCCAGCAATAGCGTATGGATGGTTGTATACAAAACTGATGGAAAGGGAAAAATACCTAGCTTTGCTTTCATCTGGGGACAACTATGATGAGTTCATGGAGGTGTCTAGTTTGATCAAACAGGACTTAGAATGGTGGCATGATAACATCCTAACTAGCATAAAATCCATTTCTCCTCAAAACATTGTGTTAGAAATCTTTACCGATGCTTCACTCTCGGGATGGGGAGCACACAGTCAGGGTCAATCTATAGGAGGATTCTGGACCCTGAAAGAAAAGGAAAACCACATCAATTACTTAGAAATCCTAGCGGCTTACTTTGGCTTAATTTCCTTTGCTAAAAACATGACTAATTGTGAAATATTACTTCGCATAGATAATACTACTGCAATATCATGTATCAACAAGATGGGCAGTATACAATACACACACTTGAATAAAATATCACGAAAAATATGTGGTGTCAGAAAAGAAGCATTTGGATATCTGCTTCATACATAAAATCAAAAGACAATGTTGAAGCAGATAGGGAATCTAGAATTAGGAATGCTGACACTGAATGGGAATTGGCTTCCTACGCTTTCCAGGAAATAATAGAATATTTGGAAAACCAACCATAGACCTATTTGCAACTAGAATCAATGCGAAATGCCCAAAGTATGTTTCATGGAAAAGAGATCCTATGGCCTTCGAAATTGACGCATTCACAATGACCTGGAATAAGTTCTTCTTCTATGCTTTTCCCCCATTTTCTCTAATAGGAAAATGCTTACAGAAGATTAAATCAGATAAAGCCAAAGGTATCATTGTGTTCCCATGGTGGCCTTTTCAACCATGGTTTCCAATAATTAAACAACTAATAATTGGAGAGCCCATTATGTTCGAACCTAATACTCAATTACTCTTATCTCCCTTCAGAACAACACACCGCTTGAACTCGAGTCTTACCCTGGCTGCAGGCATCTTCTCCGGAACGTCTTCCTAAGGAAATCACTCCCACCATCATCTCTTGAGGTATTCCTCTCATCTATATCTCAATCTACTATGAAACAGTATGATTGTTCATACAAGAAATGGTGGACATACTGTCACAAAAATAATGTAGATGCGTATAATGCAAACATTCCACAAATAATTAACTTTCTGTCCATAAATTTTAGTGCGGGAGCTGGCTATAGTATCGCTCAGCTCTTTCCTTACTGTTAGGCTCTAAAATTGGGAAGGATGAGGATGTGCGACGATTCCTAAAAGGTTGCTTTAGACAAAGACCAACACTACCAAAATATAATAATACATGGGATCCATCAGTCGTTTTAAACTTCCTCAACTCATTACCTGAACCAAATAGTCTAGAATACCTATCAAAGAAATTAGTCACTAATGGATCTAGCTACTGCACACAGAGTACAAACTCTGTCACTCATCAAACTATCCGACATACAGTTTACAATTAGTGGTGTTACCATACAAATTTCAGATATACTTAAAACTACAGTCAGCTCTCGGACAAGAACAGTCTTAAACCTACCATACTTTGAAACAAGCACAATCTGCCCAGCTAGAACACTTACCACTTACATGGAACATACTAAACAGTTAAGAGGAAATGAGAACCATTTGATTATAACTTTCAAAAAACCCCATAGAAAAGCTTCGACACAAACTATAAGTCGCTGGATAAAGAACATGTTGCCTAAAAGTGGTATATATATATCTACCTACTCTTCACACAGCACTAGGCACGCCTTAACATCGAAGGCTAAAAGGTCAGGCATTTCTATTGATGTCATTAAAAAGACAGCAGGATGGACACAAGGTTCTCTAGTTTTCGCCAAACATTATGATTTACCATTGAATGTTTACAAACATAATCAAGCTGATTTCGCTAATGCCGTACTAAGCAACTAAACATTTCTATATAGTAAATATAGAAAATTTAGTTGCTATGCTAGTACTTAGTTATAATTAAATAGGTTCTTATTCTAATCTCCCACTATGGGAACAGTATTGTATCATAACAAACTCAAGATGTTTGTAGATTTAAGGATTAATTAAATAATCATAAACTAAGCTTAAGGTGTCATAGTATTAATAGCTATTAAATAGTTGCACTAATAAAACATAGGCATTCCTGTACTGATATTGATCTCTATAACCTACCTAATAAAGGTGAATTGAATACAAATATACTTGGTCTTCATTAATTCACTGCTAATATTATTTCCTCGTACCAAGAACTACTATGAACATTGTCATTACTGTCTCTGAAAATCTACCTTTGTTAATTATCTGCAGGATGAAGCGTGAAATAAAATTAAAAAATCAGACGAACTTACCTTAAGTGAAGTCTGATGATAATTTTATGAACGCTTCATCCGAAAGATAATATAAAGATATTATCTTATAATATAATATAATAAGATAAGATAAAAAGATAACCCACCCAACAAAAGTATGTACATGTAAATTCTGTACATACCACACCCATATAGTAATGACAATAGATAATTTAGGACAAGGATAATCAAGTCAAGGCTTTCATATTTGAATTGATTCCACAGTGCAGTGCAGTACTCGGATACAGCGGTAAAGAAGACCTGTTTCGACGGCCAGGATCTTGAATGTATCATCCATCACTCCGATGTTGCAGGATTCCACCGTATGCGAAACTCCGTTGATCAGCTCTCAAAAAGTGACGGTTACAGCTAGTGTTGCCAGAGTCGGACACAAAAATATGTACCAACATTTTTTTTTTATATATCTAAATACGCGGCCCCGTAATTCGTGGAGCGAGTTTACTACCTTTGTTAATTATCTTTCGGATGAAGCGTTCATAAAATTATCATCAGACTTCACTTAAGGTAAGTTCGTCTGATTTTTTAATTTTACTACATGAGATGAATATTTTTCAGAGTTTCCTTCTCCTGATAGGTTGTTTCTGAGTTATTTTATCTCTGTGGCAAGGAGTGTGGTTAGTTATCTCCCTACGTTTCCTTGTGGGATACCATATTGCTTACTATGAAAAATTTAAAGTTTTTACCGGCGTTCTCTTCAGAATAATTCTGGGCCACCTTCGCTATTAAGTAATCTTGCATTGAATCTATTTAGGAAAAAGTTTTGGATGGTATTTTTGATTGATTAACGTGTTCAGGGATAGTTTCGTCTTATATTTGCGCTTGGTTGAGTAGTTCGTTTGCTTTTCAGTGGTTTGGCTCATATTTTGAGCAGGAGTGGTGGGTGGGTGGAAGTAATCTGGGTGTGACGCGAGGGTATGTCTCTTTAGACCACGTTTTTTGTATTCCGGTGAACGAACCGGGCATGATTATTTTATTGGTATTGATGTTTGCATCATCATCAGCATCGTCTCCTCCGTCGACGTCGTCGTCCTCCATTATTGTTTCCGGGTATGTGTCTAAGTAATTCACTATTTTTTTTTTTGTTCAAATAGAAAATAAAACTGGATATAAATAGAAAAATAAAAATAAATTGATTATTTTTTTGACGTGACGTCTTTTCATTTGAAAATTTAACTTGTTTCAATTAATTTTACAGCATGGATCTCCGACAAGCACTTATTTAAATTTTCTGAAGTAAATAGCGCTGTGACAAATGTCTCTGAGTGGACGCGTTCCAATATTTCCCAAATGCGTTCGGCAACGTCGCCGTCGAGATAACGGAAGGAAGGACATGATTTTGTGCGTCACAATATCTTCACGAGATCTTCATTTCGTATGACAGATGTCATACTAATAACTGCCGATCTTAAGGAGGCTTTGAGCAAAGATACTGGATTCTTGTTTGTTGTAGAGCTGGACTCTCATATTAGCTGTGAGGTGCAATCTCTCTACCTTTGCCCTTACTGGCGAAGCCTTGAGGCAAGCGTTGATCTCGTCTGCCGGAGTGCCTCACTCAATAACCGGCAGCCTCTGCCGGAAGTCACCTGCGAGCAAGACGACCACTCCACCTATTAACGATCGGTTGCCACGGATGTCTTGCAAGCTGCGTTCGAGCGCTTCAATCACACGCTTGTGTGATATCGTGCATTCATCACACAATCAATTTGTACTGCTGCACCAGAGGTCCACGTCCACTGCTCATGCTTATATTGCAAGTGGTAGTTTCCTCAGCCGCAAGGTTCAGTGGCAGTTTGAACACCGAGTGGGCAGTTCTGCATCCACTGAACAAGGTCGCGGCTATCCCAGAGGAAGCGACAACTGGTGCGACATTCCTGACCTTGCGCAACTGCGCCAGCATAAATGTTTTGCCTGTGCCCCCTTGTTTAATATTTATGCTTCGGAACGCACCGGTTTTTTCGTTGCGCGGATCGACCGCGAGTGATCGGGAGATCACTAGCTGTCACTTGTATAGAAACGAAATGACGAGTTAGAGGTTAACTTTTGCACATGGGAAAAAGTCGGCGCCAGCATCGGGAAGCTTGGCTGAATGTTAATTATAATAATCACGGAACAATCGTCGGGAAATAAGTAGATTTCGCGTCACCGGAGTGAGTGCTTCGTGCTTTGAAAGGTTGTAGTGATTCGGTGAACAATTCGTCGCGTTCGGATAGCGACCCTTGTGTCGGCAAGCATCACGACGGCGACAGCAGCGGGCTGCGACGAGAGTAAGATTCGACTCCCCTCACCCCCTACCCTGGTGTTCCTCATCCCGTTTTCCTGCCACGAATTGAGCTTTCGAATACCGGTCCACGGCGTCAAGGTCAGTACTGCTTTGTGACATTTCACTGAAAAACAACCCTACCAAGATTCCACGCCCTGTCGGTTAAGGCGTGGAATTTAACATTTTGGTAGCAGAGGCGCGGTTTCCTAGTAGGAAATCGATTCACGGACGGTTGTAGGGTTGTTTTTTAGCCAAATTGTAGCTGGGAGAGGGTGGATACCTCAGATTGGTCGGCAATCATTTTGTGAGTGAGTCGTGTGGTCGGTATACCACAATTTAGGTTCATTTTCGGTTAGTGAACGTATAATTGACGATTTAGTTAACAATTATTATAAATTTGTAGTCGGATACTACTCGGTGTGCATAAGGAACAGTCATTAGGTCGGACTATAGTATTGCAGTCGGGTTCCATAGCATTGCAGTGTTATTTCGGATTACAGAGCAGGGTCAGGCTATTTAAGGGGTATTAAGCTGATTTTGCTGACCTCAGTAGAAGTGTGGGTCATATCGGAGGGGCCACTTCTAGAAGGTTCACGGCTACCTACATTATATTAAAAATAGCCTTTTTTCTTATAATAAATGTTTGTGTGTTATTTTTTATTGTGCTTTATGGTGGCATTCTCTAATTGATTTAGAGTGTATAGTTATAAGGTGTATGTCCACAGGGCGACCATATTAAATATTTTTTAGGATTTAATTGTTTCAGTGGTTGCCTTAGTTTTGACAACTTAGTTTTAATTTCTGTGCCCAGCGCTGACGGGCAAGTGCTGGTCTCTGGCTATACTTAGTTCGGTAGTGAAGTATAAGACCAGAATCTATAAAATCGGTCAACATGGCAACTTCTCCCTTGACGGTACTGCGGCATGGTGTCCGGGAGGAAATGAGATGGCTCGCCCATACTCATAAGTATGTGGAGCGACCGGACATGGACGATGTCCTGCTCAAGCGTGTGGAGGACGCAATGACACGCGTCGGGAAGGTGTGTCGGCTGGCTGCGGAGGCTGAAGCTCTCGGGCTTACGGATGAAGCCTCGGTGGCTGCAGTGAAACACCTCTGCGCGGATGCTGACCAAGCGATGGAATGCTTGGGTGACATCGAGCGTCGCGCGGAGAAAATTCAGCGGTCGCGAAGGAATGACCGTTGGGAGGGTAACGGAGACCCACCCCCGAAGGGTGTTGTTGGACGGCTGCCACACCTGGAGATTCCGGCCTTCAGTGGGGCAATTGATGAGTGGCCGGCCTTCATTAATTTATTTGATAGTTTGGTCCACGGTCGGGACGACCTGGACAACGCCTACAAGTTGGCCCAACTATTGATGGCTCTGCGGGGTGAACCGAAGGAGTTGGTCGGTCACCTAACGGTCACGGCGGGCTCTTATGAGATAGCCAGGTCCATATTGTTTGACCGCTACCAACACAAACGGCGGTTGGTTGATGCGCAGCTGGGGAAGATGTTTAGCATCCCTAGAGTAACCCGGGATGTTGACATCCGAGTACAGGTGCTCAACCCTGTGCTGGTGGCCACTAAGGCCCTTCAGAACCTTGGTCTTCCGGTAGACCAATGGTCATACATTGTTTTATATATGGTTTTGTCACGGTTGCCAGCAGCTGTTCAAAGTCGGTTTGAACAGCTGCATGGGGGTAGTAGCACGGAACTGCCCACGCTTGTCCAATTGACAGATTTCTTGGAGGGTGAATGCAGGCGATGTGACACACTGGACACGGAGGCCAGTGTGCAGCGCCAACCCACGCGGAAGCGGGAGGGGCCGCGCCCCCCGCCCCCACGGGGGGGTGGGAGGTCGAAACAATTTGGCGTTCTGAATGCCGCGCCGTCGGGTGACGGCTGTGTGCACTGCGACAGTGCCGGTCATGAAGTGACCAGTTGCGCCAACTTTAAGGCGCTCGGGGTAGCTGCCCGCAGGAAGATAGTCTTCCGCCACCGATTGTGTTTCAGTTGTTTGGGGCCGCACACGCTGAGCGAGTGCTCGCGCGCGTTCCCCTGTGAGTGCTGTGGTGGCAAGCACCACATAGTGTTGTGCCTGAATCGGTCAGGCCCTTCGGACGGTCACCAGGGCCGGACTCAGGTTGGTCGGCCACAGGGCCCAACCAGGGCCGGACCCAGTCCCCCTCCGGGCAACGGGAGTCACCAACGGGGTGACTGTGGTACCCGCGGACGGGACTCCCCCCGAGGGGAAGGGGGCAGCGCGGGGGGTAACATGCGGGATAGCCGGGGTTCGGTCGCCGCTGTCCACGGTCAGCGAGGACTTCGGGCCGCTGGCTCACCGCATGTTACGGGCGGGTGTCAGATGGCACCTATGAGTGGCGCGAAGGCTGGGAGCCCACCACCTTCTGCGCCACCCTGCCCGTCGCTCTGGGAGGCGAACAGGGAGGCGAACAGTCGGATGTCGCCCCCATTCCTAGAGCGCCCCAGGTTGGATCCGCTCTCACCCCTCCATCCACGGTGGCCACCGGGCACACCGTACACCGTCCGGTATGGTCGGATACCGGGACAGCGAGGGGCCTATTATGCGGGTTGGAACCCCTTGATGTACATACGGTCTGATATGCCGGTTGCATATCAGCAGCCGAGTTACTCCAAGGCCGACGGAGGTCTGAGCGGGTTCGGATCCCGCGGAGGTTCCCGCTAGGGACACGCCGCCCACTTACAGGGTGCCGCCACTCCACAGACGGTCATGCTCCCCACCGCCTCTGTGATAGCGTGGAGTTCGGACGGCAAATCTTGTGTGGCACGAGCACTATTGGACTCGGGGGCCCAGGGGTGCTTAGTCTCGTGCAACCTTGTAAGACGGTTGGGCATTTCGGTAAGGGAGTATCCACATTCCATTCGGGGAATTGGGAACACGGAAGTCGGTTCCGTTAAGGGAGTATGTCGGATTACTCTCTCGTCACGGGTGGATTCATCGGTGAATCTGACGGTCACGGCATAAGTCATGCCTAATGTGATGGGCTCACACCCTCACGTACGGTTGTCGCCCTCGGTGCGACAGTTGGTCGCTGGGTTGTCACTGGCTGACCCGGAGTTCGATATTCCGGGCCCAGTAGACATTTTATTGGGTGTCGATGCCTTGGGATACCTGTTAGTGCCAGGTGTCCACGTGTTGCAGGCGACTGGTTTGGTTTCGGTCAACACCAGACTGGGCCATGCGGTAATGGGTCCGGTCATGCCGGCTGCCCCAGGCCTAGCGACTCGTAGTCCCTTATTCGGTTCTGTACTCTCGGAGGTGATACAGAAGTTTTGCGAGGTGGAGGAACCACCTACGGTACGCCGGTTGGACCCGGTTGAAGAAGAGTGTGAACAGTTTTATCGGAACAATACTGGTCACCTTCGGTCAGGTCGATTTCTCACACGTCTTCCATTCCGGAGTGATCGCCCACCGCTGGGCAGTTCACACCATGCAGCCGAGACGCGGCTTCTGTCGATGGAACGACGCATGAAGCGTGACGGGATTTTCCGGCAGAAGTACGTCGACTTCATGCGGGAATACGAGTCGCTCGGCCACATGTCGGTTTCGGGTATCGACTGGAAGCGTGAAGACCACTGCTTCCTGCCTCATCACGCGGTCTTGAGGACCCCGGAGGGCAAAATACGGGTAGTGTTCGATGGATCGGCATCACCATCTAACGGCATGAACCTGAACCAGTGTTTGCATTCAGGGCCGAAGTTGAACCATGACATCGCGGATGTTATCACACGGTTCCGTCGACACAATGTTGTGTTTGTAGCTGACATCCGGATGATGTTTAGACAGACGGTCATTCACCCTGACGATAGACGGTATTAGCTGATACTGTGGCGAGAGAGCCCAGATCAGCCCATCAGGGTGTACGAGCTGAACACCAACACGTACGGGCTACGGTCTAGTCCTTATTTGGCGATTCGCACTCTGCGGGAGTTAGCGGATCGAGAACGGTTAAATTTCCCTAGAGGAGCAGCGATCCTGGAGCAGGATCTCTACGTGGACGATATCTGTACCGGGGCAGATTCCGTTGAGGAGGCGCTCGCTCGACGGGACGAGCTAGTTGAGCTCTTACAGGGTGGAGGTTACGAGCTCCGGAAATGGATGTCGAACTCTCCAGAGTTACTGTCTGGTCTTCCGGATGACTACCAGCAGGATCACCACATTTTCGAAAATTTGGAAAATCCGAATTTGTTGTCGGTATTAGGCGTCCAGTACCAGCCGGTGTCAGACATGTTTTCGTATCGGGTCGAGTTGAACTCCCCGAAGGTCTGGACGAAACGGAACGTCCTTTCAACGGTGGCTAGGACATTTGATCCAAACGGGTGGATCACCCCGGTAACATTTCAGCTCAAGTGTTTTATGCAGCAATTGTGGTCTGCTGAGCTGAAATGGGACGACCCGATCGGCGGGTCATTGAGCTCAGAGTGGGAATCGTTCTTTTCGACCCTCCCTGGCATCAATCGGATTTCACTGCCACGGAGGTTGGTCCCCACCAACCGATACACCGCCACCCTGCATGGGTTTTGCGATGCCTCGGAGAAGGGCTACGGAGCTGCGGTGTATCTGCGTACGGTCGACTCCTCGGGGGAGGTTGATGTGCGGTTGGTCATGGCCAAGAGCAAGGTTGCGCCGTTGCGCACTCGTCTGACCATTCCCAAATAAAAGCTTTCAGGAGCGGCTCTCCTGACTCGTCTGCTCAACCACACGATGACGGTTCTTCGTGGGTCAATAGCGTTAGAAGATACGGTCTACGCTTGGACCGACAGCCAGATCGTGTTATGCTGGCTGAAGGCTTCAGTTCACAAGCTGGAGATTTTTGTGGTGAATCGGGTTTCGCAGATTTTGAATTCGGAGGTTCCCTTAATCTGGAGACATGTTCCAGGGGAAATGAACCCAGCAGACTGTGCGTCTCGTGGGTGTCACGCTCCGGAGTTAGTTGGACATCCCTTGTGGTGGGGTCCAAAATGGTTGACTCAAGCCGAATCGGATTGGCCAATGAGTCCACGCGTTGCCTCGGCGAACGGCGCCTTGACAGTCGGTGTATGTACGACGCAACCAGAGCCGGAAGAGGAGTTCAGCCTGCTGGAACGGTACAGCTCGCTCGACAAGCTGGTCAATGTGACCGCCTGGATCTTCAGATTTGCGCGGAATTGTCGCAATTCTGAGGCGCAACGGTTGCGGACACAGGTCCTGACACCACGGGAACGGAATCATGCGTTGTTCGCATTGGTAAGGAACGTGCAGACGGTGCACTTTAAGTCCGAACTGGACATCCTGAGACGCGGACGCGTCCAACTGAAGGGAGCTGTGGCTCGGCTCAACCCGTTTATTGACCCTCAAGGATTGCTGAGGGTAGGAGGTCCGCTGCGGAATGCCAACCTGCCTTATGCGGCTCGCCACCCGTTGTTACTCCCTAGGAAAGGGAAGTTGGTCGAACTGTTGAAACAGGATCGACACATTCGGAATGGGCATGTCGGATGCCACGCCTTGATGGTGTTTCTCCAGCGCGAGTTCTGGATTCTATCGGGAAGACGCTTAGTGCGTAGCGTCGTATTTCGGTGCCTGCCTTGTTATCGGGCCAAGGTGGCTACGATGCAGCCCCAGATGGGCGATTTGCCCTCGGATAGGGTTAACGAAATCCGGTCCTTTGCGGGTGTCGGAACGGATTTCGCGGGACCATTCATGGTCAAGTCTTCACAGCTCCGGAACGCCAGATTAGTGAAGGCATACCTGTGCGTCTTCGTGTGCTTGGCCACGAAGGCGCACTTGGAGGTGGTCCTTCGTGGCCAAGCACTCCGTAGTGAGGTCACTGACCACTTGGAGGTGGTCAGTGACCTCACTACGGAGGCATTTATCGCATGTCTGGATCGGTTCGTCTCACGAAGGGGCCTCCCGTCATTAATCCGTTCGGACAATGGCACAAATTTGGACGCCAGCCAGGACGCCATCGGTACGGCTTGCTCCCGACGAGGGATTGAATGGGTTTTCAGTCCGCCGGGATGTCCTCATTGGGGAGGAATTTTTGAGGTATTCGGTGATGTTAAGTTAAGTCGGTTAACTAGGGGGCAAATGTTGCAGCAGATGGCTCAAGATTTTTGGAAACGGTGGTCCCTTGAGTACTTGCACATCTTGCAGCAGCGCCTTAAGTGGACTGACCGGACGAGCCCCCCTCAAGTCGGTGATTTGGTGCTGATTAAGGATGCGAACCTGCCATCATTGAGATGGAGACGAGGACGGATCGTCAATTTGTACACGGGTCGGGATGGCACGCCTCGATCAGCAGAAGTCAAGGTGGGGGACTCGGTCCTCAAGAGAGCGGTCGCAACACTTTCTCGCCTTCCTATTAATTAGGGACAGGTTCGGGCCTGTCCGGGCGGGTGACTGTTTAATATTTATGCTTCGGAACGCACCGGTTTTTTCGTTGCGAGGATCGACCGCGAGTGATCGGGACATCACTAGCTGTCACTTGTATAGAAACGAAATGACGAGTTAGAGGTTAACTTTTGCACATGGGAAAAAGTCGGCGCCAGCATCGGGAAGCTTGGCTGAATGTTAATTATAATAATCACGGAACAATCGTCGGGAAATAAGTAGATTTCGCGTCATCGGAGTGAGTGCTTCGTGCTTTGAAAGGTTGAAGTGATTTGGTGATCAATTCGTCGCGTTCGGATAGCGACCCTTGTGTCGGCAAGCATCACGACGGCGACAGCAGCGGGCTGCGACGAGAGTAAGATTCGACTCCCTTCACCCCCTACCCTGGTGTTCCTCATCCCGTATTCCTGCCTCGAATTGAGCTTTCGAATACCGGTCCACGGCGTCAAGGTCAGTACTGCTTTGTGACATTTCACTGAAAAACAACCCTACCAAGATTACACGCCCTGTCGGTTAAGGCGTGGAATTTAACACCCCTGGTGCATTTAAGAAATAGGGAGATATTTTACTGAAAATTTGCCTTTGCTTTGGTAACAACTGAGGCTCAGTTTGAGCAACTTGAGCTCCTAAAGGTGAGCGTATCGTAAACGAACTCCCTGAGCATATCATTGGACAACTCTCCTGTTCGTTATGCCGAAATCAGACAGCCGCTTAGACACTATTGAAAAGACTTTATCCTCAATACGTTTGAGCGCTTCGTTAAAATATATGTCGCCATGAGCCTGTGCTCTCTCTCTGTACCTGTGCGCGATGTCTTCCGATAAAGCGGTTTTATATTTATCCCAAAGTTGTAGGGGGTTCGTGAGTCTGAAGAGCTCTCTCAATTTGGCCGCTGATAGGTTCAATACGGCGTCCTCCATCGTGGAGTCCCAGTGGCCATCATCTTCAAAAATTCCCATGGCCTCACACGCTTCTCGCAAAGCTCTCTAGCCTTTTCCTGTTCTTCGACTGTTTTGAGGGCCTTAAAACTGATGGGGCCGCGGTCGCGGGTCAGTTGCAACCGTACGCAGCATAACTCAGTGTGTTACGTGTACGGTGTATATTCTGCCTAGGGCATCTGACGCTTTCACACCATGCCAACCTTCGACGGGATTGCCCTACACACGACGCTTCCATTCTTTCTGTGAAGCATTCCATATCTGGGACACATAGTGGACGAACGTTTGAGAGATGAGTGTCATATTGAAAGGGAGCGTAGGGCGTTGACAGTTAGAAGTAATATGCTGGCTCGCCTATTTGCTCGGTGTTCAGTACAAGTAAAGAAAGTTTACTGTCAATCTTTTTATACCAGCAGTCTGTGGGTCAGATATACGCTGAAAGCTCTCAGCGCCCTTTGCGTCCAATATAATAACGGCTTTAGAAGGTTGGTGGGGTTCTGCAGTGCATCGGCAATGTTTGTCGAAGCGCGCACCGACGGTTTTCACGCTATAATGCGGAAAAGGGCTGCTTCGTTACTAGGTAGAATGCGTGGCAGCATAACAAAATCTTAAATGCTCTCCCGGAAGGATAGCCCATTCACGCTCCACTGGATAAAAATGTTAATTTGATTTTTAATTGATAATTGGAATTTATTTTGACATTTCATAATTTCACTTGTTATTTTATTTTATTTTGGATTTATTAATTTTGTTGACAGTGTAATAATGGATATGTAATTTGTTAATATATTTTATCTACTCTCATGTCATAAAATTCGAATTATAAACGTCAAAACGAATTCATATTGATATACTTTATAAACGCAATACCGTAACCAATTTAAAAAATTTAATTATAATATAGCTCCTCATACAAAGATAATTGTATAAAATAACTTTTTTACCATAACGATACAGTTCTTTTTCTTTTTGGGAAAGGCAAGGGTCTTGAAACCGTACAGCCAAAGAGTTTGATAGTCTGTGGCGACGGCGCGGCGCGGCGGCGGCGCAGCGCGCGAGTTAAGGTAGAACAACCACTACAATTGTCATTTATCAGCGCTACCCCAAATTAGGTCATAACGTCAATGCTTAGTTTTCATTATTTTATTATAAATACGAATATCAACTTAGAATAAGCCAATATTGTATTAGTATAATCTTAGACGTTACTCTGTTCGTTTAATAAATCATTTTTATAAAGTTAACCAGTCTTCCCATCTTAATTGGCGCTGCGGACAGGATCTCAACAGTTGGTTTGCCGTTACCGTACGTGCATCCACCATCCGTTTCTACGGTTTAGTTGAGACCCTCGAACAAATAAATTTATTAAGAAGCCGAGTCAAGTTCCTGTGGAGCCAAGCAGCCAAGCAGCGACGGACCAGGAACAAGGACCCGACAAGGACTGGACCAGAGGCAGAGGACACTTAGAGACTAGCAATATTCCGGAAGGACATTGGAGCTACGGGACTGTGAGTACACCTATTCACCATTCCTATTCTCTTCACTTCCGATACCCTGTTATAATATTTATACGTGTTGTTAGGGATTAGTAAACGCCTTGACATTATCGTGTGGATAGTAACTTTGTTCGAGAATTAATTTCTTCTTGAATAAAGTTTCGTAGTAAGTAAGTAAATCATTAGGTATAGTTAATTATCGGCAGTTTTTTTAAACCGTCAAAATGGAAGATATAACTAGGGTTCCCGTGGAAATGGTTAAAATCATACCAGTGTTCAATGGAGAAACCAGAGCAATACCACTATTTATTAAGAAATGTGAATATATTTTACAAAGTTTTCAAGGGGGGAACTTACAAAATGAATACCTATTTCACGTGATTACCAGTCGACTTGCTGGGGAAGCTGCTAATTTAGTAGGAGAAAGGGAATTAATCCAAACATGGGATGAATTAAAACAACTCCTAAGCCAACACTTCGGTGATCCAAGGTCCGAAGAGTGTTTGGCAATGGAATTAGAGTCCTTAAAGCGAAATAGAAGTGTAAGTTACGTTGATTTTTGTCACAGAATTCAACACTTGAGGAGTAATCTGTTTTCAAAAATAAATGAAACAGTTGCGGACGCAAATTTACGTGTGGCAAAACACCACATCTATGATAACACGTCACTGAATGTTTTCCTGTACAATTTACCTGCTTATTTATTTAGGTTGGTGCGTTTGCGAAATGTCACAATTTTAGAGGAAGCTTTGAAGATTGTATTAGAGGAGCAAAACTTTCAGACGGTGTACGATGCCAAGAACCCGAAAGTCAGCGCAAATCGAAACCAGACTAATAATAACAATCCTCCAAGATTTGACAACACGCAAAGGCTAGCAAGTGCATCTGCACCCAACAACGCATCAAACGGACAAAGTAATTCATTTCAATTCAGAAATAATCGACAGCAGTACGATAATGCTATAGATTTAGTGAAAATAATATGCAACACGGGCCTCGCGTAAGTAAGTCACCGCCAGTGCAAGCGCAAGCGCATCGTCAGCACCCCGCCGCCGCTGCCGTGGACAATAGGTACCGCATGGGCTATGACACACAACAGCCCATCGCATCGGGTTCGAACACCGATGTAACAATGCAAACGGCTAGTTCAAGGCGCGTTAATTACACCTAGAATGATTACTATAATTCTCAACCGTGCAACTCACAAGTATGTGACGGTCAAAATTCTGTCCCTTACTGTGATCCAGCGGAAAATTTTCACGTAGATGCCTCGATGATAGAGAGAAAATAAAACTAAATTGTAGTAAGCGTTTGAATTTGCCGCATATTCGTGTACCGGAACTAAACGCCGTTTTCATGATAGATACGGGTAGTACTCGGTCTTTTCTTAGCCCAAAGGTTGCTAACGAATACTACGCAAATTCAAAACAAAACGAATCGTTTGAAGTGATTAGTACACATGCCTCAAGCAGGCACAATGAGGTAGTTTATATCAACTTGCCCAACATTTTTAACACAAATCAAAAGCATAAATTTTATATTTATTCTGTGGATGAAAGGTATGATGGTCTGATAGGTAGTGACTTGTTGAAACAACTGAACGCAAAAATTGATATGAAGTCTCAAACACTCTTTACAGATTATACAAAAATACCAATAATTTACTCACCACCCACGAGAGAGATGTATAACCTACCTCCTCGGTGTAAGATGAGAGTCAAGTTGCCAGTAAACTTGTTGCACGGAGGGTATTCTAAATTATACCCAATTCAGCAACGGAGTTCGAATGCCAGCCGCTATAGTGAAATGAACTAACGGCTTCGCGACGACTGTAATTCAGAATACAACTGAATTGCTTCACAAATTAACGGTTACGGCCCCATTCAATATAGAGTTGTTTCATCAAGAATCGCATAACGTAAATTCAACTCACCTGAAACGGTCAGGAGTTCAACAAGATGTTGGTGAATTATTAGAAAATAATCTCAATAAACTTAGACTAGACCACATGAATGAAGAAAAAAGAATGACAATAGGTAGTATATGTAGGGAATATAGGGATATATTTTATTGCGAGGATATACCGTTATCCTTCAGCAACCAAGTGAAGCATAGTATTAGAACTAAGAACGAAGACCCCATTAACTTAAAAGCACATAGGTTTCCTCCTGTTCAGACTCAGAAAATTAAGAAACAAGTGGGTAAAATGTTACGCGATAACATTATTCAGGAATCACACTCACCGCGGAGTGCCCCGGTTCACCTCGTGCCAAAAAAATTGGATGCCTCGGGTGAACAAAAATGGAGAATGGTCGTTGACTATAGATGACTGAATGAGATATCGACTGACGACAAATACCCTTTGCCAAATATTAATGATCTTTTTGATATGCTAGGCAAGAGTATGTACTTCACTACGCTCGATCTTGCCAGTGGGTATCATCAGATAGAGGTAGAACCAGATGATAAATCAAAAACAGCTTTTAGCACCCCGTTTGGGCATTTTGAATTTCACAGAATGCCGTTCGGTTTGAAAACTGCACCTGCAACCTTCCAAAGAGCAATGGACAATGTGCTCAGAGGGTTGCAAGGAATACACTGTCTTGTATATCTTGATGATGTCATCATATTTTCAAAAAGCTTACCAGAACATGCGGAAAAATTAAAAGCTGTCTTTGAAAGATTTCGTCAAACTAATCTGAAAGTTCAGTTAGACAAATCGCATTTCCTTAGGAAGGAAGTATTGTATTTAGGACATACAATAACCAGTGAGGACCTTAAGCCAAATAATGATAAGATAGACGCTGTTTTAAAGTACCCAATCCCCCAGACAACAACTGACATTAAAAGTTTCCTAGGATTAATAGGATATTATAGAAAGTTTATAAAGTATTTTGCAAAAATCACAAGACCCCTTACGGCTTGTTTAAAGAAAGGGAAAAAGATAGTTTTGAATGAGGAATACGTGAACAGTTTTGAAACTTGCAAGAAGCTGCTAACCAATGCACCCCTTCTTCAGTTTCCCGACTTCGACAAACCATTTGTGTTAACCACCGACGCATCCAATTTTGCCATAGGTGCCGTTTTATCACAGGGAACAATCGGGTCAGACAAACCCGTAGCCTATGCTAGTAGAACTTTAAGCGATACTGAGAGTAGGTATAGCACGATAGAGAAGGAGCTTTTAGCCGTAATATGGGCTGTAAAGCACTTAAGGCCCTACCTCTATGGTAAAAAGTTTACAATCTACACAGATCACAGACCATTGGCATGGCTGTACTCACTGAAAGAACCGAATAGCAAGCTCACACGTTGGCGTTTAAGGTTAGAAGAATATGATTTTGAGATCAAGTATAAGAAAGGACAGCAAAACACGAATGCTGACGCCCTTTCTAGAGTGAAGATTAATGCCATAGAATTTATGGCATAGATGATGATTTAGATTCTATAATAGCGAACGTAGATGAAAACGAAGATCGGAGATATTAAGGAGATAAATTTATCTTTAAATAATTTATTTATAAAAATAAAAAAATGATTTTTACATTGAAAATGTCGTGTACTTGAGGTTAGGAGAGAGTTAGAAGAATTAAATAAGAATTTGCAGAAGAATCATAGGCCACAACCGGAGATGATGGAAATTTCAGAATCCGAAGGTGGACAGCCATCTGAAGCAATAGAACTTTCAGATTCAGAATGCGAGCAGTCACCTGAACTGATAGAAATTTCAGATTCAGACGACGGCGCTACAGCAAATTCAATATCAAATAGGGAACATCAAGGGATACCTATTTTGAAAGAAGCGATAGACTGGTCCATAGAACCATGTCTGAACCAAAACAGATTTTGGTTCAGACATGGTTCAAAGATAAACTATACGTTAACGATATATCTAATAAGAAACAACGTATACTTGAAGTATTCATGCCCATTAACAATGAAAATTTAACAAAGGATTTTCTTAAAGAATATATAGACACGAAATACAAATACTTTATTTATTTCGAGAACCCAGATTACAGGAAAACTTTTTCAACTGTAATAACAAGACTCTATAAGAAGGGAACACTGAAGTTGACTGAATGTACGGAACGTACGGTTAACTTAACCGATTCTGAACAGGACCAACGAGAGGTCATATTAAAATATCATGAAGGGAAAACGTGTCACAGGGGAATTAATGAAACTCTAATGAAATTAAAACGTCACTACTGGTGGCAAAATATGAAGAAAACCGTTACAGCTATTATAAATTCATGCGAACAGTGTAAAAGAATGAAGTATGAAAGGAAACCCATAAAACCATGTATACAGTTGACACAGAGTCAAAGCTCACCATTTCAGGAAGTCTTCATGGACTTATTGTACATTGATTGTAAATACTATCTAACGGTAGTCGATGCTTTTAGTAAGTTAGGACAGGCCATTAATATACCGAATCGCAGTACACCAGAAGTAGTACAAGCTTTAATAAAATATTTCAGCATGTACGGATTAGCCAGGAAAATTAATTGTGACTCAGGTACTGAATTTAATAATGAGTTAATCAAAGAACTTTTGAAGTTGTATAAAATTGAGCTGCACATAGGTACTCCAAATAGTCCCAGCTCAATGGCACTAGTCGAGCGATTTCACTCAACGATTATCGAAATCTATCGTTTAGCGAAATACGAGAAAAGTGACATGGATGCAGCCTCCGTTATGACTTACGCAATCATGGCGTATAATAACTCCATTCACTCTGCTACTAACTTCACACCATTTGAAATAGTTTTCGGCAATACAGATTCTAGCAATGTGTTTGATATTGATAGAGAAAGAAATCTCATGCAAAAATTGTTACAAGATCATAGAAAAAGGTTGAAGGTTTTATATGAATACGTCACAGAGAAGCTTCATGAAGATAAAGTTAAAGTCAGGGAAAAGAGAGGTGGAGAAGAACCACCTGCAATCAAAGAAGGTGACGATATATTCATGAAAAATACTAGGACGCGAAAAGCGAAAGACTTGCCGCGTTATGAAAAGGCAAACCGAATAGGAATATAATCCCAGTAGAATTAAAGAAAAGAAAGACAAGAGTGGCAATTAAGAATGTTAAACGTCCTCCACAGGTTAAGCCAGGTACTTCTGGTACTGATCGGCTCGATCCACAGCCTGGAACTTCAAAGTCTGGAGACAAATCCGGGAATAGCTCCGATCAAACTTGGGACGGCAGTGATGAGTTAATCCTTAACTCGTGGACCATTTTTAAGACATTAGATTTAGAATTATTGTTAAGCCTAGTTGATGCTAATTTTCAACAGTATAATCAATTAAATGTAAAAATTTCAAATGATAGCGAATTTAAAAATCAACTAGGTAGTTTGTGTAGACAAATAGAATCATTAGAATCGATAATAAGAGATAGGATAATTCAGATTTTACCCTTTTCTAGATTTAAACGTGCATTATTTAGCCCTTTAGGTTCATTAGGATTTCAGGAAATTTAGATGCAGTACGTTATGATTTAGAGATAAACCATCTTAAAAATGCAGAACATTCAGTAGAACGCAAAGTGTCATTAATGGTAAATGCCCTAGATAAATTCGCTAATATATCGCAAAAGATCAACATGAACGTTAACATTTTGAGTAATAAAACTGTAGAAATAGAATCATTTTTAGAAAGAGAATCTAAAAAAGATAATGTTTTATCTCTTATGAATAGCCTGTTTCAAATTTCGAATAAATTTCACACTATTTACGACTTCATTCAGGAAACTGAGACAGCCATAGCTTTCACCAAATTACATGTTCTACACCAGTCTATAATTAATACCACAGAACTTATCCACATACTTTTAGAAGTAGAGAAACATGCTCATTTAATTTACCCAGTAAATAAGGCGAATTTAGTTAAAATAGAACATAGTATTATTATTAAATCTTATATTAATAATAATAGATTCGTTTTCGTATTAGAAGTTCCATTGATAGAAGCAAACACGTATACATATTATAAAATTATTCCTATCCCTGTCTATAATCCTAAAACCCTGAAAACCACTACCATTATCCCTGAACACCCTTACCTTATGGTGAATAGGTTGAAATACAGGCCCGTAGTAAACCTATGCGACGAGATCGAGGACAACAAGTTCCTGTGTTCGAGCGATGACGTCGTACCATACTCTACAGAAACCTGCATAGAACAGATCATGATGCTGAAGGAGAACTGCACCAGGTGTCATCAACACATCATACACTTAGAGAAGGAGAAAATACAAGCGATCACCGAAAACTTCTGGCTGATATACTCTGAAAATGAATTGATAATTACAGAACACTGCAACGAAGAAGAGTACAGACAAACTGTACAAGGGACCTTCTTTCTACAACCAAGGAGCCACTGTAACACCGAAGTCGGAGAGGTATTCATTTCAACACTCACAAACACCTCGACCAGTATGCAGCTACCGTTCGTACAGCTACCAGAGCTGCGACATCCCATCAGACAAGAGGAAAAGCAACTGGACCTACAAAACGTGGACTTCAGCGACATCAAAGACGTTATTACCAGTGCTAAATTCAGTGTTAGTGAAACTATTTCGGACGATTTTATCTATGTTGTGAAAAATATCAGTGTTTGGACTATTTTATTGTATGTTTTTATGTTTTCATTTGTTGTTTTTGTATTTTTTAAATTCAGGATATATACAAATTGTAAAGGACGAAATTCTCCGAAACCAACTCTGTCGGTTTCAGATAATTTCGATCTTAAGGGGGGAGGAGTTAAGATAGAACAACCACTACAATTGTCATTTATCAGCGCTACCCCAAATTAGGTCATGACGTCAATGCTTAGTTTTCATAATTTTATTATAAATACGAATATCGACTTAGAATAAGCCAATATTGTATTAGTATAATCTTAGACGTTACTCTGTTCGTTTAATACATCATTTTTATAAAGTTAACCAGTCTTCCCATCTTAATTCGCGCATGCGCTGTTATACGGTTGGTTTGGCGCCAATTGATAAGTTTTGTTTCAGTCAACTAAGCACTGAAATTGTTGAAATACTTGTAACATTCGCATAAAAATGTCAGAAGGTAGTGATTTTGAAGAGAATGCGACTCCGCCCGATATTTTAAGTGCGGCGAAAGATATGACTAACAACCTATGGCCAGCATGTCAAGAAAAGTATATGATAGATGCTACGAGGAGTTTATCAATTGGAAAACGCAGAAAAAAGCTGCTTCGTTTTCGGAAAACGTGGTCATGGCCCATTTTCAGGAATTATCTGACAAATACAAGTGTTCGTCATTGTAGACGAAATACTCCATGCTAAAGAGTACAATAAGCATAAACCACGAAGTCGATATATCCAAATACTCAAAACTAATCGCGTTTTTGAAAAGAAAATCACATGGATTTAAATCGAAGAAAGCGAAGACGTTTTCAGCCGAACAATTACGTAAATTCTTAAACGAAGCTCCCGGACATGAACATCTTTTATCGAAGGTACATATGTTAATTAGATTTTAGAAGGATTTTAGTAAAAGTGAAATGTAACTGGGGTTTGTCGTTCTTGGGTTTTAATTTAATTTAATTTGTTTCAGATTGCATTTATTTTCGGTATCATGGGTGCGTGGAAGTTCATAAAAATAGAATATTAGTGAAAATTCGCAATACCAAAACTAACATAGACCGCTCTTTCGGTATTACAGGAAAATACTATGAGTTATGTAAAAAATACATATCACTACGGCCCGATCCGTGTCAAGCTTCCTGCTTCTTTATAAACTACCAACGTGGCAAATGCACTCAACAGAGAGTTGGCATCAATAAATTTGGAGCTTTAGGTAAAACTATAGCTGATTATCTACAACTTCCGAACTCAGACCAGTACACTGGCCATTGTTTTAGACGAACATCGGCAAACCTGCTCATTGACGCCGGCGGAGATATTACAACATTAAAGCGTCATGGAGGATGGAAATCGACGACAGTGGCAGAAGGTTATATAGACGATTCTATGAATAACAAAATCTTAGTTTCAAATTCCATTCTGAAATCAATAGAAAACAAAAAGAACGAAATTAATATCAATTTGCCAATAGCCCCGACAGCAAGTACGAGCTCCTCTAATGCCAATGCCTGCCCAGCAATACAAATGCAATTGCATAATTGTAACACAAACAACTAACTGAATAATAATTATAAATAAATTATTTCTTACTAACTTTGATATTTTATTTATTAGGTTCAACACTAATGTATGAGAGTAGATAAAGTGGTGTATGAAACTGCACATAACTAGGTATTAAAACTCTCGTGGGATACTATTAAAAACCTCGCCTGCGGCTCGGTTTTTAAACACCCCCTCGAGTTTTAATACCCCTCATTATGCAACAGTTTCATAAACTACTATTACTTGTGAATTGATATTTTAATGTACCTACTGTTATTATGGACCTTGAAAATAAAGAAAATTTAATTGATTGAATTGAATATGTAATATTTTGGCAGTTCCACGTACAGCAAAGTTTTGGAAAATTCATCTGTTTGGCACAGACGGACAAACGCTGTTAGTGTGGCCGTCAGCGGTGTCGCTACTCGATCGCGCAAGTTAGCCTAAGTGAAGTAAATGCGCTCGCCGTTTGGAAGATGTATCGCAAAGATGTTTCACTGTCGGGCACCTCTCGTGAAGCGGCAAGCCTAATATTCGCCATGCCTCCTCGTTGCTGCTCACTTATCGACTAGCTCAAAACACCTGCACTTCGTCTCGTGTATTAATATTGGCATTGCCCTGCTGCACAATAATTATGGTCACTACCTTTGCTGATGTACTTACAAATGTATTTAATTGCCTGCCCCGAGTTGCAAAACTCCACATTAATGTTCGCATTAAACATTTTGCGTAGGAGCGGCGAGTAAGGAACCATGCAACTGTTATCGACTAAGACGTTTTGGGCGGTAGCTCTAATTTTAATTGTGACCATACGTCCCCCGTCCTCGGGTGCTCTGCGCCTGTACTAAGATATACCCTTATCATTAGTTTGTGTCTCTTTTAACAGCGCCCGGGGATACATTTTTGTGCATTTCCTGTCCTTCATGCACGGGAATGTAGGATTCAGTGTTCCACATGGAGCATGCTTATGACACTATCACTATATCGTGTCATAAAGCTGTTTGTCCACGTTGGGGGTCTGGCAACTTGGCTGATATTATTTCATTTAACCACAGCAGCAAGTGCATGTGGGGCCAGCCGCGATTTTGCCACTCCGCTGCACCACAAAGGTTGTCTGCATTGCATTGCGTCTGCATGCACTTGCTTCTGCACCGTAAAGGTCGGCGAAAACCCAGGCATGGCGAGAATTCTATCGCCCCCAAAGGAGGTTATGTGAAAACATGAATTATATTTTTTGATACGGTTTAGGAAGCGCCGTGATTCATCAGTCTCGCCCAAAAATAAATCCCTTAAAGGATCGACCGGCTCCGCTAACATAGGAATGGCTGCCTTGCCCCCAGAGCAACACATTCCCGCCGTTTATCCTTCTAATTCAGTGCCCCACAAAATCTGCAATCCTTTCATAGGTTATGGCGACGTCGAGCATCAGCCTGCGCCGAGGTTTCAGACGCTCGAGTATTTGCCTGATACTCCACTTGCTCAATTCTCCGCTGTACAGCATGAGCAGACGATTCTTGCTGTCTAGCTATTTTCATACGGCGCTCTTTTTAGCTCGACGAAAGGTCAAGATCAACACATCAACCACAGTAAGTGCATATCTGTGCCGGGATCCATAAAGTGAGCTTGAAATCAAACAATACTGCGATGTAAAGTAACTGCAGCGCCATCTAATGACATATTTGTGAAAACTTTATATGGATGCTTGTTAGTCACGTTGACCATCCGACGGAATCAGTGATTATTTTTTGTTGTTGTTGCCTATAAGTTATGTCAGAGTATGAGCTATACATATTTCAAAATTTATTCAAATCTGTCCAGCCGTTTGAGCGTGAAAGACACACAAACATATAAATGATAAACACACAAACCTTCACAATTATGATATAAGTGTGATTAAAGCACAATCAATAATAAATTCCCTAGCCCAAGGGAATAATAAAAACATTCTTAAACTGAACAACAGAACGAAAGCAAAGCTGTATAATTTTAAAGCAAAACAAAATTCTCATATAAATTTTCCACCCCTATTTTTGACATTAGAGGATAATTTTCTAAGTACTCTGTAGCATGTCCTGCTTTATTTGTAACCAAGAGACTCAATATCATACACACTTTCTATACCCATACTCAACGTAACATTTCCAAAAAACCTTCCTTAGTGGATGCCTACACTAAGCAAGGTATCTTTGTGTAAAATTTCTTCTTTTTTTTTGCTTTGAGACTTTGTATACACATCTTCATCCCCCTTTTCACGCTTTTGGGGGCGGAATTTCCAAGGACGCCGGGACACTAGTCAGTTATATTCAATCTTCAGCCTTCACACAACATTTGAAGATCATACAAAGTTTCAACCCCAATTTTACCCTCTTATGCGTGAAACTTAAAAAAACGCTGAGACACGTATTCATTATTTCATTTAATTTTTGACTTTGAAATTCACCGGCGCGCCGAGCTCGACACCAAGCGTGATGAGTTAAAAGCCCGACCACCAGCGCTAATTCATTATAATCATATTAATGGTGTGCTCACATGCCCGCAATGCGCGAGGATCTTCACAGGGAATATTGGCTACACAAGCCACATGCGAGCACATGAGCGAGTTCAAAGCTCATGAAGCGGTCGCCGTGACCGAAATCGGTCGGACCACTTATAATTTTTAAACGTCAGTCTAAACACATAATTTAAAGATCCTAACTTCGAAATTGACGGACTTTCATACAAACTTTAACCCCCCATTTCACCCCCTTAGGGTAGAATTTTTAAAAAGCCGCCCTTATTCCTTGTCTACATTATAAATGGAAACTACGCAAAATTTCGGCGTTCTAGGTTGCAGGGTTTGGGCTAGGCTTTGATGACTCAATGAGTGAGTCAGGCCATCTCTTTTTATATAACTATATAAAGACTATACCAAATAAAATTAAATATACCTCAACTAAATAACAATAGATAGCATGCACATATATAAACTATAATATATCATACATATAACTTTTACGGAAGAGAAAGGACCTTATTTTTTATTAAAAGTGAAATTTGTGGGACTTTTCCTAAGAGAGCAGGGAAGTGCGTTCCACAAACGGATTGCCATTAACCTAAACGAGTGTTCGTAAGCGGCAGTGTTATGCCGAGGAGTTGAAAAGAGAGACACCGTGTGGGATCTCCGATTGCTATCCCTGGGGAAAAGAAACGATAGGAGAGAATGTGTATGTCACGGCAAAGACGGATCGGGAGCTACCCCAGCTCCTTGCAATACTTGGAGACACGGTTATACTTGCGCAACCCGTTATACTAACCGAATCCCGAGGTTTTGAAGTCGTTCGAGTTTTTTCAACAAACATCCGCATAGTCTATTAAAGGTACTAGAAGGGACTGAGCAAGGGTGATTTAAGTCTGCCGTGGCAGGAACTATTGTAATCTACGGAGGGAGTGAAATGACAAGACTCGTCTGCTGACCTCACAAACATGGGGCGACCAGTAGTGCTACTCTTGGTACGCAAGACGTAAATTCATATTGAGATGACATTAAACACAAATACAAAGCAATCACAAGTTAGATTTGGTACTCCCGACGTGAATTCGATTACGATCGAGGTGAGCTCAGATGCAACACAAGTTTCGTTTGCAACTTGTGTTGCATCTGAGTGATTTTTGACAGATACTCTGTGAAAGAGTGAATGATAGACGTTGGAAAAAACAAAGTGTCAAAAAAATTAATGCCGCCACCGGTATTTCAAAATAAAACTTTCCTATAAAGTGCTTAAAGTTGAAAAATCTATTACATTCTATTATTATGGTAGGTTGTTTAGTTACTATACAAGTCAGAAGCGTTCACATATCCACTATGATCAGTTTAATGGTCTTGTTTTTTCCCGCAGAGTTCTGCAACTCGGCCATCACACCGCCAGACGGAGTTGTTGGTGGAATACCTGGAGATGACCCCAGGGCTTGGGCAGAAAGAAATGGGCATGATTGGCTTCGACCCTAAATGCGGTCGGAGGGTCTTTAAAAGACAGGCCCGGCTGGTCAAGTAAGTAAAATTTTAAAATTTACTTTTCACTTTGGCTACTAAATTAAAAGCCCCGTAAGTGCAATTGCCCCCCAGAATGACCCACTAATTTTATTTTTTATGATCTAGGTGCCATAATACTTTGTTTTTCATTTCATATTTTAGTACTGGATAGGAAAGAAGAAGAAGAACAATGATCAAGCGAGCGAGCCTAGCGATCCATCACCAAAATTTTCCGACCTGGAGCAGAGGATGGTGGCGGTCATTGGCGGCGAAGAGTTTGCCACTGATATATTTATAAATCAGAGGTTAACTTTGAATACCCATCAGAAACTGGGGGTTATTATTTTCTAGTTTGTAAGAGTTTAGACAGTGGTGGTAAAATTAATTAGGTATTCTACTGTAAGCCTGTGTTTTTATAAAGATAATATCTTTTTATTAAAAAACTTTCACATTCTTGAAATCATCATTATTATCACTTAAATATGTATTGACAACTACTTCAGCGAGAGGCCCAAAGTTGTTGGACTATTTGTGCCCGAGCTGCCGGTCCCCCTGCAACTCCCCATTACCCAAGGCTAAAGCCAGCCACTCTTGCAACTCCTCGTTGGCTTGGTCCATGCCTATCTCTAGGTGTGCCTTGTTGCACAGGTGAAACAAAACACATGCATTTATTATATTAGCTGCATTGTAAGGGTGCCACCTCCCTTTAGGTACTCCAATGGCCCGTTCTACGTGTTACGTGCTGTGCACTGTTTTTTTGTAAAAGATTCTTCCGGAGAGCCAGCTGGAGCATCCACAATGGGGGACATCAAGTACTCCCTTTTTGCAGAACCAGAATCACCTGAAATTTAATGACTTACAAGGGATTGTTAGTGTGTACACTAAACCATTTCCATGTTGAATCAAGCCATTTAAAAATAGTATAATGGTATCCCAGCAAATCCACCCTTTTTCCATTTCTCTGCAGATTGATCAAAGGTTCTTTCACTGGGTGGTTCCTCACATGACTGACTCTTTAGTCACAAATACCACACAAATACGCAATTATCGACACGCACAAGTTGTTTTTTTGTTCTTGCATAGATGACTTGCCATAATTCAAGTTTGTAGGCAATGACATCCGTCAAAATGGTGCTCGAGAGTACCCATTCACATGTGTAGCGCGATTTTGTTTAGTTCCGTCGAAAACCGCTCTATATTTAATACAAGATGGCAACACCATCGATCCCGGTGATCCCGGATCAAATGACGAGAAGGCAAGCTTGACTCAATGCATTGCATACCAAGAGTAGCACTACAGGACAGCAAGTTGTCAAATATAACCCCAAGATTCTTAGCTTTCGCACTATAAGTAATTATGGTACAATACAGGATCGACGGGCGAATTCTGTAATAAGTTAAGGAGTGCTGTGTACCCATAATCATGACTTGAGATTTTCCCGGGATCACTTGCAGTCCATATGAAATAGCCCATTTCATGATGTTATAGAGGTCAGCATTCAACGCCTCTACAGAAAGCTTTATATCACACGGCGAGAAGTGCCGATATATATGGAGTTCATCTGCGTAGAGATGATAAGAAGAAGTAAGAACGTCAGAGATAGAGTTTATGAATACTGAGAGGAGGAGTGGAGAAACGATACCACCCTGCGGAACACCCCCGGAGAGCTCACACCATTCCATGGAGATCTCCTCAGACTTAATGTGCTGCTGGCAGTCTCTCAGGTTGGAGTCAAATCAGCGAGCCGAATGCGAGGAGACTTTAAGCGATTTTAGAATTTCAACCAGGATATCGTAATCGACGCAGTTGATGGCGCTACTGAAATCAAGCAGTGTATGTACCGTAAGCAGCTTCTGATCCATTATTATTATTATAATTATTACGAACCCACTATGTCCCACTGCTGGGCAAAGGCCTCTCTCCCTCTCTTCCACTCTATCCGATCCTGAGCGGTCTCCCTCCACTCCTTGTCCCATAGACCCAGCTCATCACTCCATCTCTTCCTGGGTCGGCCACGCTTTCTCTTTGCATTTTCTGGGAGCCAGTCTGTGGCTCTCTTAGCCCAGCTATTCGGCAGCATCCGAGCAACATGGCCGGCCCAGTCCCATTTTAGTTGGGCAGCCTTCTGAGCTACATCTATTATCTTTGTTCGGGAGCGCAGCTCTGTATTCCGGATCCGGTCTAAAAGCCGAATACCGAGAATACTGCGCTCCATGTTTTTCTGGCAAAACCCCGAGTTTGAACCAGTCAAAGACCAGGTTTGGGCTCCGTAGGTAAGAATGGGAAGAATGCACATGTCCATGAGCTTGCGTTTCAGGGACAACGGAAGTTGTCCCTTCATGAGCTCCTTCATAGACCAAAAGCTCTTCCAGGCATTGTCGACGCGTCTATCGACTTCCTTGTCTGATCCATAGCCAATTGAATATCGTCAGTGACTTTAACCTCCCAAAAATCCGAGGGTAGTTGGGACGGGTCCCGATCGTGAACCTTATTCCATGGTAAGGGTAAGGGATTTAAAACCTATAACGGAAAAGTGGTACTCAAGAGATTAAGCAGAGCCGTGGTAGTGCTGTGACCCAGCCTGAAAATTGATTGATAGGGATTTAATAAGTTTCTTGAGGCAAGGTAGGTGGAGAGCTGGATGTGAACAATTGATTCCAGGACTTTCGAGAGGATAGGCAGAATAGATATGGGACGGAATACTTAAAAGGAGACGGGATTGGTTGTTTTAGGTAGGGGAATCACAAGTGCCTTTTTCCATTGAGTGGGGGAGCACGATTGTTCAAGCGATACATTATTTATGTGGGTGATGATAGGTTACAGCTCATCGATGATGCTGGTTATCAACTGATAACAGATCTTATCCTCACCTATGGCCTATGAAGAGATCGCTAATATTGCCCTCCGTACTGCACCGATTCCGAAATGGTTGAAGTTGAAGGGTGAGTTGTGGGCTGCGGTCTTGGACTATGAATTCGAGTGAGATTGAGCCATACTCCACCACGCTGGCTCAGAGCGGGTTGTTGGAGATTTCCCGGAGAAAGATGGAGATTAGGGGTTGAAATTCGCCAAATCTCTTCTTAATGCATAAGGAACCCCTGAACAAAGTTTCATATATTTAACGATGTAGGCTGTGCGTTGATATATCAGTGAATCAGTCAGTCAGTGAGTCAGTAAGGACTTTGAATTTTATTTTAGGTATAGGTAGGTCTATACCTACCTATACCTAAAATAAAATTCAAAGTGTTGGTAAACTAGAACCAATAATTTAGAAAGCATATCATCCTGTATAAATGACACGTACGTACCTTACCCAACTTAATGCTGTCTCGTGTAACTCACTAACTAAGACAAATGTAACAAAAGGTCCGAAGATGGACCCTTCCCTCAATTAAGCAATTAGGGGCGGTTAACCAGTCGAGAATTCAATATAGTTAGGTTACTGTGAACAAAGCTACGCCCGCAACATTTTTCCGTCTAAAAGCCTCTAATTAACTAATAAAACGTCATATTAATTATGTCAAAAGAAAAGAAAGTTCATAACTTAAAAACGAATATGCCATTCAATTTAAGACCGGGACAGACAGAGCCTCCATAATAGTGTAATACTGGCAGATATTTTTATATTCTATTTTATTTTGTTACTATTTTTGTCAGTTTTGTTTTGCTTTGGAAATTTATTTGTGCTTATGTAAAATAGCAAAAACAAAATCCGTCAATTGCGGGTCGAAATCACATATAAAGGGTTCCGTTCCATTGTATTGGGACTCTGCGGCAGCGGCTGTAGCGTCAACAGAAATGCACAATTGCAAATGCTTTAAAAAATTCAACTCTTTATCTATATATGGTTAATGAGATCCAGCCTGGTGATGGACGGACGGACGAACCGACACGGAACGGAAACCAAACTAAAATGAGAATTAAGGACACCAACAAAATTTTAAAACAGACATGAAATAAACTTGTGAAATTAACTACAAAATAAATGTCGAGGAATTCACAAACCAGAAGCGTTCGTACAGTTTTCAGAGCATCGAACATGGCAATCGCGCGTATATCTATGATGTTTTAATATGTTGTTTACTAACAACATGTTAAAACATGTTGAGAGAAATATGCTCAAAAGCCTGTCCTACCCCCCTGAAGCCAAAAATCGGCGAAAATCTGGCACTTTCTGCAGTTTTTTCGAGAAAGGTACCTTAAAGAAAATTAAACGCATATTAATGCTTCTTGTATAAAGTTAACTTAATTTACTACAAATTGAGTCAAACCAAACCAAAGCTCTCTAAGTCCATTTTTTGCGGAGATACATCCAGCCAGAGATAAGCAATTTTTGCGGGCAAGGTTGGCTTTGGCTGTTGCTGCCGGTTATAAAAATGTTGTATATCTCCTCCGTAGAGGTTCATCAAGATTTTCTTTCTAGAATTTCCTACTTCTTTCTGGTTGGAGTATGGATCAAGTAAAATGTTCACTGATGACACGCAGGAATAAAACCGTCCAACGTGAAACCTGCATTTCTCCACATATGAAGGAATTTCCTTGATATCTGATTAACATCATATCTTATAAAAGTCTAGACTGACGGATTGCTGACTGTTATACCAACGCAAAGCCTAAGCTGCCGCTGGTCCTAGATACATTAATCTTTATAGAGGGGTTAAATATGTGCTGGCTAGCACTAAGAATGGTTTTGGCGAAATTCAGCCATTTCATTCATTAGTATAAAAATACATGACTTATGAAGCCGACATTTTGCGGGTAGGTAGTTTATAGGTATGAGACATCAAATAGCAAGTGATTTTGAAAAATTCTCCCAGCTGAGGAAGGGATAAGGGGGTGAACTTTATATAAAACTAAAAAAAACACTTGACCTAAGTAGCTGTAATCTGGTAGGTATTTTATAGATATGACGCGCATTGATTTTAAAACGCTATTTAACAGGACAGATAATAAAAAAAATAATAGTTATAATTCCAAACGTCTTTATTACTGTAGATATTTACATATACTCAGCAATCGACTTTTTTTGCCACTTCACTACTTTGGACCACTGTGGGAGAAGAAGGGCGTAAAAACCCCCTACATTTTAGATCTCTTTTAAAAATTGCTTGTGCTTAACTAATATAAATATATATATATATAATTATAATACATATATATAATTATCATAATTAATAAGGAACAAATAATTACAAAATTATTAACAGCAAGGTCTGTGTTGAGCCAGATTAACTCCATACAGTCCCATCATTTGAGTAATCTTGAACATTGTGATATCCCTTTTTCGACAAAGTCGCTTTAACATGGTTTTTAAATTTTAAATTTTTAAAGAACGTTAAGGCCTTTGTTAATGCCAGAAATTTTTGACTATCGGGCGTGGCTAAACGTTTTCCGCTGCGCAGCCCTACCTCAAACTCGCATCTAAAAATACCGACAGCGAAACTAAAGTTTCATAAGAATGGTTGGTATACGCAAGCACATAAGATCGAAGAAACTATTAATTATGAGGCCTCAAGAGGTAAGTCAGTACCTAAACTACCTAGGATTTGATTTCAAGGTTCTCGTTCACATATATAATATATATAACATAGCATCACACCTTTTTACCTTTAGGGTGGCAGTAGCAGGTCATTCTTTTATCGAAGACGCTCAATTGACTCAGTGAGGGCAAACTTGTGAGTCTAGCTAGCATTACACCTTTTTACGTTTAGGGTGACATTAGCAGATAATGCTGAAAACACCTTAAAGAAGACCTTACCTGATATAATTATTTATGTTTACCTGAGTCATTCTTTTATCGAATATGCTCGATTGAATGAGTGTGAACCTAGGTTCCTAGGAACCTAGATGCTAGCATCTCAAATATTAGCATCTCACAAACAAACTAGAGTATTAATAGTGTTTAATATTTATGCTTCGGAAACGCACCGGTTTTTTGTTGCGCGAATCGATCGCGAGTAGTCGGCACATCACTAAGCGGAAACGGACCGCAGATGTCACTCGTACCGGAACGAGATGTAAAATTGGGGGTAATCTTTGTCTTGTCTCATCGGGAGAACAACATGTCTGCTCGGGCCTCGTGCCAATGATGGTATTTCGGTGTACCAATTACTAAATACAGGCGTCGGGCCTGGTCGGAGTGTTAATCATCTACATCGTCGGGAAATAAGTAGATTCGCGTCAGCGGTCAAGTGATCCCTGTTGATTGGACATCGTCGTATCGGTAGCGGCGACTCCACGTGACGGCAGGCAGCACGTCGGCGACAGCGTCGGCAGCGACGGTACTGGTTCGGTTCCATCTCCTATCCCAAAACTGTCTCCTCTCCCGCATTCCTGTCTCGAATCGAGCCTTCGATTTCCTGTCTACGGCGACAAAGGTCAGTAAAAATTCATTCACTTATTTTCTCTCACGTGCTAGCAAAAGCACACCCCCTTCGGATTCCACGCCGTTCGGTAGGCGTGGAAATTAAACATTTTGGTAGCAGGAGCGCGGTTTCCTAGTGGGAAATCATCGATTCACGGTTCTAGTTGCCACATTGTAGTTGGGAGAAAAGAATATCTCAGATTGGCCGGCAATCTGTTTGGCAATGAGTCTGTGGTCGGTACCACAATTAAAGTTCATTTCGGTTAGTGAAAGTATAAGTGTCAATTTAGTCAATAATAAATTTGTAGTCGGAAACTACTGTTTGTGCGCATAAAAGATTGAACAGTCATTCTGCGAAGCCTAGATTGTATTACTTGCGGTAGAACGTCGGGTTCTATAGTCCTACAGTGTTATTTCGGTTTACACAGCAGGGTCGGGCTATTTAAGGGGTATTAAGCTGATTTTGCTGACCTCAAGGGAAGTGTGGTTCATATCGGAGGGCCACTTCTAGAAGCCACTTATTATTTGGTATTGTTTTCATAATCAAGTTTTGTGGGTTATTTTTGTATTGTGTTTTATAGTGGCATTCTCTAATTGATTTAGAGTGTATATTATAAGGTGTATGTCCACAGGGCGACCATATTAAATATTGTTTAGGATTTAATTGTTTTAGTAGTTGCCTTGGTTTTTACAACTTAGTTTTAATTTCTGTGCCCAGCGCTGACGGGAAAGTGCTGGTCTCTGGCTGTGCTTAGTTCGGTAGTGAAGCATAGGACCAGAAACGATTGAATTGGTAACCATGGCACCTTCACCCTTGACGGTACTGCGGTATGGCGTCCGTGAGGAGATGAGATGGCTCGCCCATACTCACAAGTATGTGGAGCGACCTGATATGGACGATGTCCTGCTCAAGCGTGTGGAGGACGCAATGACACGCGTCGGGAAGGTGTGTCGGCTGGCCGCGGAGGCTGAGGCCCTCGGGCTTACGGATGAGGCTTCGGTGGCCGCAGTGAAGCAGCTCTGCGCGGATGCTGACCAAGCGATGGAATGCTTGGGCGACATCGAGCGTCGCGCGGAAAAAATTAAGCGGTCGCGACGGAATGACCGCGGGGAAGGTAACGGAGACCCACCCCCTAAGGGTGTTGTTGGACGGCTGCCACACCTGGAGATTCCGGCCTTCGGTGGGGCAATTGATGAGTGGCCGGCATTCATCAATTTATTCGATAGTCTGGTCCACGGTCGGGACGACCTGGACAACGCCTACAAGTTGGCCCAACTCTTGATGGCACTGCGGGGTGAACCGAAGGAGTTGGTCGGTCACCTAACAGTCACCGCGGGCAATTATGAGATTGCCCGGGTCATATTGTTTGACCGCTACCAACACAAACGGCGGTTGGTTGATGCGCAGCTGGGGAAGCTGTTTAGCATACCAAGAGTAACCCGGGATGTTGACATCCGGGTACAGGTGCTCAACCCTGTGCTGGTGGCCATTAAGGCCCATCAGAACCTTGGTCTGCCGGTAGACCAATGGTCATATATCGGGTTATATATGGTTTTGTCACGGTTGCCTGCAGCTGTTCAAAGTCGGTTTGAACAGCTGCATGGGGGCAGTAGCTCGGAACTGCCCACGCTCGTCCAATTAACGGATCTTTTGGAGGGTGAATGCAGGCGATCCGACACATTGGATTCGGAGGCCAGTGTGCAGCGCCAACCCGCGCGGATGCGGGAGGGGCCGCGCCCCCCACCCCCACGGGGGGGTGGGCGGTCAAAACAATTTGGCGTTTTGAGTGCCGCGCCGTCGGGTGACGGCTGTGTGCACTGCGACAGTGCCGGTCATGAAGTGACCAGTTGCGCCAACTTTAAGGCGCTCGGTGTGGCTGCCCGCAGGAAGGAAGTCTTCCGCCACCGATTGTGTTTCGGTTGTTTGGGGCCGCACCCGCTGAGCGAGTGCTCACGCGCGTCCCCCTGTGAGTGCTGCGGTGGCAGGCACCACGTCGTGTTGTGCCTGAACCGGTCAGGCCCTTCGGAAGGTCACCAGGGCCGGACTCAGGCTGGTCGGTCACAGGGCCCAACCAGGGCCGGACCCAGTCCCCCTCCGGGCAACGGGAGTCACCAACGGGGTGACTGGGGTACCCGCGGACGGGACCCCCCCCCGAGGGGAAGGGGGCAGCGCGGGGGGTAACAAGCGGGATAGCCGGGGTTCGGTCGCCGCTATCCAGGGTCAGCGAGGACTTCGGGCCGCTGGCTCATCGCGTGTTACGGGCGGGTGTCAGATGGCACCTATGAGTGGCGCGAAGGCTGGGAGCCCACCACCTTCTGCGCCACCCTGCCCGTCGCTCTGGGAGGCGAACAGGGAGGCGAACAGTCGGATGTCGCCCCCATTCCTAGAGCGCCCCAGGTTGGATCCGCTCTCCCCCCTCCATCCACGGTGGCCACCGGGCACACCGTTCACAGTCCGATATGGTCGGGTACCGGGAGAGCGAGGGGCCTATTATGCGGGTTGGGACCCCCTGATGTACATGCGGTCTGATATGCCACCGGTGGCATATCAGCAGCCGAGTTACCAGGCCGACGGGGGTCCCAGCGGGTTCGGATCCCGCGGAGGTTCCCGCTAGGGACACGCCGCCTACTTACAGGGTGCCGCCACTCCACAGACGGTCATACTCCCCACCGCCTCGGTGATAGCGTGGAGTTCGGACGGCAAATCTTGTGTGGCACGAGCACTATTGGACTCGGGGGCCCAGGGGTGCTTAGTCTCGTGCAACCTTGTAAGACGGTTGGGCATTTCGGAAAGGGAGTATCCACATTCCATTCGGGGAATTGGGAACACGTAAGTCGGTTCCGTTAAGGGAGTATGTCGGATTACTCTCTCGTCACGGGTGGATTCATCGGTGAATCTGACGGTCACGGCATTAGTCATGCCTAATGTGATGGGCTCACACCCTCACGTACGGTTGTCGCCCTCGGTGCGACAGTTGGTCGCTGGGTTGTCACTGGCTGACCCGCAATTAGATATTCCGGGCCCAGTAGACATTTTATTGGGTGTCGATGCCTTGGGATACCTGTTAGTGCCAGGTTTCCACGTGTTGCAGGCGACTGGTCTGGTTTCGGTCAACACCAGACTGGGCCATGCGGTAATGGGTCCGGTCATGCCGGCTGCCCCACGCCTAGCGACTCGTAGTCCCTTATTCGGTTCTGTACTCTCGGAGGTGATACAGAAGTTTTGGGAGGTGGAGGAACCACCTACGGTCCGCCGGTTGGACCCGGTTGAAGAAGAGTGTGAACAGTTTTATCGGAACAATACTGGTCGCCTTCGGTCAGGTCGATTTCTCACACGTCTTCCATTTCGGAGTGATCGCCCGCCGCTGGGCAGTTCACACCATGCAGCCGAGACGCGGCTTCTGTCGATGGAACGACGCATGAAGCGTGACGGGATTTTCCGGCAGAAGTACGTCGACTTCATGCGGGAATACGAGTCGCTCGGCCACATGTCGATTTCGGGTATCGACTGGAACCGTGAAGACCACTGCTTCCTGCCCCATCACGCGGTCTTGAGGACCCCGGAGGGCAAAATACGGGTAGTGTTCGATGGATCGGCATCAACATCTAACGGCATGAACCTGAACCAGTGTTTGCATTCAGGGCCGAAGTTGAACCATGACATCGCGGATGTTATCACACGGTTCCGTCGACACAATGTTGTGTTTGTAGCTGACATCCGGATGATGTTTAGACAGACGGTCATTCACCCTGACGATAGACGGTATCAGCTGATACTGTGGCGAGAGAGCCCAGATCAGCCCATCAGGGTGTACGAGATGAACACCAACACGTACGGGCTACGGTCTAGTCCTTATTTGGCGATTCGCACTCTGCGGGAGTTAGCGGATCGAGAACGGTTAAATTTCCCTAGAGGAGCAGCGATCCTGGAGCAGGACCTCTACGTGGACGATATCTTTACCGGTGCAGATTCCGTAGAGGAGGCGCTCGCTCGACGGGACGAGCTAGTTGAGCTCTTACGGGGTGGAGGTTACGAGCTCCGGAAATGGATGTCGAACTCTCCAGAGTTACTGACTGGTCTTCCGGATGACTACCAGCAGGATCCCCACATTTTTGAAAATTTGGAAAATCCAAATATGTTGTCGGTATTAGGCGTCCAGTACCAGCAGGTGTCAGACATGTTTTCGTATCGGGTCGAGTTGGACTCCCCGAAGGTCTGGACGAAACGGAACGTCCTTTCAACGGTGGCTAGGACATTTGATCCAAACGGGTGGATCACCCCGGTAACATTTCAGCTCAAGTGTTTTATGCAGCAATTGTGGTCTGCTGAGCTGAAATGGGACGACCCGATCGGCGGGTCATTGAGCTCAGAGTGGGACTCGTTCTTTTCGACCCTCCCTGGCATCCATCGGATTTCACTGCCACGGAGGTTGGCCAAACGATACACCGCCACCCTGCTTGGGTTTTGCGATGCCTCGGAGAAGGGCTACGGAGCTGCAGTATATCTGCGTACGGTCGACTCCTCGGGGGAGGTTGATGTGCGGTTGGTCATGGCCAAGAGCAAGGTTGCGCCGTTGCGCACTCGCCTGACCATTCCCAAGAGAGCTTTCGGGAGCGGCTCTCCTGACTCGTCTGCTCAACCACACGATGACGGTTCTTCGTGGGTCAATAGCGTTGGAAGATACGGTCTACGCTTGGACGGACAGCCAGATCGTGTTATGCTGGCTGAAGGCTTCAGTTCACAAGCTGGAGATTTTTGTGGCGAATCGGGTTTCGCAGATTCTGAACTCGGAGGTTCCCTTAATCTGGAGACATGTTCCAGGGGAAATGAACCCAGCAGACTGTGCGTCTCGTGGGTGTCACGCTCCGGAGTTGGTTGGACATCCCTTGTGGTGGGGTCCAAAATGGTTGACTCAAGCCGAATCGGATTGGCCAATGAGTCCACGCGTTACCACGGCGAACGGCGCCTTGACAGTCGGTGTCTGTTCGACGCAACCAGAGCCGGAAGAGGAGTTCAGCCTGCTGGAACGGTACAGCTCGCTCGACAAGCTGGTCAATGTGACCGCCTGGATCTGCCGATTTGCGCGGAATTGTCGGAATTCTGAGGCGCAACGAGTGCGGACACAGGTCCTGACACCACGGGAACGGAACCATGCGTTGTTCGCATTGGTACGGAACGTGCAGACGGTGCACTTTAAGTCCGAATTGGACATTCTGAGACGCGGACGCGTCCAACTGAAGGGAGCTGTGGCTCGGCTCAACCCGTTTATTGACCCTCACGGATTGCTGAGGGTAGGAGGTCGGCTGCGGAATGCCAAACTGCCTTATGCGGCTCGCCACCCGTTGTTACTCCCTAGGAAGGGGAAGTTGGTCGAACTGTTGATACAGGATCGACACATTCGGAATGGGCATGTCGGATGCCACGCCTTGATGGCGTTTCTCCAGCGCGATTTCTGGATTCTATCGGGAAGACGCTTAGTGCGTAGCGTCGTATTTCGGTGCCTGCCTTGTTATCGGGCCAAGGCGGCTACGATGCAGCCCCAGATGGGCGATTTGCCCTCGGATAGGGTTAACGAAATCCGGCCCTTTGCGGGTGTCGGAACGGATTTCGCGGGACCATTCATGGTCAAGTCTTCACAGCTACGGAACGCCAGATTAGTGAAGGCATACCTGTGCGTCTTCGTGTGCTTGGCCACGAAGGCAGTCCACTTGGAGTTGGTCAGTGAGCTCACTACGGAGGCATTTATCGCATGTCTGGATCGGTTCGTCTCACGAAGGGGCCTCCCGTCATTAATCCGTTCGGACAACGGCACAAATTTTGTCGGAGCCAGGCGATATCTGCAGGAGGTCACTCAATTCCTGAACGGCTTGCTCCCGACGAGGAATTGAATGGGTTTTCAGTCCGCCGGGATGTCCTCATTGGGGAGGAATTTTTGAGGCTGCGGTTAAATCGGCTAAGTCGCACCTGACGAGCATCATCGGTGAGACCTCTCTACGCTTTGAAGAGCTTGCGACGCTGTTCTGTAAAATTGAAATGACACTGAACTCGCGTCCGTTGTGCCCGCTCAGTTCGGGTCCAAATGATTTGGAAGCGTTGACGCCGGGTCACTTCCTGATAGGTCAGCCCCTTAACGCCCTGCCAGAATACCCATTCGGTGATGTTAAGTTAAGTCGGTTAACTAGGTGGCAGATGTTGCAGCAGATGGCTCAAGATTTTTGGAAACGGTGGTCCCTTGAGTACTTGCTCATCTTGCAGCAGCGCCTTAAGTGGACTGACCGGACGAGCCCCCCTCAAGTCGGTGATTTGGTGCTGATTAAGGATGCGAACCTACCATCATTGAGATGGAGACGAGGACGGATCGTCAATTTGTACACGGGTCGGGATGGCACGCCTCGATCAGCAGAAGTCAAGGTGGGGGACTCGGTCCTCAAGAGAGCGGTCGCAACACTTTCTCGCCTTCCTATTGATTAGGGACAGGTTCGGGCCTGTCCGGGCGGGTGACTGTTTAATATTTATGCTTCGGAAACGCACCGGTTTTTTGTTGCGCGAATCGATCGCGAGTAGTCGGCACATCACTAAGCGGAAACGGACCGCAGATGTCACTCGTACCGGAACGAGATGTAAAATTGGGGGTTATCTTTGTCTTGTCTCATCGGGAGAACAACATGTCTGCTCGGGCCTCGTGCCAATGATGGTATTTCGGTGTACCAATTACTAAATACAGGCGTCGGGCCTGGTCGGAGTGTTAATCATCTACATCGTCGGGAAATAAGTAGATTCACGTCAGCGGGCAAGTGATCCCTGTTGATTGGACATCGTCGTATCGGTAGCGGCGACTCCACGTGACGGCAGGCAGCACGTCGGCGACATCGTCGGCAGCGACGATACTGGTTCGGTTCCATCTCCTATCCCAAAACTGTCTCCTCTCCCGCATTCCTGTCTCGAATCGAGCCTTCGATTTCCTGTCTACGGCGACAAAGGTCAGTAAAAATTCATTCACTTCTTTTCTTTCACGTGCTGGCAAAAGCACACCCCCTTCGGATTCCACGCCGTTCGGTAGGCGTGGAAATTAAACAAATAGCATCCCCCATCGTTCCACAGTTTAAAAAAATGTTGAGAGTTGTAGAGTTGTGAACTTAGCATCTCATTTATCAGCATCTCAAAAACTAACTTCAGTATTAGTAGTATTATGCATAGTTACACAGTATTGGTTAGGTACCAACAATAGTTCTGTTATAACAAGTCCATTAAATATAATAAAAACAAAATAATGAAGTTCGTTTTTGAGATGCTGATATATGATATGCTAAGTTCCCAACTCTAGCATCTCATTTTTCAAATCATTATTTTAAGGGTTGTTTCAGCAGAAAAATTCCTGAAACTTATCAAGAACTGTGTAATTAATTGAAATTTTGTTTACGAGAAGTTAGCATCTCATTTGTATAAACTCTATTTTTATTTTATTATATATATTTTAAGGGTAATTTGAACGGAACCATTTTTAATAACTATCCATTACTGTGGAACTATGGGGGATGTTATCAATACTCTAGTTTATTTGTGAGATGCTAGGTTCACAATTGAATCAATGAGGGCAAAAGTTTGAGTCTAAGGTTGACTAGCTAGACGGCGAGTTAACACTAAACTTTGACAACTCCATACAAATTTCATGGTTTTGCCAAAGTTTACTTGAGATTTATATATTATTTAGAAAACAATTGTATGGTGTAAATTCCGTCTTATAATTTGCTGAAAAAAAATAAACAGAGTAGTGATAGCTTGACTAATTTCACCAAAAACCAGATCTATTCTAAAGATAATAACGTTTTTTAACTTATAGAAGGAAAAAAACAACTAAGCACACATATTCATTCAATCATTTATGTAGATACATAAAAACCAATTAATTTGATATGTAGGTTATTGAGGGAAGTTAAAATGTATGTACCCTCCCCTCCGGGGTGTGCGACTCCTCCCCGCGGATGAGTGTCCCGAAGTATAAACCTTATGCCGAACACGCTATATGAAAAGTTTGTAAGAACGAAATTTTCCTTGATAAAGGCTAAACCGTAAGGGAATAAAAAATGTTGCTTCGCTTAATAGCCAATGGGAATATCCTATATATTTGTCATAATTCTAGTTAATAATCTTAGTTTTACCGCGAAATTATTGACAATTAAATGTAACTACAAAGGCCAATGCCTAGTTTTGGCGCCTTTTTTTGAAAATGCCTGCACACCATTCAAACTTTGTTTAATGGATAGAGTATTTTAACACGAACAATAGTTATTATGACAGCACACTTCTAAACCGTATCCATTCCGAGATATATGCACCTGTTCATTTTTATTATTTTTTAGATTTCAGCGAAAATAACTAATTTTTTGAGATTTTATCTATTTTATACCAATGAGTGATCATGATTTTTACAACATATTGAATGAAGATATTATATTAAATAATATAAAATATAGATAAAACAAATATATATGTTACATATTGTGTTTAATCATTATATAATCATCTTATTTTAATTCTTGATAGTGGCAGCACTATGTTGAAGCCCGGTACTGTCCTAGAACCTATCCTCTCTTTAAGGATCTCTTTTTATCCCTACATAATATATAGTATATATTTTATTAATTAGGCAACATAATCAGATTTGACTATCAACTCAAACATTCGAGTATACAGAGTATTTAAGAGCATTCTGGAATATTCGGAAACATTTCAGATCTCTGTTGAACGTTCCAGAACACTCTCGAAAGTTGTGGATTATTCTGAAAAATTGTGGAATAATTGTTGTATGAATGGATAAGGCCACCTACTGGTAGAGGTATAAAAGCAAGATCCCACGTGGGTTCGAACGTTCCAGAACATTCTGGCATTCCACAGTATGTTCACAGAACATTCCACAGTTCGGGAACATCCCAGACCATTGTGGAACGTTCCAAAACACACTCCAATGTTGTGGAATGTTCTAGAACATTATGGACCATTCGAAGATTTTTTTGCATGGAATGGGGCTACGTACTGTGTTAGGTATATAAAACAAGATACGTCGTGGGTTCGTACGTTTCAGAACATCCGAAATATGTCAGCACACTTGTAAACCGTATCCATTCCAAGATAAATGCACATATTCATTACTATATTTTTTTTTATTTCAGCTGAAAATAACTTTTTTTTTTCGATTTTATCTAACTCATACCAATGATTTACAACGTAATCACATAACATCCGGCGGCAGGGAACTCCCTCCAGAATTCTAGCTTTTGCTGGAAAAATGTGGAGGGGAATAATCATAGTCACCTCGCTTATTAGCGTTACGGCTAGCACCATGGAACAACAACAACAACGTACTTTATGTACAACATATTATTATTTAACATAACTAGTATAATTATTATTTAATACGTTAATATATGCTAAATAAGAATAATAATATATTAAATCAGAATAAAAATTATAATGATCATATTATTGTAACATTCGAGGGTGGCGACATGTTGCTTCCGTCCTAGAACCTTCTCTGCTAAGAAGAATTGCTTGTTGTGTCTGCATAACATTAATATATTCGAGATTTTAGGTAAATCAGTTTTGGTTGCTATTTTTTTTTATGGTAAAATCATCACAGAACTAAACAACCAAAACTGTAGCCAATCAGATTGCTCCACGCCAGGCACCAAAAACTGTAGCCAATCAGATTGCTGCACGCCAGGCACGCATCGCCCCACGCCTCCCTCTTTCCCGCGCCTCCCCCTCTGGCGCCTGCGCCAGTAGCGCCCGCGCCCCGCTCAGCTCACTCATCGTTCTGCTTTCGTAGTGCGTATGTGTATCTATTTGGTTTTCTTTAACTACGACTACGCTATACTTTGGACTCTGTTTTTCTGCCTTTTTATGACCTGTGCTATGTTTTTGGACTCTGTTATCTTGCCTTTTTGTGACCTGTGCTACGTATTTGGACTCCGATATCTTGCCTTTTTGTGACCTGTGCTGCGTCGATGGACTTTGAGATCGCTTTGTGTTCGGTATTTTGTGTGGGCTCATTGAATAATGAATCAATTACCACCTTGTGTTTCTTGTCTAAGAAGCGTAAATCGAATAGGTGGACGCCGAACTCTGCGATCATATACCTTGAGTCCGGATTATATAGAAAGGAATCCTTTTGTAATAAACTACTTGGCTGAAGTCTGCAACATTCTTGAAGTAAGTCAAAATTCAATTTGTTTTGTTTTTACTAATAATAACTCATAAAGTAATTAATTTTGATGTTTTATATAGTCAATCTAATTACACCGTGTCGTCACCAAGTTTAGCAATTTTGACAGGGTGTGATTTTTGATAGTCCTACATGCCTAAGTACTTCTGACCCCGCCGTACTAAAAGAACCAAAAAGATCTCTGATCATACCCTCGAGCTAATGGAAGAAAGACGCGAAATGGTTCTGCAGTCTTCGGAAGGCTTCTCGATATCGGTGACTCAATAAACAGATCTCTAAGTCTCTGACTCACGACATTCGGCTATTTAATACTAACCATATTAAAGAAGTGATTGAGCGGAACAAAGGCTCCAAAGTGTTCGCAAGAGATCTGTCTATTGGGCAGAGCCAGTTGAGGAAGCTGAAGACCGAGGATGGCAGAACCGTATCGTCCAAGCTACTGAGGTAGGTCGAGAAGTTCTATGGACAGTTATACACGTCCACCGGCCCACCCGTTAGCAGTCTGGCCAACGATCCAAGGGCTAGACTAACCCGACACCATACCGATGATATCCTGCATGTCAGCTTGTACGAGATTAGTAGGGCTCTCAGACAGCTTAGAAACAACAAGGCACCCGGGGCACGATGGAATTACGGCTGATACTCCTGAAATACTAAATAATGTATGTCTTGAAGTTCCCACAAGGAACCTTCGACATCGGAAATTGCTTCAAGTGAGTCTCGGACACACTAACTACAGAAACAGCAGCTTTATACCAGGAACTTTGACTGTATTAAATCAACTGAATAAAGACCCTCGCTTTGATTTATTCTGTAGCAGCACTCGAACTGTTAAAACACTTATTAGTAGAGAACCTACTCTTTTAGTTAATTATTTGTTTTATATAACTTCACTTTTTCAGAGACTCGTAAACTATTTCTGTACATCTGTGGTAGCTTTGTAATTGGCCATTGTTAAATTATACTTTTATAATCATGTAGTTAGGCTGTAAGCTCCCCAAACAAAAATAAAATAAAACGCTGGATGCAAGCAGCGCAGGACCGGTCGTCATGGAGATCTTTAGGGGAGGCCTATGTCCAGCAGTGGACGTCTTTCGGCTGATATGATGATGACATGCCCTAAGCGTTTACGAGCGGACAGCACGGTTAACGATTGGTCTTGGTTGTTAACTAGTGATAGCAATCTTTAAGCCATGTCAGAGACCCCCCAAAGGTAGCCCCGCCATGTTTTCATACAAAAAGAATGATAGTTACATAGTGTCAGTAACAGTGTGTTTGTTTTGTGATTGTTTATCTACCTATTTTATCTCGTATAAAAATCGGAAACATCACGTAATATCGGCGTGTTAACCACTTATATATTAAGAAAACAGATTATATAAAATGCCTTTTTAATGCCCTACTACGATATGTTTGTTCACAGTGTAATTGTTTTTTTATTCCTTTTCAGTTTGGTCAACAAGACAGAATTTGCCATAATTGCTTGCGACGTGCTCAACGCTTTATATCTCAAGCTAGAGAGCCAGAACTTCAAGTTGAACCAACTCCTCAAGAAGAACCAGCACCTCAATTAGAGCCAGCGCCTCAAGTACACCCAGCTCCTCAAGTACAGCCAGCTCCTCAAGTACAGCCAGCTCCTCAAGTACAGCCAGCTCCTCAAGTACAGCCAGCGCCTCAAGTACAGCCAGCGCCTCAAGTACAGCCAGCGCCTCAAGTACAGCCAGCTCCTCAAGTACAGCCAGCGCCTCAAGTACAGCCAGCGCCTCAAGTACAGCCAGCGCCTCAAGTACAGCCAGCGCCTCAAGTACAGCCAGCGCCTCAAGTACAGCCAGCTCCTCAAGTAGAAGCAGTGCCTCATATTGAAGATGAGCCGATGCCTGATATCGAGCCACTACCTATCCCGGAACATGCACCTACTACAGTTCGATTTCCTATGCAAGGTTATTCCCGAGCACCTTTTAATACCAGGACGTGTATATTTGAATCGTGTCAGAATAGGAATCTTCAAAGAATTAACCGAGCTTTGAGAGCCACTATCTTAAGAGAAAAATGTTTTTACATTCCCTATGGTGCCCGAGTTTGTAATGAGCATCGCCTTGACCCCGTTTGGCAAGATATTGAAAGCAGCACACGCCATGTTTATCACACTTTCTCACCCACACAAGCCACAGATATAGCGAATTTACTACGAACTTCTTCAACAGCCTTGAATTTTGAAGCTTTACATACCATAGATGACGCTCAATTCGTTTATTATATAGGTTTCACAAAACCTCAGTTTTTGCAAATATTGGATGAAACGCCATCTTTAAGATTAGAACGCAAGCCAAACACCACGCTAGCCTGTCTTATAATGAAACTGCGCACTGGAGAACCCAATACTAGGCTTGCTAAACTACTTAAACTTTCAAGATTTGTTTTTGAAAATAAAATGAAGAAAGCGCGTGAATGTTTAACAGCTGAGTTTGTGCCAAGATATTTGGGATTTGACCACATAACCAGAGAAGAAGCAATAAGCAGAATACTAGCAATACCTAATTCTCTTTTTGGAAACCCTAATGACGCTCTTGAAGATAGAAGAGCCATAGTTATACTGGATGGTACTTATATTTATCTACAAAAAAGCAGTAATTATTATTTTCAGCGCAAATCATATAGTTTGCATAAGTGGCGAAATCTTTACAAGCCATTTTTAATTGTATGCCCTGATGGTCATATAATTGACATTTTTGGACCATACGATGCTACAACATCAGATGCTGTAATTTTAAATAATATGTTGAATTATGATGATGATAATTTTCATTGGTTCTTCAAAAGAGACGACGTTTTTATTTTGGATCGTGGATTTCGTGACTCGATAAATGAATTGAGATATTTTGGGTATAATCCTAAATTGCCGACAACAAGCCGTGGTCGCCATCAACGTCAACTCACAACCCAACAAGCCAACGATTCAAGAAAAGTGACGATGTGTCGTTGGGTGGTCGAGACAATAAACGGAAGGCTCAAAAATCAGTTTAAGTTGCTTCGGCACGTTGTTAATAATAGAGGACTTGGACATCTATTTGAAGAAATTAGGATCGCTGGGGCCTTACTAAACGCATTCGGAAAACCTTTGACGGATCACAGGCTAGTGGCCGAAATTCTTCAAAGCCTTTCAGAGCGAACTGAGATTAGTGTTAATCATTTAGGTAATTATGTCTTAGCTCACAATTTAAATGCTCGAAGAGTAATGTTTTCTTCCATTACAAGCGAAAATGCAGCACTCGATAACTTCCCAGTGCTTAGCGAAGACGATTTAATTATCTTTGCACTGGGAACATATCCCCTAAAACAAGCTAGAAGTTATTACGGGGAGCATATCAAAGAAACTGGCTCTTATGTTATTGAAGTGTGTCAAGAGCTTAATTTGGAGAACTTGAACCAATTTAACATTTCCGTCACTAACCCATGGTTGCTAAGAGGACGAATCCAGTCTCGTCATCGGCAATCTAGGACATATTATGTATATATATTATTAGATTCAAGCGAAGAAGGCAGGAATGCAATAAAAGGGCATTACTGCAGTTGTGTTATTGGCACTCGCACTTTAGGCTCTTGTGCCCACATAATGTCAATCTTATGGTATTTGGGCTGGGGAAGACATCAAGAAAATCTAAGTCCTCCAGCCCTATTTCTTGACTCAATAACTGTAAGACACGATGTCGAGAATGAAATCCATGATCTGGTAAGCGAAGATGAGGCATAAAAATGTATGTGTAATAATTATGTAAAATTATGTTAAATAAAAGGTTGAAATCTAGCCGTTTTTTAAATTATTTTAGTTTATTTATATACCCAGTTTGCAAAAAAGTAGATTTTACTTTATTTTATCATTTTTAACTGTGGAACGTTCCAGAGCTCTCTCCAATGTTAAGGAATATTCTGGAAAATTGTGGAATATTCGAAGTCTTTTTTTTAGTATGGGTGGGGCTAACTATTCTTGATTTATATGCCTCTAACACTAGATAGCCCCCACCCACACAAAAAAAGCTTCGATGGTCCATAATGTTCTAGAACATTCCACATCATTGGCGTGTGTTCTGAAACTTTCCACAATGGCCCGGAATGTTCCTGAACATCCCACAACATGCCAGAATGTTCCGGAACGTTCGAACCCACGAGGGATCTTGATTTTTATACCTCTACCAGGAGGTGGCCCTATCCATCCATACAAAAAATATTCCAGAATATTCCAACTTTCGAGTATTCTGGAACGTTCCACAGAGATCTGGAATGTTTCCGAACATTCCAGAATGCTCTTTATACTCAAGAGTTTGAGTTGATAGTCAAATGTGATTATGTTGCCTAATTAAGAATATATGTAGAGAATATTATATTAAGGGTGTATTAAGAATATACAGGGTGTAAAGGACGGTGTACCGAAAACTGAAAGGGCATGCTTAGTCAACGAAACTGAACAACTTTCCCAAAGCAACATTTTTGGGAAATGAAAATATATTTTTAACTCTCCACACAAAACGTTCGACCAGAGTGAGCAATTTGTATGAAGAGGTCAACATTTTTCTTTAGGAAAGTTGTTCTGTTTCGTTGACTGAACACGCCCTTTCAGTTTTCGGTACACCGTCCCTTACACCCTGTATATAAACAGAAATTCTTATAGAGAGGAATCCCTCTCTATAAGAATAACAATAGTACCGGGTTTCAACAAAGTGCTGCCACCATCAAAAGTTAAATAAGATGATTATATAATGATAAAACATTATATAATATATATTTATTTGTTTTTTATATATTTTATACTATTTTATATAATATTTTCATTCACTATTTTATAAAAATCATGACAACTCATTAGTACAAAATAGATAAAATCGCAAAAAATGAGTTGTTTTCGCCGAAATCTAAAAAATCATAAAGATAAATAGGTGCATTTATCTCGGAATGGATACGGTTTAGAAGTGTGCTGTTATAATAACTAATGTTCGTGTTGAAATACTCTATCCATTGAACTAGGTTTGAATGGTGTGCAGGCATTTTCAAAAAAGGCGCCATCCCGCTGAACATTTCCATTTTAATATTTTGAAAAGTAAAAAAAATTTTTTTTACTTTTCAAAATATTAAAAAAACTACTGATCAATTTATTTCTCATTTAAAAAATGTATGGTGTAAATGACCTAAAGGGGAATGATTGTGCAAAAAAACTAGATGTCAAACTCAACGTAAACTTGTGATTTTTATTTTAAATATTTTGAATACTTTTTTTGCTTTACAGCGAAACCTACAATTTTTTTACACTTGAAGTAACATCTCTTTCCGTACTTAATATACACACACCGGCACAATTAGCGGAACAGAAAAAAGGGAGTATTTAAGCATTTTTGCGTGTTACTGGCCGGCTAAACAAGCTTTTTTTAAATTTGGGTTTTAATTTAAAAATGGAATACTTAAAATGGACTGCCATTTTTTTCATTCTTTTGTTTTAATTTTCATTGATTCATTTTTTTCGACCGCTTGTCCGTTTTAAGAAGGTTCGTGCATTCCATTTGAAAAGCTTTGAATTGCAGTTTTTTGAGTTTTTTGAGCATAATTTACGAGCATCTAAGTATGCCTGATTTAACCCCATCAGAAATCATTAGGGCAGATCAAATGAGGAGAAATGATCAAACCTATCGATTGCCAGAAGCCTTCGTCGATCGTTATCAACTATTCATCGTAGCATCCAACGATACAGATTGACGAATACTCTAGTGAGAAGGAGAGGACAAGGCCGGAAAAGGTGTACTTCAAGGAGGGATGACCGTTTTCTCCAACTTCAAGTCCGACGGAACACGAGACTAACGGCGGTGCAGGCTCGAAATGTACTGGCAAGAAATTTCTCTACTCTGTGAGCTGATTGACAGTTTATGGTTGCTATTTTCAAGGTTGTGTTTTTCGACGCGAATTTTATTTGTTGATAGGGAGTTCACCTTTCTTGGTGTTTAGAAAGCAGCGTCCAACTACCACTCCTTCAGGCCACATATCATCATCAAGAATCTTCTCCAGGTCTTGCCAATATATTGTTATGGTATAGGCATTGTTGATGGTGTTTTTATTAGACTCGATTTTAATGATAGTTATCTGACTCTTCTGTAAGTGTTCTTTGAGGTCTCCTTCTTGAACTGATGATTGCAGGTTTCCAACATATATACATGCAGTGCGAGGTGCTGCCTGTATTTTTGAGGTAGATTTTGATTTCCCGATGATGTTTTTGTTACGTTTCCGGGTTCTCTTAGTCACCAAGGTAAAGCCGTCGTCATCTGTGTTTACATTGCTACTTTTCTTTCTATTGGTGTTATTATTGATTATGTTTTGCTTCTCGACGATGTAATTTGGATGTTTAGATTTCTTGTTGACCACTTGCGAAAATGACAAGGGCCTTGTGATATCTTTGTAGTGCGATTTCACGGTCTGTAGTTGCGTAGAAGCACAGCAGTCAATCGCAGCTTTAGTTGGTGTTATAGGAGTTGCAGGTTTCGATGTACTCACGTGGGGCTTGTCCGTTATCGTATTTTTTAAGATGTCTTGCCCACTGGTCATACCCATTGGCCCGCTGTCCACCATGCAACCACCGTTGTTGAAAACCGGTTTCATAATCGAAGGTGTCTTCATGCATTCCTTTATAGCTGAGAGCTCACAGTTGATGGCTTTTATATCGTTTTTAGATGCATACATATTCCGCATGCTATTTAGATCCCCCTTTAAAGCCACAATGTCCTTGAGGAGTCGTGTTTGAGGTTTGAGGGGGTAGTTTTTCCAAATCGCGGGCCACAAAAATTGGCATCTCCTTTGGTTCTATATCTTTGAGAATCCGAATGATGTCTTCTATGTCCCTCTCTTCCTTGCCATCTCTTCTTCGTTGTTTCATTCTTCCTTCAAATGATGTTTTGGTCAGAGCTTCATTGAGGTTAGCTTTTGATCGCTCGATGTATTGCACCGAAAAATTACTTTTGCAGATCTGGATCAAGCTGATCTCATCCATTACTTTTATTTTGTTCTGGATAAATGATAATAACTCATCAATAACTAGGTTGCACGAATCACATTTCGTTGTATTGTTAGCCATTTTGACCGCGTTACGTAAGCTGCGTCTCGCGCGAGTGCTGCGAGCTAACTGAGTTTAAAGCGACTTTGTCGAAAAAGGGATATTACAATGTTCAAGATTACTTAAATGACAGGACTGTATGGGGTTAATCTGGCTCAACACAGACCTTGCTGTTAATAATTTTGTAATTATTTATTCCAGCTTATTAAATAAAAAAAAATCATAATTGTATTAGTTAAGCTCAACCTATTTTTAAAAGAGATCTAAAAATCAATCTGTGGGAGTTTCTACGCCCCTCTTCTCCCACAGTGGTCCAATGTAGAGAAGAGGCAAAAAATGACGTTTGCTAAGTATATGTAAATATCTACAGTAATAAAGTACTTTTGAGTTTGAGTTTGAGTTTGAGTTTTAATGTGGACCAGAGTACGGTGCACCGTATTGTGCATCTTGTGGCCCAGGAGATTGCCAGGCTAAAGACTAGATACATAAACATGCCTAGACCTCAGCAACGAGCGAGTATTGCCTTTGTTTTTTATGAATTGGCCGGAATACCACGTGTAATAGGTGCTGTAGATTGTACCCACGTAAAGATTACTTCTCCAGGTAAGATTTCCTTGTTAATGTTTGCACACACAGCTGCACCTTGCAAAGATGCTTGTGACATGATGATGATCTTATTTACAGGTGGGCAACAAGCAGAAACTTTTAAAAATAGAAAATGGTTCTTTAGTATCAATGTGCACATGGTGACCGATGCCAGACTACAAATACGTAATGTGGTGGCAAGATAGCCTGGATCTTGCCATGACAGCACCATATTCAATGACTCGTCTTTATGCGCCCAGTTGGAGCGCGGGGACTATGGCATTACGTTTCTGCTTGGAAACTGTGGCTACCAATGTCGGTCTTACCTGCTCACACCAATATTAAATTCAGCCACACCAGCAGCAGAGGCATACAATCGAGCCCGAATTAAAACTCGGGGCTTTATAAAGATTGTTTGGGGTTTTAAAAGAAGATTTCCATGTTTTCATTTTGGCATTGGAGTGAAAATTGATAAGGTGCCAAATATTATAGTGGCATGTGCTGTGCTGCACAACATTGCCGTAGCACAAAATGGTATGGTTGAAGAGGAAGACCTACCAGAAGTCCCCGATGTCGAATTGGACAGCTAAACACCCAACGCAAACCAACAACACAATATCATCATTAGTGTTCGCAATGTTAGAATAAATATATATTTTTCAGTTTAAATTTCTCTTTTACCCCTAGACCATTAACCTTCATCTGAGTCCCCACATACCTTCATGTATTATGTATAACTTTAATAAGTTAAACAACAATGTTATATTTTAATAAATTTTAATCATACTGGTAAGGCGCTGGTAGACGACAGTCGCTATTTTTAGCAACAGAGTGAGTATCTACTCCAAGAACCCGAACGGCCCTCTACTAGAAGACAGATACTTTAAAATAAAGCTTGCTCTCTTACAAAGATAACACATAATCAACAATTAGAAATTAAATTGTTACTGGTTTATTTTCATCCTCAATGTTTTTTATTTGAAGTTTTAATAATTTAATTTCTAAGTGTTGTTTTTGTATCATGTGTTTGTTTCCTTTGTAAGAGCGCATGATTCATCTTTATTATAAAATGTCTGTCTTTTGCTGATATTGTGGTCTTCTTGTTTTTTTTTTCTTATAACTCTGGCTGATGTGGATGAGTTATGCCGTTCCAGACCTTGGATGTCTAAAATTTTGACGATTTTGAAGGGCTATTTCCTTTTTGGTTCGTTGTTTTACATTTTCATAGAAATGTTTGAGTTGTTGATGTGTGTGATGCCTGCTGGTAGCTTGACCATTGTAAAGTCGGGCTATCTTTTCCCATGCCATTTTTTTATTAATAAACGCCGCATTGCATTCTTTATTCTCAATTATGTCTGTGTGTCTGAAAAACAAGGAATACTGTAATAAACCGGCACTAAAACAAACAACTTTAGGAAAATTGAGTACTGAATGACTGGTTGACCGTGGTCGCTTCAGGTCCTCGTGGAGTATTGCATGACTGGCTGACCATGGCCGTTTCAGTTCTTCTGCTACTCCCTATGTACGGGAGAAGGCACGACGCTTTGTTATTGTTATATCACCACTGGTGTTATTGACATGATAGTCGGGAATAACTCGCCACCTCTGCCGTGGCAATAAATAAAACTATTGAATTTATTTTGATATACTTACTTTGCAATCAAATTTATAAGAATTTCGTTTTCTAAGGACGTGTTATTAGAACCACTTTTCTTCTGACCTTGATCCAAGTCCATTTTGAGCTTTGAAAAGTTTTGAGAGTTAGCTCTTGAGATCTTTATTTTGAAGTTTAAAATTATTTTTTGAGGAAATAGTTTGACTGACTTTGAAGTTGGCGTTTCGTTCTACTGTTTGCTATAAAGTGCAAAACGACAAAATATACATAAACTGACACAAGTATGACAAGTAATTGGCGTGCAACGAAACACTTCCCAGATAGAATGAGAGGAATTGACTAATTATGCGGAATCGAATAAAATTGTAATAGGAAACAATATTTTGCTATTGAATTGTTGCCATACGACATTATATTTTAGGTCTACTTAGTTGATCATACGCTCAACAGAATTGATAACTAGTGTTTACCAGAATACCATATTGCTTCAGGCGTTGAAAAAGATGCCGTAGATTGTCTCTGTACTCTGCTACCGACTTGGAAAACACCATAATATCCTCAATGCAGCCAAAGCAAAAGTCCAGTCCAAGAAGCACTTCGTCTATGAAACGCTGGAACGTTGCGCTGCGTTACGAAGGCCGAAAGTCATAAACGGAAACCTGTAGAGTCCAAAAGGTGTCGTTATGGCTGTCTTTGAGATATCGCCTGGATTTACGGCAAGTTGATTGTATGCCTTAATTAAGTCGCATTTCGAAAATATAGTACAGCCAGAGAGTTGATACGAAAAGTCTTGTATGTGACGTATTGGGTACTGGTCAGGAATGGTTCTTGAGTTGAGGGCGCGGTAGTCGCCGCATGGTCTCCAACCTTCATCCTTCTTCTTTACAAGATGTAAGGCTGACGACCATGGACTTTCGGAAGGTCTTGCAATACCACTAGAAAGCATGTCCTCAAACTCTTTCTTTGCAACCTGCAGACGGGATGGATCAAGACGTCGTGGTTTTGATGATACAGGAGGACCAGGCGTCGTCCTGATGTAGTGCAGGGTATTGTGTTTGGGTGTAGACAGTATACCGGCAGGTCTCGTTATCTCGGGAAACTCGCGCAACAGCTGGTGGAATTCTGATTCACCTGTGACTGTTTTGACGGAGAAAAACTCATCGGAGATACCAGAAGTAGTTGCAGGCGTCGTAAGAGTAGTCAGGTTGTCAATAATTCGCTGGTTACGGCAGTCAACTAGCAGATTGTAGTGTATAAAAAGTCTACGCCTATTATGGGCTTCGACACGTCAGCTATGGTAAATTTCCACTGGAAGTCGTGTCGTAGTCCGAAGTCGAGGTGTAACGTTACTGGACCTTATGTATGAATTACCGAGTTGTTTGCTGCGATGAGGGCGAACTTTGACTTGAGGCAGGTCGTCTTGATGCAGGACCGCGGGAAAACGCACAAGTCAGAGCCAGTGTCCACTAGGAACTGCATTTTCGACGAACGGTCGGTGACGAACAGAAGTGGACAGTCGTTGGCCGCTACTTGCGACTGCCCTGGAAGTTTTCCGAATTGAAGCTACACGGCTGCTGGCATTTGCGTGCTTTTTCAGCGAAGTTGAAATGATAAAAGCAGTGCGGGTGGTTTTCAGGCGGCTGTTTGTAGCTGGAGCGGCTTCTGGAGCGTCCATTACGCTGATAATTGGAGCGCGAATGTGAGCGGTGGCGATCATTGTTATTCAGACGAGTCGTCAGTTTCTGCACCTGTCTTCGTAATTCGCTTACCTCTTTGAGTAGGTCATCGTTCAAAGACGAGTAGGGTGCCATGTACGACGAAGATGGGGTTGCCATTGCTACCTGTGGAGTTGATGGAGCAATCTCGTGGACTTTGTCAGCCAGCTCACCAAGCTTCTCCATTGGTTGCTGCAGCTGTAAGGCTAAAATGGTTTGTATGTACTGTGGCAAACGGCTAGACCACAGTGTTACCACAAATTCCGTTGGCACATTAGGACCGGCTAGATCCGTCAGATGACGGAGAAATTGCGAAGGCGTTCTGTCTCCGAGCTGATCGTGTGTGAGAAGTTGCTTCACTTTCTTCTCCTGTGATGCAGAAAGGCGTTTAATTAGTTCAGATTTTATTATATCATATTTGAAAGTGGCAGGTGGTGATTTTATTATATCCGTGACCTCCTTAGCATATTGGGGCTCCAAATTCGAAGTAATATAATAAAATTTAGTCTCATATTGAGTCACCCTTGTTATATTAAACTGCGCCTCCATCTGCGCAAACCATAAACCTGCATCTTCCGGGATGAATGCTGGTGCCTTAATAGACACTTTACAGAGATCGTCTTTCTTTTCAGTAGTCATGTTGACATAAAATAATAATCCGCTCACCACTTATCGCTTGGACCACCGCCGATCTTCGATGTTGGAATGTAGATGGCGGGCGATCGATGGCTCGCCGCGCGAACAAAGGAATGTGCTGTTACTACCTGGATATCCGTGCGGATGACGTTTCTTCTCCAGTTGCTGTTCTTCTTAGCCGGGGGTCACCAGTTGTAGGAAGATGTTAGAGAGTATGCCCCTGAGGTTGATGGAGGCAGAAGGTACGCTAAGTGTGATAGGTAGGTCGAAATGATCTTTAGCCAAGCCAGGAAGGAATGAAAATATTATTTAGAAAAGCGGATTTAAATATTATATTTATCGAACAAGTTTTAGCTATGTACAGAATTTGGAAACTAGATTTACGTAAATATTTGAGAGAGCGCGCGCGTACAGGCTTCGCGTATGGTAGTAGGATCGCGACTGCCGGAGGAGGCCGCGTGGCTAGCTGCGCTGCGCGGGCGCAGGGCGTCGTCTTCGGTGAGGCGCGCGGTGAAGGGGGGCGCGCCGACGTTGAGTCCAAGTTAACCCATTAAAACATAACGTCCGATAAATCGGACGCATGTTAATTGGCCATATGGAAAATAAAAATCAATATATTTGGTAGTTTTTTGTTTTCGAACGAAAGTTGAATATATTTTGTTATACTGGCAACATCGCTTGTAATGATTGAACAAAAAAAATGTTTGTCTTTTGTCTGTTTTGAAAATGGCGGAGCGAAGTCGGGCTATTGCGAAAAAGTGGTAAGCATTATTTTGTTTTTCTTGTTAACTCTTACAGATAAAATAAATAAAACTTGTTCTGTTCGTTGAAATATTATCTAGCTACATGAAAATTACTTCATTTTCTTATGAATATTGCTACTTTGATTCTTGTGCCGTCCGATATATCGAACGCTATGCATGGAGGGCCCTAAGGTGTAGTTTGCTTTTTGCTTTTTACAGCTTGAAGGTGCATGAAATTTTATCGGCGTTAGAATGCGAAGATGATAGTGAGACTAGAGAAAACCTTATCTATGTTGAGCCACCTATTGAACGGAGTGGACAGGCTACGGATGAGGACAGTGACGCGTCTGACGATGAACATGGTGCCAACCTAAACCACTTGGGCCGCACATTACTTCAATGTAGATGTGCGTTACAACGTTTGCGGCCAACGAGAGATGCTGCTTCGTCAAATCTTTCATCATCAAATGCTGAAGTATTTCAGTCCTCTTCATCATCAAGTGAAAAAAGCGACGATGAAGATAATGAGCCACTTTCTTCTATGCAAGCGCGGAAAAATTCGCCAAAAAAGTCTCAAGCTAAGAAGAAAAGAACGACGTTATGGAAAAAACAGTTGGAAAAAACAAACCTGACTTTACATGCCCAGAATTCAGATCACACCCAACGTCTGCAGAAAGTCAAAATTGCAAAGATCCCTTGGATTATTTCAAGCTCTATTTCCACAAAGAATTAGTGAAACACATTGTCGACCAAACAAATCTCTACGCAGGCCAGAAAAACAAGCCTTTGATGGTTACAGACAATGAAATTTACGTTATCATGGGTGCGATGTTGCTGTCGGGCTATGCCAAATTACCGAATAAAAGACTGTATTTCTCTCGAGACAACGTTGTGCCGAAGATTCTCGCAGAAAGCATTAGATGTAACAGATTTGAAGCGATACTCCAACATTTGCACTTGAATGACAATACTCAGTTATCGGCTTCTTCTGACAGACTGTATAAGTTGTGTCCGCTGCTAGATAGCCTGGGTGAGGCATTTCAAAAACACTTTGGTCTAGACGAGCATTACAGTGTCGATGAAAGTATGATACCATACTAAGGCAAACATTACGCCAAGCAGTTTATAAGAGGAAAGCCTATTAGGTTTGGGTTCAAAAATTGGGCTTTTGTGCCAGCACTGGCTATATGGTGGCATTCAGTCTCTATACCGGGAAATCAACTGAAAAGAAAGATTTTGGATTAGGTGGAGATGTAGTTCTCAACCTAATAGAGCTCGCAAAGCTGCCAGCCCAAGATGGCATAAAAGTATACTTCGACAACTTCTTCACATCGTTGTCATTGCTGAGGCATCTAAGACAGCTGGGCTACTATGCGACCGGCACAATACGGGCCAACCGTGTTGAAAATTGTCCACTAAAAGATGTCAACCAGTTCAAGCGAGAAGAACGGGGCTACAGTGAGTACCGAATGTCAGACGATGTGTTTGTGTGTCGATGGAACGACAATAACGTAGTCACGGTGGCAACCAACTTTGAAAACTGGGTGTTGACATCAGCCACACGCTGGTCTAATAAAAAAAAAGCAAAAGTTGCGATCCCCCAGCCGTCAATGATTGCAAGCTACAATAAGCACATGGGTGGGGTGGACAAGTGTGATCAAGCCGTTGCAAACCTTCGTACAAGAATGGGAATAAAATAATGGTGGTGGCTGATTTTTGCGTACTTTCTGGACGTATCCATTGTAAACAGTTGGCTACTTGCGAGAAAAAATGGTTCCAATAAAGAGACTGAATCCCTGTTTGCACTTAGAAGGTATCTTGCTTATCACATATGGAACTCCGCCCCATCAAGGACAAAAGCCAACCAAACTGTTTAATATTTATGCTTCGGAACGCACCGGTTTTTTGTTGCGCGGATCGACCGAGAGTAATCGGGACATCACTAGCGGAAACGGAACCGCAGCTGTCACTCGTACCAACGAGATGAAAAATTGGAGGTTATTTTTTCTTGTCGGGAGAAAAAACATGTCTGCTCAGGCGTCGGGCCATTGATTGTATTTCGGTGTAACAATTGTCTAATACAGGTGTCGAGCCTGGTCGGAGTGTTAATCATCAACATCGTCGGGAAATAAGTAGATTCGCGTCAGCGGTTGAGTGATCCGTGTTGTGATTGGACATCGTCGTATCGGACGGCGACTCCTCGTGTCGGCAGGCAGCACGCCGGCGACAGCGTCGGGCAGCGAATAGTGAGATTCAGTCCCTATCCTACCCAAACTTGTGCTCCTATCCCGTATTCCTGCCTCGAATCGAGCTTTCGATTTCCGGTCTACGACGGCAAGGTAAAGTAACAATCAAGATTTTCTCCCCCGTGCTGGCAAAAACCCAGCCCCTCAAGATTCCACGCCGTTCGGTTGAGGCGTCGAATTATACACAAACCTTTGTCCATCACCCGGTATGATGACAAAGATCATTGGATTGTACCCATAAACACAGAACGCCGCTGTGCAAGTAAATGCGGAGGAAAAGCCAAGTTTATTTGGTTGAAATGTGACGTAGGCCTTCACCCTAAGTGCTTTAGGGAATACCATATCATAGGTTTTTCATCATAACTTATTTGTATCCGTGTCTTTTCTTTTTATGTTTTTATATAATAAACTGTGCTAAATAGTCACCGTTTTATTTGATTTACTCATGTCTCCCCTAGAGTAAAGTATTGGGTCCGCTATGGATAGCGTCCGATATATCGGACGGGTCATAAAATCCTTGCTACACATAAAATACCTATATTTAGCTTATTATGTCTTTTAAATGACACCAAATTACCATTATTTTACATAAAATCTGTATTTACTTCATTAAAAATCTTTATGCTTTAATGGGTTAAGAGATTGTGGCTGAGTAGCAAGTCCGCTACAACCTCATGACACCTAATAAAAAGGTGTACAAACGCTCATTAAGTGGTTACGCTGTCTTACCTCTTGAATAATTTTAACAAGTAACTACACTGTATTCTATATATGATTATAGATGCATATATAGCAAAGCTATGTCTTTATAAGTGTTACGGCATTATAGAACACTGAGTTGCTAGTCTATATTGTTGTATTAGTAGATAAGAATAAACACTCTTTATTTTTTTTGATATATGTCCATTATCCAGATATAAAGGCATAACATGCGAGTAAAGTAAAATTTTATGGTAATTATTGCCACATTTTTAATTTCAAGATAAAATGTAATGGGAGGTACATGTTATTTTCACTGTTGCTTACTGCAACACTGATACCACTCAGAAGTAAGAGTTCATACTTATATATACATATTGTGTTATTGTAAGAAAACTGTTGTTATTTTTTTATAGCGATTAAGTTTTAGTATGGCTAAAGCGAACTAGTATTCAAAGTGTGTACCTAATCGTTACGCCCCGGCCCCAGCATGTTGGCAACTCCAACACAGATAATAGAGTGACCGGAACGCCTATCATTCCATTCATTCGTTCCTGTCGCATCTATGTCATTCATTCTTGCATTCTCTACAAAACCAACCATGGAACCTAACGTGTACTTTTATAATACATCTTCTCAACGAATATGCCGGCTTTTAATTAACTACTTCGATTCCAACGAGAAACAGCGCCTACAACCACTGCATCACTGTTCAAATTTTACTTCATATTTATATGTATAATATAGTGTGCTATAGTTTCGGTTTTACCAAATTATTGTTAAATTTGGTTGTATTTGTAATAGTTTTGGTTGTGTTTGTAATAGTTGTCGCATTATTTCTTAAATGTTAATTTTTATTTGAATAAGTAGGTTAGGTTAGGTTAATTGGAATATCCCTCCACATTACATCATTAGCTTAATTCAGGAGTATTGATTTTTGGTTCTGATTTTTAGTTTAATATTTTTCGTACTTCGTCTTGAATTTATTAGGTTAATTAAAATAAGTAGTAGGCTAAGTTGTTGGGATATCTCTCCATATTTTCTTACTTTTAGGTTTTTATATTTTGGACCAAAAACATTCGCCAAAGGACAAGCTTATGTGGCGCTTAGTAGAGTACGATCTTTAGAAGGCGTAGTAATTACCGATCTAGTTCAAAGATTGAGCGATTGAGACAAACTATACGCCGCTGGTCGCAAATCGAGGACACAGAAGAAAGGCCATAAAGTGGCCATCATCTTTTGCTCCCTTTCCAACATAAATACTTGGTTCACTGAGGGGGAGGCCCCATTTGTCCTCGACTTTTTCCAAATATTTGACAGTGACATGCCACTGTCAAAATTATGGAAAATCGACGACGCGACGTAACGCAGCGCAAAAGTGAGGCCTCACTGTAATGTTATCAAGAAAGTTCTATCGAGTCTCTATAATATTTAGTAACTAATATAAACTATATCACTGCAGTGCCCCCTAGAAGAAAGTTCTATCGAGTTTCTTTAATATTTAGTAGCTAATATAAACAATATCACTGCAGTGCCCCCTAGTGAGTTCCTACCGTAACACCTATTTATGAACCCTCACTAATCAACCACAAACCCATTACAAAAAAAGAAATAAAACCGCATCAGAATCAAATGAATAGTTTTAGTTTTGCACAAACAAAAATTTACCACAGCACCCCATGGTGAGTTGTCATCGTAACACCTATCTAAGAATATGCAGCAATCAAACCAGTACCCATCACTGAAAAACGGCATCAAAATCGGATTCGTAGTTATGATTTTGCACAAAAAAATATCAATCAAACCCGAACCCATCACTGAAAACCGCATCAAAATCGGACTAGTAGTTTTCGGGAAAATTGGCAAGTTTGGTTTGCACAAACATCCTCTCACCCCAAACGCAAATACCATCGCCGTTCCGTCGTGGGTAAAAAATAATCGCTCTCGCAATTAGAGCGTACCTCAAATGAGTGTGTGATCATATATACTGGTACATTCGGCTGTTAATCACTGACATTTGATTATCTCATCAACAGGGTATTTTTACGTGGCTTTTTCTAATTTTCTTCAAAGACTACAATAAACTTTGAAATAGTTTTTTACTTAATCTTATCATACACCCAAAGACAAGTACTATCAGTTCTAAAAATATTGGTACAAAATTTTAGCACCTCATCCTTATATAGGTAGGTAGGTAGTTCTTAGAAACGGCCAAGCCATACTTTTAACTTACTAGCTATTTCGGTTCATCAGATAGGCCCGTTGACTGTTGTCGATGTCGAAATATGTAGGATCTATTATCGACACTAGAACAATCTACAAAAAAAAACAGTCAAGTGTGAGTCGAACCCACACACGAAGGGTTCCGTGCCATCGCACTTTATTTTTTAAAGTAAGCGAAGTCCATTATTTGTTGCTGTAGCAGCTACAGAAAACATCTTCTATGAAATATTCTCTACCTAGAACAGTTAATCAGATAGAGCCCTTTGACGGACAGACAGCCGGACCGACTGACAACGGACAGAGCAGGCTTAGTAATAGGGACGCGTTCAGCACCCTTCGGGTAAGGGACCCTAAATTGTAACGACCATATAGAAACAAAACCTATAGCGGTGGCAGTCTGAAGGCATCCTCAATTTGAATAGAAACCGTTTGACAACTAAGACGGCGGCGAAAATATCACATATTTGCTCAAATAGAAACAAATCGCTAAATATGAACATGAGCCGCTATCCAGACCCCTCCTAAGAAGCGAAATGACAAGTCCTAAGTCGTCAACATCACAAGGACAATACCTCTACATCGATACAAGGTTGACTACTACACTACCTACTACCTACTTACACTAGGACCAAAATGAAACTAGAAGCACGGTAGAAGCTAAAAATCTACATGGAACACGGAACACGCAGTCAACTTCCGAGAATCCCGCATACATACAAATATAATCGTCATTGTGCTCGAAGCGGGATTCATTAAGTACTTTTTCTACAAAGAGTATTGTCCTTATGCAGACAGCGTAACCGAAGGAAGTTAAACGAAAGAGTGTGTCCACGTTACCGCATTTCGACCGTGAGCGTCAATTTGTTACTAGCAACAAATGCATAAGAGTTATGAGTTCAACCAATTTCTATCGCCCAATATAATCTACCAACTTCGACCCGCGACTTTGTCTGCGTTCTGACACTTTTTGGTAACATTTTACAGCTTTGATTCCCTTGCTGGTGTCAAAATATGCTACATCAAAACCGTAACTTATGTTTGCGATCCTATGAGGGTATTGTTTTGTTTTAGGGTTCCGTACCTTGCCGACGTTTTTTTTTCTTGTTGGTTGGTACAGGACTTCTTGTATGCAAGTCCGACTTGTACTTGACCAATTTTTCGCTTTCGAGGTAGGTACCTGCGCAACACTAAAAATACTTCATTCTTTTTCTGATTTATTATTGTGTCGAGTGAATTCTCTGAAGTTACCCTTTACACTGCAAAAAATTGCCCATGGATATTGCTTTGGTCTAAAAAATAAAACAATCCGAACCACGTAAGCGCCCGAAACAATTGCCACATTGGGATACCCATCCAGCTAACATCGCGCGACCAGATTTCGCTTAACTCGCATGACCGATTACTCGATGTGCGAGTACTACATAGCGCCACGGGCACTTCTTCATCGAATTTGTACCAGTCTATTAGCTATCCATAGGATCTTAACATAGTGAAACTTGTTAAATAATGTGTGCAATGTTCCTACATTTAAGTTGGAAGTACTGATTTAATTTTATTGCTAAGTTGGCAACCCTGCTCTCTGTCTTCTTCTCTCTGGTAAAACAAGTGAAAACGTGTGTGTAATTTCTCCAAGATAGATTTAATAAAACAGTTTGATTATTGACAAAAAAGGACTTATTATTTAAAATAACTTCAAAACTCAACCTCCTTGTGAGAAATACATGTGAGAAATACAAGTGTTTCTCACATGTCTGGGAAGGTCAGCAGATGGGTCTTTGCATCTTTCCATTCCCTCAGGCGACTGCAGAACAGTCCAGCACAGTCCCTTCTCTTGCCGTTAATCGACTATGCCGATGTTAACCGGGTGAGTACGAACGAAGAGCAACTGAATAAAATCGAGCGGCGTCAGAATCTTGCGATTCGGTTTAACTTCGGACTGCGCAAATTCGACCGGGTTTCTCAATATCGCAATTTGGGGTGGCTTCCGATTCCTCGTCGCCGAGACTCTCAGATTATTTATTGTCTGTTCAATATCTTGAAAAATTCCGAGTTACCCCAACTATTTACCTTCCAGACCGTATCTCTTTTCGGGAGATCGGCACCGGAGATCTCACACTGTCACACTCCTAGCCACTCCGCGGCATAAAAAAGCTGCGTATAAACACTTTCAGGTTCCGGGCGGTCCGAAATTGGAACGCACTTGCACTATCAGAGACAGTCCCACTCTTTTATTTTTTAAGAAACATGTTAAAGAGTATTACCTCTCGCGTAAAATGTATTGTACTTATGTTATATTATGTATATTATATATAAGTTAAGTGAATGTAGTATATATCGGTACTTATTTAGTATGTACCGTCTGTATTTTATTTATTCCTAGGCATTTTATTTATACTAGTTATTGTGTATGCCTGTATTTTAGCTAGGTTCGTTTCGGTTTTTCACAACGAACAGCCAGACGTAATTGTTTGTTTTACATGTTATAAAATCGGATCATTATCTAAACGTTTCTGGCTATTCACAGACTGCCGCTTATTTATATTATATATTATATACACTAGACTAGAGTAGACGCCTCGGCTTGATTTCCTGTAAAACGTATTTAAGGCAATTGGAACAAACGTGCTCGTTCTGTGCCGGACGGCTGCGACGGCTCGACGCATTGGAGTGAAAAGGATTATGTAAATATGCCTTCATTTGTATTTTATCACATACTACATTAGCACATACTTCACAGGAAAATTAAATAAAAGTAAAGGAGTGACTTTCCACAAGTGTGCTTAAAACAAAACTTCATCTAGTTTTTCAACTCATCTGGATTATATTTAGGCCTACATTTAACTTACATTACTTCACTTCACTTCCCTTCGCTTCACTTCTATAACACTTGACTCTACACTTAACTATAACAATGGAAAGAGGTAATTCTAAACAATTCGAATCCTTGACTCCACCTTCAACTGCAAATGACTCTCCATCACTTGACCTTCCTGCTGATCCGACTGTCATGGAACCTCCTCTTGTTTCTCAAACTTCTGTCCTGAAGGTGATACGAATCTTTATATATAATTTTTGCATGTAAGTAGCATACATTTTCTTAACTTCTATTAACTGTTAATTTTTATATATGTATATTCTTTATTTCAGACACATCTCGTTGGCGATGTGGCTGATCTCTGGCTTCGAGCTCTACCACTCTGGCCGTTCTTAATCTTAAGGCAAAGCGACTAAAGCTACCTTAGGATTAATTTGTTTCTCTTTACATCTACTTAATTTTTTTTCTACGCAGGAGCGGATGACAACTCCTTAAGTAAGCCTGAATGTCCTTTTGAAAACACACTTTTAGAGTGGTAGTCATTGAATGTGAACTCCACCCTTACCTGAATGAAGATGATGAATGTAAGAGATGGTATATCTGATTTTGACAGTTGATGTCTGTTTCTGCAAAGCTGTGTTTTTCTGGTTTATTTTAAAATGTACATATCAAATTTTTTGCTGAGTCAAAATTTTTTCCAGGGTCGGAGGGAAAATGTAGTGTTATGTTACTTACATGTCATTTTCTAGGATTTTCAGCTGCAGCACGCAGGGAATATAAATGTATACGAGGTATTACATGAAAATCGATTGTCAAGGAAGCATCATAAAGTATAGCGTAGAGAAAAGAGATATACCTTCACATTGTGTGAAATTCATTGTTTGTGATTGTAGAACAGTTTACCCTGAGCCAATAATAACTCAGAATAGCATCATCAAAGCTGAACTCTTCTTAAAAGGGCCTTACAGTTATATTGAAGACTTTAAGCCCATTGTCAGTGTTATTGACTTAGAATTTTTCTTAGTGAAGGAAGCACTAGAGAAAGGACATACTGTTTCAATTTGTGAAATAGATCATATATTAGATCAAGTAAGAGCATACCTTTGTGCAAAAGATGTCGGACAATTCACTACAAGGTGTCCTAACGTTTGTTGGAGTGGCGGAATCTGACGTATCAAAAGATCAATATGAGATCTCTGGGACTCCTCCAAATGGATTTGCAAATGTTAGCTTCATAGGTGACGCATGGATCAGAGGCCAAAAACCAGATGATTTCCTGAAGGATTACAGTTCCCAAACCTTCAACTTCAATGATTTATGCACGAACTTCAAAGACTACTGCAAGGACTTCAATGATGACCTGATGCCGGATGTTGCCTCGAAGGCTCTTGACTTCTCCGCAAAGATTCTATTTGAGTTTGGACCCATGATGAGGAATGAGAAAAAGGGCAAGGGTGACAAAGCCATCAAATTTAGATTTCCTTATAAGAAGGATGGCACTCCTCTAGCCATTAAAGTGGTGATTGTGTCCACATTCAAAGACATATCGAGGCCAGATTTAATTGTGGACGGCAAACTGATAATAACCATGAAGCAAGCCACGTTGATAGCCATGGTCACCTTCAGTAAGGTATGTGAGTATGCCTTCAGTCTGAACGGGGGGGGGGGGGGGGGTGGTTTTGACTCCCTTATGTGGTGCAATATTCTCAAAGGAATCCATTAAGATCATGGCAGATGAATTAAACACAACAGTGCCTATCATGGCCAAAATAGTGAACTCTAGCACTTCACCTAATGGCCACTATCTGCCTGACAGTGACCTTGCATGTGCAGTTGTGGCAATGATATCTGCTACTAAAGGAATGGCAAACAAGGGGACTAGGGATCAGATGATAAACAAGGTGGTGAAACAGTACTCAGCACTACATAAAGAATATTTTGTTGAAAGATTCCTGGTCTTTGCAGAGCATGCCTTGGGAGGTGTACCTCAAGGATTAGATGCTGCAACTCTAATTGACAAATTCAAAGATGTGCAAAGCGGTGCAAGATCACGGAAGGAACCAAAGGATAACAGGCGTAGTGCAGCAGGCATACCTCGTGGAAGAGGGGGAAATGATGACGATGATGACGATGATGAACCCCGTGGCCCTAAGGGTGGACAGGGATCTCAGGGTAAGCCTGCCCTAAGCAAACCACAGACACAAGTAAAGGCTGCACAGCAGACACCAGCCTGGGATAAGAGACCCCCTCCATCTGCACCACCACATGGCAACCGAGGCCATACAAACATTTTGAATCAAACTGAGGAGCATGGAGAGGGTGACAATGTTGGCAAGAACACTGAAGATCTTACTGACCAAGAGAGAGAAACTCTAAACAAGGAAAATGATAGGGATAAGACCCTGGGTACTATTTTTGATAGATTATAAAAAATTCTCTTCCTTTTGGTCATAGAGGGGAATAATGCTTAGTACCACTCTATGCCAAAAAATAGGATAATGTAGGTTTAGTTAATTATTAGTTTAAGGTAGTTATAGGTATTTTTTTTATAATGTTATAGGTTAAATTATAATGATGTGGTTATTTTTGTTTAAAGTGGGGTACCTTTATTAAATTATATGTATAATAAGACTAACTATAAGTATCTTTAAGAAACAATGAATATAAAAAGGTAGCGCACCAGCGCGCACGAAGCCCGAGATTGCAGAGTTTCGGAGAATGCCAAATACAAGGTCACCAAAGGTAAACCCCTTCGCTATCGATTTAGAAGTGCTGATAGTGTGAAAATACAAAGCGAAAATGACTTGTTAATGTGCTCTTATGGTTTAAAACGTTACAGGGTCCTATGAAAATAAAGGTGATACCAAATAACAAGCTGTACAGCTCAGCAAGTATCCAGCTGAAAATCCTGGAAAATGACATGTAAGTAGCATAACACTACAAGCTTTCTGCATTTTTGCAAAATCACTTATTGTTAACTCCGATCTGTTTTCGTCCGCAAAAGTGACAGTTCGGAATTTCTTGTTGTTGTAGATGGTCGCCCGTCTTCAAGATTTTTTTTGGGTTTCCTGGCCATATAAATACGGATATTTCACCTAAGCGGCCTTCTTTCATCTCCGGTTGAAGTGGTATCACCGTGCCTACGGCTACGCCAATTTTGAACCGCCGCCCTGCGATGCAAACTGTCGCCTCGGATGTGCCGCGAGCTCGTCAGGAAGCAGATGATAAGCCGCTGCGAGGATGCGAGCCTACCGCCAAAAAAAAGTAACCTAAAGTTGTCATCCTTCCATCACACAAACAAAACCAAAATCTCAAAGTTAGTATAAATTGGTCAAACTTATATGATTCCAAAATCCTCAAAAGCAACAAAAACATAAAATGCTAAAACCATCGTATTTTTTGTTGCTTTTGGGGATTTTTTAATTATATAAGTTTGACCAATTGTATAAATAGCGTAGAAATGGACATTTGAGTTTAGTAACTTTCCATACATAGCTAAAAAGGCGGGCGCTTACCAATCTTTACTTTTGAACTGGAAATATGAAAGTTTATTTTGGGTTTGATGATGGAACAGCGGCCTATCGATTTTAATAAACTAGCCCGGGATGAAGTAACGTATGATAGTGAGGTGGATAACTTTGAGTTGCAGATAATTTCATCGAAATTTGATAAGCTAAAAACTCTTCTTTACGTGCTACTTCATCACCACCAACTGTACTTTCGCCTGAACCACCTCTAAGCTATTCAACCCAGTGAATATGCCAAGGTGCTAGCAAGCTACACCACCTCACTTATTTTACTATGGAGTGCCTCGATGAGTCGTTTGTCATTTTGTCATTTTAAACGTGCGAAAACCTGGACGGCGCTGTGGGAGTCACCATCGAGGACATTGCTGTAGTTAGGGTGATCGTTGACGAGCCGTAGGCATGAGGCGTCAGCTTCATCAGCGGATGGAGTTGGCAAGGTAACCTGGAGGGAGCAGCTGCATTCGTGTGTAGACAGCTTTCATTCATCCACAATACCCCTAAACAACAACAAAACTATAACAATTACTACAAAACTATAACATCTACTACAAACTATAACGTCAAACGATCACATTTAAATTAAGTTTGAGCTTGTGCAACTACTAAACATAAATTACAGGGAAACACATATTCCAATACAGTACACGAATGTGACAAAAAACATTGCCAATCATTAGTGTATGTGGCTTTGCTAGTCCACGAGTGCCGGATTGTGGATCACAGCGGTAGATGTAATCATGGCCGAATACTACAGTAGGTTATTTCCTATTTTATAGTTAAGAGTTTTAACTTTTATGTCTATGTTTCTCTGGAATAGTGAGGCAATAACTACTGTGTTGTGATAGAGTTGTTATTATTTAGATGAAATTATTGTATGACAGTATATTTGAATGATATTTAAGGAATTAAATTGTAGGTATTTACATTACTTTTTGTGGACTTCCTCTCAAGATCTGACTTCTATTTATTGGTATTTGTGTCCAATGCTCCACTAAATTGACTGTATCGTGTTTGCTAAGAATTGTCCCTTTAATGTGCTTTGGCTAATATATTATGTTCATCATTGCTTTGCACCCCATATCTACTAGCTAACGCAAAAGGCAAGGAGAGCAAGGATAAATACACCATCTTATTTACTCTAACACATCACACACTAAAGTCAGTCGCGTTCAGTCAGGCAAGGAGCACAAGGATAAATACACCACCTAATCACCGCGGTCACCACGGCCCCTAGTCACCGCTCGTCCAGTGGTGACGCGCCAGGTGTCAAATGTCGAAGTGTCATGTTTTTTTTTTCGGCACCTAAATAAGAAATAGATTGTAGTCTTTTAGGACTTTGCGCAATAAAAGCTGAATCAATAAACCAAATAAACACTACACCACATGCACTTTATTCACCTATAAATTATCACTTGATTTACTTTACCTATTTTTTTCGCCCCAATTTACAGAGCGATTCAGTTTATTCGACATACATATAAAATTAATTCATAATATTCACTTCAGTTATCGTTTCACTATTCCAGAGAAACATAGACATAAAACTTTTCACCGACAAGCGGCTGTCAAATAACGTTGAAATCATTCAAAACAGTTCAAAACTCATTATTTTTTCATTTGAAATAATTTCAGTTGCCATAGATCACCCGCTGATCCAGGCGTAAGGGATGCTTTGTTATTCCAAGCTTACTCCATGTTTATTTATAACAATTTTACACCAGACTTACTCCGAGTTGTTTAACCTGAGAGTAAGTAGTCTCAGAATAAGGAATAATTAACAACATAATAGAGTGGTTTCGTGATATACCTATATATATATATATATATTATTAATATATATATATATATAGGTATATCACGAAACCAACACATAAACGACGTAATAAATTTCATTTATACGTACTTTATTATATATATATATATACAGTGTGTTACCAGCAGCTGGGCTTTTATTTAAGGACGTTAAAATAACATGTGTCTGTAACGTAACCATAACATTAATTTAATTAATAAATTTAATTTCAGAGTTTGTTAACTTTCTAACAAAATTTTAATTGCCCGCAATGTAAAGCACGGTAATTTGACAAGTTACTATCAATACGACAGTTGACAGATATACTTTGATTTTTGCACTAGTTGTCCCCGTACCACGACATGCCTTGTACCAAGTAATTCAACGACATGAGTTACGACTATTAGGCAATACGTCTACTACATTTAAGCTGCAAATTTAGAAAGTTTAATTGTGGAGTTAATTAACATAATTATGATTTACTAAAACGTGCAAACGATTGTTAACGGAGCATGTTATTATCAGTTTTAATAAATGCCCACATGCCGGTAACAGACTGTATATTATAAAGTGCGTGTGGCTTATTTCGCTTAGCAAGTCCTAAAAGATTTAAAAAAAAACTAATTCATCTGCCGAAAAAAAAACATGTCACTTCGACATTTGACACACGGCGCGTCACCACTGAACGAGCGGTGACTAAGTTTTAGAGTAAATTAGGTGGCGTATGTATCCTTGCGCTCCTTGCCTGACTGAGCTCGACTGACTTTAGTGTGTGATGTGTTAGAGAAATTAAGGTGGTGTGTACCTTATCCTTGCTCTCCTTGCCTATATCGTTGGCTAGTAGATATTGGGTAGGGTGATGAATAAGAGCACGATCTTTACACACATACCAATAAAATAAAAGTCAGAGCTTGATAGGAAGTCCACAAAAAGTAATATAAATTCTTACAATTTCATTCCTTGAATATCATTCAAATATACTTTCATACAATAATTTCATCTAAATACATAACACCTTTATCAATATTACTTTCCTTTACTTTTTCTTTCTTTTTACTAGGTTAAATTGCTTGAACAGCCGACAAAGGGAATTAAGCCAGCTCAAAATGCGATAGAAGTGTATGTCAAGCAAGTGGTCTATTTCCGACTCCTGAGTAAAAAAATAATGAAAGTGCTTTACCACTGCATTGCAATTAGCATGCGTATATGGCAGGAAAATTGACAGAACCAGCTCTGCACAATTTGACGTTAAAAATGTAGAGACCATTAGAAAGCAGATAATTTGCCATAGGATGCTTCTTTGGTATGGAGGGAGCATTTGACAGAGCAATTTTCCAAGCAGTAGAAGAGTCCTTCAATTGGGATGGTATACAAGATTTGATAGCAAAGTGGGTGGTAACTTTCCTTCAAAACAGAGTGATATCTGCATCTGAAACTGAAAATCAGCGTTGAAGGCCTGGCCTTCAACATAATGCTGAGTCAGACGCCATTTATAATGACAGTGGCACACTACGACTGTCATTTCATTTTATATCATGTGTCATTGCTATTTTTCATCTCTGTGTTTTGTTTCTTTGTTGTAATTGTAGTGTGTTCACTGTCTTTATAATAAATGTTTCTTTCTTTCTTCTTTCTTTCTTTCTATTGGGCTGGTACTAGCTACACAATCGGAGCAAATGGAGGTTTCCCACAGGGCTGATGTTATCACCACACCACTTATGTGGTATCTTCTTATAGACTCGCTGATAACTGGCCTAAACAACCGGAATATACATAGTCAGGTCATAAGTTCTGTCACATGTGCAATATGAAATAATTTAGACATGTTTATTATTTATGTAAACATTTATATAGCAAAATGAACTTAATAAAACATAGATTCTTGTGGTAATAAAGTTTATTCAAAATGACCCCCGCGATTTTGAATACAGGCCTTTATTCTGCGCGGCCAGTCGTCTATCGCAGCACGAACGAGGTCCATGTCAATATCGGCGGCTGCCTTAATCAAGGATGCCTTGAGTGACTCCAAATCAGGATGAGGCTTTGAGCAGGCCTTTTCCTCCAAGTGTTGCCATATCTTGTAATCTAATGGACTCAAATTTGGACTAGAGGAGGGCCAGTCTTCGTGCCGGATGAAGTCTATTTCACGCGCCGCCAGCCAGTCTTGTGTGTTAAACAAACGGTCATGTGCATGTTGCAAAAAACAATTAAGTAAAGTTCTTGGAAAAAAGAAAGTGCTAAGTCTACGCGATTTGATTTTTTATGAAGTTTCTTTAGCACAGACTTTTGCCGTTGGTGATGTTATTTGTGCATCTTGTCGAACAAAAGCCAACCGCAAAGGTGTCGCAATAGATGAATATCAGACCAACAGTGACTCAACCTCCGATGATGAAAATGGAGACCCTAGCTTTTCTATGGCATTACAAACTTCCAGTGATGAAGAGTATGTAGAATTACCATTGCAACGAACAATTGCTACTCATCGATATTGTTTTATCTGTTCTAAATAATCCAATATACAAAGCGTACCAAAAAAAGCTAGATTGCAGGTTTATACAACGAAAAATATTTACATTCCTACTGGCAACAGATGTTGCCCCTCCCATTTAATAAATGAAAGATTTTACGAAGAAGATTTAAATAAGATAACAGTTCATTCGAGTAAGGCCAAACTAAAAGTAACAGAAATAACAGAAATGTTCAAGACTTTGTCCATTGATGTTACCATGACTCAGTTAGATAAAATCGAGAAAAAATGCTTTCCTAATAATCAATTGACAATTATTACTGGTTATTCTTATGAACAGATAGAAGAATTGGAGGAGGAATTGGTAACATTACGAAACAGCTCTGAGCGATCGACACTAAAAGCCATTGTGGTATTTTTGGTAAAACTGCGTACAGGCTGTAGTAACACATTGATTTCTGCCATGTTACAATTACAACGAGAACAAATGGTTTCAGACTACGGTTCCAGCGTCCTTAAGGCATTTGAATGCGATATTCTCCCTTATCAATTTGGAATAGATACTCATTGCAGACAATGGCTAATTGACTGTCATACCACGGACATCGCTAAAAAAAAATTTACGCTTATGATTGTCTAATACTTATATGTGATGGTACGTACGCATATCACCAAAAAAGCGATAACAACGAGTACCAAAGAAAATCGTTCTCCGGACAAAAGAAAAAACATCTATGTAAACCATTTACCGTTTGTACGACTGATGGATTTGTAATTGATATGTTGGGACCGTTTCATGCCAATGAAAACGACGCATCCATCTTGCGAAAAGTTATTGATACAATGAGTAACATTTTACAACCAGGTGATATTTTCGTATTAGACAGGGGTTTTAGAGATGTAGTTGCACTCTTGGAAGCGAAAGGCTACCGGGTGATGATGCCATCGATCAAAGGACAACGCAAGCAATTAAGCACCACGGAAGCGAACCAATCCCGATACGTAACAAAAGTTCGCTGGGTTGTGGAAGCGGTACACGGAATACTTAAAAATAGATTTAAACTTTTAGGCCATACACTGGACATTAAAATGTTGCCTAATATAAAAAGCTATTATCGTATAGCATCATATCTTTTGAATCGGTTTGGCAAGCCCTTGGTATCTGATACTGACATGAATAATGAGATTTTTGAAAGGATGAGCACAAAACAGGCTATGCTTGGTATTTCTCTACGAGATCGAGTCAGAAATGAGGAGATCCGTAGAAGAACCAAAGTTGCTGACATAGCCCGTAGGATAAGCAAGCTGAAGTGGCAATGGGCAGGCCACATAGCGCGAAGATCGGATGGCCGATGGGGCAAAAAGGTCCTTGAATGGAGACCACGTACTGGCAAGCGCAGTGTGGGTCGGCCACCTACGAGATGGACCGACCACCTGGTGAGGATCGCTGGATCTCGTTGGATGCAGGTGGCTACGGACCGGTCACGCTGGAGTGCGATTGGAGAGGCCTATGTTCAGCAGTGGACATTAACAGGCTGAAATGATGAGCACAAAACAAGGCGAAGAAAATGAATTAGCACAACTGGTAGACAACAAAGGTTGGTGTCGAAAAAAGCTTCCGTTTCAATGTTTTTTATCTAATTCCGTCAAAGATTTCCCAGAGTTGACACAAAATGAATTGAAAGTATTATTTACAGGAACATATCAATTCGGACAGGCCATTTGCTATTTAGGTGAGGTTCTCAATGAAGACGGTACCTTAAATATGGCTTACGTTAAGGAACACACCTCTATTTTAAAGGTGCAAATTCATTCGCGACATATCTCTAAAAAAATGTATAAATGTTTTATAAAATATAACCCACAAGTTTTAGGAATAAATAGTATAGAACAGTATTGTTGTGAATGCGCAAATGGTCTAAGAACAGTAGGTTGCTGTTCTCACGTAGCAGCTGTTATATACTATTTATCATATGGTAGGTACTTGTCGAAAATACCTCGGCCCAATGAAAAGTTGAGCTCACTTTTTCTAAATGACACGAATGTCACAATAAACGAAGATAGTGACGAAGATTAGGATTTATTTTATGTTATAGTATAATATGTATCCATTTTTTTACTTTATGACTAGTGAGAGTGATGAGGGTGGATAGGTCAATCTTATTTGGCTAGAGGTTTTACGTTTATTTTGTATTGTTGATTAATAAATACAACATTTTCATTTTAAATTGACTTTTAATGTAGATTCAAGTTAGTCAATCCCTAGAATGTACTCCATAACGGACTACGACGGCAGGTTGATTGCGTAACTCCGTATCCGGCTGTCGTACCCAGTACAGTACATTCTATCTGTCACATTTCGAGTCAAAGATGCTTCAGAATGACAATAAAATGGAACTGTACCCGGTACGGAAATGGGGGTACGGAGTTAAGCAATCAACCTGCGGTACCAATGGCGTGGTGTCAACGAAGAGAACCTCAGGGTAAGCAGGAAGAGATTTTGCTCACTTTTTCTGCAATAGCCATAGAGAATGGTGCTGAAGTAGGCAAGCCGGTGGGAATCGGGTTCTTTGGACGCCTCGCCACTGATAGGTACGCTTAAATCGCTTAGGCACCAAATGACCATTTTACCAAAATGTCTATGATCAAAAATGTTTACATTACCATATTGACCACTTTCCCGAAAAAGTCCACATTCTCACAATGTTTACATTCCCTTGAAGACTACTTTCCCATAATGACCACTTTTCCAAATAGTCCATCTCACAATGTTTACATTCCCATAAAGACTTCTTTCTCAAAAAGTCGCTAATTTTATTTAGGTACTGGTAGCAAAGAATAAAAGTTCACACGTTAGACAATAAAAACTCCTTGAAAGCGTTTTAATAGATATTTGAAAAGTTGGGATGTGTCAGTTTCACGTCATGTAGGTATCTGCCTGTCATATGGGCAATCGTCGACTGCTGAAGATATTATCAAGTGAAACATGGATTTAATATTTTTAAATAATCAAAAAGGTAAAAGCAGTTTATTGCTCGGAGGGTATAGGTTAAACTTAAGCAAGATAAATAAAGAAACGACTTTGTGGAGATGTGTAAATAGAAAAGATTGTTCGGCGACAGTCACATTAGATCTGACAAAAACGGTTGTTTTGAGACAAAAACCACATACATGTGAAAGCGATTTCATCAAGAATGAAGTATTGATGACAATCGAACAATGTAAAAAAGATGTATGCGTAGATTTTGGACCCATCCAATCAATCTATGAAAAAAAATTCGAGCCCTTGAAGCAAAAAGGAAAACGATACCTAGCCGAGATACCGACTTTCGGATGCATCAAAAACGCCCTCTACCGGGCTCGAAAGAAATTTTTGGGTTCAAGAAGACTATTGTTTGAGAACATCAAAGATGTGGAAGTACCAAACATATATAAACCCTTTTTTGTATGTGAAGATGGTGAAGGAAATGAGAAAATTCTCATTTTTGCAACTGCTTTGTCCAAGAAGACTATAAAATCCAATAAAAAATTGTGTACCTACTTTGGCGACGGCACATTCAGATGTGTACCGAAGCCATTTTACCAGCTCTTCTCAGTACACGCTGATCTGGGCTCTACACAAAGGACAACTTTTGTAGTACCGGTAGCCTACGGATTACTACCAAATAAGAATGAGGCGACATACAGCCGATTTTTTAAGTTACTTCGTGACAAACTCGGATTCAATCCTGCAGTCTATAAATGCGATTACGAGCAGGCTCAGATAAATGGAATCAAAAATGCTTTTCCCGAAACAAAAATCAGTGGTTGTTTTTACCACTTTAACAAGGCTGTGTGGAAAAAGTCCAAAGAGTTAAACGCAACTCTTTCAGAAGCGGGCAGAAAGATCACCAGGCTTTGTGCTCTTTTACCTCTTCTTCCGGCAAGACGAATACCTGAGGCTTGGGCAAGCATCCTTGAAGTATCTCCGGTTATCACCACACTGAACCGATTCCTTAAATATTTCAAGCAGCAGTGGAAACCATTGATAACACCAGGACTTCTGAGCTGTGCCGATGACAGACACAGAACTACCAATCCTCTAGAGGGTTGGCATAGACGGCTAAACGCCAATATAAAGAAAAACCCTAATTTCTTTTACTTTTTGCACAAACTGAGACAAGAAGCAAAGCATGTCGATATCAAAATAACCGACTCTATTTTCAGTACTTTGGCAAAAAATCGAAAAAATTATGATATTGTTTTTGATGAAAAATTGAAGAATTTGCTTTCGGATTTGAATCAAAACAAATTTTCGGCCATGACATTCTTGAAGAAAATTGTTTACTTAAAACTTGGTATGGGAGTAAAGTTTAGCAAATAACAGCAGAATATTAATTCTTTAATTCGACCCTCGTCACATAATATTTATTTTAAGTTGAGAGTTAATTGAGCTGTTTATATGTTAAGATTTAATATAATAGTTTCTAGTTATGTTAGTTAAGCATGTATTGTTATGTTCAGTAAACTTCAGTTTGTTCAATAGATTCATTCTTCAAATATATTTTAAGCTGTACTTTATAAATTGTTTTTCTGATCGTTTAACAGTCTGGGTAAGGGTTCCTTATCTACTAGCAAAAGAACAAAGAAGTAATGTTCTGTTTTTAGGGTTCCGGACCCGAAGGGTGCCAAACGGGACCCTATTACTAAGCCTCCGCTGTCTGTCCGTCTGTCCATCAGCAGGCCCTCGGGGGCGAACCGTAATAAGTAGAGAGTTGGGAAACTATACCCGCGGCCTAAAGAAATGAAATAGGATAAGATATCTTTATGAACAAAGTCTGTAAGAGGAACAGCATGACCATGCAAGTCACAACTGTGTTTTTAACCCCCGCCCAACGTAAAGGGGTGTTATGATTTTGACGCGTGTGTCACTCTGTGTATCTGTGTGTGTGTCTGTCTCTCAGCTCGCGGAGCGTAAACGGGGTGAACCGATTTGAATGTTGTTTTTTTATTTGAAAGAAGAATTCTTAGAGCATGTTCTTATGGTACCATCGAGCTGATCTGAGGATGAAGTGCTGTATTGTCTTAATTCATACCTTAAACACGATTTAATATGTTTTAGTGTTCCGTTCCCTAAAAGAACTCACACTACTACTTGCTACCTGACCGTTTATCGCAAGGACCCCTTCGTCCATTTTCAAAATCAGACTCAGAAGCCCATTTTCGATCCATAGTTTGTCTTTTAAGGAAATGTGGTCATTTTGGTAAAGTAGTGTGAGTAGCATTGATTAAACCTCAAAGTAAAAGTGGAATTTTTGAGTAGACTTTGTGAAAACATAGACATTAGAGTAAAGTAGACATTTTGGTAAAATTGACATTTGGTGCCTAATCTAAAGAGTAGACATTTTGAGAAATTGAGTAGACTTTGTGAAAACATAGACATTAGAGTAAAGTAGACATTTTGGTAAAATGGTTATTTGGTGCCTAAGCGGCTTAAATAATCTGTAGAATAATGAAGATTTATATAAAATATTAATTACAGCTACTGGAAGTACGTGTATACCTTGGTGATGTACTAGACCGGTATATTCAAAATTAAAAAATCACCATGTTGCTCCAAGCCGATTGATTTCAGACCAATATATATTTGTACGGAAAGAGATGTCATATCAGTGTAAAAAAATGGTGGGTGTCGCTGAGTCACAAGTGTCAAAAAAAAAGTTTGAAATATTTGACATCAAAAATGACCAAGTTAATGTTGACCTAGAGACGTCTTGTTTTTTACGAATTTATTCCCCTTCAAGCCATTAACAACATACGTTAATCAGAAAAGAAACGGACCAGTAGTTTTCAAGATATTTAGAAAAGTATTAAAAGCTTTCAAGTGACATTTCAGGGAAACTGTCAATAATTATGACATAAAACTTGGCAGATGAGAGAACCAGCATTATTACCAATACATAGGCTGTATTTATTGGCTAATAACGTCAGGGGCATATTTGGTTCCCTTACACGGTTATAGCCTTTGCAGCTCAATCGGTTAAAAAAATATCTGCTTGAAAATTAAGTTGCAAGATTCCACCCGACCAAACATACCTACATAGGACAACATACATTGCAAGTTAAATAAAAGCCTTTATTATTATTATTATTATTTGTTTTATTTTCCAGACTATTGTCCAATATAAATGTCGAATAATATAAAATGTCAAAAGATAAAATAGATTAATAATAACATTGATTCACACACAATTTAAATAATTTAACCAACAAATATCCAATATATGAATGTAGAAAAATGTCAAAGATAAAATAGTTTAAAATAATTACATTGTTTCCAATTCAATAATAAAATTAATTAATATCATTTAAAAAACATCATTTAAAATAATTTTACTAACACATTAATCATCATAAAACTGTGGATAAGGGTCGGTGCAGGAGCCTCCATTCGCGGTGCAGGGGGCTGGATTGCCATGAGCGAGCAGCCTCCAGCAGCTGGTTGGTGGAGTGCGCTATGTGGGTCCGCGCGGTGGCCGTGCCCAGCCGCCGCAGCGCCGCCCAGCCCGGCGCGCGCCCCTCCGCGAACATGCCGCTTGCGCTGCACCAGCGCGGCAGGCGGAACAGTGCGCGCCATGAGTTGTTTAATGTATACCTACCTATTGTAAACACAAGGTCGTATGCCAATAAGTTATTATTATTAGCGATTAGAGTTAGTGAAGTAAGTAGAAATTTTGTGTTTTCACCGATGCAAAACCTAAAACTTACTTTACAAATAATACACAGTCAGGTCATAAGTTCTGTCACACAATAAAAACTTTTGAATTTAGAACGCTGGCCACAAAAAAGTTTATTGAATTCGAATTTCGAATTTTTCATGAAAATAAAAATGTGTACTTTTTAGAATTTTCCTCATTTTTAAATATGGAGTGGACACTTAAAGAAGACCGTGTCGCAGTTATTGCGTTGCATCGTTGCGGTTACGCGCCAATTCAGATTTTCGACTTACTGAAAAATTTGAATATAACCAAAAGATTCGTTTATCGTACCATAAAACGATACAATGAAGACTCTAGTGTAGATGACAGGTCAAGAAGTGGTCGCCCTCGCTCTGTTAGGACTCCAGCAGTGATAAAAGCTGTGAAGGCACGAATTCAAAGAAATCCCATACGTAAGCAGAAACTGTTGGCCCTTCAGATGGGGTTAAGCAGGACCACGGTGAAAAGGGTGTTAAATGAAGACTTAGGGCTTAGGGCATATCGAATAAAAACAGGACATAGTTTGGACGCTCGTTTAATGGACCTGAGACTGAAGAGATGCCGCGCTTTGTTGAAGCGGTACGCGGGAAAAAAGCATCTGGAAATTCTTTTTTCGGATGAAAAAATATTCACCGTGGAAGAGAGCTACAACAAACAAAATGATAAGGTGTACGCACACAGCAGTGAAGAAGCGAGCAACCGTATTCCGCGTGTCCAAAGAGGTCATTTTCCATCCTCGCTCATGGTTTGGTTGGGAGTCTCTTATTGGGGCTTAACTGAGGTACATTTATGTGAGAAAGGCGTAAAAACGAATGCAGTTGTGTATCAAAATAGAGTCCTCAAGAACCTTGTGGAACCTGTTTCTCATACCATGTTTAATAACAGGCACTGGGTATTCCAACAAGATTCTGCGCCAGCTGATAGAGCGAAAAGCACACAAGACTGGCTGGCGGCGCGTGAAATCGACTTCATCCGGCACGAAGACTGGCCCTCCTCCAGTCCAGATTTGAGTCCGTTAGATTACAAGATATGGCAACACTTGGAGGAAAAGGCCTGCTCAAAGCCTCATCCTGATTTGGAGTCACTCAAGGCATCCTTGATTAAGGCAGCCGCCGATATTGACATGGACCTCGTTCGTGCTGCGATAGACGACTGGCCGCGCAGAATAAAGGCCTGTATTCAAAATCGCGGGGGTCATTTTGAATAAACTTTATCACCATAAGAATCTATGTTTTATTAAGTTCATTTTGCTATATAAATGTTTACATAAATAATAAACATGTCTAAATTATTTCATATTGCACATGTGACAGAACTTATGACCTGACTATGTATACAGGTACCATTAGGTATGGATACTCACATTTCCTTATCTTGGGGTAATTTGAAAAATACTAGATCCTTACTTGTGGAATTCTTATTGAGGCAACCGTATACCGCACAATGTTTAACCATCTTGCAAAATAAGAATACCTGTGCGCGGAAATCACACTTGTTTGTAAACAAAAACAAGCTAACACGTGCCGCCCAGCCGGAAGAATGACGTTGACTCGTCGCATGCATTGCTTGCATAGCCGGATCCGGTCACTTAGGGCCATTTCCCTGAACGGCCACCGATCAAATTCCTTGTTAGGCCATTTCCTCTTAGGGCCTTTTCCTTGTTCGGCCATTTCCTCTTAGGGCCTTTTCCTAGTACGGCCATTGAAAAATTAATAGAAAAAAAGGGAAGACGAATTGCAAGACATATTCCTCTCTTTTCGTCGATAAAAAACAGTTTGTATGCCCGCAGGAAAAGGTTTTTAGAAACAGATAGACTGGCTTTCAGGAAACTAGAAGACGTACATATAACAGGAACAATCGCTAAAGATTTTTTGGTACTGGCAGATGGTCATCGTGACAAGATATTAATTTTTTCCACAAGTATATCTAAAGATTTGATAAAAAATCTTGATGGATATTACGCAGACGGCACATTCTACGCGGCCCCACATCCTTTCTACCAGTTGTTTGTCCTACATCTAAATAATGAATCGACCAAAGACACAGTTAATATTATTCCTGTAGTGTACGGATTACTACCGAATAAAGAACAGAATACATATTCTCGATTTTTTCGTTTATTGAAAGAGAAACTCGATGTTAATATCGTCCGTTTTAAATGTGACTTTGAGTTGGGAATACTAAGCAGCGTCCGTGAAGTTTTCCCACAGGCAGTAGTCACAGGCTGTCAGTATCACTACAGTACAGCAGTATGATAACACTCCAAAAAGCTTAAATTAGATAAAACATCATACGGTCGCAAATTAACCAGGAAAACTGCTCATTTGTCATATCTGCCCGCCAATAAAATTAAGAAAGTTTGGTTGGACATCATTCAAGACAGAACACGAACCCCTGCAGTAGACAAATTTATAAAATATTTTGAAAATCAATGGTTGAAGAAAGTTATGGTTGATATAATTTCCTGCTCCGAAGACAAGTTTCGGACAAATAATGCGATTGAGGGGTGGCATCATCGCTTAAATAGCAAATAAAGTCTATTTCGAACACGATTTCATTAAACAAGAAACAGTGAAGTCGAGTGAGACCCCTGTACTATTAAGGCTCTAATTAAAAGCCAGGAATGTTAAGGCAGGATATCTAAGCTACACTATGTAGACGAGTTGCTTCAGACTGACAATCGAAATTAGGCAAAGCGAAGAAGTCGATCGGAAGACTCGATCGCATTTCAAACGCCTGGATGATAGCTCAGGAAAGTGCTGCTGAAGTAAAAACTTACACTGATATTGAAGCAGAAAATCGTCAACTTTTATCTTACCTTAGTAAAATTTTCCTCGCGATGGTTTTCAAGAAGCAATATAGTTACCAAAATACAACACGGTTTATAAAAAAATACGTCGATGAAGCATCAAAAGGGATATAAAATACAAATTATTGAAATATGCTATTATAGGTTTACAGCGATCACAAAAATATGTGAAAGGAGATGTCTCAAACACCTTACTAAAAAACCCAGGGTCGACACAAACGAAATATATTCAGAAATGACGTGCGTAAACAGTGCATTTTTATTTTAAATTCAACTTTGCACATAAAATACGAATTGTACAGTTTAATTTAAATATGGCAACAGGACTTTCATCAAAACCAGAAAACATTAAGGGGCCTATTCCCATTCTCTTATAAAAATCAAACAGCGATAGCGTATCGATTACCTCCGAAGGGTGCAAGATGCCGTATTTGGCAGTCAATCTCCAGACAAAATGGACGCCGCCGACAGGCCACATACGGCATGTTGCGCCCTTCAGGCAATCGATAGGCTGTAGCTATTCCTTTTTCATAAGAGAATAGAGACACTTATTAGAAAAAAATAGTGAGATGAAGCAACGAGAAGGCTAAAAACATCCCAATCATTAAAACATGCAATTATAGAGGCAATCACAAAAATATGTGAAAGGAGATAACTCAAATCCTATCCTAAAAAACCCCTTGCCCGGAACAAATAAAATATATCCCGAAATGAAGTTCGTAAACAGTGAATTTATATTTTAAAATAAACTTTGCACATAAAATACGAAATTTATATGCACTATTGAATTTAAATTTGTCAACAGGACTTTTATCATAACCACACAACAATCAGGGGCCTATTCCTATTCTCTGATGAAAATCAAATAGTGATAGCGTATCGATTACCTCCGAAGGGCGCAAGATGCCGTATGTGGCAGTCAATCTCCCAACAAAATAGACGGCGCCGACAGGCCCAATACGGCATTTTGCGCCCTTCAGACAATCGATAGGCTCCAGCTATTCCTTTTTCGTAAGAGAATAGAGCCCCTTATTAGAAGAAAATAATGAGATGAAGCAACGAGAAGGCTAAAAACATCCCAATCATTAAAACATGCAATTATAGAGGCAATCACAAATATAAGTGAAAGGAGATAACTCAAATCCTATCCTAAAAGACCTCTTGCCCGGCACAAACGAACTACCTATATCTATAGTGTATGATTTCTAGGAAAAAAATATATGTTAAAATCGATGACTAAAGCGGGATTTTTGTCTTTTGAAGAGGCGCTCTCATAAACTGCATATTTTGGTAGATAACATTAACAATTTCGTACAAATTATTATTATATGTCTCCAAAGATAATAGGTTGTGGTCAGACCATAAAACTGATCAGTTCATGATGTGGCCAACCGTGGTTAAATTAAAAGTTTAATATAATGAGGAATATTTAAGGGCAAAATACTGCGGTACCAAAACGGGGAATCTGTAACAAAACGACGCAACCCTATCTAGTTTAGGTTTGTTTAATTTGTTTTGAAAAGAACTTTGGTTCTCTAGAGGTCTATGGTATCTGAAGGTGGCCATGGGAACTCTCCAATAAGACTCTTCGCTGCTGACCGAACATACGTGGCCTTAAGTAGAGTCAATCCAGTAGCTCACATTATTAAAGAACTACAGTGTACTAAAATAACAGGCAAATAACCACACACCAGACAATTACACTTAAAATGAAATGAACAGGTCAAAAAACATAGCGATGACTCAAAAAAAGGCATAAAAATTATTTTCTCAATTAAGCTTGAATTTAAATGCTCTCAAAAGAAGAAAACTAGCTTTAACTTAAATTTAATCCATCAATTTATTACCTTACACAATAACGATGATGTACAACGTTGTTGCGGGATTAACTTGTAGAGATTTGTGTGGAAAAAAAAGGTTAGCAAAAAAATGCGACCGCACAATCAACTTCATATAAAAATGACGATCGATCAACGAAGAACAGATAGGCAGGATAAGTACCTAAGCTAGACTTATTCGACGAGTATTGGGCAAAATTGTTTTGTGCTAAAAAAACAGTTCACTTAAAAATGCGACTTTACAATTTACTTCATATAAAAATGACGACCGATCAACGAATCGCTGCTATGGAGTTAAATGGGTAGATCAGCAGGAAAGTCTATTTCGAACACGATTTCATTAAACAAGAAACAGTGAAGTCGAGTGAGACCCCTGTACTATTAAGGCTCTAATTAAAAGCCAGGAATGTTAAGGCAGGATATCTAAGCTACACTATGTAGACGAGTTGCTTCAGACTGACAATCGAAATTAGGCAAAGCGAAGAAGTCGATCGGAAGACTCGATCGCATTTCAAACGCCCGGATGATAGCTCAGGAAAGTGCTGCTGAAGTAAAAACTTACACTGATATTGAAGCAGAAAATCGTCAACTTTTATCTTACCTTAGTAAAATTTTCCTCGCGATGGTTTTCAAGAAGCAATATAGTTACCAAAATACAACACGGTTTATAAAAAAATACGTCGATGAAGCATCAAAAGGGATATAAAATACAAATTATTGAAATATGCTATTATAGGTTTACAGCGATCACAAAAATATGTGAAAGGAGATGTCTCAAACACCATACTAAAAAAACCAGGGTCGACACAAACGAAATATATTCAGAAATGACGTGCGTAAACAGTGCATTTTTATTTTAAATTCAACTTTGCACATAAAATACGAATTGTACAGTTTAATTTAAATATGGCAACAGGACTTTCATCAAAACCAGAAAACATTAAGGGGCCTATTCCCATTCTCTTATAAAAATCAAACAGCGATAGCGTATCGATTACCTCCGAAGGGTGCAAGATGCCGTATTTGGCAGTCAATCTCCAGACAAAATGGACGCCGCCGACAGGCCACATACGGCATGTTGCGCCCTTCAGGCAATCGATAGGCTGTAGCTATTCCTTTTTCATAAGAGAATAGAGCCACTTATTAGAAAAAAATAGTGAGATGAAGCAACGAGAAGGCTAAAAACATCCCAATCATTAAAACATGCAATTATAGAGGCAATCACAAAAATATGTGAAAGGAGATAACTCAAATCCTATCCTTAAAAACCCCTTGCCCGGAACAAATAAAATATATCCCGAAATGAAGTTCGTAAACAGTGAATTTATATTTTAAAATAAACTTTGCACATAAAATACGAAATTTATATGCACTATTGAATTTAAATTTGTCAACAGGACTTTTATCATAACCACACAACAATCAGGGGCCTATTCCTATTCTCTGATGAAAATCGAATAGTGATAGCGTATCGATTACCTCCGAAGGGCGCAAGATGCCGTATGTGGCAGTCAATCTCCCAACAAAATAGACGGCGCCGACAGGCCCAATACGGCATTTTGCGCCCTTCAGACAATCGATAGGCTCCAGCTATTCCTTTTTCGTAAGAGAATAGAGCCCCTTATTAGAAGAAAATAATGAGATGAAGCAACGAGAAGGCTAAAAACATCCCAATCATTAAAACATGCAATTATAGAGGCAATCACAAATATAAGTGAAAGGAGATAACTCAAATCCTATCCTAAAAGACCTCTTGCCCGGCACAAACGAACTACCTATATCTATAGTGTATGATTTCTAGGAAAAAAATATATGTTAAAATCGATGACTAAAGCGGGATTTTTGTCTTTTGAAGAGGCGCTCTCATAAACTGCATATTTTGGTAGATAACATTAACAATTTCGTACAAATTATTATTATATGTCTCCAAAAATAATAGGTTGTGGTCAGACCATAAAACTGATCAGTTCATGATGTGGCCAACCGTGGTTAAATTAAAAGTTTAATATAATGAGGAATATTTAAGGGCAAAATACTGCGGTACCAAAACGGGGAATCTGTAACAAAACGACGCAACCCTATCTAGTTTAGGTTTGTTTAATTTGTTTTGAAAAGAACTTTGGTTCTCTAGAGGTCTATGGTATCTGAAGGTGGCCATGGGAACTCTCCAATAAGACTCTTCGCTGCTGACCGAACATACGTGGCCTTAAGTAGAGTCAATCCAGTAGCTCACATTATTAAAGAACTACAGTGTACTAAAATAACAGGCAAATAACCACGCACCAGACAATTACACTTAAAATGAAATGAACAGGTCAAAAAACATAGCGATGACTCAAAAAAAGGCATAAAAATTATTTTCTCAATTAAGCTTGAATTTAAATGCTCTCAAAAGAAGAAAACTAGCTTTAACTTAAATTTAATCCATCAATTTATCACCTTACACAATAACGATGATGTACAACGTTGTTGCGGGATTAACTTGTAGAGATTTGTGTGGGAAAAAAAGGTTAGCAAAAAAATGCGACCGCACAATCAACTTCATATAAAAATGACGATCGATCAACGAAGAACAGATAGGCAGGATAAGTACCTAAGCTAGACTTATTCGACGAGTATTGGGCAAAATTGTTTTGTGCTAAAAAAACAGTTCACTTAAAAATGCGACTTTACAATTTACTTCATATAAAAATGACGACCGATCAACGAATCGCTGCTATGGAGTTAAATGGGTAGATCAGCAGGAAAGTCTATTTCGAACACGATTTCATTCAACAAGAAACAGTGAAGTCGAGTGAGACCCCTGGACTATTAAGGCTCTAATTAAAAGCCAGGAATGTTAAGGCAGGATATCTAAGCTACACTATGTAGACGAGTTGCTTCAGACTGACAATCGAAATTAGGCAAAGCGAAGAAGTCGATCGGAAGACTCGATCGCATTTCAAACGCCTGGATGATAGCTCAGGAAAGTGCTGCTGAAGTAAAAACTTACACTGATATTGAAGCAGAAAATCGTCAACTTTTATCTTACCTTAGTACAATTTTCCTCGCGATAGTTTTCAAGAAGCAATATAGTTACCAAAATACAACACGGTTTATAAAAAAATACGTCGGTGAAGCATCAAAAGGGACATAAAATACAAATTACTGAAATATGCTATTATAGGTTTACAGCGATCACAAAAATATGTGAAAGGAGATGTCTCAAACACCATACTAAAAAACCCAGGGTCGACACAAACGAAATATATTCAGAAATGAAGTGCGTAAACAGTGCATTTTTATATTAAATTCAACTTTGCACATAAAATACGAATTGTACAGTTTAATTTAAATATGGCAACAGGACTTTCATCAAAACCAGAAAACATTAAGGGGCCTATTCCCATTCTCTTATAAAAATCAAACAGCGATAGCGTATCGATTACCTCCGAAGGGTGCAAGATGCCGTATTTGGCAGTCAATCTCCAGACAAAATGGACGCCGCCGACAGGCCACATACGGCATGTTGCGCCCTTCAGGCAATCGATAGGCTGTAGCTATTCCTTTTTCATAAGAGAATAGAGCCACTTATTAGAAAAAAATAGTGAGATGAAGCAACGAGAAGGCTAAAAACATCCCAATCATTAAAACATGCAATTATAGAGGCAATCACAAAAATATTTGAAAGGAGATAACTCAAATCCTATCCTAAAAAACCCCTTGCCCGGAACAAATAAAATATATCCCGAAATGAAGTTCGTAAACAGTGAATTTATATTTTAAAATAAACTTTGCACATAAAATACGAAATTTATATGCACTATTGAATTTAAATTTGTCAACAGGACTTTTATCATAACCACACAACAATCAGGGGCCTATTCCTATTCTCTGATGAAAATCGAATAGTGATAGCGTATCGATTACCTCCGAAGGGCGCAAGATGCCGTATGTGGCAGTCAATCTCCCAACAAAATAGACGGCGCCGACAGGCCCAATACGGCATTTTGCGCCCTTCAGACAATCGATAGGCTCCAGCTATTCCTTTTTCGTAAGAGAATAGAGCCCCTTATTAGAAGAAAATAATGAGATGAAGCAACGAGAAGGCTAAAAACATCCCAATCATTAAAACATGCAATTATAGAGGCAATCACAAATATAAGTGAAAGGAGATAACTCAAATCCTATCCTAAAAGACCTCTTGCCCGGCACAAACGAACTACCTATATCTATAGTGTATGATTTCTAGGAAAAAAATATATGTTAAAATCGATGACTAAAGCGGGATTTTTGTCTTTTGAAGAGGCGCTCTCATAAACTGCATATTTTGGTAGATAACATTAACAATTTCGTACAAATTATTATTATATGTCTCCAAAGATAATAGGTTGTGGTCAGACCATAAAACTGATCAGTTCATGATGTGGCCAACCGTGGTTAAATTAAAAGTTTAATATAATGAGGAATATTTAAGGGCAAAATACTGCGGTACCAAAACGGGGAATCTGTAACAAAACGACGCAACCCTATCTAGTTTAGGTTTGTTTAATTTGTTTTGAAAAGAACTTTGGTTCTCTAGAGGTCTATGGTATCTGAAGGTGGCCATGGGAACTCTCCAATAAGACTCTTCGCTGCTGACCGAACATACGTGGCCTTAAGTAGAGTCAATCCAGTAGCTCACATTATTAAAGAACTACAGTGTACTAAAATAACAGGCAAATAACCACGCACCAGACAATTACACTTAAAATGAAATGAACAGGTCAAAAAACATAGCGATGACTCAAAAAAAGGCATAAAAATTATTTTCTCAATTAAGCTTGAATTTAAATGCTCTCAAAAGAAGAAAACTAGCTTTAACTTAAATTTAATCCATCAATTTATTACCTTACACAATAACGATGATGTACAACGTTGTTGCGGGATTAACTTGTAGAGATTTGTGTGGGAAAAAAAGGTTAGCAAAAAAATGCGACCGCACAATCAACTTCATATAAAAATGACGATCGATCAACGAAGAACAGATAGGCAGGATAAGTACCTAAGCTAGACTTATTCGACGAGTATTGGGCAAAATTGTTTTGTGCTAAAAAAACAGTTCACTTAAAAATGCGACTTTACAATTTACTTCATATAAAAATGACGACCGATCAACGAATCGCTGCTATGGAGTTAAATGGGTAGATCAGCAGGAAAGTCTATTTCGAACACGATTTCATTAAACAAGAAACAGTGAAGTCGAGTGAGACCCCTGTACTATTAAGGCTCTAATTAAAAGCCAGGAATGTTAAGGCAGGATATCTAAGCTACACTATGTAGACGAGTTGCTTCAGACTGACAATCGAAATTAGGCAAAGCGAAGAAGTCGATCGGAAGACTCGATCGCATTTCAAACGCCTGGATGATAGCTCAGGAAAGTGCTGCTGAAGTAAAAACTTACACTGATATTGAAGCAGAAAATCGTCAACTTTTATCTTACCTTAGTAAAATTTTCCTCGCGATGGTTTTCAAGAAGCAATATAGTTACCAAAATACAACACGGTTTATAAAAAAATACGTCGATGAAGCATCAAAAGGGATATAAAATACAAATTATTGAAATATGCTATTATAGGTTTACAGCGATCACAAAAATATGTGAAAGGAGATGTCTCAAACACCATACTAAAAAACCCAGGGTCGACACAAACGAAATATATTCAGAAATGACGTGCGTAAACAGTGCATTTTTATTTTAAATTCAACTTTGCACATAAAATACGAATTGTACAGTTTAATTTAAATATGGCAACAGGACTTTCATCAAAACCAGAAAACATTAAGGGGCCTATTCCCATTCTCTTATAAAAATCAAACAGCGATAGCGTATCGATTACCTCCGAAGGGTGCAAGATGCCGTATTTGGCAGTCAATCTCCAGACAAAATGGACGCCGCCGACAGGCCACATACGGCATGTTGCGCCCTTCAGGCAATCGATAGGCTGTAGCTATTCCTTTTTCATAAGAGAATAGAGCCACTTATTAGAAAAAAATAGTGAGATGAAGCAACGAGAAGGCTAAAAACATCCCAATCATTAAAACATGCAATTATAGAGGCAATCACAAAAATATGTGAAAGGAGATAACTCAAATCCTATCCTAAAAAACCCCTTGCCCGGAACAAATCAAAATACATCCCGAAATGAAGTTCGTAAACAGTGAATTTATATTTTAAAATAAACTTTGCACATAAAATACGAAATTTATATGCACTATTGAATTTAAATTTGTCAACAGGACTTTAATCATAACCACACAACAATCAGGGGCCTATTCCTATTCTCTGATGAAAATCGAATAGTGATAGCGTATCGATTACCTCCGAAGGGCGCAAGATGCCGTATGTGGCAGTCAATCTCCCAACAAAATAGACGGCGCCGACAGGCCCAATACGGCATTTTGCGCCCTTCAGACAATCGATAGGCTCCAGCTATTCCTTTTTCGTAAGAGAATAGAGCCCCTTATTAGAAGAAAATAATGAGATGAAGCAACGAGAAGGCTAAAAACATCCCAATCATTAAAACATGCAATTATAGAGGCAATCACAAATATAAGTGAAAGGAGATAACTCAAATCCTATCCTAAAAGACCTCTTGCCCGGCACAAACGAACTACCTATATCTATAGTGTATGATTTCTAGGAAAAAAATATATGTTAAAATCGATGACTAAAGCGGGATTTTTGTCTTTTGAAGAGGCGCTCTCATAAACTGCATATTTTGGTAGATAACATTAACAATTTCGTACAAATTATTATTATATGTCTCCAAAAATAATAGGTTGTGGTCAGACCATAAAACTGATCAGTTCATGATGTGGCCAACCGTGGTTAAATTAAAAGTTTAATATAATGAGGAATATTTAAGGGCAAAATACTGCGGTACCAAAACGGGGAATCTGTAACAAAACGACGCAACCCTATCTAGTGTAGGTTTGTTTAATTTGTTTTGAAAAGAACTTTGGTTCTCTAGAGGTCTATGGTATCTGAAGGTGGCCATGGGAACTCTCCAATAAGACTCTTCGCTGCTGACCGAACATACGTGGCCTTAAGTAGAGTCAATCCAGTAGCTCACATTATTAAAGAACTACAGTGTACTAAAATAACAGGCAAATAACCACGCACCAGACAATTACACTTAAAATGAAATGAACAGGTCAAAAAACATAGCGATGACTCAAAAAAAGGCATAAAAATTATTTTCTCAATTAAGCTTGAATTTAAATGCTCTCAAAAAAAGAAAACTAGCTTTAACTTAAATTTAATCCATCAATTTATTACCTTACACAATAACGATGATGTACAACGTTGTTGCGGGATTAACTTGTAGAGATTTGTGTGGGAAAAAAAGGTTAGCAAAAAATGCGACCGCACAATCAACTTCATATAAAAATGACGATCGATCAACGAAGAACAGATAGGCAGGATAAGTACCTAAGCTAGACTTATTCGACGAGTATTGGGCAAAATTGTTTTGTGCTAAAAAAACAGTTCACTTAAAAATGCGACTTTACAATTTACTACATATAAAAATGACGACCGATCAACGAATCGCTGCTATGGAGGTAAATGGGTAGATCAGCAGGAAAATCTATTTCGAACACGATTTCATTAAACAAGAAACAGTGAAGTCGAGTGAGACCCCTGTACTATTAAGGCTCTAATTAAAAGCCAGGAATGTTAAGGCAGGATATCTAAGCTACACTATGTAGACGAGTTGCTTCAGACTGACAATCGAAATTAGGCAAAGCGAAGAAGTCGATCGGAAGACTCGATCGCATTTCAAACGCCTGGATGATAGCTCAGGAAAGTGCTGCTGAAGTAAAAACTTACACTGATATTGAAGCAGAAAATCGTCAACTTTTATCTTACCTTAGTACAATTTTCCTCGCGATAGTTTTCAAGAAGCAATATAGTTACCAAAATACAACACGGTTTATAAAAAAATACGTCGATGAAGCATCAAAAGGGACATAAAATACAAATTACTGAAATATGCTATTATAGGTTTACAGCGATCACAAAAATATGTGAAAGGAGATGTCTCAAACACCATACTAAAAAACCCAGGGTCGACACAAACGAAATATATTCAGAAATGAAGTGCGTAAACAGTGCATTTTTATTTTAAATTCAACTTTGCACATGAAATACGAATTGTACATAGTTTAATTTAAATATGGCAACAGGACTTTCATCAAAACCAGAAAACATTAAGGGGCCTATTCCCATTCTCTTATAAAAATCAAACAGCGATAGCGTATCGATTGACTCCGAAGGGCGCAAGACGCCGTATTTGGCAGTCAATCTCCAGACAAAATGGACGCCGCCAACAGGCCACATACGGCATGTTGCGCCCTTCAGGCAATCGATAGGCTGTAGCTATTCCTTTTTCATAAGAGAATAGAGCCCCTTATTAGAAAAAAATAGTGAGATGAAGCAACGAGAAGGCTAAAAACATCCCAATCATTAAAACATGCAGTTATAGAGGCAATCACAAAAATATGTGAAAGGAGATAACTCAAATCCTATCCTAAAAAACCCCTTGCCCGGAACAAACAAAATATATCCCGAAATGAAGTACGTAAACAGTGCATTAATATTTTAAAATCAACTTTACACATAAAATACGAAATTTATATGCATTGTTGAATTTAAATTTGTCAATAGGATTTTTATCATAACCACACAACATTCAGGGGCCTATTCCTATTCTCTGATGAAAATCGAATAGTGATAGCGTATCGATTACCTCCGAAGGGCGCAAGACGCCGTATGTGACAGTCAATCTCCCAACAAAATAGACGACGCCGACAGGCCTAATACGGCATTTTGCGCCCTTCAGGCAATCGATAGGCTCCAGCTATTCCTTTTTCGTAAGAGAATAGAGCCCCTTATTAGAAAAAAATAGTGAGATGAAGCAACGAGAAGCCTAAAAACATCCCAATCATTAAAACATGCAATTATAGAGGCAATCACAAATATAAGTGAAAGGAGATAACTCAAATCCTATCCTAAAAGACCTCTTGCCCGGCACAAACGAACTACCTATATCTATAGTGTATGATTTCTAGGAAAAAAATATATGTTAAAATCGATGACTAAAGCGGTATTTTTGTCTTTTGAAGAGGCGCTCTCATAAACTGCATATATTGGTAGTTAACATTAACAATTTCGTACAAATTATTATTATATGTCTCCAAAAATAATAGGTTGTGGTCAGACCATAAAACTGATCAGTTCATGATGTGGCCAACCGTGGTTGAATTAAAAGTTTAATATAATGAGAAATATTTAAGGGCAAAATACTGCGGTACCAAAACGGGGAATCTGTAACAAAACGACGCAACCCTATCTAGTTTAGGTTTGTTTAATTTGTTTTGAAAAGAACTTTGGTTCTCTAGAGGTCTATGGTATCTGAAGGTGGCCATGGGAACTCTCCAATAAGACTCTTCGCTGCAGACCGAACATACGTGGCCTTAAGTAGAGTCAATCCAGTAGCTCACCTTATTAAAGAACTACAGTGTACTAAAATAACAGGCAAATAACCACGCACCAGACAATTACACTTAAAAAGAAATGAACAGGTCAAAAAACATAGCGATGACTTAAAAAAAGGTATAAAAATTATTTTCTTAATCAAGCTTGAATTTAAATGCTCTCAAAAGAAGAAAACTAGCTTTAACTTAAATTTAATCCATCAATTTATTACCTTACACAATAACGATGATGTACAACGTTGTTGCGGGATTAACTTGTAGAGATTTGTGTGGGAAAAAAAGGTTAGCAAAAAAATGCGACCGCACAATCAACTTCATATAAAAATGACGATCGATCAACGAAGAACAGATAGGCAGGATAAGTACCTAAGCTAGACTTATTCGACGAGTATTGGGCCAAATTGCTTTGTGCTGAAAAAACAATTCACTTAAAAATGCGACTTTACTATTTACTTCATATAAAAATGACGACCGATCAACGAATCGCTGCTATGGAGGTAAATTGGTAGATCAGCAGGAAAGTCTATTTCGAACACGATTTCATTAAACAAGAAACAGTGAAGTCGAGTGAGACCCCTGTACTATTAAGGCTCTAATTAAAAGCCAGGAATGTTAAGGCAGGATATCTAAGCTACACTATGTAGACGAGTTGCTTCAGACTGACAATCGAAATTAGGCAAAGCGAAGAAGTCGATCGGAAGACTCGATCGCATTTCAAACGCCTGGATGATAGCTCAGGAAAGTGCTGCTGAAGTAAAAACTTACACTGATATTGAAGCAGAAAATCGTCAACTTTTATCCTACCTTAGTACAATTTTCCTCGCGATGGTTTTCAAGAAGCAATATAGTTACCAAAATACTACACGGTTTATAAAAAAATACGTCGATGAAGCATCAAAAGGGACATAAAATACAAATTACTGAAATATGCTATTATAGGTTTACAGCGATCACAAAAATATGTGAAAGGAGATGTCTCAAACACCATACTAAAAAACCCAGGGTCGACACAAACGAAATATATTCAGAAATGAAGTGCGTAAACAGTGCATTTTTATATTAAATTCAACTTTGCACATAAAATACGAATTGTACAGTTTAATTTAAATATGGCAACAGGACTTTCATCAAAACCAGAAAACATTAAGGGGCCTATTCCCACTCTCTTATAAAAATCAAACAGCGATAGCGTATCGATTACCTCCGAAGGGTGCAAGATGCCGTATTTGGCAGTCAATCTCCAGACAAAATGGACGCCGCCGACAGGCCACATACGGCATGTTGCGCCCTTCAGGCAATCGATAGGCTGTAGCTATTCCTTTTTCATAAGAGAATAGAGCCACTTATTAGAAAAAAATAGTGAGATGAAGCAACGAGAAGGCTAAAAACATCCCAATCATTAAAACATGCAATTATAGAGGCAATCACAAAAATATGTGAAAGGAGATAACTCAAATCCTATCCTAAAAAACCCCTTGCCCGGAACAAATAAAATATATCCCGAAATGAAGTTCGTAAACAGTGAATTTATATTTTAAAATAAACTTTGCACATAAAATACGAAATTTATATGCACTATTGAATTTAAATTTGTCAACAGGACTTTTATCATAACCACACAACAATCAGGGGCCTATTCCTATTCTCTGATGAAAATCGAATAGTGATAGCGTATCGATTACCTCCGAAGGGCGCAAGATGCCGTATGTGGCAGTCAATCTCCCAACAAAATAGACGGCGCCGACAGGCCCAATACGGCATTTTGCGCCCTTCAGACAATCGATAGGCTCCAGCTATTCCTTTTTCGTAAGAGAATAGAGCCCCTTATTAGAAGAAAATAATGAGATGAAGCAACGAGAAGGCTAAAAACATCCCAATCATTAAAACATGCAATTATAGAGGCAATCACAAATATAAGTGAAAGGAGATAACTCAAATCCTATCCTAAAAGACCTCTTGCCCGGCACAAACGAACTACCTATATTTATAGTGTATGATTTCTAGGAAAAAAATATATGTTAAAATCGATGACTAAAGCGGGATTTTTGTCTTTTGAAGAGGCGCTCTCATAAACTGCATATTTTGGTAGATAACATTAACAATTTCGTACAAATTATTATTATATTTCTCCAAAAATAATAGGTTGTGGTCAGACCATAAAACTGATCAGTTCATGATGTGGCCAACCGTGGTTAAATTAAAAGTTTAATATAATGAGGAATATTTAAGGGCAAAATACTGCGGTTCCAAAACGGGGAATCTGTAACAAAACGACGCAACCCTATCTAGTTTAGGTTTGTTTAATTTGTTTTGAAAAGAACTTTGGTTCTCTAGAGGTCTATGGTATCTGAAGGTGGCCATGGGAACTCTCCAATAAGACTCTTCGCTGCAGACCGAACATACGTGGCCTTAAGTAGAGTCAATCCAGTAGCTCACCTTATTAAAGAACTACAGTGTACTAAAATAACAGGCAAATAACCACGCACCAGACAATTACACTTAAAATGAAATGAACAGGTCAAAAAACATAGCGATGACTCAAAAAAAGGCATAAAAATTATTTTCTCAATTAAGCTTGAATTTAAATGCTCTCAAAAGAAGAAAACTAGCTTTAACTTAAATTTAATCCATCAATTTATCACCTTACACAATAACGATGATGTACAACGTTGTTGCGGGATTAACTTGTAGAGATTTGTGTGGGAAAAAAAGGTTAGCAAAAAAATGCGACCGCACAATCAACTTCATATAAAAATGACGATCGATCAACGAAGAACAGATAGGCAGGATAAGTACCTAAGCTAGACTTATTCGACGAGTATTGGGCAAAATTGTTTTGTGCTAAAAAAACAGTTCACTTAAAAATGCGACTTTACAAATTACTTCATATAAAAATGACGACCGATCAACGAATCGCTGCTATGGAGTTAAATGGGTAGATCAGCAGGAAAGTCTATTTCGAACACGATTTCATTAAACAAGAAACAGTGAAGTCGAGTGAGACCCCTGTACTATTAAGGCTCTAATTAAAAGCCAGGAATGTTAAGGCAGGATATCTAAGCTACACTATGTAGACGAGTTGCTTCAGACTGACAATCGAAATTAGGCAAAGCGAAGAAGTCGATCGGAAGACTCGATCGCATTTCAAACGCCTGGATGATAGCTCAGGAAAGTGCTGCTGAAGTAAAAACTTACACTGATATTGAAGCAGAAAATCGTCAACTTTTATCTTACCTTAGTACAATTTTCCTCGCGATAGTTTTCAAGAAGCAATATAGTTACCAAAATACACGGTTTATAAAAAAAAAAGTCGGTGAAGCATCAAAAGGGACATAAAATACAAATTACTGAAATATGCTATTATAGGTTTACAGCGATCACAAAAATATGTGAAAGGAGATGTCTCAAACACCATACTAAAAAACCCAGGGTCGACACAAACGAAATATATTCAGAAATGAAGTGCGTAAACAGTGCATTTTTATATTAAATTCAACTTTGCACATAAAATACGAATTGTACAGTTTAATTTAAATATGGCAACAGGACTTTCATCAAAACCAGAAAACATTAAGGGGCCTATTCCCATTCTCTTATAAAAATCAAACAGCGATAGCGTATCGATTACCTCCGAAGGGTGCAAGATGCCGTATTTGGCAGTCAATCTCCAGACAAAATGGACGCCGCCGACAGGCCACATACGGCATGTTGCGCCCTTCAGGCAATCGATAGGCTGTAACTATTCCTTTTTCATAAGAGAATAGAGCCCCTTATTAGAAAAAAATAGTGAGATGAAGCAACGAGAAGGCTAAAAACATCCCAATCATTAAAACATGCAATTATAGAGGCAATCACAAAAATATGTGAAAGGAGATAACTCAAATCCTATCCTAAAAAACCCCTTGCCCGGAACAAATAAAATATATCCCGAAATGAAGTTCGTAAACAGTGAATTTATATTTTAAAATAAACTTTGCACATAAAATACGAAATTTATATGCACTATTGAATTTAAATTTGTCAACAGGACTTTTATCATAACCACACAACAATCAGGGGCCTATTCCTATTCTCTGATGAAAATCGAATAGTGATAGCGTATCGATTACCTCCGAAGGGCGCAAGATGCCGTATGTGGCAGTCAATCTCCCAACAAAATAGACGGCGCCGACAGGCCCAATACGGCATTTTGCGCCCTTCAGACAATCGATAGGCTCCAGCTATTCCTTTTTCGTAAGAGAATAGAGCCCCTTATTAGAAGAAAATAATGAGATGAAGCAACGAGAAGGCTAAAAACATCCCAATCATTAAAACATGCAATTATAGAGGCAATCACAAATATAAGTGAAAGGAGATATCTCAAATCCTATCCTAAAAGACCTCATGCCCGGCACAAACGAACTACCTATATTTATAGTGTATGATTTCTAGGAAAAAAATATATGTTAAAATCGATGACTAAAGCGGGATTTTTGTCTTTTGAAGAGGCGCTCTCATAAACTGCATATTTTGGTAGATAACATTAACAATTTCGTACAAATTATTATTATATTTCTCCAAAAATAATAGGTTGTGGTCAGACCATAAAACTGATCAGTTCATGATGTGGCCAACCGTGGTTAAATTAAAAGTTTAATATAATGAGGAATATTTAAGGGCAAAATACTGCGGTACCAAAACGGGGAATCTGTAACAAAACGACGCAACCCTATCTAGTTTAGGTTTGTTTAATTTGTTTTGAAAAGAACTTTGGTTCTCTAGAGGTCTATGGTATCTGAAGGTGGCCATGGGAACTCTCCAATAAGACTCTTCGCTGCAGACCGAACATACGTGGCCTTAAGTAGAGTCAATCCAGTAGCTCACCTTATTAAAGAACTACAGTGTACTAAAATAACAGGCAAATAACCACGCACCAGACAATTACACTTAAAATGAAATGAACAGGTCAAAAAGCATAGCGATGACTCAAAAAAAGGCATAAAAATTATTTTCTCAATTAAGCTTGAATTTAAATGCTCTCAAAAGAAGAAAACTAGCTTTAACTTAAATTTAATCCATCAATTTATCACCTTACACAATAACGATGATGTACAACGTTGTTGCGGGATTAACTTGTAGAGATTTGTGTGGCAAAAAAAGGTTAGCAAAAAAATGCGACCGCACAATCAACTTCATATAAAAATGACGATCGATCAACGAAGAACAGATAGGCAGGATAAGTACCTAAGCTAGACTTATTCGACGAGTATTGGGCAAAATTGTTTTGTGCTAAAAAAACAGTTCACTTAAAAATGCGACTTTACAATTTACTACATATAAAAATGACGACCGATCAACGAATCGCTGCTATGGAGGTAAATGGGTAGATCAGCAGGAAAGTCTATTTCGAACACGATTTCATTAAACAAGAAACAGTGAAGTCGAGTGAGACCCCTGTACTATTAAGGCTCTAATTAAAAGCCAGGAATGTTAAGGCAGGATATCTAAGCTACACTATGTAGACGAGTTGCTTCAGACTGACAATCGAAATTAGGCAAAGCGAAGAAGTCGATCGGAAGACTCGATCGCATTTCAAACGCCTGGATGATAGCTCAGGAAAGTGCTGCTGAAGTAAAAACTTACACTGATATTGAAGCAGAAAATCGTCAACTTTTATCTTACCTTAGTACAATTTTCCTCGCGATAGTTTTCAAGAAGCAATATAGTTACCAAAATACAACACGGTTTATAAAAAAATACGTCGATGAAGCATCAAAAGGGACATAAAATACAAATTACTGAAATATGCTATTATAGGTTTACAGCGATCACAAAAATATGTGAAAGGAGATGTCTCAAACACCATACTAAAAAACCCAGGGTCGACACAAACGAAATATATTCAGAAATGAAGTGCGTAAACAGTGCATTTTTATTTTAAATTCAACTTTGCACATGAAATACGAATTGTACATAGTTTAATTTAAATATGGCAACAGGACTTTCATCAAAACCAGAAAACATTAAGGGGCCTATTCCCATTCTCTTATAAAAATCAAACAGCGATAGCGTATCGATTGACTCCGAAGGGCGCAAGACGCCGTATTTGGCAGTCAATCTCCAGACAAAATGGACGCCGCCAACAGGCCACATACGGCATGTTGCGCCCTTCAGGCAATCGATAGGCTGTAGCTATTCCTTTTTCATAAGAGAATAGAGCCCCTTATTAGAAAAAAATAGTGAGATGAAGCAACGAGAAGGCTAAAAACATCCCAATCATTAAAACATGCAGTTATAGAGGCAATCACAAAAATATGTGAAAGGAGATAACTCAAATCCTATCCTAAAAAACCCCTTGCCCGGAACAAACAAAATATATCCCGAAATGAAGTACGTAAACAGTGCATTAATATTTTAAAATCAACTTTACACATAAAATACGAAATTTATATGCATTGTTGAATTTAAATTTGTCAATAGGATTTTTATCATAACCACACAACATTCAGGGGCCTATTCCTATTCTCTGATGAAAATCGAATAGTGATAGCGTATCGATTACCTCCGAAGGGCGCAAGACGCCGTATGTGACAGTCAATCTCCCAACAAAATAGACGACGCCGACAGGCCTAATACGGCATTTTGCGCCCTTCAGGCAATCGATAGGCTCCAGCTATTCCTTTTTCGTAAGAGAATAGAGCCCCTTATTAGAAAAAAATAGTGAGATGAAGCAACGAGAAGCCTAAAAACATCCCAATCATTAAAACATGCAATTATAGAGGCAATCACAAATATAAGTGAAAGGAGATAACTCAAATCCTATCCTAAAAGACCTCTTGCCCGGCACAAACGAACTACCTATATCTATAGTGTATGATTTCTAGGAAAAAAATATATGTTAAAATCGATGACTAAAGCGGTATTTTTGTCTTTTGAAGAGGCGCTCTCATAAACTGCATATATTGGTAGTTAACATTAACAATTTCGTACAAATTATTATTATATGTCTCCAAAAATAATAGGTTGTGGTCAGACCATAAAACTGATCAGTTCATGATGTGGCCAACCGTGGTTGAATTAAAAGTTTAATATAATGAGAAATATTTAAGGGCAAAATACTGCGGTACCAAAACGGGGAATCTGTAACAAAACGACGCAACCCTATCTAGTTTAGGTTTGTTTAATTTGTTTTGAAAAGAACTTTGGTTCTCTAGAGGTCTATGGTATCTGAAGGTGGCCATGGGAACTCTCCAATAAGACTCTTCGCTGCAGACCGAACATACGTGGCCTTAAGTAGAGTCAATCCAGTAGCTCACCTTATTAAAGAACTACAGTGTACTAAAATAACAGGCAAATAACCACGCACCAGACAATTACACTTAAAAAGAAATGAACAGGTCAAAAAACATAGCGATGACTTAAAAAAAGGTATAAAAATTATTTTCTTAATCAAGCTTGAATTTAAATGCTCTCAAAAGAAGAAAACTAGCTTTAACTTAAATTTAATCCATCAATTTATTACCTTACACAATAACGATGATGTACAACGTTGTTGCGGGATTAACTTGTAGAGATTTGTGTGGGAAAAAAAGGTTAGCAAAAAAATGCGACCGCACAATCAACTTCATATAAAAATGACGATCGATCAACGAAGAACAGATAGGCAGGATAAGTACCTAAGCTAGACTTATTCGACGAGTATTGGGCCAAATTGCTTTGTGCTGAAAAAACAATTCACTTAAAAATGCGACTTTACTATTTACTTCATATAAAAATGACGACCGATCAACGAATCGCTGCTATGGAGGTAAATTGGTAGATCAGCAGGAAAGTCTATTTCGAACACGATTTCATTAAACAAGAAACAGTGAAGTCGAGTGAGACCCCTGTACTATTAAGGCTCTAATTAAAAGCCAGGAATGTTAAGGCAGGATATCTAAGCTACACTATGTAGACGAGTTGCTTCAGACTGACAATCGAAATTAGGCAAAGCGAAGAAGTCGATCGGAAGACTCGATCGCATTTCAAACGCCTGGATGATAGCTCAGGAAAGTGCTGCTGAAGTAAAAACTTACACTGATATTGAAGCAGAAAATCGTCAACTTTTATCCTACCTTAGTACAATTTTCCTCGCGATGGTTTTCAAGAAGCAATATAGTTACCAAAATACTACACGGTTTATAAAAAAATACGTCGATGAAGCATCAAAAGGGACATAAAATACAAATTACTGAAATATGCTATTATAGGTTTACAGCGATCACAAAAATATGTGAAAGGAGATGTCTCAAACACCATACTAAAAAACCCAGGGTCGACACAAACGAAATATATTCAGAAATGAAGTGCGTAAACAGTGCATTTTTATATTAAATTCAACTTTGCACATAAAATACGAATTGTACAGTTTAATTTAAATATGGCAACAGGACTTTCATCAAAACCAGAAAACATTAAGGGGCCTATTCCCACTCTCTTATAAAAATCAAACAGCGATAGCGTATCGATTACCTCCGAAGGGTGCAAGATGCCGTATTTGGCAGTCAATCTCCAGACAAAATGGACGCCGCCGACAGGCCACATACGGCATGTTGCGCCCTTCAGGCAATCGATAGGCTGTAGCTATTCCTTTTTCATAAGAGAATAGAGCCACTTATTAGAAAAAAATAGTGAGATGAAGCAACGAGAAGGCTAAAAACATCCCAATCATTAAAACATGCAATTATAGAGGCAATCACAAAAATATGTGAAAGGAGATAACTCAAATCCTATCCTAAAAAACCCCTTGCCCGGAACAAATAAAATATATCCCGAAATGAAGTTCGTAAACAGTGAATTTATATTTTAAAATAAACTTTGCACATAAAATACGAAATTTATATGCACTATTGAATTTAAATTTGTCAACAGGACTTTTATCATAACCACACAACAATCAGGGGCCTATTCCTATTCTCTGATGAAAATCGAATAGTGATAGCGTATCGATTACCTCCGAAGGGCGCAAGATGCCGTATGTGGCAGTCAATCTCCCAACAAAATAGACGGCGCCGACAGGCCCAATACGGCATTTTGCGCCCTTCAGACAATCGATAGGCTCCAGCTATTCCTTTTTCGTAAGAGAATAGAGCCCCTTATTAGAAGAAAATAATGAGATGAAGCAACGAGAAGGCTAAAAACATCCCAATCATTAAAACATGCAATTATAGAGGCAATCACAAATATAAGTGAAAGGAGATAACTCAAATCCTATCCTAAAAGACCTCTTGCCCGGCACAAACGAACTACCTATATTTATAGTGTATGATTTCTAGGAAAAAAATATATGTTAAAATCGATGACTAAAGCGGGATTTTTGTCTTTTGAAGAGGCGCTCTCATAAACTGCATATTTTGGTAGATAACATTAACAATTTCGTACAAATTATTATTATATTTCTCCAAAAATAATAGGTTGTGGTCAGACCATAAAACTGATCAGTTCATGATGTGGCCAACCGTGGTTAAATTAAAAGTTTAATATAATGAGGAATATTTAAGGGCAAAATACTGCGGTTCCAAAACGGGGAATCTGTAACAAAACGACGCAACCCTATCTAGTTTAGGTTTGTTTAATTTGTTTTGAAAAGAACTTTGGTTCTCTAGAGGTCTATGGTATCTGAAGGTGGCCATGGGAACTCTCCAATAAGACTCTTCGCTGCAGACCGAACATACGTGGCCTTAAGTAGAGTCAATCCAGTAGCTCACCTTATTAAAGAACTACAGTGTACTAAAATAACAGGCAAATAACCACGCACCAGACAATTACACTTAAAATGAAATGAACAGGTCAAAAAACATAGCGATGACTCAAAAAAAGGCATAAAAATTATTTTCTCAATTAAGCTTGAATTTAAATGCTCTCAAAAGAAGAAAACTAGCTTTAACTTAAATTTAATCCATCAATTTATCACCTTACACAATAACGATGATGTACAACGTTGTTGCGGGATTAACTTGTAGAGATTTGTGTGGGAAAAAAAGGTTAGCAAAAAAATGCGACCGCACAATCAACTTCATATAAAAATGACGATCGATCAACGAAGAACAGATAGGCAGGATAAGTACCTAAGCTAGACTTATTCGACGAGTATTGGGCAAAATTGTTTTGTGCTAAAAAAACAGTTCACTTAAAAATGCGACTTTACAAATTACTTCATATAAAAATGACGACCGATCAACGAATCGCTGCTATGGAGTTAAATGGGTAGATCAGCAGGAAAGTCTATTTCGAACACGATTTCATTAAACAAGAAACAGTGAAGTCGAGTGAGACCCCTGTACTATTAAGGCTCTAATTAAAAGCCAGGAATGTTAAGGCAGGATATCTAAGCTACACTATGTAGACGAGTTGCTTCAGACTGACAATCGAAATTAGGCAAAGCGAAGAAGTCGATCGGAAGACTCGATCGCATTTCAAACGCCTGGATGATAGCTCAGGAAAGTGCTGCTGAAGTAAAAACTTACACTGATATTGAAGCAGAAAATCGTCAACTTTTATCTTACCTTAGTACAATTTTCCTCGCGATAGTTTTCAAGAAGCAATATAGTTACCAAAATACACGGTTTATAAAAAAAAAAGTCGGTGAAGCATCAAAAGGGACATAAAATACAAATTACTGAAATATGCTATTATAGGTTTACAGCGATCACAAAAATATGTGAAAGGAGATGTCTCAAACACCATACTAAAAAACCCAGGGTCGACACAAACGAAATATATTCAGAAATGAAGTGCGTAAACAGTGCATTTTTATATTAAATTCAACTTTGCACATAAAATACGAATTGTACAGTTTAATTTAAATATGGCAACAGGACTTTCATCAAAACCAGAAAACATTAAGGGGCCTATTCCCATTCTCTTATAAAAATCAAACAGCGATAGCGTATCGATTACCTCCGAAGGGTGCAAGATGCCGTATTTGGCAGTCAATCTCCAGACAAAATGGACGCCGCCGACAGGCCACATACGGCATGTTGCGCCCTTCAGGCAATCGATAGGCTGTAACTATTCCTTTTTCATAAGAGAATAGAGCCACTTATTAGAAAAAAATAGTGAGATGAAGCAACGAGAAGGCTAAAAACATCCCAATCATTAAAACATGCAATTATAGAGGCAATCACAAAAATATGTGAAAGGAGATAACTCAAATCCTATCCTAAAAAACCCCTTGCCCGGAACAAATAAAATATATCCCGAAATGAAGTTCGTAAACAGTGAATTTATATTTTAAAATAAACTTTGCACATAAAATACGAAATTTATATGCACTATTGAATTTAAATTTGTCAACAGGACTTTTATCATAACCACACAACAATCAGGGGCCTATTCCTATTCTCTGATGAAAATCGAATAGTGATAGCGTATCGATTACCTCCGAAGGGCGCAAGATGCCGTATGTGGCAGTCAATCTCCCAACAAAATAGACGGCGCCGACAGGCCCAATACGGCATTTTGCGCCCTTCAGACAATCGATAGGCTCCAGCTATTCCTTTTTCGTAAGAGAATAGAGCCCCTTATTAGAAGAAAATAATGAGATGAAGCAACGAGAAGGCTAAAAACATCCCAATCATTAAAACATGCAATTATAGAGGCAATCACAAATATAAGTGAAAGGAGATATCTCAAATCCTATCCTAAAAGACCTCATGCCCGGCACAAACGAACTACCTATATTTATAGTGTATGATTTCTAGGAAAAAAATATATGTTAAAATCGATGACTAAAGCGGGATTTTTGTCTTTTGAAGAGGCGCTCTCATAAACTGCATATTTTGGTAGATAACATTAACAATTTCGTACAAATTATTATTATATTTCTCCAAAAATAATAGGTTGTGGTCAGACCATAAAACTGATCAGTTCATGATGTGGCCAACCGTGGTTAAATTAAAAGTTTAATATAATGAGGAATATTTAAGGGCAAAATACTGCGGTACCAAAACGGGGAATCTGTAACAAAACGACGCAACCCTATCTAGTTTAGGTTTGTTTAATTTGTTTTGAAAAGAACTTTGGTTCTCTAGAGGTCTATGGTATCTGAAGGTGGCCATGGGAACTCTCCAATAAGACTCTTCGCTGCAGACCGAACATACGTGGCCTTAAGTAGAGTCAATCCAGTAGCTCACCTTATTAAAGAACTACAGTGTACTAAAATAACAGGCAAATAACCACGCACCAGACAATTACACTTAAAATGAAATGAACAGGTCAAAAAGCATAGCGATGACTCAAAAAAAGGCATAAAAATTATTTTCTCAATTAAGCTTGAATTTAAATGCTCTCAAAAGAAGAAAACTAGCTTTAACTTAAATTTAATCCATCAATTTATCACCTTACACAATAACGATGATGTACAACGTTGTTGCGGGATTAACTTGTAGAGATTTGTGTGGCAAAAAAAGGTTAGCAAAAAAATGCGACCGCACAATCAACTTCATATAAAAATGACGATCGATCAACGAAGAACAGATAGGCAGGATAAGTACCTAAGCTAGACTTATTCGACGAGTATTGGGCAAAATTGTTTTGTGCTAAAAAAACAGTTCACTTAAAAATGCGACTTTACAATTTACTACATATAAAAATGACGACCGATCAACGAATCGCTGCTATGGAGGTAAATGGGTAGATCAGCAGGAAAGTCTATTTCGAACACGATTTCATTAAACAAGAAACAGTGAAGTCGAGTGAGACCCCTGTACTATTAAGGCTCTAATTAAAAGCCAGGAATGTTAAGGCAGGATATCTAAGCTACACTATGTAGACGAGTTGCTTCAGACTGACAATCGAAATTAGGCAAAGCGAAGAAGTCGATCGGAAGACTCGATCGCATTTCAAACGCCTGGATGATAGCTCAGGAAAGTGCTGCTGAAGTAAAAACTTACACTGATATTGAAGCAGAAAATCGTCAACTTTTATCTTACCTTAGTACAATTTTCCTCGCGATAGTTTTCAAGAAGCAATATAGTTACCAAAATACAACACGGTTTATAAAAAAATACGTCGATGAAGCATCAAAAGGGACATAAAATACAAATTACTGAAATATGCTATTATAGGTTTACAGCGATCACAAAAATATGTGAAAGGAGATGTCTCAAACACCATACTAAAAAACCCAGGGTCGACACAAACGAAATATATTCAGAAATGAAGTGCGTAAACAGTGCATTTTTATTTTAAATTCAACTTTGCACATGAAATACGAATTGTACATAGTTTAATTTAAATATGGCAACAGGACTTTCATCAAAACCAGAAAACATTAAGGGGCCTATTCCCATTCTCTTATAAAAATCAAACAGCGATAGCGTATCGATTGACTCCGAAGGGCGCAAGACGCCGTATTTGGCAGTCAATCTCCAGACAAAATGGACGCCGCCAACAGGCCACATACGGCATGTTGCGCCCTTCAGGCAATCGATAGGCTGTAGCTATTCCTTTTTCATAAGAGAATAGAGCCCCTTATTAGAAAAAAATAGTGAGATGAAGCAACGAGAAGGCTAAAAACATCCCAATCATTAAAACATGCAGTTATAGAGGCAATCACAAAAATATGTGAAAGGAGATAACTCAAATCCTATCCTAAAAAACCCCTTGCCCGGAACAAACAAAATATATCCCGAAATGAAGTACGTAAACAGTGCATTAATATTTTAAAATCAACTTTACACATAAAATACGAAATTTATATGCATTGTTGAATTTAAATTTGTCAATAGGATTTTTATCATAACCACACAACATTCAGGGGCCTATTCCTATTCTCTGATGAAAATCGAATAGTGATAGCGTATCGATTACCTCCGAAGGGCGCAAGACGCCGTATGTGACAGTCAATCTCCCAACAAAATAGACGACGCCGACAGGCCTAATACGGCATTTTGCGCCCTTCAGGCAATCGATAGGCTCCAGCTATTCCTTTTTCGTAAGAGAATAGAGCCCCTTATTAGAAAAAAATAGTGAGATGAAGCAACGAGAAGCCTAAAAACATCCCAATCATTAAAACATGCAATTATAGAGGCAATCACAAATATAAGTGAAAGGAGATAACTCAAATCCTATCCTAAAAGACCTCTTGCCCGGCACAAACGAACTACCTATATCTATAGTGTATGATTTCTAGGAAAAAAAATATATGTTAAAATCGATGACTAAAGCGGTATTTTTGTCTTTTGAAGAGGCGCTCTCATAAACTGCATATATTGGTAGTTAACATTAACAATTTCGTACAAATTATTATTATATGTCTCCAAAAATAATAGGTTGTGGTCAGACCATAAAACTGATCAGTTCATGATGTGGCCAACCGTGGTTGAATTAAAAGTTTAATATAATGAGGAATATTTAAGGGCAAAATACTGCGGTACCAAAACGGGGAATCTGTAACAAAACGACGCAACCCTATCTAGTTTAGGTTTGTTTAATTTGTTTTGAAAAGAACTTTGGTTCTCTAGAGGTCTATGGTATCTGAAGGTGGCCATGGGAACTCTCCAATAAGACTCTTCGCTGCAGACCGAACATACGTGGCCTTAAGTAGAGTCAATCCAGTAGCTCACCTTATTAAAGAACTACAGTGTACTAAAATAACAGGCAAATAACCACGCACCAGACAATTACACTTAAAAAGAAATGAACAGGTCAAAAAACATAGCGATGACTTAAAAAAAGGTATAAAAATTATTTTCTTAATCAAGCTTGAATTTAAATGCTCTCAAAAGAAGAAAACTAGCTTTAACTTAAATTTAATCCATCAATTTATTACCTTACACAATAACGATGATGTACAACGTTGTTGCGGGATTAACTTGTAGAGATTTGTGTGGGAAAAAAAGGTTAGCAAAAAAATGCGACCGCACAATCAACTTCATATAAAAATGACGATCGATCAACGAAGAACAGATAGGCAGGATAAGTACCTAAGCTAGACTTATTCGACGAGTATTGGGCCAAATTGCTTTGTGCTGAAAAAACAATTCACTTAAAAATGCGACTTTACTATTTACTTCATATAAAAATGACGACCGATCAACGAATCGCTGCTATGGAGGTAAATTGGTAGATCAGCAGGAAAGTCTATTTCGAACACGATTTCATTAAACAAGAAACAGTGAAGTCGAGTGAGACCCCTGTACTATTAAGGCTCTAATTAAAAGCCAGGAATGTTAAGGCAGGATATCTAAGCTACACTATGTAGACGAGTTGCTTCAGACTGACAATCGAAATTAGGCAAAGCGAAGAAGTCGATCGGAAGACTCGATCGCATTTCAAACGCCTGGATGATAGCTCAGGAAAGTGCTGCTGAAGTAAAAACTTACACTGATATTGAAGCAGAAAATCGTCAACTTTTATCCTACCTTAGTACAATTTTCCTCGCGATGGTTTTCAAGAAGCAATATAGTTACCAAAATACTACACGGTTTATAAAAAAATACGTCGATGAAGCATCAAAAGGGACATAAAATACAAATTACTGAAATATGCTATTATAGGTTTACAGCGATCACAAAAATATGTGAAAGGAGATGTCTCAAACACCATACTAAAAAACCCAGGGTCGACACAAACGAAATATATTCAGAAATGAAGTGCGTAAACAGTGCATTTTTATATTAAATTCAACTTTGCACATAAAATACGAATTGTACAGTTTAATTTAAATATGGCAACAGGACTTTCATCAAAACCAGAAAACATTAAGGGGCCTATTCCCACTCTCTTATAAAAATCAAACAGCGATAGCGTATCGATTACCTCCGAAGGATGCAAGATGCCGTATTTGGCAGTCAATCTCCAGACAAAATGGACGCCGCCGACAGGCCACATACGGCATGTTGCGCCCTTCAGGCAATCGATAGGCTGTAGCTATTCCTTTTTCATAAGAGAATAGAGCCACTTATTAGAAAAAAATAGTGAGATGAAGCAACGAGAAGGCTAAAAACATCCCAATCATTAAAACATGCAATTATAGAGGCAATCACAAAAATATGTGAAAGGAGATAACTCAAATCCTATCCTAAAAAACCCCTTGCCCGGAACAAATAAAATATATCCCGAAATGAAGTTCGTAAACAGTGAATTTATATTTTAAAATAAACTTTGCACATAAAATACGAAATTTATATGCACTATTGAATTTAAATTTGTCAACAGGACTTTTATCATAACCACACAACAATCAGGGGCCTATTCCTATTCTCTGATGAAAATCGAATAGTGATAGCGTATCGATTACCTCCGAAGGGCGCAAGATGCCGTATGTGGCAGTCAATCTCCCAACAAAATAGACGGCGCCGACAGGCCCAATACGGCATTTTGCGCCCTTCAGACAATCGATAGGCTCCAGCTATTCCTTTTTCGTAAGAGAATAGAGCCCCTTATTAGAAGAAAATAATGAGATGAAGCAACGAGAAGGCTAAAAACATCCCAATCATTAAAACATGCAATTATAGAGGCAATCACAAATATAAGTGAAAGGAGATAACTCAAATCCTATCCTAAAAGACCTCTTGCCCGGCACAAACGAACTACCTATATTTATAGTGTATGATTTCTAGGAAAAAAATATATGTTAAAATCGATGACTAAAGCGGGATTTTTGTCTTTTGAAGAGGCGCTCTCATAAACTGCATATTTTGGTAGATAACATTAACAATTTCGTACAAATTATTATTATATGTCTCCAAAAATAATAGGTTGTGGTCAGACCATAAAACTGATCAGTTCATGATGTGGCCAACCGTGGTTAAATTAAAAGTTTAATATAATGAGGAATATTTAAGGGCAAAATACTGCGGTACCAAAACGGGGAATCTGTAACAAAACGACGCAACCCTATCTAGTTTAGGTTTGTTTAATTTGTTTTGAAAAGAACTTTGGTTCTCTAGAGGTCTATGGTATCTGAAGGTGGCCATGGGAACTCTCCAATAAGACTCTTCGCTGCAGACCGAACCGGCCTTAAGTAGAGTCAATCCAGTAGCTCACCTTATTAAAGATCTACAGTGTACTAAAATAACAGGCAAATAACCACGCACCAGACAATTACACTTAAAATGAAATGAACAGGTCAAAAAACATAGCGATGACTCAAAAAAAGGCATAAAAATTATTTTCTCAATTAAGCTTGAATTTAAATGCTCTCAAAAGAAGAAAACTAGCTTTAACTTAAATTTAATCCATCAATTTATTACCTTACACAATAACGATGATGTACAACGTTGTTGCGGGATTAACTTGTAGAGATTTGTGTGGGAAAAAAAGGTTAGCAAAAAATGCGACCGCACAATCAACTTCATATAAAAATGACGATCGATCAACGAAGAACAGATAGGCAGGATAAGTACCTAAGCTAGACTTATTCGACGAGTATTGGGCAAAATTGTTTTGTGCTAAAAAAACAGTTCACTTAAAAATGCGACTTTACAATTTACTACATATAAAAATGACGACCGATCAACGAATCGCTGCTATGGAGGTAAATGGGTAGATCAGCAGGAAAGTCTATTTCGAACACGATTTCATTAAACAAGAAACAGTGAAGTCGAGTGAGACCCCTGTACTATTAAGGCTCTAATTAAAAGCCAAGAATGTTAAGGCAGGATATCTAAGCTACACTATGTAGACGAGTTGCTTCAGACTGACAATCGAAATTAGGCAAAGCGAAGAAGTCGATCGGAAGACTCGATCGCATTTCAAACGCCTCGTTAGCTCAGGAAAGTGCTGCTGAAGTAAAAACTTACACTGATATTGAAGCAGAAAATCGTCAACTTTTATCTTACCTTAGTACAATTTTCCTCGCGATAGTTTTCAAGAAGCAATATAGTTACCAAAATACAACACGGTTTATAAAAAAATACGTCGGTGAAGCATCAAAAGGGACATAAAATACAAATTACTGAAATATGCTATTATAGGTTTACAGCGATCACAAAAATATGTGAAAGGAGATGTCTCAAACACCATACTAAAAAACCCAGGGTCGACACAAACGAAATATATTCAGAAATGAAGTGCGTAAACAGTGCATTTTTATATTAAATTCAACTTTGCACATAAAATACGAATTGTACAGTTTAATTTAAATATGGCAACAGGACTTTCATCAAAACCAGAAAACATTAAGGGGCCTATTCCCACTCTCTTATAAAAATCAAACAGCGATAGCGTATCGATTACCTCCGAAGGGTGCAAGATGCCGTATTTGGCAGTCAATCTCCAGACAAAATGGACGCCGCCGACAGGCCACATACGGCATGTTGCGCCCTTCAGGCAATCGATAGGCTGTAGCTATTCCTTTTTCATAAGAGAATAGAGCCACTTATTAGAAAAAAATAGTGAGATGAAGCAACGAGAAGGCTAAAAACATCCCAATCATTAAAACATGCAATTATAGAGGCAATCACAAAAATATGTGAAAGGAGATAACTCAAATCCTATCCTAAAAAACCCCTTGCCCGGAACAAATAAAATATATCCCGAAATGAAGTTCGTAAACAGTGAATTTATATTTTAAAATAAACTTTGCACATAAAATACGAAATTTATATGCACTATTGAATTTAAATTTGTCAACAGGACTTTTATCATAACCACACAACAATCAGGGGCCTATTCCTATTCTCTGATGAAAATCGAATAGTGATAGCGTATCGATTACCTCCGAAGGGCGCAAGATGCCGTATGTGGCAGTCAATCTCCCAACAAAATAGACGGCGCCGACAGGCCCAATACGGCATTTTGCGCCCTTCAGACAATCGATAGGCTCCAGCTATTCCTTTTTCGTAAGAGAATAGAGCCCCTTATTAGAAGAAAATAATGAGATGAAGCAACGAGAAGGCTAAAAACATCCTAATCATTAAAACATGCAATTATAGAGGCAATCACAAATATAAGTGAAAGGAGATAACTCAAATCCTATCCTAAAAGACCTCTTGCCCGGCACAAACGAACTACCTATATTTATAGTGTATGATTTCTAGGAAAAAAATATATGTTAAAATCGATGACTAAAGCGGGATTTTTGTCTTTTGAAGAGGCGCTCTCATAAACTGCATATTTTGGTAGATAACATTAACAATTTCGTACAAATTATTATTATATTTCTCCAAAAATAATAGGTTGTGGTCAGACCATAAAACTGATCAGTTCATGATGTGGCCAACCGTGGTTAAATTAAAAGTTTAATATAATGAGGAATATTTAAGGGCAAAATACTGCGGTTCCAAAACGGGGAATCTGTAACAAAACGACGCAACCCTATCTAGTTTAGGTTTGTTTAATTTGTTTTGAAAAGAACTTTGGTTCTCTAGAGGTCTATGGTATCTGAAGGTGGCCATGGGAACTCTCCAATAAGACTCTTCGCTGCAGACCGAACATACGTGGCCTTAAGTAGAGTCAATCCAGTAGCTCACCTTATTAAAGAACTACAGTGTACTAAAATAACAGGCAAATAACCACGCACCAGACAATTACACTTAAAATGAAATGAACAGGTCAAAAAACATAGCGATGACTCAAAAAAAGGCATAAAAATTATTTTCTCAATTAAGCTTGAATTTAAATGCTCTCAAAAGAAGAAAACTAGCTTTAACTTAAATTTAATCCATCAATTTATCACCTTACACAATAACGATGATGTACAACGTTGTTGCGGGATTAACTTGTAGAGATTTGTGTGGGAAAAAAAGGTTAGCAAAAAAATGCGACCGCACAATCAACTTCATATAAAAATGACGATCGATCAACGAAGAACAGATAGGCAGGATAAGTACCTAAGCTAGACTTATTCGACGAGTATTGGGCAAAATTGTTTTGTGCTAAAAAAACAGTTCACTTAAAAATGCGACTTTACAAATTACTTCATATAAAAATGACGACCGATCAACGAATCGCTGCTATGGAGTTAAATGGGTAGATCAGCAGGAAAGTCTATTTCGAACACGATTTCATTAAACAAGAAACAGTGAAGTCGAGTGAGACCCCTGTACTATTAAGGCTCTAATTAAAAGCCAGGAATGTTAAGGCAGGATATCTAAGCTACACTATGTAGACGAGTTGCTTCAGACTGACAATCGAAATTAAGCGAAAAAGCAAAGCAAAGCGAAGAAGTCGATCGGAAGACTCGATCGCATTTCAAACGCCTGGATGATAGCTCAGGAAAGTGCTGCTGAAGTAAAAACTTACACTGATATTGAAGCAGAAAATCGTCAACTTTTATCTTACCTTAGTACAATTTTCCTCGCGATAGTTTTCAAGAAGCAATATAGTTACCAAAATACAACACGGTTTATAAAAAAATACGTCGGTGAAGCATCAAAAGGGACATAAAATACAAATTACTGAAATATGCTATTATAGGTTTACAGCGATCACAAAAATATGTGAAAGGAGATGTCTCAAACACCATACTAAAAAACCCAGGGTCGACACAAACGAAATATATTCAGAAATGAAGTGCGTAAACAGTGCATTTTTATATTAAATTCAACTTTGCACATAAAATACGAATTGTACAGTTTAATTTAAATATGGCAACAGGACTTTCATCAAAACCAGAAAACATTAAGGGGCCTACCCATTCTCTTATAAAAAACAAACAGCGATAGCGTATCGATTACCTCCGAAGGGTGCAAGATGCCGTATTTGGCAGTCAATCTCCAGACAAAATGGACGCCGCCGACAGGCCACATACGGCATGTTGCGCCCTTCAGGCAATCGATAGGCTGTAGCTATTCCTTTTTCATAAGAGAATAGAGCCACTTATTAGAAAAAAATAGTGAGATGAAGCAACGAGAAGGCTAAAAACATCCCAATCATTAAAACATGCAATTATAGAGGCAATCACAAAAATATGTGAAAGGAGATAACTCAAATCCTATCCTAAAAAACCCCTTGCCCGGAACAAATAAAATATATCCCGAAATGAAGTTCGTAAACAGTGAATTTATATTTTAAAATAAACTTTGCACATAAAATACGAAATTTATATGCACTATTGAATTTAAATTTGTCAACAGGACTTTTATCATAACCACACAACAATCAGGGGCCTATTCCTATTCTCTGATGAAAATCGAATAGTGATAGCGTATCGATTACCTCCGAAGGGCGCAAGATGCCGTATGTGGCAGTCAATCTCCCAACAAAATAGACGGCGCTGACAGGCCCAATACGGCATTTTGCGCCCTTCAGACAATCGATAGGCTCCAGCTATTCCTTTTTCGTAAGAGAATAGAGCCCCTTATTAGAAGAAAATAATGAGATGAAGCAACGAGAAGGCTAAAAACATCCCAATCATTAAAACATGCAATTATAGAGGCAATCACAAATATAAGTGAAAGGAGATATCTCAAATCCTATCCTAAAAGACCTCATGCCCGGCACAAACGAACTACCTATATTTATAGTGTATGATTTCTAGGAAAAAAATATATGTTAAAATCGATGACTAAAGCGGGATTTTTGTCTTTTGAAGAGGCGCTCTCATAAACTGCATATTTTGGTAGATAACATTAACAATTTCGTACAAATTATTATTATATTTCTCCAAAAATAATAGGTTGTGGTCAGACCATAAAACTGATCAGTTCATGATGTGGCCAACCGTGGTTAAATTAAAAGTTTAATATAATGAGGAATATTTAAGGGCAAAATACTGCGGTACCAAAACGGGGAATCTGTAACAAAACGACGCAACCCTATCTAGTTTAGGTTTGTTTAATTTGTTTTGAAAAGAACTTTGGTTCTCTAGAGGTCTATGGTATCTGAAGGTGGCCATGGGAACTCTCCAATAAGACTCTTCGCTGCAGACCGAACATACGTGGCCTTAAGTAGAGTCAATCCAGTAGCTCACCTTATTAAAGAACTACAGTGTACTAAAATAACAGGCAAATAACCACGCACCAGACAATTACACTTAAAATGAAATGAACAGGTCAAAAAACATAGCGATGACTCAAAAAAAGGCATAAAAAATATTTTCTCAATTAAGCTTGAATTTAAATGCTCTCAAAAGAAGAAAACTAGCTTTAACTTAAATTTAATCCATCAATTTATCACCTTACACAATAACGATGATGTACAACGTTGTTGCGGGATTAACTTGTAGAGATTTGTGTGGCAAAAAAAGGTTAGCAAAAAAATGCGACCGCACAATCAACTTCATATAAAAATGACGATCGATCAACGAAGAACAGATAGGCAGGATAAGTACCTAAGCTAGACTTATTCGACGAGTATTGGGCAAAATTGTTTTGTGCTAAAAAAACAGTTCACTTAAAAATGCGACTTTACAATTTACTACATATAAAAATGACGACCGATCAACGAATCGCTGCTATGGAGGTAAATGGGTAGATCAGCAGGAAAGTCTATTTCGAACACGATTTCATTAAACAAGAAACAGTGAAGTCGAGTGAGACCCCTGTACTATTAAGGCTCTAATTAAAAGCCAGGAATGTTAAGGCAGGATATCTAAGCTACACTATGTAGACGAGTTGCTTCAGACTGACAATCGAAATTAGGCAAAGCGAAGAAGTCGATCGGAAGACTCGATCGCATTTCAAACGCCTGGATGATAGCTCAGGAAAGTGCTGCTGAAGTAAAAACTTACACTGATATTGAAGCAGAAAATCGTCAACTTTTATCTTACCTTAGTACAATTTTCCTCGCGATAGTTTTCAAGAAGCAATATAGTTACCAAAATACAACACGGTTTATAAAAAAATACGTCGATGAAGCATCAAAAGGGACATAAAATACAAATTACTGAAATATGCTATTATAGGTTTACAGCGATCACAAAAATATGTGAAAGGAGATGTCTCAAACACCATACTAAAAAACCCAGGGTCGACACAAACGAAATATATTCAGAAATGAAGTGCGTAAACAGTGCATTTTTATTTTAAATTCAACTTTGCACATGAAATACGAATTGTACATAGTTTAATTTAAATATGGCAACAGGACTTTCATCAAAACCAGAAAACATTAAGGGGCCTATTCCCATTCTCTTATAAAAATCAAACAGCGATAGCGTATCGATTACCTCCGAAGGGTGCAAGATGCCGTATTTGGCAGTCAATCTCCAGACAAAATGGACGCCGCCGACAGGCCACATACGGCATGTTGCGCCCTTCAGGCAATCGATAGGCTGTAGCTATTCCTTTTTCATAAGAGAATAGAGCCCCTTATTAGAAAAAAATAGTGAGATGAAGCAACGAGAAGGCTAAAAACATCCCAATCATTAAAACATGCAGTTATAGAGGCAATCACAAAAATATGTGAAAGGAGATAACTCAAATCCTATCCTAAAAAACCCCTTGCCCGGAACAAACAAAATATATCCCGAAATGAAGTACGTAAACAGTGCATTAATATTTTAAAATCAACTTTACACATAAAATACGAAATTTATATGCATTGTTGAATTTAAATTTGTCAATAGGATTTTTATCATAACCACACAACATTCAGGGGCCTATTCCTATTCTCTGATGAAAATCGAATAGTGATAGCGTATCGATTACCTCCGAAGGGCGCAAGACGCCGTATGTGACAGTCAATCTCCCAACAAAATAGACGACGCCGACAGGCCTAATACGGCATTTTGCGCCCTTCAGGCAATCGATAGGCTCCAGCTATTCCTTTTTCGTAAGAGAATAGAGCCCCTTATTAGAAAAAAATAGTGAGATGAAGCAACGAGAAGCCTAAAAACATCCCAATCATTAAAACATGCAATTATAGAGGCAATCACAAATATAAGTGAAAGGAGATAACTCAAATCCTATCCTAAAAGACCTCTTGCCCGGCACAAACGAACTACCTATATCTATAGTGTATGATTTCTAGGAAAAAAATATATGTTAAAATCGATGACTAAAGCGGTATTTTTGTCTTTTGAAGAGGCGCTCTCATAAACTGCATATATTGGTAGTTAACATTAACAATTTCGTACAAATTATTATTATATGTCTCCAAAAATAATAGGTTGTGGTCAGACCATAAAACTGATCAGTTCATGATGTGGCCAACCGTGGTTGAATTAAAAGTTTAATATAATGAGGAATATTTAAGGGCAAAATACTGCGGTACCAAAACGGGGAATCTGTAACAAAACGACGCAACCCTATCTAGTTTAGGTTTGTTTAATTTGTTTTGAAAAGAACTTTGGTTCTCTAGAGGTCTATGGTATCTGAAGGTGGCCATGGGAACTCTCCAATAAGACTCTTCGCTGCAGACCGAACATACGTGGCCTTAAGTAGAGTCAATCCAGTAGCTCACCTTATTAAAGAACTACAGTGTACTAAAATAACAGGCAAATAACCACGCACCAGACAATTACACTTAAAAAGAAATGAACAGGTCAAAAAACATAGCGATGACTTAAAAAAAGGTATAAAAATTATTTTCTTAATCAAGCTTGAATTTAAATGCTCTCAAAAGAAGAAAACTAGCTTTAACTTAAATTTAATCCATCAATTTATTACCTTACACAATAACGATGATGTACAACGTTGTTGCGGGATTAACTTGTAGAGATTTGTGTGGGAAAAAAAGGTTAGCAAAAAAATGCGACCGCACAATCAACTTCATATAAAAATGACGATCGATCAACGAAGAACAGATAGGCAGGATAAGTACCTAAGCTAGACTTATTCGACGAGTATTGGGCCAAATTGCTTTGTGCTGAAAAAACAATTCACTTAAAAATGCGACTTTACTATTTACTTCATATAAAAATGACGACCGATCAACGAATCGCTGCTATGGAGGTAAATTGGTAGATCAGCAGGAAAGTCTATTTCGAACACGATTTCATTAAACAAGAAACAGTGAAGTCGAGTGAGACCCCTGTACTATTAAGGCTCTAATTAAAAGCCAGGAATGTTAAGGCAGGATATCTAAGCTACACTATGTAGACGAGTTGCTTCAGACTGACAATCGAAATTAGGCAAAGCGAAGAAGTCGATCGGAAGACTCGATCGCATTTCAAACGCCTGGATGATAGCTCAGGAAAGTGCTGCTGAAGTAAAAACTTACACTGATATTGAAGCAGAAAATCGTCAACTTTTATCCTACCTTAGTACAATTTTCCTCGCGATGGTTTTCAAGAAGCAATATAGTTACCAAAATACTACACGGTTTATAAAAAAATACGTCGATGAAGCATCAAAAGGGATATAAAATACAAATTATTGAAATATGCAATTATAGGTTTACAGCGATCACAAAAATATGTGAAAGGAGATGTCTCAAACACCATACTAAAAAACCCAGGGTCGGCACAAACGAAATATATTCAGAAATGAAGTGCGTAAACAGTGCATTTTTATTTTAAATTCAACTTTGCACATAAAATACGAATTGTATATAGTTTAATTTAAATATGGCAACAGGACTTCCATCAAAACCAGAAAATATTCAGGGGCCTATTCCCATTCTCTTATAAAAATCAAACAGCTATAGCGTATCGATTACCTCCGAAGGGCGCAAGATGCCGTATGTGGCAGTCAATCTCCCGACAAAATAGACGACGCCGACAGGCCAAATACGGCATTTTGCGCCCTTCAGACAATCGATAGGCTGTAGCTATTCCTTTTTCATAAGAGAATAGAGCCCCTTATTAGAAAAAAATAGTGAGATGAAGCAACGAGAAGGCTAAAAACATCCCAATCATTAATACATGCAATTATAGAGGCAATCACAAATATAAGTGAATGGAGATAACTCAAATCCTATCCTAAAAAACCTCTTGCCCGGCACAAACGAACTACCTATATCTATAGTGTATGATTTCTAGGAAAAAAATATATGTTAAAATCGATGACTAAAGCGGTATTTTTGTCTTTTGAAGAGGCGCTCTCATAAACTGCATAAATTGGTAGTTAACATTAACAATTTCGTACAAATTATTATTATATGTCTCCAAAAAAAATAGGTTGTGGTCAGACCATAAAACTGATCAGTTCATGATGTGGCCAACCGTGGTTGAATTAAAAGTTTAATATAATGAGGAATATTTAAGGGCAAAATACTGCGGTACCAAAACGGGGAATCTGTAACAAAACGACGCAACTCTATCTAGTTTAGGTTTGTTTAATTTGTTTTCAAAAGAACTTTGGTTCTCTAGAGGTCTATGGTATCTGAAGGTGGCCATAGGAACTCTCCAATAAGACTCTTCGCTGCTGGCCGAACGTACGTGGCCTTAAGTAGAGTCAATCCAGTAGCTCACCTTATTAAAGAACTACAGTGTACAAAAATAACAGGCAAATAACCACGCACCAGACAATTACACTTAAAATGAAATAAACAGGTCAAAAAACATAGCGATGACTTAAAAAAAAAACGGTATAAAAAATATTTTCTTAATTAAGCTTGAAATTAAATGATCTCAAAAGAAGAAAACTAGCTTTAACTTAAATTTAATCCATCAATTTATTACCTTACACAATAACGATGATGTACAACGTTGTTGCGAGATTAACTTGTAGAGATTTGTTGTGGAAAAAAAGGTTAGCAAAAAAATGCGACCGCACAATCAACTTCATATAAAAATGACGATCGATCAACGAAGAACAGATAGGCAGGATAAGTACCTAAGCTAGACTTATTCGACGAGTATTGGGCCAAATTGATTTGTGCTGAAAAAACAGTTCACATAAAAATGCGACTTTACAATTTACTTCATATAAAAATGACGACCGATCAACGAATCGCTGCTATGGAGGTAAATGGGTAGATCAGCAAAAAGGCCATTTCGAACACGATTTCATTAAACAAGAAACAGTGAAGTCGAGTGAGACCCCTGTACTATTAAGGCGCTAATTAAAAGCCAGGAATGTTAAGGCAGGATATCTAAGCTACACTATGTCGACGAGTTGCTTCAGACTGACAATCGAAATTAGGCAAAGCAAAGAAGTCGATCGAAAGACTCGATCGCATTTCAAACGCCTGGATGAGCTAAGGAAAGTGCTGCTGAAGTAAAAACTTGCACTGATATTGCAGCAGAAAATCGTCAACTTTTATCCTACCTTAGTACAATTTTCCTCGCGATGGTTTTCAAGAAGCAATATAGTTACCAAAATACTACACGGTTTATAAAAAATTCGTCGATGAAGCATCAAAAGGGATATAAAATACAAATTATTGAAATATGCTATTATAGGTTTACAGCGATCACAAAAATATGTGAAAGGAGATGTCTCAAACAACATACTAAAAAACCCAGGGTCGGCACTAACGAAATATATTCAGAAATGAAGTGCGTAAACAGTGCATTTTTATTTTAAATTCAACTTTGCACATAAAATACGAATTCTATATAGTTTAATTTAAATATGGCAACAGGACTTCCATCAAAACCAGAAAACATTCAGGGGCCTATTCCCATTCTCTTATAAAAATCAAACAGCGATAGCGTATCGATTACCTCCGAAGGGCGCAAGATGCCGTATGTGGCAGTCAATCTCCCGACAAAATAGACGACGCCGACAGGCCAAATACGGCATTTTGCGCCCTTCAGACAATCGATAGGCTGTAGCTATTCCTTTTTCATAAGATAATAGAGCCCCTTATTAGAAAAAAATAGTAAGATGAAGCAACGAGAAGGCTAAAAACATCCAAATCATTAAAACATGTTTTTATAAAGGCAATTACAAAAATATCTGAAAGGAGATAACTCAAATCCTATCCAAAAAAACCCCTTGCCCGGAACAAATAAAAATATATCCCGAAATGAAGTAAACAGTGCATTAATATTTTAAAATCAACTTTGCACATTAAATACGAATTGTATATAGTTTAATTGAAATATGGTAACAGGACTTTCATCAAAACCAGACAACATTCAGGGGCCTATTCCCAATCTCTTATAAAAATCAAACAGCGATAGCGTATCGATCACCTCCGAAGGGCGCATGATGCCGTATTTGGCAGTCAATCTCCAGACAAAATGTACGTCGCCGACAGGCCACATACGGCATGTTGCGCCCTTCAGAGCAATCGATAGGCTGTAACTATTCCTTTTTCATAAGAGAATAGAGCCCCTTATTAGAAAAAAATAGTGAGATGAAGCAACGAGAAGGCTAAAAACATCCAAATCATTAAAACATGCAATTATAGAGGCAAACACAAAAATATGTGAAAGGAGATGGCTCAAATCCTATCCTAAAAAACCCCTTGCCCGGAACAAACGAAATATATCCCGAAATTAAGTATTGATATTTTAAAATCAACTTTGCAATTACAAAAATATCTGAAAGGAGATAACTCAAATCCTATCCAAAAAAAACCCTTGCCCGGAACAAATAAAAATATATCCCGAAACGAAGTAAGTAAACAGTGCATTAATATTTTAAAATCAACTTTGCAAATTAAATACGAATTGTATATAGTTTAATTGAAATATGGCAACAGGACTTTCATCAAAACCAGACAACATTCAAGGGCCTATTCCCATTCTCTTATAAAAATCAAACAGCGATAGCGTATCGATCACCTCCGAAGGGCGCATGATGCCGTATTTGGCAGTCAATCTCCAGACAAAATGTACGTCGCCGACAGGCCACATACGGCATGTTGCGCCCTTCAGAGCAATCGATAGGCTGTAACTATTCCTTTTTCATAAGAGAATAGAGCCCCTTATTAGAAAAAAATAGTGAGATGAAGCAACGAGAAGGCTAAAAACATCCAAATCATTAAAGCATGCAATTATAGAGGCAATCACAAAAATATGTGAAAGGAGATGGCTCAAATCCTATCCTAAAAAACCCCTTGCCCGGAACAAACAAAATATATCCCGAAATGAAGTACGTAAACAGTGCATTAATATTTTAAAATCAACTTTGCACATAAAATACGAAATTTATATGCACTGTTGAATTTAAATTGGTCAACAGGACCTTTATCATAACCACACAACAATCAGGGGCCTATTCCTATTCTCTGATGAAAATCGAATAGTCATAGCGTATCGATTACCTCCGAAGGGCGCAAGACGCCGTATGTGACAGTCAATCTCCCAACAAAATAGACGACGCTGACAGGCCAAATACGGCATTTTACGCCCTTCAGGCAATCGATAGGCTGCGTTCCACAGTCGGATTGCCCTTAACCTAAAAGAGTGTTTGTAGGCGGCAGTGTTATGCCGAGGAGTTGACAGGAGAGACACCGTGTGGGATCTCCGATTACTATCCCTGGGGAAAAGAAACTCAAAACGTTCTCGAAGATATGTGGGGTAGCGGGGATTTCGCTAAATATTGTATAGATAAGAGAGAATGTGCATATCACGGCGAAGACGGATCGGAAGCCATCCCAGCTCCTTGCGATACTGGGAGACATGGTCGTACTTGCGCAGCCCGTAGACAAACCGAATCCCAAGGTTTTGGAGTCGCTCGAGTTTATTCAGTTGTTCTTCGTGGATGCTTGTTGGGTCAGTGCGAACTGACCCAACAAGCATCCGCGTAGTCTATTAAAGGTAGTAGAAGAGACTGTACAAGGGTGATTTTAGTCTGCCGCGGCAGGAAGTACTGCAATCTCCGTAGGGAGTAAAATGACGCAAGACTCGTCTGCTGACCTCACAAACATGGGGCGACCAGGACAGCAACTTATCAAATAGAACGCCAGCTTTCTCGCTGTAAGTGATTATCGTACCCTCATACATCACAGGATCGACGGGGATATTTTGTACTCTGTTAATTGAGTGCCGTGTACCCATAATCATGGCATGAGATTTTGCCGGGTTGACAAGCAGCCCATATGAAATTGCCCATTTACTGATGTTATCGAGGTCAGCATTCAACGCCTCTACGGTCAGATTTACATCACTAAGAGAGAAGTGCTGATATATTTGGAGGTCATCTGCGTGAAGAAGTAAGAACGTCAGAGATGGAGTTAATGAATACTGAGAAGAGATGAGGAGAAAGGATACCACCCTGCGGAACACCCGCGGAGAGATTACACCAGTTCGTTGAGATCTCCTCAGACTTAATGCGCTGCTGGCGGTCTCTCAGGTAGGAGTCAAACCAGAGAGCCGAGTGCGAGGAGACTCTGAGCGATTTTAGAATTTCAACCAGGATATCGAAATCGACGCAGTTGAAGGCGCTACTGAAATCAAGCAGTGTGAGAACCGTAAGCTGCTTCTGATCCATGGCTAATTGAATGTCATCGGTGACTTTAAGCAATGCCGTGGTAGTACTGTGACCCGGCCTGAAACCCGATTGATATATATATATTTTTTTATGTCTTCCTTTTTTACAGCAATCTGTCATCTAGGACATTCAGCTATAGATTTGATGTGTAGACAGGCTTTTAGGTATGGGACCAGTGTACCATCCTTTAAATTTATTCTAAGATTAGTTTAGCAGATCTTTTGGTGCTCTTCTTTTTAGTCTTTTGAAGGTTATCGGTTCCATCATCAGGTTTAGGGCCAGTGAGTTAGGATGCCTTTCTAGTCTTGCTTTATATCTCTTAAGGTTGGATACAATCTCCTCCTGTACCATTGGGACTTTCGAATCTCGATGAATGCGTTCATTAGTAATGTACCATGGTGCATTTGTGATTAGTCGTAGAGTTTTTGATTGGAACCTTTGAAGGATCGCGATATTTGATTTGGCAGCCGTTCCCCAAAGTTGTATGCCGTAGGTCCATATAGGTTTTATGATGCATTTATAGATTAGCAACTTGCTCTCCAGTGACATTTGTGACTTTTTGTTTAGGAGCCAGTATAAGCTGTGGAGCTTCAGGCCTAAGGCTTTACGCTTCGTGAATATGTGATTTCTCCAGGTTAAGCGTCGGTCTAGAAAGATACCGAGATATCTGGTTTCATCTTCTTGAGGTATTTGATTCCCATTCATCATAGCTTGAGGACATGTGTCTCTTCTGGTGGTGAAGGTAACTTGAACAGATTTGGTTTCATTTGCTTTTATTCTCCAGTCCCTGAGCCAGTCTGCTATGGAATTTATGCTCGATTTAAGTTTGGCTGAAGCTGCTGTTGGGCTCTGGTCTGAGGCTAGGACTGCCGTGTCGTCAGCAAAGGTTCCAGTAACAACATCAGTGCTGACTGGTAAGTCTGCAGTGTAAAGGATATATAGTATAGGTCCAAGGACACTTCCCTGTGGAGTGCTTGTATTGGGTGTAAAGTAGTTGAGTCCTCTCCCAGCTTGACAAAGAAGTATCTCTCACTCAGATATGATTTGAGGAATAAGTATTAATTAATGGGAAAGTACAATCTAATTTTGTAGAGTAGTCCTTCGTGCCATACTCGGTCAAATGCCTGAGAGATGTGCAGAAATATTGCAGAGCAGTACTCCTTTTTTTCGAATGTGGTGTTTATTTTTTTTATCAATCTGTGGACCTGTTCTATTGTACTATGCCTCTGTCTGAAGCCAAACTGGTGCTCTGGAATGATGTTTTTCTCGTGGATTATAGGCATGAGTCTCCTTAGGAACAATGTTTCCAGTAATTTTGATGTGATTGGCAGCAGGCTTATTGGACGATATGATTTTACATCCGTTGCTGGTTTTCCCGGTTTAACAATCATTATTATTTGTGCCACTTTCCATTGCCTTGGGATGAAGTTGCGCTGTAAAATGGCATTGAATATATATGTTAGGAGTTCCACAGCTTCCACTGGCAAATGTTTAAGGATGGTTGCAGTTATAAGATCAAACCCTGGAGATTTGTGGTTAGCTAGATTCTTTATTGCTGCAACAACTTCATTCTAAGAAAAATTTTCAACTGGAAGATCAAGCTGGTAAGTCTTAGTAAGTAGCTCATTTACTTCATTGGTTTTAGTAGAGCCGTTGTCTGGGTTTGGGACGAATACCTTTTCTAGGTGGTACGCGAAAGTGTCAGCCTTCTCTGTGTCACTTTTCGCCCATGTTTGGTCAGATTTGCATATAGGGGGTGATGCTTCTGAGGCTGGTTTAGCTTTTTAGTGGCTTTCCACAGCGAGTAGTCAGTTCCTGCTGTTCCATCAAGACTTCTAAGGTATTTCTGAACTCCTTCATTCCTTACATCTTCGAATAGTGTTTTAAGTTTATTGGTGATATAGTTCAGTGCCTTTTTATTGCTGGGACACCTGTGAGTTTGCCACGCTTTCCTTGCTCTGCGTTTCTCTGCAAGTATATCTCTTATGTTTTAGGGAATTTGTGTTTGATCTTTTGCTTTCGGCTCTGGGTTTGATTCCCATGCTGACACTTGTGTGCATTGATTGAAGTGTTCCACAGCTTTTTCAATATCATTGTCACTTTTTAGCGGTGCAGATGTGCAGATTCTTTCGGATGCTAGTTGTTGAAAGTGTTCCCAGTCTGTTTGTCGATTGTGTAACTTGCAGGATCTGGGTGTGATAATGACATTCATGTCGACTGTAGCAAATACTGGGGAATGATCAGATGATAGTTCATAGCTACCCTTGCATTCTATTTTATCCTTGCTTAGTCCTTTGATTATGTAAAAATCTAGAAGATCTGGTATCTTGTTTTTGTCAGTAGACCAGTAAGTCGGTTTTCCAGATGAGACCACGCTTAAGTTAAGCAAGTTTATGGCTTGCAGTAGCTGCCGTCCCTTCATAGTAGTTGTTCTGGCCCCCCAAGATGTGTGCTTAGCATTATAATCACCTCCAGCAACAAATCTTCTGCCAAGATGGTCAAGAAACTTGATGTAGTCTTCCTTTTTAAGTTTGTGTTTTGGTGGGCAGTAGACAGCACACAGCGTTAGTCAGCCTTGCCAATCTTCAATAGAAATATTTGTAGCTTGAAACATTTCTGTGCAGTATGGCTCCATTTCATAGTGGCGAATGTTTTGTTTTACTAGGATAGCGCTTCCTCCATGTGCTGCCCCGGATGGATGCATAGTGTGATAAACTTTGTACTTAGGGATACTGAAGTTGTTCTTATCAGTGAAGTGTGTCTCAGTTATTAACATGATGTCAATATTATTTTCTTCAAGAAAAGCTTTTACTTCTAGCTTGTGGTTTGGTAGGCCGTTGGCATTCCATAGGACTAATTTAATTGAATCGAATTTGGCAGTCTGGACGTTATGGACAATAGTAGATTTGTTACAGTAGTAAGTTGCTGCATCATTGACATGAGCATCTTCATCTCGTCTGGTTTTGTAGGGTTGGGTGGTGTATTGGGGTTTAGATTGTCCTAGAATATTTCATCAGACTTTTGAGTTGCTTTAGCAGCGTCACTATAGGAGTATGTTTGGGGCTTTGGTAGAAGGTTAGAGTATATTTGGGGCTTTGGTAGAAGGTTACCAGGTGCTTTAATTGCCTTATTTCCTGGTATGGTTTTCGGTCTTAGTGATGGGTATTTAATTTTTGGAGCTCTTTGTAGACTGTACATCCCTTGTAGTTAGCTGGGTGGTTCCCTTCACATAGAATATATTTGACATCATTTGATCTAGTCTTCCTGGGACAATCTACTGACATGTGCTCACCAGCACATTTTATGCATTTTGGTTGTCTTTAACAGTATGTCTTTGTGTGACTGTATTGTTGGCAGTTGGCGCACTGCGGGATCACCCTTTTTGGAATTTGCTCTTCTATCTTGACTTAGCAGTGTAGCAGGTATTTTAGGTTATAAATGTCCTTGCTATTGCTGCATGGTTGTAGTTCAATAAAGAATATGGGCAGTGGTTTGTTGGTGGACCTTGCCTTGATGTTCCAGATATTAGTGGCGGTGTGACCAAACTCGCCTAGTGCTTGTTTAATATCATCAGTATCAGTTGATGGGTGGATATTCTTCAAAACTACCTTGTAGGTTCTGTCTTGCTTAGGTTTGTATGTGTGAAATTCTGTACCCTTGAGTTCAAGTTGATTAACAATATTTTTGTAGTGTTCACCAGATTTAGGTTGTATTTTGACTTGGTCGTTACGCAAGACCTTAATCAAGTAGTTGTCTTTGGCATGCTCGTTGAGGAGGTCAATAAGAGGTTGGATATTACCCACTCTGTCTACGAATATTGGGGGCTGTCTTGGTTCTTTCACTGCATGTTGAGATTGCTGTTTCTCACCCTCTAATTGTGCTGGTTCTGGTTCAGTTCTAGACCAGTGAAGCTGTTTGACAATTGTATGGGGTTATTAAGCCAGTAGTTGTCCACTTTGGCTTGTTTGTGAGGTGGTTTGGTATAGCATTCCCGGGGGCTGCGAGTTCTTTTGCCATTTTTGACGGAAGAGTTTTGTTGTTCTTGCGTCGAATTTTGCAAGTTGGACACGTCGCCAAGAGATTGGGTCCTCGGACGGGTGTGGAAGAGCCCTTTATGTAGCGCTTGTTGGACCAATTGCTTGTTGGTTTGCATTTTTTGTTTTATTTACAATCCTTTTGATGATTTGTTTTGACATCTTGATGAGTGAATGAATTGAATGAATGGTAGTGATGTACGGCAAAAATCGGAACACAACCGGTATTTGCGAACCGGAAACGGACACGATTTATTGTTTATGGTTTGATGAAATGTTGGTAGCACTGATTAATTTCAAAAATGGCTGGCTTTATCAACAGAAATTAGCTGGATGCTTTCGCTTATTACGAGCTTATTTCACTTTGAACCCGGCACATCTGACATTGTCTAAATTAATTGGCACTAAATGAGTACTAGTCACTTATTTACACGGCACTACAATCACTTTTAGCACACTTTGCGGTAAATAAAAGCTGGAGCACTTGTAACACGTCTGGTAGGTTTGACACCCGGAAACGGTGCGGGCAGTGTTGCCAGATCGGAAAACTGAGATTACAGTGTTTGGTGCTCAAATTTACAGTGTTCGCGTCAAAATTACGGTAAAAGTAAAAAAAAAAACATTGGATTTTACAGTAGATTTCAAGACACTTTTAATGTGAAATTTAACTTAAAACTAAAATATAAATATATACAGTGGTGGTCATATAATTAAGAACGATTTGTAGTACCAGATATTTTTTTTTCAAAACTATGCTATGTGTACTTTTAAGTTCCTTCTTAAAAGTAATTAGTTGTGTTATGAAATAGCTACATCGATAAAGTAAACGGGATTAGGAGTAAATATTTAAAACATTTACTATTTTTTTTACAAATTTAATTGATTATCGATAATTACAAATTCAAGTAGTAAAAATGCTGGACAAATAATTAAGAACGATTCTTAAGCTGCTCGAGAGTTGTTTTCGTAGATACTTAGATTTTACAAATCACATTAAATAAGACAGTGACAATGTTAAAAATTATAATTTAATACATTTTATTCTAAGTTAATAGTTTGTAGCGTGACCGTGGCTTTTAATAACTGCCTTACACCGACGAGGCATTGATTCTATCAATTTTTGACATTTTTCAAGAGAAATAGAGCGCCATTCTTCTAAAAAAACGTTATATAACTCAGTTAGGTTACCACATCGTCGATTTGAAACCTTTTTCTTGACTTCGCACCAAAGATGCTCTATGGGATTTAAATCTGGGCTGTTCGGTGGCCATTCTAAGACAGAAACTGATTGAGATGTGAGGAATTCTTTAACGGTGCGTGCAGTGTGCTTCGGATCGTTGTCGTGTTGGAATGTCCAAATAATCGGAAGTACGTCTTCAGCATATGGTAACATAGTTTCTTCGAGTATATTTTTGTACTGGAATTGATCCATGTTTCCTTCTATCAGTCTAACAGTTCCAACACCATGACCAGAGAAGCATCCCCAAATTTTCACATTTCCACCACCATGCTTTAATGTCATTTTTGTGTACTTGGGGTCGAATGCTGTATTCGGAGGGCTTCGAACATATCGTTTCCCATCAGAACATACTCTGTTAATTTTTGTTTCGTCAGAGAAAAGAACATTTTTCCACTGTCTTGCCGTCCAGCTTTCATACCTCCTAGCAAATGCAAGCCGGGCTTGCCTATGACACTGTTTCAACATGGGCACCTTTCTTGCTATCCTTCCGTTCAACTTCGCTTCTACCAATCGCCTTCGGATAGTGCGCGCTGAGATCGCTGAAGGGTTATTTTCACCAAAGTATTCTTTTTTTAACTCATTAGACCCCTTAAAAGGGTATTGTTTTGCCAAACGCACGATATTTCGATCGTCTCGCTGAGATGACTTTCTCTGTTTAGGTACACGAGGAATATTTAAAGTTGTTTGATGTGTGTTAAAATGCTTCACAGCGTGGAATATCATCGTTTTTGAGCACTGCAAATGATTGGCAATCTTTTTATATGACCAATTCATATCGCGAAGTTTTATTATTACTTCCCTTGTAGATGCATCACAACTTTTATTTTTTCCCATTTTTTTATTATGAAACGATCAACTTTTTGACTTTTACAGAACTAAATGGCGCCAAAATTACTCGAATAGTGGCCTAGTTACAGAGTGTTCTCTATTTAAATTTGAATAAAAAAATAAACTATCCAGCGTTCTTAATTATGTGGCCAGCCAGTAAGTTTGCAATAACATGTTAAGATATATTATATACAAAAAGTTTACTTATATAATAATATTGTTGAATTTATCATATTATAACTGTATGCTACGATTGTGTAAAACAGTTTTACGATACCGAGAGAGATACAAAATGATATGCAATAAGTGTTACTCTCGTAAGTTTGAGAAAAGCTTGTTTTCAAATAGTCGTTCTTAATTATATGACCATCACTGTATATGCTCTACTAAATACCTAAATTAGAATACAAGAGGATACTAAATACCTAATCAGGATGAATGGCATGTTGCGCTAACATGATTCCTTTTATTGTCCTAGTAATTTATTTATCTCGTTTCTTGGTTTTGGTGTCGTTTATTTGGCTAAACATTCTCTCGCATTTCGCGTTGGAGTTCGGAAGAGCCAAGATTTTGAGCATGTATTTTTCAATCAAGTGGAACTCGTCCAACTGTTCCACATGTTGAAAAGCAACATTAGTATTTAAAATCTGTGGTTAGTATACAATATAAATAGTTTATAATTTCTTTAATAATTGTAAAGTTTCACTAACCTTTTGCCAGAATTCATCAGGCCGTAATGTTGCATCAAAATCAGTTTCACTAACCTTTTGCCAGAATTCATCAGGCCGTAATGTTGCATCAAAATCTCCTAACTTTGGCAATTTTCGCCATTGGTCATCCAAAGCTTGTTCTTCTACCATAAAAATTGGAGCCAAACTTGGCATCAAGCTTAGCATATTTTGGCTTAATTAATCTCGATTTGAGATATCAAGACAACTTTCAGGATCTAATTTGTAAATTCAAAATTTGTAAAATAATTTAAGTTGGTTCCAATAGGTTTGAAAACTTGCATAGCACACGGTTAATACAATTTGGGAGGTTAATACTACGAAATTATTCCTAGTCTATGACCGGAAATTCCCCCGTAGAATCCACGACGCCACTACTCATGCCCGTTTACAGTTTAAAAAAACGATCTTATTCCAATTGGAACAAGGGTTGTGTGTGTAGGACAGAAAGGTGGCACTAGGAGCAGCGTTTAAAATTTATCTTCTCTTTTCACAAAGCGTTCAGTTTACATTAAATTAACTTGATTTTTGCCTGTAGAAAAATTACAGTGATCTCCATACACTGTAATTTTAGTAATACAGTGTACAGTAGATCGTGTGAAAATACAGTAGATCTACTGTAATTACAGTGTATCTGGCAACGCTGGGAGCGGGGGATATGGATTGATATGGATTTAATAAGTTTCTAGAGGAAAGGTATGAGGAGAGCTGACAGTGAACAATTGATTCTAGGACTTTGGAAAGGATAGGCAGAATAGATATGGGACGAAAATCATTGAAGGAGACGGGATTGGACGATTTAGGTAGGGGAATCACAAGTGCCTTTTTCCACTGAGAGGGGAAGCAACATTGTTCAAGCGATACATTAATTGTGTGGGTAATGATCGGTAACAGCTCCTCAATGATACAGGTTATCATCTGAGAACAGATCTTGTCCTCACCAATGGCTTTCGACGAGATCGCTAAGATTGCCCTCCTTACTGCGCCGATTCCGACACGGTTGAAGTTGAAGGATGAGTTGTGGGCTGCGGCCTTGGACCGTAGGTTACGAAGGGTAGCTTCCTTAACGAGGGGGTCCATCACGACTGGGGGATTAGCAAAATAATTGTTGAGACCGTTGAGGTTGACATTTCCAGCAGCCAAGTCCTGGGACTTACCTACACCAAGAGTCTTCAGGAATTTCCAAACCTGTGCTGGAGTATAGCTCTCAATACACTCGTAGATATGACGACGTTTGGCATCACGACACAGACGAGTGCAACGATTGCGGAGGCGTTTGAAAAATAAGAGATTCTCGTCGGTCGGATCCACCTTATATCTCCTCTTGGCACGGTTTCTCTTGGCCATCAGGCTCTTTATGGTGTCAGTAAGCCACGGCGCAGGAAGGTGCTTAACCTTAACCCTCTTGACCGGAGCGTGCTTATCAAACAAGCTCAGGACAACAGAGTTAAAGTTTTGGACTTTGTCTTCAACGGTCTCGCTACCAACAACAGAGACCCAGTCGACGGAGGCAGCATCTGATTTAAGGGAGTTAAGATCCATGCCCTTGAAGCTAGGTATGTCAAGGAATTTAGCTGCACGCTTGGGAGGCCTTAACTTGAATGAGAGGTAAATCAAATCGTGATAGGAGAAGGGTGCGTTAAGTTGGCCATGCACAGCAACCTTGGATAAGTTAGAAGTAATCATCAGATCTAGAAGAGAGGGGGTGCAGTGTGGTTGAAAGTGGGTGGCACCCACGGGAAGGATGTGTAAGTTTAATGAACTTACAAGAGATTCGAGCTTTGCCGAGCGAACATTATTTTTGAGAAGGCAAGTGTTAAAGTCGCCGAGAATCAGGGTGTCGCTATAAAGAGGAGTCAGATCCAATGATCTTCTCAATAGAAGGGTTTCAAATGAGTTAAAATAGTCAATGCGAAGAGAGGGGCTATAATAGACACCCAGGAGGACTTTATTGTGACGCAAGCACATCTCCAAGAACAAGTGTTCAGCGGTACCAGAGTACAGGCTTGGCGACTGGCTGATGACTTTGCATGGTATATCGGCACGCAGGTATATAGCTACACCGCCATCAGCCTTGCCCGTCCTATCATTCCGGTAGAGACTAAACCCTGGCAGAGCATACATGGCAGAAGGAAGTGATGGTTTGAGAAAAGATTCCACACACAGATTTTACATAATTCAATTTTAAACATTTTTCTTTTCACACTAACACAATTCATAAATTAATCATTATTATTATCCTATATATACCTAGATCTCCACCCAAGTACACTTAAAATGGATTAAATGAGTAAGCTTGTAAAGAAAAAAAAAGATAAGCAAACAACATTTCACATATTTTCATCTTCTGTTTAATACCATAAGTTGCTATATATTTCAACATCAGTACATATAATAAATTATGATTAACTATGTACTTATAATGCTTCCATACAATTTAATAAAATTGTAATTAGTGAGATTAATAGTACATAAATAATACAATATCAATTTAATATTGATACTTATGGGCCCAAGAAAATGTTTTTTTTCCTTATTAAAATACTCCAAAAAATGGGTACATGTTATTTGTTAACCACACTGTCTGTGTTACCACGGGTAGTCCCCCCATACTATAAGCTACAATTTTCTTTTAAACAAATTGTTACAAATTAGCTTTTTGTAACTACGCTTTACACAGGCATAATTAAATATCATATTTATACGCTCTAAAATGCCTAAGCTAATGCTTATTGCTAACATTTAATAGGTAGGTGTATAATTATAATTAACATGTATAATTAAAATGTATATCAATGGAAGATCGTTACACAGAAACTTTACATGTTAGCAGAAATGTGTAGTCAAGAGGATATTAGTGAGATCGTACTGAGCAACTTACACTAATGACAAACATTAATCAGAACAATCTTATTTTTAACTTCTATCCTTCAAGTAAATTTTTCAGCAGCTGATTTGTATGGCGGAGCCAAAAATAATGTTGCTATGAGCGGATCGGTATCATAGTGCTAGTTTTTCAGCAATGATGTCCGTAAATTAATATTTGTCGGGACCGTTCTGTTATACCCAGATTTAATTATTTGCTGGATGCACGACTGATGCAGAAGTAAGAAGTCAGTGCCGCCGGCAAGATTGCAATCAAACTTCCGAGTTGATACATACTTAAACGTTAATATTTTGTTTTGAAAAATAGGTAGTACGAAACATGTGAGGTCAGGTACGTATTAAAGGAACAATATCATTAATTAAAAATATAAAAAATAGGCCCGAGCGGGCTGTATGATGCATATTTCGTTTTATTCTACTCAGCCGGTGTAGGTTTAGGTAAAAATAAAATAAGGGGTAAAAAGAAAATAAGAAAAATCGCAAACCAAAAAATCTGTTTATGGGAGGGAGTTCACCTGTTTCATCAAGAGATGGCGTCAGAAACCATAGATCTAGCATTAATCGAACTCCATCATCGTTTATTAATAAATGTTCGCCTTCTTACCTCAAAATAGCACCTACCTATGCTCTTGATTTTGGGTTCTCAGGCGGAAAAAATATATTCATAACTCGTTCAAAAAGGCTTTTTTGCAAACCTCGCCATGACGTCCGCCTTCGCCTCGTGCCGTAAACTTCTCGGTTCGAAAATATAAGCCTTTTTGCGAACTCGCAGGAAATCTACTATTTATCACATTCAACCTCTTTGTTGGTAGTGCAACAGCTGTGATCAAAGATTTTGGTTAATCTGAGGTTAGATGCGAATTATGCCCAATAACGGGTCGATATGGGCACAGATCTGAAAAAGACGATGATTTATTGATGATCTATAAATTGGTGCCTCTAAAATGATGATCGAATAGTTTTCTGACCGGGAACTACGAGAATACCTAAAAAGATATTCAAATAACAAATGAATAAAAAGTTCCATAGTCAGTCTCTGTTATTCGGGACAAAGCGTAACGTAATAACCATCCTAACTTACCCAATAAGTTAATAAATAATAGGTAAAGGTAGGTTACTTATTTACTTAAACTTACAACCTACTTATATAGCGTTGAGTTTAATTGGAATGATTTGTGCGTATAAAAGCGTAGACAGCTCACCGGTTGTTCGAGACATATATTGATAGGGTTTAAAGTAGAGCCCAATTCTAGCAAATTGACCGTCTTATTATTTAGCTGTTTGAATTTTATTTAAGGTTTTTAACTTTTTATTATTTTCCAAAAGTTTTCATGAAGTTATTAATTACGAAGAATCTAAATAAATATGGGTTACTTTTTGCCTGCCTTTTATTAGCATACTACATCATACTACTATCAAACTACATCAATGATTCTGTGGAACAGCATTTAAAATAAAAAACACTTAATTTTGATGCTGTGAGCCCACAACTCAAAAGATGAGAAAACTTTAACTTTCTCTTTTTTATCTGCGATTTTGTCAAAAATATTGTTTAGAACCCAGCGTACAAACTGATTAAAAAGATTTCTTCCAACATGGTAAATTGTTTTACATAAACGTTAGAACTACAAATGATAAAATTAAACAAATTCATATACCAAAAATTCTAAAATTTGTTTCGCTAAGCTAAGTTTAAGCTTGTAACTTTTGAACCGTTGAACCCATTTCAATAAAAATTATCTAAGAACCATCACAGTGAAGTCTACTCGTTTAAAATAAAAAAACACTTAATTTTGATACAAAGAGCTCCACAACTCAAATGATGAGAAAACTTTAACTTTATTTTTTTAATCTGCGATTTTGTCAAAAATATTGTAAATCACATAGCGTACAAATTTATTAAAGAAATTCTTTCCAACATGATAATTTGTTTTATATAAACTTTAGAACTACAAATAACAAAAAAAAATAACATATTAATAAACCCTAAAATTCCCAAACCCAAAAAAAGTTTGTTTCACTAGTTTCCTTATAAAGCTTGTAACTTTCGAACCTGAACTGAACCCATCAATAAAAAATATCTAAGAACCATCGCAGTGAACTCTACTACCAATTGTTAAAAGACACATTAAAATCCGTCCACCCTTATGACCGCTATTTCTTGTTTTGGTGATAACTTTAGAACTACTGAACCGATTATAATGAACCTTAACAAAAACCTTTGCGTGAAATCTACTTCTAGTTGCCGAACCGAAGTTATTTAGTATTTTTGTAATTAATGACTTGAAAATTTTGTTAATAACAAAAGTTAAAACCTTAATTACTCTAACCCAGTTAATTTTCAGAAAGGGTATTGTAGGGTTAAATTTGCTGGAAATGGGCTCAACTTTAACCCATCACAATATAAGTAACGAATGACCGGTCACACTATATAGGGTAAAAAATCATAATTTTGTGTACTTAGAGTAAAATCACAATTATGCAATAAACTGCTGCAAACGAGGCTCTAATAGTTTTTCAGTCAAGTTTCAGATATTTTTACCACTTTAATTTATAATCAAATCACAAAACCATATTTCATGTTAAAAACAGGGTCACTTTAACCCATATATGCTCGTAACTTTTTACATCACCGATTTTAATGATTTTTTGATATGTAGATGTTGGTGGATCATTAATAAGGCCCATGGTGAAAAATTTGAATTTTTAGCACTGAAAGTATTTTTTTTCAGGTGGGTCGATAACGACCCCTTGGGCACACATGATACCATAGATGTATGAAAACTCGAAAAGTTGAATAAAACACGGAAAATAAATTCTGAACGTATTTATTTCTTTTTACCTGAGCTCTACATACAAAAGGAAGGAAGGGATCAAAAGCTAGGAAAACAAATCAAACAAACATCTAATCATGGAAAGCGCCAAAGCATTTGTCATGCAAATTGACACCACATTTTCGACACATTTTCACAGTTTTATTGTGACACACTGCGCATCGTCTTCTTAATTGACCCGTAAGAATGATATGCTGAGCCTCATGTTGCCTCACTGCAACTGGTAAGGTGAGCGATGGACGTTGCTTTGGTCCAGTATGTTCTTTTGGTATGCCATATTTCAGTAGAAGTGACTTTGCTATTGATCGTCTGAATGCTAATGTGTCAACATTAGTACCCATAGATCGAGCTAATAATGCTGCATTGTTCACAGCTACGTCGATTATCCACATTAGAATTGGTATGTACCATTTTTTACCTCCGATGGCTATACGATATACACCAACTTTAGCATCAAGTCGATCTACTCCACCCATGAACCGATTATATTGAAATATAATATTTGGCTGATCGATGTCAATGCGTCTTCTCATCGCAGCTGAATAGCGACTGGCTTTCTGTAGAGGTTGAACACCAAACTCATTTGACAACAAAGTCACAACGTTGTTGTCATTCCAACGTACTGCGCAGATATTGTCATTAGTGTCCAGTCTGAAATCGTAGAAGCCTCTGGGTTCCTTTTTGAACGCCTTTACATCTTTGAGAGGACATTTGTCAACACGGTTCTGTCTAACTGTGCCAGTAATTTTTACGTTATTGCCTTGCAGATTGGTAAGCAACGACGGAGATGTGAAGAAGTTATCGCAATATATCGAGAATTTATTGTCCGGATAAATATTTTTCACTGATTCAGTCAATTTAGTGACGAAGTGTTCACTAAGCCCAATTTCACGTCTTTCTGAGCGACCTCTGTATAAATAAGCTTTCAAACAATATCCTAAACGGGTAGCCGCCACCCATGCCTTGAAGCCAAATCGTATCGGTTTTCCATGGATATGTTGCTTGCAACTATGCCGTCCATAGTACGGTATCATAGATTCATCTACACTGAAATTTTTCTCAATTGGTGCATATATCAGAAATTTCTCATTCATCATGTCACACAAAGGACGTATTTTGGCCATTTTTTCCCAGGCTGAAGATCGTCATTATCAGCTACATGAAGAAATCGAAGAATCTCCTCAAAACAGTTTCTTCTCATAGAATTCGAGACTAAAATGTTATGGGTATCGTCTTGGATTTCCCAATACATTCGACGTCTTGGCAAAGGTACATATCTACTGAGTATCAATATACCAAGGAAACATTTAATTTCGTCCGAAGAAAGGCAAAAATTTGTATTAGGATCTTTACTGACAGCGTAAAGTACAGACTGTCAGACTATGTGATGAATTATTTCTTCAGAAAAAAATAGTTCGAAAAATTCTATTGGCTCGCTTTTGTCAGATAAAGTCAATACAGATCTTGGTGGTGGTGCTGCCCAATCATCCACATGGACTTGTAAGTCACGTTTCAGCCACCTCCGAGGGTGTACTGTTGGACGAAGTCTGGTGACGGTATTCTCGGAAGAATCTTCTACGTTTCGAGTCCTCGAGGAAGTTGCTGTACTCAAAACTTGTGCAGAAGTTCCAGAAGTACTTGGCATATCAGAATCGTCAGCCACATTTAGATCATCAATCCGATCATATTGAACACGATGAATCACCATTTCAGACGGGGCTAGCAACTGATGACGATTCAAGTTTTCAACGCCTTGATTATCTTCGTCACCGGCATCTCCATCAGATATGTGACCATCACATAGAGGATCCATGACGATATCCACTGCTTGTACGTCTTGTTCATGTTGCAAGTCCTCCAAGTAGTCAATTATTTCATTTGTGGTTAACGTACGCCGACTCCTGCAAAATCATATTACTACTGTAACTGGGTAGTACATTTGCCCAAAGGGTCGTTATCGACCCAGTAAGTCAAACCCTTCGAAAAATACAAGAGATAACTAAACTAGGTGGACAAAAACTATTGCAATCTATAGATGTATAACTCAGGTAAAAAGTAATGTGGAGTAAAAGGACAACTTGTCATAGAATAATTCAGTACTTACATATTTAGAACGCAAAACGGCAATCTTGACTCGAAAAAAGATAATGATATTTTAGCACCACAGTCTGCCGTTCAGGTAACTACACAGAATACATATGACGTCGATTTACGGTATGTCTTCTATTAGACTCTGTATTTGTGAAGGTATATTGAAAATAAAACATCACATCTCGTAGTTCTTGTCGACTGATTTGGGTGGGTAGTTTGGGGTCGAAAACGACCCCTTGGGCATATATGGGTTAAGTCAACCTGCATACATTTAGGAAACGATCTGTGCCAGATATGTAACATGGTACGAAAAAAAAGTGATTGTCGCACGCAATAACACCCTGATCACATTAATTTCTCCTGTAGTCAGTTTCATGTGTTTCAAGATTTCCTAAAAGTCAGCGGGGATACTAAAATTCTACCCGGTAATTTGAAAACAATACCCACTCTTCTCGATGGCTACTTCAGTAATGTTTTTAAGCGTGGGTCGAAGTTCAATAAACACGTTGTGAAAATGAATATAACAGAAGTGATCTTTAAAAAACAAACAACCTAAACACTCATATTAATACTACATTGCGATATTGTGTTCGTATATTGTAAGTCGCAACAACACGTACAACAAAGAGCGGACTTGCATATAATTCCACACGTTATTACTAAACGCCAAAGTTCAGCATCTCGCTCTAATGACGTGATAGAGTCCATAACTATTCTACTGACGCGTCGAGGCCGAGAGCAAGCGAGAGAAGGAGGGAAAACGTATTTCTCGCGGGTGCCAAGTTAACAATTATATTGATTTAATTTACCTTATAACTAGTTCACTAGTAAAGGGTTATTCTATGTTGAGATTGCATTTTATTTTAAATACTTATTTAGTGTTACGGAACATTACATTCTAGAAAGTAAGAATTGTAGTCCATTAATGTCACCACCGAGGAGCAAGGACCTTTATCCAGGTACGAGTAAGATTCAGCCATATTCCACCACGCTGGCTCAGTGCGGGTTCATGCATGGAGGAGTATCGGGCTAGTGGCCAAACCGACTGTCAGAAGTCATCAAGCTTCTCAATAGGTCCCCTGACAGCCTCTGATGTATAAACAATTATAGTACTTAGCACGAGGGCCAGGAAACTGTAAGAGTTAGAATTAGAGTATTTAAAAAAATCATGTTTTGGTTTTATATATACGGAAAGCTACACTAAAATAAACCGTGGAACAAATTCGTTTGAAAATTAATTTTCTCTCCACTCTGTTCGGAAATGTGGCGATAGCCAAGAATGTTTTTTCTGTCATGTATTAATATTACACAGTGCTTTTCACTCCATTGGTCGGAGATGTAACAGGCCAGAAAAAATAGTGTTGGCTTGCTTGTTATTGTCCTCTACCAGTCAACAGATGGCGCTTCATATCCTTTGTTCGTTTTTACCGAAAAAGCGTGCTTCAGGCCGTCGAGTCGTTAAAAAATTGCCTGGCTAGTGCTGACAATTGCGGTAGATGGCGGTGGAGTTCCAAACTTAATTTATCAAAAAAAACAACTAGAATTAATTTTGTTTCCTTGCAGCAGGCGTGAAAAGCACTATGTAATGTCTCAGCCAAAAGCGCAATAGATGGGACTCGTCTCTTAGAGGGGCTCGCTTATGGCTCGGCCATCAAACTCACTCGTCCATCTATTGCTCATTTTCCAGCCTCTACAACAATAGACAATTAAATGATTTATAAAAGGTCTGAGACCAAATAAAAGAGATGCTATCAAGACAAGGTTAAGAAGTATAAAAATACTGTTATCTTAGTAACAAAGACTTGTTGCAAGCCCCTGATAAAATCATACCTATCCATTTGAACACATTTATATAAAGTTATGCAGATATAAATTCCATTATAATTAATTCCATCCCATATCCACATTAAAGGTACAATCGGTTTAGTTTTACGAGATTCATTCTGTCTGAACTGGCTGTAGATTAGGGAATTCAATGGGGAAGATTTTTGGTAGAGGGCGCTAAAATCCGTGTCCCAATAACACAAGAGAAGGTTCAGGCAGAGTTTCGTTAATCTGAGCGTAGTACTTTGTGTAGGTACTGTACTTTGAACCTCTTTCGTATAACCATTGCTAGCCTTTTTCTTCACCATGCCTTTTACTTCGCGTTGGGTCACTGGGGAATTCGTAAGAACCACTTTCTTCCCTTCAGCAGCACAGCAAAGTTCTAAGGATATTGACAATTAATTTGTTGTTAGCGAAACTTTACTTTCTTACTTTGTGGTTTTGGGACGTTTTTAGCGCCCTCTACAAGAAACTAATTTGACAGTTTCCTTCACCATTGTCTGAATGAAACGAGAAATAATACCTAAATAAGACAATATTAGGGGCACCACTGCACGTTGCGATTTCTAGTCTTAACGACTGTAGTGTATATGACAGTAGAAAGAAATGATTTTTATATTTGCTCCTGAATGAACGGAATAACTGCGGAGAAATTTTTCTAAACTTCAAACGAAATAAATATGGAATCCACAGCCAGAGTTCATAATGCGTATAAATAAGTAGCAGTTTAAGCACTGGAGTACCTAATAAGGGATCTTTAACAAGATACAGTAAGAGCTCAACCCATTGGACACTTTAGACAATTCCGAAAAACATATTGACCGTCTGGAGAAATCAATTTTCTCGCAGAACACCTGAAATAGAAAAGAAGACAAGTTTTAGCTATTGCGATGGCGATCGTTACTTTGAATACAAATTTATTCGTTCGGTCAATTCATCTTACGTCATGACAGTCTTAAATCAAAGTCTACGTTAGGCTTTGAGCAAACCTTACCACCGGCCACAGTTACCAGCGAATTACGAAATGTAGGAATTCGTATCGACACTAGCTGTTGCATAATTCATACAAATTCCTGTAGCTGTGGCTGGGCGGTTAATCTTCAGAACCTTCGATCATTTATTTAGATATACCATACCCTAAGATACAGCATCAAAAGCACAAAGTGTCCCGACACAGATGTGCACATGTGTACAACTGGCCTCGCATTCGCGCGCGCTATCGAGTCAATATGCACTTCGGTGCTATGTTAAAAACTGCAAAAAATAACACTTATCATGCGATAATAAATGCCGTAATTAAAAAACTAAAAATCCAGACTGCGGTATACTAAAAAAACACAAATAAGGAGATAATACTTTAACGAAGTTATTGAGATTCGATAAAATTATTATAGTAGTGTTGTGTTATATTAAATTCAAGTGGTCTCGCCTATTAAATTTAGTTGACCCTCCTTTACCACTTCGCTACAGTGGCGTGCATAGGATTTTGGTAAAGGGTATAACGGATAAAATTAAAGACACCAGACGTTCAGTTAAAGACACCAGTTGACGTGTATATCTTTTCACTCGGCTTAAAGGAAGGCGTTTTAATAGACATTTTCAAAACCATTGGATGAATACACTGTTTCCAAATCTGCTTGCTGCATTCTGAAGAATGTGCCTCTTACCGGAGAGCCATTGCCAACACACAATTCTTACTCAAAATATAAGAAGCATATCTTGTAATATTCACGGTATTAGCACCCTTTTAGTTAGAATGAAAATTACCCTGAAATTATAATTATCAGCGAATGTCGACATAAAACTAACAACTATCCACCTTCTCCGTCACCACCTTCTCTACCGAACTATAATTGCCATTATACTCTCCATAATCGGATACAAAATGACGGGGTTGTAATTTACATTAAATAACATATTTTGACATACACCTAAGAACCTCCTATTGTAACCGGTAACGGTTACATTAGGCCGCCACATGATAATATCTAAGCTAACAATTATTTACATATGCCAGCAGAGTGTGGTCTACTCCCCGCTCATACCCTCTCCACTAGAGCAAAGTGCCTGGATCACATAATCTCAAAAACCAACTTAGATACGATAACATTGGTTATAATCATACTTTGACAGATCATGATGCATGTCTCCTATCGCTTAAAGAAATAGCACATGCACACAGGAAATCGATTATAAAAATGAACTATTTCTGAGTTGCCGTTTACCTTGACAATGCAGGATTACACAAAATACTTTCTCTAACAGACTGCCATGAAGCCTCTGACCTTTTAATAACAACTCTCTCTAGCATTCTCAAAGCAAACAAACAGAAGAAAACTCTAGACGGCAGACCAATAAAAAGCCTTGGATTACCCCTGGGCTACTTAGATGCTGGAGAAATAGGGCAGAATGCATCAAAGCTGTAAAAAACAACCTAAGAATAGTATAAGTACCTACTAAAAACGACTTATGTGCGGTATATGAACTATTGCAAAAGAATTCTAAAAAATATTAAAAGAGACTATGTCATGGAACAAATACAAAAAGCTTGTGCAACTAATTTAAAAAGAACTTGGATTACTATAAAGTCAAATTCAAATTTATTTATTACTGAAGAATTTTACATATACTTAGCAAACGTCGTTTTTTGCCTACTCTACTCTACAGTGAACCACTGTGGGAGAAGGCCTTAACAAATTACAAGCCAAAAAAGCAGCTGACCGACGATTTTTGAAAGGATCTACCTGTCCAAACAAATGGTTAGTGAAGTTAATGAGTATTTTGCAAACGTTGGAAAAAACCTGGCTGAATTCATCGTAATAATATTTTTCTAAACTTACCTCCTCCTCATTCTTATCCTCAAAAGGACTCACTTGTAATGATAGATACTGATGAGGATGAAATTAGGAACTTAATTAGAAACCTTAAAACTGATTGTGCTGTGGGCTGGGATGGGATTTCCAGCACTATTATTAAACTAAACGTCAACTTACTGGCCAAAACCCTATGCCACATCTGTAACCTAAGTTTAAAAACAGGAGTATTCCCAAATCTGTTAAAAAAGTCAATTATTTTACCCATACACATAAGTGGAAGAAAGGAATCGTTTAACAACTATCTATAGCAAAGATTTTGGAAAAAAAATGACAGGATAGTGAGTTACCTAGAAAACAAAAATATTATCGCCAAAAATCAATTTGGTTTCCATAGAGGTAGATCGGCGACCGATGCCGTAGAAGAACTTTCAAACTATATCGTCCAAGGCAATGCTTGGCAATATTTTTAGACCTAGCCAAAGAATTCGTCACGGTATCGGTCCCTATATTTCTGAACAAACTTGAAAACGTCGGAATACGAGGAGTCCAACTTCAACTGCTGAAAGACTACCTGACTCGCCGACAACAAACAGTTAAAATTTGAGTTTCACGATAACCTACACGAACTCTATGGAGTGCCTCAAGATAGCATATTTTATTTCAATCAATTTTGCCAAACTTTATTTCAATCAATTTTCAAATTCAAGAGTCTTATAAATGGAAAATTCGTTGCTTTTGCTGGTGACACAGCTCTGATTTTTCGGGGGCATAGTTGGGCAGATGTATTCCAGGCTGCACAAGTGGCTCGGTTGCAAATTGGTTGAGAAATAACTTACTTTCTCGCAATACTGACAAGACCAAATATATCTGTTTTTCAATCCTGAAAACAACTGAGCTGTTACAATGTCAACCGATCATATCACACATTTCAACTTGCTTATCCGCTGGTATTCTCCCACTCTGTGGCTGCATCCACTAGAACTTGTCGGCGAGATTAAATATTTAGGGATAGAGATTGATTGTTGTCGTACTTTTAAAACAGTTGGTTGTCTGTAAAGTCGGTACATGGACAATAGTGTTACATGATAACGTCATAAGAAACGCCGATCGTGCCTCTCTATCGCTTGTTCCGCACTCTCGCTTGCACGCTCGGCTTAGGCGGAACGTGACAATGAGTCATGCTTTTTTGTGCGTGCAGCCAGCGTTCATCGATTTATAAGACGTTATCACGTCAAAACATATTCAATCGGTGCCACAGCGCACAGGAAAATTAATTTACATTTTTTTTAATATTAGGCATCTCGCTGATGTGGAATATTCAGAACAATATATTTTGCTCTGTGCCAGTCCAGCAGTACTGAATTGAAAGTTGCGGAGGATCTGCAAAGGCTTTTATCTTCTCAATTTGCAGAGAGCACAAAGGGCATCTAGGGTGGCACATAAGACTCAATTAAAAAATGCCAAGACGGTCTTCTGTTCACAATTTAATCTGATAAAATGTTACATCATAATATTGGTCATGTAGGGTATCATATTGTGCGTGTGTGGCATATTGTCGCCTGCGAGCGAACAGCTATAGCGGCGACTAACCAGTCGTCTCTTACACCTCTTCGATAGTACGCGTGTCACTATTGTACTTGCATACCACGAAATACATTACTTCATATTACCGAAAAGACTCTATTCTTTATCACCAATTAGGGATCCGTTACATTGGTGACCCCTGTGAATTGGAACATTGTGATTGTGTCAGACAAAGACAGTTAAAGGGTCAAGAAAGTTGGTCGGTGTCAGTGAATTAATGTGTGTGGGAAGAGACGACTCCTCGCCGGTTAGCGTGGCGATCTATCCGACGGGTGACAGAAATTTCAGGGCGGGCCAGGTTGCTAACCTCGCCGCCAGCCAAGCAGAATACAGCTGTAAGTAAGCGATTTTAAGTCACCAGCATCATGAACCCTCCAGCAGGAGGCGGGCAAGCCCCTGTCGGGGATTTGGCATCAGAGAGATCGGCGAGCATGGAGTTAACGGCACAGGTAGCTCAGCTGAAAATGCAAATGAGCCATTTGAGAGAGTAAATCAGTGACATCAGTTATCAGCGAGGACGGAGCCCGCAGCGCAGATACGGAGGAGGACGATGGAGACCAGCATCACGCTCGCAGTCACGAGGGCCACGGCGGACGGTGGACAGCCCAGATTGGTTATGCAGATTCCATTACCGATATCAAGAGAGGGCACGGGATTGCGAAAAGCCGTGCAACTGGAAAGGAAAAGGACGCCAATCGGAAAACTAGATGCGGTGCAGTCAGGTGCGGTAGAGACCTGCATCGCAATTTCAGAAAATCACCGTTTAAGTGTTCGAGACAGCAAGACCGGTATGCGTTTTTTAGTAGACACTGGAGCAAACGTATCAGTGATTCCAGGGAAGTGCACAGGTTCAGGGGACTCCTCCGAGTGTCAATACAAACTTTATGCAGCAAACGGGACAGAAATAAAGACTTATGGTGTGAAAACTTTAGAGTTAAGCCTGGGTTTAAGAAGAGTTTTTAGATGGAAATTCATAATTTGTGATGTAAAGCAACCAATATTAGGCGCAGATTTTCTAAAAGCTTATAAATTACTGATAGATTTATATAACAAAAGAATTGTGGATTCCGTGACAAGTTTGTGTACAAATGGAAGTATTGTAAAATGTAATGAACCATCCATTAAAAGCATTGCAGACGAGCACCCGTATCGTATGTTGTTGGAACAGTATTCAGAGATAACTAAGCCAGTATCATTCAAGGAACAGCCGTGCCATTCAGTTTTTCATCATATCGAGACTGAAGGACGGCCAGTGCATGTTAAGGCTAGGCAGTTACCCCCAGAGAGATATAACAAAGTTAGAGAGGAATTTCGTTTGATGCAGGAATTAGGAGTTTGTAGACCGTCAAAGAGCGCATGGGCAAGTGCGTTACACGTCGTGCCGAAGAAAGATGGACAGCTAAGGCCGTGCGGGGACTACAGGCAGCTCAACGCGATCACGAAGCCTGATCGGTATCCTGTCCCCAGATTGCAAGACTTAACCTACGGATTAGCAGGTAAGAAAATATTTTCCCGTATAGATATCAACAGGGCGTACCATTTTATAATGGTAGCACCAGAGGACATCGAGAAAACAGCGATAATAACACCGTTCGGATTATTCGAGTTCACACGAATGACATTTGTTTTACGTAATGCAGCGCAAACATTTCAACGGTTCATGGATAACACCGTTTTACAGAGAATAGAACGTTTCAAAGATCAGCAAGGACAGGTATCGAATTTATTTTGTTAAATAGACGACGTCATAATAGCATCGGATACAGAGGAGCAGCACATGGAGCACCTGGAGTTGCTTTTTCAACGATTGCAGACAACTGGAATCACTCTCAATCTGGGTAAGTGCGATTTTGGAAAGGAGAATATAGAATTTTTAGGATACGAGGTTTCGTCGGAAGGTTTTAGACCATTGTCAGAAAAAGTCAAAGCTATCAATGACTACCCTAAACCGGAAACCATTGAGCAGCTACGACGATTCCTAGGCATGTTAATTTTTATAGAGCCCATTTACCACACTCGGTTGAAGACCAAGCGGAGCTGAATGTATTTTTACACAATACAAAAAAAGGGATGAGACAAAAATAGTTTGGAACGAGAAGGCGGGACAAGCTTTCGAGAGATCTAAGGTTAGCCTACAGAGCGCGGTTACATTGTCTCATCCGGTAGCTGAAGCCCCCTTAGCTCTCATGACAGATGCGTCAAACAAAATGTGTAGGCGCGGTGCTGCAGCAAAAGGAAAACGGTGAGTGGAAACCATTGGGATATTATTCAAAGAAACTTACAGACACAACAGAAATACAGTACATACGATCGTGAATTGGCTGCAATTTACATTGCTGTTATGCATTTTCGATAGAGTCAGCAGAAAGGAGTACAGGTCATATCAAACAGTTCTGCATTGTGTTAAACACTAGAAAGTACAGTCAGTCCAGATATTTTTTGCATTTTGTTTGTAATAGTTAAAATTTTGGTTACAAAATATATTTTTTCGTAGGAGGGGATGATTGTAGGGTATCATATTGTGCGTGTCTAGCATATTGTCACCTGCGAGCGAAGAGCTATAGCGGCGACTAACCAGTCGTCTCTTACACCTCTTCGATAGTACGCGTGTCACTATTGTACTTGCATACCACGAAATACATTACTTCATATTACCGAAAAGACTCTATTCTTTATCACCAATTAGGGATCCGTTACAGTCATTTCGAAGACATTTGGATAACAATTGAATACAGGTGTGAAAGTCAAATAAATATGCGTTTCTGTCACATATATTCCATCGCCTACATACTTACAGAACGAGTGGACCTGTCTGATGTTATGATTCTGGACGATTTCAATCTTAAACACGTACAATGGGTTGCCATTGCACATTCCAGGTGACCCAGGACGACTAATTCCAGTAGGAAAGGGCAAGCTGTTTATCAGCCTCTTGGAATTCAACTCCTTGCACAAACTTCATCAGTTCAATGAAGTGATTAATACCAACGATAGAATTCTCGACCTGATACTAACTAATGTCAACTAAATTGAAGTTATTCACTTTCCTGACGGCCTTAGTAACGAAGAGCCTCACCATCCATCTGTAAAGTTTGAGTTCAAATTATCGCACTAAACTACCTTGCCCGCGAACTCAACATCTGGTCAAAATTTCTACAAAGCCGACTACACAGAAATTATCAACGATCTTAACTTGATTAATTGGGTAGATATATTCAGCGATTGCTCCAGTGTTACTGAAATGTTACAAGAGCTATCTGTGAAGCTATGCAGTGCTATTAAGAAATATGTCCCTATGACGAAATTTTGAAAATCCACCAATCTAACATGCTTCTCAAAGGGTCTTGTACGGTTGCTCAATGAGTAAAATAAGAAGAGATTAAAAGTAAAAAAACCGGTCAAGTGCGAGTCTAAATCGCGCACGAAGGGTTCCGTACCACCGTTCAATGGAAGCGATGGTGTGGAGTGAATAGTTTGGATTTTACACAGCAAAATATTGTTTACAAAGTTATTGGTGCGGTTACTTTCACACTCCATGTACGTAACCAGGTGCATCCATAAGTTTGTATGTGGTATTGAAAGAATTGTTGTATGGGAGCCCCCTTAAATATTTCTTTTATCCTGTTTTTTAGTATTTGTTGTAATAGCGGCAACATAAATACATAATCTGTGAAAATTTCAACTCTCTAGCTAGCTAGGTTCTTGAGATACAGCCTGGTGACAGACGGACGGACGGACGGACGGACGGAAAGCGGAGTCTTAGTAATAGGGTCCCGTTTGGAACCCTTCGGGTACGGAACCCTAAAAAAATAACAAACCCATGGACAAACTTTCATTTGATATGTTAAAGAAAATATGTGATGTATTAATAACCTATTGTTACAATGAATATATAAAAATTACCGAACACAGCATTACATAAACCCTGAATACTTCTGGGCATATATAAAACAGAAACGAAAAAACAAGTGTGCACTTCCCTCATCTATGCAATTGGATTCCGAAACTGGTCAAAATAGCAGGGCAACTGTGTGAACTGTTAGCGATTTTTTTTGTTTCAATATACCTAGATAGCTCAGGTCAGCAAGCCCTACCACAACAAAGTAGCCATGCTCATTCCACAGTTTGTTCTCCACTGTCAGCGATAATAATCGATGACTTCAAATTTCGTGGAAAAATAATGAAGCTTGACCCTGCTAAGGGCCCCCTGGCTCGGACGGTATACCACCCTTGTTTGTAAAGCGCTGTGCTGATGTTTTATCCTGGCCACATACCCTATTATACAACCACTCAATGCATACAGGGATTTTTCCCGTCCATTGGAAGTTGGGGAAGATCGTACCTATACATTTAGAGGGCGTTAACACAGATATTAAGAAGTACAAGCCTATCGTTTTTGAAACGCTCGCATACCCATGCATAAAGAATCACGAATTTCACCAACTTTCCGACAGTCAGCGCGATTTCTTGCAGAGCATATCCACCAACTCCAACCTCGTCGTCTTTACAGATCGCCTGGTTGGTTTCGTAGATAGGCGTGAACCGGTAGATTCAGTTCTGATTTCTTTTATCTGTTTTAGTCAACTCGCATCCGAGAGAAGTATCGCTCGCCTGTGATAGTCAATAGATAATGTATTTAGTCCTAAGCCTGTTTAGGTATGAAGGGAAATCAAATATTATTTAACTGTTAATTTCTGCATTGCATACAAACATACAATTGCATAAATATGTTAATGTTATGAGATTATAATATTCCTCAAGTTTCTGCTCTGCACGAAAGTTAACCTAATAGCTCCATTTTTTATTCTTAAGATCCAACGTCCTAATAGTACTAATAAAGCTGTTGAGCTTACTGGTAGACTGATTGAAATGTCCTAGTACGGAGCGCTCTCTGATGATGACCGTGCAGGCACAATTTTTTATTCTTAAGATCCAACGTCCTAATAGTACTAATAGAGCTAGCGTACTTGTACACTGACTGAAATTTCCTAGTACGGAGCGCTCCCTCTGATGACAGAGCAGGCAGAAGACTAATTTTAAGTACATTACTTGGTTTGTTTTGGTTACCACAAGCACCTAATTGCAACGAGCGAAAGATAGCTTTTCGGCGTGAATTTGTACTTGATGCTGTATCCCGGGTATATATGATCGAAGTTCATAATCGAAAGTGTGCAGCAAAGCTACCTGTTTAAGATTATATTGAATACTGGATATTTTTAGAGATCGCTCGAACGATGTCGGCGGATGATAGTACTTCCTTAATTTCTAATGACTGCATCATTGTTAAACATTGGATTGCATTGCAATCTATAAGTAAATGTGATTTTACCTTAAAAGACTCTGGTATTTCCTCAATCGCCCTGTGTATAAGCGTGCCATTGACGTAGAGACAGTTTGCCGCTTCATCTTCTGGTACTGTGAGGGTATGATACGAAAAATTCGCTTCCCTCTCGATGCTTCTCAGTATTTCTTTGGCCTCTTTACTTGCGCCTACACACAATACATCTGAACCAGCAATAGTAATATATTTTTTCAAGTGACCCGCTTTCTTCGGCAACTGGAATTAACAAAGAGTCATTGTAAGAGTTTGTTAGATCAATTTCTCAAAACCATTTTTTTTCTAATAACAAATTTTCCCTTCGCATTTTTCACAATTATTTTATTTCCTCTCGCAAATTATTCATGAAACTTATTTTCCCAAAAGCTCATTAGACAAACGTAATTTTTTCATGAAGCATTGTTATCTGACCGCATCGTTTCCTGGGACGTTTGTTTTACTTATAGAAAAATATTCCAGTCTCTTTTATTCCGTATGCACTGTTTCGTGATATATTCGTTCCCTGAGTTCTCAAACAAAGAGGGCCTTACAACATTTTGCTATGTAAAAACCAAACTATTCACTCCACACCATCCCTACCATTGTACGGTGGTACGGAAACCTTCGTGTGCGAGTCAGACACGCACTTAACCCTTTTTTTATATTAATGGCATTTGGTTGTATTATTTTCGAGAATCGGCATCGACGAGTTTAATTTTAATTTTTATATATGTGGCAGGCAAATTGTAAGATTCCACATTTTACAAACGGCGTCGTCCATTTACAAACGCGCGCTGCTATGTAATATGCCGAAGGCAAATTGCAAATTGAAATTAAAATAGCAAATTCTCAGGGCAAAACGCTGCGGTAGAAGGGTAAAGAGGGTGAGCGAAGCGAAGCCTCCTTTATCCTTCGAGTTAGGTTGAACATGTAAGAACAACAAAAAATACTTAAAACATAATGGAGTGACAATTTGCCTTCGGCATATTACATAGCAGCGCGCGTTTGTAAACGGACGACGCCGTTTGTAAAATGCGGAATTATACAAATTACCTGCGACATATATAAGCATATAAGGATTTTAAAAACAAATGTTTTGAAGCTCTTGTTTCTGATTCATTTTTTGGCAAATATCTCGCTTCCTTTGGCTTCAATGAAGGCAATTGTTAAGCATGAAATTTTAAAAAAATCGGCATTTTTATATCTAGATAAAAAAATTGCCGGCTAACCGTTTTTGGCACAGAGCGCGGAGAGCGCGCAGCGATCTGTCAAATATGGCTTATTGCAACGTAAATCGTGAGTAAAAAAACTTCGATTAATCAAATTAATTACTAAATAACCCATATTTATTTAGAAATTCGCGCTAGAATCGCGGAACTTTGTATGGCGGTCTCTTATGTAGAGCATGGGAGCCCTAGATTAATAATGCTTATTGCCGATTTTAGCATGCTTCGTCAGGTCGTCGATTTTGTTTTCTTTTCTCAAGTTGTGCACTCTCAAAAACTTTAATTTACGTCACGTTTGCCATTTGGGATCAAAAGGTCCTCGAAGAAAAACGTCTTTTGAACCAAACAAATAATTCCTTTGAACCAATTTGACCACATCGTGAAAACAGCCTAGGAGCAAGTCGTCCTCAATTCTGAAAGTCCCCCCATTCAATCAAAAGTAGTTCAACTTATGATCTTTGACATTCACATAAGATAAAATAAGTATTGTAATCCTCATTTCCTTGACTACGTACCCAAACGCATTGGTACGAGCCCAAATGCAGAATACTTCGTCTAGTCGAACATTGAGACAAGATTTTTTAACACAAATATTTTGTAGCAGGGTTATGATATAATACATTTTAAACATTTACATACAGGCACACACATTGTATCTGGGCCCACACCCTAGTGTTTGATGTCGCTGTTTCTGGTTCCCACGACACAGGGTATTAGGATACCGTGTCGTGAGAACCAGAAACAGCGACATCACACACATGTAAACATCCAAGACTAAAACTCGTTATATCACGGTATCCCTCTATATTCTACTTTATTATGGATATATTTATGGAACGTCTACAATCCTCGACTTAACATATTCTCGGTGCAAGCAAAATTAATTGATTTATAAATATTACAATTTAGTCCGTTACATGTAAATGTAACCTATTTCAAACCATATTAAAGAAAAATTAGGGTCATTTAAATAATGTTAATGCATAACACTACATCTGTACTGGTAGGTATAGGAAAATATTAATCATTGGTGTAGAGTTGAAGCGCCTGAGTGCCAATCAATGGCACTGCGGATAAAATCAGTTATTGAGAGCAAAGGAGACGCTACTAAGAGGTATAAGAACTGTTTTGCTTGCGTGGTAATGGTGATCGAACTCATTTGCTTTTAACCTTACAATCCCCCAAGCCTCATATGACGCTCGCCTCGAGTACCGTCCGTCCCCCAAGCGTCATATGACGCTCTCGCTCCCGCGCTTTTTTAAACCGGTATATTTTGGCCAATTTTTGTCATGTTGGTACTGTTAAAGATTTTCCAGACGCTCAATAAGACAAAGTCTATAATCCGATACAATTGTCTATGGTCATTCATAGAAAAAAATATTCCAAACGTGCCTCAAAAAAAACACTTTTTCGAGGACTTTTTTTTGGAAAATTTCAAACGCTGAAATATTGAACAGTTTATATAAGAACACACTAATGTTTTTATTGTTTTGAAAGGGTAATGTTATTTAGATTACGTAGGTATCAAATAACATGTATATGTTGTTGATGTTTTTCTCATGTCTGCTAGATTTGTGTCGAGAAGGACCATTTTCATAGATGTCTGTGATTCTCATGTCGGTACAATAATAAAGGAAGGTCACTGTGACATTAGTTTTGCATTGACTAAGAGAGGGTTTCATTAGCTACTCATATTTAGCACTCTCATAGTTCTAAGAGTTACCATTTCAACATAATCACTTGATACGTCAGTCAAGTGTCGCGCGCCGCGCGGGCTTAAGTGTGCCTGGGGGACGAGCTGTGTCGGCGCCAAGTGGCTGGGGGTGCGAGGGGTTAAGGATACTGGTAAATTAATGTTTTTCAATTCAGAAGTTATGTTAAGTTATACGCAAGAAGAAAGTATATTTTAGACTAAAACATATGTACTATTCAGATTATCGTTATTTAGGGTTGTCTTAATTACAGAATCTTTTTTCCCCCTATAGACGAAGTATTCTGAATTTGGGCTCGTATAAATTGCGTTGTAAGTTATGCGTTTGATTATATATTTGATATATATTATTTATATATTTAACGACCTCTATGGCGCAGCGGTTGTAGATCTGCCTACCATGAGAGAGGTCCCGGATCTATCCCCGGCTGGGGATAAATAAAAAGAAACTCCCAGGTCTTGGATGTGTGTGGCCAGGAGCAATGTATGAGCGTGTATGTAAATATTTTTCCGCCTTCTAACCTCAAAATAGCATCTTCACCGCTTGATTTTGTGTTCTCAGGCATAAAAATCTATTCGTTACTCGTTCGAAAAGGCTTCTTTACGAACCTCGCTAGGACCCTCGCCTTCGGCTCGTGCCGTAAACTTCTCGGTTTGTAAATGTAAGATTATAAAAGAATATAAAAGTTTATAATAAGTTCCTAACCAGAATCTTTAGTAGTCTTAGAATATCGTAAATTTATTGTAGCACTAAAGAAACATTTGGTGTTCATGTGTCCTTATAGCTTAAGTGAATTTTATAATTTTGACATTGAATCCTGTGTATATGATATTTTGAAATTATCTCCCAATTCTAATTGACATTATATTATGACCTATATCAAACTGAATTACTAAATGAACACTATTATTATTAACTAAAGGCATGTTAATTTTCTCTTAATTTAACCTGAATGTGGTTGTGTACATACTCTTTTAGGTAAATACTTATTTTATTTTATTTAAAATTGCTACACAATATAATATATAAATTACATGTTTGATGAAAGTGTTACAATAAATTCCAATTTGTTTTTTGCAATAAATTGCAATAAACAAATTGAATTGAAAAAAAAAGCTCTTTGCACGACGTCTGTCTGGCCAGGAACTTCGTTATGTCGTTGGTTTTCGTTTTTTCAGGGCGGTCACGGTGGTCTGAGTAGGTCGGGCTGCATCGCTAGCCGCTGCTGTTGCTGTGGGCGTTTGGAGTCTAGTCTTTATCGTCGGTCGCATGTCGGCGACTGACGACGCTCGAGAGGAGGCACGGCTGCGCCTTCCCTCGTCTTCCAGAGCGGCCGTTTGCAGGGCTAGCCTTGTGGTTAACAGCCGCCTCTACGTCTCCGAGGCTCTTCGTTGCTGCTCGGCTGCAGCTGCAGCATTCTCCAGTTCAATTATAGCCATTGCTTCCGCAGTCTCCAACTCAAGGTCGAGAAGCTGTTTTCGTCTGGCGGTCGAGGCTACCGATACCGCGGATGTCACCGATCTGTGGGAAACCGCGTCGTCATCACGACTGCCCTCACCCGCGGGCACCTCATCAGCGGACGTCGTCGTCGTCGGTTTGTCTGGCCTACTGACCTCCATATTTTTTGCCTGGGGGCGGGCCAGTGGCATATCTTGTGTCGTCTCACTGGATCCACAGTGCTGATCAGTTTTCTTCGAAGGACCACTTTGTCATATCGTGAAATCAAAGATTTAGACTGCTTTTCATCATGTTCCTTCTTCTCCTTCTTATTTCCTAATTTGCAGTCCCCGTCACTGGCGTCTAGACCATAGTTCTCTCCCTCCTCGACGGCCAGCGAGCCAAGGAGGCTGCCGGCCTTACGCCACAACACTACTTAAGCTATGTTATTTGGCAAGTAGGTAGTTTGTAGGTGTGAGACATCAGTTCAGTAATGGTTTTACCAAATGTTTACCCCACAAGAGGGAAAAGGAAGGGTTGGAGTTTCTATGAAAATCAGAAACTACTCGACCTATGATTCTAAGCCCAGGCAGGGGGTCTCACACAGCGGTTTAGGTACTTACGACCGGCCAACCCGACTTCCAGGTTTTCAGTTAGGTCGCCGCTCTTTGATTTCTGTGATGTTTGCAACGACAATGACTTAGGTACCTAACATTAAAGGGTGCCTAGGAATTGTCCACAAATAAAATTCGATGCCTTTTTCCCAGTATAGAACAAATTACAATCACTAATAATAATAAGTAATAATTGTATTAGTTAAACATAAACAATTATTAAAAGAGGAGAGAATGTTTGCCTCTTCTCCCCACTGTGGGCAAAGAGGCAAAAAAATATGTTTGCTAAGTACATAGTCAGGTCATAAGTTCTGTCACATGTGCAATATGAAATAATTTAGACATGTTTATTATTTATGTAAACATTTATATAGCAAAATGAACTTAATAAAACATAGATTCTTATGGTAATAAAGTATATTCAAAATGACCCCCGCGATGTTGAATGTAGGCCTTTATTCTGCGCGGCCAGTCGTCTATCGCAGCACGAACGAGGTCCATGTCAATATCGGCGGCTGCCTTAATCAAGGATGCCTTGAGTGACTCCAAATCAGGATGAGGCTTTGAGCAGGCCTTTCCCTCCAAGTGTTGCCATATCTTGTAATCTAACGGACTCAAATCTGGACTGGAGGAGGGCCAGTCTTCGTGCCGGATGAAGTCGATTTCACGCGCCGCCAGCCAGTCTTGTGTGCTTTTCGCTCTATGAGCCGGCGCAGAATCTAATTGGAATACCCAGTGCCTGTTATTAAACATGGTATGAGAAACAGGTTCCACAAGGTTCTTGAGGACTGTATTTTGATACACAACTGCATTCGTTTTTACGCCTTTCTCACAAAAATGTACCTCAGTTAAGCCCCAATAAGAGACTCCCAACCAAACCATGAGCGAGGATGGAAAATGACCTCGTTGGACACGCGGAATACGGTTGCTCGCTTCTTCACTGCTGTGTGCGTACACCTTATCATTTTGTTTGTTGTAGCTCTCTTCCACGGTGAATTTTTTTTCCGAAAACTGAATTTCCCGATGCTTTTTTCCCGCGTACCGCTTCAACAAAGCGCGGCATCTCTTCAGTCTCAGGTCCATTAAACGAGCGTCCAAACAATGTCCTGTTTTTCTTCGATATGCCCTAAGCCCTAAGTCTTCATTTAACACCCTGTTCACTGGGTCCTGCTTAACCCCATCTGAAGGGCCAACAGTTTCTGCTTACGTATGGGATTTCTTTGAGTTCGCGCCTTCACAGCTTTTATCACTGCTGGAGTCCTAACAGAGCGAGGGCGACCACTTCTTGACCTGTCATCTACACTAGAGTCTTCATTGTTTTTTTTATTTAATATATATACTGCCGATATAGTCAAGGCAATCTCCAGTTGCAAATACCATATATACGCTGACGATCTACAGCTCTATATCACAATGGACGTTGGTAATTTCCGAGCTACTATGGAAAAAATTAATTACGATCTTGACTGTATCTCAAAGTGGTCATCGAGAAACTCACTTGCCCTGAATCCACTGAAATCTAAATATATGATCATAGGTACGCGATTACAAATCCAGAAGGCGTTACTTCTGGATCCAGTTTTGTTAATTGATGGAGTGCCTATAGAACGCGTAACTGTAGCACGCAATCTAGGAGTGACGATGGACGACAGTTTAAGATTTGAGAAACATGTAGCTGAGCTAGTTCGCAACTGTTTTTATAGGCTAAAAGTAATCTATGGTATTAGAAATTACATAAGTGTAGAAATGCGTGTCACGCTATGTGAAACATTAATCCTGTCGAAACTTAACTACTGCTTAACAGTTTATGGCCCTTGTCTATACAGGAAAACATTACGTCTTCTGCAGCGAGTACAGAACGCATGTGCTCGCTACTGCTACCCTATACCTCCGCGGTCCCATATAACACCGTATCTGAATAGGGGAGATTTTCTGAAAATAGAAAGTCGTATGAAATTACACTTGGCGTCTCTCTTGTTCGGCGTACTCAAGTCCGGTATACCAGAGTATTTGAGTGCAAATATCACTTGGCGACAAATAACCGATGGTGTCAGGAGTTGCACAGCCCCTTTATCTATCCCACACCACAGAACAGCAGCATTTCGTGGCAGCTTTCGCTATATGGCCACGAAATGCTGGAATAATATACCACCCCCTATTAGGAATTTGAATACTAAAACCACTTTTAAAAAACATTTCAGACTACATTTATTAAATTTACAGAAATCTGATGGTGGGCTTATGTGAAGGATTTCACAATACCTAGCATGTTCTAGTATCAATACGTCTGTCTTCATTCTGATTTTACTGGTAATGATCTTGTGGTTCATAAACAAATCCTTTTTTTACTGTGGACTTCCCATAGATTAAATTATATTTTTCCTGAATCAAAATTTGTTTTTACTTGTAAAGGTGTATTTCTACTTGCATATTTATTATCCTATACTTATATTAGAACTATGTATAACTTAAGTGTTTTCAATCTAAATGACATGGGTACCATATTAATATATTCATATGCACATACTTATGGCTATACATACTATATATATTCTAATGTAAATATTTATATACTTATAATTATTTGTTACGTATAATAATAATAAATATTATTATTCCGATTAATTAAAAATATTTATCGTCCATTATTGTGTTAGTGTTAGTTTATAGCTTTAGTATAATTTTGTGGGGCGGTCAGAAAACCAGCGCTGTGAGATCGCACTTCACATTCACAGCACATGCTGAGACCGTTCCTTTTTTGCCTGTTTTTATGTATCCTGTATGTTTTGTTTGTATGTCTAATAAGGCAAAATAAAATTATTTAATTTCATTTTTTTCATTTCATTGTATCGTTTTATGGTACGATAAACGAATCTTTTGGTTATATTCAAATTTTTCAGTAAGTTGAAAATCTGAATTGGCGCGTAACCGCAACGATGCAACGCAATAACTGCGACACGGTCTTCTTTAAGTGTCCACTCCATATTTAAAAATGAGGAAAATTCTAAAAGTACACATTCTTATTTTCATGAAAAATTCGAAATTCGAATTCAATAAACTTTTTTGTGGCCAGCGTTCTAAATTCAAAAGTTTTTATTGTGTGACAGAACTTATGACCTGACTGTGTATATATAAATATCTACATTAATAAAGAAATTTTTATTTGTGAGTTATTGCGCCATTTGAGTAAATATTAAGAATGTTATGCCCTACAATCGTTATGAAGATCATTTAACCATAGGAAGAGAGATATTTCCGATAATCGAATTTTTGACCTTGAATAACTTAATACGCCGACACGTGATTTATTGCTACTATTGGGATAGCATTAAGGATGACCAAATAAAGGGTTTATGCAAGTTTCCAGCTCACATCTCTCATATAGCTCATATCATCTCACATTCCAAGTCTAAATAGCCTGGGCTAAAGATGAAACGTAAAAGTATAAAACAGAGTAATGTCTCTACCTTGACAGGTGTGCAGGGGAATTCAGGAAACGCTTCAGCAACTTCGCTTGCTCCAGCTTCATTGCTCGTATCGCATATTCCAACAAAAAACTCCCTTCCTGGAAAAACAATACGATGTCAGTGTGGGACAATTACCTAACAATTTTTATTTTAGATATGGTAATGATTAATTTACCAACAAGATTACAATAGTGTTTTATAGACGGTATTACTATAGCTAAGTTGTGCCAGAATGCGTTAAGCTTATTCCCTTCTGGATTGAGCTGGTCACTACGTTATTATCCGATATCCCGGATAGTAGATTCAGGTTGGATACCGTATAGATATCGGATAACCGTTTCATCTCTAATCGACACAACAGCCTGGCCTAAGCCAGTATGTTGGAGTATGTTTGAATCTTGCTCGAATTCGAGTGCATGCAGCTTGCGTTTATTTATATAGATATAACCACATATTACTATAATATTTATAGTAGTAATATTTATGTGGTTATAAACTATATATATATACCCTACTATATCTATAACCACATATAATCACGCCTTTTCCCATACGGGATGACAGAGACACAGTTGTGCTTGAGAGTTAGCCCATCGTCGCAGCTTTAGAGATAGGTACATCGATTGATAAATGTAACTCATAAATACCTGTAAAAAGTACATCTGATCCAGCCAATTTTGCAGCAGGATTGGTAATCTCAATTACTGACATACCTAGGTTACGAAATTCATCTTTAACAGATGTGGCCTGTGGAAGATAAAGCGTTTCCTAATATAAATAACTTAAAACCATCTTAGAATAAAAGCTCAAGTCTTTATTTTGTAATCCAATATGAAGATGCTACATTGCAATGGGGAAGATTACGCAAAACTTTCTGATAGAGGCCATGTGTGCTTGTAACACGTCAAAAATTGACAACAGCAAAGTTCTTTGGATATTGATAATATTTTTTTCTGCTTAAATTTGTTTAATTAGTTACTCTGTGATTCATTTGTTACATTTAAACAACTCTTTGCTTAATTACTCTGTGTTTGTTACAAACACTGAGCACTTACTATGTGGAACTACTTTGACAGTTTTCTTTCCATAATATTAGTAATACTGTGCTATTTCTGAAACTTGATATTAGCAGAATCATCAACCAATAGAAGCCATCATATAAGAAATTTATTGAGTTGACTTCATTAAATAAAGAGTTTAACCTAACTGGCCCCATGAGGGTGTCACTTTTCTTGAAATGTTTGACAATGGCAACTTTAGTTTCCGCTTAGGCCTCCGGGTCAATTAGTGTTGCGGTTCTGTAAGCTACACTTAAAATAATCACATCGCAATTTGAGCATTAAAATAAAAAATAAAAATAAATGTTCAAAGACCATTTGCGCAAAGGACACTGAATGGAATGGAATGGAATGGAATGAACTGAAAGGATACTGAACAATCGCAAAATGGGCAGCTCGCAAACCAAATGGATTTGGGCAGCTTGCAAACCAAATGGATTTGGGCAGCTCGCAAACCAAATGGATTTAATTGAAATACTGATGGTGCTATTAACCTTTTGACAGCCATGAATCAAATACAAAATGTCACTCACACACCAAACATGTTTGCTATGCTATGCACCATACAACATATATAAAACAAGATAAGGTCTCTTTTAAAATAAAAATTGTGACAACTAAAGCCGACGTGACGCCATTGGCACAACTTTCAGTCGTCTCAAAGACCAATTTACGCAAAGGACACCTGCTCATAATGAACATTCGCAAAATGGTCAACTCGCAAACCAAATGAATATTAATTTAAATACTGAAATGAATATGAATTTTTTGACCACCAAAATGTCACTCACACACCAAATAGGTTTGCTATGCTAGGCGAAATACAGCTTAATTCATATGAGCATTTTATATGATAAAAATTGTGTCCGCAATAGCTGACATCAGTCAAAAAGTTAAAGGAGGAGTTTAAGGAATAAAAACAGAGATGTAAAATCCAACGGCATTTTAAATGTTAAAATCATACCAAATTAGCTGCTGTGCTAACTAACTAACTAAGCTGGGAAGATAATGCATAACTTTTTGTTTGTAACACAAAGTGTGACATTCATTGGTTTGTAATTAGGTAAATAGCAATCAATAGCAACTAAGTTTCATTCATCTGAGATTCTATGGATATCTTTAAATGTAGCCCATTTATGTCCCCACCAAGGGGCACAGGCCTTCACCCGTATACGAGTAAGATTGAGCCATACTCCACCATGCTGGCTTAGTGCGGGTTGATGGAGGGGTTTTATGCCACTATCAAATAGCAATAGAAGCCAGGACCAACTGCTTCATGTTACATCCAAAACACTGAATTTCCAATAATATACTTAAGATAAATTAATTATCTCATTGGTACCCAGTCAGTATTCGAACATGCATCTCCATTGTAATAATGAAACTCTTTGCATATATTTACTTTACTTACTTTTAATCCAAGATTCTATTCTATGTAAGTTACTTCAGATGAATGAAACTCTTTGCTTACTCTGTGTAAATATCTACAAACTTTTAGCGCCCTTTACTTTGAACTAGTTTGAGAATTTGCTTCTCCATTGATGTTGAATTAAGATAATTTTATATAAATAAACTGGGTGCCTGCCCTTATCTTGATCTATCTACCTTCTGTCAAACTGGTTCCAGAGAATGGGCTATCAGTCTGACTCAGAACTAAAAAATGTTGTTCTTAACAAGCACTGGTTCTTGCATCCCTATTTTGTGTCAACTAAGGGAATAAAAGCCCATTAGGCAGATATTCAGGCGAATTCAGATAACATTGAATGTAACTTGAGCTCCAGTTAGTTCCCAAATTAGTAACTTATACTTACACACAGTGTAAGCTGCTGAAAGTAGACAGCTACAGCACAAAGAAGAATTCTCACCAACTCGCACATAACTTAACTCATGCTGTGATATAGTCATATTATCCACATAGGAATCAAGTATAATAGGGATTAATTTTTTTTTTGTCAATTGACAATACATAAATAGGGCTAAGAATCTAGATGGCACTGTAATTTCTCAAGAACATGACATTCATTATTCACTCCAGCCTGAGAATTCCGCCCCCTTATCGACACTCTGACCAATGATTGAACAGAGAGTACACTTCGGCCGTTTTTAGAATGTGATTAAGACATTTTCTTAATGCATGCATAATAATAATAAGCAATATTTTTCATTACAGATGTCAAAAATTCATGGGTTTTGAGCTGTCAGCATCTCATCACATTCTCTCAGTGGCCAAACTTTATGTGAAGGTTAAGGGCACTTACTTTTGCTCCATCAAGCTTTGTTTTTGGTTTGGTTATTAGCGCTATGCCGTTTAGCACCACGGCTGCGTCTTCGATCAGGAGATGCGCAGGGAAGATATTTCCTAAGTCTAGTTCCATGACATCGACATTGAGCTCTCTGAGCAGTCGAAGGTAACATTCATGTTCCCGCCGCGCGTCGTTGAAATGAGATGCCTTTTCCGTGATACGCAACACCGGCGTTACTTTCCCCACGATTGCATGTGTGTATTCATGGCTTTTGAAATCCATTTTAGCAGGCACTAGAATACAGCGATCAATAAAGACAGTTCGTGATATTGAAATTATTGAATACCTGCGAAAGGATCGATTTCTGTCTGAGCATTCAGATCGTTAACAAACTGCTGTGCCGTACACTCTGCGAGTTCTGGCGTTGCCTTCCGCTGCTCTCGCCCGCATAGGGGACTGGTAAGCGTACGGAATGCGGATGAGATAGGCGGGAGTTAACGGCAAACTCGAATCGTACGGCACAGAACGGAATCTCTTATAGAACAAGTGTGTTTTATTTACCTTACATATAGTTATTTTCAAGGCTTCAATGCTAATCTCAAGAAAAAGCGGCGGGCCATCACGAATATCAAGATTTTTTTTTCAGTTCTAGAAGGTATTCTGGCCAGATAATCTCATTTTCCATTCCCACTTATAACCAAAGAGAGTAGAATCACTACAAATACAACAAACACAATAATTTTATACTCTTTGCACAAATCTAGATTCTAGTTTTTTTTTTTTATGGACTCGCGCGACTTCATCGCGACTTGCGCATTTGCCATATCTTATTTAGTTTATTTACAAAGATAAAAGCTAAGGAAACGAAACAAAACTATTAGGATTAGAAATTATGGAAAGGAAAAAGGATGAGGGAGATTATGAACTAGGTACATATTTGGATGAAATAGGTATATATTTGGCTACATATTACAATTTAATGTTATTTTGGTTAAGAAAATCTATAATATCATTGAGCTACCATTAACTATAGCAAGCGACGCTGTCCCGAACCAAAAACGTGTCGACAAGCGGGGTGAGGGGATGGTGCGACTTGCCTGGACCTGCCGCGGGCTCGACGTGTCGTGCCTGTAGATTACACACCGCTTGGTGATCTTCTCACACCCCTTCCAGGGTGCGGGGTTGCGGTCCCGGGGCAATGGCCCCCTTCCGCGGAGTCTTCCGCTGGCCGTGACTACGGCCAGGTCATTGGGTGGCTGAGGTGTTCTTCTTCGGGTTGTGTGGCCTCAATCCAGGGGTGCTGCCGGCTCGGCAACCAGGTCTCGGGGTAGGCGGCGACGGTCAGGCGGGCGCGCGTGGTATGGCGCCAGGTCTCGCACGAGCGGGTGTTGAGAGCCGTCCGCTCGTGCGAACATGTTCGTTGCCAGCCTCTGGACGAACTTGTCCAGTGTCTCCAATCCTAGGTCCCTTGCGATCGTTGCGTTTCTCACGTAGCGAGGCGCGCCGACGATGGTACGCAAGGAGAGGTTTTCTTGGGCCCGGAGTCTCTTCTTGTTGGACTCCGAGCAGAGGGCGTACCATGCCGGCGAGGCATACGTGAGGCGGGACCTGATGTACGTTTTATAGATCCCGAGCTTCGTCCGCAGGGGGAGGCCGGAGTCCAGGAGTGGACGAAGTTTTGCCCGTGCAGCCCGGACCTGGTTTACGACGTTGTCGACGTGGGTCTTCATCGTGAGCCGGCGGTCTATGGTGACCCCCAGATACTTCACTTGGTGCAGCCACCCAATGTCCTTCCCTTGGAGTTGGAGTGGTGGTGGCAGGTTGCTCTGGCCGGTGATCATCGCCTGCGTCTTCCCGACGTTGACGGAGAGCCTCCATTTGGCCAGCCATTTAGGCAGGGTGTCCAGCGTGCGTTGCATTTTGACGGCGGCGTGGGGTGCTTTGTAGGACGACGCATAGTATGCTGCGTCGTCAGCGAAGAGGGCCAGCTGTACACCAGGGCCAACTGGGATGTCATCCGTGTATCGGGAGTAGCAGGCGGGTGAAAGACAGGAACCTTGTGGGACGCCGGCTTCGATGGGGCGGGCTTCTGACACGGCGTCTTCCACCACCACTCTGTAGTGGCGACTCCGTAGGAACGAGGCCACGACGCGGGTGATTCGTCGTGGAGCTGGGGACGTCGACAGCTTGTACAGCAACCCCTCGTGCCATACTCTGTCGAACGCCTTCTCCATGTCCAGGAGTACTGCGACGGTGTATTCTTTCTTATTCCGACAGACCGTCATGTCGTTCAGTACCCTGGTGAGCTGGAGCGTCGTCGAATGCTCTGGCCTGAAGCCGAACTGTTCCGGGCGAGCTTGGATATGTGGCAGCAGTCTTCCTAGCAGCAGCTTCTCGAACACCTTTGACATGGTGCTCAGGAGGGTGATGGGCCGATAGCTCTCGGGCTTCTTGACATTCTTGCCCGGCTTGGGGAGCATTATGACCAGGCCTTCCTTCCATGTAGTAGGGAAGTGCCCCGTGCGCATGATGCCGTTAAACAGGCGCGTCATAGCCGCCACAGTCGGTAGCGGCAAGTTGCGCAGCGCCATGTTGGTGATTTGGTCTGCGCCCGGGGCTTTCCTGGGCTTGGTGCGCCTGATCGTTCGCAGGACTTGGCCGGGCGAGAAGAAGATGGGGTCCTCTTCAGGAGCTATCGGCGTCGCGAAGTAGTGCCGCAGGTGTTCCTCCACTGCTGCTACGTGTTCGGCGTCGTCGGTGGGGTTCGGCTTGAACTGCCTCTCCAGGCATTCGGCGAAAATTTCAGCTCGGTCTTTTGCTCTGAATCTCGGGAAGCCGTCGCTGCCCAGCAGCGGTCGAACAGGAGCCGGGGTGGCCGACAGCTGCCGGCATAAGCGATGCACGGAGGGGACGTGATCGCCTACGGACTCGATGTGGCGTTCCCAAGATTCTTCGGCGTGGTCGGCAAGGCATCTTTTGGTGGTGGCCGTCATGGCGTTGAGGCGGGACTTCAGAGTTGGGCACCGGGTTTGTTGCCATAGCTTCCGGAGACGGCGCTGTTCGCAGATCAGTGCCTGAATCTTCGCCGGGAGGGGTTGGGGTTTCCTCCGGCTAGAGACGGTGTGCGAGGATGTGTCGAGCGCGTCCTGGATCTTGCTAGTCAACTCTGAAGTCAGTGTTTCGACGTCTTCTGGCTGTGTGGCTGTCCGGGTGGTGGGGTTTTCGGCGAGTGCGGCCGAGAAGGAGGCCCAGTTGTACCGTCGACGGGGCGCTGGTGGCAAGACTCTTGTTGGCAAATCCGCAAGGACGAGGAGAATGGGTCTGTGATCCGAGGGAAGGTCTGGCAGGACTTCCTGGCTTGGCTGGGTCCGGATTCCTTTGTAGACTACGATGTCGATGATGTCCCCAGAGCCGTCCGGGTTGTAGTGAGTCGGCTCGTAGGGTCCGATGACATCGTAGTCGTGGCTCACGGAGTCGGCGAGGAGTGCGCGTCCGGCGGCGCACACTTTCGAGGAGTTCCAGTGTGGGTGCTTGGCGTTGAGGTCTCCGGCGATGAGAGTCGGTTGCGGCGACTCCAGCAGTCCCCGGAGCTCCCTGGGATTGAGTCTCTCACCGGGGGGGGTGATAGGCGGCATAGAGTCGCACAACGTTGCCGTCGACCTGTACTTCGACGCCAAGGACGTAGATTGTAGTGTGCTCCTCGAAGTCGATGGGTTGGTGGACGATACTCCTTTTAACCAGGATAGCCAGACCTCTGTAGGCAATCCCCTGCGGGGATCGCTCGTCCTTGCGGTAGGTTGTGTAGCCGGGGAGGGTGAGCTTCATCTTCACGGTGAGGTGGGTTTCGCTAACCAGCATGACGTCGACTCGGTACTCTCGCAGGAAGGTTTTCAGCAGCTGCTTCTTTCCTTTGAGTGACTGGGCGTTCCAGTGCACAATCCTTAAGGAGTCAGCCATCAGGGCAGATGTTCGGCGATACTCCTTAGGACTGCGGGATCTTGGAGTGCTTTGATGAGTGCTGCGACAAGATCCCTCGGCGGTTCGTTCTCTGGTGGAGGTGGTGGTGCTGCGGCTCCTTTCTCCTCAGCCGCTCTCGGCACTTCGTTCTTCTTTCCCCCCCGCTTCCGTTTGCGCTTGGGTAGGGGCGCGCCTGGCGCGGTGGCCGGGTTGGCCTCCGCCATGAGTGATGAGGGCGCCGACTCCTGCACAGTTGGGGGTTTGGGGGGGGGCGGCTGCGTCTTGGGGCCACCGGTGCGGGCCGCTGGACCGGCCTTCTTGTTTCGGCTCTCTTGCCGGAATACAGGGCACGACGTGTTGTTTGCCGTGTGCGGGCCTCCGCAGTTGGCACACGTCGGCGGCATCTCTCTAGGCCGGTCGCAGTCCGCGGCGGGGTGCGGTCCTCCGCAACGCACGCAGGCCTGGGGGCGGTGGCAGTTGTGGCTGCTATGCCTAAACTTCTGGCATCGGTGGCATTGAGCTGGTCCTTTCTTTCCGCGCCACGCCTCGATCTTCACGCCGGGCATAAAAAGTAGCTCGTCTGTATCGTACAGACTGGCTGTTATACCCGGCGTCTTCTTCAGCTGCGCGTGGAAAATGCAGCCCGGTCTGCCCTTCCGTGCCCGAATCTGTTTGACAAAGCTGGCCTCGTAGCCGCGCTCTGCCAGCGCGGAAGTGATCTCCGCGGGCTCAGTGTTTGCCGGCAGCCCCCGGATGGCAATCTTCAGGCTCCTTTCGGCGGGAAGCGAGTAGGAGTACCAGTGCACCCCTGTGGTCTTCTCCAACGTCGAGAGGTACGACTGGACGCACCGGTATTCCTCGTCATCTGCAGGCGAAAATCGCACACCCTTTTGGTAGGGGCGCGCGTTCGGGGCCCTCTTCAGCCGCTGCTGGATTTCGCGGAAGTGGTGGACCCAGTTCGGGAGGGTCTCCACCACTATAGGCGGGTAGCGCGGTTTGGAGGGCGGTTTCGTGACGGCCACGCCCGTAGCGGGGGCACCGGGTGGCGGCGGGGCGCCTGCGGTAGGCGACGCGGCAGGGGGCGCACTAGCGGGCACAGCGGGGGGTGCGGGGGGTGGCGGGCGGCGGGCGACGGCGGGCGGCGCGGCGGGGGGCGCGCTAGCGGGCGCGACGAGTTTCGCGACGGGGGGCGCGGGCGCGGCCTGCACTCCGTGTGTGTGCGGGATGGGGCGGGGGGGCCTCGCATTCGCGGCGGGCTGATTCGCGACGGTCGCCAGCGCGGTGGGCATGGGCGCGTATGCGGACGCGGCCGTCGCGTACGAGGTGGCCAGCGGCTCCGGCGATAGCCGCGGCATGTCGAGGCCTCGGGGTTGCGGGGGAGTCGGTGACGGCGAGGGCTCCAGCAGCGCTCGCTTCGCGGCTTCCTGCTGCAAGTCGTCCGAGGGTCGTCGTTTGCCCCCACGGGTCGGCGGCAGAATGAGGGGCTGCGAGCGGGCCTGCTCCAGCAGCCTGGCGTCCAATAGTTCGTCGCCGATGCTTGCTAGCTGGCAGCCTTCCATGGCTGCGCGGCGCTCGACGAGGTAGGCCTCCATGGCCCGCAGAAGTCCCGCCGAAAACAGTTTGGCGTCACGGGCACGAATTAAATACAATTCGTCCAGCGTGAGCTCTGCTCTCGGCGAGACTGGTCGCGGGACGATCGGCGACCCGTATTCTGTCGAGGTCGACAAAACCAGGGGCCGCTCGAGGGAGGCCGATCTGAAGCGGTGGCGGGGGATGGTGCGCCTCGGGGTTTCGCCCAGTGGAGGGCTCCCGTCCGGCGCAGCGTAGCCCTGAGAAGGGCTGTGGAACTCATCCATAGCGCTGGTTGGCTATGGATGAGCTGGCACGGGAAGGGGTTCCGATCTGGCACGACCTTAGGCCGAAGCCGACGTCCGTCCGCCCCCGAAGGTTTTCCCCTCCGTGCAGTTCGCGACGCGGTTGTAGCGCGAACGCGACGCGCACGGGCGCGTGTTGACGCGGGCGTTTCGCAAAGAAACGGCGCGCAAGCAGCTGAGTGGAGCGTTGCAGTAGGTCCTTATGCGCGGATGATCGCGGCTCAACTCCAAACTCGATTACACACCGCAGAAGTGACACCGCTTTTATACCTACAAAACTTCATTTGATTGAGTGCAGATTACAAAATTTACCGATCTAAGTATTCATTGTAACCGAGATTTAAACAAAGGTTTATGTAGATGACTTGCGTTTACGTATTAGCTATGTGTTATCGTTATCTATACTGCCATAATTTCTAAAAATGAACTGAAAAGTAAATTATTTTTACACCTTGTATATATTGGGTGCTTACCTATGAAAGTGGCGAATTTTTCTTACAGATTCAGGAGTTCATAATTCGAGTAATTCAATAGCTATTTATAGTTTTTTTTTTATTGTTTTAAAATTAATTTCAATATTTTACATCTACTTATCAAATTTTCAGTTTGATAACTAAAATGTTATTTTCAAAATCAGTGCCTCCTAAATGTCATCCATTTTCATGATAATATTCGTAATATTTTTTTTAAAGCTGACACTTTTCAAAAATTATATAAAATTTTCTGTTAGCTAAATGTTGTCTCATTCATACACACAAAGTTTATAAAATTAGGATCTGAAATTCCTAAAAAAAATACAAAAATGTTTGTACTGAAAATTGAGCTAACTTCAATTTCTCCATACAAAACGCCAATTTCATATGTAAGTACCTAATATTTATGGACCACTTAGGATGCTAGATCCCAGCGATACCACACATTTCGAAATCGGTTCAGGCTCTAAGAACTTGTGGTGAAATTAAGAAAAATACCCACATGAACCCTGAAAAATATACACTCCGTTTTTGGGGCAAGTCGTGTTAAACTATTACCAAACATGTTTTGTTACTTTAGGAGTCCTCTACCCAAATTTACCACATTCATCATATCCCACATATTTCTGAAGTGCTCTCTCGTATCACAATTAGTACCTACGTGTCATACCTGTATGGTTCACTTCTCATATACTATGGTTTTCATACTAAAGTCGGGTACAGAAGAAAATAATGTTCAAAATTAGTTTTGGATTATTTTAGTTGATATTTTGCTTTCTTACTGATGATAGGTCACGCTACTATGTTTTTTCTTCGTAGTAGTCGCATTTTTACAATATAGCAAGACGCAAGAAGGCATTTTTGAACTGTTTTTAGTCACAATATCCGCATGCGGTCGCTATGAGCGCTGGCGAGAGACTAAAGGGAATAACGCCGGTTGGCGTTAGGTCTTGGCGCAAAGAAATGGATCGCGGTGTCGGTTCCATACGCTAGTAATAGAGTAATTCACTGAATAGTTATAATATACAGGGTGACTGGTAAGTCGACCTACATACGTTGTGAGATGCTAGCACGGATCAAAACCAACCATTGTTACTATGAAAGACCCTAACCGAAAATTTACCGTTTTCGAGTTAGGGGCCTTTAAAGATTTTCGAGGAAAAATCCCACTTTTCAACATATTTCGCACCAATTTTCCTAATCTAGGTGGGAAAATTGGGCGACAAAGTAGATAAGGTAGGGGACTCTAAGATGTCCGGTGATTTAAAAAAAAAAGGGTTTTAAGATGTTGTAAGGGCAAAATTATTTTATTTATATCGCCCGATGACCAAAAGGGGGTGTTATAAGTTTGAAGCGTCTGTCAGTCTGTCGGTCTGTCTATCTGTATGCCTGTCCATAGCACTCTAGAAGTCAAACAGGTGGATGAATTTTGATGCCGTTTTCTGTAAATAAAAGTAGACATCTCTGCGGTGGTTCTTAGATATGTTTTGTTAAAATCGGTTAAGCCGTTCGAAAGTTATCTGCTTTTGCTGCTAAAGTGGCAAACGAATGGACTGATTTTGATGCGGTTTTCTGGAAATGGCAGTAGACTTCTGATGATGAACATCAAAACAGGTCAATTCATGGGGAAAATGCATTACAGAACAGCTGATGTGAAAAAGTTTTATCATTTAGAATAATCCAAAAATTAATGAGGCCGAGACGAAAAGAAAAGTTTTGACATAAAAATTAAGGAAAATTATGTTTTCTTCGAAATTTGAATTTTCAGTACTCTAGGTGACGTCTGTCAATTACTATACATACACTACTATACATACTATACATACTATACAGACAGGAAGACCGACAGACTGACCGACGCTTCAAACTTATAATACCCCCTTTTGGACATCGGGCGATAAAAATAAAATCATTTTGCCCTTACAACATCTTAAAACCCTTTTTTTTAAATCACCGGTCATCTTAGAGTCCGCTACCTTATCTACTTTGTCGCCCAATTTTCCCAAGAATAATAAACATTTTATTTGACTATTGTACCTTATTGAATAGCTAGAGAACTGGAGATGTTTTAGGTTTTGTTTGCACAAACAGTTACTAGTTTTTTTTTTGGTGACACTGCTTCAAAGTCAACCCATTAAGTAAACATGCGATATTCGGTTTTCACCATAAGCCTGTATTATAGGTATTTTTTGCTGTGGTCGGTTCTTTTTTGTTTCTAAATATTAAATTAACTCTATTTTTACCTAATACCAGCAAAATACCTGGACTTAATCACCTAGATTAGGAAAATTGGTGCGAAATATGTTGAAAAGTGGGATTTTTCCTCGAAAATCTTTAAAGGCCCCTAACTCGAAAACGGTAAATTTTCGGGTAGGGTGTTTCATAGTAACAATGGTTGGTTTTGATCCGTGCTAGCATCTCCCAACGTATGTAGGTCGACTTACCAGTCACCCTGTATAATGACATTGCACAAATTTTGTAAACTGTTAATAGAAGAAGGAAAAGGAACATTCAAAGTGAATTATTGAAATCGGAGTGATCAAGAAGAGGACATGAAAAGAACCAAATGTTCAAATCAGCTGAATCTGAACCACATTCACACCCAGCAGTAGTCACGATATTTAACTTGTACAAATGCGCCTTAGTACAAACATGCCCCAGTCTCATTTGCACAAGTGAAGAGGTTTTATATTTACAAAAAATTTACTTGAAAAGCCAAGGTTTTTTCGGAATATCAGCCTGAATTGTTTTATAATGTTTTCCGTTCTTGTTTTGGTTCCACTTGTCCTTCCAAGCGGAATATGAAAATACCTTTGGCAAAGACGCCAAGTCATGTGTAAAAAAATTATAAGGAAAAGTGTCTCCACACTGCATTGCATCATTGGCCAATTCATCGGCCTTTTCATTTCCTGAAATGCCACAATGGCTAGGAACCCACGCAAATGATACAGAAATGCCAATGCCTATGGTGTTACATTTATGAATGGCTGCTCTGATGTCGAAAATTATAGGAAAGTTAAATTTTAGTTTAAACGTAAACCTATCCAATGTCTGGATGGAACTCAATGAATCCTGAATGAATGTCTTTTTAACTTATTATTTTTACTTTTCTGCTTCGCTATCCTCAGAACAACTTTACTTGTCAATGTCAATTTGCCTGCTGTCATTTCACGCGACCGGTGTTGTCATTTTTGTTTTTTTTTTTAATACGTTCCGATTTCTGCATCGCTGCGCAGTAGCGGTAACTCTCGCACGTGTTTTGTTTTGTCTTGTTTATAGTCTAACGATAAAGTGTGTTGTTTTTGTGTTATTTTTTTTTGTTACTGTTATTATTGTGTGTTTATCTAGATTCCTTTCAGCATTCTTGTGTAGTTAGGGTCTGGGTCAGTATTTATTTATTTATTTATTAAGTAGTGTAGTTAACTACTCAGTATTGAGTAGGCAACTTTTATCCATATTTTTTATTTTCTTTTGTACTACTGTACCCCAGCATAATTATTTATATTGTATTTATATATTTAAGTAAGTATATTCTTATTTTACATGGATAGTTTATGTAATATTGATAATAGTTTCTTCTCTTGTTCTTCAACCGACGACTATATTAGTGCGGAGAGTGATAACTCCCTTGTGGAGGAAACACTATCCGCCAAACTGACTTCTGTCTTTGCTGGACTCGATAATAATTTTAACATCGTTCACATCAACGCTCAGAGTATCCACACGAGTTACCCGGACCTAGTCGAGGCTTTCAGTAGTAAACATGTGGATGGTATACTTGTATCAGAATCATTTCTTAAACCGACATTACCTTCCACTATGTACTCGCTGCCTGGGTTTCAGCTCTACCGGAACGACAGAGTTGGCAAAGCTGATGGCGGGGTGGCTATTTACCTTCGCTCGGATATCCCTTACAGAGTTGTTAGTGCTTCACCGAGTGAGTACTCCGAATCCGCAAAACATCTCTTCCTTGAAATTTGTCTTCGCCATAATAAAGTTCTACTCGGTGTTCTCTACTGTCCCTCACTTCACATCGATTATTTCGACTCATTTGAGTCTTTGCTCAGTGAGCTAACTCTTCTTTATAATGATACCGAGTCGATCGACTGGTCCCCCGTCATCTCCAGTGAGTCCGTTGATGACAAGATCCACCATATCAATACAATCATTCTGGGACTGTTCGACAAGCATGCACCGGTCAAGAAGGTCAAAATAAAACACCTTCCAGCTCCATGGCTCACTGATGCTATTAGGCGTCTGATGACTAAACGCAACAAAGCCAAATGCCTCTACAAAAAGGAGCCTACAGCCGAAAATTTTTCCATCTTCAAATGCCTTCGAAACCGGTGCAATCGCATGTGTCGTGACGCCAAGCGTCGTTACATCTTTCAGAGCATTGAGAGTTACACTCCGGGTCAAGTATGGAAATTCCTCAAAACGCTTGGTATCGGCAAGTCTCAGGATGAATTTATTGGTAATGTTGATCTCAGTGGTCTCAACAAATTCTTCGCGGTCCCCCCTGTCGTCATTTGTCACTTGCGCACTAAGTCAGCTCCTACCTCCACTCCTTTTGACTTTAGACTTGTCGGAATCGATGCGGTTAAAAAGGCTGTGCTCGCTATTTCCTCTAAAGCTATAGGATTTGATAATATTTGTTCCAAAATGATCAGCATTGTACTTGACGAGGTCCTTCCTGCTATAACTCACATTATAAACCACTCACTCTCCAGTTTCTCCTTCCCTAATGTGTAGAAAAAAGCTTTAGTTATCCCTTTACCCAAAACATCTAATCCCTCCTCCTTTAAAGAGTTTCGTCCAATTTCCATCCTGCCAATCCTCTCCAAAGTCCTTGAATCCATAGTCCATGCTCAGCTCTCCTCCTACCTTTCCTCTAACAAGTTGCTGAACAAATTTCAGCCGGATTTAGGTCGGGTCACAGTACCGTAACGACCTTACTCAAAGTCACTGATGACATTCAGCACGCGACGGATGAGAAACAGCTCTCTGTGATAGCACTCTTGGACTTTAGCAGCGCCTTTAACTGCGTCGATTTTGACATTCTCGTTGAGATACTGAAGTCCCTGAACGTGTCCTCCGACTCTGCTAGCTGGTTTGATTCGTACCTGAGAGGGCGACAGCAGCGTATCAAGTCGGAGGAGACTTCAACAGAGTGGTGTGACCTCTTTGCGGGAGTGCCCTAAGGTGGTATACTGTCTCCCCTTCTTTCCTCTATCTTCATTAATTCCATCTCGGATGGACTCTCCTCGTCTTATCATCTTTATGCCGACGATCTCCAGGTTTACCGACATTTTTCTCTTCATGATATGGCCTCAGCCGTTGAACTGTTAAATGTAGATCTTGATAAAATCAGGGACTGGGCCAATTCTTATGGGCTACTAGTGAACCCTAGTAAGTCTCAGGCTATGATTATTGGTTCCAGGTACTCCCATAACTCATTACAGCATTTGTCCATTGCTCCTGTAACATATGACGGAACCATAATCTCATATAGCACGAAGGCCAAAAATCTAGGAGTTTTCTTCGATAACCAACTGTCCTGGTCAGTCCATGTCGGCGAGGTAAGTCGGCGAGTCTTTGCCAGTTTCCACTCTCTCAGGCGTCTTCAAAACTTCCTGCCTCGTCGGACAAAGATCACGCTCGCTCAGTCTCTCCTCCTCCCCCTGATCGATTACGCAGATGTCTGCTGGGCTAGCGTGACTGAAGAGCAACTGAACAAACTCGAGCGACTTCAAAACCTCGGGATTCGGTTTGTTTTTGGTCTGCGCAAGTTTGACCACGTCTCAGAGTATCGCAGGGAGCTGAAATGGCTCCCGATTCGTCTTCGCCGGGATTCCCACATCCATTTGCCTCTTCAACATTTTATATAATCCTCGCTATCCTGGCTTCTTACGAGATCGTTTCGAATTTCTGTCCCCGGATAGGCCACGGAGATCGCACACTCGGTCGCTACTTACAACTCCGCAACACAATACTGCCGCCTATGAACATGGGTTCCGACTTCGCGCCATCCAACTCTGGAACAAACTCCCCAACGCTATTAGAGACAGTCCGTCTCTCAACATATTTAAAAGTCGGTTGAAAGAACACTATCTTTCTCTACCTTATTAAATCTAAGTAATTTTATTTAGGTTTTTTTTTTTTTTACATATTGCTAAGTAGTTTATTGTGTTTAATTATTTTGTTTTATGTTGTGCACTTAGGTCTACCTGTTGTCAATTATTTCCTTTCCATCCTAGGTTTGCTGGAAGAAATCTCTTTATAGAGATAAGCTCGCCTTTGTCATGTCTTCTCCATTTTCCACTGTAAAATCTGTTATTTTGTGCAATAAAGTATATTGAATCCGTAATGATGACGGTGTGTTGAAATTTACAAATAAGAATATACTCCAAAGCTTTTAAAATTTAAAATAATTCTCCTGCAAAGACAGAAGTCGCTGGAGGAAGTTTAATTTCTGCACTATACCATATTGTTAATGAAAAACTCCTACACTCAAAGTTCCCGAAGAGGAATGCTTTGAAGCATCTGTGAAAATATGATGATAACCCTTCCAATCATTTTCTAGAACTTGTAAGAAGTGTTTTTTAGAGAACTCCCCACCTCTCACACCAGTGTCTAAAATAACATTTAAGGGTGAAATTAAGGCTTCACAGTCGCTTTCAAAAATTGGAAGATAAACAGAGCGATGAGTAGGTGCAATCAAACATTTATATTTCTGGAAGCTACTGACTAAACACGGTATTTGTCTATGTCTCCAGTAAGAAGAAGAGTCGATACATTCAGAAAGGTATTCAAGCTTACAGTCCATTTCGATAGCATTTCACAATAATGTAAACAAGCCAATTTACACACGATTACGCCGTAACTACTTACATTTGAATATCAATCCTGAACACATTCACATAACAAGGAATCATTTATTGTTCTTACATCATTTCGACACCAAGTAACTCCTCGAAGATAGTTATTTTATTGCAAAATTATCGGACGACGAATATTTCAATAGTTTGTAAAAAGTCATATTATTTTATTTGCTCATCAAAGCGCATCAAAGTCTTATTGTCTTTGGAAAGCCAGTTCATTCTTTTGAATCGATCCGATTCGATCGATCAGTCGGTTTGATTGATAAAATAGCTAGTTACTCACAAAATTCGTAAAGGAAAAGTATAGAACAAAATATGTCGATGATCTCGCCGTATCTAAAGGAGTAACTGTGTTGCGCCTTCCTCCATATCACTGTGAGTTGAATCCAATAGAACTGATTTGGGCACAGGTCAAATCTTACGTAGGAAGAAATAAAAAATCTTTTAAAATGGCAGAAATAAAAAAATTGCTAAAAGAAGGATTGCCGAGAGTCGGAGCAGAACAATGGGCTAAATGCGACCGTCACGTTCAAAACGAAGAGGAACGTTGGAAAAAATTAGACGGCGTTATGGATATGGCTAGCGACGCTGTAACTCAGCCTTTTATTATAAATGTGACCGATGATGACACATCAAGTGATGATGAATCTGTCACAAGCGAATGACGCGCGTCAGGTTGGGATATTTCTCTGTCTACGGTTATTTTCTATTCTACTAAATTTTCTAAAACAATTTAATTAAGTTTTTTAGTATGATGCTAGAGCTCGTCTAAGCTGAAATTACGCGCCCCACTCCTTGGTTTCTACTACTTATAGAAAAAAAACGATCGAAAGTCGACAGCGAACTATATCTCTTTGATCAATGCCTTTGACATCAGTGTAGGTACAACACTTAAATCTCACTCAATGATAGGCAACTGTCAACTGACATTTTTGTTTACATTATTGTGAAATTCTACGTAAATCGACTTTAGTCAAAATCTATCAGATAAATATTGCCGCCGTAGGGATAAAGGAGGTTCAACACACTCAACTTGGAGAGCATTTATCGGACTAAAGCGCAAGGCAGCAGTTACCAACCTTAAGGCCTTGGACTGAATAACATCCAGACGCTTAAGGCCAGCAACATTACTCAACTCAAATGTAAAAGAACCATAATCGATAACACTCCTTAGCATTGTAGAGTAATTTCATAGAAAAAGGATGAGCTCCCCACCATACCCCAGAGAGACAACGTAACATATTTAAAACCCTCTCACATTTCACTACTAAGTGATAAATATGAGGTAAACATGAAAATTTATTGTCAAGAATCACACCAAGAAATTTAACATGACTTTTAACGGGTAGGTCTTAGTATTACCTATCGTACAAAACTGTGATAGGAGGCGGCATGCGCATTCTTGAAAATAAAACAAATGCACTCTTAGTTGGTGAAAGTTCTAAGCTATTTGCTTTCAACCAACACTGTAAGTTATTTAAGGAATCGGTTAGTATGGAGATAGATTTTTCTATAGATTTATTGCTGGTATAAAAAACTAAGTCGTCAGCATATTGAATGATACACTTATGAGCAATGAATTAGTTCCAGTGACATAGCACCAAATTACTCCTAAACGGGAAAGGCTTGCTTAATGACGCCGTCTGCAATGTTGAAGTACATTTAACAGTCCAAGGATGTGCAATTATGATTTATACTCAGTTCTTACATAAAGTGACTTAAAATTAACCAATGTTAGAAAGCGTCCGATGCTAGGAGCGCTGGTAATAAAAGTGAAATAAAATATATGCTTAGTTTTACTATTTCTAAATTGAGGGCATCGACGATATGTGCCTAACTTTGTGTGTTAGGTATATGACGACGGTGGCTTTGTATTACACGCATCAGAATATTACCAATTAAAAACGTAAATATTGTAAAAGTATCTGATGCGCTGGCATCAGAATATTACCAATTAAAAACGTAAATATTGTAAAAGTAATATTGGTTCTATGTCTTAGGAGATATTAAGGTGTTTGTCGGCATTTTGTGGGTGGAACTTTTTCATTGCTCGTCAGTGTATTTACATCACCAATTGACGATTCTAAATCATGAGAATAAATATTAAATAATAAGGAACTAAGAACAGATCCCTGAGGTACGCCTTTACATACCGTCCTACTATTACCAGATTAATTATTTATACTAGTAAAATGGTTCTGTTACATAGTCAATATATTTACCATAAAATTTGTTAATAAAACTGGAACATTTAAATCGAAAAGTTTATGTCGTAGTTTGCCTAAATTTACATTATCGTATGCGGAAGTAATATCCAAGAACGCAGCCAAAACAGATTTAAGTTGTCAGAAAATGACAGGCCAGGCGAATATCCATCCGTCACTAGTAAAAAACAGATACAATCTATGCTATTATTATTATGGCATTATTGGTAATGATCACGTTGATGAGTTGGCTAAACATGCGGCCTTAGATAATAACAGTAATCGAAAGTACTTCTCTAACCACTGTTATGACTTGCTCAGCATTCCTGGTAAAGATCTTCAGAAGACTTGGTCAGATGTGTGGCATGAATCAAGTCGAAATAAAGGAGCTTTTTACGCTTCAATTCAGCCAAGTATTCCAAGCAAACCATGGTTTTTCAATTTTAAAAAACTACCAAAGATATTAGTGACAATTTTATGCAGAATACGCTTAGGTCACTGCTGTTCTCCAGTGTTTTTAAAGAAGATAAAAATCAGAGATTCCTCCATTTGCGAGTGCGGTCTTGAGGATGGGTCCGTTGACCATATTTTCTTTAACTGCCCCATTTATGGCCTTGATTCCTTGTACTCCCTAATACCCTCAATCGGTCTCCCTATCCCTACTAATATTCGCCACCTTCTTTCTCTATTCCCCAACCCAAAGATAGTATTTTTATTAGCTAAATTTATCCATATTAACAAAATAAAATTATAATAGATATGTATCCCTTTCCTTCCCTTTATGTTATTGTGTTGTCCCTTAGTTTATCTTGTGTGTGTTATGTATATATTGCATGAAACTAAACGATAATGTAAAACTTTATTTCGGATAGACACTTACTAAAATGTATTCAGCCAATTTAAGATTTGCCCCGCGTCTCTTCACATGTGCCTCCACTACATGATACTGGCAGAAATTGTCTGGCAACAGCAGGACAGATTGCCATTAGTTAAAAAAATGAAATGAAATGAAATGAATCTATGCTATGTACCTACCTACTATTTCCATTTCTAAATCCATCTTAAGTACTGGCTTTGAGATAATAAACCATTGCTTTCTTCATCTTAAGTACTGGCTTTGAGATAATAAACCATTGCTTTCTATAAACCATTGTAGTCGTTTTTTACTAAGTGTTCTGCGATCTTAAGTATTACCAAAGAAAGGGCAATTGGTCTGAATCCTGAAGGACCACATGGATTTTTAAATGGTTTCAGCAAAGGAATGATAGTGTGTACTTTCCATGAAGGAACATGAGGAACATTCCCAGAAATCATTATATTATTGACAATGTCTAAGTAGGTAGTACATTAAAGTACTATCACTTGAATGAGCAAAAAAGGAATAAGGTATGCCATCACACCCAGGAGCATAACCTACAATATTTTATTACACCTTTTAATTCATTCATGCTGAAGGGGGAATTTAACCCGATTCGGTGGTCAACTATTGAAGGGGGAATAGTATACTTACAACACAATGACTCTAAGGGTACATAGGGAGGGGCTAACATATTTAGAAATTGTTCTGTTAATGAAGGGGAAAAATTATTTATAGTGGATTCCTTAAAAGCAGATTTAAACTTCCTAATATTTGCCCACACTTCTGATGGATTTACATGAGGAGAAATGGAAAGGCAAAAAGCTCTCCAACTTTCAAAGTTTTTATGTTTGAATAGTTGTCGGGTATTGCTAATTGTGTGTGGAACTTGAATAAAATTTGCATCTGTACTATCATTACAGTAATTGAATTCTGCCAATTTTTGTTCCCTGACTGCTAAAGTACACTCCCGGTCCCATCAAGGCATTTGGTATTTGGTATATATAAATTATATCACTTTTCTCATTAGTTACAATTTGGCAATTCCACTGAATCACCTGATGATTGTAGTGAGGCATTGTAACAGTAGAGAGAATATTAACATTTTTTGTGAAGTCAGTGTTGGTCGGTACCTTATTGTATTTTCATTGGGATAGATATGTGTTTAGCATTTTAATTAGTCTTGAATAGTAGTTTCATCAATTTTATTTTGTTGTTCACTGAATTTAATTACACCACCATCAGGTGATGTCTCAACATGTTCATTGATAATTGCATTATGTGCCTTCCTATCATGACCTATCATGACCTTTGGTTAATCTAGGGTGGGATTTTGGTTTCAAATATACAGATTTTTATATGAACTAGAAGGAGAGGTTTTATTTACGACAGACAATTCATTGTTTGAGCCAAAAGATGTAGAAATTTGCTTACTGGCAACCACTTCAGTGAATAATTTTGTTACAGGTGGATGGATTTTATTGGCTCTAAATAAGATATGCAGCATTGTGCCATTGAAAGTTTAATAGCTTTCTGCCTTTCAAACTCAGGACATTTCTTATTGGTGGCAAAATGTGAAACACCACATGAAGCAACATTGGATGTCACCTTCCTCTGCTGAGCATGTGTTAGCTGAATGTTTACCTCCACACTTAAAACAATAAGGGAGAGATCGGCATTGGTCTTTTACATGTCCAAATCGGCAAAAATTGTAGCATTGAATCGTTGGGAAGATAGATCAACAGTCAGAGAAGAATACCACATAAAGATTCGCAACTACTGTACCAGTTTCGACATACGATACTTTTCCATCATTATATACTTCTTTTCATACATCACATTTTAATTATTTTACCACATCCTATCAAGGTGCACATATCCTTAATAATGTCCTCCTCAGCCCAGTCCAACGGGACTCCCTTAATGACGCCCATCCGGATTACATTAAAGGTGGGAATAAAAACTTTGTATTAATTTTTTAGCTCAATGTTTTCAATCAATAAGTTTGCATCTACATCATGACTAGAAAAACTTAGAGAAAGTTTTTTCTTCCAATTTTCTTTAGGCTACCATTGATAATGTTTTTTATATTGAGTTGTTTTAAAACACGACCAAATGACACGGGGTGCATAGTAGAGTTAGATGAATCGGACTCTGTGATTTTTTGAATATGAACAATGAAGGGAGCAGCATCAGTTTTATCATAAAAGGATCTGCCAACTGGTGAGTGGACAGGCTTGTTATCAGTCATAGATGTGTCATGTTGTGTTGAGGGTGGGGAATTGATGGTGGTTTGCGGTTCAGACTGGGCAGGTAGAGATAGTATTGATTCAATTATAGTGTGCTTCTGAACAAACACAATCAAATTCTTTATTTGTGTTTCCATGCCTTCTCCTCTTTTTATTGCAGTGCTTGCACATGCGAGATGTTCTCTCCATAAAGAGCAACAATTTGATTTCTACTTACCAGGCCACGTAGAGTAGAAAATATATACACAAATTAAAATATATACAAAATTTAATGATACGTACAAGCTTTAAACTATCTGATCCACTAAATAATTAATTTAGAAAAAATCTCAAGAAAAAAGACACCCGCTCAAATCAAAGTTTCCCGCGCTTTTTTTTTTATTCACGAGATTGTCATTTGTTTGGCTGGGAGAGAAACAGAGTAAGGAAAGAGTTCGTTTACATAGAGAGGAGAGAAAGCCAGCCATATACGCACGGATGTACCCAACGGGCTCCCTTTAATGGATTTGAGTAATTTTAAATAAATTAACTCAGATATTTATTATGGGCTAGTATTTAATCGCACATCAAAAATACTGACTTTCACAGCAAAAAAAAATCCTTTGTTTTGTATTTGATGTGCTGTACCCTTTTTGAAATATCCTTTTGTATAATTGATCCTCATTGCGCCTATTTTGCGTGATGTGGGTTGGGGACACTACTCCTGTCAACCCAGCCAGTTGTAGGAGCCTATGTCTGTAACACGTTTGTATATGCGGGAAAGCAGCGGATATTCAAACCATTTTTATTTTACAGAGCGAATTATAATTTAAAATGCACCTACTCCTTAACCCCTCAGCTACCACCGCCGTTAGCTAACGCTATTTCGCGATCGCTACTACGGATCGCGATTTTGAAGCCTATGCCTTGGAGGCATAGTCTTCAAAATCGCGATCTGTCCCAACTACCCTCAGTTTTTGAGTAGTTAAGAGAGCTTTTGAAAAAAATTGACATACATACATTAGTGAAGATTGTGTTTATCTGGTGGTGGTTGTTTTATTTAACCAGGTAAGTAGTTTTTGTGTGTGCTAGATCCCTCCGTGTCTTCGGACATGGATGGTGAGGGATTTTCTCCCCTAGCTGACGGGGCGAATGTGACCACGGATCCTATGTGGGATAACGAGCGCATGGAGTTGACCTTATTTCCTGATAACTCCCCCAGATGCTAAATCAGAACGGTAAAAGGTCTATCCTGGGGTCTATAAAGAAAATGATTCTTCATCTAAAAAAACTATGACGGCTCCGGGATTACCACCGGCATCCGTGGTCACCACCTATACTCATCCCAGCCTGACAAGGGATCTCGTTAGGTCATATAGTGAGGGGGAAATTGGCCCATACGTAGTATTAGTAGAAAGAGAGGCTGATAATGCTGCAATTTCATTCAATCCATTGACATTCGGACAGCTTCTATTCAATCTAAACATAAAAAAAACCGGTAGAAATCCAATGTCTGTGACATTCTCAAACTATTGTGAGGCAAATAACTTCCTAATGAACCCGTTACTTACAACAAATAAATACAAGGCCTATATCCCTACATATGCAGTATCCCGAATGTTCTCTGTAAGTGGAGTCCCCGTGGACATGCCGATTGATGAGTTTGTGGAGTCAGTGGATCTATCTTCCAACAGCAAGCAGTGGCAGGATCATGTTGCTTCTTGGGTTCCTATACAGTCTGTTGTGTTAACTTTTAGGGGCCAAGTCCTTTCCGGTAAGAAAGAATATCTTACCACACGTCCCTGCTAGATGAACTCTACCAATTGCCCACAATTCAATGCCATCAATGCCTTCGCTTTGGCCATGTCAAGGCTCAATGCCGTTCTAAACCCCGTTGCTTCCGATGCTGTCAGGCCCACCTAGGTGAAGATTGTACAGAGTTGACTACCGACCCAACATGCGTTTTCTGTTCAGGCAACGATGTTGCCACGGACAAAAACTGCCCTGACTAGAAATGATGACCCAAGAGAACATCTCATATGGAGAAGCCTCGATCAAGATCCCTTCATTTGTAAGATCCTATGCAGACATGCTCAAAGCCCCATTGGTCTCAACTCCATCTCAACTGTTTATTATAAAAAACTGTTTATTCCCAAAGGTCCAGACCTCCTCCACTTAAAGGTTATGACAGATCAACCCATAATATGATTATTGCAGATCCAAAATCCTCAGTTCCTAATGGGTTCTGCCTATCTCAATCTATATCCCCATACGAAAACCTCATTAAAACCCTTTTGTCCCTCATTGTAAATATAATATCTAAATTAGTGATTCAGTGCCGCCCAACGTTGCACAACAATTAATACAAATTTCCAATATCCTTAACATTTTTCCCCCAAATACTTCAGTGGAACAGTCAAAGCATTAAAATTAAAAAACCACAACTTCAACTTCAACTTGATTTATCAATATAAACCTGCCGTCACTGCCGTCTCGGAGACATGGTTGGTCCCTGGCCCCGTTTTCGGGTTCCTGGTTACTCATGCCTTCGGGAGGACAGAGACGACGGGTATGCAGGGACCGCTATACTAGCAAAGCGGTCCCTTATTTTTACCAAATTCCCCTCCCTCCCCATGGTCAGGAGATCAATGCCATAGTTCTTAGAGCTCTTGGTGTGACTTTTCTGTCCTTGTACATAGCCACCCCAACAGCCTCACTTATTTCCTCTTTACTATTGTGCCGGCACATACACCCGCCACAGATATGCGGAAATATCTATTTCCACGTAATGTTAAGATAAGTGGACGACAGTCACATATAAGGTATATTTATATTCATCACGTAGTTTTGTAGTAAGTTGTATATAAGCTTAGTATATCCTATAATAAAATAGTCTAGTATAGTCTCGTATTTGCGCGCATCTCAAGCCTTTTACTTTACTCCCGAAGATGTCGCTCCCCTTATAATTGCCTCTGGCAAAGTGGTGACCCGACTCCTGAACATCAGCAACCTTCGGTAATAGCAGCATGGACCCAGCCGCGAAGAAAACTCCGTGTGCTGCCACCTTAGAAGTGCAAGCAAGAAGCACTTCGTCCAAGATCGCCGAGCCCCGACTTCTGCATACCTATTTCAAACCACGCTGCAGAAATCCATAATCAAGACCCCACCCAAACCAAGACGACATCAAGCAAGCCATGACGGACCAGAAGCCAAAAGATTTCAACTGAAGATTTCCCTCATCGAACTCAAGATACCGCAAGAATAATGAACCGATAGTCAGCCGACTGCTGATTTATCAAAATGGAGCTCGCACCAGCAGAAACGAACGCGTCGGCAAATTCATTCACAGCAAGCAGCTTTTTCAAGTTCAAGACATAGGAAGCCGTTCCAGCCCCCAGAAGAGTATTGAAACATCATCGATATACCTAATCCAACGAATATTGAAATCATCCAGGAAGAACATCGCACGAAGAATAATCAAATCACTGAAGAGAGAGAGATATATATATTTATATATAAGCGATTGGTGTACAAGATGTGCCCTATGTTGCCAAATCCCAAGGTTTTTAGGCACACAAATTTCATCAATCGACAACTTAATATTCACTCAAGAGTGAAGAGCACGCACGTACATATGACGTACGAGATCATTGACTGCCTACAGCCAAGGTTACAGATTTAATGCTGACGCTGATTCAGCATAATCATCCTTGTATAGGTACGGTCGCAATTATAAACAAATAGTGATTACAACTTCAACGACGTGCGGTGTAAATTGACTCATCGATTCCTGAAAAACATATGCGGCTACAGCATCAGACGACTCTCCTGCGGATCTTTTCCAGTTATAGGTTAGGTTAGTTTACTAACCGCGAAGCCCCATTTTCCTAGTGTTTTTCTGTTTTCCAGTTTTTAGTTTATTTTATGTAGTGTGCGGCCAGACACAAGACTCGCCTGTAGGTAAATATTATGTTATTCTTTAAACTTATGTAGAATTCACATAACCGTAGTTCCTTTACTTTCCTAATTCGTGTAAGAGTTACCTTTAGATTAAGTTGAAATATGCTCTATTACTGTCTAGTTTTATTTAACAATAACTTTCCTTATATATAAAAATAGATTCAAGTTAAAGTATGCACAATTAAGATCTGGTTTTATGTTTATTAAAATACTACTAATTATTATTGCAGTTGATATAAGTTTGTTATGTTATCTAACTTAGATTTTTTCCATTGTTATAAGTACATTCATTTATTTTTTTCCCTAAAGGGGGGAGTATTTGTGCCGGCACATACGCCCGCCACAGATATGCGGAAATATCTATTTCCACGTAATGTTAAGATAAGTGGACGACAGTCACAGATAAGGTATATTTATATTCATCACGTAGTTTTGTAGTAAGTTGTATATAAGCTTAGTATATCCTATAATAAAATAGTCTAGTATAGTCTCGTATTTGCGCGCATCTCAAGCCTTTTGCTTTACTCCCGAAGATGTCACTCTCCTTATTATTGCCTCCGGCAAAACTATCTATAATTTCCTCCCTTACTCCCCCTGTTATAGTCCTGGGAGACTTCAACTCCCACCACATCTCTTGGGGTTCCTATAAGTGTGACCCCTTCTCTCATCTTCTTCTTGACCTTCTGGATAACTTAAATCTCTGTATAATTAACGATGGTTCCCCTACTCGTAGAGTCCTTCCCCATCAGAACCCCAAGTCTGCTGTCGATCTTACTATAACTTCCCCCTCTCTTTCTCCTTCATGCCTCTGGAAAAGGCTTTCAAGTACTTTTGGGAGTGACCACTTCCCTATCTTTATATCTCTTCCTTCTCAGTCTTATATCGCCATTGACCCTTGCCCCCTAGTTAGATACAGGTTGTCTAAAGCTACCTGGAATAGTCATTCCAGAGAACATCTATTAAAGAGAAGTCTCTCTTCCTCGTTAGATGTTAAAATGGATTCAATCCCTCATTGAACTTCTGATAACTTCCTATCAATATATGATAACTTTGTGGATGCCATCTTGTCATCTGCAAATTCACACATTCCTATTAAGAAGCAAAGGAATCAAGAGTCTCACCTCCTTGGTGGGATTCCGAATGTACGTTGATGATCAGGGAGAGAAAAAATGCTGAAACATTATACATTTCTGACATTTCGATGGATAACTTTATTAAATATAAGCACGGAGCCGCTCTAGCGAAAAGAATAATTCATCGGAAAAAAAGAGCGGGTTGGAACTTTTTTGTGAAGGTCTCTCTCCTCGCATGTGCCCTTCAGAAGTCTGGAGAAACATCCGTAGATTTAGATGCTCTATGAACATAGAGGATGTGTCCCTCCAGTGATCGTGCAGTTTGGCTGGACGCTTTTGCTGACAGACCTTCTCCTCCATTCTCTCCTAATTCTGATGATCTGCCGTCTCCCTCTCCTTTATTTCTGCATGTGGGAATATGGGCGCCCTTTTCTCTATCCGCGAATTGGAATGCGCACCGGAAGGCCTTGTCGACTCTTCCCCTGGAGTCGGTTTTATTCCTTACTCTTTCTTAACTAAATCCAACTCAAAATGTAAACTAAAATATTTGGAATTAATAAATGTCTTCTTTGACTTTGGTTCCTCAATCCTCAAACCCGGAAAGAATCCCTCTGATCCTAATTCCCGTAGACCTATTGCTCTTTCATCCGTCCTATGTAAAATTACGGAACATCTATTAAAGACCAGACTTGAGTGGTTCCTTGAGCATAATAACATCCTAGCTAAATCCCAGTTTGGTTTTCGTAAGGGATATGTGTTTGTGTGTTTTTAGTAAGCACTATGGATAGTCTAAGCATCATTATTACTGATACCCACCTGGCATTTAAGATTAAACTGTACTTGGTGGCAGTATTCCTTGACGTAACTTTTGCATATGACAACGTGCTACTCTCAGTTCTCAGGCAAACTATGCAAAAATCTGAGTATTCCTGAGAAGTTGACTCGATTTATATGCAATCTTCTCATGTAAGGATTTATATCCATAAAAATACTAACTGTCCACCTACAAGTCGTACTGTATGGAAAGGTCTCCCCCAGGGATCTGTCATCCTCTATACAATTTATACACGTATGATTTCGGCCCAGAAATATCAGAAATAGTATTTGCAGTAAGTTATCTTTTACTTTGTCCAAGAAATGTCGATAGTGATGAATAATAAATATTATCGATTCATTGTATAAGTAAGAAATGATAGTGCTTAATTCCAATTATTTGATCTGTATTTTTGGAACTTTTCCACAAAGTACCATTGATATGTGATGTGTGAATAAATATTACCCTTTTAGTTTTAGATTTTCTCGAGAAACACTATTGCTAAATGTGTGGATTGCGACGGTATCTTGCGGATCCGTCTGGACAACAAAAACACGCGCGAATTCTCAAGAAGATTTTACTGAAGAATGATTTTACCAACAATAAAAAAATCGCAGACTAATACAAACTACTTTACCAACACTAATATTCCGCTCACATCTGTTATTAGAGTAAGAGCTCATTCACACGGGATCCGACATTCTCGATTCGTTAAAATATCCCAATATGCATTAAACCTGTTGATGCCTGCTTATATTTCTCAATATATTGTACATATATTTTACTTCGTCATGGTACGTCAAGGGTATCGTGTAATTGAATCGTGATTGGAGATCTTGGATGGTGGGTAAATATAAATGAGTGTTTAATTTGTTTATTGCTATATAATTGTTGTAATTATTGTGTGTTTTTTATTGATAATATAGTTTTTTAATTATATTTATTTGTTTCGGAGCACAAAAGAATCCATATTTTGTTTGTAACAGACTCAAATAAATCTAATGCTCATAAATAGGCATGCCTGTGGCAAGGCTCTGTTTTCCACGCATTGTCACACCACTCACCCAGTGTTTGAGTATTGGGCAATCGAGCCAACCTGTAATGACCTCTAGGATACTATTGGTGCTGCCATGCGTTCTGCTTCAGTAAGGGGCTGTTCTCTTACGTATGATGGCATGGAATCCATCAGTACGTGCCTCAACAAACATGCCCGATGCACTAAAGTAGCGTGGCAGTGGCAGCCCCAGCAACAGTGTTATACTGGACGGGCAAGGCATTATGTGGCAGGGCGTTGAGAGTATTTTGGATATAATTGAGCATAGGCTGCACGTGTAGATTGATTGCCTGTGTGCCTTGAAGGGTAAGATTTTCACTGGCTTTTTACAATGTGCAATCCTACAAGCCAGCATATTCGCCCAAACTGCCAAAGCGCTGCGTTCCCACTCTATAACTAGGTCATCCCTCAGTTCCTTAGTCACTATATGACTAAGGTATTTGAAATTGATTATTGAGGGTATGTATATAAATTATCACTTCGACTTTGTTTATTGATATTATTTAAACAGTGATCTAATGATAACAGGGGCAAATACCAGTCTTCTAAAATCTCGATAAACTATCTATAATTTTTGTCGATAGCCGTTTTTATATCGATACTTACCCCATCGCTGGTTGTCACTAAAATGGTACGCGAAATTTTTCTGTAAAACTATATTGGTTTCAGTCATACAAAGAAAAACGGTCGTATGAGTAAAGAGTGTCGGTTTATACGGTATTTAAGTTAAAATTAACTTCATGGGAAATAGCCCTCCCTCTGTTACTTACTCTCTGTTTTTTGTGGTGACATTAATAGTCTTCTGGCAACATTTGTGTTTTTTTAAATAGCTCGCTGACGGACGACCGGACGTTCCTTTTTTTTCACATTCTGCTAAAAAAAACGAAGAAACAACAGAAAATACATTATATTCATAACTTATTATATTTACATAGTTCCTGTAAAAATTATAACTAGTAAATAGATATAAATTTTTCTTGAAATAATAATATTCTTCCGTACGGAATAAATTCGTATAAATGCATCGCTGTTTTGTTAAATGGAGCGACGAAGTTTGACGACCGACCTCGAACCGACACGTCAACCCCTCTCTGTGTCAAATAAAATAAAGCAAACTACTCCTACATAATAGTAAAGGGAAAGGAAGGAGGAATTGAAGCAAACGAAGGACCTTACGTTACAATAAAGGTATTTCCAATATTGCTACCTGCTGCATTAATTGTGCATAGTAAATATCGAACACTCCCCGAATACAATGTTCTAGTCGAATACAGGTATGTACGACCATATCGGTACATTAACTCGGAAGACTTGAGAGTTTATTTGTGTTTCTAATGCTTATAAGTAACAGGTTCAGATCCCGCTAGGTTTCTTGGGTTGGAGTGAAGATAAGGGGGCGCCAAGGAAAAAAAAAACTGTTTCTTTTGCTTCTAAACAACCTTCCGCCCCCTTATCGACACTGACCGTTTCTTGCGTTTGAGCGAGCTGACACCTCTATCTCTCTCACCCCAACTTACCCTATTCGAGAGGTAGAGGTGACTGCTCGCTCAAACGGCTATAAAATATTATGGAAACCTGGCGGGGCCTGTAGGACAAGACCTCTAATCAGACTTGCTTCTTTATCTCTACATTTACTTACACAATTTACACTTTTGTTAGAGTCACCTGCACGCAGCTAGAAGATATTTGTACATAAATACTAGAAATGTGTAGTGCAAGTAGTGTCCAATAGTGTATAGCTGCTGTACTCAGTAAAATTCAGTTAGTAACAAGCACCCTGCGAATGTGGGGGTAGGAAGGACGCGCAGCATGTGGCTTGTCGAAAAAATAGATCATGTTTTAATCAATCGCAGTCCACTTATGATAATACCTAGTCACTAAGCACTTGCATTAATCACAGCTATAGTACTGGCCAAAGGAATGTTATGATGATTAATATAGCAATCTGTTACATATTACAGCACGGCCTTGATAATCCGTACCCCAGCTCGTCCGAACGCCTCTATAATCCGAACGACCCCCCTTACTTAAATTAAGGGATAAAGCATTTTCTATGTCACTAAATACTACTCGTCAAAGCACTATATTGGAATTCTTTAAAAAAGTGTGATTAATAGCATTGTATCTAACATACATCTAACGTACATACTTCAATAAACATAAAATATGTTTGTTTAATTTCGAAAAATCCCTTTCAAAATTTTAACATACTATAATCCGAACGCTTCCTGCATCCGAACAGGGTATACATTTTCGGTGTTCGGATCATCGAGGCCCTGCTGTATTTTATAATTAGGGTAATTAAATTTTTATTTATTTATTTTATTTAGGTCTACTAACAATGTATGCACCAATTACATATTTGCTTATTCTAGGATACAAGGTTGCTGATATGGGGAGAGTTGGGATTATAAACTTACATTAAACAAGTTTTGAGAATGATAATATTAAGGTTAAGTAAATATTAAGCGTTTTAGTTGGCCTAATAAGACACTAAAAACATTAAGAGAGTACTTGTATTAGTATAGTAGAGTACAGGGAAGGACTTTAGAAACACCGTGGTTTCAGATGCTTATGCTGATTTTTTCGAGTCCCTGTAATGCCTGGCCCAGTATTGTCCGGCCCAGGAATGTCCGGCCCCGGAATTGGCATCCCGAAAGGGCATTCCTGGGCCAAGCATTCTGTGGCCATTCAAAATAGTGCTCGACCCTGGAATTAGCGTCCCGAGTACCATAGACATTATATGACGTTCATAAATAGCAATTTAAAACCATCCAGAGATAATTTACAATGCACCTTGCTTTCATCTCGTCTGGGATCTCTCATAAGAGCGGCTATGAGCAGAGGCTCTCCTTTTTCAAAATGACTTTCTTGTCTGATTGCAGGCAAATGCTTGACCTATCCTTCAACACAATATATTGAATGGCCAAGTCCAATGTCAAAACGTGCTGGAAATGGTAGAACTTTCTGTACTCTGCATTAACGCGTGGCGAGTGTGTGTAGACCTTTAAAATACCTGAGGTCAGAACTAACCTGGGCGAACATGTTATGTGAATGCGTTGAACGAGGATACTTTCCACTTATAATGAAATATGGGATACCTTACAATCTAGATATCTTCTGTAACAGCATAGGGTGTCACAAGGGCAAGCTTATCGTTGACCAACGCACGCAGTCGGTGTGTTTATGATTGTTTGTTGTTATTTTACATTATCTACATTTGCTTAAATATTTTTTTTAAATTTTCTGTAAATATTTTCTGTCTTAATGTTCTGGTTACCATTTTTTGTTGCTGTGTTTCATAATAAAACTTAGGTCCTTTTATATATATTTTTATATTTTGTTGTCCTATTAAATAATTGTAAACAATTATTTAATTAACTTTTACTTGTTGACAATGCTGTGCGCATCTATAATTGATGCAAACTCATGTATTGTTTTTGCAATATTGTCCTTCTGTCGTTATGTTTGTATGCTATGTAAAGATGTGTTTATTTTTTGTGAACCCTTTGTGTGACTTTGATGGCTCATAATATTTTTTCTATGGTTAATAATTTAACTAGAATAGTAGGACAGTAAGGATTAAAACACTACCTTAATTGGGTGGATCTACCCATAACTTTTTGTCTTATTTCAATTTAAACAATTCATTTCCGACATTTTTCAAAAATCAACATTTTTTTTCTGGAACTGTGGGGCCTAGTCCAGAAAATTAGGGCGAAGCAAGTAGCAAATAACATTCACTTGCTGCTGACTCCATTTTGGACATTAATCTGCTTAACACCCTGTATACCAGAAATAAGAACGGGCCTAATATGGAACCATGTTGTGCAACTACCGATTTTTATACCCGATCCATCAGATTTAAAGCCGTTGATTTCCGCCTTTTGTATTATGTTGCTTAAGTATGATCTTAGTAGATTTAACGCTTTATGCACTTATTTTAAAATGCTTCTTCCTCCTTCTCCTTTCTTCCTCTTCTTTCTTCTTCCTTCTTCTGATTTCTGCTTCTTCTTTCTACTTCTTAAATCTTTTTCCTTCTACTTCTTCTTAAATCTTCTTAAATCTTTTTCTTTCTTTTTCTAAAATCTGCTGCATTTTGCTGCCCAGGGTAATGAAGGATTCCTCACTATTTTTTCCATCACCGTTAGAATGTCCATATTATGTACTTAAGATAAATTACTTATCTCAATGGTCAGCACCGGGACTCGAACTTGCATCTCCTGCGTGTGAAGCTAGCGTGAAACTTACTAGACCACGGGGCTCTTCACGGACGACTATATTCCAGTTATTTACAATGCTGGGAATAAACTTCAAGATATGACCATGGATTTCTAGTATAAGACTTGACTGAATTATTATGTTTTGGTACTCATTAGACATAAACTTTAGCTCGCAAGGATGCACCATTAAGAATTTATAAGCGAGAAACAAAAAAAAAGTCTCTACATTTCGAGGTTTTGTAGCTGCCCAAGGTTGTCCCGGTTTCGTGTTAACATTTTAAATAGTCATCAATGGCATTGGTATCTACAAGATAACAAAAAAAAACGAATGCACTATTTTTGTAAAAGACTTTGGGCTTTGGGCCTCTAACAAAAAAAAGAAGATTTTCAATGTCCATTGAAAAATCATTTATATTTATATTTTTAGGCTGGGATCGCAATCAGAATATTTGCGATTTGAAGAAGAGCCTAATCAATGTATGTAATAAATTTAATAATTTCAGATTATAATGAAGCTGTTACCAGTACTACTGTGTTTTGTTGCCATACTGCATAGTTCCTATGCACCACCAGTGACCCCAGAAAAAAATAAGGAAACGGACAGTGAAATTAAGGATGATTTGGTGAATTATTTTTATATTTAGACTAAGTTAAACAATCAAACTATTTCGTTTATATTAATAAAAATTGTTTCCCAGGATGAGTACATGGAGTATCATAGGTATCTAAAAGAAGTGGTCCAAGCTCTGGAGAGTGATCCGGATTTTCGGGAGCGATTGGAAAAAGCTAATGATGAAGATGTTCGAGTAAGAGCTAATTTTCTAATACATTTTTAAACTCACTCATGGCAGTGCCGCCTCAGTGACGACCTCTGTGGCGCAGAGGTTGTGGCTCCACCTACCTCGCGAGAGGTCCGGCGTTTGATACTCGGCTGGTGGTAAAGAAGAAAAACCTTAGGTCTTGGATGTCGATATCTGTTTGACGTCGATGTTTCTGATTCCCACGACACAGGGTATCCTGATTTGGCGCCAGAAGCTATGTATGTACCTGTATATAAATATTGTATGTTTAGTGCAGTACACTGGCAGTACTATATGACCTAATATCCAATTGCTTTTTATCATACTCCAGCAAGGACTCTCTAATGTTTTTTAAGCGTTCCCATTGCATACCTAGTTGGTAGAAAACCACAACAACCACTTTCTGTATATATGAAACAACATATTTTTTAGGTCATTTTAATAATTTTATCTTTGTTCGGTGTGAAATGTTAACTGAGCATTTCATCATAATTTGTCAGTCAATATTGCTAAAGGTAACAATAAGTTAAACTGAACTTAATGTTACAGTCTGGCAAGATTGCTGAACAATTGGATTTCGTCAACCACAATGTGAGGACCAAATTGGACGAGATTAAACGACGGGAGCTGGAGCGACTTCGGCATTTGGCAACTAAGGTAGTAGGTCTATTCTTATTAGAAGATTCATCCATGGGATATTAAAAAACGTTTATAAATGAAATTCAACAGCTATGATTTAGTTAGCAACGCAAATTCTATTAGCTTAAATAGTATATTACACATTTAAGAGTGGGTGTATGTCTGGCATATGCATAAAATAAGTAGTAAATAATCTCGTCTTTGTACGTGTATTTCTGTCTATATTCATTTGTCTGTCTGATTTCAGCAATATGAGCTGACCAACAATTTGGACATTCAGGAATTGGAGCATAATCCCAGGATAGCTACTAACGAGCATTTGGATCATGGGAATCCACACACATTTGAGATTGAAGATCTGAAGAAATTAATTAAGAAAACCACATCTGATCTGGAAATAGCTGATAAACAACGCAAGGAGCAATTTAAGGTTAGTATGCTGTAGAACCTTGACATTAATTCCTAAATTTGACAGAATGGGCGTAGTTTAAATATTGCTGATTTGTTGTACCTAGTTCAAAATTATAGTTTACAGCACTTTATTATAAAATATGACAAAAGTTTCGGTTTTTTTCTTTAACTTTTTAGTGAATTCAGATGACAAATCAAGATAACAATACAAATGATAGTCAGCATATTGCGCGAAAAATCTACGATTTCTGCCATTTTGATTTTTGATTCCTAAAGGGTTCCATACCTTAAAAACGAAAAACGGAAGCATTATAAGATCACTCGTGTGTCAGCCCGTCAATGTGTAAAAGTGTATTAAACGACTAAATTCTTCACCGATTAAGTTGAAATTTGGAACAGCTATGAATACGATCGTGGTGCGTGGTGTGTTAAATATTTAATTATGAATTTGGGAGAAAAATCAAATAAAAATAAAATGTTTTTCAATCTGCATTGTGTGACATGTCAAAAGAAAGCTTGTTGCGAGGTTTTTTTTTTAATTATTTTGATGTTAGTTTATTTGTGACGCCTCTGGAATCCGTCTCACCAGTTCACTAAATTGTTCTATTTTCTTCTGCTCTCCTACATTTTACCAACCTTGGACACTATTTACACACATTGATCTAGCCCCAAACTAGGATGCCCTGTATCTTAGGTGCTATGCTAGACAACGATAGTTATAAAGATAAATATTATACTTATATAGATAAACTAGGCTACAAACATCCGTTCTCAACAAACAAATATTTGCCCCCGGGACCCTTGGCTTCGTAGGCAGGACAAAAAGGTTATAAAGTCATTCTAAATGGGCGGAGCCCCGGTTTCATGACTAAAGGTGGCATTCATTCCTCTTTCATGCCATTATGGCACAAGTGTTGTACCATTCCCGGATTGGCACAGCATAGGCGAGTTTTAAATGTATTTTCTCACGTGTCTAGGTATTTTATTCCACGGCAGCTGATCAAATGTGAAGCGTTTGTTGTTGCTGAAGATTTAAGTCATAAATTTCTCGTATTCTACATTAGGCATCAACAAAATAACACTTGTATCCTCTTAAATAACTATTCTTGATAGAATGGAAATAAAAAAAACTTAAAGAGAGGGCTATCCAAGAAATGGCTTGCAATAACAGTAAAAAAATGTTGAATTTAAATAACACCATTATTAGGCTTATTAGATGCCTCTAAGGCAGTCGGGATGCGTAGATTCGGAAGCACTCTGGGCTTCGAAGCTTCCCCTGCTCAGCCAGGGCGGGGGCTATAAAAGATGCTCCAAACAAATGCATATCCCAAACTCAATGGCGGACAGTAAACTCGGCTGTTCAAGCATCCCCCTATGCGGTCGAGGTAACAATAGAAAAAAGATATAACTACCAATGATGAAATTTGCTTCCTGGAATGTACGCACGTTGCTAGATCGTATGACCAACCTATGCCCGGAACGGAAATCTGCCATTAACGCCCACGAGCTACGGCACGTAAACATAGCCGCACTAAGTGAACACACCTTGCGGAGGAGGGAGACATGGTAGGAAAAGGTGGTGGCTAAACTTTCTTCTGGAATGGCATCGCCGCCTCGGAACCACGGCAAACTGGAGTTGGTTTTGCAATTAAAAACGAAATAGCAAGAAGCCTGTAGGAATACCCAACATATACTTCAGACCGCGTCATTTCATTACGTTTTCACGTGAATAATGATAACCAGGTTGACGTGCTTAGCGTAAACACACCTACTTTGACACGAAAAGAAGAAGCGAAGGATATGTTCTACGAGGAAGTCACGGGGGTCCTGACAAAGATACCACAGAGGGAGTAAGTGCTCATATTGGGTGACCTCAATTCAATTGTCGGTTGAGATTACGAAGCATGGCCTGGTGGCAGGATGGTAGAGAGAATGTGAACAGAACGGTCTGCTTCTGCTCAGCATGTGTGCCCAGTATGATTAAGGTGTTGATAACTGCTAGGCCTCTGTTACCAACATCTTAATCATACTGCCGACTAAATATAAGGCTACATGGATGCACCCTAGGTCCAAACACTGGCACCTCATAGACTATGCTATCATCCGCCGAAGATACACATGTTCAAGTGCACATTGCCCTAGTCATACCCGGGGCAGAATGCTGGACATACTATAGGCTGGTGATGATCAAGATGAAACTCCGCCTTCACCCTTAAGTATAACAGATCCAATAGAACCAAACCTGTAACACAACATCCAGATAACCAGACGGATTCAGTTGGGTTGGGCCGCATTTGGTATGCTCAAAGATGCCTTTAAATAAAGATTCCACAAAACCGAAAGACCAGGGATTGCAACCAATCTGTTCTGCCCACGCTTACGTATGCTGCCGAAATATGGACGCTAACTCAGGCAAATATGCACAATATTAAAGTCGCACAAAGAAATTTGTCCAAAGGAAATAGATGTCTTCCATGTGAGAGCTGCAGCACGCTGTGCTCGCATCTGGTTGATACCGCCATGGAACCACTGAGAGATAAAAAGAGTATTCACTAAGAATGGTTTGACGCTAACAAAGAGATATTGGTTTGCAGCTGTTGAAAAAAACCGTGCACTACTTCAACACATATACCTCAGACGATGGGTGACGATTAAAGAACCAGCTAACGCGAACTCAGGAGGCTTCACCGAGAAACAAAAGACTTAATGTGGCTGGAGAACGAAAAGACAAGTAAATAAATTAAAAATTTAAAATACCTCCTACACATTAATGAAACCTTGCGGTTACATTTGGTTCACTTGCTAAATGACATATATAATGCAAAAAATCGCATCGAAAATAGCTATATGTTTCTGAGAAGCCCTCAAGCGTCAACCATCCTAGCTGTTGCATCGCCTCCTATTCGTCTACAACCGTAAAACATATCTCAGAACCTGCATACACACACACAAAAAAACCTCTAAACCCAAACAAATATACCGCCTCCGTGCCGTTCCGTGCGCTTTGTGTAACTCAAAGCAGCTAGGAGCCTTCAACAGCGAAGTCAGGAAGTAGTCAACAGCAGTAAGTACAGTTCAACGCAGAAATGTGCGACTCCAGTCAATTGAAGGCAAGGAGCAACTAGCATCTAGAAAACATATCCTTAAGGCGCGCCGGCATGCTCGGCAAGCCTCTACAAGCCGTCACAAATTCTAGCGTGTGGATAGGTCGCTTGGCTTGGTTTGCGTAGGCTTGCGAGAGTTTTTAGTCGATCCGATTGTAGGTTTTTTGGACACAAGTCAAAGTGATCTGCCGCAAGCACTTGCAACGCGTTCAGACGGTTGTGCCTACTCAGTCTCCTTTGTGTAGAGGTGGCGGACAGACGTGCGACGTGACGTAAAAATGAATGACTGGTCAAATCAGGACGCCCTTAACTTGCTGGAATGTTACCAGGGTGTGCCATGCATTTGGGACCCGGGCAATAATGATCTCAAGGGTAAAAGAAAAGTAGCCGATGCATGGTTTTAGCATTTGAAAACCATGACCCGGGACCATTGGTAACGTATGAAATAAACCAGGAGGCCGATCGCGCTATTTTGTAAAATGAACAAACGTCTATGTTTCGGTTTCGGTTCAGTTCAGTTGAAATTCAGTTTTGGTTTGGTTCAATTAAATTCGAAAATGAAAGTGGAGGAACTGAAAACCAATACGGAAATTCTTATGGCCACTTTCAAGAAGCATTTAAAAAATTGACTTTATAAAAAAATATAACTGTGGTCAAATGTTATGGCCAACGCTATAAGTTGGATGTCCGCCATGATTGCTCGCTGACAACAAACTGACGCACTCACCAGCGTGTGGATGGCGTGATTCCCCAAATCAACGCAAACGTTTGTAGTGGTTAGGAGCTTGCAGCAAGTGGAAGGCGTCCGTTTAACCAATTGCTTAACCTCGACCGCTCCTTTTGGGGGAATTTGTAACTGTTTGGGTCATATTGTGGGCTAGTTGAAGTAAGCAGCTTTGCTCTTTCTTTAGGCAGGTTATACCTGAATGTGGCTCTCACTAAGCGGTGATCGCTACTGGTTTTGAAGCGTGCTAAAAAAGAAACATCTGTTACGTTCGATTTTTGTGAGCTAAGTGTGTAGTCAATTCCATTTTTCGTCCTACCTCCGGTTTAACCCAGGTCCATTTTCTCGTGCACAGATTTTTTTTAAATATGGTCATAGCGTAGAAATTATGTTGTTCGAGAAAATTAACTAGGGTTTGCCCCCGTGGATTTCGACCACTTAACCCGAAGTGTCAAGGGGTCCTATTTTAGCGTTAAAATCACCCATCACTACCGAGAAGTTGCATGGGTTCTCACGACAATTATTTGCTCGTAAAAAGGTTCTATTTCTTCTTCATATCAAAAAGCCGACACCGCCATATGTAGAAACATCGTGGCCTTTGTGGTATAGCAGATGACCAGATGTCAGGCGCGTTAGGTCTTCACCCTGCCTCCTTACTTCAGATAGTCCTATTAGGTCTCAATTTATATGTTGGACTTCTTCCAGTAGTTCGAGAACCCTTTCGTCGGTACTCAGTGTCCTTGTATTGTTTGTAGCCAGGGTCATTGTTTGGGAGCCGGATCTCTGCCGGAGATTCTTAGCATCCGCTGCCCCGCCGGAACTTGAACGGCTGCCGGAGCAAGGGATAGCGGTGCTTCCGGGGACTGATGGCCGTGGTTTAGTTGTGCTATTCATATAGGAAGAGGGGTTTTGACCGTAAACACCACGCAGGCCAGGCGGCTTGGCGTTTTTAAGGGGATTAGGGAGAGGAAAAGAGAGAGAAAATGATTTTTATGGACAGGAATATGAGTGTAGGATTATAGGATGCCACTTTCCCGTAGTCTAGGCATGACTTGGTGGTAGCTCGGGAGGCCGGGGTTGCGTACCCGTTTATCATTAAAGATTTACCGCAGAGGCAAGTCAATATGAATATCCCTGACACATATTGACCAACTGACTCAAAATTACTTACTTCATAACTTAGTTAAATTTAATTTCAGTTCATTTAAGAATAAAGACAAAAAGTCTATTTCCCCCCGATATCTCCGAAACGACTAAAAATAACTAATAAATAAAAAAATACAAACTTTAAACAGGTCTTTACATAAATATTAAAGAAAAAAAATCGGAAAAGTAATTGCGAAACCCTTCGTGCCCGAGTCTGACTCGCACTTGGTCAGTTTTTATAGTCAACTACAGTCTGTTCGCGTTAAGAAAATAGTGCCTCATCGTAAGTAAAGGCGTATTCACACTGGGGTAAAATTAAACCATTTACATTAAAACACAAACATTTTATTACTTAATATTGTCAAATATTTATATTAAGTAAATATTTTAAAATTTTATCTGAATCGTCGGAATTTTCGCCAACATTTATAATGAAAGAATTATTTTCCGCGAGTTCCATTACATCGTCTGAGTCCCACATGTTTTGTTCTTCACTAACCACGTGGTCACAACTTTTCATCCATTTGTTTGAGTCTATTGTTGCTATTGCGTCATAAAATAGCTTTTCTACATCTTTAAGTTTGAATGTTGAGTTGTTGGAAGCAATATATTTTTTTATTTGGGCCCACACCTCAATTGGATTCAGTTTACAATGGTATGGCGGCAGGCGGAGAATTTCAATGCCATTTGCTTTAGCGGTTTCGTCGACTAAATATTTATTATATTGTGGAGCAATTTCACCAACAACAACATATGTTCCTTTTTTAAATAACTCATATCCATTGTCACGCCTTTATTTTCAAGCCAGTCTATTATCTGATGCTTATTCCATTGAGTTGTTGGTGTCTTCTCGGATTTATCTGAGTTCCCTTTCACTCAAACAAAACATAAGTACACAGATAAATTAAAAAAAAGTACACAGAAAAATAAAACAAAAGTACACAACAAAACAAAACAAAAGTATACAGACAAACAGAGGAACAGTGTATACTTTAACATATCATGTAATATAATTGTGATTGGTATCTACCGTTCACCGTCACAAAGAAGCATCGATACTTTTCTACTTTCCCTAGACAAATTACTTACGCAATATAAAAATTATCGTAATCTAATTGTAGCTGGTGATTTAAACATAGATATCAAACCTAACAATGAAGACAAAAATTCGGAAGGCTATTTAAATCTATTAGCATCACATGGCATTCTTCCAGGACATACGTATCCCACAAGAGAACACAACTGCATAGACCACCTTATGATTAAAGCTACCTTTGATTCTTCTACAATTGTGATAGATGCGCCTATTACAGACCATTGCGCTGTCTTAAGCTCAATCGCAACCAAAGCCAAAACAAAACAGTCTAAAAATTTCATTATAATCAAAATTAACTACGATGCTATTGTGAATGAATTACTGTCAAAAAACTTCAATGATATTATTAATCCCCAAAACCCGAATTATACAGCAAAAGCTTTTGTCGATATTATTCATACTTCAATATTAAATAATTCTCTTAAAATAATAACACCTAGAAGAACACGCTGTATAAAGCCTTGGATAACTCCTGGTCTGCTTAGGTGTATGAAAAATCGGGATCGAATGCACATTAAAAGTAAAAAAGAAACTAATAATATTGTTTTACAAATTACTTACACAAGATATAAAAACTATTGCAATGATTTGTTAAAACGCCTAAAGCGAAATTATGAAAAAAGCCAATTAAACAAACACATTAAAAATCCTAAACTAAAATGGAAGATAATAGACAGTATAACAAATAGAAATAACAAAAAAGAAAGACCCATAGACCTACTCAAAGCGGAAACTACACCACAAAACGCTCTCAACAAAGCCAATACCTATTTCACTAGTATTGGTAAAGAACTAGCTGAAAAAATTATAGCCCAAAAATTGCACATTAATGACGATCCTGAACGCCATAATCCAGTAAATTCGATGGCCATGCTAGAAACCTCCGAAGAGGAAGTTGAAGCGATCCTAATGAACTTAAATTCGAACAGTGCCACAGGATGGGATGATATCCCTACAAAGCTTCTGAAAATGCTAAAAGCAATAGTAGTTCCTGTTATGACCCGTATCACAAACTCGTGCATTGAAACAGGTGTATTTCCTGAAGTATTCAAGACATCACTCATCCATCCAATTTACAAAACAGGAGATAGAAACTGTGTCGGTAATTACCGCCCCATATCTGTATTACCAGCTCTGTCTAAAATAGTAGAAAAAATTTTGAACAAAAGATTAATATCGTACCTTGAAAAAGAAAATATTCTGTCTACCAATCAATTTGGCTTTAGAGCGGGCAGATCTACAGCAGATGCGGTACTGGAACTTACAGAATATGTTGCCACCCACATTGACAAACAAAATAAATGTATCGGAGTGTTTTTGGATCTTGCAAAAGCCTTCGACACGGTTTCTATCTCTATTTTGCTAAACAAGATGGAACAACTTGGTATTAGAGGGACATCACTGAAAATATTTAAAGACTATTTAAAAAATAGGAAACAAAGGGTAAAATTGGCAAATTACTACAGTAATGACGTTGTATGTTGTGAATATGGAGTACCACAGGGTAGCGTCTTGGGTCCAACACTCTTCTTATTGTATATCAACAATTTGTGCGATTTAGATATAAATAGCGGAAGATTATTCACTTTTGCGGATGATACATCTATTGTTTTTCATGGTAGAACTTGGGATGAAGCAAAGTCAAATACAGAAACTGGATTAAATAGAATAGCAAAATGGCTTAACCGTAATCTATTAACGCTAAACACTACCAAAACGAAATTCATTCTCTTTGGGAATACAATACGATCGTTACCACCTGAAAATAATTTCAAAATTCAACTACACACCTGTCAATACAACAACCAAAATAAATGCAACTGCACATTTCTAGATAGAACCAAAACAATTAAATACCTAGGAGTGCTCCTAGATGAAAAATTAACATGGGTCCCACACATTAACTTATTAGCGGAGAGAACAAGGAGACTTATATATATTTTTAAAAAACTGAGGCACGTAGCGGATTACACACTACTAAAAAATGTGTATACTGCTCTAGCAGAGTCTATCTTGACTTATTGTATCTCGTCATGGGGCGGTGCTCGAAAGACGCATCTTATAAACCTAGAAAGAGCACAACGTGCCTTACTCAAAGTAATTAAATTTAAACCTTTCAGGTACCCTACAGTCGATCTTTATTCAGAATGCGACGTCCTAACAGTCAGACAACTATACATAAAAAATATAATTATCTATCAACACAAAAAATTAATTTATGATGATGCCATCGCAAATAGACGAACACATAAAGTCTGTCCCACTATTCGAATTAAAACAAGTTACATACAAAAATTCCAATGTTATACAGGCCCCATGTTGTACAATAATCTGAATAAAATCCTAAATATCTATCCCCTTAATATTTATGAATGTAAAATAAAACTGGTTGAATGGCTAAAAACTCAAGAATATAATAAAATAGAAAGCTTGTTTGTTAATATTATATAAAATAATAAAATTTGCCTATTTAAAATTTCTAACTCCAGTCTTTAAAATTGTTCTTAAATTAAAAGAATAGAAAATCTTAACACTAAATAGTTAAATGAATACTAATAAGTAAATAAATAACGGCACTAACTTAATATCTCGTATTCATGTCTCGTATTCAAGTTTCTCATCCACAACACTTAAAAACTTTGTCGAAGTTCACATTTACCATGGTCTAACCAATTGCAACCACTTATATAGATTCTACCCTCATATAGCTGAATAAACATCTAATGAATCAACTTAACCAATTTGTCAAAACACTGGAAGGAACTAGCGTTTAAGATACAGGCTAGGCCTAGTTTAAGCGCTAGTGCTCATAGAATTATATTATGTATAAGTTTAACGAAAATGAATGAGTGTATCCCAACGATTCGTTGGTTACCTATTGTAAGTTTACAACCTTTAGAATGTAAGTACAATATGTAATTGTTTATTCTTACGTCAAATAAAGATATTTTTAATTAATAATTAATTAAATTATTTAAAAACATATATATACACAGTCTTAAAAAACATAAATATTGGCATATGAAAGACGTCCAACTCTGAGTGCTGGGCGACACAGGCATTGAGTAGAATCAGTGCCTTAAAAATGGGTGCGTGACGAGCATGCTCTGTACGGACAACACCGAAGAGCGACCGCGACCGTAACATCGTGTACCGAGCCGGCGCGTTAAGGGCAACACTTTGTAGTGCGACCGGGGTTATCTACCTTGTTATGGAGGAGCAGATAAAAGTGGACCAACAGGGATACCTTCCGCCTCAGCTCTAGGGTGTCTACCCCCACCATCCCTGCTACAAATAGAGACGGGAATAAGTAGGGATAATACCCATATTTCATTTTGTATAAAAGTCTAGCAAATTTACGTTGGGCCTTTTCCAGCATGAGTGTGTATTTAGCCTCATGTGGGTCCCAGATGATTGCGTTATATTCTAATTTACTCCGGATAAATGCGTTGTACTATGAGATTAACGTGGAATTGTCCCTAAACCGAGTCGCCTGTCGCATTACGAATCCAAGAGATTTTTAGGCTCTCCTACAAGTCTCCCGAATATGGTCGTTAAAAGTAAGCTCAGAGTCCATAAATAGTCCTAAGTCGCGTATTTGGGTAACCCTCACATACTTGACCCCTCCAATAGTGTAGTCGTGATGGAGTAGCGACCGAGATCGTGTAAAAGTCATGGTTTTGCACTTTGAGCTGTTAAAAGCCAAGTGGTTGCGTTCACTCCACTCTACCACTCTATCAACATCCTGTTAAAAGTTATCCCTAAATATTTGCTAAATAATTAAATAATTATACAAATCTAATTTTCAAGTTACTGACTGAATTATGTATAATGACTGAACTAAAGTTTCAAATATTTTATGTGGACGTGTAGAATGCATTCAGAATCAAAGAAGAACTGTCATTTGTGACCCAGACCCGACATGAAAGGTACATATCTCAGTTTTTTTGTTTTTTTGAATATAACAAAAATATATTATTGTTATAGTCGAAATCAGTGGCTAACACAAAAAATATTGCCTTGATTTTTTTTCAGGCGTCATACTAAAAAAAAATAAAAAATTTTACTTTAAAATAAAATAATTATGGGATTATTTAGATGATCTTAAGATGGCGCTTTAAACTTCTACACCAATCGAGTTAAGGGTCATTAATTGTCTTACTTAAGAAATAATTAATAAAGGTCCCCTCCCCACCCGCTACATTCTTGTTCTAATGAAAAAGTGAGATGGCACGATTTGTTTTTGTTACCTGTTTCGAAGCAGGTAAAACCAAAATCTTAAAATATTAATCGATTTGTGTCATTTTAAATGGATACAATTGCTATTATTTTTAAAAACAATAGTTTTAAAATATTTCTCCTGAGGAAAATCACATAGCAATAAATAGGTGTTAGCCACTGATATGTAAAATGCTGTTAATATATTTTTGTTATATCTAATATAACAAAAAAATTGAGATACATTTCTTTTGTGTCGGGCCTGGGTAAATTTTCTATGGGCAGTGACAGTTCTTCTTTTATGGTAATAATCATGGTTTTCAGAAATATTGAATAGTTATCTGATGATCATTGGGATTGGGATAGAGAATCGAACTCTTAATTATTTTTTTGAAAATGTTTAGATATGGGGGGATTATGATGATGAATGATGTATCATGACATGATTATTGCATTGTATTTGTTTATGTATGATATATTATATGTTCGGGTATATGTCACCGTAAGATAGTCAAAACCTTTAGTTGATAAAATTACGCGTTAGTTGATCAACTATCGACAGATAGTAAACCAGACCGACGGGGTTTAGAATTTACGTTTATTTTGCTCTTACATGTTAACCTAACACAAATCCTATTCGGGGGCTTCGCTTCGCCCCCTCTAGTTTTCACCTAAGCTACCGCAGTGACTGGTATTTCGTTTGCAATTCAAGTTTAAACCAGTTTACTATTGAACGGTTGTAACCGTGAGTTTATCAACTAACGCGTCATATAGTAAGCAGTAAGCAACAGTTTACTTTCAGTCGATAGTTGACCAACTAACGAGAAAAAAAACGTTAGTTTAGCCACTAACGGTTTTGACAATCTTACGGTGACATATATATTTTATTTATTAGGTTTATTTTATTTATATTTTGAAAGTAATTTTCGTATTTACACATGTATAGAGTTTTATTGTGCACTAGGACTGTTCTATTTTATAAACTCTCCTGTCTTGCCTAGGTTTGCTCGAAGAAAGCTGTCTTTAAAGATAAGCTTAGGCTCGCCTTTGCTTATAACATTTCTTGAAACAGTCTGTACCTTTATATTTTCTGTGCAATAAAGAATATGACTCTATATGACTCCAACATTTTAGTGTACTGCTGTTCTTCTATACAATTAATCTGAAGCTATGTGCTGCTGTTATTAAGTAATCTGTGCTGTTGTGGCATTGGATAAATTACTTGAAGACTGTTTATAATAATTTTAGCGAATTTTATTTATTTATCGCTCTCTAGTCCCTGTTCGTTATTGCACTCAAACTATTGCTTCTCTGCGTTCCAGGAGTATGAGATGCAAAAAGAGTTTGAAAAACATCAAAAACTAGAGGAACTCAACGAAGAGGAGAAAAAGGAATTTCAGAAGAAAATCGATGACGAAGAGAATGCGAAAAAACATCACAAACCGGTATGTTTGCCACAAAATTTTCAGCCACAGCAGGAGGCAATCGTAAGCTGTCTATGATCTGTATCAGAAAGCAACATGGTGAACTGATATCCTAATCAAGTATGATATGAATATTTTTGTTTCGCAACACCACTTATAAATATACTTTCATTCATTAGGCCCTGTGCAGGCAAGACACACCAATGATACAAACCCCTATTATAATTCAATCATACAGCGTGCCAATATTCGACAGGTTTCATTCTGTATTATTATCAGGCCCTTCACGACTGTAATGGCTTTCTGAATTCAGAACGTATACTCCAAACACGGTCTGGTTTTTTTTTCAGAATTCAGAAAGGCTTTCCGGCCGTTTGTATTGAGTCCAGCCTTATTAATCTTTGATTTAATATCAATATTATTGATTTAAAAATCCATTGTGTGCTATTATTGAGTCCCTCTGCGCCGTAATGATAAAATAGTGGATAGAATCATTCAGTGGTCTCTTAAACATAAACAAGGAAAATTATTTGTATCACCATTTTGTGTAAATTGAGATACGATGCGCCATTAAAATGTAAACTTATATATAATTTGTAGTTCGAAATAGCTATGCAATTAATTCTTTAGTTTTTTTATTGGGATAGCAAAGTGTGTGGCATACATTATAGTAGCCAATAATTTAATTCTCCTTTGGTTTATTTTTTAGTAATAACAACATAAAGTTTAAGAAGGTTTGACATTGCTTAAAATTTAAACTAAAAACATGAGACATTCCACATTTGATCCCCATTAAGAAGATATTTTAAAAGTTTATCGGTTTTTTTCAAAAGCACCCTGTACCGACCATCATTGTTAACGACGCTGTTTATGACTTTCTCGTTTTTCCACTGGCACAATACGATTGTTAAAAAAAAATATTGCTTTGTTTGACGCAATTGCAGTAAAGTGTTTAGCTTCGAGATTGTTAGGAAATGAGCTCTATGAAGTTAGCAGTAGAAAGTCATAGAAAATGGGGCTCAAATTCAGGGGATTTTGAGCTTATTTCGAAAACGAAGTTTCTAGGAAAATTACTTAGGAAATATACGTAAAATTATTCTCGCACCCGTACACGAAGGTTTCCATATCATCGTACATGAAAACTTAACAACTAAAAACTAGTGGTTCTGTGAGACCTCGCTTGTTAAAAATTTCAAGCTTCAGGTCTGCTAGAAGTTAATACATTAGAATTTTGATGATCGATGATGAGTCAGTCAATGACCAAATTACGGAACTTTCAATGTATTAGATGAAATTGACTGAATTTTGGGAATTTGCCTATATAAATTGTGGCCTATTAGTCACATACAATTTATGTGTCTAGTTTCTACAACTATTCTACATCTATATCTACAACAATTAAAAAAAGCTTTTGTGCCAATTTTCATCAAAATCGGTCGAAAAATGAGACCTGTAGGCGAGAACAGACAGACGGACAAAGACATTTTTGGCCAATCTCGAAACACGCTCGGTCAATGAGACAAAAACAAAAAGAGAATAATATTATGCCCGAACGTGGATTCGAACCCAGAACCCTAACATAAAGCGAAACCGATATCAAAACCAATTGACAAATGCGCCACCACAACCATATATTAGCCGCGAAATCGTATTTTTAAACATGATATGGTTTGTTATATCGCGGCGGGTGTTAATTGTTGCTGAAGCGGCAAGAAATAAACATTATTTGTAAATTTCAACTCTACCTATTAAGGTTTATGAGATACAGCCCGCTGACGGACGGACAGACAGACGGACAGCGGAGGCTTAGTATTTGGAAACCCAAAAAAACAGCAGTACAAAGTCCGATTAGAGAGTCGAGACTCGCAGCGTATTAGGGCATGATTTGGAGCTCCCAGAATATGCAAATAATGTGGTTTTGAGAGAAAAAAAGCATTTAAACCATAATATCATCTCCGTGGATGAGATTGTTTTTCCTTTTTTTTTTTATCGAAACCAGTTTTGAGTTCAAAATCTGAAATTTCGTATACTGGTAGCTCTATATAATTTCTACTTAAGCGGTAGTTTCGACTTTTTTATCTAAGGGGAAGGTGTAGTAATCAGCCATCTGGTTTTTAGGGTTTGTCCTAATAGTTCGTGGCAGAATTTGTTTTGAGTTACAGTATTTCGCTATGTTATGTCTGAGACGTGTATCTTATCATGTTTTAATTTGCATGAACTCGTAACTGTTTGGATCCAGGCCTGTAATGACTTCAAAGAATCTGAGTTGACTCTGATAAGCAGTTTATCGCTTCTCGTCAATATAGTTACGTTCCAAAAAGATTGATATGGTTAAAAGATTTACTTGCGTTAAAAATAGGTACTTAAAACTACTACATACTATTAAAACTTAAAATATCTGAAAACTGAATGTTCTAAATTAAGAAATAATCAGTAGTTTTAAAGAATAAAAGCAGCTGTTTTAGCAGCGACTGACGTAAAAGCCATGTTACAGTGTGTACAGTTATGAACTTTATATTAATTTAATACTAACTAGCCGTGGCGCGACATTGCAGTGCGTTGGCAGGTATTCTTGTAGTTCCCGGTCAGAAAACTATTCGCTCATCATTTTAGAGGCTCCTATCTAAAGATCATCATTCGTCGCCAGCCCTGGGGGGTTACCACAACCTTTAAAGCAAATCAGATTAGGTTAAAAAAAGAACATCACCATGACAACTATTTCCATTCAAATATGCCCTATTGGGCTTTATCCACTACTAGCTGCCCGTGGCGCGGATTCGCAACGCGTGTTTCATATTCTCTTAGTTCCCCGTCATAAAACTATTCGTTTATCATTTTGAAATAAATCCATATCGACATTATCGGCCCGTTTTTGAGCATAACATGCATCAGACCTCAGATTAACGAAACACTTTGCTTACAAACTTTCAAACATAAGTTCCGCTACCAACAAAGAGGTTGAATGTAATAAATAAATTAATCAACGATCGAGATTTATGGCTACCAACGTCATCTAGCCAAAGAGGCCGAACTTTCCATACCAAATATTTTTCGATTATTTAGCTGTTTCTTTGGGTTTTTGGTAATTGTATTTTCATCTAAACCGCCTCTGGACTGAGGAGAATAAAGCCAAATAGGAATTATACCAATCAACCAGGCCATTTTAGAGATTTCGTAAGACTAAGGTACAGCGAATTATTATTTATAAGTATAGATATACTATCAAACGAGGTATATTTGTAACGATATGTTTGGAGTTTTACTTTACTTATTTTTGGTATATTGGGGTGTTTGGGGGCAAAACATTTATCTATCTAGGTCTCATAACTGGGAAAAGGATTGTTTTTTAAGTTTTCATGCTTTTAATAAAAAATCGCACAAGGGAATCGGTAAATCCACTTTCTGACATTGAAAATAAGGCAGAAATTACAATGACAAGTATTCTTCATTCCAAGTTGTCGCAAGACTGGCTATTTCACATTATTTCAATAAAAATGATGCAGAAATCCTAATGTCAATATTAAAATTACATTATCATTCCCGCGAAATTCTCGCCCATATATAACTTCTCAGTATTTAGTGCCCAGAGGTAGTAAGCAAACAGTTTCGTTTATCTGAACGGAGGGAGAATCCTAACCAAAAAGTTTTGTTCAAATGAGGTCGAATCCAAATACATCCTCCTTCATCCTTGCTTGAATAAGCTACGCTATTTTTTTGTTTACATCTCACAGGTATTTAATCATTCGGCTTATACGTAGACAGCCTATGATGAGTGATGTCCAGTCTGATGATTTGTTATCGGCGCGACCAACTGCACCAAACAACCTCCGAGCAGGGTTCGGTCCTGAGATACTGTACCTAATACCATCAGAGGCGAACATATTATAGAGGCTTGGAGGCACTGCTTGCCCTAGCCAAATTTCCACCTTATAAAACTATTCATTCACACACAAAACAAACAACAAAACCCGCCCGTGCGAATTCAAAACGCTCGATGCCGCGCCCCGCAGTTCCCGCGCTCCGCGACGACGTTCCACTGAGTTCCGCAGGCGATCGTACGTAAGTACGTTGACCCCAAAGGCACATGTATCTCAAGCCTTTAAAATATTTCCAAATCGTATTGAGCGAGGCCTATACCACGAAAAATTCGATGCTAGCGTCTTATGGGGCATAATACCAGATAAAAGCTCGCCTGCCTTGAGAACAAGATGACGTGTCGAATCCAATGCGTATTTACTATAGGGACTATTAAATGAAACAATGCATGCCGCGCAGTGAACATGCGCTATTTGACATACTCACCAATAATTGAGGCCATGAGAGCCAGAGTGGCCTAACTGTCATTTTATCAATACTGATTTTATTTGAAAAAAATGCTGTAAACGGTGACTCCTAGCGCCACAGTGGCCTAAGAATATTAAAAAAAATAGTCCATAGATGGCATTACGATCAACCATTTTTGCCTATTTGAAATTTACAAAGTTTGGTAGCGCTAAAGTGAGATAGGCCATTATTGGAGTTAGGCCACTCTGGCTCTCATGGCCTCAATTGTCCCACCGACTCACACAATTTAAATCAAATCAAACAATTGGTTGCACCGAGCGAAACACCCGAATTATTTACGAAGACATTCGACCACCACAAATAGTACTCGGAGAGAACATTCATTTCAATTTGATTGGTTATTAGCGCATCGTTTTCGGGTGGTTTTCGATTTTCCCATTGTAAATTAGCTGATTGATTGTCCGCTATTACTGAAAGTTTTCGTTTCGCGTCGGATGCAGAGTTGTGAATTGATAATCTTGTTTATTCTTTTGTGTAGTTGTGAGTTGTTTTGAGTGTAAGAGGTGAGTGGAAAACTGAGTTTAGGATGGATGTGTATACCTGTGCGATGTGTAAAGAGGATGTGTGTTTAGATAAGGTAAAAAAGGCAAATTTCAAAACTTTTCCTTTGCGTTGAAAGAAAGGATAATTGCAAAAGGGCGGTGTACTCCGGCTATAAAAATATCACAAAAGAAAGGGACAGTTTCATTGTAGTTCCTACGATAAATATAGTTGGCTAGCCGGCTGTGCTCACAGCAATAGGTTATTTTGTTTTCAATGTGTCTTATTTGAAACAAATCTGAATGTTTGGTGTGACACCGGTTACATAGATTTAAATAATCTTGCCAATGCCGCAAAAAAACATGAGTCATCGGAATAGCACCTAGCGTCATCTTTAAAACTTCGTACTTTCGTAATTCTAGGATTGAAACGCAATTAAACTATCAGCTTAGAATAGATATCGATAGTTATAACGCAAAAGTTGATAGAAATAGGAACATATTTCAACGTCTAATTGACATAGTATGTTTTTTAGCCAAGCAAGAATTACCTTTTCGGGGTCATGACGAGTCGTCGTCGTCACAGAACAAAGGTTATTTCTTAGAAATAGTCGAATTGTTGTCATAATATGACGGCGTCTTAGAACATCATTTGCAAACGGCCACCAATTCATTTACGAGGCAGTCCAATAGGGTTCAAAATGACTTAGTTTCTTGTTTAGCATCATTGATGACCAGCGAGATTAAGAGAGAAATAAAGGACGCGGATTTCGTCGCCGTAATGATTGACGAAACGCCACATATCAGCGGTCGCGAACAGTTGGTATTAATATTGCGCTATTTCTCTGATTCGCAAGTTGTAGATCGGTTTATTAAGTACATTGATGTGAGCCTTGACCGCACCGCTAAAACACTCAGCTCTTTTGTTTTAGCGACCCTTGCGGAATATGAATGTACATCGAAATTGATCGCCCAGACTTACGATGGTGCGGCGGTGTTATCTTACGATAAAAATGGCGTACAGGCAATAGTTAGACAAACATGCCCTCAAGCACTGTTTGTGTGGTGCTCCGCGCATGTTTTGAATCTAGTTCTTTCCAAAAAAATTGAGCGCATTGGTGAGACGAAACGTTTCTTCAACGTTGTTCGTACACTTGCAACTTTCTTCCATAATAGTACAAAACGACAGGCTCATTACAATAATATAGTAAAAGCGCGAAAACTGCCACGCGTGGCTGAAACTCGGTGAACTACTACTCTCGAACGGTAAATGTAATATTTAACGACCGGTCTGCACTTATAGAGTTTTTCGAATCAATGAATGACTATCCTGACTCTTGGGACGGCGAAACTTTGTCACAAGCCGATTCCTTTTTGAATAGTCTCAAAGATTTTGAATTTAATCTCGTTTCTACACATATTTCATGAAATATTTGCGGAGACAGATATTATTTATGAGGTGATGCAGAAAAAAACATCTGACGTATCGTATTGTGTCAAAAAAATCACACAATTTGAAGATTTTGTCACAAAATACAGAGACAAATTCGATGATTTGTATGAAAAGGTAGTCAGCATGTGCGGACAGCCAAAAAAACGACGTAACATTGTCGTTGACATGAAAACTCATTTTAAACGTATATTTGTTGAAATATTAGATAATGTTTTAACAGAATCGCGTACGCGATACCAAAATTTGAAAAAAAACTAACTTCTTCGAGCTACTGGCCCCGGAAAACTATACAAACTATGTTAAATCGTTTCCTGATAGTCTAGTAAATGACTTACTGGTCGAATATAGGTAGTTGCTATAATTTTAATGGAGACAGGCTTAGGAATAAACTGCGTTGCATATATAAATCAGCGGAATTTACGTCCACTACCAGCACAGTTTTGTTAATTGAATACTTGTATTCAAATAATTTAGTGGATGTATTTCCAGAAGTCGACTTCTAATGCAAAACTAATCGTCACGATACCCGCCAGTAGCGCTTCGACGGAAAGGGAATTTTCATGCCTAAAACGCCTTTTGACCTATCTCCGAAATACCCTTGGTCAACAAAGACTCACCGAATTGTCAATGTTGGCTGTGGAGAAAGAACTTTTGTCAAAAGTTAGGCGGGGTCCGGCTTTTTACAATAACGTGCTGACCGAATTCCTCAAAAAGGACCGAAGGGTAGATTTGATTTACAAATAGAATAGGGTAAAGTAATAAATCGTTTGGAAGGTTGAATGCGTGCGTGTATCTGTGCTGTGAGTGTGTTTTTTATTTATTCATGTTTATGTTGTGCGTACTTACATTCGAATGCGAAAAGAAAACTAGGCCTCATAAGAGGCCGCTTCGGATATCCCTTAACTGACTTGTTTTATTGTTCAATCACTTACTGGATATCTGAGGTGGCTGAAATTCGTCACGAAGATCCAAATTTTTTGTGAAGCCGCGGGAAGCCTGTTTTGATGTCGGTAAATAGTATTTTCATACATTTCTGGCGTGAACAGAGATTTGGTACAGGCTGCTGGCCTGTACCAAATCTCAATCTCAATTTTGCGGATCAGTTTAGGTTCCTAAGCTGTATCGGCATAAGACGTTGTAGTAACCCCCCTGTTCCTACATCGAACCGTTGTTGGGCATAATATTCATCGAACCTTAGATTAACGATACTCTGCTTGGAATCTTACATTGCACAGTTGCCAAACAGAAGTTCCGCTACAAACAAAGAGGTTAAATGTTATAAATAATATATCATCGACGAAGGTGTTTGAGTGATACTAGATCTGTCGCTACCGACGCAATCTCTTCAAATAATGCTGAACTCCGATGTAAAAGTTTATTTTTATTTTTGGATGTTTCTTTGCGTTTTCCTTGTTATCTTTTTACCTAAACCTCCTCCGCACTGAGGAGGCCTTCGGGCCTTTTTAGAGTTTTGGTAAGACTAACGCACAGCTAACCACACACAAAAAGAGCTCAGTGGTCTAATGGGCTTCACGCTTGCTTCTCACACAGGTCATTCAGGTTCGAATCCTGACCATGAACTAATGAGAAAATAAATTAATCTTTTACATTATCGGATGTTCAGTGTTTCGGATAACGCGTTAAGCTGTAGGTCCCGGCAACTATCGCCACGTGGTAGTGGTTGTAAAACCCCTCCATCAACCCGCACTGAGCCAGCCTGGCGGAGTATGGCCTAATCTTAGTCGTATCCGCGTAAAGGCCTGTGCCCCTCGGTGGGGACATTAATGGGCTACATTTATTTATTATTTATTATAACGCTCAGCGAAATAATTTTATAGTACCTATATATGTAGTATAGAAGATCCAAAAGTGATTCAGCTTACATTAATTTCCACAAAAGTTTATTTTTTCTAGGATCGTTTGGTATCATGTGGGTATGCCAAACATAAGTTTGCGACCTCGAAAGTCTAGAGACATCTTTTGGTGACTCAAAAACTTCGAAATTTTCGCACTCATTCCAGTTTTTGGCTCATAACTCAAAAACCATTAAAAATAACAACACAGTTACTTCAAATTTAATTAACTTTATTAAGTTTTGGACAAATTATGTTTATTCAGTACTACGAGGTGTTTTGTATGTCGAACGTACACGAAGACTTTTCGGGGACTTTGCTGCGGTCGTCTCATTTGAGGCGATACTTTAATACACAGTCAGGTCATAAGTTCTGTCACACAATAAAAACTTTTGAATTTAGAACGCTGGCCACAAAAAGTTTATTGAATTCGAATTTCGAATTTTTCATGAAAATAAAAATGTGTTCTTTTTAGAATTTTCCTCATTTTTAAATATGGAGTGGACACTTAAAGAAGACCGTGTCGCAGTTATTGCGTTGCATCGTTGCGGTTACGCGCCAATTCAGATTTTCGACTTACTGAAAAATTTGAATATAACCAAAAGATTCGTTTATCGTACCATAAAATAATACAATGAAGACTCTAGTGTAGATGACAGGTCAAGAAGTGGTCGCCCTCGCTCTGTTAGGACTCCAGCAGTGATAAAAGCTGTGAAGGCGCGAATTCAAAGAAATCCCATACGTAAGCAGAAACTGTTGGCCCTTCAGATGGGGTTAAGCAGGACCACGGTGAAAAGGGTGTTAAATGAAGACTTAGGGCTTAGGGCATATCGGAGAAAAACAGGACATCGTTTGGACGCTCGTTTAATGGACCTGAGACTGAAGAGATTCCGCGCTTTGTTGAAGCGGTACGCGGGAAAAAAGCATCGGGAAATTCTTTTTTCGGATGAAAAAATTTTCACCGTGGAAGAGAGCTACAACAAACAAAATGATAAGGTGTACGCACACAGCAGTGAAGAAGCGAGCAACCGTATTCCGCGTGTCCAACGAGGTCATTTTCCATCCTCGCTCATGGTTTGGTTGGGAGTCTCTTATTGGGGCTTAACTGAGGTACATTTTTGTGAGAAAGGCGTAAAAACGAATGCAGTTGTGTATCAAAATACAGTCCTCAAGAACCTTGTGGAACCTGTTTCTCATACCATGTTTAATAACAGGCACTGGGTATTCCAACAAGATTCTGCGCCAGCTCATAGAGCGAAAAGCACACAAGACTGGCTGGCGGCGCGTGAAATCGACTTCATCCGGCACGAAGACTGGCCCTCCTCCAGTCCAGATTTGAGTCCGTTAGATTACAAGATATGGCAACACTTGGAGGAAAAGGCCTGCTCAAAGCCTCATCCTGATTTGGAGTCACTCAAGGCATCCTTGATTAAGGCAGCCGCCGATATTGACATGGACCTCGTTCATGCTGCGATAGACGACTGGCCGCGCAGAATAAAGGCCTGTATTCAAAATCGCGGGAGTCATTTTGAATAAACTTTATTACCATAAGAATCTATGTTTTATTAAGTTGATTTTGCTATATAAATGTTTACATAAATAATAAACATGTCTAAATTATTTCATATTGCACATGTGACAGAACTTATGACCTGACTATGTATATATAAAAGGAATACGAAAGTAAACGAAAGTGACGGCATTAATTACTTCCACATAAGAAAGAAAAGAGAGCGCAAACAATGCGGTCTACTCAAACTATATTAAAAATTGTTTTTAAAATAAACTACGCTATTTTGTAAAAAAAAATTCAAGAAGAGTTTGCGAATACATAATTCACATTTTGAATGCAATTCCGCAATGTTAGGATTTCGGAATTACAGGGAAAATAAAACAATTTAGATGTCTTTTCGCGATTTAATTCTATCGAGAAAATTCGCGTTTTCCTTCAGTGAACATCTTAATCAAATACTCAATAAACGTTAACCCAGAAATCAAATCTGTAGATGACTTTATAGTGGTAGTAAATGGATTCGAAAAAGGGCCATTTTTGTATCACATTAGATGTAGATACACGAAGCCAAAGGCGCTGGGGCGCCAGTGAGACTGGCAGCCAGCGCTGGCCTCGTGTAGTTTGGCTTGACGTAAGCTAACGCAATGCTTCGCCCTAAAATTTTATTCGTATATATTTCGTAGATATTTATTGCACAAAACAGAACAAATCACAAACAATACAGATAAGATATATACAAAGGCTAGCTTATCTCTAAAAAAAAATTGTTCAATGAAACTTCTAATGCAACCATGGTTAGCTATTTCATGAATTACTTATTTCATTATACGACATATAACCAGATTTTAAACTTATTGATTGAGCATCGAACCAAAGGAATCAAGTTTTACCCTGCAGGTTCTATTCTACCTTAGTACTCCTAATACGTACATAAGTTTGTTAAAATTATCCTAACATTATCAAACGACAGATTCACCACCCTGGTTCTAAACAACAACTAGAAGAGGTCTGGGAGAAGCAGGATCATATGCAGGACCAACAATTTGACCCAAAAGCATTTTTCATGATGCATGGTGAGTCGTCACCGAGAGCCTAATGATTAATCTTTCAATATTGTTGTAACAGCTACACCACCCCGTGACCAGAGATCAGTTGTTAGAAATTTGGAAAAAAACCGACCACTTGGACACAAAAGATTTCAACCCAAAGGTGTTTTTCATGACGCATGGTAAGGTCCATAGCGTGCAGTCGAATGTGCCTAGTCAACTGTTGCGATTAGAGTTTAACACCTGCATTATAACATAAATACTCGCAAATTAATTAGTATTAACAATGGCATGACTGACATTTTTTATCATCATTTATTTTAGATTCTGATAGATTTGTATTTCATTGCATGGTTTTCTTTGCATTGAATTTGCGTGTAAGACATTGTAGTTTGCATTAGTTCGCGGTTCCGTTTTGCAATTTGTGTAGCATGTGGTTTGTTTTTGTTTTCTTGTGTTCTAATAAGCGATTCTTGCATTTTGCTTGTTGCTAAGTTTAGTTCATCATCAGTGAAATCATTTGAACTGTTCTACACCAGCCATTAAGGTGATAAACACCTCTGCTAGTCTGCTGTAGCTGCAACAATTTCCGAGCTTTTATGTATCTTTGAACTTTTTGCCATATCCATTTAAGTTATTGCAAATATTACATGAAGTTCAAAGAAACTATCGATTATTACTAATCTGCTCGTCAATCGCACTTGCGTGCGTGACTTATCTTATCACGCACGCAAGTGCGATTGACGAAAGTTGAAAAAATTTAGTTGATTAGAAGTGATAAAGTAAAAAAAATATGTACATGATGTTCAAATAAACTATCGACTATTACTAAACTGCTTTTCAATCGCACTTTCGTGCGTTTATCCTGACCTGTCGTTTGATTCTAGATGTCGATGGCAATGGTGTATGGGACGCCGACGAAGTTAAAGCTCTATTTATTAAGGAGTTGGACAAAATGTACGGCCCGGGCGGTCCTAACAAGGACTTACACGAGCGGGCCGAGGAGATGGAACGTATGAGGGAACACGTATTCACTGAGGCAGACAAGAATCGCGACGGACTGATTGACTTCAACGAGTTTATGCAGGAGACGCAGAAGGCCGATTTCAATCAGGACCCGGGTATAGTAGTACATTGTTGTAGAGGTTGGAAAGAGAGCACTAATTGCATTTTTGGCCGAATTACCTAGTGATTTTCATGTCTTTTACATTAATTATACAGAAAATTAACATGTAGATAAATTAGGTTTGGAACTCCGCCTGGCGGAGTCCGCCCTCAGTTGAACGAAACTCTTGGTAAGTGACAGACAACGCACAACCAAAACCTAATATCGATTATGTACATCGAATTTAGAATTATTAATAAGTAATTCTGTACTGTCCACACTGTACTTTGCCCAAACGTCATACGAGTGAGGTGCCGTCTTAGCCCGCCCGGGTAGTGATGGCTTTCTGAAGAATGTGCTGAAATAATAAGAAATATATATGTTTAGCTTGAGCCCGTTGAGAACACGGTTCATGTTTATTATATGATAAAGATGTGTTACTCATCCGAAAGTGACTGTAGTCAACAGCCTCTCCTACCAATATTGGTTAAACTAAGTCTCAAACGAATTGCTAAACGTTTCGCGCCAAACTGGTAATATGTCCAGGTTGTTAACTTGGACATATTACCCATCCTTTTTTATTTATTCGTTTAGCTGAAGTCGTTGAGTCGTTCCTGGCTCAATAGGCATTCATCAAGTACCTCCGTGGCGTTGCGGGTTGGGGCTCTACCTCCCAAGCGAGAGGTCCCGGATTCGAAACCCGGCTGGGGAGGAAGAAAAAATCCTCAGGTCTTGGATGTTTATATGTGTGTGACGTCGTTGTTTATGGTACCATGACAGTCGACGCAGGGTATCCCTAGTTTGGGATTGGTATGAGCCTGTATATATGTTTATATTTGCATACAACCATACTTAAATGTATTCATAATAAACCTTGTACCAGTTCCTCCGATATCAATCATAATAATGGCTGACAATACCTTGAACACATGCTCATGTACTGCCAAGATGAGTACGTCAGAATCGCCATTTGATAACGCATCAATGTTTTGATAACAACACTGTCATATGCTTTAGAGAGTTCTTATTGTATTCAATTAACCCAGATGTAACTTTATTTTGAAAATTGGATCGCGACTGACATTATTAACTCAAAATTAAGAGCCATGTTTTAAATGCAGAATGTAAGCCTAAAAATGAGGGAATTTGAAAGAAAAAGTCTGATTCATTAATATATTGTTATTTTTTTATTAAAATATACCTACGTAATTATAAATATTATCAACAAATTTTAAGGTTTTAGCGTAATGGGAAGTTAAAACTGTATTCTGTACAAAATTTTGTAAAAAGGTTGACTTTGGTGGCGTTCGTTTGTTTTCTAATATATTTTATCTACGCACGTATCAAAAACCCTCTTTACTGCGTCTAAAAACCGCACGTTACGACCAGCATAATGAAAAAATTGCGGTAGCTTAGGTGAAGGGTAAAGGGGGTGAACGATCCGAAGCCCCCTTTATCCTTCGTGTTAGGTTGAACATGTAAGAACAACAAAAAATACTTACAACATAAACTTAAGGACACATAAAAAATATTTATATTTGAGTGTCTGATTTAACCAACTAATTGCGACATATATACTACTTGGTAAAAACTCATTTCTTATCTGAATATTGATACATTATGACCATAATGTACCAAAATTTGTCATATTATGACATTCAAATTTCGAACGCCGACGCCCGCCTGCGTACCGCCGCTAGTTTGTCTGTGAAGTTGGTATACTACTGAACAAGCTAAACAAGTGCAAAGCAATTATCAATGCGAACATGCGTTTCCTGAACACATCAAAGAGAGTTTATGATATGTAGATGTAGATAAACTAGATATGTAACTGTACATAATTAGGCATTATGTAGCAGTCACATAAACTACAATTTTGAAACAAAAAATACAGTATCATCTATCCAAACACCCGCGCTCGCGCTCCCCTCTAGCTGTAGGGGCGCGCCCTTTAAAACAGCTTAAAACATTTTTTGTCATTTTTTATGGCTTTGGGTTAACAAGATGTTTATACCTAGACGTTTGGCTGCAAAACCTATGTCACAGACGACGGACGGACGGACGGACACGTTAGTGACAGCAATAGGGCTCCGTTTGGAACTTTGGGTACGAAACCTTAACAACAAAATTTTAGCGAACAGACACGCGAATAGCGTTTTGCGGGGTTTAAATTTTTAAGATAGTTAACGCTTTAAGTTTTTTCATTGATTCAAACGCTATATACAAAAAATAGTTTTATCAAACGAATGGCTCTCGGGTAAGGACTCCCTCAGTCCAAAAACAAATTAATAGAATTAGCACGCTACTATCATGGCATTAGGATGAAAATTGCGATGCAATTTTCAGGGTTTGTGAGCAAAAGGGGAACGCAGCCAGATGTGAACATTGATAGATTTGAACAATGACGCCATTGCTTATAATGTCAACAGTTCTATTGAAGATGTGTCTTGTAATCAGTGTGGACCGAAATTAATTGAAATCCATCAGTCAATGATTGATCAAATAGCTTCGTACCTATTCCATCTCGGCAGTAGCAAGAATAGCCCATTTTAATGAAAACCGATCATTAGAATTTCATGTAACAATCCAACATTCGATTGTAGAACCTAATCTTTAATATAACAAAATGATGCATAAATTAGGCGTATATTGACTTGCCTTTAATAAAATGTTTTATGACTATCCACTCTTTTAACGGCTACCCAAAATCACACATCTCATGTTAGCATATCTTGATTATAACTGACTTTTGTGAAATTCACAGGATGGCAACCGATAGATGAGAATCAGATCTACACAAACGACGAGTATGACAAATACCAAAAAGCGAGATTGCAGGAGATTAAATACTTGCAGGAACGAGGCTTGGTGAGTATAGAGCCCGGGCCACATCATGCTACTTATGAAGAGGAAATAGGATATTCCGAATAATTCCTGTTAATTGTTTTAATGATGGATATGGCCATGGCCATCTCCAAATCTATTTCCCAACCCTCGACAGGCTTACGACGTCTTCAAATCTCCATTTTTATGGTTCCGTACCCGAATGGAACCCTAAATGAGCGAAGTCCGACACGCACTTGGCCGGTTTTTTGAGGTCGGTTAAATTGTCTGGTTGTAGTTGGACGCCCACGGCCGTCCGATCCCGGGCGCTGAGCATCACTTGCAGGGCGGTGCCTACCCGCCTGGTCAACACGCGCCACCGCCGCCGCACTACTCGGCGGGACAAGGGTTCGAGCACCCCGCCTACCAGGGGCAGTACCCGCCGCAGGGACAGTACCCGCCGCAGCAACTCCCGCATGCACAGTATCCACCACAAGGAGTTCCGCAGGGCCAATATCCGCCACAGGGACAAGTTCCGCAGGGACACTATCCGCCGCAAGGTCAAGTTCCACAGGGACAATATCCCCCGCAAAAGCAAGTTCCACAGGGACAATATCCCCCGCAAGGACAAGTTCCACAGGGACAATATCCTCCACAAGGCCAAGTCCCTCAAGGTGTTCCAAAGGGACAAGTTCCTCAGGGACAATATCCGCCGCAAGGACAAGTACCGCAGGGGCAAGTTCCACAGGGACAAAATCCTCCACAAGATCAAGTAGCGCAAGATCAGCATCCCCCGCAAGGCCAAGCCCCGGCTCAGGGACTAGTTCCAGTACAAGGACAAGCGCCGATCCAGGGACAAGTCCCACCACAAGGACAATCGCAGCCTCCAGCCCATGACGCTCAAAGACAGGCGCCTCCCCAGGCAGGCCACGAAGCTCCTAAAGTGTAGGTCATCCCCGCGCCTATTATCAATACAACATGAGCTGATGATTTAGAGAAATATTGGCAATACCCGGAGTTACAATAAATAAATAAAAAACGTACTGTGGTGTATTTAGCCACTTCAAAGTTTTGAGCTTAAACTCCAATAAATTTGTGATTGTTTAATCTAAGAACATACTTCTTACATACTGTCTATATTTTACCTACATTCACCAATTATTCTCCATAATAAGGTCACAATAATTTATAATAGTGCCAAATTCAAGATCCTGTTAAGTAGTTTAAACATAGAAATTTAATAGATTTCGTAGCAATTCTAAAAGTTCACATTCGCAATAATTAAATAAAAATGACAACAAAGTAGTCCTGCCAAACGAACACACGCACAAAAAAGTGAGGTAATACATAAGGTTAAGGTAATGTGTCACAAGTTAAGTTATGTTGTGGATAAACCCTATCTGCCAAATAAGTCCTATTTTCATAGATTAGGCAGTTTATAACAGATTAGGTTTATCCAAAAGTTAAAATTGCATCAATTTCATATTAAAATCAGAAGCTTCCCTTACATTTGTTACTAACGTCTGTCAAAGTCCTGTCTTGTATGAGATTATTAAATAAATACAATTCCACTTTAATTCACCTGTTTTATTCTATTTATGCGTATATTTTTATTGCACAAAAAATACATTATATGCTTATAGAAAATACATTTACAAAGCAAGCTTATCTCAAATTTCTTCAAGCAAACCCAAGATGAAAAAGATGATAGCAATGACAGGTAGACAGGTGGCGGTAGGTGCAGAAATACAAGGTAAATAATATAAATAGGTGATTTTTACTTTACTACTAAAAATACACTACAAATAGAAGAACATTAATATCTTATATAAAATACACATTTATAACAATACATATAAACAATACATTTTTTTTACCAAAGATTACGAAATAGAAAGATAATCGTTCTTTAGACGATTCTTGAAGATAAAGACAGATGGACTGTCCCTGATGGCGCAGGGAAGCGCGTTCCACAGATGTATTGCCTATGTTCGTAAGCGACGATTTTGTGAGGCGGAGTAGAGAGCATGGAAGCCGTGTGGGATCTACGAGGTCTGGTCGACGGAAGGAAGTCGAAGCGTTCACGCAAAAAGCTGGGATATCGGAGGTTTGTTAAGATACTGTACGGAAAGTGAGGATGTGAGTATCCCGAAGACGAATAGAGAGCTATTTAGCTCCCTGCGATACTGTGACACATCCTCTTTAGCATAAACTTTCGCAGTCGGAAGATGAACCGAATCCCGAGATTTTGAAGTCGCTCGAGTTTGTTCAGTTGCTATTCGTTAGCGCTAGCCTTTTATTATCTCCACGTGTCAATATATGTGTGCGAACGACTAGGTACCGATAATGGACGCCACTGGGACATTATTCTGAACATCTTTAAACAGAAAACATTGTTAATGCTTGTAAAATAAGCTACCTATGCCCTTAGACTAGTAGACATTCTTTCAGAACAAGATAAATTCGTTCAGAATGATTTCCCTATTTTACTTACCTACTTACTTACTTGCATAATGTAGGTACCTACTCCAAGCGACCGAAACAAACCATGTAGGTGCATGAAGAAGTTATAGGTACCTGAAAAAGAAACAATAGGTCTAGATTTAATGCACCCTAGAATATACGGAATAAAGGCCGGTAAGTGGTTACATCATTCTGCAGTTAGGTCATCTAGTTGACTCTAGTTCTGAATCATTTCGCACAATCAAATGGGAAACATAACAAACCTTTGAACTAGCTCTAATCGTTAATTCGCAACGCGTACATGGTGAGTTCATCATTTGATGCCTACCTACTGTTCCTCGGCTTTGTTTACTTCGTACTTAGGTACGTGTACCTAAACAAGCCAAAGCACTACGAGTAGTAGGTACCTCTACTGCACCTGCCTTTATGATGACTAGTTCATAATATCCTGCATACGACTTGACCCTAAAGATGCGGGGTGGCCGAGCACTGATGTTACACCCGCTTTTCCTCGGTAACAGGGAGCAAGTCCATCCCCGCTCTAGATAGGTACCTAATTAACAGTCCGGTTATTCTGAATTCGAAAACTTTGTTAGTATTGATCACGATATTATGATTCAGCACAGAATAAATAATGGTCCCCCTATTAGTTATTCCATCCAAGTGCTGCGCTTATTTTGGTTTTAAGAATGGTAACGTTTTATTTATAAATAATTGTTCTGGATTCAAGTTCAACAACTCGTTGAACGTGCAAGATGTTTTATTAATCTAAATATGTATAGTTCCCTTTCGATCAAGGATAGCCCCCTGTCACGCAAAAATGGAGTATATAATAACTGGCTAATCAATCAATCAATCAATCCACATTTAGCCACTGCTGGGTTTAGTTTAGGCCTCCCCTCTACCACGCCGGCTGCTAAACTTGGGCTTATCTATGTCTTAACCAACCCGTATGGGAAAAGACGAGAGTCGTGCCGCTTGTTCCATCTCAATAAACAAAATTATATAATTAACTCTTCGTGTATCGTGGTATAATCGCGCAATAAAATGTTTTTGCTTTGATTTTATATTTTCGCAACAACGCAAAAAGCGTCGGCCATTTTAATGAAAGAAAAGAAATCGGTAAGTTATTAATTTATATAGTTTACTTGACTATGTGCTTGTTAATAGTGAAAACTTTGATGAGAATTCAAATGTATGATAAAATATAGTACACTGTCACAGAATACTTACATAATAGAATTAGTGTTGTATTATCAACGCGCCCTTGTAATTAAGCTGTGTTGTGCTACAAATGTGGTTAATTATTTAGTCATGTTTTATACAATGCTATTAAGTATAAGAGAGAAAGCAATTCGCACATCGTCAACAAGGAGTCTATGAGACTGAAAACTATAATTTCAACATCTGTTATTGTAATTTTACACATCGTTTGGTTTCCTTTCTCACAAGTATTTGTCCGCAGATTTTACAATAGTCCGGTAGTATTCGCGGATGTTGACAAATTGCTTATAAGTAAGAAAATGGCAATGGAATTAGACATATTTTATTCTATGAAAGATATGTTTTAATTGTAGATATACGACTCTTTAAAATTTCCTTTACACACTGTTGAGGACTCTATAGCATTTCGTGTTACTCCAAGATGTTGTATCATTTTAGCCTCTTATTGGGCTGAGGCTCAGTGAGCCTTGCTGCCGGTTTATTCGGGTGCTTAGCACCCTTTTGTACAGAAGCAAGCTGTTCCAGGGCAACAATTTCCTCTTTTGTAAGTAAGTTATATAAGAATAGGTAATAGGTTTAGTTACAGTGTACTATAGTGTAGTCGGTGGCAGAAGGCTAACAAACCTTTGCTTTGGCTAACAAACCGATGACATTGTCCTGTTTGCCCCGACAGCACCCGAGCTCCACCGCATGCTACAGGAACTCAGCGATATGAGCCTTGAGGTTGGACTGATGATGAATCGGTTAAAGACTAATTATAAAGGCCCTGACCAACAGCGTTAAACGTAGGTCCAAGGTAGATGGGCAGGAGATACAGTTTGTCCATGAGTATATTTACCTGAACCAGATAGCTTCCTTCGAAAACAGGCAAGACAAAGAAATCGAAAGAAGGATTTTTAACGCCTGGAAGAGCTACTGGTCTATGTAGCGCAACCTTCCGCTAACACTCAAGCGCAAGCTCATCGACATGTGTATCCTGCCCATCCTAACCTACGGCGCTCAGACCTGGTCATTGACTGAGCTTCAGAAGTCCACACTTAACTGCCAGCGAGTGATGGAGAGCAGCATCGTTAGTGTTCGCAGGATAGACCGCGTAAGGAACACTACAGACCTCCAAGCTAAAGTGGAACTGGGCCGGACACGTTCCACCCAAACAGGTGGGCGAAGATCGCCACTGACTGGGTGCCACAAGACAGCTTTCGGCGTAGGTGCAGGCCAAGGCGAAGATGGCGGGACGACCTTGAAATTTCTTGCCGGGGTGGCCAGAGGTGGCATAAAGCCGGGACGTGTGGCCTCAAAGGGGGGAGGCCTTTGCCTAGCAGTGGGACATTATCATCTCGGCTACGTAAAAAAAAGGTAGGTAGGTAATTAGTATTTAATCATTTGCCCGATATTTACTAGTTGTATTTAAAGAGACTGATATTTTAAGTTCCTTCTGCTTACATGAGAATATAGCAAGAATGATTATAGTATTTATGATATTATTATATGAATGGTATCAGTACAAAATCTAATGAGATATATTCGTGAGTTCAATGCAATAGTCACTCAAATGTATTTATTTTTAACACCTACCTTTATCTTTTAAACACCGCAATGAAGCTTATCAGCTTTTGTACTGATTGCTTAAGTACTATTGTGTACAAAAGCCGATAAAAGACTAAAAGACCTCAGACCTCGTTTCGATGATGGTTGATTATGATCCTACTAATATATATGTAAAATTATGTTCCAATTATTATTTAACGATATGTTAAGTCACTACTGTATAATAATCAATTTGTTGCTAAAAAGATTGATTATTGAAGTATCTTCTTAACTAAGACCGTTTGATAGTAAAAGACCAAGAGATAGCTCTAAAATCAGGCATCATTAACAGGTTATGTTCAAATTATTTGTGCCTATTATTGTGAAATTTCATTATTTCATGTGAACCCACCAACTATTTCGCGGTCTGACTGAGAGACTACTGACGGTCGAAGGGCCCTAAAAACCACAAATACGGAATCAGCCTTCCTTTAGATAATGCCCGATTTGAGAGCCAATATTACTCTATAAGGTTTTTGAAATTCTGTGGCATGACTATTATGTTCTGAATAATTATTGACTAAAATAAATTCAACACACATTAATGAACCATTCCTGATGAATGGAAAATGGCATCAGTTTGTCCGATAAACAAGTGTGGTCTAAAGAACACACCTGATAACTATCGACCCATCTCCTTGCTTGGGGCATTCTGTGAACCATCGGTTGGTTAAATACCTTGAACCAAAGCTTTTATCTTAGAGAGGGAATGTGGTTTTAGACAAAGAAAGACAGCTGAAGACGCGGCATCATTGCTGACTAATATAATCTCGTTACAGCTTGACCGGTAGCTCAGCAGCACAGATGTCCTCTTAGATTTGGCCAAAGCATTTGATACTCACAAATAAGCTGGAACTACTGGAAATCCGATGTTCGGCCCTGGACTGGTTACAAAGTCTCGGTATCGGATCGGAGGCAGTGTCTAAGGATTGGCCATCAAAAAAGTGAGAGCAAAACTCGAGTTTCGGAGTGCCACAGGGCAGTATTCTTGGACCTACTCTCTTCATCATGTACATCAACGATATACATAGTTTACCAATAGAGCTGAAATAATTTGCTATGCTGATGACACTGCGACAATTTTCAATAGAAACCGCTGGAAAGATGCTTTCTGACTGACATTATTGTATAGTCATGTATAAACACTGATATTGCCAGCAGTTGCGATGCAATCAATAAAACAGATGATATTATTATTATTATTTATTTATTGTCAGATAGGTACACATCCATAGTAAATTATAAAAAGACAAAATATTTTGTACATTAACACACAGGTAACCTAAACTATTTTTTATTTTTGTATAGGTGCACATCTATCCAGTGTTTCAGCAAGGGACTATCGACCCTATCCCCTAACGCACTGATGATCCCGTTCGAGCTGCCGCGAACACGACTCATTATAGAGGCTGCTCTCTTACGCAAGATGGCAAAAAAGTCATCCACTCTTGCCTCCATGAACATCGATGAGGCGCTGCAGTATCGCGGCAGCCCCAACACAATCCTCAGCGCGTTATTGTATTGGACACGCAGAGCGCTGTAGGCCCTCTGCGTATAGCGAACCCACAGACTGCAGGTGTAGAAGGTTTGACAGTAAGCTCTGAAAAGTGTAAGTTTCACTTCTTTAGTGCACCGTGCAAACCTGCGGGCCAGCATGTTACAGCGAACCGACAACGCCCTGCGCTCTCTCTCCATGTCCAGATCATCTGTGAGTGTCTCCGTGACCACATGCCCTAGGTACTTAAATTTTGCGACTCTATTCAGGGCGATGCCACATAATTTGACAGGAGGCACAAAAGATGGTTTTTAGTGCCGGCCTTGAATACAAGCATTTCGCTTTTTTTGGCATTGTACCTTAGGCCATGCGACTCGGCGTATGACCCACAGACGTCCAGTAGCCGCCTGAGGGCTCGAATCGAGGGGCTCAGCAGCACCATGTCGTCAGCATAGCTTATGTTGTTCACCATGACGCCGCCGACTGAACATCCGACCTTGGTGTCGCTGAGCTCCCCGATCAATTTGTTCATGAACAGGTTGAACAGCTTAGGAGACGTCAGCCCCCCCTGTCTCACTCCACAGCTCAACCTGTATTCTTGACTTAATGAACCGGCCCACCTGACAGCGTTGCGTTGATTGCCATACCAATATTTGAACAAATCAATGTACTCATCAGGTAGGCCAGTTTCAGTCGCCAACTTTTTCCATAACATGTTATAGTTAACTAAATCAAACGCCTTGGACAAGTCTAAAAAGCAGGCATACACTGGCGTTTTTCTGTCTGTGTAGTACCGGACAGTTTGCTTCAGGCACATGATGGCACTTTCAGTAGACAGCCCACTCCTAAAACCAAACTGGGCATCGTGCAAGATTAGATGTTTATCAAGTTGCTTGTCAAGCAAACTGTCCAGCACCTTTGCCGTTATAGTGGCCAGTGATATAGGTCTATAGTTACCTTTGTCACTAGCATCACCTGTTTTATTTTTAATGATAGGTACAACAATAGTTCTCATTAGCTCCTCAGGCAGATAGGAGTGTCCAATACTGGCGTTGATAAAAATCTTAAGAACCCTAGGCAGATGTGCACCAGCATATTTCAAGTGCTCAACGCTCAACCCGTCGTGTCCCGGCGACTTCCCTCGTTTCATTCCACGTATCGCCCTATCTACTTCTTTAATAGTGAAGCGAGTGTATTGGCTTGAAACTGCCCGCCGGGTATGAGCATCTGACACTACAGTGCCTGCGGTTGGCATAACTGCAGGCACTACATTAAAATATTCTTTAAACATATTGGCAATGTCGATATTTTCAGACAGACCCGCCACGCCCAGAGGCAGACTCGACCGGGGGCTCAGCTTGTTTGTCTGTTTCCAAAAATTTTTGAAGTCCTTAGCTTCGTGACTAGTAGCAAGTATGTCCATTTTGATACGCTCATTGTTATCCTGGCACCATTTCAATTTATTTTTAAATAATCTTTTGGTCTCTTTCATATTGTCATAAACTGAACCATTGGCGGGTTTTCCCGAGAGTACCCATGATTGAAACCCAAGTCGAGCCTCCCTATGGAGCCCCGCTACATGTTTGTTCCAGCCCACAATGTATTTCTTCTTATTATTAACATTTTTGACTATGTAACTGCCGATAGCAGCCTCGCTCAATGCGTTAACTATGCGTTTATACAAATTATCTATAATTATTTTGTGATCAGTATTTGTACATATTCCATCATCGCAGTGTCTCAGCTCTGGAGGAAAGTCTATATCTCTATATATATAAATAAGATATAAAATACCTCGGCGTCTTGGTACATGAAAACTTAAATTTTAAAGGCAACAACGAAAAACGTTCAGGTCGAATCCAGAGTTATGTACATCATGCGACAACTTCGTAACTCAGCAACTTGTAACTGTTTACTTTGCTCTCTCCCAATCACAACTTATATACTGCATTTCATGCTGGGGTAGTGCAGCAAAGACAGCTATAATAAAGGTGGAAACAGCTCAACGGATCGTACTTAAAACTATGATAAGAATGCCGTATAAAGTCCCTACCCTATCTACACATGAAACGACTCTAAACTTGGCTAACTTCTCGGAGTTGCTGAAAAACCGAATCTTTAAAATTCCAACACCTCGCACTAGAACTGCTTTTGCTTGTCGTTTTAATCCATATATGAACGCAGCTCCCCGAGCCTCTCTACAACTTGATAATGAATATACATCCAGAACATGACCGGTTTATGAACGGTATTCGTAAATATAATAGCTGCTTTCAAATCACGTCGTTCGAATTTTTTTTTGAAGATTTCAAAAAAGCTAATGGCATTGTGTAATGTAAGTACTCGTTTATTTCGTCATATTGTTGTACATATAGGTCTACCCCTGCTCAGCAATCAACATTTCACACTTTAACCTGGTTTGATGGAAGAGATCTTTTGTTAGAGATAAGCTTGCCTTTGTACAATATTTTAATGTAATTCTTTTTTATATAATTTGTGTGAAATAAAGAAATTATGTCCCTTCTTACTTTGTCTGCAACAGCAAAAAATAAACTAGAAGAAAAAAGTGGAATGTTGTAGAGGGCTGGCCAGGAGTAAAAAGAGCACGCTCTAGGTAGGGTCTACACGATTCATCCAAAAAACACCAAGTGCTACCACCTACGCCTTGAAGACTGGAAGACTGTGAATGGTATACTCCATCCAACATTCCAGTCTGCATGCAAGTCCGTTGGATTCCTGGAAGACGACTAGCATTGGAACAGTACTTTCGATGAAGCTGCATTGGGCGATTCTCCTTTAAAGCTGCGAGAGCTATTTACAATAATGATAGTTTTCTGTCAACCCTCTGATCCATTAAGCCTTTGGGAGAAACACAAAGACAGTCTCTCGGACGACATGAAACGGCACCTTGAGAAAAACTTGCAAGATAGTGCGCAGCTGCTCATAGACGAGGTTTACAACATATGCTTGATATTGATCGAGGATGCAGTGTTAGCTCAAGCAAAACAAAAATTGGCAAAATGCGAATTGCGTTAGCCAAAAAGATCTGGAGCAACTTTGGGTAATCGAGAATATCTGAGGGAGACCAAATATGATCCCTGCGCCCTGGAAAAGATGATGTCATATAATGAAGAGTTAGTGACAGATGAACAGCTTTACATTTATCAACAGATCCTTGGAAATATCGACAAAGAAATTGGGCAACTCTTTTTGCTGGATGCTCCTGGTGGAACTGGAAAAACCTTCCTTATCAATTGACTATTGGGACAAGTCCTTACTTGTCGATGCGACAGCTAAGGCAATGCCACGATTACTCCTTAGTAATCGTGGCATTGCCTTAGCTGTCGCATCGTCAGGATCGCAGCAACACTGATGGAGGGAGGCAAGACAACTCACGCTGCCTTCAAACTGTCGCTAAATCTTATTCATGTCGAAACTCCACTTTGCAACATTTCAAAGCAGAGTAATATACTGCGCGATTGTAACCTTATAGTTTGGGACGAAATCACAATGGCGCATAAAGGGGGTTTTGAAGCACTAAACAGAACTCTTAAAGACATCAGAAGAAACGACCATATGATGGGTGGAGTCACCGTGTTGTTAGTTGGAGACTTCCGTCAGATTCTGCCGGTACTGCCGAGTAGAACCCGAGCTGACGCAGTTAAAGCTTGCATTAAGGCGTCAAATATTTGACCCTTCATAAAAAACTCCACCTTAAGAAAATCATGCAGGTGCACTTAAAGGGCGATGTTTGCGGTGGACAATTCTTGGATCTCCTCCTTAAAATAGGAAATGGAGAATATGCGGAAAGTGAAGGCAAGATTAAAATTCCATCAAATCTATTTCAACTGTTGATGACCTAACAGCTCGATTATATCCAGATATCCTCAATCTACCCAGCAAATCCACGGAGTGGCTGTGCAAACGTGCGATGCTGACTCCTAAAAACGATCAGGCTTCCGTCATTAGCGACATTTTGTTGGAGTCATTCGAAGGTGCAGAATACCATTACAAGTCTGCAGATACTGTAGTAGATACAGATGATGCTGTATAATATCCTGTGGAGTTCCTAAATGGGCTCAACCCACCTGGTCTACCGTCTCACACACTTATACTGAAAGTGGGTGCTCCAGTCATGCTATTGCGAAATCTCAATCCACCTAAGTTGTGTAATGGGACCAGGTTACGCGTGAAAGCCTTACATAAAAACGTGGTAGAGGCCATTGTATTAACTGGCTGTGCTCGAGATCAATCTGTGTATATACCGCGGATACTACTTATATCGTCAGAGTACCCATTTGGGTAAAGCTTTTAAATAGCTGTGAATATTATACGGCTAAAAACCAATATCACGGGCCTCTACAAGAAGAACACATTTTGAACCCTTATTGTAGCCATATTAATTGAATTTATTAATGTGTACTCTGCCACATTATAAGAATAAAGGTAATATAAGCCAAGTCTTCTTATAAAGTGCCATATAAAATGTACATTGACATAATTAATGCTCTTTTAAAACAACTATAACAGTAATTAGGGTTCCGTACCCGAAGGGTTCCAAACGGGACCCTATTACTAAGACTCCGCTGTCCGTCCGTCCGTCCGTCCGTCCGTCTGTCACCAGGCTGTATCTCAAGAACCTAGCTAGCTAGAGAGTTGAAATTTTCACAGATTATGTATTTATGTTGCCGCTATAACAAAAAATACTAAAAAACAGGATAAAAGAAATATTTAAGGGGGCTCCCATACAACAATTCTTTCAATACCACATACAAACTTATGGATGCACCTGGTTACGTACATGGAGTGTGAAAGTAACCGCACCAATAACTTTGTAAACAATATTTTGCTGTGTAAAATCCAAACTATTCACTCCACACCATCGCTTCCATCGAACGGTGGTACGGAACCCTTCGTGCGCGATTTAGACTCGCACTTGACCGGTTTTATTTTTTATTTATTAAGCTTAGCTTATTTGTTGGGATGGAAAATTCCTGGGCTAATAAAACTGGAATTTGAATCCATTAGCAATTTATTAACTACCTACATGGATGGCATTTACTCTCACCGATACCCTACTTACTGAGAATTTATTGTTTGATACGAAGTGTTATTGTGTGCTCAGCACTACTAGTTATGGCACTACGCAATATTACGCTTTTTCCCAGGTGATATGGCGGAGGTACATTTCCGGAATGGTCAGATCGTATGGTCGAAAGACTCACCAATATCCAACCCTGGGTAGATAAGTCCGATCAGATCACGTCCTGAAACACACCACCTACTTAATAAAACACTAACACTGACTGCCAGACAGACAATAATACTTAAATGGGAATTACAAAACGAGCGATTTATCTGAAATGAGCAAAAAAAATTACAAAATTATTGGGTTATGCGATAAAATTACTGAAAGATTTAGCCAACGCTTGTGCCAAATGTGGACTAAATACGACGAAGTTGGGGGGGGGGGGGGATCTGGGTAGGTGAAGTGAAGGATAAAGTTTATAATATAATCTTAGTGTTAGGTTGAACTTGAAAAGCTCGTTTTTTATTTATGTTACACGAATTAATGTTTCAGTTATAATTTTTTATGATTTCTAGTCGCACGATTTATTTTATCAGGAAATCAATATTGTTGTCAATCAAAAACTGTATTTACGGTTTTGTGTTTAACTATCTGCACCTCGCAGTAAGTAATTTATATTACACTGGTGCCTTTTAGAGCCCTCGATGCAATAATACATAACTTTGTGCTTGGTGCATCAATCTACTATTGTTTATCTGAGGTTTTTATTTAGACTTCTCCCTCCGACGCAATAAATAGTGTCTTGGGCGATGCAGACATCATAAGTATCTATATACCGAAACCATATAAAAATGATAACTTTATGATTAAAAATGAAACCTTGAAAATTTGCTGATTTTTGTACATAAAGAACTTAAAACTGTGGCGATCTTAATGTGAATACTTGGTATAGGACTCGGAAATAAAGTAGCTTTTGAATCTCTTGTCTTCTTATAACCTAAAGGGTTTTAAGCAAAACAACCTTGAAAGTTTAAATAACCATTTGTTCTCAGCCTCCTGGGAGGAAGTACTTAATGCTCCTGACTGTGACAAAGGGTTTGATATTTTCCATGTTTTTTTGATAAAAGCATTTAATATCCATTGCCCTCTTATAAGGGTGAAGTGTGATGATGGTAGTAAAAGTAAACTGGGTTGGTGTGAGCCAACCCAGTTTACTTTTACGTTTACTACCCAGGAGTGATCCTGGAATCGAGAAGTCGTGTGAAACTAAGAGGGATATGTTTGTTTGTATGAAACGATCTAATTGTTTGCACCAGAATCAGCGCTTTAAATTGTTTTGCTCAATATTGAGCAGCGTCATATCTGATGCAAAGAAATCCTACAATGAACAAATGCTATCCAATTCACACGATAAGGTAAAATCAACATGGAACCTAATAAACAGAAACATTAAGAGTAACGGAAGACACGAATTGAAAGGCTACGTTGGACTGACGGACGTCGCAAACATGGCAAATACTGATTACGAGGCTCCCGATGTTTTTAACAACTTTTTCACGAATACTGGTGATAACTCAACAACTGAAGCTTCCTACAACAAAGTTACCCCTCCCAAACTTGTGTATGGATACAATGTTTATAAGACCGCTACCTCTAGATGATCTGCACAATATTGTTAAATATTTAAAAAATAAGCAGTCATTTGAATATGATGGCATTCCGTCAAGGGTTTTGAAATTTATAGTTAAAGCTATTACCAAACCCCTACTTTAAATAATAAATAGGTCCTTCGTAGAAGGAATCTTTCCGCAGAGGCTGAAGAAGGCTCACATAAAACCCATTCATAAGAAGGACGCCAGAGTTGATGTCAATAATTATTGACCCATATCTCTACTACCGGTTTTGTCGAAAGTGTTCGAGAGGGTTATCCGCTTGAGTGAGTTTGGGATAGTGCGCTATCCCAGCATTTTTTCCCCGTAGAATGACGCTGGGATACTAGAGTATACAAGAGCGCACTTTGGCTTTTGCGTGACGACACATTGACGAAAACCTTTTGTTTCTTTTATACCAATGCATTTGTACTTAAGGAATGAATGCTATCGCGTTCTTACTGAACTAGGCTCAATGAAATTAAATACAACAATTTATTTAAACAATCCTAACATTAAAAATAATGATACAACTAATTCAGTTCACGTTTCGAGTTGTGTTCTGTGCTTGTGGCCGGCCGGTGTTTTGTTTTGCGATTTGTGCGTATTTTGCTGTTAAGTGTTCATTTTCCAGAAGAATTATAACAGTTGTTTAGAAAAATACAGAAATATTAACTTACAAACTGTTGTTGTGCCATATTTGAGAAGTTTCTTCACAATTTTCGAACACAAGTTTCTTCAGGTAAGTCAGAAATGTTTTCTTTTTTTGTTGAAAGTGTCGTGTTATATGCTAATAAGAAGCTAATATGTTGAAGAACCATTCAACACTAGATTTCTGTAAAAACATTACAGAAATACACTCGATTACAGTTTTAAGAGACATTGTTTCCAAGGTTAAAATTCCAACGGCAATTTTTCCAAATATTTGCGACGGTTTAAATCTTTTTAATTAAATATTTTTTTTCTACTTAATGTAAGTTTATATGTTTTTCATGTGTAATATTAATATAGAAATCTTTAAAATACATAAAACAAGGAGGTTATCGATTTACTTTTTTAGATATGGTTTTTTATAATGACCCACTCCATTTTAGGCTTGAAGTCTATATTTACTGCTATTTGTCACACTACAAGAGTCTTTAGTACAATCAATGCTTATACCAATATAATGTTATGTTTAAGAGCTATAACAAAAACAACACTTCAAGCAGTGTTATCATGAACTTAAGTCATAAATGATGTTACAGTTACTCGAACCACGCGCGGCGGATGGGTCGGCCGTGACGTGTTTTTTATGACGCACTCAAGTATTTTTTTTGCGCGCGCATCTAAGCGTTTGACCGGTTACGGCAAATAGGCAACACACATTCCTTACTCTTAAAAAAATCCTAGCTAAGGAACAATTCGGATTCCGACGAGGCGTCTCCAGGGTTGATGCTATTTTTAATACTGACTGACTTTGTAGGAGAGGCCCTGAATAATAGAGAGAATGTAATGACAGTTATTCTCGATCTCTCTAAGGCCTTTGATAACGTCAACCAAGCAACCCTATTAGATTATGATATCGATACATATTATGTATCGATATGGTATTCGAGGAATAGTGGGAGATTGGTTAAACTCATATTTGAAAGGAAGAAAACAAAGTGTGCTGCTATTGGTAGCAGTATACTTTGTGTTGCACACTGTATATTGAACTAATCAAGAACTCAAATAAATGTAGAGTCAGAAATTGCTAGAATTAATAAGGGCGTTCCACAAGGTAGCATATTGGGGCCCATACTTTTTCTTCTCTATGTTAACCATCTCCCGAACTTGATGGAAGATAAATCATAATGTTCGCAGATGACGTATCTGCCTTTTTTAAATTTTAATGAGATGAACAGAGTAACGTGGAAAACCGTATATCTCAATCTATAAATACTGTTATACGCTGGTTCATACAACTCAACCTTAGTACAATAATCAGCAAAACCAGCATCATGCATTTCACTCAGGAGTTGGCTCTAAAGGAGGATTTTAATGGTAAAAATTGCCCGTTAGCATCGCATGCCAAATTCCTGGTGATGAAAATATGATTTGGAAAAAACATATTGAGTGCATAAAAAACAAGCTGAGTAGCTTTTGTTAAGCATTGAGAGGCTTAGCAAGAATTTCAACCTTGGGAGCTACTTTGCAAGCATACTACGCTTTAGCTTAGCTTTAGTCCATCAAGCTCCTTAATTTTTGATTCCTCTTTAATGACGTGCTAGATACATTTGGTCCACGACTCAGAATTAATTTTTCTCAAGCCTTCACTTATCAACTCCTTAACTTCCGCCGTTTTTAAACTTTTGTTGCTTTTGCCAACATAACCCTTTGTAATTGTATGGCGGAAGGCGTAACATTATACATGCATATCATTTTTCTTGGCTGCCATTTCGTCAACAACATTTTTCTTGTAGTTGTTAAGTTGTTTGTATTTTTTTCAAGCTATGACCTCCGCTTCGTCAAATATTATTTGTTTTTCCTGCAGCCATGCTTGAATATCTGCCTTCCGCCAGGTCATCTTAGGCACTTTTTCGGCGAGTCTGGAGTGATAAGGTGCGTTATTTAAGACTGTGACCGACCCCGGTTCGACCAATACCGATACGATTTTAAACCTGTAAAATAAAAGTACATTTTACCCTCTTTTACTGCAAATAGACAAATAAAAATAATAATTTTAATACGCTTTTCACTCACCAGTTTTTGAAATTGTGGGCATCCATTTCTGCATGCTAATCCTACTCTCTATCTGTCTTTTTTGCCTCGAAAATCCACTCTCCGCCTTCTAGAAACCCGTCGGTGCTGGCATAATCAAGTATGGTATGGCAAATCAAGCGTTTTCCTTTTTGAGGGTTTTTAAGCTTGACAGCTTGTCGACTGCTTTTAATGTCATCGTCAACCCATGCATAGTTACAATTGTGACCTGTTAACAAAAAATAAAATAAGTACCAATTTCTTCAAAGAAAATCGCCACTTACTGGGTGCCACAGGACGGATACCGGCGTAGAGGCAGGCCTAAACGGAGATGGCGGAACGACCTCGACAAGTTTTTGCCGGGGTGGCCAGAGGTGGCACAGACCAGGGAAGTGTGGACGAAAGAGGGGGAGGCCTTTACCCAGCAGTGGGACACCTTAATGGCTAAATAAAAAAATAAATAAAAAATGTACCAATTTATTTATTTATTATCATCAACTTTTGTACTGTGTTCAGCCATATCTCATCCGTGTTATAAATCTTCCTATTTTGTATATGTATGTATCTTTGATTTGCATGAAATATTTTCTTCTCCAAACCGTTAAATCTGGTCGACCTTAGAGAATACTTTTTCTCTACCTTTTTGAAAACCTGAAATTGAGCTTTTTTACGATTTTGTAAAGAGTCGATCTTTTAAACGATGGCATATCCTCGTCGTCGTTAATATTTATTTGTAATTTGTCGACGGTCGGCAACTCATTGTTGAAATACAATTGATGAACTTTTCTTCGTATTTTCCACGATCTCGAATTTTTAAATGGATCTTTCTGGTGATGAGAATTTCCCGTTCATTCATTAAGGATACGGTGCACTGTTTGCACGGAAACGCCAACGATTTCAGCTGTTTTACTCGTAATTTCGGTTTTGAGTGGATACGTCGGGAATGTTTTTTCAACATATTTATATATGTTAATCACAATCATTTTCTCATTGGATCCCATATCAACCCTTTTTCGTTTCTTCATAGGGAAGCTAATAAACATCACGTCACTTGGATTCCATTTTATGGAATGGGAAGGCCCGGGAGTAGGCTCGGAATCCCTCATTGTGGATTTCTGTAAAGAAAAAAAAGTTTTAGTTTTTAACACGCTGTAAAGCCCCGTGGTCTAGTGGGTAGTTCCACTACTGCGTCTCACGCAAGAGATGCAGGTTCTTACCTCGTTCCTGACCTTGGTAGTATTCAGCATTCTTAAAACGCTCTGAGCCTGCGTAGTGAAGTATGGCTCAATTTCAATCGTATCCGGGTAAAGGTGCTCCACAAAGAAAAATTGCACATATTATAAGTTAGCTTTGATATTCACGATAATCATGTCAGACGAACCACGGAATTAATGAAAGACAGAGCTATGCATCAATCTCATTTTCTTTTTATAGAAAAGAAAGAAAGACTGTCGTATAGCTCCATCTTCCAACGCTTGTATTGTTAAGTCGATTACTAGACAACAGCATAAAAATGGACTCAACAAGATGGCGAGGAAAAAAATAGCTGCCAAGCATTTTTCGAATTAGAATCCAAATACGTAACTACCTACACAATATGTGTGCTCTTCCTTGACTTTCATTGGAATCGGCAGTCCTCAGATAAACAGCTAATAAGCTAAACAGCTAATATCGTAGTATTAACCACCGACTAATCCTATTATTCAGATGACACAGGTCATTTAAGGTACCATCCAAAACACTAGATTGCGCTGTTGTCGATAGAATTGGAACACAGGTGGAACTGCTCTTTACCAACTTTTTATTGTATAGTACAGTCTAAGTCACAAACTAGCGGTTAACTTCGTGATACCTATATTTAAATTAGTAGAAAATTCCTGAAAAGTTGGTTTGTTATGTTTGTTAAGAGAGCTTATTGAGCTGTACATATTAGGCACTACCAACTCTCGAGTGATATTATCGAGTTTAAATAACCTCCATTATATATGTCACATAAACTACTATAAGGGGGCTCCCATTCAACACCACATGCAAACTCATTAATGCACCTGATTACGTACATGGAGTGTAAAAATAGCCGCACCAATAACTTTGTAAAATGCAAACTATTCACCCCACACCATCCCTACCATTGTAAGGCGGTACGGAACCCTTCGTGCGCGAATCCAACTCGCACTTGGCGGGTTTTTGTTTGACTCCTGTCAAAAACCATGACACCTGGCAAAATAGTAACACCTGTCAAAAACATGATATTTACCTGTCAAAATAGTAACACCTGTCAAAAACATGATACCTGTTGAAATAGCGATACCTGTTAAAATAGTGACACCTGTCAAAATAGTGACACTTGTCGAAATAACGACACCTTTCAATTTTTTCATAAATGAGTGCCTTTGCAACCCCATCTGAGAAAGAAAGTAAAGTAATATAGAAAGAAGGGGAAAGTAGACGGTTTGGGAAGAAGACTGATTGGGAAAGTGGATGGATCGGGAAGTAGACGGATCGTGAAAAACCAATAGACCGATTGAAACCATTATATTTTATTTTTCTTAATTATTCGAGTTCAATGTTAGCTAGCGGTAAGGTATAAAAGGAATAAACTAAAAGTTGATGCAGCGCAAATGAAATGTATCGGACATAGTAAAGCGGGTTGACGCTGTGCCAAAACAAACAAACGTGACTACCTTTCCCTAAGAAATGATTTAACCGAACCATAGTCATCCCACAATTGGTACATTCAGATTTGTGTGGACCTTTTCATGTAGTACGGGCCAAAGGTACGTTCCTATGGGGCAATAAACTGAGCTGTCAACAAGGATGCGGCTAAAGTGGATATTGCTTTCGCATGCTCGATGAATAATAAATAGGTTTAAGTATTATTTTACAATCATGATAATTAAATAATGACCTAATCATGTGATGTGAGCTATTAAATGAGTACTTAATATATAACTGATATCATAGCATAACGTATCATAGGTCATTTTTAATTTCTAAAGAGTCATTAGTAAATGATATCGTGGTATTTCCTAATAATGAGTCTGGCAATTAAAATTAACTGAAGCATGCGTTTTTTTCACTTCTTGTACATATGTGAATTTGGATAGTTTTAATAGGATCATGTTACGGTCTGTAATTGTCTTTTTTAAAAATTACAATATGGGCTTTTCGTTTATGAATTTTTATCATAAAATGATCAAGGCAGCTTTTAGCTCTTGTGGGCAATGTATGGCCAGGAAATAGTCCATGCATTGCCAGCATATTTAAGTATCCAAGTCTGTTAGAACGTTCATATGGTCGCTCTTCATCATGGATCACATTAATATTTATATCACCTGTAAGCACAATGTCTTAGTTACTTAGTTGCATTAAAAAAATTGAGTTTGAGCAGAAATTAAAATTCGTTAAACGTCAATTTGAAAAGTATCGGGATAGATGCCAAGTAATACGGAATCAAGCTAAGATTATCTTGCATACCTACTCGTTACAACAGAATCGCTAGCTGTTGAGCATCAAAAGCTAAAGCTAACAAGGAAAAAGTGTCCCAAATCACCGGTTCAGCTATGAATTCAACAAGATACGAATTAATCTTTTAAGTAGGTACCTACATCCCGTTGGGTTTTATTTTAGCTTCGCTAAGGAAAAACATTTTGTAAGCAAAACATTTTTTTGAATTGATAAATCAAGGACGCCTACATTTTCTCTCGAAAACAGTTTAATAGAATATGAATCATGGTTTTCGGGTTGGTTTTGGGCCATCGCAACGCGCGGACATGTCCCCGATAGCTCCAGAGAACAATAGACCTTTTTTTGCCCTAAGGACCCATAGTAAATAGGACCCTTGACTTGTCGAAGTGAAGTATCTTGAATTAGGTTTACTAAAAATTGAGCTTTGTGTTATATGAAAAAAATATTGGCCGTTGCGGGACGCCCGGTAGATGTGAAACATGATTAAATAAATAAATACAAACATCTCTATTATTATTGGAATTTATAATTAATAAATACCTGTAACAAAATATGGAGTAAAGAAACAAACAACAAAAAATAGTAGGCAGTCGCCAATGCAACAGTTATACCAGAATAGGCCCAAAAAAAGAAAAAGGAAAAAAAAAGGATTAAGCAGCAGGTATAGAATTTTAGCATAGCAACTAGAGACTGACACATATTGAATACACAGCGAAGATAAAAGAAGAAGGCAACCAATATTTTGAAAAAGAAAACCGAAGTTTTTAGGCAGCTATTGGAAGGACTCAGTGTGCTTCTCGAAGATAATGACAAATATGCCTCAGGCTATGAAGAAATATTACATTGGAAAAAGATAGCGAAACTGACAGCTCTCCAGGAAAACCAAGTAGAATATTAGTCAACAAATTGAAAGATGATGATGTATCTAGAAGGACAGCAAGAACTCGTAGAAAGCAAATGCTGCTCTAAAAATCCCACATCCTCCCCATTCCACATATCCTATGTTGGCTTTAGGCCGAAGAGTCGGTCGATTTTAAATTACCCTTCTTTCCTTCCTGACGAGCACGTCACTCCCCCTCCACTTAAAACGTGTGCCCTCTGGTATGCAAGCCGAAAGACCGGAACAGGTTTAAAACCCTGGCTGGAGAAGCATTATTCATTCATTCATTCATTCGAATAGATGAATCGTGGTTTTCGCAAACGATGTGCCAAAGGTACAAAGCAACAACGTTAACATAATACACTGACGAGCAATGAAAAAGTTCCAGTGACATAGCACCAAATTACTCCTAAACGGGAAAGGCTAACTTAATGACGCCGTCAGCAATATTGAGGTACATTTAACAGCGCATCAGAATATTCCGTCTCACATTATTTTATTGAATGCCAATAGTTTTGTAAGTATACTTGTATAAGGTAGTGGTTGAGATTGGTACGTATTGTTGATTGTGACATTAGTTAAATCAAAGTTAAATTGCCGTGATATCATCGGCTATGTCTAACTGTGTTATACTTTAGAGAACAAAGATCATGCGTGAATAGAATGGCCAAATAATGTCGTTTATCGATTTACTATACTAAAAAAAGTTAACCGCAAAATTCACGTTTTCTTTAAAATCAATTTCTTTCCTTTCCTCACTAATAGCGATTTAAAATCCTGTAAACTCACCAGGTAGGTAGGTGATAGGTATAAGTCAGGCTATTATCTGTTTGTGGAAATTTTACTTTAATACTACCTACTTTCATAATATTTTGCAAGATCGAGGCGTAATTTTCGTTTTATTTACTATATAAGTACAGAATAGAAGCATAGAAGTTACGATTAACGAGAAAATTATATAAAGGAACTTAGATCTTCATACTATAATCAATGCAGTCGTAAATTCATGCCGCTATTCCATTACTTACCACTTTCAAGTAATTTACTTGAAAGTGTTAAGTGTTCTTTAGCATTCAATCGTTAGGTAATATAAAGATTTGAATAAAATAACCATATAAAGATTTTAATACAATAAGTGTAGATAATTTACATACATAACATTTATACACAGGCACATACTTGACTTCTGGCCCCACACCAGGATACCCTGTGTCGTGGGTCCCAGAAACAACGATATCACACATCTGTTTCGGGAGGATGAAAAATATATCCCTATGTCTTGGATGTCCACTGGACCTGGGGATATACCTATATATATCATCCTCCCCAGCCGGGATTCGACCCTGGGACCTTTCGCTTGGGAGGCAGAGCAGAGCCTTGAACCGCAACGTTGTCGTCGTCGTCGGTAAAATATCTAATAATATCAATAACAAGGTCTTAGACACCAACAATGTAAATCAAACGATGTTTCCTTACACAGTAAGTAAATGCTCAGCCGTAGATTTTCCGTCAGCTAGGATGACGACAATTTGTATCAAAACCTTCAGTCACAGACCAGTCCTGGATTACTTTCCTTTTCCACTTTCCATCCGTATTTACAAGCAAAATATATCAAGTCGGGCAATTTGTCACAGGCCTAGCTTGAGATAGGGATCCGCTCGCAAATTCGATTGAAAAATCAACAACAACAAGGTAGGCCATCTAATGATCGCATACTCTTTGACCTTCAGGTTTGGCCAGCGGGGCGCGCGGCGGGGCGGCGCGTCGGCGACGTCTCTGCTCCGCAGTGCTCCGCACATTTATCAACCACTCGTCGCGGTTGTCACTCGTCACCATGAAGCTTCTTCAAGTCCTCGTGGCCGGCTTCCTCGTCGTTGCCGTTGCCGCCGCCAACCAGGCGACGTCAGTCAAGAAAGTCGTCTGCTACTACGACAGCCGGAGCTATGTCAGAGAATGTAAGTACCTATACCGCTGCGCGTAAATCGTCTAATAATTGCATTTAACGATTCCGGTTCCCCTAAACCTCCCCTCTCTGAGTCCTTACATGCAAAGCCTGGGGAATTGATTGAGACATTCTAAAAAATAGATAGATAGATTTAAACATATGAAATGTATAATTTGTATAATTACTTGAATTGTATGGTAGGAAATAAACGACTTGATAGGTGAACGATCAGATTTAGTATTTAAATAATCTCTTCTATTTGAGTTTGGCTCAAAGTCTATTGAGTTTCGAGTGTTTTATTGAACTACTAAATTATACTACATAGGTTTAATGAGGCATAAGTAGTTAGTCGCAGTCAGAGTTGGGAAAAGAGTATTGCTGAGATCCTAATTTATTTGTATACCTACCTTATTCAAGATAGTAACTGACAAAGCCACTTGCGACAAACCATATTTTGAATCAAACTTCAGCTTGTTTAAAGATTGTCGGTAGGTACCTAGTTATTATCATACATACTAAGACGGTGTATAATTTTAACTATGTATAGGTATATTTCGTACACATAATATTTTATAAGTATGCTTATGCGATGTGTACCGTGTGATATTGTTTTACTTATTCCCTACATTCACATCGCGCTTACCTAGCAGGCTTCACTGTTTGTGCACCTTCATTAAAATCGTGACCGTAATTTTTGCTGCCTACCGTTCAATGTTCGCATGTGTTATATCGCAGCAATCTGGTGGACTGAGAAAACCGATTAATTCAATGGCTATCCGGAATTCTGTTTTTTTTTTAACCATTTTTATTCAGTACTACGTACTTAGTATTTTTGGGAATATTAAACCTTACTATAAGACTAAGACCATGCGGAGGTGTCTAGAACATTGTCTGTACCGCAATGATGCTGCATCAAGTCAGGAAAGGCGCTCTGTGCTGTACCACAACAAGATGTAGACTTGTTTGAAAGGGTTGTTAAGCACGTTGAATTTTGAACATCTTCCACTCCATGAAAATCCTTAGTATGGCTTCACCTTTCTGTTGCTCTCTGTATAATCTATTCGAGGGCCGAACGAAATTTAGTTTATACCGAGACCAAGGATTGAAAAACAATTCCGTTCCTCTCCCTCGCATACCGAGCTAATCAGGAAGCGCGCAATGATATGTGTACATGTTACTCAGGTGCTAGGCAAGATTTCACTACCGCTCATATACCGAACGACCATACAACTAGGTAGCTATTCATACAATTTTGTTGTATCACCGATTTGCCAAGGTTTTCGCTAGGCAAATCGTAACGAAGTTTTATGACCAGAAGATTATGCCCACTTAAACTATATTCGGACAATGAAATCGCGAAAGAGCGTAAGGAATACTTTCTTGCCTTGGTAAGGAATAATATACTCCCTTATGTGACTGTACAGGCTGTCTCATGGCTATGCCACGGATGGAGGGAAATTGTCTTACATAGTTATTGTAGAATATCATTTTACTGAAGAAATAGGTACTTTATTTTGTTTTTGAAAACTATTTGAACTACATTCAAATTTTATTGTAAATCGGCTGTATTAACCGGGAATCGCGCTCGCTAAATGTGGAAAAAATAATTTTATGATTATGAGACATGAGCCTTTCGATCGTTATCGTAAAATAAAGGCTTATTTATTTCCACATTTGGCGGGTTAGATTCCCGGTTAACACTGCCTTTTTTAAATATTTAAATATTGTTGAAATTGTTTTTAAAAATAAAATGAGGTCTTTCACTACAATGCTCTATCTACAATATTTAGGATACTTTCCCTCCATGGGGCATAGGTTGGTAATATCGTTCTATGTTTGTAAGTAAATATTATACTCTACTTACCTACATGCTAAGCACATATTATACCGGTCGGTTAGATTTAAGAAGGCTGACCCTCATCTTACATAATTTCGTAATGTTATGTAAACGTGTGTAATACACGTTTACATAATTTTTTGCAAAAAACTTTCAAACATGCATTCCAAGAAATATCATCGATTATGGGAAAATACCAATATATTTCCAAATCGCCCTGTCACTCAAAATAGAGAATTGCTGGCGAAATGTGGATACAACTGTGCCTCTGCCACTCTGTACGGGGAAATGCGAGGCGATCCTTTTACTCGACTATGGCAAAGCCAAAATTATTGTTACATTTTTTTCTCATTCTACAAACAAATAAAATACCACAGAAACAGACGACAAAATGGTCTAGACCGGTTCCAATACAGTAAAGGAGAGAGAGATCGGGTTAACGACCTCACAACGTTTTCGTGATATAATTATTGCCTGCTAGGAAACTTAAAAAAGATAGGATATTTATAAAGGTGAGTACAATCGTTCAAGTAGTAGAAAGAGAGCATTCAAAAACAGTAGCTTAATACCTAATTACTTCCTAATTCCTAAAACAGATTTTCACAATGATGTCCGTAACGATACCTTAGAATAAGAAGACACCTTGCTGTTGTAGCCTGATGTCGGTTATTCCCAGCGAAATGATACTAAGGTCGACTTGTACCAGCCTTTATGACATCCGCTGAACATGGTTTAAATACAACATAAACACAACACGGTCAAGCAATTCAAGGTCTGTCTTGCTCCCAGGTGGCCGTGATGTATTTAAATCTGATTTAAACTGTATTTAGCGGATTCCTTCGACGCGAGCAGACATAGACTATCTACAGTCCAAGTAAAATTGGGATGCCTTTATATAGTGACTAGTGATATAGTCGATGTCGATAGTTACCAAAATGGCATACGACAAAATGAAGGTTATTAATTATTATGACCACATTTTTATTTCAACTAATATTGTATTTATCACAATTAAAATCAAATGAACCTATGCTATCACCGCTAGAACCAACATGAATCTTCGTCGCTGGTTTCTTCGACTTCTGTGATGCAATCTTCTATCTCTTTTTCTAAACTTATATCCTTCACCCAGTATTCATCTTTTATTCGTCATTATTTTCCAATACTTTTCTGGCGAGTGCTCTTGCTTAAGAATGGACCATTGGTTTTTCCTTTTCAAACATGATGAAGAGCCACCTGATACCATTTTAATACACAATGCAAGTACAAGCCACAAGCATCGACGTGAGCAATATCGAAATCGGTAAAAGTCGCGCGGCACAGGTGACAAAAGCACGGCCTTTGTGGCAGGATGTCACTCCCTCCTTGACTTTCTCTTTCCCCTCTAAGGCTATCCCATCCTGGCGCAAACTGTACATATGCAAGTTTCGATAGGCACTTATTTCACAAGTAGCTAATGCAACATCAATTACTACCGAAGTTTTGTTTCACTGGGAATAACCGACAATCAAAAATATTAACTACGAGAGTTTGCTTGACCCTTAGAGAATATAAAGTACATAACCTCCTTGACATCGCCCGGTGTCTTCATATCAACAAAGAGCAAAGGGCAACAAGATAGCAAACAGTATTATTCCAGAGCTACTTGCCCTGTTGAAACGGTAACGATTACTGATAAAACATGATTTATAGGTATTTCTTAACATAACTATTGACCTGTCTTGTTAATTGTTTAAATGCTATTGCTATGACGACTTATGAAGAATATTATGAAGTGGCAGCCTTCACATCTTTAGACCGCGTTACCGTCAAAGTAGTTGGAAACTTGTAAAACTTGGACTTTTTTTCTCACATTAGGCAAATTATCGAAATGTAATATGTAATGTAATTGCTAAAAAATACACTAATACTGTAGCACTTTCCATATTAAAAAAATACGTTACTCGCGTAGAGTTATTCTAAATGAGATGAAAACTGCACACTGGTACTCGTGTAACTATTGTCATGCCTGTATACTCAGCAGACGGTAACAAGGAAAGTAAACTGAATAAAATATCAAGACGTTCTTGAGTTTCGTTCTCAAGGTAGGTAGCAGCAAAACCTCAACCGGTAATGTCGATGTTATGTCGCGGCCGTTGCGATATTTGCGGCGATGGCGTCATTGCTAGTTTAGCAGTAATTTGAAGGAAACAATAAGTTCTTGAATGTTCGCACTCCTCGCTAAGAGGGCTATATTGGCGCCTACAGTCATATCTAGAGATACATACCTAAACATGTACAATACAGCGTCAACATCTATGTAGCATTTTTATTAGAATGGAATGATAAATAAATCGGTTTGGTATGGCAAGATACTGAAAATAATATGAGAGGTTTCGTATTGAAAATTGGAAGTAACATGGATGAAAGAAAAAAAAAGGCCAACAGCGAGTTGAACTCGCGCACCGATGGTTCCGCAAATCGCACTTTTTTTTGTAAAGGAACTCTAAATTTACGGTTTTCAGTTTTTTTTTCTTTATTTGTGTTTTAAGACTGCTTCGAGCCAAACTTCATGATGCCAGATCAAGGAGAAGTACCTTATAGGTTTTGATTACCTTGCGAATATCTAACAATTTCAGCAAAATTGTGACACATTATGGCGGTATCTTTTGATTGCGTTGACCTATGAGATCAATTTTTTCACAACTTCAAGAGACTATATATAAATAACTGATATAAATTTCAACTTGATATTTCCATGCGTTTCTGTTTCAGAAGGGCATACAGACAGGCAGACAGACAGAAATTTACTATTTTAAGATTTTTTTATTAACTTGTGCTAAAAGACCTTGCTCCGAGCTAATTTTTTTGATTCTAGGTCAACGTGAAGTACCCTATTGTTTTTGATTCGCTTGCGAATATCAAGCGATTTCAGCAAAATATACGGCGGTATGTTTTGATTACTTTGACCAATAAGTTTTATAACTTCAAGAGACCACAGATCTGATTAATCAACATCAATTTCAACATGATACCTCCATGCGTTCCTGAAAAAAAGGTCTTGACAGAAGGTTAGATAAAACGGACTGACGGGCTTCAAAATGATCCTATAAAATTCTTTTTTATTTTCAGGTACGGAACCCTAAAAACAAAAAATAACCTGTTAATTATTAACTTCATATGGTCTGATCAATCCTGTATTTATCGGCAGCTCAAGCCCGCATGCTGCCGACGGACCTGGAGCCGGCGCTCCCGTTCTGCACCCACCTGGTCTACGGATACGCGAGCGTCCAAGCCGACACGTTCAAGATGATTCCCCTCAACGAGAACTTGGATGTAGATAGCTCCCACTACAACTACCGCTCCATCACCAATATGAAGGCGAAGTACCCGCAACTGAAAGTCCTGCTTTCGCTCGGCGGTGACGCTGATGTGGAAGACGCTGCCAAGTACAATCTGCTGGTGAGATCACTTTTCGATTTCAATAATCAAAAACAGCTGTAGCCAAAGTTCACTAATCCAAAATCCAAAATATGACCTACGGGTATTGAAATTGAAACCTCTGATGCATTGCACTAATCTTCTTTGATTCTTTTGACCGTTTGACTCACTACATACTCGTTTCTTATGTCAATATTCTGCAAGTTGTTATGTATCAAATATCTTGATTATCAAACCAACATGTAATTTTGTTGTCGGCCTTGTTGAGTCCGACCAGTCCAACCTAAGGTTAATCTATTGCTTCCTGGGTTTCAGACCCATACGAAGAAGTCGCTTTAACTGTCGGAACGGAACATCTTGAGGATTTCTCTGGATAGAGTGATATTTCTTTTGCGTCCATAACGGACGCAAGAAGCCCAAAATTTTTGTGTTTACGTACCTTCCGTTCTCGATTTCAATTTACATAGCTTAATGGTTATACCTACTTACAATCACAAAGCAACGTGTATGTTCTATCATCCAACTCTCAAGGTTAAGAAGTATGTAAACCATATCCAAGTAAATTGTATAGTTTCATAGTATTGCTTTAAAGAGCATCTAAACCAAATTGAAATTTTAATAAATCTTTTCCTAGTCGTTATTTTTGATGCTGTTACTTTTATGTATTATATTTTATTTATAATTGATTTACAGAAATAGTTCATTACTTTGAATCGTTGAATACTCAGATTTATGTAATAGTCTTCATTGCCTATAAAGAGAAAAATCGAAAAAGGGTCCATAATGAATATTTTTACAATTCTGATCCCTGAATTAGACCCACGTTTCCAAATTCGTATGTTTGACAGTTGGAGTCACCTCAAGCCCGAACCGCGTTTGTGAACTCCGGAGTGTTGCTGGCCGACCAGCATGGCTTCGACGGCATCGACCTCGCCTGGCAGTTTCCCAGGGTCAAGCCTAAGAAGATCCGCAGTGGCTGGGGTAAATATCTAATTTTTTTGAAGTAAAACTTCCCAGGTTGCGATACGAACATCGTAAAGTGGACTACAATTTGAGTATTTAGATAATGTTAAAGTGCGTTTCATATTCAATTTTCAAATTCATATGATCCAGTTAAATGAAGATTTACTTCTATCACATGCGTACTTTCTACACGAGTCCTTTTTATGTAGATTGGTGACCTAAATGAGTAGGCCAAGACCCCCCATTTTTGCGTCTAATTAAAGTTCAGTTAAATGCACGTACGCCAGTATATTTAGTTGATACACGTTTTCTAGTCTCTTCGATCCGAGATTCGATCTGCCCGGTTAGTGTAGTATGTCTGAGATTCAATAACATTTTAGAATCTAACTATGTCATAGAACTACGTGCACGTCCATGTATGTGTCCATGTGCATATATCATGTACAAATAGTTATTTATTTAGCTAGCACCTTTATACGAGTAGGTAGGTTTACCCGCTAAGTAATTCTGCCCCAGAATGAGCTCCGGCCTTAATCCATCTATAAAATAATTTTCTCGTGTTCTTGAGGGTCGGCAGAAAACCTGCGCTGAAATTAAGACCCGTCTTAGTTCATCAATGCTGAGCCGGTTCTCATTAACAACATCCCTATGTCATATAATCTAATGTTTGTGTTACTTTGTTCTTGTTAATAAAGTATATTCGATTATATAATATTATATTATATTATATTAAATTATATTATATTATATTATATTATATTATATTATATTATATTATATTATATTATATTATATTATATTATATTATATTATATTATATTATATTATATTACATTATATTATATTATATTATATTATATTATATTATATTATATTATATTATATTATATTATATTATATTATATTATATTATATTCTAATATTTCTCGCTTAGGGTAAGGTAGGGTGACAGAGAGAGTCGAGAGAGAGGTCGTAGCTCAGAGGCCAAGTTACTTGGCGGCATTTATATCTACACAGGCTCCGGCCATTGGTCGAATATGAGATTTTCCACTGCAACTTGAGTCCGAGTTATCTTGGTTAATCTCCCATTATTGTTTTCAGGCACCTTCTGGCATGGAGTGAAGAAGACTTTCGCCACCACCCCTGTTGATGACAAGGAAGCCGAGCATCGTGAAGGTTTCACCGCCCTGGTTCGCGACCTCAGAGCCGCCCTTGCCCTGAAACCCAACAAAGAACTCTCAATCACTGTCCTGCCTAATGTCAACTCCTCCAGTAAGTTATACTACGCCTTATTTTTTTAGATGATTCACAGCATTAGGATGGCATTTAGTGGCGCACGCTGGTTATACTTAACGGTAGGTTCTTTAATATGATGATGATGGTGATAATGATCTGATATACATCGACAGACACATGGCCAGTTTCACCAAGGGCCAAACATTAGCCCAGGGCTTATTTGGTAAAGCGACAGTGTTGACATAGGTACCTTATCTAGTAGTTATCTATATATAATTCACTCGTGCACCTTACACGCATTACCTACTTACATATACCTGAAATAGGCAAATTTTAATAACATTATCATTTCGTCAGTTTACTTCGACGTGCCCTCCCTCACCAACCTGGTCGACTTTGTCAACCTGAACGCCTTCGACTACTTCACACCTGAGAGGAATGCCAAGGAGGCCGACTACGGAGCGCCGATCTACCCGCCGCAGAACCGCAACCCGCTGGAGAATGTAGACGCCGCCGTTAACTACTGGTAATCTTCAAACTTCTGTTGAATCTGCAATGGCATACTTTCGGGCAGGTTTTTTTTTTTAAATCCAATATGGCGTTGAAGACGATCGGTCTTCAACGCCTTTTTCTGCTTTTGGCCCACGATGAATGTTGTAATTAAACAAAAAATATACGGTAATATGGTAATCTAAAGTGTCACGTTAGCGAGGTAATAGGAAGTGCAGATTAATACCTATTTGAGAATATTTATTTTTAAATTCCATTAAAAAACGGGACCATTAACAGGTATGTTTTTGTTTGTTTTGGTTTCTTTACCCATTTTTACCACATTCATCATACGCAAAGGAAAAAATGGAAGGTTGGTATTCAGCGCCATCTAATGAATTTAGATAAAAACCTCAAAATAGCTTAAACTGTAAAATAACCGTTTATTAAAATGTGTGTTTATCGTATTTATAATTAGATAACTACATGTGTAATCGGAAGGTGAAGTCATATTGTATGGGGTTGTTAGGGATATCATTCTGAACAACTTTCTCTATGAAACCGACTTGATCAGAGCAACTGGTGACCTCTGCGTTGTGGTCTCTGACTGTTGATCTATCTCCCAAGCGGGAGGTCCCAGGTTCGAATCTCGGCTGGGGAGGAAGAAAAAAACCCCAGGTTTGGAAGTTTATTTCGCCAGGTATTTAACACCAGCATTATTTGAACGTTGCTACAGGACGCACTCAGGCATGCCGACGTACAAGCTGAATGTGGGCATCAGCACGCACGCCCGTACGTGGAAGCTGGACTCGGACAGCGAGATAGCTGGAGTCCCGCCGATACATTCCGCCGGCCCCGGTGAACCTGGTGAGCATACTATAGACCGCGACAGTTTGACATGGCAGTCTGTGTAAGAGGCGAGTCGCGAAGCACTCCCGCGTAGCCCCTGCATCACCTTAGTCGTAGTGCCGCACGAGTCTGCATCGAACAATCGATGAAATTGATAGAAGACAATATGATTAAGGCTAAAGGCAAGATATAAAGAGTTTCGCTTATTGCTAAGAGGAAAGCTACGTCTTCACTCTCACAAGCAGTTCCTCCATACGAACAATTATTCATAGGTTATGTACTCTGTTACCAAGACATAGGGTTGAAAATCGCTGGCCAATTTTCATGGGTAACGAGCAAGTTGGTTAGCAACTAATCCGACAGACATATTTCAGACTTTGCAGTGGGGCACGCTGCAAGCAAAAACAGAGTTAGCTTGATAACAATTAAGTTAGGCAAACTTGCTTAAAAATATATTTAAGCTAGGTTCTTTGCTGTTGCTGTTGAAAACTTTAGCTGTCCATTCATTCAATGCTGCCCCTTCTTTAGTCATTAAATCTATGCTGCCCTAGCTTTCTAATATTTCCTTCGAAAATCACTCTGAACAACATTAGTCGTGAAACCGATTTGATCAGAGCGTCTTCATCAATCGGTTGGCTGCTCACATCAAGATATGAATAAGCAGCTCGTTAACAACTAATAAAAGCTTGTTTACTTTCCTTATTTCAGGCCAATACACAAAAACCGAAGGTTTCCTGAGCTACCCTGAAGTATGCATGAAGCTGATCAACGCTAACCAGCAGGGTAAAATCCACATCAGGAAAGTGACTGACCCTAGCAAGCGTTTTGGTAAGTAAAGTCATTTGGTATAGATACCATCTGGAGACGCCGCATCATTCATACGTTAATACATCGCGCGAGCGCGTTACTCTAGGTTGTCGAGTAATAAGTATGTACATTACATAGGTCCTAAGGTTGATACATCCATCCTATTCACTTACATATTCTACAAATTGATATTAAACTTACCATACGTAAATACTAAAATCAACGGTTTCGCATAATTCCGTTTATGCTCCGCTGAATAGCCAAAGTCGTTTGCATGCAAAATAAACGAAGGAAGAGGACGTGACAAAATGCCTAGGCAGCTCACAGCGATCAAACTTACCATTTTGCCGAGTATAAAAAGATATAATTTTATCTTTTCAGAGCCATTAACAAAGTACGAAGATGTAACTCATATTTTTGGTTGGTACCCATTGACTTGGCATCAAACAGTATTTTAACATACGTCGCATAAAATCGTTTATTAGTTGGTAGTAGCGGGAGTAGGCACCGTAGATATAGTTTAAATATTGGTTAGATACATATACCCCTAAAACTGCTTCCTCCTTACGTTGTATATGCTTCGTGCGTCTAGGGACGACATTGTGGTACTGCCATGACAATGACCCTTGAGTAAATATTTGCACCCGTCCTGCCTACCTCATATTATTTGTATTTGTCTTGACGTGACAGGTTTGAATTTTGTTACGATTGCTTCATTGCACCGTTTGCATTATATGTCCTCTCTGCCACCTATTTTTCTGATGATGTTGCGGTGTTCCAGGAACCTACGCTTTCCGCGTCCCTGACGATAGCGGTGAGGGTGGTATCTGGATCAGCTATGAGGACCCTGACACAGCAGCTCAAAAGGCCATCTACGTCAAGTATGTCTAAAATCTTTGTACTTTATTATGCGTGGTAGCATTACGCGCCATTTGTTTTCCCAGACTTGACGTTGCTCTCACGCTCAGTCTAAATTTAAAAAATCTGTGGAATTCACCTTCCATTAATTTGACTAGCCCATCGCCGCTTAGCGCTTAGCATATCAATGAAAAATATTTCCAGTCTAATCTCTGATAAGTTTGTATCGTTTGTATGAGATATTGGTCTAACTAGCTATAGGTATATCCCTACTTCGACCTATGACTACTCACAACAACGTCGTAGTTTTTAGGACTACCTTTCTAGAAGGAGTCTACGTTCTTCGTCTACGGAGCGGCTACAAGCATGCTCTCATGATTATATTAAAATAATAAACACTTACTTTCATTTCAGGTCGAAGAACCTTGGTGGCGTCTCCATCGTGGACTTGTCCATGGATGACTTCCGCGGTCTCTGCACTGGCACCAAATACCCGATTGTCAGCGCCGCCAAATATCGACTCTAAAATAAATTATAAATCCACCTCAAAGCCTCATGTAATCTTAGATGATAATTTATTTACCACCACATTGAATAATCGCGATTGAATTCTTGTTTTGTGTATAAAATCCTGTAATAAAGTAAACAGACTGTTCCTTTATATAATAGAGAGATGTGTCTAAAAGCTGTGGTCTTATTTTACAGTTTTCTTTCATACATAACTCATGGAACTGTTGTAGCTCATAGGTATTCAGTCTGTTGTAGATAATGATTTTGTGTTGAATAAATAATTTCGAACAATGACTGAATGTAAATGTTATTTTTACACATTATAATGTGAACGTAAACAAAAAGATATAGCTAGCTTGGGCAATTGAATCAATACTCGAAAAAGCAGGGAAAAAATAAGGTGTTCTGATAAAATCGGTTTCACAGTGAACGTTGTTAGAACGTGCGATGCTCTACAACCCGACCAAGGCGGATTTATACTTTTTTAGTTGTTCTGTTGACGTCTAAAATTGTTATACGTTAGATAATGAGATATAATTTAATCTAATGGTCGTGCCGCGCCAGGAAGCTTTTTTCCCCAGGACAACCGTACAACTTTTAACAAACTGGGACCAATTAAAACTGCGACAAATTACGTAAAATAATATGTATTTTAAAGGCACAATATCGCACATACCTATTAAAATGATTTATCTACACACGTATCATAAACCCTCTTTACTACGTCCAAAAAACCGCACGTTACGACCAGCATAATGATATACTACTTGGTAAAAACTCATTTCGTATCTGAATATTGATACATGATACCTTAATGTATAAATATTTCGACATATTATGACATTCAAATTTTGAACGCCGACGTCCGACTGCGTGCCGCCCCTAGTTTGTCTGAAGTTGGTACTACTGAACAAGCTAAACAAGTGCAGAGCAAAAATCAATACCACAATGCCGATCGAACAAGCGGTTCCTGAACACATCAAAGAGACCTTATGATATGTGTAACTAGTGTATGTAACTGTACATAATTAATTAGGCATTAAAACTCTCGAGTGATATTATTATGAAAATCGCCTTCGGCTCGTTTCTAAACCCGCTCTCGAGTTTTAATGCCCTCATTTATTTATCAGTCACATAAACTACTATTATGGCTAGTTTTTGAGAGCATAAACAAAAAGTTTAAATATATTGTTTCCGCTTCTTCCCCACTGCTCAACTAAATTGCTCAACTGCATAAAATTGAACAGTGGGTAATACCAACCGCTCAACTGGTAATTGCTCACCTATGAATAGTTGAGCAGTGGAAAGGTTGCGTATGATGAAGTCCACGCTCCGACCGTCAAATGCATGTGCATTGCTCTCGGGGTTTTGGATATGTATCCAAAACCCCGAGAGCTTTCAACTCGAACTGACAAATCGCTTCAAATTGCTAGACAGCTGTGCATCAGTGGACGATATTAACAGCAAGTTGGTAGAAACTGTCCACACGGTAGGGTCCAAGTATTTTAAAACTCTCCGTAAAAATAGACCTCAAAAACTATCAGACCACACCCGAAACCTCATGGCTAGTAGACGTTCTATGACGCTCCAAACCTCCGATGACGCTGAGTCTTATAGGCAGCTCAATAGACAGATTATGAAGTCCCTGCGACACGACATACGCTCCTTTAATACACAGCGTATTAAGGAGTCCATCGAGCGGAACCAAGGCTCCAAAGTGTTCGCAAGGGACATGTCTATCGGGCAAAGCCAGTTGACAAAGCTGAAGATCGAGGATGGAAGCGTAACGTCGAACAAGTCAGAGGTGTTACGGGAGATAGAGAGGTTCTATGGACAGTTATATACCTCTGTGTCCTCTGAGCCTGTTGGCTCTGCGACGTACCCCAGAGCCAAGCTAACCCGACACTATACCGAGGATATCCCGGACATCAGCCTGTACGAGATTAGGATGGCTCTCAAACAGCTTAAGAACAACAAGGCACCGGGCGAGGATGGAATTACCACAGAGCTTCTGAAAGCGGGCGGGACGCCGGTACTGAAAGTCCTTCAGAAGCTATTTAATTCCACCTTGCTCGAGGGAAAAACGCCTGAGGCGTGGAAGAGGGGTGTTGTGGTACTGTTCTTCAAAAAAGGTGACAAAACCTTACTGAAGAACTACAGGCCCATAACACTGCTGAGCCACGTCTATAAGCTGTTCTCGAGAGTTATCACGAACCGTCTCGAACACAGGCTCGATGAATTCCAGCCTACCGAACAAGCCGGTTTCCGAAAGGGCTATAGCACCATAGACCACATACATACACTTCGGCAGATTATACAAAAGACTAAAGAGTATAATCGCCCATTATGCTTGGCGTTTGTGGACTATGAGAAAGCCTTCGATTCCGTCGAAACATGGGCTGTTCTTAGATCTCTCAAGCGATGCCGTATTGACTATCGGTACGTTGAAGTGCTGAAGTGCTTGTATAACAACGCCACCATGGCTTCTAGCGACGACGCGTTGTAAAATGCACTTGCCTAGGACGCAAATTATAATTATTAGTACTAGGTCTAATATGTGGTTCCTGACCACTTGCCGACGGCGAAACATTCGGCGTTCGTCGTGGGTCTTGAGTAGGGCTTTGATTAAATTGTGTGTGAAACGGTCTGTCTCCCCCCCCCTCTATTGCTATGGGCCAAATTCGGTCCAAAAGTTGCCGGGTTCCTAAACACATTTACATTATCATCACTTCCCGGACTTAATTTCTCCATCTGTACCAGTACTGCCCTTAGCGCCTTCTTATCTACAAAATGGCTCAACATTAATTTATTTCTAAGATGGTTTTGCAATCCTCTTAAAAATTGCGTTATAAAAATGTCATCTTTGGTAACTCTAGCCTTCCTCGCTAGGTCCCCTAAATAATGGAAGTAGTCCAACAAACTTCTTTTCTCTTTCTTGGCATTGTAGAACTTATCTGCAAAGTCTGTGCTTCCAAATTCCTCATTAAACTTATTCACCACCTCTTTAAATGTCTGGGCACTGCCCCTAATTTCCCTAAAAAAATATAAGGCTCCACCTTTTAAATACGAAGGAAATAATAATTTTAATTCCTCCGACGATATAAATTTCTTCCTCGATGCAGCATCTCTGAAGTCTTCTTAAAAGTCTTCAAAGGACTCCTGAGGATTCCCCGAAAAACAAGTTGACAAATCCTCCATCATGAAATAATTTCATAAAATTTTTCACAAAACGTCCGCTGCTATAAAAATCTTCCCACAATATTTTTCTATGCGATTCTTCACTCGCTTGGCAGGTCGAGGTAATTCCTAAATAAAAAACTTAAGTACAGAAATATACTTCCTTTCAATGTAGTTTCGATCCCTCCTCGATTCTTCAAGGTCTGGATCGACGATCACTATCCTCTTCTATTACGTCACTACTTATGACGTCACCTCTTATTCCTTATAAGGCGGTCTTCTTATAGCTCCGGTTCGATCGGCGCCTCCGCCAATGTAGGGATCTTGAGCACTTCTCCGAGACTACCTATACTTGAATTATAAATCATAAGACTTGACTGGTGTTGACTTGTGTTTTTATTTATTTAGTATATTTACACTTTTTATAAAAGGGATTCACAACTGGCTCGATAGCCATTACGCTAATCCTCACTATATAATTTAGCTCAGCCGCTGGCCGAAGCCTAAGGTGAAGTGTGTCACATTGACTTCTCACATCCAAGCCTCTTTCTTTTTAAAACTACAAAATAAGTAACAGTGTCAAAGTGAACACCCACTCTAAAGAGGCCCGTATACAATATAATCGCATAAACAAATATCGAACCTTACAGTACTTACCTAGCCTTTGAATTTACCAATAGCCTGAATAAGTACTAATAACACCTCTCTTAGACAGAGTGGACTAAAATTCACAAACACAAATTGCACGTAGTTAACCCTACCGTGATCAAGCGAGACAGGAGTTTACAGGACGACCATGTGATGTCAGAGTAAAGGAAGCTCTCAGGCGTAGTAATGCGCTGCGGTATTCTGCACGGGCGGGGAAACCGTTTCTGTGTGTGAGTGCTTAGTGATTGTTGTACGTAGCGCAGGTGCGAGCTAGATTGCGCTTTATTGTCGCGCAGCGAGAGTAGCTATTTATTTAAGTGTATTTGAAGAGTGGTCTTTCTTTACGTAATACTATAAAGTATTCTGTGGTAATGGCACCTAATCTGAAAAGCTCATTACAGATGGCGCTGGTATCGTTAGAAGCTGTCTATCTGTCAAAGTCGTCAAAAACTATTTACTTCTTATAATATATGCCATTAAAACCTCATTTGAGGTTAATTTTGCCAGTGTCCAAGTGTTTTTGAAACTAAAATCCATTTCTTAGTCATCTGCCGAAAAAAAATACTGACTCTACGACATTTGTTTGAGCGCGACTGACTTTAGACAGTTTTACGAGAATGGCGAGCACATATCAAGATTGAAGATAGCACGCTGCGTTAATTAAACAAAATAAAACAAAACTAATTGCACTTTGATTTGTATTCTAAATTAAAGTAAATTGCTATTTTATATAAGACATAAATGTCAAAACGTGTATGGAAATCGTAAATACCCGCTTTTCGTCACAAAACCATTAATCAACATTTTTTCAGTCGACTTGCGTTTCATTCTTGCTAAATGAATCATAGAATAGCATAAGTATAGATCATACGGATCACAACAAACAAACTCATAATGCATCTGGTTCTGTTCATGGAGTATGAAAGTAGCGCCGCACCAATAACCCGAGGAACCTAGATTTAGATTTTGCCTCAGTTACTGAAACAACTGCAAAGTAACGCATAACGCTTATCAGACGAAATAATGATATTAGGAATTAGGAATCAGACTTTATTTGTTTTAGTAAGTTGCTTCCGTTGACCACTTTAGTACAGTGTGGACCGGCCTCACAACACAGTGTTGTCAATAGGCACGTAAAACCAATTGATACCATTTAAGTTTCGAGAAAAAAATATGTGTACTATGTCGTTGTTTTTATTAATTACTAGCTTTTGTTTTAACGTCATCCTGTGGAATGCGCCTGAAAAGAGACTGTTGGCGACTGGCTGGGATGCCACCTCTTTTGATATACATTCTTTAAATTTCATACTGACAGCCTTTTATAGAAGAATTGTTTGAATATTCGTTGTCATGTGTCAGTGTGTGCCGATTGCGTAAAAGCATAGATTATTGTCCCATACTTTATTTATTAAATAAGTATTATTGATTCGCAGTGTTTCCATCATACTCCCTTCTATCGATTCCCATACAGTCCATTTAGCTCACCAACATTTTGGTCCATTCTCGCCTTAAAACAAACCATTTTCAATATTTTCTTTTTGACGAAAGTTTTTCATTTCATTTAGTCAACACTCATTTCGTAATTTTCAATGGTGGAAACACGTAGTAAACAACGCAAGGCAGACATGGACGCTACGGCCACGGAAGTCGACCGGACGCAGCTCGAACGTCGTGAACGTTCACTGGGTGGTGTTCGGCCGACTTCGGCCACGGCGACGGAGGATGCTTCGGCATTGCCAATTAGCTCGACCACACAGCCTGTGGGCGGGCACCGAACCTTGCGACCAGGCACAACCAAGCCTCGCAAATTGCCCAAGTGTTCGACCTAATTCGGTTTTAGACGCCAATGCCAAAGCACTTTCTCGCAGCGGACATAGTGTTCACAGTAAAACGTCGTGCAGTGAACGCACTCCCTCCTCGAGGTCTTCGGCGACCGTCCACGCCCAGAAACTGGCCATCAAAGCCGACGCTATGCGGCGCCAAGTGGTACGCGAGCGCGAGCTCGCCCGTCTCCAGGCTGAGGCGGAAGAGACGGAGCTACAAGCCAGACTAGCCGCTTTGGAAGCATCAGATAAGTCATCTAAATCCCATTGTTCACGTTTGTCTTATTGTAATTCCGCAAAACGCACCGCCACGTGGGTTTTCGACCAGAACATGACCACGGTAACTAACGCGAACATGCCTGGTGAGGCACCGATTGTCACCTTGGGCAATCCCCAAGGACAACATTCACAGCCGGTTGCTACCACCAACATGGTATCATTCTTCGTACCGAACGTCAACCATACAGCCCCGTCGACAGTTGCACGCACCACCGGTAACAATGACTTCAACAATGCGACACAACCATTAAAAACATCTGAACGCCCTATCTCAGACCCTGTAATACAGCTTACCCAAGCTATTAATGCTCTGTCGAACCGGCCAAAGAGACCCAATCTCGTCACGTTCTCGGGTGAAGTTAGTCAATGGATATCATTCAAAAGTTGTTACGAAAGAACTGAATATAACTTTTCTCCGTCAGATAACTTAGATCGTTTAAACAAAGCTGTGCGCGGTCCGGCGTACCAGTCCGTGGCGTCTCTTCTGTGGTCTTCTGGGGAGCCCGACGACATCGTGAGTGCCCTGGAGCAGACGTACGCGCGCCCGGAACTTCTTGTCGCCCGTGAGGTCGCCGAGCTGCGCAACTGTCCTAAGCTAAGTTCTCCGGAAGATTTGAACTCTTTAGCAAACAAATTACGTAACTTCGTGATAACGCTTAAGCTACTTCGCCAGAACGAGTATTTATCGTCACCAGAGCTCTTTCGGTGCATATTGGTGAAGTTGAGCGAACACACGCGCGCTCATTTCACGGACTTTGCTTCTGTCTATACACCCCATCAACTGAATTTCACAAAATTGGAAATTTTGTCACGCTTTCTTTTAGTAGAGGCTGACAAACAGATAAAATATAACTTTGTTGCTGACAGTACGGTAAAGGCACAGAACACAGCGCATCGTTTTAGATTTCAATTGAAGAAGGAAATAATTCACGCCACCGTATCTAACGACAAAGTGTCCGAGCGTTGTACCTATTGTAAACAAGGATCTCACAACATTTAAACCTGTAGTCTTTTTAGCGCTCTCAATAGACGACAGGTGGTGTTGGGTCCGTAAGACGAAAATATGCTACCTGTGTTTGAAGTCCACTCCTCACACTTGGAATTTTTGTCGCGCCAAACGTTGTGGAGTAGACGGATGTCCGAGACGTAACAATTCGCTCCTTCACGGCCCAGCGACAGCTAATTCCAAACCTAGCGCAGCATCCAGCAGCCATTGCAACAACACCCAAACGTTGTCTGCTAGACCGGCCACTCCTGTCAACGTGGACAATTTAACCAACGAATCCGAACCTTCTATCGATATTGGAAATACGTCTGACACCTTAAGTAATATCTCAGGGACCTCGCGGTCAACTAACTATCCTCGCGGCCTCCTGAAGGTAGTCCCGATCGTGCTCGAGGGTCCTGACGGCGAGTTTCACATGACAGCGTTACTCGACGAGGGCAGTACTGCAACGCTCATTGACGGCGAGGTTGCTGCGCGCATGCGCGCTGGGATGCCACCTCTTTTGATATACATTCTTTATATTTCATACTGACAGCCTTTTATAGACGAATTGTTTGAACATTCGTTGTATGAGTGTGTGCCGATTGCGTAAAAGCATAGTTTATTGTCCCATACTTTATTAATTAAATAAGTATTATTCATTCGCAGTGTTTCCACCATACTCCCTTCTATCCATTCCCATACAGTCCATTTAGCTCACCAACATTTTGATCATACTCGTTTCTATCCATTCCCATACAGTCCATTTAGCTCACCAACAGAGACTAAACACTAAATGATTTCAAGACTGCTTGTGATATGTTTATCTTGGAAAAGATAATGTATGGAGAGCCAGAAATCTACTCACTACCGTTCCGAGATTTGTTGTTCTCTGAGTATACGTAGAGGTTTCTAGCTTTGGATACACGTGAACAGCCAACGTAGAGCTGTCCGTGAGAAAAACTTGGGGAGCCCAGATGAATCCCTGCCACTTTTAGCATTTGTCCTTGACTCTTATTTATAGTGATCGAGAAGGCCACGTTCTAGGGGAACTGTAAGCGTTTGAATTGGAAAGGCAAGTTCGTTGGAATGATGGGAATAAGTGGTTTCAATACCGATTCTCCTTTGGCCTCGCCGGTGGTGATGGTGGCCAGCACGATTTGCCTTTTCAGCTCCGTGATGCGTAACCTGGTGCCATTGCACAATCTTGGTGCATCTAGGTTGCGCATCAGTATGACAGGCACACCCACCTTCAGTTCCAACTTGTGGAACGGCACTCCCGACAGCTATAATGAGTTAAGAAACTCTACAGGGTAAGTTGTTGCGTCGTCACTTGTCATCACTGTATCGATTGACTTGTAATTAGTCACCACACCTGGTACTTGATCAATATTTTTTTATTGATGTTTCCCACCGAATCGTTCGAAGGCGCCATGATTGCTCTTTCACATAACCACTCCTCGTTGCTCAAATTTTGTTGTAAGCTCGGAAAACGCTTATCTATTAGGTTATCTTCCGAGGTTACAACATTCCAGAACCGGCTGTCTTTGATTAGGCCTTCCGCATCCCTTGCCATGCGGCCTTCGCCGATCTCAAGGAGGTTTTGAGCAAAGAGTCTGGATTCTTGGTCGTTGTAGAGCTGAACTCTCATATTAGTTGTGAGGTGTAATCTCTTTACCTTTGCCCACATTGGCGAAGCCTTGAGGCAGGCGTTGATCTCGTCTGCTGCAGTACCTCGCTCGATGACTAGCAGCGTCTGCCGGAAGTCAGCTGCTAGCAAGACGACCACTCCACCCATCAATATTCGGTTGCCATGGATGTCTTGCAAGCTGCGATTGAGCGCTTCAATCGCACGCTTGTGTGACATCGTGCATTCGTCCCACACGATCAATTGCACTGTTGCATCAAACGCCACGACCACTGCTCTTGCTTATATTGCAAGTGGGCGTTTCCTCACCCGCAAGGTTCAGTGGAAGTTTGAACACCGAGTGGGCAATTCTGCCTCCGCTTAGCAAGGTCGCGGCAATCCCAGAGGACGCTACAGCTAGCGTGACATTCCTATATTTGCGCAACTGCGCCAGCAGCAAATTCAACAGGAATTTCTTTCCTGTACCCACTGGTGCATCTAAGAAATAAATACCCCCTTTTCTGCTCTCCACGCGGCTCACAATCTTATTGAATATTTGCCTTTGCTCTGGTAATAACTGGGGCTCAGTTTGAGCAACTTGAGCCCCTAAGACTGCGGTGTCTTAACTGAGCTCCCTGAGCTGATCATTGGACAAGTCTCCTGTTCGTTGTGGGGTGGGCATGCCAAAATCAGACAGCCGTTTAGCTACCATAGAGAAAAATTAGTCCTCAATTAGTTTTAGCGCTTCGTTAAAATATATGTCGTCGTAGGCCTGTGCTGTCCCTTTATCCTATGTGCGATATCTTCGGACAAAGCGGTTTTATATTTGTCCCAAAGTTGCAAGGGTTCGAGGGTCCACAGGTGCTTAACATGATAGCGAAGAGCTCTCTCATCTTGGCGGCTGATCGGCACAATACGGCATCCTCCATCGTAGAGTCCAAGTGGTCGTCATCTTCCAAAAGTCCAATGGCCTCAAATGCTTCTCGGCACGTAGCTTTTTCCTGTCCTTCTACTGTTTTCAGGGACTGAAAACTTATGGGGCCCCGGACGCGGGTCAGTAGCAATCGTACGCAGTAACACTCAAAGTGTGTTACATGTACGGTACAAATTCTGCCCAAGGCATCTGACGCTTTCACACCATGCCAGCCTTCGTCGGGGTTGCCCTGCACACGACGCTTTCATTCTTTCCGTGAAGCGTTCCAAGTGTAATATTTTGGCACTTCCGCGTACAGCAAAGTTTTGGCATATTCGTCTGTTTGGCACAGACGGAAAACCGCGGTAAGGGTGGTCGTGGGCGGTGTCGCTACTCGATCGCGCAGGTTTGCCTCCGTGATGTAGACGCGCTCGCCGTTGGGAAGGTGCACCGCAAGATGTGTCACTTTCGGGTGCCTCTCGTGAAGGGGCAAGCCCAATATTCGCCATGCTACTTTGTTGCTGCTCACGTATCGACCAGCTCTAAACATTTGCACTTCGTCCCATGGGTTGATATTTCAAATTACCTGATAAATAGAAACCCGTCAAAATCACTAAAAGCACCTTTCAAAAAATACCTCGACCGCACACCATCCGGAAACCACTTCTATGTTTTTGGGAGAAAAACCTTCATCTTAAAAAATATACGAGGAAAACTGAAGAAAAAGACAAAAGAGGGATTATTTGTCGAATACTTGATGACGGCCAAAGCTTTAAGAGTGTTCATACCAGAAGAAAACAATGTGGTTATTAGCAGGAATATTAATTAATAGAAAATATGTACTTTGAAGACAACAAAAACGAGGACATTAACACAACAAAACCGGTCAAGTGCGAGTCTAAATCGCGCACGAAGGGTTCCGTACCACCGTTCAATGGAAGCGATGGTGTGGAGTGAATAGTTTGGATTTTACACAGCAAAATATTGTTTACAAAGTTATTGGTGCGGTTACTTTCACACTCCATGTACGTAACCAGGTGCATCCATAAGTTTGTATGTGGTATTGAAAGAATTGTTGCATGGGAGCCCCCTTAAATATTTCTTTTATCCTGTTTTTTAGTATTTGTTGTTATAGCGGCAACAGAAATACATAATCTGTGAAAATTTCAACTCTCTAGCTAGCTAGGTTCTTGAGATACAGCCTGGTGACAGACGGACGGACGGACGGACGGACGGACAGCGAAGTCTTAGTAATAGGGTCCCGTTTGGAACCCTTCGGGTACGGAACCCTAAAAAAGAATAGAAGGAAGACGAAAAAGGTGCAATAGATAGAAGTCAAATTTAATAATAACAAAAAAGTTGATACAACTGATACTCCTTATAATTCCGGTGACAATACTACGAACGACTATGAAATTTCAGTTGAAGAGATGCCCGAGAACACGAGTTCACAAGGGAATGGGAGGCCAGGAGGGAGGAAAATCCTACTAATATTGCCGTTTATATATTCTGTTGCCGCTATAACAACAAATACTAAAAAACAGGATAAAAGAAATATTTAAGGGGGCTCCCATGCAACAATTCTTTCAATACCACATACAAACTTATGGATGCACCTGGTTACGTACATGGAGTGTGAAAGTAACCGCACCAATAACTTTGTAAACAATATTTTGCTGTGTAAAATCCAAACTATTCACTCCACACCATCGCTTCCATTGAACGGTGGTACGGAACCCTTCGTGCGCGATTTAGACTCGCACTTGACCGGTTTTGTTGTGTTAATGTCCTCTTTTTTGTTGTCTTCAAAGTACATATTTTCTATTAATTAATATTCCTGCTAATAACCACATTGTTTTCTTCTGGTATGAACACTCTTAAAGCTTTGGCCGTCATCAAGTATTCGACAAATAATCCCTCTTTTGTCTTTTTCTTCAGTTTTCCTCGTATATTTTTTAAGATGAAGGTTTTTCTCCCAAAAACATAGAAGTGGTTTCCGGATGGTGTGCGGTCGAGGTATTTTTTGAAAGGTGCTTTTAGTGATTTTGACGGGTTTCTATTTATCAGGTAATTTGCATTACCTACTGCTAAGGCTCATAGTTTTTTGGGTATCTTTGCTTCTATCAGCAAGCATCTGGCTTTATCCAGCAAGGATCTATTTTTCCTCTCGCTGATGCCATTTTGCTGCGGCGTGTTTCTTGCCGTCAACCTTCTGTGGATTCCATGCATCTGAGGAAATCATCGAACTCTTTGTTTCGTTACTCTGTTCCGTTGTCCTATTGAAATCTTCCTATTGTGAAATATTTCAACTTCAGATTTATATTCCTTATACTTGTCAAGTATCTCGCTCTTCTTCTTTAGGAAATATACGTGGCAGTAATGTGTATGATCGTCGATGAACGTCGATGATGACTCCGGTACCGTTTCAATTCTTAACACAAAGAAGGACGACCAATTGAAGCACCTTCAGAAGTTGGAGAAAAGGTAGAATTTTTGGTAAAGGTTTTGCAGGTACTGGTGAAGATGGTAGAGGGGAACCTGTCCCGTCCACGTAGAAGGAGGACAGGTAACAACAACTCTTAGATTAAATCAGATATAGAAAGCAGAGAACACATGATTCGGTGCTCATATTCATTTTGATAAAGCAAAACATGTTCAATCGGCTACTGGAAAAACTCTGAATCCTTTCAGATAAACATAAAAATAAAAAACCTTCAACCAAACTATCAAAGAGCATTGTGTAGGGATGAGTTTTACAAAATTTTTGACTTAGTAATATTTTGAGGATTCTAAAAAGAACCAAGATAAATTGTGACAAATTCCATAAGCCAACATTTTTGTGCAACCCTCCTTTAGAACCGGATTTAGCGTATTACAGTGTAACGATCAGGCAAAGACCATCAAAAGACCTGAAATACCAGAAATTCAAGTCTCAGGGAAGGATGCTGCTCATACAAAAAGGTGTTGGAACTGTCGAGATTAAGGGCATGTTTTTAATTTTTGCTAAAAATGTGGACGCTTTGGGGAGGTTTTAAAAGACTGCGAGTATCAGAGAAACCTGCCAGATAATCTTCATATGACCAAGTGGTTTTTTCCCGTCAAAATAAAAAAGAATGGCAAGCTTGGGTAAAGGTTTTAAACATATACTTCACCACTGGAGAACTTTCTCCGCTAGTTGTAAATAAGAGTAATGATAATAGACCATAAGTAGCTGTAGATAGATATATTAGAACGTCAATGTGTAGGTTAATTCGATAGTGGAGAAACTATAACGTTAGTTAATGAAAAATTCGGAAATTTGCTACGGTCTTTTGGATTAAATTCAGAAGATAGATGCCATAGATATTACTACCGCAGATGGCACACTTCACAATATGACAGAGGTTTTTGATGTACCTCTGAAATTTTATAGCTAGTTTCAAGTGATTCCGATATTGATTGTTAGAAACATATCACAGCAAATGATATTAGGAAAAGACTTCATTGATGCTTGTCGTGTGACGACACGAACCTAACAGAACCTAACAGAAAACAACCAGAATAAAATTTAGAAATGACAATTTATTTGGGCTATTTACAATGAATTAGTTTAAAAAAATGAGAGGAAGATGAAGATGAATGTGGTGAAACAGGTTTTAGAAAATACAGATGTCTGGATAGAAAGAAGGAAGCGGAGAACACGAAGAGAAGTAGACCAGTGGGGTGATGACCAGGTTGCGGGCGTATTTGTAGTTGTAGATGTTGTTGAAATCGTCGTTGTAGGAACGGTAGCGGCATACTGGTAGCTACGGCTCGCTGGATCCCGTTGTAGAAATCGTCGTTGTAGGAACGGTAGCGGCGTACTGGTAGCTACGGCTCGCTGAATCCCGTTGTAGAAATCGTCGTTGTAGGAACGGTAGCGGCGTAGGCACGGCTCGCAGAATCCCGTTGTAGAAATCTTCGTTGTAGGAACGGTAGCGGCGTAGGCACGGCTCGCAGAATCCCGTTGTAGATGGAGGATTTGAAGATTTGAAGGAGTTTGAAGGCTTCGCAGGATCCCGGGGTTGAGCGACCCCGGGATAAGGCCTTTAAGTGGTACTTCCAGTTCAGAAGCTGACGTGAGACTCCCGAATTTCAGAAATGTTCCGCTTTTATACCCTTTTTGGAGAGTTCTAAAAATTATTTAAATTAAACGTAATTTTTGTGAGTGGCCAAGAGAGAAAGAGTATTTTTGTAAAAGTATTAAAGCAAACATATCAGACCGCTAACGAGTTTGAAAGGACATTGCCATGACAACCAGATAAACAATCAATATATTGATATATGTCAAATGTTGATTTCAGGCTCGTAATATAAAATTTAACAGTAAAACCAGGAAGTAAATTACCTAAAAACGAAAGGAAAAAAAGTAGCGCACCAGCGCGCACGAAGCCCGAGATTGCAGAGTTTCGGAGAAAGCCAAAAACAAGGTCACCAAAGGTAAACCGTTTCGCTATCGATTTAAAAGTGCTGATAGCATGAAAATGCAGAGCGAACATGATTTATTAATGTGTTCTAATGGTTTAAAACGTTACAGGGTCCTATGGAAGTAAAGGTGATACCAGATAATAAGCCGCACAGCTCACCAAGTATCCAGCGTAATAGAGCAAGGTACCCTGAAGGACAAACAAAAAGACTGATGGTGGAGCTGGAGCTAAGGGATAGGAAGCAAGAATAGCATGAGGATACGAACCTAACAGAACCTAACAGAAAACAACAACCAGGATAAAATTTAGAGTGTCAGTTTATTGGTTATTTACTTTTTTTTTTTTTTTTTTTCTTGAGGGTAGTTCTATGTGACAACAGTAAAATTTTGTAGCTCCCGATTTTAAATTAATTTAATAATAAAAATAATCAACAAATGCACAATTAATTTAATTAAACTTACCTAGACTCTCCAAATCACACAATCAATTGATATCTTACATAAATAATCATCAAAGAACAAGTGCAACAATGGACCTATATGCAGAGCTCTCTAAGAACATGGATGCTATTGTGAAGTCATTTGGGGTACGGATGGAGAGGTATGAGCAGGAGCTGCAAGCATCCACACCTGCTCCCGCTCCCAAGAACATCAGCAGCTTGGCGAGTGAGTTTTCCGACTTCAGGTCTCTCATATGGAAGTGCCTCGGGTTGCTTCAGTCGCAGATGCAGCTACTGACATTGGGGCTGGACCGGCACGAGACTGCATCAAGGCGGAAGGTACTGCTGGTGCATGGAGTGCCAGAGGTATCTGATGAGCAGCCGGAAGCTGTCCTGAAGAAAGTGCTGGCTGACCGCCTCAAGGCATCCGTCGACTGCATTGGTGCCATCAGTGTCACACATCGTCTGGGTGCTAAGGGGGCGAAATGCCGGCCTCTGCTAGTTCGCTTCACGACGTTGGTGGCCCGCAATGAGGTTTGGAGACTCAAGAAGGCGCTGAAAGGTTCAGGCATCACAGTCACCGAATTCCTGACTAAGTCACGCCAGGAAGTATTCACAGCAGCGCGCAAACACTTTGGAATGAGCAACACATGGACATCCGAAGGCAAGATCATTGTGCTGCTGCCAGACAAGTCTCGTCACAGGGTGGAGTGCTGGGGTGACCTGCAGCCGTTGACCTCAAAGCACCCGAGTAAGGACAGCCCTGCGACGCCAGCAGAACAAGGTATGAAGCCAGCTGCGGGCGCAGCTGCTGTTTCGAAAAAGGGCGTTACGACTAGGAAGGGTGCTCAGAAGAAATGAGGTTGGGCCATCGCACATTCACCACATATCACCAATCTCCACTCTTTGTGTAGTTGAATGTGTTCCAACATTTGCTTCCCACTATGAACTGTGAGGTAGTCGACAATACTTACAATCCAAAGTTCAGTGTATATTTTTTTCCTTTCGTGAATCGGCACAACAAATCCAAATCATTCCTTTTTTTTTTCCTTATCTTTGTCAGCTGTCACTTTTTTGTGTTCATGTTAAGTATTAATTTGTGTAAAATGTGTCCGTTCCGAATTTAGCTTATACAATCTGACTTGTGACAAGTACACACCTTACCACTTTGAATTCGTATGTTTGCACTAGTCTTTAGTTTGTGCTTGTTCTTTTAATGTAATATATGTAGTATTGAGTTAATTTTGTAAGATAAATATCACTATCAACATTCCATTTATGGTTGGTCTAGGTGTAAGTAAGGCGCTTATTCAAACCAGTTAATAACGCTAGATAACTAGATATTAATTGAATAAATATTTATATATAAATATATATTTAGAGTGTATTATAATTAGTTATATATATATATATATATACATGAATTATTTACCTGATATTATCAATCAAAGTTTCTTTTCCTGCTCTTCAAACGACGATGTTGACGATTTTGTGAGTGCAGAAAGCAACATCTCCGCGTCGGAGGAACCCCTTTCTGCTAACATTAGGACTGTTTTCGGTGGTGTGGAGGATAACCTAAACATCGTGCATATCAATGCTCAAAGTATTCACTCCAGCTATCCGGACCTGCTCGAGGCTTTTAGTGACCAATGCGTGGACGGCATTCTTGTCTCTGAGTCGTTCCTAAAGCCATCGCTGTCATATTCTTCATACTCCATTCCAGGATACAGTCTTTACAGGAACGACAGAGTCGGGAAAGCCGATGGGGGCGTCGCTATCTATCTGCGAGTGGAAATCCCGTGCAAGGTTATCAGCGCGTCCCCTAGCCAGTACTACGAGTCTGCTGAACATCTCTTTCTCGAAATAACTCTTCACCATAGTAAGGTCCTCCTCGGTGTTCTTTATAGCCCTTTCTCTTCGCATCGACTACTTCGACACATTAGAATCCCTCCTTAATGAACTCTCACCTCTGTATAACGATACCCTCATTCTAGGTGATTTCAACACCTGTCTCCTCAAAAACGACTCCCGTTCTACCAAACTCAAGTTTATAGTCAACTCTTTCAATCTGCATATTCTGCCTCTTGATGCCACGCACTTCCCACCTCACTGCTCTCCCTCTCTCCTCGATATTATGATCGTCTCTAACTTGGATAAGGTCGCTGTACATGGTCAACTCAACTCTCCTTTCTCGTTTCACGACCTTATCTATCTTTCGTATAAGATCAGGCCTCTCAAGAGCAGGGCAAAATTTCTTAATATTCGTAACTTTAGGGATATTAACCTAGAGTCTCTTAGGTCGGATGCCTTGTCGATCGACTGGTCCCCTGTAATATCCAGCGAGACCATGGACGAGAAAATCAACAAGTTCAATATCATAGTCCTAGGTCTCTACGACAAGCATACACCTATAAAAAAAGTGAGAGTGAAACACCTACCCGCCCCTTGGCTAACAGATACTATTAAGCGTCTAATGGCCAAGAGGAACAGAGCCAAGTGTAAATACCGTAAGAATCCGACAGATGACAATTTTCTTTCTTTCAAATGTCTTCGCAACCGCTGCAACCGTCTCTGTCGTGATGCTAAACGTCGGCACATCCACGAGAGTATTGAAAGTTACACACCAGCTCAGGTGTGGAAGTTTCTAAAAACACTTGGCATAGGTAAGACTCAGGACTTTCGTGCTGGTAATGTAGATCTCAACGGTCTCAACCAGTTCCTTTCTGCCCCACCCCACAGTCCTTACCCGACACCACACCATTCAACTTGAGCAATGTTGGAATCTATGCGGTCAAGAAGGCGGTACTAGCAGTGAGCTCGAAAGCCGTAGGTGATGATAAAATCTGCCTTAAAATGCTTTTAACATTCCTGGATGAACTACTGCCAGCTATTACACATGTTATAAATTTTTCCCTATCGAATGGCATCTTCCCCACCATGTGGAAAAAAGCATTAGTCATCCCGCTCCCTAAAACTTCCAGTCCCACCTCTTTTAAAGAGTATCGACCTATTTCAATCCTACCCATCCTCTCCAAAGTCCTTGAATCCATTGTCCATACCCAGCTCTCTTCTTACCTTCTCTCAAACAATCTGCTGAACATGTACCAGTCAGGATTCAGACCGGGTCATAGCACCGTCACGGCTCTCATGAAAGTCACAGATGATATCCAGGTAGCCATGGACTGCAAACAGCTTTCCGTGCTTGCTTTACTTGACTTCAGTAGTGCCTTCAACTGCGTAGATTTTGACATTCTCGTTGAGCTTCTCAGAACTCTGAACGTCTCCTCCTTCTCTGCTAGCTGGTTCGACTCTTATTTGAGGGATCGGCAACAGCGTATCAGGTCGGAGGAGATATCCACTGAATGGTGTGACCTCTCTACAGGCGTCCCTCAAGGTGGTATTCTTTCTCCTCTTCTATTCTCGATCTTTATCAACACCATCTCGGACGTCCTGTCCTCCTCATATCATCTTTACGCTGATGATCTCCAGATTTATCGCCACTTCTCTCTCAACGATGCACACTCTGCTGTGGAGGCACTCAACGCTGATCTTGAGGGAATAAGAAGTTATGCTTCATCCTTCGGACTCCTGGTCAACCCGAGCAAGTTCCAGGCCATGATAATAGGTACTAGACATTCTCTTAACTTGTTGCAGCAACATCCCATTCCATCTGTCACTTTTAATGGTACCACAATCGTATATAGCGATAAAGTTAAAAACCTGGGTCTAATCTTCGACAACCAGTTGTCCTGGTCATCGCATGTCAATGAGGTAAGTCGCCGAGTATTTTCTACCTTTCACTCTCTCAGGAGACTTCAGTACTTTTTGCCTCGACATACCAAAATCACTCTTGCTCAATCTCTCATTCTACCCCTCATCGATTACGCTGATGTCAGCTGGGTCAGTGCTAACGAAGAACTACTGAACAAACTCGAACGACTTCAAAATCTCGGGATTCGGTTTATCTTCGGGCTGTGCAAATACGACCATGTGTCACAACATCGCATGGAGTTGAAGTGGCTGCCGATTCGTCTTCGTCGGGATTCACACATCCTCAATTTCCTCTACAACATTTTACGTAATCCACGCTACCCAACTTTCTTACGAGACAGTTTTCAATTTCTTTCTTCCAGCAGACCTCGGAGAACTCACGCAGTTTCCATGCTAGCAACTCCACAGCATAACACCGCTTACTATGAGAACGGGTTTAGAGCCCGGGCCATTCGGTTGTGGAATGCACTCCCCTGCACCATCAGGGACAGTCCTAATCTGAATATTTTTAAAAGTCGTGTGAAGAAACATTACCTCTCCCTTTAGAGTTATAGGTAGTATGCATGTAAGTATGTATTAGTATTGTTCAGGCTTCTCGGCACCTAATGACCTCGTAGGGGCCCATCAGCTACGAGGTAGCGTAACGATCAGTTGCCAAGAAGTGTGAACGTCGGCGATTCACCGAGCTGAAGTAATTGGGGTCGATCTAACCTGGTCTGTGCTTCGGTCCCGTCAACCTCCTGTCTCTCTGCAAGGCCCGGGTGCACCCTAGGTTCTTCTTGGTAGACAGGTTCTTCAGCCAACCTCCTATGACTGGCGGGCCAGCTTCAATGAGCACAGTGTTCCAACACAGGTTATGTTACGTGGTAAAAACCAATCGGCCACGTAAATGCGAACTTTATCTGGTTCGGGGAACCACAACACACTCAGCTATATAGACAATCCTGAGGGAAACCCGAATACATTCCAGATGGCTTGCGATTTAATTTCAATACCCTAACCAAAACGCGTTTACATTGCGAGGGCTTTCGTCTGTCAGTTGTCAAAAAACTGCTAGGTTGGCAGCAACGTCAAATTCAAAATGGCCGTTCAGAAACCATCGATCGAATATCGATTTGGAATCGAACAATCACCCGCCCGGACAGGCACCCACCTGTCCCCTAATCTACGGGCAGCCGAGACAACGTTGCTACCGCTCATTTTAGAACCGAGCCTCCTACTAGAACCTCTGCAGACCGGGGGGTCCCGTCCTTGCCAGGGAACAAGTTAACAATGCGCCCCCTGCGCCAACGTAGTGGCGGTAGGTTAGCATCCTTAACCAGAACGAGGTCACCAACACTAGGGGGGCTGGTTTTGTCAGTCCACTTAAGGCGCTGTTGTAAGATATGCAGATACTCGAGCGACCAACGCTTCCAGAAATTCTGAGTAAACTGCTGCAACATCTGATACCTTGACAACCGATACAATTTCACTCCCTCGAAGGGGTGCTCGGGCAACGCGTTAAGTGGCTGTCCTATCAAGAAATGGCCTGGGGTCAGAGCCTCCAGGTCATTTGGATCCGAGCTGAGCGGACACAACGGTCGCGAATTGAGAACGGCCTCGATCTTACAAAACAATGTCGCGAGCTCCTCAAAAGTCAGCGCGGTCTGACCTACTATACGCCCCAAGTGCGTCTTAGCTGACTTAACTACGGCCTCAAAAATCCCACCCCAGTGGGGGCAAATCGGTGGGCTGAAGGTCCACTGTATACCCCGACGGGAGAGGGCCGTTCCAATATCCACTTTATTTACATTCAAAAAGTTGACTATCTCTCGTAAGTATCGTTCCGCACCGATGTAGTTAGTGCCGTTATCAGAGCGGATCAAAGTTGGAAGTCCCCTTCGAGAAACAAACCTATCCAAACAAGCAATGAAAGCCTCTGTCGAGAGATCAGCAACGAGCTCGAGATGTACCGCCTTGGTGGATAAACAAACAAACACACATAGGTACGCCTTGTATTGCCTAGCGGTACGCAATCGTGAACTCTTCACCATAAACGGTCCTGCAAAATCCGTACCAACACCTGAAAACGGTCTGACCTCATTCACACGATCAGGGGGCAAGTCCCCCATGAGAGGTTGCATCGTGGCAGCCTTAAGTCGATAACAAGGCATGCACCGAAACACGATGTTCCGTATGACACGGCGGGCAGATAAGATCCAAAACTCCCGCTGGAGCGTGGCCAACAACGCGTTACAGCCGGCATGCGCGTTTTTAATATGACGATCAGTCACCAGCAATTCAACTAACTGTCCCCCCTTGGGGAGCAGAAGTGGGTGACGAGCCGAATACGACAGATTCGCATTGCGCAATCTTCCTCCTACCCGAAGTTATAGTTAGTTATAGATTAGGGCCTAGAGTGTCACTGAGGGAAAAGTTTAAAGAAATCAATATTCTGACATTTGTGTCTCAATATATCTATGACAATCTTGTGTATGTAAAAAGAAATATAACTAATTTTCAGAAGTACAGTGATATACACAATTTTAATACTAGAAATAAAGACAAGTTGGTTGCTTATGTAAGCCGACTACATAAAATTAGTAATTCTTTTAAAGGCAATTGTATACGCTATTACAATAAGGTCCCTACTGATATTAAAAACTTACCTTTAGACAAGTTTAAAATAATAATAAAACAGAAATTGTATAAAAAAGGTTACTACAGGATATCTGATTACTTAGAGGACAGATGTCCATGGGAATAGATTGTTTGAGTAACAGGCTGTTTCGATATATAATTAGCATTCATTTTGTAATTTGACAATATTTTATTTAAAAAAGGAAACGCAAAAGATGCGACGACTGTGGAGTTTCTTCGGTGAGCTCTTCTCCACAGATTCCGCCATTGGGTTAGTGAACTCACCCAAAAAAATGTAATGACGGATCTAAGTGATGTAACAACATCCTATGGAAATAAATGATTTTTGATTTTGATTTTGATTTTGAAGTAACCCGGTCGAATCAACAAAGGGGTTGAGACGCGCGACGGCTCCCTTCATCCTACGCTCCATCGACATCAATCTCGTCTCAGCCATCTTCCTAGATTCTCCTAGTGGCGGTCGATCGGCCCTGAAAGGCAGTCGAGTTACAAAACGACCAGAACGAAGGCGACCAGTACTACTCTGGTAAAACAACTCGCACTCTTCTTCGTCTGCGTCGACTCGACGAACGGTGGGAGGTTCCTCTATCTCCCAGAAACGTTGGATAACGTCTGACAACGCTGAGCCAATAAGTATGCCATCTGACTCGGCAGGCCTAACCATTGGCAATGCCGGACCCATGATCACGTGACCAAACTTAGTATCCACAGCAATCAACCCGTCCGGCTGAAGAACTCGCCGATCCGACAACAGAAACCTACCCAGAACGTCTGCTCCCAGTAGCAGGTCGACCGGGGCTGGAGTGTCAAAATCGGGATCCGCCAACTTGAGTCCTGATGTCAGGAATCGAACGGCCGGATTCAACTTCACCAAGGGGTGTCTGCCCATGACATGCGTCATTACTAAAGCTTGCACGGATGTTTTTGTCAAAATGTCATAACGTGGAGAGAACGTGATCACCGATTGACCAACTACATTCGTAACCGTAACATTCCCCACGCCCCGTATTGATTTATTATACCTATTTACCTTGAGGCCCAACCATTTTGCTAAATCATTCGATACAATGCAGCCCTGAGCTCCAGAATCTAGTAGGGCGCGAACGTATGTTGGGTTGCCCGCCAAATCCCAAACAAGCACAGAGGCGATCGGTAACACCACCGTCTCCGGTTGGGGGGCAACAAATGGTTGGGCCGCAAATTCCTAGCGAGGACCCCCGGGGCCCCACTGAGCCTGTAACCGATCAGGTATGCAGCTATACGCCAGAGGGTCCCATTGTACAAATGGCCCACGCGCCGGTTCCATTCCCAACCTACGATTCCCCGTAAAGGGGGGTGGGCGTGAATTCAACCGTGGCCGCTCCATGAGCGGGGGGGACATCACATGTGACCGACGAGGACGAGGCGACGAGCGGGGCGACAACTGAGGCGGCGTCCGAACCGCACCCGCATAGCTCGAAGGTGTCCCATGACACCCGCCCGTTACGGCCTGCTCAACACACCCAATGTCCCGCTGGGTCGGATGCTGAGTCGCAACCGAAAACTCAGGGCCCCCCATGTAATGGTCCTGAGTGCGGCCCTGCACCCTGGTACTGCCCTGTGCACGTGGGCACGTTGGCCCCTGAGTTGCGCTCCGAGTCGCCAACGAATTCTCAGGGCCCCATGCCGTGTCACCCTGGGTACGGCCCTGTGGAGGCTGTTGGCCGGACCGGTTCATGCACAACAGATTGTTGTGGGGCCCACCACAATATCCGCACATTTTTGTGCGCGTGCAGTCCCTAGCCATGTGTGTCCCGAGGCACAGGAAACACCAGCTCCGCTGCTTGGCCATCCGGCGCCGTCCCTGAACCCTAAGTTCCCCGAACTTATTGCAATTGGCCACAGCATGGCCAATCTGCCTACAACATGGGCAGGTCTCACCATGTGGGGTCAATTCACTCACAGTCCCATACGACTGCCGGTTGGTGCGGTCCTTCCTCGTCGGAGGGCCCCTACTCACAGCGCTCCCGGCAGCTCTCTGTGGCTCCGAAGGATGGGTGACCGTCAACCCCAAATTCTCTGCCCGTCGAGCCTCCTCTTCCAAGAATCCGACCAAGTCGGAGAAGGCGGGCAGGTCCTCGGCCGACCTCCCGTGAGACTGTTCGAAACGAGTCTGCACGTCAGCGGGTAGGCGGGAAAGTACAATGTACAACAGTAGGTACGACCATTCACCAACCGGAAGTCCAAGATTCTCTAGAGCCTTGGTGACGGACAACAATGGGTTCAAAACCTCCGTCTGTATGGCCCCGACCTTGTTCACAACCGGGATACTAAACAAACGGTTCAGTTGGGCATCGGCCAACCTCCGTTTGTTATGGTAACGTCTGACCAACAATTGCCTGGCCGTTTCATAGTTACCCTCCGTAACTGTCAAATGAGCGACCAGCTCCCTAGGCTCACCCCTCAATGCTGCCACCAGCTGAGCCATCTTGACAGACTTGGTAATGTCCGATCGCATGTGCACCAAACTGTCGAACAGATTGATGAAGCTCATCCATTCACCGGAAACTCCGTCAAAAGTAGGCATAGTTATGGCAGGTAACCTGGACCCCGAACCCTGAAGCGGCAGAGGTGCTTCAATGTCACCACCATGGCTGGACTCGCGCTGTCTACGTATGTCCGCAGCCTTCTGCGTGATAGCAGCTGCCATCTCCATACATTGGTCGACATCCCCTAGCAACCGTGACAGCCTGTCAGGTGCGCAACCATCAACTGATTCCGCCTGCGCGGACAATTCGAGCACCCTATTTTAACGTTCCTTAACGTCCATAGACCGCTCCAATACCACATCATGCCTATCTAAACGGTCTATCAGACCGTGTGCGAAGGAAAACCATCTGAGTTCCTTAGAAACACCCTTCTGGATTTCAGATAACGACATGATCGGAACGATACTTACTCACAATTTGCAGTAACTCAATTTTATTGGACCCTCCAGTCTACAACCCAAACGAGGGAACCCTAAACCACAACTTAAACAATGTTGTTTTCCTTAAACAATAGGAACCGAGTTTTATATCTATATAAATTCTGTAAATACAATTTAGTTTCCCTTTATCATTATAACACACACATATAGTCAATATTAGTTCAAGTTATAAATTGCTATAAACTGAAAACAATGTAATAGCCTGCTATCAATAGATGTAACTACCTATGTTAACCAAAACATTCATTCAATAGCGTTACTAGACCACTAATAGATTGACTAACTGGTAATTCAATTCAATATCTGTCTATCTACTACCAGCAATAGACCTATAGCTTACAATACTACCAATCTATGTGGATATAGGAACACAACCAAGTTACCTAATAACCGCCTATACCTACAGATTGATAGTCCCAAATCGTGCCTTCCTGGAGCCCTTGACGGCTGCAAATCTCAGGAAGCCACGCTCTAGCTACCAAATGTTCAGGCTTCTCAGCACCTAATGACCTCGTAGGGGCCCATCAGCTACGAGGTAGCGTAACGATCAGTTGCCAAGAAGTGTGAACGTCGGCGATTCACCGAGCTGAAGTAATTGGGGTCGATCTAACCTGGTCTGTGCTTCGGTCCCGTCAACCTCCTGTCTCTCTGCAAGGCCCGGGTGCACCCTAGGCTCTTCTTGGTAGACAGGTTCTTCAGCCAACCTCCTATGACTGGCGGGCCAGCTTCAATGAGCACAGTGTTCCAACACAGGTTATGTTACGTGGTAAAAACCAATCGGCCACGTAAATGCGAACTTTATCTGGTTCGGGGAACCACAACACACTCAGCTATATAGACAATCCTGAGGGAAACCCGAATACATTCCAGATGGCTTGCGATTTAATTTCAATACCCTAACCAAAACGCGTTTACATTGCGAGGGCTTTCGTCTGTCAGTTGTCAAAAAACTGCTAGGTTGGCAGCAACGTCAAATTCAAAATGGCCGTTCAGAAACCATCGATCGAATATCGATTTGGAATCGAACAAGTATAGTGTATAAAATAGTATTTGTAGTATATAATAAATATTTAGTATATTATTATAGTTATTATTTAATTTATTTTATTTATTATTTTATATATTGTACACATAGGTCTACCCCTGCTCAACCATCAACTTTTCCCTTGTTTGCCTGGTTTGCTGGAAGAGATCTCTTATTAGAGATAAGCTCGCCTTTGTACACTTTTTTATGTAACTCTTGTTTTTTGTATGATTTGTGTGTAATAAAGAAATATGAAATGAATTAGTTTAAAAAAATGAGACGAAGATGAAGATGAATGAGGTGAAACAGGTTTTATAAAATACAGATGTCTGGATAGAAAGAAGGAAGCGAATAACACGAAGAGAAGTAGACCAGTGGGGTGATGACCAGGTTGCGGGCGTGTTTGTAGTTGTAGATGTTGTTGAAATCGTCGTTGTAGGAACGGTAGCGGCGTACTGGTAGCTACGGCTCGCTGGATCCCGTTGTAGAAATCGTCGTTGTAGGAACGGTAGCGGCGTACTCCTAGCTACGGCTCACTGGATCCCGTTGTAGGAATCGTCGTTGTAGGAACGGTAGCGGCGTAGGCACGGCTCGCAGAATCCCGTTGTAGAAATCTTCGTTGTAGGAACGGTAGCGGCGTAGGCACGGCTCGCAGAATCCCGTTGTTTGAAGATTTATTTGAAGGTTTTGAGGGAGTTTGAAGGCTCGCAGGATCCCGTTGTAGATGGAGTATTTGAAGATTTGAAGGAATTTGAAGGCTTCGCAGGATCCCGTTGTAGATGGAGTATTTGAAGATTTGAAGGAGTTTGGAGGCTTCGCAGGATCCCGGGGTTGAGCGACCCCGGGATAAGGCCTTTAAGTGGTACTTCCAGTTCAGAAGCTGACGTGTGACTCCCGAATTTCAGAAATGTTCCGCTTTTATACCCTTTTTGGAGAGTTCTAAAAATTATTTAAATTAAACGTAATTTTTGTGAGTGGCCAAGAGAGAAAGAGTATTTTTGTAAAAGTATTAAAGCAAACATATCAGACCGCTAACGAGTTTGAAAGGACATTGTCATGACAACCAGATAAACAATCAATATATTGATATATGTCAAATGTTGATTTCAGGCTCGTAATATAAAATTTAACAGTAAAACCAGGAAGTAAATTACCTAAAAACGAAAGGAAAAAAAGTAGCGCACCAGCGCGCACGAAGCCCGAGATTGCAGAGTTTCGGAGAAAGCCAAAAACAAGGTCACCAAAGGTAAACCGTTTCGCTATCGATTTAAAAGTGCTGATAGCATGAAAATGCAGAGCGAACATGATTTATTAATGTGTTCTAATGGTTTAAAACGTTAAAGGGTCCTATGGAAGTAAAGGTGATACCAGATAATAAGCCGCACAGCTCACCAAGTATCCAGCGTAATAGAGCAAGGTACCCTGAAGGACAAACAAAAAGACTGATGGTGGAGCTGGAGCTAAGGGATAGGAAGCAAGAATAGCATGTAAGTAACATAACACTATAACATGGGCGAATATTTCTCAAAATAATCTCCAATTGTTCTGTTTCAGAAAGTCTTTTTGAAAGTCGAGCGAACATTCCAGACATGATGGATATAAAGATGACGATAGGTTCATCACGACCTTGAGTTCGATTCCTAATCGCTTCTAGAAGTTTATGATCATAATCAAAACCTCCAAAGTCTTTGATTAGTAAAGAAGAAAGTTCGTTCCAAGTTAAGTTTGGATTCTGATTATATTTAAATCTGAACCAATGAAGGGCATTGTCGGTGAAGATTTCGAACGCTTGAGAAATCAATAAGTCCCTGGACAAGCCACGAGCTAAGCTATATTCTTCAAGTTTTTGAAGAAAGGATCTTGGACAGCTTTTACCATTGAAGGTGGGTCTTTTCAAATCCTTGAAGACGTTAGTTGGAGGGAAAGATTGAGGTGGTGGTGGAGGATACGGGTTATGGGTCTGAACAGAAGTTTGAGAAACAAGAGGGGGTTCCATGACAGTCGGTTCAGCAGGAAGGTCCAGTGATGGAGAGTGATTTGCAGTTGAAGGTGGAGCCAAGGATCCGAACTGTTTAGAAATATCGTCAAATTTCAACTTCAAAGTATCGAAACTAGCCTTAAAGTCTGGATATAAGTCCGTATCTATTCGCTCCAATCTGTAAAAAACATGATTAATAAAAGTTTCTATTAATCGTAAGTATTTGGTTTCCCCTTGTAACAATTTTTCTATTTTACAATCCAGGTAAGTTAGAGTAGAACCAATTTGAGATAAGTCATCCTCAATCGGAACTGGAGAAGTCAGAATATCTTCGGGGTGGGAATTCGCAACTAAACGCAAAACCTGTTTTTTAAGAAGCAAAACAGTATTCGCTGGTTCCTCACATCTAATCTTTACTTCGTATTCGAGCTCGGCCTTGTTAAGGAATTCGTACTTAATAACCCTTTCCATTGTTATAGTTAAGTGTAGAGTCAAGTGTTATAGTTAAGTGTATAAGTGTTATAGAAGTGAAATGAAGTGAAGGGTAGTAATGTAAGATAAATGTAGGCCTAAATATAATCCAGATAGTTGAAAAACTAGATGAAGTTTTGTTTTAGAATTGGGAAAATGTGAAAAGGATGAATAGATAAAGATTTAAGAGTGAAAGAGAAAGCAAATCAAAGAGAAAGAGACAAGGCGCAGAAAAGGTGAAGAGTGGAGAAGAACTTTTACGTTGGGCGCCAAAATGTCGTGTGACGACACGAACCTAACAGAACCTAACAGAAAACAACCAGAATAAAATTTAGAAATGACAATTTATTTGGGCTATTTACAATGAATTAGTTTAAAAAAATGAGAGGAAGATGAAGATGAATGTGGTGATACAGGTTTTAGAAAATACAGATGTCTGGATAGAAAGAAGGAAGCGGAGAACACGAAGAGAAGTAGACCAGTGGGGTGATGACCAGGTTGCGGGCGTATTTGTAGTTGTAGATGTTGTTGAAATCGTCGTTGTAGGAACGGTAGCGGCGTACTGGTAGCTACGGCTCGCTGGATCCCGTTGTAGAAATCGTCGTTGTAGGAACGGTAGCGGCGTACTGGTAGCTACGGCTCGCTGGATCCCGTTGTAGAAATCGTCGTTGTAGGAACGGTAGCGGCGTCGGCACGGCTCGCAGAATCCCGTTGTAGAAATCTTCGTTGTAGGAACGGTAGCGGCGTAGGCACGGCTCACAGAATCCCGTTGTAGATGGAGTATTTGAAGATTTGAAGGAGTTTGAAGGCTTCGCAGGATCCCGGGGTTGAGCGACCCCGGGATAAGGCCTTTAAGTGGTACTTCCAGTTCAGAAGCTGACGTGAGACTCCCGAATTTCAGAAATGTTCCGCTTTTATACCCTTTTTGGAGAGTTCTAAAAATTATTTAAATTAAACGTAATTTTTGTGAGTGGCCAAGAGAGAAAGAGTATTTTTGTAAAAGTATTAAAGCAAACATATCAGACCGCTAACGAGTTTGAAAGGACATTGCCATGACAACCAGATAAACAATCAATATATTGATATATGTCAAATGTTGATTTCAGGCTCGTAATATAAAATTTAACAGTAAAACCAGGAAGTAAATTACCTAAAAACGAAAGGAAAAAAAGTAGCGCACCAGCGCGCACGAAGCCCGAGATTGCAGAGTTTCGGAGAAAGCCAAAAACAAGGTCACCAAAGGTAAACCGTTTCGCTATCGATTTAAAAGTGCTGATAGCATGAAAATTCAGAGCGAACATGATTTATTAATGTGTTTTAATGGTTTAAAACGTTACAGGGTCCTATGGAAGTAAAGGTGATACCAGATAATAAGCCGCACAGCTCACCAAGTATCCAGCGTAATAGAGCAAGGTACCCTGAAGGACAAACAAAAAGACTGATGGTGCAGCTGGAGCTAAGGGATAGGAAGCAAGAATAGCATGTAAGTAGCATAACACTACATTCTTTTGGTATCAAGTTTCACTTTAGGAATGCTACCGTGTTCAATGGTACATAAATTAGTTGCTCGTCAAGAGGTAATACGTCAGTTATTTCGAGAGATGACCTTAATTCTGAACAACAACATAGACTCTTGATCCAATTGAGGAAATGAAACAGATAATTGGTGTTGATTTGGGTACTGCAGAGGTTCTGAAACATCACATTTATACAGGTGTAAGTAGACCGGTGCATCAAAAATAATACAATTTCTCACTAGTCTTAAGAAAACAGCTAGAATTAGAACTAAATAAAAAGAAAAATATGACCGATAATGATGTTGTAGAATCGCCTTATAGTTCGTGGTGCTCCCCTGTAGTTTTGGTTAGAAAACCAAATGGAACTAATAGGATCTGCTTAGATAGTATACTTACAAAAGGTAACTTGCCCATTACCCAGAGTGATATAGAGGCAAATACCTCTGGAAGAATCAAGTAAAGAAAAAACTGCCTTTGCCGTAACTGGAAGGGGTTTATTTTACTTCAAGGTGATGCCATTTGGTCTAGTCAATGCATTACAATCTCAGCAAAGACTTATGGCCATTCACTTCAATTCTAAGGAATACAAAGTTTGGGAATATTTAGATGACATTGTGATATATTCCGATTTTGATGAGCACATGGAGTCGTTGATGTGGGTAATGGACATTTTGGAAGAAAAATAACTTTGCATCAGAAGTTTTTTACAAGAAGATGTATGGACAGTTTGATGATATAGAGGGTGTTTGTCTGTTTGTTGATGATCTGCTTATTTAAAAGAAAACAAATGAAGAACATGATGAAGGTTAAAGAAATTGTAGACGAGTTGTAGATATGTTAATTTGAAACTTAATGAAAGCATGAAATGTAAATTTGGTCTGAGAGAAATCAAGTATCTAGGTCATATTATTTTAGGAAATGGTATTAATCCGGATGTTAAACGTATATCAGCAAACAGAAATATGCCCAGGCTAAAGAATGTAAAGGATTTGGAGAGATTAATAGGTTTGGTGAATTATGTAGGTAATTTTATACCAAATTTATTTAAGAAAAGTTGCTTGCTAGAACAATTTCTGAGAAAAGATGTTTATTAATTTTTATTTATTTATTTACATTATTTGTTTGTGCCATTACAGCAAATGCCAAGTCGACACAAAGATACATTAGTAAATATTTACAAGATTTAATTATATAATAAATACAGATTCAGATTAAAATTTACAATAATTTAACAATTCAATTACAATAATTCAAGGACAACACAATCATGACTTCCTCTCACAGAACCTGCCATATTCTCGTTCATTCAGTGGTGCTGCTGCTAAGAGTGCGCTGAATCTGTCCCGCGCCCGCACTAGAGGAGACTGCCGCCGTGCCACCGTACTTGCGCGCGCTTAGGTAGTTGTCAGGCACGTATAGTGCGCATGCCGCACTGACAAGCGCTTCACAATCACTGTTGCCTCGCAACAATCGACACACAGTCAGAAGCTGTTCAGAGTTACGTCTCGCCTAAAGTGAGTTATATCTGAAACGCCTGCTTCTATTCAGCAGTGTAATAATAATGACATGTACTCCTTGGAATCTGTTCCAAGCTCTTTAAATTAACCCATAGGACAACAGAGAGTAACTCTGGCAGTAATATTAATATTTGTATAAATATACCTTCATCTTGCCCATTAAATCAAGTTACTAGTAATGAAAAATGTAAAAGTAAGAATATTTTAAACGTGGTTCATCAAAATATACAGGGCATGTTAAGTAAAGAACTGGAAATTGAGTTATTCATGAACTGTAATAATATTGATATTTTATGTATAACAGAGCACTTTTTAAAGAGTTATCAGTTCATGTTCAACTTTAATAACCACCACGTTGCTAGTTCGTTCAACAGAAAAACAGCTGATCGCGGTGGCTCCTTAATACTTGTAAATAATAGTTTTAAATATAAGGAACGAGTTGACATAGTGAGCCTGTCTGTTGAGCGTACCATGGAAATAGCCTGTATTGAACTTGAACAACTTATTGTAATGAGCGTATACAGACCACCAGATTCATCCTTTGATTTATTCGAAAAGAAAATGGATGAAGTGTTGATTAAAATCAGCGATAAAAACAATTTTTTTATAATTTGTGGTGATTTTAATGTTAATCTGTTAGAGGATAATAATATTTGTACTAGATTAAAATCTTTATTTTTATGTCACAACATGAACTATCTGTTTTTGGAGCCTACTAGAATTACTGCAACATCTGCTACCTGCATTGACAATATATTTACTAACATTACGCCCATTTTCAAATCGGTCATCAATAAATTAACCTCTGATCACTCTGGTCAGATAGGTATATTCAATATTAAAATAAAAAAGGACCAAAAAGAGGATATTACATGTGTGCCCGTTAGTGACACTCGGCTTGAACACTACAGGAATAATATTTTAGATAAACAATGGGAAATACCATACAGTGACGATCCAAATTTGTTGTACAACTCAGTATTTAACCTTGTCAAAAATGAATATGATACGGTATTTAAATCAAAAACTATAAAAGTTAATAACAAAGCTTTGTTTAGTGATTGGGCGACAGTTGGAATTCATAGGAGCAGACGAAGATTATATGAACTCTATGAAGAGAAATCATATAACAAAAATACGGCCTTTCTAGATTATGTTCGTAGTTATTCAAAAATGTTTAAACGCGTTTGTGCCGTAGCTAAATCTAATTTCATTAAAAACAAAATTGAATCTAGTAGCAATGTAATGAAAACGACTTGGCAATTTATAAACAGAGAGACTGGAAAGGCCAAAGCTACACATAATAACTTCAAGCTTAAGATAGATAATCAATTGCTAAGACCTAGAAGTAGCAAAAGCTTTCGAAAATTTCTTTACGGACATTCCAGTTTCAACAACCAAGTCTTTAAATTCATCTCCCGCTGCTGCTGAATCTATACTTAAACAAAACTTTGAGGAATGTAAAACAGATTTTAAATTTAGGCACGTAAATAATGAAGACATTGTAAAAGCGTTTAAATCCCTGGAAATGAAAAAGACAGCTGACGCCCATGGTCTATCAGTAAAAATTATTAGTTCCATTGTAGATTGTATTGCACCTCACCTTTGTTGTATATTTAATCAATGTATAGATAGTGGTGTGTTTCCTGACTTGATGAAACTAAGTAAAGTTATACCTTTATTCAAAGCTGGTGGTACATCAGACCCCACCAATTTTAGACCCATATCGATACTACCAACGCTTAGCAAAATATTTGAAAAACTCATACTTAATCAATTGCAAAGTCATTTTTATCTCAATAATTTAATTCATATTGCTCAGTTTGGTTTCACAAAGGGTCGTTCAACAGCCGATGCTGGTGTTGAACTAATCGACAATATTTTTGATGCCTGGGAAGACGCAATGGATGCAATAGGTGTCTTCTGCGATCTATCCAAGGCTTTTGATTGCGTCCATCATGACACTCTTGTCAGGAAGTTACGCCATTATGGTGTAAAAGATCAGGCATTTGGCCTTCTGGAGTCATATCTAACAGATAGGGTTCAGATGGTCGATGTTAATGGGAAAAGATCACCTGGGTCTTCAATAAGTATGGGCGTACCGCAAGGTTCAATTCTTGGTCCTTTCTTGTTTTTAGTATATATTAATGATTTACCTTACCTTGTTAAAGCAAAACATGGGTTAGTATTGTTTGCCGATGATACTTCTTTGATATTTAAAGTTAAAAGACAGCAATCAAATTATGACGAGGTAAACAATGCTATCTCTAGTATAGTGAACTGGTTTACTGTCAACAATTTATTACTTAATGAAAAGAAAACTAAATGTATTAAATTCGTGTTACCCAATGTGAACCCGGTAACTACAGACATATTTATAAAAGGACAGAGATTGGACCTTGTGCAGTCGACTGTCTTTTTGGGCATTACTTTAGACGCCAAACTACAATGGGATCCTCATATAAATAAATTGTCGAACAGACTGAGTTCGGCAGCGTTCGCAGTTAAAAAAATTAGAGCTCTTACCGACGTTGACACCGCTAGACTAGTCTACTTTAGTTACTTTCATAGTCTAATGACCTATGGTATTTTATTGTGGGGTCACGCTGCGAATTCTAATAGTATATTTATTCTGCAGAAACGGGCTGTTCGTGCAATTTATAGATTAGGGCCTAGAGTGTCACTGAGGGAAAAGTTTAAAGAAATCAATATTCTGACATTTGTGTCTCAATATATCTATGACAATCTTGTGTATGTAAAAAGAAATATAACTAATTTTCAGAAGTACAGTGATATACACAATTTTAATACTAGAAATAAAGACAAGTTGGTTGCTTATGTAAGCCGACTACATAAAATTAGTAATTCTTTTAAAGGCAATTGTATACGCTATTACAATAAGGTCCCTACTGATATTAAAAACTTACCTTTAGACAAGTTTACAATAATAATAAAACAGAAATTGTATAAAAAAGGTTACTACAGGATATCTGATTACTTAGAGGACAGATGTCCATGGGAATAGATTGTTTGAGTAACAGGCTGTTTCGATATATAATTAGCATTCATTTTGTAATTTGACAATATTTTATTTAAAAAAGGAAACGCAAAAGATGCGACGACTGTGGAGTTTCTTCGGTGAGCTCTTCTCCACAGATTCCGCCATTGGGTTAGTGAACTCACCCAAAAAAATGTAATGACGGATCTAAGTGATGTAACAACATCCTATGGAAATAAATGATTTTTGATTTTGATTTTGATTTTCCAAGCATACCCAATATAAAAGCGGATTGATGAAGGTAAGGGTAGTATCCAAATTTTCTCTTGTATAGGTATCGTAGGAAAGCGTTGTGTACCTTCTCAAGCAAAACGACATATGAGCTTTCGTGTGGATTCCAAACAACTGAGCTGGATTCAAGTTTGGTTCTCACTAGGGCCGTGTAGAGAAACTGGACCACACCCAAATTATGAAATCCCTTAATTATTCCGTATCACTATCCCTAATCTATTAAAGCATTCCTTGGCCAAAATGCTCATGTGCTCACAGAATGTAAGTTTAGGGTCAGACGTAACACCGAGGTGCTTCATCGAATACACTCGAGTCAAAGACTCCGTGTCAAGTGTACACGTCGCGCTAATAGGCCGATAGGAGCGCGTGAAGGACATTATATAACACTTCTTAGTATAAAGTAAGAGTTTGTTGTTCACACTCCATCTATTAACTGCTTCTAAATCCTTCTGTAGTAGCCTACAATTATTCTCTGACTTCACAAGGAGTATCAGCTTCAGGTCGTCAGCGTACAGAAGGCATTTGGCGTGATTAAGCTCAGACTCCAGGTCATTCATGAAACGACGGATCAAGAATAGAAAGAAGAACCTTGGCTAACACCCGACCGCGTGTGGTACGGCTGGGACTCAAAATAGCCGTGTCGCACATATTGTTTGCGGTTCCTCAGGTAGTCAGCGATGAACAATAACATGGGACAAATCCAATGGCACACAATTTCTTCATGACGTCCTAACGTCATTATCGACTCTATCGAACGCCTTGCGGAAGTCCAGATAGGCGACGTCCACCTGACATCCCCAATCCATACCCTCCGGGAACATGTCTTGGTGTTTACTGAGCGGCGACTCCTAAAACCGTGTTGCGAGTCGCACAAATACGGCGCTAACTGGCGGCAGATTTTACCATAAATGATTGATTCGAACCGAGGTTCGAAACCACCCATCTATATGAGGTCACTCAAAAGTTTTCAAAACGCACGTGGATTATATCTTATATAGGATAGACTCTTCATGTGGTTCTTGTGTGCTGCAGCTACGCGGCACTTGATGTTGGCTCTCAGTTCACTGAATGCGGAGTAGTCGGCTGGCCTCTCTGACGATCTCCATTTACGTAAGGTCCCTTATGATATCACCAGTTTTAGTTGGTTGGTGAGTTGGTTGCCCAGGCCTGGTCTTGGGGATTGCATTATTGAAGATCCCGTAAATGGTATCGTAAAAACGACCAAACGCCGTATTCACATCCGGAGCTTCAGCAACATTGGCCCACGATACTGTAACGGAAATGTAAAGATCTGAGACACATTTTTTATTTGCTATAAAATGTTGGCAGGCGTTGGCGGTTTGGGCAACGTGATTTAATGATTCAACTATGAACTGCAAAAAGAGAAGCCAAATATTCTTAAAGCAAACAAATAACGGTGATGTAAGATTGGTGTTGACCAATGCTCAATTAAGCGGCAAGATAAATTTGGTATAAACATAACTATGGAGATTAGTGGTTATCGAAGGCATCGCAAATTTCACAAGGCCTCATATAAGCTCAAGTGGCTCATCGCGTTGTTACCAGACTTGAAATATTAAGGTTCGAGGTTCGATTCTCCGTTGTCAACTTTTCTTTTTCTATTTTACCTTTGGTTTTGGGTTATTAATTGTGGGTCCTTTCTGAATAGCTATTCGGGAGTGTCGGGTTGTGCTAATTAAATTTAAGTCCTAGAAGTTAATTGCTTATCATGCATCTTTGTAAATGTTTTCTACCTTGTTTGAACTACTGAATATGTCGTCACAGTAATTGCTTATTAATTCTATAATCGTCATTATTTATCTGGTCTAGAAATCTATGCGTGGAATGCGCCGGATTAATTATGAAATGAAAGGGCGACATCTTTGAATGGATGGTGTGACGAAACAAGCATTTGGTTTGTTTCTCAGTAGGTAGTTTTTTTTTTTTTTAAAAGTCTCCAAAATGTGGATAAACTTTAAGAGCTATGAAATAAGTTGAGAATCATAAATTTAAAATGAATATGGTTTGACTTCACCGTTGCTTTCAGTGGATGTCGAATTATAACCATTTTACACATTTGTGATGTTGTTTTGAAGTGTCGCATTTGCCATAGCTCATTCAATCGAAACTCATACGTAAGGGTGTTTAGTTACGATATAGTTTGGTGGGTCAAACAGATGCGTAGTTAGTTCAATGATGGAGGTACAGATGGTGGTCGATCGCCTTTAAATTCCAGATGGTTTAACTCAAATAAGAACTTTATTCACTATAACTGCAATAAGATGTTTTATATAGAAAAAAAAATGAGTATTATATTATTTAGATTATTTTATGATGTTATAGAGTCTATTTCTAGTTGAACTGTGTGATCTAAAATATAAAGTGTGCATACGGTGTAGACCAGTAACCAATCAGAGCACTGAGTTTCGAAAGGAAACGAAACGAACCAATGAGAATGACTCGCGGAGTTTGAGATGGTGTTTTGGCGAGCATGTCTGGGGAAGGTCGTTTTGGTGGGAAGAGAAAATATAAAAGGGATGGGTCGAGATGAGAGGGGGCTTTTTTTTGCTTGTCGTCGAGTGAAGTATGAGTTAAGACTCAGAGGGGAGCCATTCAGTCTCCGCGTCAAACTACTGTGAAACACGTCTTTCTGGAATTCTATACAGTTCGATTCGCCCTTTTACGCGTCTTGAACTGGGATAGTTGTGATTGCGTTTTGCAGTGGATTTTCGTGAGTGTCTGAAGCGCCGAGATATACCTCGGTTCCTATTCTTTAAATCAACCTACCCCAAATTCCAAAACTATCCTTGGGTCGTTAGATAAGAACTTGTAGGTAATTTATCTGAGTCTGAGTCTGGGCTTGGAGCGACCCTAATTTCCTTTTTCCTTCACCATAGGGTTCCTGGATTGGCTCTTAGGATATTCGCGGGCTAATCCTCTCCTCATTCCTTTCGTGTAGCGAGTTTTGAAATTCCCACATACACAGTCATTAAACATACAAACACATTCAAATCAAACTCAACCATTTTCGAGTGGTGTCGATGATGGACGTGGTATAACACTAGGATTTTAGACTAGGCTAGACAGGAGTTTAGTTGCGGCTAAACCTAGGTTGTCGAGGTTATGTAGTTAGGGGGACAGACACGATTATTTAGGTTTATGTGGCAGGCAGGTATCTGATATTCGTATGATTACAAATAGTTGCGTTGTTTCCTTCTCACTCTTGAAATGCCTAAATACTTATAAAACTATCTAACAAACTAAATTTTTTTTTTGATAGTGGCTGTTTTGATCTTTCTTTTCTTGACCGTATATCATGTTGGTTGGCCTACCTAACTTTACATTAAATGACAAACATATTCTAAATTCAAAGAAACTAATTTATATATAAAATATCTGGATGAACATCAATATGGTTACGGAATAAAACTTAAGAGACGGGTAGGTGCAAATAAAAATATCCCGTAACCGATCGGCCAGCGTGTTGGACTGATGGATGAGAGATATCACAATATCAAATCCCTTCTGGACGTGAGCTCTAGCACGGGCCCTCCTTTATAAACACATGTAATCGAAATGCCTTTTAAAAATGCTTATTTACTTGGAATTTATTCTAATAAGTACGGACTCGATAATTATCAATATGTTTATGCCACTTATATTCATCACTGGCTGGGGAACCTCATGACGATACTGTTTAACCGAAACCACTCTAAAAAGAACTTTGGGTTATTACTATCACAACGTCTGCAATCCTACCCATAGACGATCACCACTACTTTGGCCAAATCATCTAAGTGGGATACTCGCAATCGTTGGTATTAGAATCTTTCCAATTGGAGAAATATTCCAATAAAAATGCGTGAGGGTTAAATTCCGTCTGACATTAAATTAATGGTTAGCTGGTTATATCTTTAAATTTACTAATCATAGAATCGTTCGGTTAACTCGTAGGGTTTATTCATATTATTTCAAAACTGTTGAATCCACTAGTTACCTATAATTATCACAAACGGAAAGTCGGAGGATCAACAGGTTATTTCAATAGCAGTACCTAGCTACGTACAGTATGTTGGGCGACGTTTTGGCGGGAATTACTGCGCGTATGTACAGATATTGAAAGGTGACTACTGCGCATTCAAGGTGACCGCTCACAACGTGTGGCGCTACGGATATATACCTATGGGTCGGCAGAAACCCTACCTACGAAGCCAGGGTTCGAGTCCCGGTGGGGACAAGTGTTTGTCCGGTGAGTGCGGATGTTTGTGCTCTGGTCGTGGTTGTTTGTCTGGCTGGGTTTAGTATTTGTCTATATATTTACGTGTTGTCTGGTGCCGGGATGCGGGGCGTCCTGGTTTGGGGCTGGAGCAATGGGTGTGGATGGTGTCCAAAGTATTATTATGTATCTGGGAAACCAAAAGATAGATAATGATTCGAAGAATTCTTATAAGATACTTAGGTACCTACCTTAGTTAAAAGAATAAGGTGTTGTGGTTGTGATTCTGCCTACAATACGAGTGATCACGAGTTCGATTCCCGGCCGAGGACAATAGGATCAGAGTATGTGCCTATGTATAAACGCAATGTATGTATAGTTTGTGTATTCTTTATGAGGGGAAGTAATGCGATGTTTTAATTAGGAAGTTTAATAGGAAATTCGTTTAATTAAATACCTATCTTTGTGAAATACTTTCGTTAGCAAGTAGGTACCTAAATATATGTTTGGTAGGACACGAATTGACATTGGCATCTGACGTCATAGGGGTATGACGAAATGAATGTAGGTATTAAATACGATTATGGAATTAACAATGCCTCGATAGATATCACGGGTTGTTGATTGAGCAGTTATAGGCATTGAACTACTAGCTCAATGGATATAGGTACCTATCTATAGGTACATGGTTAGATAGAACGTTAGATTGAGGTTTCTAAAGTTAATTACCTATGTAGAATAAGTACCCATACTTACTTATGTGTGGAAAGGAAGATATATTTTTATTGTTTTTAAACCATGTTTCCGGGAGTACCTACCTATAATATAACGTGGGATATTCGACTTAAATATATATATACATATTTATATATAAATAACTAGGTAATAAAATAATAGAATATTATGGGGTTCTCAATAGGGTATACTTATGTTTTACTAACATTTTATTCCTTATTTATTTACTCCTATCCCTCTCCCTGTTAATGTCTGTTATTTAAAGGAATTTATTTTCTTCTCGTATTAAGTAATATCTGTCCTTATATACTCTATTTTTACCTGAATCCTAGATAAAGTCAGTCAACTGTCACATTATTCATATTTATGTTGAATGAAATTGAGAGTTTGAATTAATATTCAATTTGTGGTTATTCCAGCGACATGGAATGAAGTTTGAAATATTAATAAAGCACTACATTGTAGTATTTGGAGTCAATGAGACTATAAACTTATTGAAAGTAGTTACTGAGTTGACTAATTTCTGCAACAACGGTTTCAATTTGATATGTTCGACTCGATGTCGAGAATTCAGAGTTTAAATAAACAAACCTGCAATTCTCGACTTAACTGAATGATGATAAACATTCAATTTCCCTAGACCTTGTATTGCAATCATGGAAGGCGGTCATGGTTAATTTTATTAATACAATAGTTATTAATTAATTAGGTACCTTTGATCAAATTATGGAATAAGCCATCGCAAAGCCACCGCCAATGTTCACATAACGCCAGAATGAAGCAATAGAAGTACGGAAATTCACAGTTATGCTCTATTCAGATGTGCATATTTATATTACTATACGGATACATATACTTATATCTTCGCACTTTACGAAGTAACAATATCATGTTTGGATCTGCTGATGGTAGATTGAAGGTCAATTCATTAACCTTAAAATGAATCATGCTACTTACGCACTTCAATGGATGTGCAGAAATATTTTATACTTCATGCTATGCTATTGTGCATTACTAAAAGACAAATAAGTCTTTATTGAAACACATAACGTGTAACTTAAACAACCAGTGAAACTTCATTGTGAATGTTTATAGGTTTCTATATGTGGAAGAATATTTAATATAATCTTACTAAATAAATATCAGATATTGACTGATGAGACAGTTGAATGTCATTCACAAACTATAATCCCATCCTAAACGGTCATACCCGATCCCAATCCGGTGAATCTATGACTAAATCCAATTCAGAATACTTATACGCTACTCTTTTTATAAACGAGTATCAGAACTACAAATTAATTGGTTTCGTAGAATTATCCGGGTAGAGGACCGAATCAAGTGGTAGGGGTTTCTTCCCCAAAATTTTTAAATATATTTATATATAAATTACTAGGTAATAAAATAATAGAATATTATGGGGTTCTCAATAGGGTATACTTATGTTTAACTAACATTTTATTCCTTATTTATTTACTCCTATCCCTCTCCCTGTTAATGTCTGTTATTTAAAGGAATTTATTCACTTCTCGTATTAAGTAAATTTTATTTTTTTTTTTCTTGGAGGGTAGTCCTAACTACAAGTCATATTTAGTAGCTCCCTTATTTTAAATTCATTAAAAATACAATAAGTAATCTGTACGAATATTTATTAATAGAATACTGACCTTGACTCTCACCAATCACATTTTCAATTATTTATCTTACATTAACGCTTAAATAACACAAACATCCTTGCAACAATGGATCTGCATGCTGAGCTGGCAAAAAACATGGAAAACATTGTTAAGTCCTTCGGAGAGCAGATGGAAAGATATGAAAATGAGCTGCATGCAGCTACACCTGCTCCTGCCCCGAAGAACATGGCTAGCCTGGCAAGTGAGTTTTCAAATTTCAAAGTCCTCATATGGAAGTGCCTTGCCATGCTAAAATCACAGTTGGCGCTCTTGACACTGGGATTGGACCGGCATGAGACAGCCTCCAGGCGGAAGGTGCTGCTGGTGCATGGTGTGCCTGAAGTAGCTGATGAAGAGCCAGGAGCTGTTTTGAGGTTATTACTCATTGACCAACTTAAGGTGTCAGACGAGTGCATTGGTGCTGTCAGTGTGGTCCACCGGCTAGGTGCTAAGGGAGCGAAAACCAGACCCCTGCTTGTTCGCTTCTCAACAGTGGCAGCCCGTAGCAAGGTGTGGGGACTGAAAAAGGCGCTCAAGGGTTCGGGCACAACTGTGACCGAATTTCTGACAAAAACGCGCCACCAAGTCTTCGCAGCGGCGCGCAGGCACTTCGGGATGAGCAGCGTCTGGACCTCCGAAGGCAGGATCATCGTTGCGCTGCCAGACAAGTCACGTCACAAAGTTGAGTGCATGGGTGACCTACAGCCGCTGACGTCTAGGTATCCGAGTAAGGATGTCCTGCCGCCATCATCCGACACGGCAAAGAAGCCTGCAGCGAGCGTGAACTCCAGCGCCATCAAGACCGTCACGACCAGGAAGGGTGCTCAAGCTAAGTGAGGTGGTCGCATCTTCACAAGACCACTTATATCACAGGTATCATTCCACGAGGCGACTATTTTATCCGACAACTGTGAGGTAGTCCGCAATATCCATTGTCCAACCAATCCATTTCTATCGGTGTGTGTAAAGTTTTTGTTTCGACACTCTGACCAAACGTAGTTCTTACTTTCTCTGTGGTTTTTATTTCATCAGCTGTCATCTGTCACTTTGAAGCAAAGACGTGCGGTTCGTGGTTTGTGTCTTTTCATTTTCGGATGTACGGACCGGACGGCCGCGGCCATTGGTTGCGTTTCGGTTCCATTCTTGGTCTTGTTTGTTTGTTAAATAAATATATATATATATATTTTGCCATGGTGTGTTCGTGAAAAGTAGAAGTCAGAATCCAGAACTTATATGTGTGATTTAAATCTCTGTATTCGTCTATCTGTAGTAGTTATTGTTATTTGTTACTTGTGAGATGATATAACAAACAATCTCTTTCCTCAATCCTAGGGTGGGTCTGGGTCTAACCATGAAGCTTATTGATTAGAAATTTTAATTAGTTTACTTTTGATTTTAGAATATTTATAACTTAATAGGTATATATAATATTTTATATTGATAAGTATATTTATATATATATGGATATTCTACCTGATCTTATTAATCAAAGTTTCCTTTCGTGTTCTTCTAGCGACGATGATTTTTTGAGTGCGGAAAGCAATGACTCCTCTATAGAGGAACCCCTATCTGTCAAAATTAAGACTGTCTTTGGTGGTGTGGAGGAAAATCTAAACATCGTACATATAAATGCACAAAGCATCCATTCCAGCTATCCGGACCTGCTTGATGCTTTTAGTGAACAATGCGTGGACGGCATTCTTGTCTCCGAGTCGTTCCTCAAGCCCTCGCTGCCATCCTCATTGTATTCCCTTCCAGGTTACAGGCTGTACAGGAACGACAGAGTCGGGAAGGCCGATGGGGGCGTCGCTATCTATCTACGTGCGGAAATTCCGTGCAAGGTGATTAGTGCGTCCCCTAGTCAATACTCCGAGTCTGCTGAACATCTCTTTCTCGAAATCATTCTTCACCACAACAAGGTCCTCCTCGGTGTTCTTTATAGTCCCTCTCTTCGCATCGATTATTTCGATTCCTTTGAATCACTCCTCAATGAACTGACACCACTTTATAATGATTCCCTCATTCTTGGTGATTTCAACACCTGTCTCCTTAAACACAATCCACGTTCTGCCAGACTCAAGTCCATGGCTGACTCCTTTAATCTGCATATTCTGCCGCTTGATGCCACCCATTTCCAACCTCATTGCTCTCCCTCGCTTCTCGACATTATGATCATTTCCAATTTGGACAAGGTCGCCATACACGGTCAGCTAAATTCTCCTTTCTCTTATCATGACCTCATTTATCTTTCTTATAAGATAAGGCCTCGCAAGAGCAGAGCGAAATTCCTTTATATCCGGAACTTTAAGGATATCAACCATGAGTCCCTTTTGTCTGATGCCATGTCGATTGACTGGTCCCCTGTCACTACCAGTAGGACTGTCGATAATAAAATCGCCAATTTTAATTCTATAGTCCTGGGTGTCTATGACAAGCACGCACCTTAAAAAAAAAGTGAGGGTTAAACACCACCCTGCCCCTTGGCTAACAGACACTATTAAGTGCCTAATGGCCAAGAGGAATAGAGCCAAGTGTAGATACCGCAAGAATACGACAGATGATAATTTCCTCTCTTACAAATGTCTTCGCAACCGTTGCAACCGTCTCTGTCGCGATGCTAAACGTCGGCACATACACGAATGCATAGAGAACTACACTCCAGCTCAGGTGTGGAAATTCCTGAGAACGCTTGGTGTAGGTAAGGCCCGGGACCTACATGCTGGTAATGTAGATCTCAACGGTCTCAACCAGTTTCTTTCTGCCCCGCCTGTTGTGATGGATCCCACTGTCAAACAAGCCACGCTTCAGAGCCTGCGCTCTAAGTCCTTACCCAACACCACACCATTCAACTTGAGTAATGTTGGAATCGATGCGGTCAAGAAGGCGCTATTGGCAGTCAATTCGAAAGCTGTAGGCGATGACAAAATTTGCCTTAAAATGCTACTGACAATCCTTGACGAACTATTACCAGCAATAACACACGTTATAAACTTTTCTTTAGCTAATGGTGTCTTCCCCACAGTGTGGAAGAAAGCACTAGTCATCCCACTACCCAAAACCTCCAGTCCCACCTCCTTTAAAGAGTACCGTCCCATTTCAATCCTACCCATCCTCTCCAAAGTCCTTGAGACCATTGTCCATAACCAGCTTTCCTACTACCTCTCCTCAAACAATCTGATAAACACGTTCCAGTCAGGATTCCGACCGGGTCATAGCACCGTCACGGCTCTGCTGAATGTCACAGATGACATCCAGCTAGCCATGGACCGCAAACAGCTTTCCGTGTTGGCTTTACTTGATTTCAGTAGTGCCTTCAACAGCGTAGATTTCGACATTCTCGTTGAGCTTCTCAGATCCCTGAACGTCTCTTCCTTCTCTGCCAGCTGGTTCGACTCTTATTTGAGGGATCGGCAACAGCGAATCAGGACGGAAGCGACATCTACTGAATGGTGTGACCTCCTTTCAGGCGTCCCTCAAGGTGGTATTCTTTCTCCTCTTCTATTCTCGATTTTCATAAACTCCATCTCGGACATCCTGTCTTCTTCATATCATCTTTATGCTGATGATCTCCAGATTTATCGCCACTTCTCTCATAACGATGTAAACTCTGCTGTGGAGGCATTGAACGCTGATCTGGATAGGGTGAGAAGCTGGGCTTCATCCTTCGGACTCCTGGTTAACCCGAGCAAGTCCCAGGCTATGATTTTTAGGCACCAGACAATCTCTTAACTTGTTGCAGCAACAGCCCATTCCACCTGTCACTTTTAATGGTACCACAATCGTGTATAGCGATAAAGCTAAAAACCTGGGTCTTATCTTCGACAACCAGCTGTCCTGGTCATCGCATGTCAATGAGGTCAGTCGACGAGTATTTGCTACTTTTCACTCTCTCAGGAAACTTCAGTACTTTTTGCCTCGACAGACCAAAATCACTCTCGCTCAGTCTCTCCTTCTACCTCTCATCGATTATGCTGATGTCTGCTGGGTCAGTGCTAACGAAGAATTACTGAACAAACTCGAACGACTTCAAAATCTCGGGATTCGGTTTATCTTTGGGCTGCGCAAATACGACCATGTATCACAGCATCGCAAAGAGCTGAAGTGGATGCCAATACGTCTTCGTCGGGATTCTCACATCCTCAACATCCTCTACAACATTTTACGCAATCCACGCTATCCAACCTTCTTACGAGACCGTTTTCCATTTCTTTCTTCCAGCAGGCCTCGGAGAACTCACGCGCTTTCAATGCTCACAACCCCACAGCATAACACCGCGTTATATGAGCATGGGTTTAGATTTCGGGCCATTCAATTGTGGAATGCACTCCCCTGCACTATCAGGGACAGTTCTTCTCTTAATATATTTAAAAGTCGCGTGAAGAAGCATTACCTTTCTCTTTAGAAATATAGGTAGTATGTATGTATTTATTAGTATATTTATTTAAAAATTATATATATTTATATAGTATTTATGTTTAGCATGTACGAGTATATTATATGATATTTATGTAAGCCCTCGTATATTTAGTTAATATTGTTTTATATTAGTTATTTAGATATAACATATATTTAACCATATGTTAGTTATTTAGATATGTACTAAATTATATTGTTGTACACATTGTCACCCCTGCTCAGCAATCGACCATTCCCATCCTAATTTGGTTTGCTGGAAGAGATCTCTTATTAGAGATAAGCTCGCCTTTGTACACTATTTTTATGTAAGTCTTGTTGTCCATATATTAGTTGTGTGCAATAAAGAAATTATGAAACTATGAATTATGAAATAATATCTGTCCTTATATACTCTATTTTTACCTGAATCCTAGATAAAGTCAGTCAACTGTCACATTATTCATATTTATGTTGAATGAAATTGAGAGTTTGAATTAATATTCAATTTGTGGTTATTCCAGTGACGTGGAATGAAGTTTGAAATATTAATATATCACTATTTAATTAATTATATAAGTATTAATTTATTATATTATTAATTTATATAAGTATTTGGAGTCAATGAGACTATAAACTTATTGAAAGTAGTTACTGAGTTGACTAATTTCTGCAGCAACGTTTTAAATTTGATATGTTCGACTCGATGTCGAGAATTCAGAGTTTAATTAAACAAACCTGCAATTCTCGTCTTAACTGAATGATGATAAAGGTTCAATTTCCCTAGACCTTGTATTGTAATCATGGAAGGCGGTCATGGTTAATTTTATTAATACAATAGTTATTAATTAATTACCTTTGATCAAATTATGGAATAAGCCGTCGCAAAGCCACCGCCAATGTTCACATAACGCCAGAATGAAGCAATAGAAGTACGGAAATTCACAGTTATGCTCTATTCAGATGTGCTTATTTATATTACTATACGGATACACATATTTATATCTTCGCAGATTACGAAGTAACAATATCATGTTTGGATCTGCTGATGGTAGATTGAAGGTCAATTCATTACCTCAAAATGAATCATGCTACTTACGCACTTCTATGGATGTGCAAAAATATTTCATACTTCATGCTATGCTATTGTGCATTACTGAAAGACAAATAAGTCTTTATTGAAACACATAACGTGTAACATAAACAACCAGTGAAACTTCATTGTGTATGTTTATAGTTTTCTATATGTGTAAGAATATTTAATATAATCTTACTACATAAATATCAGATATTGACTGATGATACAGTTGAATGTCATTCACAAACTATAATCCCATCCTGATCGGTCATACCCCATCCCAATTCAGGTGAATCTATGACTAAATCCAATTCAGAATACTTATACGCTACTCTTTTTATAAACGAGTATCAGAACTACAAATTAATTGGTTTCGTAGAATTATCTGGGTAGAAGACCGAATCAAGTGGAAGGGGTTTCTTCCCCAAAATTTTATGAATATCAAATTTTCCTTTTATTATTTTAATATTTATCATTTTTTATTTCATTTTAGTCAATACTCAAAATATACTATGACTGTTCAGGCTTCTCAGCACCTAATGACCTCGTAGGGGCCCATCAGCTGCGAGGTAGCGTAACGATCAATTGCCAAGAAGTGTGAACGTCGGCGGTTTACCGAGCTGAAGTTAATTGGGGTCGATCTAACCTGGTCTGTGCTTCGGTCCCGTCAACCTCCTGTCTCTCTGCAAGGCCCGGGTGCACCCTAGGCTCTTCTTGGTAGACAGGTTCTTCAGCCAACCAGGTATGACTGGCGGGCCAGCTTCAATAAGCACAGTGTTCCAACACAGGTTATGTTACGTGGTAAAAACAATCGGGGCACGAAAATGCGAACTTTATCTGGTTCGAGAAACAATAACACACTCAGCTATATTAACAATCCTGAGGAAAACCCGAATACATTCCAGATGGCCTGCGATTTAATTTCATTACCCTAACCAAAACGCGTTTTCATTGCGAGGGCTTTCGTCTGTCAGTTGTCAAAAAACTGCTAGGTTGGCAGCTAACGTCAAATTCAAAATGGCCGTTCAGAAACCATCGATCGAATATCGATTTGGAATCGAACAATCACCCGCCCGGACAGGCACCCACCTGTCCCCTAATCTACGGGCAGCCGAGACAACGTTGCTACCGCTCGTTTTAGAACCGAACCTCTGCAGACCGGGGGGTCCCGTCCTTGCCAGGGAACAAGTTAACAATGCGCCCCCTGCGCCAACGTAGTGGCGGTAGGTTAGCATCCTTAACCAGAACGAGGTCACCAACACTAAGGGGGCTAGTTTTGTCAGTCCACTTAAGGCGCTGTTGTAAGATATGCAGATACTCGAGCGACCAACGCTTCCAGAAATTCTGAGTAAACTGCTGCAACATCTGATACCTTGACAACCGATACAATTTCACTCCCTCGAAGGGGTGCTCGGGCAACGCGTTAAGTGGCTGTCCTATCAAGAAATGGCCTGGGGTCAGAGCCTCCAGGTCATTTGGATCCGAGCTGAGCGGACACAACGGTCGCGAATTGAGAACGTCCTCGATCTTACAAAACAATGTCGCGAGCTCCTCAAAAGTCAGCGCGGTCTGACCTACTATACGCCCCAAGTGCGTCTTAGCTGACTTAACTACGGCCTCAAAAATCCCACCCCAGTAGGGGCAAATCGGTGGGCTGAAGGTCCACTGTATACCCCGACGGGAGAGGGCCGTTCCAATATCCACTTTATTTACATTCAAAAAGTTGACTATCTCTCGTAAGTATCGTTCCGCACCGATGTAGTTAGTGCCGTTATCAGAGCGGATCAAAGTTGGAAGTCCCCTTCGAGAAACAAACCTATCCAAACAAGCAATGAAAGCCTCTGTCGAGAGATCAGCAACGAGCTCGAGATGTACCGCCTTGGTGGATAAACAAACAAACACACATAGGTACGCCTTGTATTGCCTAGCGGTACGCAATCGTGAACTCTTCACCATAAACGGTCCTGCAAAATCCGTACCAACACCTGAAAACGGTCTGACCTCATTCACACGATCAGGGGGCAAGTCCCCCATGAGAGGTTGCATCGTGGCAGCCTTAAGTCGATAACAAGGCATGCACCGAAACACGATGTTCCGTATGACACGGCGGGCAGATAAGATCCAAAACTCCCGCTGGAGCGTGGCCAACAACGCGTTACAGCCGGCATGCGCGTTTTTAATATGACGATCAGTCACCAGCAATTCAACTAACTGTCCCCCCTTGGGGAGCAGAAGTGGGTGACGAGCCGAATACGACAGATTCGCATTGCGCAATCTTCCTCCTACCCGAAGTAACCCGGTCGAATCAACAAAGGGGTTGAGACGCGCGACGGCTCCCTTCAATTTCGAACGTCCACTTCGTATAATCTCCAATTCTGCCCCAAACTTCGAGGACTGTACCAACCGGACCAAATTCAATAGCGACTCGTTTCGCTCTGCCGGAGTCAGAATAGGGTTCAACGTTCGCTGATCGCGAGGAGTACGACAATTTCGAGCGAATCTCCTAATCCAAGTGGACACGTTTATCAACTTGTCAAGTGAGCTATACCGGTCCAGCAGAAACCCGGCGTCAGGGTCCTCAGCCTTCTGGGTAACATGCACGGCCGCTCTGGGGCCATGATCCGAAGATACTACTACATGGCTGTGGGGCCAGTCCGATTCTCTCTTGGCAAGCCAGGGTGGTCCCCACCACAAATGGTGTCTAACGAGTTCAGGAGCCCGACATCCCCTGGATGCACAATCAGACGGGTTCAATTCTCCTGGTACATGTCTCCAGGTCAGTGGGACCTCAGACGACACAATCTGGGAGACACGGTTCGCAACAAAAACCTCTAAGTTATGGACCGAAGCCTTCAGCCAGCACAAAACAATCTGGCTGTCCGTCCACGCGTACACCGTATCCTCCAAAACCACTGACCCACGCAACACTGTTAGAGTGTGATTCAAAAGTTTGGTCAAAAGAGCAGCCCCGGACAGTTCCAGTTTTGGAATCGTCATCCTTGTCCGAATAGGCGCTACCTTGCTTTTTGCCAAAACCAAACGCACGTCGACCTCCCCGGTGGAGGTGACGGTTCGCAAATAAACCGCTGCCGCAAACCCTCGTTCAGAGGCATCACAAAACCCGTGAAGGGTTGCCCTGTAATCCCCAGCAGGGACCAATTTCCTCGGCAGCGATACATTATTTATGTCCGATAGCGAGGTGAACATTCGCGTCCAATCAATCAACAAATCACCTGAGAGGTGGGTGTCCCAGGTCAACTGAGCCGCCCATAGCCTTTGCATAAAACATTTGAGAGCAAAGGTGACTGGAGAAATCCATCCATTCGGGTCGAACGTTCTCGCAATCGTTGACAGTACTGACCGCTTCGTCCAGGCCTTCGGTGTTTCTAAAACCACCCGATAGGTAAACTCATCATGGACGGGCCGGTACTGAATTCCAAGTACTGACAACATGTTAGGGTTGTCAGGATTCTCAAAAACGTGCGGGTCTTGTTGAAACTCATCTGGGAGACCAGCCATCAACTCAGGGGAGTTGGACATCCACTTACGTAGTTCATAGCCGCCTCGTTCCAGCAATTGAATGAGCTCGTCACGTCGGTCCAGAGCTTCCTCTACACTGGCTGCCCCTGTGCAGACGTCATCGACGTACAAATCTTGCTCCAGGATAGCGGCGGCTCTAGGATAGCTCACACGGTCACGCGACGCCAACTCCCGCAGGGTACGCATCGCCAAATACGGGCTAGACCGTAACCCATACGTGTTCGTGTTTAACTCATAGACCTTGACTGGCTCGGCCGTGGACTCACGCCACAGAATCAACTGATACCTTCTGTCAGCCGGATGAATTACCGTTTGCCTAAACATCATCCGAATGTCTGCGACAAATACAATCTGGTGCCTCCGAAAGCTCGTGAGAATATCCGAAATATCACGACTCAACTTGGGTCCCGAATGTAGACACTGATTCAGGGACATCCCGTTCGAGGTAGGTGCTGACCCATCAAAAACAACTCGAATCTTGCCGGTAGGGGTTCGTAGGACGGCATGGTGTGGAAGGAAGCAATGATCCTCAGATCTCCAGTCCACACCCGATACCGACATGTGTCCTAACGACTCATACTCCCTCATGAAATCAACATATTTTTGTTTAAATACGGCGTCCCTTGTCATCCTACGCTCCATCGACATCAATCTCGTCTCAGCCATCTTCCTAGATTCTCCTAGTGGCGGTCGATCGGCCCTGAAAGGCAGTCGAGTTACAAAACGACCAGAACGAAGGCGACCAGTACTATTCTGGTAAAACAACTCGCACTCTTCTTCGTCTGCGTCGACTCGACGAACGGTGGGAGGTTCCTCTATCTCCCAGAAACGTTGGATAACGTCTGACAACGCTGAGCCAATAAGTATGCCATCTGACTCGGCAGGCCTAACCATTGGCAATGCCGGACCCATGATCACGTAACCAAACTTAGTATCCACAGCAATCAACCCGTCCGGCTGAAGAACTCGCCGATCCGACAACAGAAACCTACCCAGAACGTCTGCTCCCAGTAGCAGGTCGACCGGGGCTGGAGTGTCAAAATCGGGATCCGCCAACTTGAGTCCTGATGTCAGGAATCGAACGGCCGTCATGGGCAGACACCCCTTGGTGAAGTCAACTTCACCCAAGGTCTGCCCATGACATGCGTCATTACTAAAGCTTGCACGGATGTTTTTGTCAAAATGTCATAACGTGGAGATAACGTGATCACCGATTGACCAACTACATTCGTAACCGTAACATTCCCCACGCCCCGTATTGATTTATTATACCTATTTACCTTGAGGCCCAACCATTTTGCTAAATCATTCGATACAATGCAGCCCTGAGCTCCAGAATCTAATAGGGCGCGAACGTTTAGAAAAATTAAGAAAAATTCGGCGCTAAAAGAAGAGCTCAGTGAGTTGGACATCCAATGCCAGGATCTCAGTGCCCAGAGAGATGAACCACAACACCAAGTCGACTCATTTTACAAGTGTCATGATGTCCACCACGTAGCATTGCAACACATAAAATCACTTGAACAAAAGCTTGCAGAGGCACACCACGAGCTTCAAGTTTTCAGCGAGCGGGAGGAACAGCGAAACAGTGCTACAACCAGGGCCTTCTATAATGAGTTCATGAGCCAAACTGGCATACCAACTATTGACCTAACAGCTTGTGATCTCACGTGTGATAGTCCTAATAGATCGCAATCAGTAACCACTATGAGCTGTAGTAAAAATAAATTAAAGAAATATGTTAAATTGAATAATTATACAAAAAAAACACAAAAACTAGCTAATAGAAATAAAATATTTTGTAAAAATGTAAATTGTAGCAAGGAACGTGTCGAATTAATTAAGGAAATCGATGATTGTAGATTATGTTTGGAAAAAACTACAGAAAAGTACGAATGTGACACACGGCGACTCCAGTCAGATATGCATATTTTAAACTCATCATTACAAAGTATTACACGTAAATATGAGTCAGCACAATACGAAATTAAGGAACATGTGTCGGCTATGAATAGTTTGTTGGAGACGTGTAAGTATAATTATGACACTTTCATATCTTTGACCGACAATCACATCTGTGATTGTAAACAAGCTCCAGCGGACTGTTCCGTGCCGACCGTGTGTCCCGCCGAGCAGCCGGCCGAACAGCTGATACTGACCCAGGCGCCGCCGTCAGTCGACTTGAGTACTAATAGTGTTATCAATAACGCCTCCTTCTCTCGGACAAAGGATAGGTATATAATGTACAGCGATGAACTTGGAAAAAATATGGGTTTACAACTTAGTCAGCGCGTGGGCCAGGCCATATTAAATAACTGTATGCCTGGCGCCACATATTCACAAATATTAAACAAAGTGTTGTCATCGCAGTTTTTAGAACCAACCACCCTAATTATTTTAATTGGTAGAAGGGAAAATGTATCTAAAAAACTAATTACTAAATACTTTTCCAAATTAAATTCTTTACAAAATGTAGATAGAATAATCTTGTTTGCGTTTCCCTCCAGACAATCTTTGTCACAACATGAAAATCATATAAGACATGATTATAATACATTTATACACACATTGACATGTCGTCATACTGAAAAATTTCATTTCATAGACACCAATATTTGTATTGGAAAATATTTTTATTCGACTAAGGATAGGTATTACCTATCTAGATTTTATACAAAACAGATAGCACAGTCACTATCTTATTTTATTTTGAACTCAGTCAAGTTTTTGACTAATGAAACGCCTGCTTCTATTGAGCAGTGTAATAATAATGACATGTACTCCTTGGAATCTGTTCCAAGCTCTTTAAATTAACCCATAGGACAACAGAGAGTAACTCTGGCAGTAATATTAATATTTGTATAAATATACCTTCATCTTGCCCATTAAATCAAGTTACTAGTAATGAAAAATGTAAAAGTAAGAATATTTTAAACGTGGTTCATCAAAATATACAGGGCATGTTAAGTAAAGAACTGGAAATTGAGTTATTCATGAACTGTAATAATATTGATATTTTATGTATAACAGAGCACTTTTTAAAGAGTTATCAGTTCATGTTCAACTTTAATAACCACCACGTTGCTAGTTCGTTCAACAGAAAAACAGCTGATCGCGGTGGCTCCTTAATACTTGTAAATAATAGTTTTAAATATAAGGAACGAGTTGACATAGTGAGCCTGTCTGTTGAGCGTACCATGGAAATAGCCTGTATTGAACTTGAACAACTTATTGTAATGAGCGTATACAGACCACCAGATTCATCCTTTGATTTATTCGAAAAGAAAATGGATGAAGTGTTGATTAAAATCAGCGATAAAAACATTTTTTTTATAATTTGTGGTGATTTTAATGTTAATCTGTTAGAGGATAATAATATTTGTACTAGATTAAAATCTTTATTTTTATGTCACAACATGAACTATCTGTTTTTGGAGCCTACTAGAATTACTGCAACATCTGCTACCTGCATTGACAATATATTTACTAACATTACGCCCATTTTCAAATCGATCATCAATAAATTAACCTCTGATCACTCTGGTCAGATAGGTATATTCAATATTAAAATAAAAAAGGACCAAAAAGAGGATATTACATGTGTGCCCGTTAGTGACACTCGGCTTGAACACTACAGGAATAATATTTAGATAAACTATGGGAAATACCATACAGTGACGATCCAAATATGTTGTACAACTCAGTATTTAACCTTGTCAAAAATGAATATGATACGGTATTTAAATCAAAAACTATAAAAGTTAATAACAAAGCTTTGTTTAGTGATTGGGCGACAGTTGGAATTCATAGGAGCAGACGAAGATTATATGAACTCTATGAAGAGAAATCATATAACAAAAATACGGCCTTTCTAGATTATGTTCGTAGTTATTCAAAAATGTTTAAACGCGTTTGTGCCGTAGCTAAATCTAATTTCATTAAAAACAAAATTGAATCTAGTAGCAATGTAATGAAAACGACTTGGCAAATTATAAACAGAGAGACTGGAAAGGCCAAAGCTACACATAATAACTTCAAGCTTAAGATAGATAATCAATTGCTAAGTACAGACCTAGAAGTAGCAAAAGCTTTCGAAAATTTCTTTACGGACATTCCAGTTTCAACAACCAAGTCTTTAAATTCATCTCCCGCTGCTGCTGAATCTATACTTAAACAAAACTTTGAGGAATGTAAAACAGATTTTAAATTTAGGCACGTAAATAATGAAGACATTGTAAAAGCGTTTAAATCCCTGGAAATGAAAAAGACAGCTGACGCCCATAGTCTATCAGTAAAAATTATTAGTTCTATTGTAGATTGTATTGCACCTCACCTTTGTTGTATATTTAATCAATGTATAGATAATGGTGTGTTTCCTGACTTGATGAAACTAAGTAAAGTTATACCTTTATTCAAAGCTGGTAGTACATCAGACCCCACCAATTTTAGACCCATATCGATACTACCAACGCTTAGCAAAATATTTGAAAAACTCATACTTAATCAATTGCAAAGTCATTTTTATCTCAATAATTTAATTCATATTGCTCAGTTTGGTTTCACAAAGGGTCGTTCAACAGCCGATGCTGGTGTTGAACTAATCGACAATATTTTTGATGCCTGGGAAGACGCAATGGATGCAATAGGTGTCTTCTGCGATCTATCCAAGGCTTTTGATTGCGTCCATCATGACACTCTTGTCAGGAAGTTACGCCATTATGGTGTAAAAGATCAGGCACTTGGCCTTCTGGAGTCATATCTAACAGATAGGGTTCAGATGGTCGATGTTAATAGGAAAAGATCACCTGGGTCTTCAATAAGTATGGGCGTACCGCAAGGTTCAATTCTTGGTCCTTTCATGTTTTTAGTATATATTAATGATTTACCTTACCTTGTTAAAGCAAAACATGGGTTAGTATTGTTTGCCGATGATACTTCTTTGATATTTAAAGTTAAAAGACAGCAATCAAATTATGACGAGGTAAACAATGCTATCTCTAGTATAGTGAACTGGTTTAATGTTAACAATCTCTTACTTAATGAAAAGAAAACTAAATGTATTAAATTCGTGTTACCCAATATGAACCCGGTAACTACAGACATATTTATAAAAGGACAGAGATTGGACCTTGTGCAGTCGACTGTCTTTTTGGGCATTACTTTAGACGCCAAACTACAATGGGATCCTCATATAAATAAATTGTCGAACAGACTGAGTTCGGCAGCGTCCGCAGTTAAAAAAATTAGAGCTCTTACCGACGTAGACACCGCTAGACTAGTCTACTTTAGTTACTTTCATAGTCTAATGACCTATGGTATTTTATTGTGGGGTCACGCTGCGAATGCTAATAGTATATTTATTCTGCAGAAACGGGCTGTTCGTGCAATTTATAGATTAGGGCCTAGAGTGTCACTGAGGGAAAAGTTTAAAGAAATCAATATTCTGACATTTGTGTCTCAATATATCTATGACAATCTTGTGTATGTAAAAAGAAATATAACTAATTTTCAGAAGTACAGTGATATACACAATTTTAATACTAGAAATAAAGACAAGTTGGTTGCTTATGTAAGCCGACTACATAAAATTAGTAATTCTTTTAAAGGCAATTGTATACGCTATTACAATAAGGTCCCTACTGATATTAAAAACTTACCTTTAGACAAGTTTAAAATAATAATAAAACAGAAATTGTATAAAAAAGGTTACTACAGGATATCTGATTACTTAGAGGACAGATGTCCATGGGAATAGATTGTTTGAGTAACAGGCTGTTTTGATATATAATTAGCATTCATTTTGTAATTAGACAATATTTTATTTAAAAAAGGAAACGCAAAAGATGCGACGACTGTGGAGTTTCTTCGGTGAGCTCTTCTCCACAGATTCCGCCATTGGGTTAGTGAACTCACCCAAAAAAATGTAATGACGGATCTAAGTGATGTAACAACATCCTATGGAAATAAATGATTTTTGATTTGATTTTGATTTGATTTAACGTATGTTGGGTTGCCCGCCAAATCCCAAACAAGCACAGAGGCGATCGGTAACACCACCGTCTCCGGTTGGGGGGCAACAAATGGTTGGGCCGCAAATTCCTAGCGAGGACCCCCGGGGCCCCACTGTGCCTGTAACCGATCAGGTATGCAGCTATACGCCAGAGGGTCCCATTGTACAAATGGTCTACGCGCCGGTTCCATTCCCAACCTATGATTCCCCGTAAAGGGGGGTGGGCGTGAATTCAACCGTGGCCGCTCCATGAGCGGGGGGGACATCACATGTGACCGACGAGGACGAGGCGACGAGCGGGGCGACAACTGAGGCGGCGTCCGAACCGCACCCGCATAGCTCGAAGGTGTCCCATGACACCCGCCCGTTACGGCCTGCTCAACACACCCAATGTCCCGCTGGGTCGGATGCTGAGTCGCAACCGAAAACTCAGGGCCCCCCATGTAATGGTCCTGAGTGCGGCCCTGCACCCTGGTACTGCCCTGTGCACGTGGGCACGTTGGCCCCTGAGTTGCGCTCCGAGTCGCAAACGAATTCTCAGGGCCCCATGCCGTGTCACCCTGGGTACGGCCCTGTGGAGGCTGTTGGCCGGACCGGTTCATGCACAACAGATTGTTGTGGGGCCCACCACAATATCCGCACATTTGTGTGCGCGTGCAGTCCCTAGCCATGTGTGGCCCGAGGCACAGGAAACACCAGCTCCGCTGCTTGGCCATCCGGCGCCGTCCCTGAACCCTAAGTTCCCCGAACTTATTGCAATTGGCCACAGCATGGCCAATCTGCCTACAACATGGGCAGGTCTCACCATGTGGGGTCAATTCACTCACAGTCCCATACGACTGCCGGTTGGTGCGGTCCTTCCTCGTCGGAGGGCCCCTACTCACAGCGCTCCCGGCAGCTCTCTGTGGCTCCGAAGGATGGGTGACCGTCAACCCCAAATTCTCTGCCCGTCGAGCCTCCTCTTCCAAGAATCCGACCAAGTCGGAGAAGGCGGGCAGGTCCTCGGCCGACCTCCCGTGAGACTGTTCGAAACGAGTCTGCACGTCAGCGGGTAGGCGGGAAAGTACAATGTACAACAGTAGGTACGACCATTCACCAACCGGAAGTCCAAGATTCTCTAGAGCCTTGGTGACGGACAACAATGGGTTCAAAACCTCCGTCTGTATGGCCCCGACCTTGTTCACAACCGGGATACTAAACAAACGGTTCAGTTGGGCATCGGCCAACCTCCGTTTGTTATCGTAACGTCTGACCAACAATTGCCTGGCCGTTTCATAGTTACCCTCCGTAACTGTCAAATGAGCGACCAGCTCCCTAGGCTCACCCCTCAATGCTGCCACCAGCTGAGCCATCTTGACAGACTTGGTAATGTCCGATCGCATGTGCACCAAACTGTCGAACAGATTGATGAAGCTCATCCATTCACCGGACACGCCGTCAAAAGTAGGCATAGTTATGGCAGGTAACCTGGACCCCGATCCCTGAAGCGGCAGAGGTGCTTCAATGTCACCACCATGGCTGGACTCGCGCTGTCTACGTATGTCCGCAGCCTTCTGCGTGATAGCAGCTGCCATCTCCATACATTGGTCGACATCCCCTATCAACCGTGACAGCCTGTCAGGTGCTATGTACTTGTTGTTGTTGGACTCGGGTAGCGGGCCGACGATGTCGATATGCACGTGATCCAAACGTGACGTGGAGGGAAATGTGCTGATAGGTGTCTTACTGTGACGTGACACCTTGCTTCTCTGACACGCAATGCATGTTTTTGTCTTCTTAGCATCTTAGCTTCGGTATTTTAACTCCGTTTTAAGCTATTTCAGAAGTGTCTTTTTACGTCGGGGTCACCAATGTCATGAATGACTAGTCACCTAAGCCTAGCAGTAGGTATATGGAAGGTGGAGCAGAAAGACAGTGTAGTCGCTATGTAATAATGTTACTTTATTTCAGAGTCTTAGCTATATATAGAAACGTGGTTGCCTACGGAGCTAATGCATTGACCTTGCTAATATGTAGGCTGTTTATGTAGGTCTGTTTATGTAGGTCTGTCTGGCCTGGTTTACTTTGGACAGGCACCTACAGACTTTTGAATATTTCATTAATCAAATTTAAAAACCTAGTGAAGTTGCTAGGTCACATTTTACGAAGTAATAACACATTATACAATTAAATTTAATACAATAAAATACAATGACATTAATCCGCCAAACGCATCGTCATAACTAAAATTAAGATACAAAATATACATCTATAAAATAAACCGCCCCAAGAAACGCCCGCGCCAAACGTGCCCATTACACTAGCAGCATTACCGCGCTGCACAACTAGCGAGATCCTCTGTGACAGGAAAGATCCGGAGTGGTGGTGAAATCCTCGGTCCCTCAAACGACGCCCAATGTCCTTGTCGAAGGCCCTAGCCTGCGAACCCGACACCCCTGTGGTCTCGACGGCCAAAGGAACAAACAGATAACTTCCCATTAGCTGTACGTATTTAATGCATTTCTGCCGCGCTGCCGACTCAGCAGCAGCACCCGGAATTACCCTAGTTGAGCTGATGTGGGATGGCGCGTAAGTGCACACGCAAGTCACATCCCACAATAGGCAACGACCTCTTTCCCACGGTATCAACGTGAGACCGTCCGGACGTTTCCCGTCGCTGCGGCGGGTTTGAGCCGGAGGTTCTAGAACTGTCGGAATATTGGCAGAGACTATAGCCATCCGATGTCGTTAATTGAGTGATGGCGAGAGAGTCTCCCTGCACTCCGAACACAGTGCAGCCCATGGCGCCCCAGCGAGTCAACCGCCGCACCACCAACTCAGCGATGTGGTTCGCAGATGTCGCAACCTAACCGAAGCACCACTGCCACACGCAGGGAGTTGTCTTCCAAAAAGGTGCCCAACTGCGGAGACGGCAACGCATGCAGCCAGGCGCCAGACTCTGGCTGGGAAACTGCACGCAGGCAAGCAAGATCCGCTCCCGTGCTCTGCGCCAGAAGCCCTCAAGGGATGACCTGCAAAGGTTTACATTCCAGGCACGCTGCACGCTAGGCTGCTCCGGCACATCTCTCCCCGGGCAGCGGACCTGCCACAGCCGCAAAGCCTCGTCCGCAAAAGGAATGCTCAAATTATCACCATTAATATTCAAAATGCGAGTGACAAGTTTAAACACCCCATGCGAAGTGGCCAAGAAAGCCGGGAGTTCCGTGTCCTGTAGGCAACGAACGCCGAGACCACCAAATCTGATAGGAAGTGCTGCCTGTGACCACTGGGAGGGAGACATCTTCACATTCAAAATCGTCTCCAAAATATTCTTCAAAGCTAGGTCGTATGAATCTGCTTCCCCCCTGCACATCCAGACCGGAGCCGTTCGCAAAGAATATGTTAACCTCGGCTGGGACAAACAGTTTCGCAGAATAATAAGCGCCACATGTGCGGAAAGCTCCTTAAGATGTGGCAAAGCCCCAACCAAGGCCTCCATCTTACTTCGCAGAACGCCCGGCGCACCTTCTAAAAATATTGGCGCCCCCAACAGGGTGAAATCTGTTTTATTGAGGACATTCGCCCCCGGCACTAACGTTCAAACTTCGCTCTTGAGCCTTGTGCCAAGATTCCAGAAAACGGGAATAACTCATATTTCGTTTTGTTGAAGTTCACATTAGTTGAAGCCCCAAGTCTCCTAGACCACGAATAATCGACTCCAAATCGCCCAGGACTACGTCCGGAGGTCCCCCGATAGCACCGTCATCCAAGTACCAGACATTCAAAGGGGAACTTACAGATTTTACAACCTCCTGTATCGCCAAGCTATCAAGCCAAGAATATCAATGGCCCTAACGGATCACCCTGTTGCGCGTCCACTTGTGACGCTACCAGATTTTCCCCAAAAAACAAGTTTGTAGTACGACAGTAACACTGATGGAGAAAAGGGTGAGAGATGGAACGGAATCACTAACATTGCTCAAAATGACGTCACGCTCAACTGAGTTAAAAGCATTTTGTAAATCAACCTTTACAATGACGTTATCAGTGTTTCCTGGATCGAATGCGAATGACCGGGTGGCGTGGATTGCGGCCTCGCAGCCCAATGGTACTCCAAATCCCAACTGCTGTAGCTGAAGTAAAGACGATGCCACTCCCCTAACAGCTCTGCAACAGAGTTTGGCCTCAAGACGACGGAGTACGCTCCCAACAGCAATAGGACGAATCCCACCGGCCTTCTTACTCAAGGCACAGAGAGAAGCGCCATAAAGAAATCGGCATACCTCCCTGTTGACCATTCCCCTCAGCATAAAATTGGCTAGATTTACTAGCGACCGTAAGAGAGTCGCACCATTATCCCCAGTCCCAGCAGAAGTCAGCTCCTTAAGAATTGTGGGGCGGATCCCATCAAGACCAGCTGCGGACCCGTTATTAAAGGTCATAATTGCCTCCAAAACGTCAGCCGCTTCAACCGCCAAAAACTTACTTGAGAGGTCCGGCTCCGGAGGGACGTGCATGTCACGGGACGGTGACGGGTGCTTAAGACGTAAGAACCCCAAGGTCTGCTCATTATCCTCGGCTACAAAGCAGTCTGACAGCAGGATCCGCACAGCACCTCCTAGGTCACCATCATGTACCTTTGAATCGACGTACTTATAAAAAGCGTGCCGATGAACACTCCCACTCCTCAGACAAACATCCGATGACTGGGCCGATGAAAGGCCGTCTAAAGAACCCGCATTAATATTGTCTTTTACCTTAGAAGTAAGGGACCTACTTCTGTCATCTGATAATGGGACCCTAAGACAGGTGTATGAAAAGGTAAGCAGATCAAACCAATCGTTGGTCCCATTGGTCTGGACGCACCTCTCAATCAGCTCCAACAGCTTGCCCGCGGCCAAACACCTCGCTCCCTTTGGCACATGTTTTAACACCCTAACCCTCCTTCTCAAGGGAGCCAGGTTATTGAGCGACGGCGGTGGTGAAGAAACGTCCAGATTCACGACATCCCTGTGTACCAGACTAATGTGCACGTTCAAACCACGCGGAACGACAAATTCCTTTGGGGAACCGGGGCAATGAGGACAAAAAAGCCCTAGAAACATTCATATTATTAACAAAGTCATGTTAATGTCTATTTTCACAAACAAAATAATATGCAAAATGTCAAACTGTTAATATCAAAAATTTTACGGTTCATAAAATGGAATGAAGTTACAAAAAAATACTTTTTTTTTAAATAAATGGTGTCAATAAAACTTGGACACACAACTTATAAGTATTTTAAAACTATATCTAAAAAAAAAACACAAAATATAGGGATCATCAACAGTAGACATAAAAAACTAATGTCATTACTAATTATTCATTATTCGCAAATCACGTCCAAAAAAAAAAAAACTTAACTACTAACTACAGTTCCAAGCACAAAATGTCCACAAAAAAACGAAAACAAAAAGTACTGGTTGATAATCGAACCCGGGCTCGGGTAACATGTCACCGTATACTTGGTTGTCCTACGTCGTTAACCGCGAGACAAGGTTGCCCGCTCGTAGATAAGTGAAAATAAGGTACTGAATATGCACCGGCATTGTTAATTACAGATGGATGGCGGCACCCGATCGATGAAGTTTTTGTAAAAAATTTAAACACCCTCAAAATCACACCCCACGGAATGCACAATATCACTGATTTATCCACTTAAATCACCTTTTGTGGCCAAACTCCAAAGCGAAAACTGTTGAAATTGACTTGCACTGTGACACCACCATACAAGAATTGTATTTTACTATAGCTTTATCAGGCACTGCGATTTTTCAAAAGTGGAGCTAAGTGAAACACGCCCTCTCAACATGAACCAAACTTTTGAATGCCATTACCCAAAGCAAAAACCATTACTGAATATAAATAATAAGGTTACAATAAATTTCCACAATTTTCACCTTTTATCAGATATTACTTCCTTCACACCACTTGTTACCACTTCTACTTACCTAAAGCCACTGAACCTAATTCATATAATCATCATTTTTAAAATTCACTCCCCATAATATAGTTCAGTCGGATGATACGAACGATCCTAAATGTGTTAAACTAAGTGATGCAACCAGCTTGTCTCAATATGCGAAAAGTGAGATTTTTGGAAATGGGATCTCGGTAATTACTGTTAACGTTCAAAGCGTTTTTTCAAATTTAGACCGATTTCTTCTGCTTGTGGCTGGCCTCAATTTTCCTATCGATGTCCTGGTCTTGACAGAGTGATGGACATCTGAACAGAGAGTACCTTCAAATATAACACTAAGTCAAGTATTAATCAGAATGATGGTGTCGTAGCTTATGTTAGTAATGATCTCAAATCAAATGCTCAAGAACATAACTTATGTCAAGGTAACTGCCTTCTTCTACATCTACTTAGTGTGGATACTAAAATTATTTGTACCTACCGTCCACCATGCTTCTCGAACCCTTCTGGTTACATAGACCTTCAGTCTCCATTGGGTAATGGTATCCTGTTCGATAGCTTAACTGAATTCATATCACTACATAATTTAAATCAGTTTAATACCATCAAAAATCCAAATGACAGGATCCTTGACCTATTATTGTCCAATGTCTATAAACTAAAAGTCACTCACTTCCCACTCGGGCTCAGTACAGTGGACCCTCATCATCCTCCCATAGAGTTTGAATTACACCTAGTTAATGATACTACCTTGCAGACAAATTCATTGCCCAGGTTAAACTTTTACAGGGCAAACTATGAGGAAATCATCAGCAATCTAGGTATGGTTTATTGGGCTGAAATGTTCCACAACTGTCCCGATGTAAACGAGATGCTAGATAAGCTTTATGATAAGATTTACACGGCAATCAAAACACATGTCCCGGTGACAAAATCACGAAAATCAAATTATCCGCCTTGGTTCTCATCAGGATTAATTAGGCTGCTCAAAGAAAAGCATAAGATTAGATTGAAAGTGAAGAAATTCCACAATCCCATGGACAAACTCACATTCGAAATGTTGAGGAAAAAGTGCGATACATTCATGACTTACTGTTTTAACAATTATATTAGGAGAATTGAAGAAAGCATAAGGGACAACCCTAAATACTTTTGGACCTACATTAAACAGAAAATAAAAATTAGTGTGAAATTCCATCTACGATGTATCTGGGTTCTGAGGTAGGCAATAATAGCGAGGATATTAGCGAACTATTCGCCAAAAACTTTTCTTCCTTATACACAAGTAGTTCAGTGAATCAGAGCCCACCAAAAGATGATTATATAGAGTCTTCAGCCTGCAGTCCCCTTTCGACTATAACTTTTGAAGAGTCTATAGTACGAGATAAACTTAGGAAATTAGACCCTAACAAGGGCCCAGGCTCCGACAATATTCCACCTTTGTTTGTAAAGCGTTGCGCTGATGTCCTTTCATGGCCTCTAACCTTAATATATAGCCATTCGTTGAGGTCAGGTGTTTTTCCCGCTCGGTGGAAAATGGGAAAGATCGTACCCATACCTAAGGATGGTATCAGCAAAGATGTGTGTAAATACAGACCTATCACTATTCTTCCTACCTTTGCAAAGATATTCGAGGTTATAATATACCCAAGTCTAAATTTTCATGTCTTGCCTCAGCTCTCTAATAGACAGCACGGCTTTGTTCAAGGCAGGTCAACCAACTCTAATCTTGTCGCATTCGCAGATCGATTGGCTGAGTTTGTGGACAAGCGTGAACAAGTGGATGCTGTATATACAGATTTCAGCAAAGCATTTGATAAGGTGGACTTTGATATCTTAGTACACAAACTCAAACGTTACGGCTTGCTTAACCCTATGTTGGACTGGATACAATCATACTTGACAGAACGAAAATCATATGTGGTAGTCAACGGCACACAATCGGAACCTTTCAGCGTAACGTCAGGCGTCCCACAGGGGTCCCATCTGGGTCCCCTGTTGTTTATAATATTTATAAACGATATTGTAGATTGTTTCCAACACGCTGAACCATACATGTTTGCCGACGACCTAAAACTACTCAAAGCCACTAGTCACTAACGATTTGGATGCACATGATCTACAACAAGATCTTAGCAAACTATACCAATGGTATGTACTTAATGGGATGGAGCTTAATCCGAGTAAGTGCCACCATGTGTCCTTCACACGTAATACCAAAGTCATTTCGACTCAATACAATATTGACGGCACAAAACTAGAACAGGTTAACATCATTCGAGACCTTGGTATCCTGGTTGACAGCCAACTTAGTTTTACTCCTCACATAGCTAGTATAACAACGAAGGCATCTAAAATACTAGGTTTCCTCTTAAGAGCTTCCAAACCTTTTAGAGATGCCAAAACGAAGATATTGCTTTTTAACACGCTAGTTCGATCTGTTCTGGAGTACTGCTCACAGGCATGGAGCCCATTCTATCAGGTTCAGAAGGATACAATAGAAAGAGCTCAAAAAAGATTTGTATGGTATCTTGCACACACTACCTATAAGGATCTCCAACTTCGCTCATATAAGGAAAGATTAGCACACTTCCAAATGACATCTCTTGCTGTCAGAAGGCAAATACTAGACATGACATTCATGTACAAGGTGCTTAACGGCAAAATAAAGTGTCCACAATTGTTTCACTCCTTCAGCATAAACGTTCCAAACAGGCTACCACGACTTGGTACCTACAAACTCCTCAGAGAGCGTCCTTGGAAAACTAACCTCGGTCTCAATGCCCCCATCACCAGAATAACACGCCTTTACAACACTATGCACAAGAACACAGAATTGGATATAGACGTATTTGAATACGTTAGGCGTTGACGTCAGACTTGGCTCGTTTAGATCCAAGGTCGAGTCTCATTTATCCCACGTACCCCAATAATTAATTATAATTAAAATAGTAATAGTAATAATGATAATAATAGTAATTAAATAATAACAATTGTAAATAAATGATATCTTACTTACAATAATAGCTGTAATAATACCAAATAATACCAAATGTCGAATTTGCATGTTGTGTTTACCTTTAAGTGGATGAACATCTAGCACTAATGGGATAATTAATATATATGAATGTCTTATTGAATCATCTGTTGGTGAACCTTAAACAATAAAATAAAAAAATAATAATAATAGACTCTCTAAATGTTCTTCTTGAGGATACTAAGTGTCGTTAACGTTATTTTAGCAGGAGACTTAAATATGGATATTTTGCCGGCACAAATATCAAATCATACTGCCAATTATCTGACTCAAATGGCTTATCATGGTCTTATTCCAGGAATTAATATACCCACTAGATATACCGCATGCATTGATCACTACATGATTATGTCCAGACACAAATGGTGGACCTTTGCATTTAACAGGTTCACTGATCACTCTCCAGTTTTATTAATTATTGATAACTCGTATACCAGGCAAGTCAAATCTAAAGACAAATATCATGTGGATTACAATGCTATCAGAGAAGCGATTCCCTTCAAAACTGGATTGAATATTTTTCCCTTTGTGATGCTAATGTGGCTGCGGAGTGTCTGGTGGGTAAATTAAAAGACATAGTTGGTATCTGCACCAAAATTATAAACACTTCCTGCAGGAAACGGCCATCAAAACCTTGGATCACCCCCGGTGTACTAAAATCTCTAGGAAAAAGTAACAAGTTACAGCTTAAACTAAAGAAAACTCCTAACGACAATAACCTTAATAACGAATATAAAAAATATAGAAATATGTGTAATTATATTATTAAAACATAAAAAAGCAATACTATGATACTATATATATGATATGATACTATGATACTAAAAAATATAGAAATATGTGTAATGATATTATTAAAACATTAAAAAAGCAATACTATGATACTACTAAATTTGGAATTTACTCTAATAATAACAAAATGACTTGGAAGATTATTAAAGATGTTGGTAATATTAGTGCTTCCAATGTACCAGCCGACAATTTATTATTAAAAATTACAGATCTCAAATAGAATCACTAGATATTACTAACAAGTACTTTAGTACTATTGGAAAAAAACTAGCTTTTATTTTATTTTATTTTATTTATTGCAAAACACAACAGATTTAATACAAAGCAATTCTTAATATAGACATCTTAATTTAAAACATGTAAAATATCCTACTAGGTGTTTTGACAGCTTTTCATTTGTGGACAGTGTATTTAAGTAAGGTAAAAACTAAAAACTAAATTAAAAGAAAAGAAAATAACTATATGTAGGTGCTCAAACTAAGTACTTAAAGACTGTTATTCATCAGGTAAATTAGCTAAAGATTTTCGAACGTTATTTTTGAAGGTAGACAGTTTCGTAAATATGTCCAAGGTGTCGTGTTCATTAGATGTATTGTTGTAGAGACGACACATACTAGGAAGTGGTTCATGATAGGCTCTTTGCGTTCTATACACAGGTAATTCGAATGTAGTTTTCTTTCTGGTGGACCTCTGAAGAATTGGTGGAATATTTATTTTAATTTCTCTCAAAAGAGATGTGTGTAAGTTTCCATGCAATATTTTATGTAGGGTGGTTAGACTGCTAATAGATCTGCGAGTTTCCAAAGAATTCAATCCGTAGTGTTTAAGTCGCGTTTCGTAACAGCGAAGTTTGTATTTTAGGTTATTACGGTATGTCATTATTCTAAGGAACCTGGCTTGTATTTTTTCTATGGTATCAATGTGTACTTTATAAAAGGGACTCCAGACCACAGAACAGTATTCCAATTTACTTCGGATAAAGCTGTTAAACAGTGTTATCAAGGAGCGAGGGTTACGGAGGTCTTTACTTATGCTAGAGAGGAAACCTAGCAATTTGTTACACGAGGATTTTAGATGTACATAATGCGCCCTGAAGTTTAATTCCGTGTCCAGTATCACTCCCAGGTCTCGCACCGTGCTAACGTTGTTCAGCTGCTGATTATCTATTTTATATTGGTATAAATTAAAATCATTTTTCGTTGTAGAAAATTTCATGACAAAACACTTTTCAATAATGAGCCTCATGCAATTTCTCTCACACCAGGTGGATAGGGAGAGCAGGTCATTTTGTATGCTTTGACAGTCTTCAACAGTTTTTATAGAACTGAATATTTTCAAGTCATCGGCGTATAAGACGCAATTAGATTTTATGTCGCGTGTCAGGTCATTTATGAATAAGACAAACAGTAAGGGCCCAAGGTGACTAACTTGGGGCACGCCAGACGTGATTTCGAGTGAGGTAGAGTAAAAGCCCTTTACTGCCACTATTTGAGACCTATGTGTTAAGTAGGAGGTGACCCACCTAAGGAGATTACCGTGAATGCCGAATTGGGTTTTAAGTTTTACTATTAAAGTATTATGATTAACTTTGTCGAATGCCTTTTTAAAATCTGTGTAAATACTGTGGACTGGTAATTAATTGTTAAATGAGTTGTGAATGTAATGCAAGTATTCTAATAAGTTTGTGGTTGTAGATTTTGATTTCACGAATCCGTGCTGAACAGAGGTTATTGTAGGTTTGGCATGAGCATATATGTAGTCATACACTAAGGTTTCAAAAAGCTTAGCTAAACATGACAGTATGCTAATTGGCCTGTAGTTACTACAATTGTGGGCCTCACCGGACTTAAGAATCGGCACGATGTACGCCTTTTTCCAAATATGGGGAAATATGCCAGAAACGAGTGACTTGTTATAAATTATAATTAAGGGAGTGACTAGCTCTTCCAAACACAGCTTCACGAAACGTGCGAGTAAACCATCCAGTCCTGTTCCCTTATTCGCATCCAGAGACTTGAGTTTCGTCAGTATTTCTTCATGAGATAGCTGTACATTGTGCAATGCGTCACTGTGGGGATTACAATCTTCAGGGTTGGGTACATTGTCAGTCCTACTTTCAAAAACTGATCCGAAGAATCTGGAAAAGAACTGACATATCTCGGTAGGTTCAGATGTAGAGTTATTCTCATAGTACATTTTCTGAGGGATGGTATTTGTATAACACTTATTTTTAACTAATGACCAAAAGAGCTTAGTATTACCCGACAACAAGGAGTCTTCAACGCTTACAATAAAATTCTTGCAGCAGGTATTAAGCATCACCTTGACTCGATCTCTCAGTAATGCGTAAGTATCATAATCACGTGGGTTATTATACTTTTTGTATTTCTTATGATATTTGTGCTTTTCAGCCAAGGTGTGCTTTAAACTATCTGTAAACCATATGGGGTATTTATGAGAGTCGTTTTTCTTGTAGGGTGTGTGTTTAGTTATAATTGTATTTAATGTTTCGTAAAATAACTTGACGCATTCATTTGTTCCTAATTTCAATAACTCCTTATCCCATGGAAAAGCTTTTATTTCGGATCTACATTTGTCATAGTCGCATTTATATAAATTCAATATTTTGTTATTTTTATTGTGTAAAATTGAAGGATTGGTGCCGTGAGGAATATTTGCAAGAAATGGTGGGTTAAACCTATCTTGCTTGCTTATGGGATCACAAGGGGAAAGCTTAATATCAGGTAGATTAGTGAGAAAAAGATCCAGAATATTGCCGTCAGCCTTAGCAAATGAGCTAAGTGGATTAAGGCTACCAAGTGAGATTAGGTCAAAAAAGAAATCACTTCGTCTATCGTTTTTAGTTACAGAGGCCGATAAGTTTCTAGTGTCAGGTATGGTTTCCCATGCGACATTTGGCATGTTGAAGTCACCTAAAATAATCAATTTCTCATTTGCGTTCATAACAATATCATAACACCGCTCAAAAAATGATTCCATCGTTTAGAAAATTATACTGCCAGGCAAGTAAACGAGACAAATATGAATGATTGTGGACTTCAAGTATACCGTCAGCCACAAATCTTCGGCGTCAGATTCCCAGTCCGACCTTCGCTCTACGCGAATAGAGTTCTTAACCGCAACTAAGACTCCTCCACCATCGCCCTTGTGACTACGGCTGCTCTCTCTGTCCCGCCTAAATACGTTGTAGCGTTTATCAACCACTTCACTACTGTGAACGCCGCTGTTGAAGTTAGTCTCGGTAAAACAAATTATGCCATAATCTTCAGCCAAAATGCCCTTGAATACGTCTTGTACCTTCGACCTTATTCTATTAACATTTTGATTATAAATTTGTAACATATCGAAGAGGAATCCTAAATCTGATTATATGTACTTCTAATTAAAAACAAAAAACAAATAGGTAGGTAACCACTAGGTAACCTAACAACTAATAAAGAAAACTTTTACACTATTAGTTTCAATGACTGTACGTTTTTCACCATTATTGCTTTGGCATTTTCGCATTTTCTCACGAACACTTTCCCGTACTTTACCCAAACGAACGTGTAGTTTTTCTCCTTGGCAATCTTTCTTGCCTCAGCCTGCAGCGACTTGGTCTCTGGCGGCAGGTGCTCCACTACGTAGACCGGCGACTTCTCTCCAGCGATGTCGATCGAGTGCGAGTTCAGTTTGTTGGTTTGGTTAGCCTTGTTGTAGCGGTCAACTGCGGACAGCAAGTGATCCCGGTGACGCGGCGATGGCAGAGTTAGAAGGATGTTGCGTGGTCTAGCAGTAGTCGGGTCCAGCTTTGCCACTCTGCTTTGATTTAAGACATTGTATCATGTTAAAAAATAAAGAATTATTATTATTATTATTCCAACGTTTTTTTACGGTATTTTAAGGGAAGACGTTTTCTTAAAACCATCCTTAGGAGTAAAAATTGAAGAAAGCGTAGTTTTGAAACTAAAAAGATCACTGTATGCATATAAACAAGCCTCCTAATGCTGGAACAAAAGACTTCATGATTTTTTAGTTGGTGAAGGATTTGTATATAATCGAAAAACGATTTTTGTTCATATGTTTTAAAAGATGTATTTTTGTCAGCCTATGTAAATGATATGATAATATCATTTTAATGTCGAAAGGTGAAATAAACTTTTAATAACGCACATGAATTATTAAAATTTTAATTCATTGTAAAGGATCTTGGGAAAGTAAGTGCTTTAATTATCATTTTTATTTATTTATTTATTCATCATCATCAAGTACTTAGGGGTTGTTTATTGTTACGTCTTTGAAACTGAGGGTTCCGCGGGTTCGGACTGCGTCAGCCTCGACTACGCTATCTAGGGTCGTGGTTTTGGTATTGCGTTCCTACCTACCTGGAGGGTGACTTCCTATAGGTGCAGCTAGCAAGGAAAGAAGGAGTACTCAGGTTCGAGAGTTATATTCAAGAAATCCTAGGGATGAAACGGTTAGTCTCCCTATCTTGTATGAAAAGAGAATTTACAAAGATTTATTTAAGGGAAGACAGAGCAAGGTCGTGGGACTGAACTCGTGAGACGGATTTTGCGCGTTTAGGCTGCGACTCCCCTGGTGAGGTCCGGCGGCAGGAGCGGCAGCACACAACGGCCTCTAGAGGGCCGCGAAGGAGTCCGGTTCAACAGAGGGGTCTCAGGTCCAGTGGTGTGAGCAGGAGGGTAGGTAGGCGGGGGTACAGGTGGAACCCCAGACGTGGGGTTCAGCAATCAATTACAGCACATCAAGTAAAGGCCTTCTATTTACACAACACAAGTTATTTACAAAATTATGTCTATTAACAATTATGAGGGACTAGCCCATCGCTGCAACTATGGCGTAATGAGTAGATAAAAATAAACTGACGTATAGGATACGTCTTAGCTATTCAGAGCTCAAGGAAGGAATCCGTCAAAAACAATCGAAGAGCTACTAGACGAAATTCCAGGCTTGAATTCTGAACCTTTGCTTTTCAGAAGGCTATTCAGCCAGTAAGCTCGTTAAATGAAATAAAAAGAAGTATAACTACAATCTGTATACTTAAGTACGACTTATTAAGTAATAGTAAGTCGAACTTAATTTTGAGCAGATCATGTTACAGGGATACTTGATAGCCAAAGTGCCTTGACAGCCAAACCTACAGAACTTGAATACCTAGATACCAGATTCGCTGGCTCGGGGCGTCTCTCCGGCGTGTAGGCGAAGGTATAAGACCTGGACGTTGGGCGCGCAGTGCAGCTTTAACAGGCAATCATGGCAGCGTGAGTCCATCCTCGGGTAGCGGCTTCTGCCGCTAACTGCTTCTGACGCTTCGACCTCGGGCTGCAGTCTATTAATCGTGTATTCTTCTGAAGGCCAGGAGCGAGAATGCGTGACGTCGGTTGTCTTGTATACTTAACTACTTCGAGTATACCAGATAGTTGCTTTGCAGCCTTCCTAAGTAGATTTTTGGACAGGCCGACTTTATCGTTGTGGAAAGCAGCTAAGCGTGTATTACGTTATCTAAAACAAACGGAATCTCTCGTATATATAAACGGGGTAGCAGTTGTCGTTTAGTTCTTTATACAGATGTTGACTGGGCTGGCGACAAACCGACAGGAAAAGCTCGAGTGGTTCCGTAGTCTTCTATGGTAAGAATTTGTTGGCCTTATCAACGGCCGAAGCTGAATATAGCTACGGCTCTAGCGTCTGAAGAGTTAATTTATTTAAAGGGTTTTCTGCAAGATTTCAATTTCCGTCAAATTCAATGTTATTTGTACTCAAAGTACGATTAAATTAATGGAGTCAAATGAAAACAGTAAGAGGTTAAAGCATATCGATATATTAAATATCATTTTATCAAAGATATAATTAGTTAAAGAGAAATAATTGTCAGTGATGTTAGTTTCAATGAAAATGTAGCAGATATTTTGACAAAGGCATTAGGAAAAAAAAAGCACAAATATTTTGTACAAAAGCTTTGTTTTAATTAAATGGTTCTTAATATATGCCTAGTTTAGTTGATAGTATGGAGGGTAATGAGTGTTGACATAATTAGGTACGTACTTATTACGAGTTTACATTTTTGACAACAGGTTAAGAAGATTTTTATAATTTATAAAAATTGAGGGGGAGAAAAGCTATGTTAAGAAGTGCAGCAATAATTATTTAGTGCAGATACCTACTCTTGTATTTTGTGTTTTGTTTTTTATTTTGTAAAGTTAATATAATTTAAATGTTTAACTTTTATTGTCTTCAATATCACCATATTCAGCCACATAGACCGACTGCTAGTCATATACCTCTTCTCTAAAGCGGCAATCTCCCCGGTCCTGTGCACCCCGTGGGATCCTGACGACTGTACATATCGTCGGACCATCGGGCTGGTGGCCTGCCCACTGGCCGTGTTCCTCCCCGTGGTCACCACTCGGTGACTGCTTTGGTCCACCGTCCATCTTCCCGTCTAGCCAAGTGTCCCGCACAACTTCACTTCAATCTCGTTATCCGTTAGCCTACATCCGAATTTTGACGTTTGGCACATGGGCAACGAGAGAGATACAACGTGAAACGCTCCATCGCTCTTTGTGCTACTTTTATAGTATGCACATTATGCTTTGTGAGCGTCCGTGTATCGGCTCCATAGGTGAGGATGGGCAAGATACATTGTTTATACAACTTGGTCTTTAGGCATTGTAGGAGGATTTGAAAACATCACTTAAAGCAGCCCACCCCATTCTCCTTCACCTGTTCATCTCGGTAAAGGATAAACGATATCCAAGATAGACGTAACCCTGTATGGTGTCATTGCCAATAATTATGGCCAGCACATTTAGTGGGCGACTCGTCATGATCTTGATCTTGGACATGTTAATCCCATGACCGATTTTTGGGGAAGTGCAATTTTCGTGCAATTCTGCGAGCACATGTTGGAGATCTGAGACACATTCGGCGACGAATGAGGTCATCCGCAAACAACTCTCACTTCAATCCAACGTCTTCATAATGTCTTCCAGAATTATGGTGAATAGTTTGAGTGAGAGAGTGTCCCACTGGCGCCCGCCGGTACATAAAAGATATGAAGTCAAGATGTACAACGGTCCAACTGCGTAAACGACAAAATCTGCAATTGTCACAACGTGACGAATCAGATTAATGTCAACTTGAGAATAATAACATAACTAATGAATAACATGTTAAAACTTGAAACGAAATTATCGCCTAACGCCAAAATGTGCAATGGCGAAATGTAAAGGCAACAATGTGTCAAAATCCGCTATAGCTGAAATGTTTAAACGAAAAAATGTGCAGGTGACAAAATGAGTGACACTTTATTTGTTCTGACGACTCTGAGACTCCTTGAATAACAATTCTCGTGCAATGATAAAATTCATCACAGATAATGTGTGTCTTACTCAGATGAATGAAACTCTTGTTTCTTATGCTATTCTTCCGTCAAATCGTACACAAATATCTTACTTGGGTGTGGTTTTGCATTATGGAATAAAATAAAATAATTAATTCAAAAAATCAAAAAGGCAAGCCGACCATTGTGTATGTCTTGCATCGTTTTAATTTTAAAACAGGTAATAAGAATGGTAGTACATTATGGCAGTGTGTGAATCGTCATGAATGTACTGCATCACTTAGTATTGGTCAGGATAAAATGCAAGTATGTACTTCGAGTGAGAATACATACTTGTGAGCCATCCAAATCCAATAACAAATTGCATCTGGCCTACGGAAACTGCAAAACTCAAGTATGTGAAAATCACAACCCGATCAAAGAAACTTTCGAAGACTGTTTCGAAAATAAAAATGCAATTACTGACGAAAATTCTGAGGATTCCGACGAAGATTTCGTCAAACCAACTTACAAAACAAAAAAGCGCACACTACAGAGACTATGAAAAGAGTTTTTGGATGTAAAGGCGACAATATTCTGCTCAGCAGGGGAAGTTGTTTTGCCAAAATTATTAAAAGACGACTTCTTGCTATGGGAAAATGGAACAGATGAAAAGATCCTAGTATTTGGCACTAACCTTGGAGTAAATATATTTAAAAATGGTGCTTATAAGCAAATGGTATTCGGAGATGGTATGTTTGCGGTGGCTCCACAACCGTTTGAACAACCATTCACCATCCATATCTATTACTACAGTACAAGCGACGAATCAAATGTAGTGCCCATCATTTATGCATTGCAGCCAAATAAAACAACAAATACCTACGAGAGGCTATTTACATTTTTTCGAGATTTGAAAATATAGCTATTTGTAAATACAAGTGTGATTATGAACGTGTACAAATAAATGCAGCCAATGCAGTATTTCCCGAGTGTGAGATCACAGGCTGCTTCTTCCATTACAACCGCGCTATATGAAAAAAGGGAAAGCTTTTCATGTATGTGACACCAAAAGCGGCAAAGAACTGTTAAAGCTGGCATCATACCTGCCACTTCTGCCAGCAAACCTAATTTTGGAAGGTTGGACCGAAATTCTTAGTAATACTACAGACAAGGAAACGGCGGCAGTAAAATTATTTGAAAAATACTTCACGGCCTTGTGGCTCTCAAAAATTTTTACTGGCCGAGATCAGCACATATCAGCAGCGACACCGGACCAACAATAGTTTAGAATCTTGGCATAGCCGCTTGAAGAAGAGGATGCGTACCAAACCCAGCTTATTCTTATTTTTACACTTGCTTCGTAAAGAAAGCATGTTCCAAGGCAGACGAATCGAGAACTCCTTATTCGAAAAACAAAAACGAAAGAAATCGGAAATCACTTTGATAGAAAATATGAAAAGTGGCTGAAGCAGCGAAAGACGGAATTACGGTTGTGTTATCCTAATGAGTATTGCAGCAATCCGGAATAGATTTAGTAGGTAAATAGGAAAAACACTATCGTAATTTCGTCTGTCCTGCCTGGTACATACTTTCTTTACGATGTTTTCTGCTAAGTAGCATGTTTATGTTTTATGTTGAAAGTTATATTAATATCTAAGAATAAAAGTTGATGTTTTATATATATTTTTGTGCAGAATGTTGTATTGAGTTAATTCATAAGAATAAAATATTATGTTTTATGCAAAATGGTTTTTTATTCAATTACAAGTTAATTTTTAACCTAAACAAAGATACAATAAAAGCTATTCCAGCTATTGTTGCACTAACATTAAGGCATCTATACTGAGAACTTCACTCGCTTCGCTCGCTTATTCGAAAAGCTGTGTAGATAATATTATGATTATTCACATTGATTTTGTAAAAATATAACAAAAAATACCAAAATACTAGGTAACTTGGCGTAGCTTTTATTATCATGTCTGTCTTTTGTCCATTGCACATTTTGTCACATTACATTTCAACCCTTGCACATCAAGTCCATTGCACCTATTAGCTAAAGAGAATTATAACACTCGTACTTTTTTGCCATTGTACATTCTGACGTTGAAGTATTTCATCGTAGATACATTCATGACTCATGTTCATTTTGACGTTGTGTATTTGCACACTCTGCCGTTTATGCATTTAGATCGTTATAAAATTTTGACATAATATCTTTTATCTACACACGTATCATAAACCCTCTTTACTGCGTTCAAAAACCGCACGTTACGATCAGCATTATGTTAAACTACTTGGTAAAAACTCGTTTCGTATCTGGAAAACTACACATTATGGTCATTATGTGTAGTTTTTCTACATATAATGACATTCAAATTTCGAACGCCGACGCCCACCCGCGTGCTGTCCCTAGTTTGTCTCTGAAGTTGGTACTGACATTCAAATTTCGAACGCCGACGCCCGTCTGCGTGAAGTTGGTACTAAAGAACAAGCTAAACAATTGCAGAACCACAATGCCGGTCAAACATGCGGTTCCTGAACACATCAAAGAGAGCTTATGATATGTGTGTAGATAAACTAGTGTATGTAACTGTACATAATTAGGCATTATGCAGCAGTCACATAAACTACTATTATGTCCCGGCGAGCACTGGCGCACATCCCGGTCTATAGACACGGAGTCGGTGTTCCTATGCATGCGCAATTTACTTTTCTTCAGTTTTCTTAGAGCGTACTCTAATTCATCCGAAGTGATGGAAGGTATGTCGCTGTATTCGCAACGATCTGCTGGTGCTGCTCTAGGGTCTGCTGGGTCTGGAGAGTCTGGTTTGGGCGCTTTGGATGCGTATAAGATCCCGTAAAATTTCTCGACTATCTTAATAATTTTGTCACGATCCGTCATAATGTATCCGGCTGTATCCGTTAGCTTACTTATCTCCATCTTGTTTCTGTTCAGCTTCTTTTGAAAAACTTTTGGGCCTTTTTAAATCAAGTTTTTATTTTCTAACTTTTACACATTGGTGTATGGCAGTTCTATATGGGCTAAACTAGCTTAAAAGTAATTTAAATTACAACAGCCTTATCGAATTTAAATTAAATAAACTAAGTAATAATCGAGCACCCTCGCTACATGGCTCAGATAAATAGTAGTTTATAACACCCACATATTTCATATTAATATTTAAGTAACTAAATAAGCGATCTCGTTTATCTTTGTTCTGAACACATTCCATCAAAATATGAAAGACATCTTCCACCAATCCGCACGTGTCACAGTTGGGAGAGGGTATCAACTTCATTAAAAACTTAAATTTATTTGATGGAATGTGTCCAGATCTAACTCTGTTACATGTAACAATAGTCTTGCGGGACGGATCCACATTGTTAAAACACGGTATGTGTGGAAGCTCACATCGTCATTTTATAGTATGTCTTTGGAGATATTTACTTGTCAAAGCGCGGTCTACTAGGGATTCCCAGTAGTACAGTAATATAGTCAAAAACTGACTTTGCGATGCGTGTTTTCGGTGCGCGTATTAAGATTCTATGAATCTTTATTCTAAGCATTCATGACAACATTGTTCCATTCCATGTGCATAACCTCAGTTGACAACTTATTAACAAAACTCATACCTAAGTAAAGAGTGTACATACGACGACGCAAGGTTTAAACCCGGCAGAATGAATTTAATACGCGTCACGTCAAGGCGTGCGTCGGTGTGTCGTCATAGTAACGTCAGTTCCTCTAAGTGTAGTTACCGGACAAGTACAAAGTAGGCCCAATAATATATTTTTAAGCAGTATTTCAAATTGTGGCGGAAAAGCTGAGTAAAATAACGTTACTACCTAAATATATCTGCATATATCATAATTTTTATATCTTTTTGTTCATTTATTGTAAATAGAAAAACAATATATGAGCATCTTTATTAGGTCTACGGAAACCCGAAGAAACGTTTGTATGTGGATCCTTGGTTACGCTATCATGATTCATATTTTTGACCGCCCCTGTGGCGGCGATTACACGTGCTGCAACTTTTGCTTTTTAGGGTTCCGTACCCAAAGGGTAAAACGGAACCCTCTTACTAAGACTCCGCTTTCCGTCCATACGTCCGTCCGTCTGTCACCAGGCTAACTCTCATGAACCGTGGTAGTTAGACAGATGAAATTTTCACAGATGATGTCCTTATGTTGCCGCTATAACAACAAATACTAAAGGACAGAATAACATAATTTATTTATCTGTCAACCACATACAAACTACGAATGCACCGGGTTACGTACATAGAGTATGAAATTAGCCGCACCAACTACTTTGTAATTAACATTTTGCTATGTAAAATCCAAACATTCCTCCACACCATCCCTACCATTGCACGGTGGTACGGAACCCTTCGTGCGCGAGTTCGACTCGACCGCTTTTTAATTTCAGATGTGTCTACGATGTGTGTGTGAAACTATCATGTTCTGTTCAGAGTCCGATACATTCTTAAATGAATTACTTACTTTGCTAAGAAAACTCTTCGAGTCTTCTCTCTTTTTCAAAATAATAATCTTCATTCAAAATAAGAAATTATTTCGCGAGCTATTGAGGCTATTGGACCAGTAGTGCAGATGGAAAATAAAATACCTAAGACACTACCAGTAGTGTCGTGTGCATTTTAGTGTGTGCGGCTTAGTAGTAGTGGTGGGAAAGGAGTGGTATTTTCCAACTCCAGTAATTTACACGGGAGCATGATAATGAGTAAACAAAACTGTATACTGGCTTAATGATCATAACCTAGAAATTAACTATAAAATAACAATATTATTGTTGTCCAACCGATACCAAAAATCTCCTATCGAAATTAACCTTACATTTAATAATATTGAACTTGAAACTGTAAATAATTTTAACCTTCTTGGCCTAACAATAGATACACATATAGACTGGAAAATTCACATAACAAAGATTAGTCCTACACTTTCAAAATTCGCCTATGCATTGTAGCGCTGGATTTTCAGTCCATTTACATAGGTTTAAACAGTTGGATTTATGAGAGGAAGATACAGGTATCGCCATCTGGCGGCAGCCTTAACAATGCTTACATTGGGGGAGCCATCTCGCTGCGCGTCGAACAGTATCGATCCAAGTGGTTACGGTGGAACGCCGCTAGAGGGCGCCACCACTCTTAGTGTTGCCCTCGTCTTTTTGTTCCCATGTTGTCGGGAAAATTTAACTACAGCTGGCGGAGTGAACAATTATTTTCAGGCGGGAATCGCTGCCGTGTACCCTAAATGTTGGTGGGGACGCGTCCTGAATGTAAGGTGCAGGAACTGACAGCGGAACGGGAGCTAGATAGAAATTTCGCCCGGCTAATTTACTGTCGCAATCGGCGACGTGAACTTGTCATGGGGGGCTTTCAGCGCGAAGGTGGTATCCCTGATGGAAAGATTGTTCGCGAAGATTTTGGTTATAAATATGCGCCCCAAGCCGGTGGGAGGCTTTTTTCGACGAGAGTGCCGCGAGAGGCACACCGCTTGAGGTGGTAGAAGGAGGAACCACTGACAAGAAACCTTGGTGAGTCGAGTTGGGTTAGGAAACGTGGTTATCGACGGTTCAACCGAGGCGAGTGTCATTTTTACCAACGAAGTGGTTCCTTTCAGCCCCTTTTTGCTCCGGGGACGGAGAGAGCGTGCCGTGGTGGACGCGTAGCGGAAGGAGGTTGTTCCCACGTGTGGTGAGGTGGCTGACGCATCGGCTCGCTAAATCCAACCCTGCCGAAGACGGGATTTTGGGAGCCGCCAAGGTGACCCGTGCTGGGTGCACCCCGTGGTAGCGGGCGAGGTACATCCTGAATATATAAGGTGAGAAATTTCCATCTTCCATGGTTCGCATCGCGCGCTTACTAACCTGCCCCAGTAGATTTCTCGTTACTTCTCCATAACGCGGCCCTAGTCGCTCATCATGGTCGATTGACCTAGTCTTAGGTAACGTCGACGCAGTGATTCAACTTCCTTAGGCATTCCCTGTGGTCCAGTGGCCAAACCAAGAGGTTTTATTAAATATAATTGCATCATGGGGCTGGACCACGGCCAGGGTGATTTTGTAAATAGGTTAGTTTGTGACATTTGTTAGTGTATTGCAAACCGAATATAGATTTTCCTTGTAGTAGATTAAGGCTTATGCACCTAAGAATAGACCTTGCCCGTGTGTTTTGATAATTTTGTGTAATTTGAAGGAATATAAATTTTCCCTGCGGTAGATTAAGGCTTATGCACCTAAGAATAGACCTTGCCCGTGTGTTTTGATAATTTTGTGTAATTTGAAGGAATATAAATTTTCCCTGCGGTAGATTAAGGCCTGGGCACCTGAGAAATAGACCTTGCCCGTGTGTTTGGTTAATTTTGTGTAATTTTAAGTCGGGGAGCTCTTAATTAAGGCCCGTGGTGTACATTGTGAACTTAGGGCCAGTCGCTAAGTAGATTTTTCTCCTAATTCCAGTACATAAGATCCCGCATGGCGCCTGTACTGCCAGTGTAGCTGGTGACGCCCTGCTTGTTACTGTTACGCTGATCTTCCCTGCGGGGGGGGCAGACCTGAAGAAACAAGGGTCGAGATAAGTGTAGAATTAAGGACGTGTATTATTTAAATAGGACGGCCACTAAGAGAGAACCCCCCCTTGTTTTCTTTAACAAATGTTCAGGAAATAAAACTTGAGAACCAGAATCTCTTCTTTTACTGACAGGAACTAGTACCCCCAGAAAAACGAGGCTACAATTGGCGCCCGAACAGGTTTTTCTCTCTTGGTGGTTGTGTAAACCTGTGTTCTGGTCTTTCGCTCAGTACACATGGCCGTTTCTATACTTTAGTTTTTGTATTTTGAGGCGGATTGTTAATTGTTGTTATTGTGTTATCGTGTGTGACCGGGCCACAATGGCAACTTTTGAAGATAGGCCGATTAATTTTAATTTACTGCATAAGGACGAGTTAGAATATGAAGTTGAACTTCGTGGGGGAAAGCCAGCCCCAACCGTCACGGAACTGCGTTCCCAGATCCGAAAATTAAACATTGAACTCAGCTCGGACGAAGTAACGGAGTTCAGTGGCGATTGTGAGCGGGAATTCGCCACTATTTGTGAGAAGTTAGAATCACTGCAGAGTCTGTTGGTAGGTACAACTCAAAGACCGTGTTCTTTAAAGATTCTGAGTAGGGTACAGGCGTTAGCGTACCACTTATATCACCGTCTGAGTAGGCTTCAGCCCCTAGAAGGTGCCGGCGACAAATTTTTCGAGACAAACGCGACTATCGAAAAAATAATAGACAGACTAGAGAGTATTATGTTAAATTTTCGATCGTCCAGAGTGGCGTCACCTACCCCCGTCCGCGAGGTAATACCCGAGAAGTATCAGGCGGTTCACACATTGAATATCAAATTCGATGGGAAGTCGTGCGTAAAGGGATTTTTACAAAGATTGGAAGAAGTTAGGGTCTCCCGCGGTATCTCCGACGAAAGATTGTTCAAGTCGGCCCCGGAATTATTCACGGACGGAGCGTTATGCTGGTACAGAGGTGCCATTAGCGATGTACACACATGGTCCGAATTGAAAAATCTTTTGTTGGCGGAATACTTACCATTTGACTTTGATTTCCGTCTTATGAAAGAGATTAGGGAAAGAACTCAGGGACAGGACGAGAGCATAGTAAATTATTTGAGCGTAATGCAAAATTATTTCTCCCAATTATTAAAACCCATTACGGAAATTGAGAAATTGGCTATAGTTAGACACAATATTAGGCCGTTCTACACGACCCAACTAGCTCTGCACCCAATCAACTCATGGTCGGATTTGAAGTCAAGCTGCCGATTGCTGGAACAGGCAGAATGTATTGCGCGTAGCTTCTCGGAGCCAACTACATCCGCCTCAATCTTGGCGTCGGACTTAATTTATACTTGTGACAACGGGAAAGCCACCGCAGGCCAAGTCTCAGCGATACAAGAGCCGTCGCGGAAATTATTCTGCTACCGTTGCGGGGAACCGGATGTAGTTACTTCAACGTGTCCTAAATGTAAGATGTCAAAAAACTAATAAAGTCGAATCAGAGCAGGGTTGATTCGGGTGTAGGCTTTGGGAGAGGTATACCCTCTTACCACGTAAGTAACCCTGCAAGTAAGTGCGCTGTTAATACGGCGTCCGAATTTCATGCGGCGGAGGCGGAAAGGCAACGTGCGCCGGGGGCGTGCGTGTCCTTCGCCACCGTAGGCCACGACGCATCACTCCGGCATGGAGATCGGGGTGGTGATGCCAAGGTGAGGAGGGCGTCTGCGGATGTCCCGGGCGCACGGGGTTCTGGAAGCCCTTCGTCGCATTCGCCCAAGGGCGTTTTCGTCAACAATAAGGTGAGTCCCGTACCACATAGTGCACCCGTCACCTCTGAACCAAACGTGATAGCTTCGCCACTGACTCCAAGACCACAGGAATGGTCGGAGTGGATAGAATTTGTCCGTAAATTTCACATCGAACTACGCGCGAAACACGTGAGCGTGATCCACGGTCGCGACGCTCGCCCATATCTGAAAGTGGGGGTTTATAATTTTTTTTTTACTGGTCTATTAGATTCTGGATCGGAAATTTCCATTATTAGCAAGGCGGCTTTGGATAGGCTCGGTCAGGAAATCGTATTGCATAGGGCGTTGGATTTGGACGCGATAACCACAGCAAACGGTTCATCTTCACCGGTCGCCGGTTACGTGTTACTGCCCGTCGCTTTGGGGGGTAGAACGTCCGTCGTTAAATTTTATGTAGTTCCGGGAGTAACGACGAGCCTGCTTCTGGGCATCAACTTCTGGCAGGAGTTTGACATAGCACCTGACGTGTTGTCCTTGTTGAATAGGGGATGCTCTTTCTCTGACACCGAGAAGACAGCCACTTTTGATTGTGAGATTAGGAGGATTCAACCGTTGAACGCCCTTTCAGTTCGCCAACGCGCAGAAGCCGAAGATATCATGCTGGAGTTTGAGTCCATATCTTTTGATAAGAAGGGTTTAGGTAGAACTCATCTCTTGAGCCACAGGATTGACACAGGAGGGGCAGCCCCTATAAAACAACGGTACTATGTTTTGTCCCCACAAAAACTAGCAGAGTTAAATAAACAGTTGGACGAGATGCTGCAGCTAGACGTTGTGGAACCCAGCAGTAGTGCGTGGAATAATCCTATAACAATGGCACCCAAGGCAGATGGTACGCTGAGATTTTGTTTGGATAGTAGGAAGCTGAACGCGGTTTCAAAACATGATGCATACCCTCTCCCGTACATAACGCAAATCTTAGATCAGTTGGGGAACGCGAAGTTTTTGTCTTCTATTGACCTCAAAGCAGCCTTTTGGCAGATCCCACTAGACTCTCGGGACTCAATGGAAAAAACCGCGTTTACAGTGCCAGCGCGCGGGCTGTACCACTTCAAGGTTATGTGCTTCGGCTTAACTTCTGCACCAGCTACTCAACAGCGCCTCATGGATCGTCTCTTCGGACCTGAGTTCGGCGGGAGAATTTTTATTTATTTAGATGACATTGTAATCGTTTCAGCTACGTTTGAGGAGCATACGAGGCTGCTGCGGGTTGTCTTAGATCGGCTAAGCTTCGCTGGATTAACAATTAACTTACAGAAATGCCAATTTTTTAGAAGTCAATTAAAATACCTCGGGTACGTAGTTGATGAGTTTGGTCTGAGGACAGACCCAGAAAAAATACGGGCTATTGTGGACTTCTCCGTACCGACAACTAAGAAGGAGGTTAAGAGATTTTTAGGCACCGCCTCGTACTACCGACGTTTTATTAAAAATTTCAGTAACATAGCGGGGCCGCTCAACAAATTAACTTCAACAAAAAAAGGTACGCCACCGTTCCAGTGGACAGCGGAAGCTGACCAGGCATTTGTGGAGCTAAAGAGGGCGCTGACTACGGCCCCGGTGTTAGCATGTCCGGATTTTGACAAAGACTTTGTAGTGCATTGCGATGCATCCGATTTTGGTGTAGGTGCAACATTGACGCAGAGGTTTGATGGAGGGGAGCACCCCATCGCTTATTTCAGCCGATCTCTCTTACCCGCCGAGCGGAACTACTCAGCCACGGAGAAAGAAGCGATGGCGGTGGTCAACGCCGTCGAACACTTTCGTCCTTATCTGGAGGGAGATAGGCCGTTTACGATCATCACTGATCATGCCAGCCTGAAATGGTTTTTAAACTTGAAAAACCCAACCGGTCGTCTAGAAAGATGGGGTTGTAGGTTATCCCCATATAACTTCACTATTCAACATCGGCGAGGAGTGGACAATGTAGTTCCTGATGCTCTCTCAAGATCAGTTCCGGTGGCAGCAGTGGCGCCAACGGTGCAGACTTCTGACGATTGGTATTTGAAACTTTTTAGGGGTTGTGTGGATAGGCCACAATCCATGGCAAATTATCAGGTCGAGAGCGGTCGTCTTTATCGTTTCAGAAAGGGCAAGAACAACTTAACCGATGACTTCCAGTGGAAGGAGGTAGTCCCAGTGGAGTACAGAGTGGACATCATGGTCGCGAACCATTCAACGCCTACGGCGGCACATCTAGGGGTAGATAAGACGCACAGTCGGTTGAAGCTCAGATACTTTTGGCCAGGAATGTACCAGGACGTGGTGAGTTTTGTGGCTGCTTGTGAAGTGTGTAAAGCCTATAAACATAGCAACCTGTCAAAACCCGGTCTGATGGGGGACCCAAAGGTTTGCTCACGGCCGTTTCAGTGTATTAGTGTTGATTTAGTCGGCCCCCTACCGGCTTCCAGACAGCTAAATACATTTTTGTTAGTAGTAGTATGCTGCTTCTCCAAGTATTGTTTGATTTTCCCCGTGCGGCGCGCTACAGGAAAGGTGATCGCTCAGCGCCTGGAGGACCATGTGTTTCTGGTGCATGGGGTTCCTCAGACTGTGCTCTCAGACAACGGGCCACAGCTGGTGGGTCGTGAAGTCCAGTCATTATTCGAAAAGTACAATGTGCCGCAAGTACATTTGGGCCCGGTTTATTGCCCCCAAGTAAACACGGTAGAACGATATAACAGGACCATCATGACTGCGGTCTCAAGTTTCGTAGGGTCTGACCATCGCACGTGGGATGTGAATATTCACAAGATACAGTTCGCTCTAAATACTTCCGTTAACGATGCTACTTCGTACACCCCGTTTTTTCTGGTACATGGGAGAGAGGCAGTAGCTGATGGAAATGTTTACTCGGATCCCGTTGTAGTTGATGAATTGTTGTTTGGGTCGCGAAAAGCCTCGGCGGATAGATTAGGTACCTTGAAAGATGTTTACGAGAAAGTGGGGGTAGAACTAAAAAAGGCCCACGATCGTAATGTCAAAACGTATAATAGCAAACGCCGTGATTTGTCTTTCAATGTAGGCGATATTGTTTGGAAAAGAACTTACAAACTCAGTGATGCGAGCAAACATTTTTCTGCGAAGTTATGTCCTAAGTATGAAAAATGCATCATCGTCAAGAAGTTATCGCGTTTGGTTTACGAGGTAGAGGATGAAAACGGCAAGCCATTGGGGAAGTGGCATATTAAGGATATCAAACAGAAAGACGAGGGACAGATGTCATGCGACCCACGAGTAAACCCCGTGAGTAGTGTTGTGAGTGTTGGTAATTTTCGCTCATCAGCGATCGTTGGTCCGGCTGCGTCGCCCCGTCGCGGAGTTCTGCGCAGCAATGCCCACGTAGCTGGTGAAAGATTGGGGATAAATACAGGCGCTTCGCCAAGTCACAGCGCCGCCTATAGGAGCCGAGTATTCCGCCGTAGGCCCAGATAAGCCGTTCCGGAACAACACCTGGAACGGTGATGCCAAGGAAATAGTTTCCATTGTATCATTGTTGTATGTTGTGACAGCTGTACTGTTTAGCTTGTTATTTTGTTTGGTCCCTCAAGAGTCTTCGGCCGGATCATGAGGTGGCATCATAGGTCTTTTGGTTTTGTGTGTCGTAGGCACTTCGTTTTTTTTGGTATTGTGGATGTTGGAGGGTTTGTTTTGTTGGGGGGCGGTGTTCTCGGATGGGGTCATCCGTAGGATTCCCTGCGTGAATCCTATTTTGGCTTGGGGGGTACTGTAGCGCTGGATTTTCAGTCCATTTACATAGGTTTAAACAGTTGGATTTATGAGAGGAAGATACAGGTATCGCCATCTGGCGGCAGCCTTAACAATGCTTACATTGGGGGAGCCATCTCGCTGCGCGTCGAACAGTATCGATCCAAGTGGTTACGGTGGAACGCCGCTAGAGGGCGCCACCACTCTTAGTGTTGCCCTCGTCTTTTTGTTCCCATGTTGTCGGGAAAATTTAACTACAGCTGGCGGAGTGAACAATTATTTTCAGGCGGGAATCGCTGCCGTGTACCCTAAATGTTGGTGGGGACGCGTCCTGAATGTAAGGTGCAGGAACTGACAGCGGAACGGGAGCTAGATAGAAATTTCGCCCGGCTAATTTACTGTCGCAATCGGCGACGTGAACTTGTCATGGGGGGCTTTCAGCGCGAAGGTGGTATCCCTGATGGAAAGATTGTTCGCGAAGATTTTGGTTATAAATATGCGCCCCAAGCCGGTGGGAGGCTTTTTTCGACGAGAGTGCCGCGAGAGGCACACCGCTTGAGGTGGTAGAAGGAGGAACCACTGACAAGAAACCTTGGTGAGTCGAGTTGGGTTAGGAAACGTGGTTATCGACGGTTCAACCGAGGCGAGTGTCATTTTTACCAACGAAGTGGTTCCTTTCAGCCCCTTTTTGCTCCGGGGACGGAGAGAGCGTGCCGTGGTGGACGCGTAGCGGAAGGAGGTTGTTCCCACGTGTGGTGAGGTGGCTGACGCATCGGCTCGCTAAATCCAACCCTGCCGAAGACGGGATTTTGGGAGCCGCCAAGGTGACCCGTGCTGGGTGCACCCCGTGGTAGCGGGCGAGGTACATCCTGAATATATAAGGTGAGAAATTTCCATCTTCCATGGTTCGCATCGCGCGCTTACTAACCTGCCCCAGTAGATTTCTCGTTACTTCTCCATAACGCGGCCCTAGTCGCTCATCATGGTCGATTGACCTAGTCTTAGGTAACGTCGACGCAGTGATTCAACTTCCTTAGGCATTCCCTGTGGTCCAGTGGCCAAACCAAGAGGTTTTATTAAATATAATTGCATCATGGGGCTGGACCACGGCCAGGGTGATTTTGTAAATAGGTTAGTTTGTGACATTTGTTAGTGTATTGCAAACCGAATATAGATTTTCCTTGTAGTAGATTAAGGCTTATGCACCTAAGAATAGACCTTGCCCGTGTGTTTTGATAATTTTGTGTAATTTGAAGGAATATAAATTTTCCCTGCGGTAGATTAAGGCTTATGCACCTAAGAATAGACCTTGCCCGTGTGTTTTGATAATTTTGTGTAATTTGAAGGAATATAAATTTTCCCTGCGGTAGATTAAGGCCTGGGCACCTGAGAAATAGACCTTGCCCGTGTGTTTGGTTAATTTTGTGTAATTTTAAGTCGGGGAGCTCTTAATTAAGGCCCGTGGTGTACATTGTGAACTTAGGGCCAGTCGCTAAGTAGATTTTTCTCCTAATTCCAGTACATAAGATCCCGCATGGCGCCTGTACTGCCAGTGTAGCTGGTGACGCCCTGCTTGTTACTGTTACGCTGATCTTCCCTGCGGGGGGGGCAGACCTGAAGAAACAAGGGTCGAGATAAGTGTAGAATTAAGGACGTGTATTATTTAAATAGGACGGCCACTAAGAGAGAACCCCCCCTTGTTTTCTTTAACAAATGTTCAGGAAATAAAACTTGAGAACCAGAATCTCTTCTTTTACTGACAGGAACTAGTACCCCCAGAAAAACGAGGCCACAGCATTACGAGTAATAAAAACCACTACAGATCTAAAAACTGCTCTTAATGTATACTACGCCTACGGGCAACCATGATTAAACTATGGCATTATTCTTTGGGGACACAGTACAAATGCTTCTTCCATCTTTACTCTGCAAAAACGTCTCATCCGAATTTTTGTAAATATAGAGTCAACCAATAGTTTAGACCTCAATTTATAAAGCTTGAGCTCCTCACACTAACAAGCATTTACATTTTTGAAACTTGAAAGTTTGTCCGAAAATATCCCGATTTCTATACAAAACGAAATAATACACCTCTCTAAGACCCACCCGTAAAAACAATCTAATACTGCCCGCCTCCCGCCTGAAACTCCACTCATCTAGCCCATTGATAATGTCAATGAAAATATACAATAAATTACCCGAATATATTAAAACAGAAACAAACAACAATAAATTTATAAACCTTATCTATAAACAGGAAAGTCCTAGTGCGCAATAAAACTGTACACATACGTACGAAAATTACTTTTAAAATATACCTTATAAAAAATAAATAATTCTCAACTATATTGTTTAATATTTATGCTTCGGATCGCACCGGTTTTCGTTGCGCGGATCGATCGCGAGTAATCGGGACATCACTAGCGGAAACGTAACCGCAGCTGTCACTCGTATCGAGACGAGATGAGGAATTAGAGGTTACTTTCTTGTCGTGAGAAAAAAAACATGTCTACACATGGCGTCGGGCCTTGACTGTATTTCAGTGTAACAATTGTCTAATACAGGTGTCGGGCCTGGTCGGAGTGTTAATCATAATAATCGTCGGGAAATAAGTAGATTCGCGTCAGCGGAGTTGAGTGATTCGTGTTGTGAAGGTTGAAGTTGTACGGTCCCCAACTCGTCGTATTCGGACAGCGACTCCTCGTGTCGGCAAGCAACACGCCGGCGACAGCGTCGGGCTGCAAAAAGAGTGAGATTCGGTTCCTCTCCCCCCACTCGTGCACTCCTTATCCCGTATTCCTGCCTCGAATTGAGCTCTCGAATTCCTGTCTACGGCGGCAAGGTCAGTACCACTTACCAATTCTCCCCGTGCTGGTGAAAGCCACCCCCTCAAGATTCCACGCCGTTCGGTTGAGGCGTGGAATTAATCATTTTGGTAGCAGAGCGTGGTTTCCTAGTGGGAAATCATCGATTCACGGTTGTAGGGTTGTTTTTTTGCCACATTGTAGTTGGGAGAAAAGAATATCTCAGATTGGCCGGCAATCAGTTTGTGAGTGAGTCTATACCACAATTAAAGTTCATTTTCGGTTAGTGAAAGTATAATTGTCAATTTAGTTAACAATTATTATAAATTTGTAGTCGGAAACTACTCGGTGAGCATAAGAAACAGTCATTCGGTCGGACTATAGTATTGCAGTCGGGTTCCATAGCATTGCAGTGTTGTTTCGGATTACAGAGCAGGGTCAGGCTATTTAAGGGGTATTAAGCTGATTTTGCTGACCTCAGTAGAAGTGTGGGTCATATCGGAGGGGCCACTTCTAGAAGGTTCCCGGCTACCTACATTATATTAAAAATAGCTTGGATTTCGGAATCCAGTGTGGTTTAGGGTGCTATATTGTTTAGGTTTATAGTCTCGGAGCCCACCACTTATTATTTTTTAATAAATTTTATTTTTTATTGTTTATATAACAAATTTTGGGTGTTATTTTTATTGTGCTTTATGGTGGCATTCTCTAATTGATTTAGAGTGTATATTTATAAGGTGTATGTCCACAGGGCGACCATATTAAATATTGTTTAGGATTTAATTGTTTTAGTGGTTGCCTTGGTTTTGACAACTTAGTTTTAATTTCTGTGCCCAGCGCTGACGGGCAAGTGCTGGTCTCTGGCAATACTTAGTTCGGTAATGAAATATAAAACCAGAATCTATTGAATCGGTAACCATGGCACCTTCGCCCTTGACGGTACTGCGGTATGGTGTCCGTGAGGAGATGAGATGGCTCGCCCATACTCACAAGTATGTGGAGCGACCTGACATGGACGATGTCCTGCTCAAGCGTGTGGAGGACGCAATGACACGCGTCGGGAAGGTGTGTCGGCTGGCTGCGGAGGCTGAAGCTCTCGGGCTTACGGATGAAGCCTCGGTGGCTGCGGTGAAGCAGCTCTGCGTGGATGCTGACCAAGCGATGGAATGCTTGGGCGACATCGAGCGTCGCGCGGAAAAAATTAAGCGGTCGCGACGGAATGACCGCGGGGAGGGTAACGGAGACCCACCCCCTAAGGGTGTTGTTGGACGGCTGCCACACCTGGAGATTCCGGCCTTCGGTGGGGCAATTGATGAGTGGCCGGCATTCGTCAATTTATTCGATAGTTTGGTCCACGGTCGGGACGACCTGGACAACGCCTACAAGTTGGCCCAACTCTTGATGGCACTGCGGGGTGAACCGAAGGAGTTGGTCGGTCACCTAACGGTCACGGCGGGCAATTATGAGATAGCCCGGTCCATATTGTTTGACCGCTACCAACACAAACGGCGGTTGGTTGATGCGCAGCTGGGGAAGCTGTTTAGCATCCCAAGAGTAACCCGGGATGTTGACATCCGGGTACAGGTGCTCAACCCTGTGCTGGTGGCCACTAAGGCCCTTCAAAACCTTGGTCTGCCGGTAGACCAATGGTCATATATCGTTTTGTATATGGTTTTGTCACGGTTGCCTGTCAAAGTCGGTTTGAACAGCTGCATGGGGGCAGTAGCTCGGAACTGCCCACGCTCGTCCAATTGACGGATTTTTTGGAGGGTGAATGCAGGCGATGCGACACATTGGATACGGAGGCCAGTGTGCAGCGCCAACCCGCGCGGATGCGGGAGGGGCCGCGCCCGCTGGCTCACCGCGTGTTACGGGCGGGTGTCAGATGGCACCTATGAGTGGCGCGAAGGCTGGGAGCCCACCACCTTCTGCGCCACCCTGCCCGTCGCTCTGGGAGGCGAACAGGGAGGCGAACAGTCGGATGTCGCCCCCATTCCTAGAGCGCCCCATGTTGGATCCGCTCTCCCCCCTCCATCCACGGTGGCCACCGGGCACACCGTACACAGTCCGGTATGGTCGGATACCGGGACAGCGAGGGGCCTATTATGCGGGTTGGGACCCCGTGATGTACATGCGGTCTGATATGCCACCGACATATCAGCAGCCGAGTTACTCCATGGCCGACGGGGGTCCCAGCGGGTTCGGATCCCGCAGAGGTTCCCGCTAGGGACACGCCGCCTACTTACAGGGTGCCGCCACTCCACAGACGGTCATGCTCCCCACCGCCTCGGTGATAGCGTGGAGTTCGGACGGCAAATCTTGTGTGGAACGAGCACTATTGGACTCGGGGGCCCAGGGGTGCTTAGTCTCGTGCAACCTTGTAAGACGGTTGGGCATTTCGGTAAGGGAGTATCCACATTCCATTCGGGGAATTGAGAACACGGAAGTCGGTTCCGTTAAGGGAGTATGTCGGATTACTCTCTCGTCACGGGTGGATTCATCGGTGAATCTGACGGTCACGGCATTAGTCATGCCTAATGTGATGGGCTCACACCCTCACGTACGGTTGTCGCCCTCGGTGCGACAGTTGGTCGCTGGGTCATCACTGGCTGACCCGGAGTTCGATATTCCGGGCCCAGTAGACATTTTATTGGGTGTCGATGCCTTGGGATACCTGTTAGTGCCAGGTGTCCACGTGTTGCAGGCGACTGGTCTGGTTTCGGTCAACACCAGACTGGGCCATGCGGTAATGGGTCCGGTCATGCCGGCTGCCCCACGCCTAGCGACTCGTAGTCCCTTATTCGGTTCTGTACTCTCGGAGGTGATACAGAAGTTTTGGGAGGTGGAGGAACCACCTACGGTCCGCCGGTTGGACCCGGTTGAAGAAGAGTGTGAACAGTTTTATCGGAACAATACTGGTCGCCTTCGGTCAGGTCGATTTCTCACACGTCTTCCATTCCGGAGTGATCGCCCACCGCTGGGCAGTTCACACCATGCAGCCGAGACGCGGCTTCTGTCGATGGAACGACGCATGAAGCGTGACGGGATTTTCCGGCAGAAGTACGTCGACTTCATGCGGGAATACGAGTTGCTCGGCCACATGTCGTTTTCGAGTATCGACTGGAAGCGTGAAGACCACTGCTTCCTGCCTCATCACGCGGTCTTGAGGACCCCGGAGGGCAAAATACGGGTAGTGTTCGATGGATCGGCATCAACATCTAACGGCATGAACCTGAACCAGTGTTTGCATTCAGGGCCGAAGTTGAACCATGACATCGCGGATGTTTTCACACGGTTCCGTCGACACAATGTTGTGTTTGTAGCTGACATCCGGATGATGTTTAGACAGACGGTCATTCACCCTGACGATAATAATAATAATAATACCTTTGACACCTTTTACACACATTGATCTAGCCCCAAACTAGGATTCCCTGTATCTTGGGTACTAGACATCGATATATATACTTATATAGATAAATATTATACTTAGATAGATAAACAACCATGACTAGGGTACAAACATCCGTTCTCATCAAACAAATATTTGTCCCCACCGGGACTCGAACCCGGGACCCTTGGTTTCGTAGGCAGCGTCACTGCCGACTCGGCCATTCGGGTCGTCATAGATACGTCACGATAGACGGTATCAGCTGATACTGTGGCGAGAGAGCCCAGATCAGCCCATCAGGGTGTACGAGCTGAACACCAACACGTACGGGCTACGGTCTAGTCCTTATTTGGCGATTCGCACTCTGCGGGAGTTAGCGGATCGAGAACGGTTAAATTTCCCTGGAGGAGCAGCGATCCTGGAGCAGGATCTCTACGTGGACGATATCTGTACCGGTGCAGATTCCGTAGAGGAGGCGCTCGCTCGACGGGACGAGCTAGTTGAGCTCTTACGGGGTGGAGGTTACGAGCTCCGGAAATGGATGTCGAACTCTCCAGAGTTACTGACTTGTCTTCCGGATGACTACCAGCAGGATCCCCACATTTTTGAAAATTTGGAAAATCCAAATATGTTGTCGGTATTAGGCGTGCAGTACCAGCCTTTGTCAGACATGATTTCGTATCGGGTTGAGTTGGACTCCCCGAAGGTCTGGACGAAACGGAACGTCCTTTCAACGGTGGCTAGGACATTTGATCCAAACGGGTGGATCACCCCGGTAACATTTCAGATCAAGTGTTTTATGCAGCAATTGTGGTCTGCTGAGCTGAAATGGGACGACCCGATCAGCGGGTCATTGAGCTCAGAGTGGGAATCGTTCTTTTCGACCCTCCCTGGCATCAATCGGATTTCACTGCCACGGATGTTGGTCCCCACCAAACGATACACCGCCACCCTGCATGGGTTTTGCGATGCCTCGGAGAAGGGCTACGGAGCTGCGGTATATCTGCGTACGGTCGACTCCTCGGGGGAGGTTGATGTGCGGTTGGTCATGGCCAAGAGCAAGGTTGCGCCGTTGCGCACTCGCCTGACCATTCCCAAATTAGAGCTTTCGGGAGCGGCTCTCCTGACTCGTCTGCTCAACCACACGATGACGGTTCTTCGTGGGTCAATAGCGTTAGAAGATACGGTCTAAGCTTGGACGGACAGCCAGATCGTGTTATGCTGGCTGAAGGCTTCAGTTCACAAGCTGGAGATTTTTGTGGCGAATCGGGTTTCGCAGATTTTGAATTCGGAGGTTCCCTTAATCTGGAGACATGTTCCAGGGGAGATGAACCCAGCAGACTGTGCGTCTCGTGGGTGTCACGCTCCGGAGTTGGTTGGACATCCCTTGTGGTGGGGTCCAAAATGGTTGACTCAAGCCGAATCGGATTGGCCAATGAGTCCACGCGTTACCTCGGCGACCGGCGCCTTGACAGTCGGTGTCTGTACGACGCAACCAGAGCCGGAAGAGGAGTTCAGCCTGCTGGAACGGTACAGCTCGCTCGACAAGCTGGTCAATGTGACCGCCTGGATCTTCCGATTTGCGCGGAATTGTCGCAATTCTGAGGCACAACGGGTGCGGACACAGGTCCTGACACCACGGGAACGGAACCATGCGTTGTTCGCATTGGTACGGAACGTGCAGACGGTGCACTTTAAGTCCGAACTGGACATTCTGAGACGCGGACGCGTCCAACTGAAGGGAGCTGTGGCTCGGCTCAACCCGTTTATTGACCCTCACGGATTGCTGAGGGTAGGAGGTCGGCTGCGGAATGCCAACCTGCCTTATGCGGCTCGCCACCCGTTGTTACTCCCTAGGAAAGGGAAGTTGGTCGAACTGTTGATACAGGATCGACACATTCGGAATGGGCATATCGTATGCCACGCCTTGATGGCGTTTCTCCAGCGCGAGTTCTGGATTCTATCGGGAAGACGCTTAGTGCGTAGCGTCGTATTTCGGTGCCTGCCTTGTTATCGGGCCAAGGCGGCTACGATGCAGCCCCAGATGGGCGATTTGCCCTCGGATAGGGTTAACGAAATCCGGCCCTTTGCGGGTGTCGGAACGGATTTCGCAGGACCATTCATGGTCAAGTCTTCACAGCTACGGAACGCCAGATTGGTGAAGGCATACCTGTGCGTCTTCGTGTGCTTGCCCACGAAGGCAGTCCACTTGGAGGTGGTCAGTGACCTCACTACAGAGGCATTTATCGCATGTCTAGATCGGTTCGTCTCACGAAGGGGCCTCCCGACATTAATCCGTTCGGACAACGGCACAAATTTCGTCGGAGCCTGGCGATATCTGCAGGAGGTCACTCAATTCCTGAACGGTAACCAGGACGCCATCGGTACGGCTTGCTCCCGACGAGGGATTGAATGGGTTTTCAGTCCGCCGGGATGTCGGATGGAGGAATTTTTGAGGCTGCGGTTAAATCGGCTAAGTCGCACCTGACGAGGATCATCGGTGAGACCTCTCTACGCTTTGAAGAGCTTGCGACTCTGTTCTGTAAAATTGAAATGACACTGAACTCGCGTCCGTTGTGCCCGCTCAGTTCGGATCCAAATGATTTGGAAGCGTTGACGCCGGGTCACTTCCTGACAGGTCAGCCCCTTAACGCCCTGCCAGAATACCCATTCGGTGATGTTAAGTTAAGTCGGTTAACTAGGTGGCAGATGTTGCAGCAGATGGCTCAAGATTTTTGGAAACGGTTGTCCCTTGAGTACTTGCACATCTTGCAGCAGCGCCTTAAGTGGACTGACCGGACGAGCCCCCCTCAAGTCGGTGATTTGGTGCTGATTAAGGATGCGAACCTGCCATCATTGAGATGGAGACGAGGACGGATCGTCAATTTGTACACGGGTCGGGATGGCACGCCTCGATCAGCAGAAGTCAAGGTGGGGGACTCGGTCCTCAAGAGAGCGGTCGCAACACTTTCTCGCCTCCCTATTGATTAGGGACAGGTTCGGGCCTGTCCGGGCGGGTGACTGTTTAATATTTATGCTTCGGAACGCACCGGTTTTCGTTGCGCGGATCGATCGCGAGTAATCGGGACATCACTAGCGGAAACGGAACCGCAGCTGTCACTCGTATCGAGACGAGATGAGGAATTAGAGGTTACTTTCTTGTCGTGAGAAAAAAAAACATGTCTACACATGGCGTCGGGCCTTGACTGTATTTCAGTGTAACAATTGTCTAACACAGATGTCGGGCCTGGTCGGAGTGTTAATCATAATAATCGTCGGGAAATAAGTAGATTCGCGTCAGCGGAGTTGAGTGATTCGTGTTGTGAAGGTTGAAGTTGTACGGTCCCCAACTCGTCGTATTCGGACAGCGACTCCTCGTGTCGGCAAGCAACACGCCGGCGACAGCGTCGGGCTGCGAAAAGAGTGAGATTCGGTTCCTCTCCCCCCACTCGTGCACTCCTTATCCCGTATTCCTGCCTCGAATTGAGCTCTCGAATTCCTGTCTACGGCGGCAAGGTCAGTACCACTTACCAATTCTCCCCGTGCTGGTGAAAACCACCCCCTCAAGATTCCACGCCGTTCGGTTGAGGCGTGGAATTAATCATATATAAAATACACTAGATAGCATGCACATATATAAACTACAAAATATCATACATATACTTACATAAATATGATACCGATTACGGAAGAGAAAGGAAATACGCTTTCAATTTCTTCTTAAAAGTGAAAATTGAGGGACTATCCCTAATAGTGCAGGGAAGTGCGTTCCACCGTCGGATTGCCCTTAACCTAAAAGAATGTTTGAAAGCGGCAGTGTTGTGCCGACGAGTTGACAGGAGAGACACCGTGTGGGATCTCCGATTACTATCCCTGGGGAAAAGAAACTCAAAACGATCTCGAAGATATGTGGGGTAGCGGGGATTTCGCAAAATATTGAATAGATAAGAGAGAATGTGCATATCATATCATATATATTTACTATACCTACCTAAATACTACTACTACTGTACCTACCTATATACCAAATAAATAAAAACTCCACTAGAAAATAAACTTAAAAGATATTTAATACATAACTAAATATATACTGAAATAGATAATATAATATATAAAAATTATGATGACTGAAGATTACAGAGAAATAAATATGTTTATATATAAATATAAACGTAATATGTGCCTAAATAAATATTTAAATTATTTAGTATTATATAAATTTTACTTAGAAGAAAGTCATAATGTAACTTTCAAGTGTCCTCCTAGAGGACACTACATTGCCACGCCCGTGCCAGGGTCCATATTTGGTACTTTGTTAAATTTGTTTTTACCATCTTTGTAAACCTATGGAGTGCAATAAATGATTGAGTTCCTATTAAGTATTGATTTGGATCGCAACGAAAGCAAAAGTATGGGCATGACGTTTTAGCGGTACTCCATTTCCGGAACACAATTAAACATCGGAACTTTACTATTTGAATCTGTCAAGACCCCCAGGCATCATTTGATGCCGATTCCCCCGTTTTAAATTTTATCACCATGGGAATAAGGTTAAAATAGCGATGTCTCAAAAAACCTGGGGTATTGAAAAGTTAATATATATTTTTGTTACTGTTTAGATGATCTTACTTATAAATTAAACACAGTTGCAGATATTATATTTTAATTGGAATTTGTTATTTTGTTATGGTATCAAAATAACAGAAATAATTTTGTACATTGTCATTAAATTTTAAAACCATTATAGGTCAACTTGGCATATAATTTGGTGGTAAATCATATTTAATTTAAATTTTAAATCAAATAAGCTTATATAGCTCAGTCCACTGCGAAAGCCATAAGATAAATTTTAAAATAAAATAATAAATTTTTAATAATTTATATTAAATATATTAATTAATTAAAATTTTTATTCCTTTAGATTGAAGTTTAAATGAAAAAAATCATCCTGGACGCTGGTTTATTTACTTGGCACCAAGATTCAATACACATTATTAAAAAAATAACGAGGTAGAAGAAAAAGTCGACATTTTTTAATGAGAAGTTTTGTGACCGTTGATTTAAAAAAACAAAGTTTCAAAATAGCTTGTGGGGGAGCGTTTTGCACTTGCTGTAACATGTGGCTTAGTTTTTCCTCAGTTTATGGTAAAGCTTTTTACGGTTTTACCTCCCTGCGATATCAAATCTATGTATTTATTTATTTACTGATTACAGAGTTTACAGCACATACGATACAAATAAGATAAAAAGGTAAACTTATCTTTGGCCAATTACAAACTCTCATTATTAAAGACTAAGCAGGTATGAAAGCATACAGTTTACATTAAAAAGAAAAATTAAATTAAACCAAAAATTAAATTAAATTACATCAAAATTACATTATTGTGGTTATGTGAGTGAGTGTGTGTATATGGGACTATGTGTATAAGAGTGTGTGTATGGTAGAGAGAGAGAGAGAATTTAAATGATTTTGCAGGAACAGAAGGCAGGCTTACCTTTGTTCCTTAAGCAACGACATAATCCGTTTTTTGAAGAGCGGCTTTGATAGATGAAAAATGTCCGGGTCGGCAAAGTACTTGTTGTAAGTGCGGGGCAGCCTGCAGCTGATGGAGTTAGCTGCGTAGTTTGTGCGTGCGAAGGGAATATGGAAGAGTTTGTTTGCAGAGTGGCGAGTGCGAATAGACGGTACATCCAGTTTAAGTAATGAGTTAACGAGGTCAGGGCAATCGACACCTCCGCGACAGACGTTATAGAGGAGCATCATATCAAGCATCTTCCGACGGTTCTCGAGGCTCTCGAAACCGTGGTGTTGGCAAGAGTTCTCGTATCCTTCGCTTGAAAATGTGTCACGGAAGTTAAGTTGTTTTAAAAACTTCTTTTGAATGCGTTCTACTTTGTCCACGTAGACGCCATACTGTGGATTCCAAGAAGTACTGCAATATTCAAGGACACTTCTCACATATGCACAGTAAAGTATTCGTACACATCCCATATCTGAAAAAGGTTTGGTGACTCTTAAAATAAACCCTAAATTTCTAAAAGCTTTGCTAGTTATTGCCACTACATGCTCCTCGAATGTCAGCTAATCATCAAGAATCACCCTCAAGTCGCGTATACATACACTTTGGACCCAACTTTGAAAATCCCTAACACAACACTGAGGCTAAAAGATAATTATCTTTTATTATGTAGCGTCTTTCCTAGTGACAGGCCCATTACAGAACTCCGAGCATTGTGAATGAATTATAATTAATATAAGGACTTGAGCAGCCAAAGCAATTTATTTTACATTTTATTTTCTGACAATAAATGCTTATTTTCCTCAAACAACAAATTATTACCAAGTTTTTTTGTATGAAAATAGTCAAGTTCTGATGTTTAATTAAGTTTAGGAAAATGAGAACTGCAAAGTCATGTCCTTACTTTTGCTTTCGTTACGCTCCAAGATATTCCAACCACTGATGATGATAAGTAATTCATTAGATACAGTAGGTAGTCCAAGGTCCAGTGACATGACAAATTATCATGTTGTTAATGTGGGATGCGTGTATGGAAATGAAGGAGTAGTATCTAATTACACGCGCGATCACACTCGAACAACATCCTTGCTTACCGTACTACGTTTTCTTCACACATGTCTATGGGCGATTACGTCACTAGCAACTTTGATGGGAACTGTCAAACGCTTTCTGCGGGGCTTACAAAGGATGTGAAAGTAATTTCCCCATCTTAACACTGTTGTGTAGGTTCAGTGTAAAGGTGGGTCAGGTGGGCATTTCCACTAATGTTTCAGAAGCTTTGCTGCGAGTGTTCTGAATGAAAACACTGTTTTCAGCGTAGACTGTAGGGTCATTACGTCAAGTGCAAGCTGAACTTTTAGGGAAAAGATCATTCTTCTGAGGATTTAATGCCATCTAGCGTGATATCTTTTGATTTAAACAACCCCTAGAAATTCGACTTCGATTTTGTACGATATGAGGCGACACTGATACTTACTATAGGAACTTTGTGGTCTCTCTATGGCACAGCTATATAGTTTCGCTGTCATTTCACTCATTCAAACATTTGTGACAGCTAATCATTTCAATCACGTCGTCGTATTTGATTTCCATATGTTTTCTTTGATGTTGACCTCAAAATTACGGTTTACCTTTAATAAACGGTGTAAGTATTTCCTTCCCAGTATTCTGTTAAAAGGTACAGTTAGAGGAACGAAATCGCAACCCCCTTCGTGTCCCCCGACACCTTCTCCATGCAATCAACCCCCTTTGTGTCCCCCGACGCAACCCCCTTCGTGTCCCCCGACACCTTCTGAATGCAAGCAACCCCCTCCGTGTCCCCCGACACCTGCTACCAAATGCCCCAGTACTCCATGTGGTGGCGGTCCCACAAAACAACATGTAAATACACTGAAGAGGGCCAAACCACCCAAAGTCAGGCTTGGATTCCTCCCAGAAGAATGGTTTATATTTATGGAGCAGAAAACTGGAATATCCGGACCATACATTCTGTGTTTCGTCCTTGTTAATTACATGGTTAGCAAGGAAATTTACGTCATGGAACACGAATACTACAGTGGTTTGTCGATTCTCGTGATAGTAATAGGCGTCTATAAAAAGATGGGTGATGGTATTGCTGCTTACATGGACGGAATGGTCGATGCCAATATAAAAGTTATGGAGGATGAGAGAAAACAGGAACTTAACTTTTACGAAGATATAATAAAGCAGGCGAAAGACGCTCAGTGGAGAGCTGAAGGACAGAAGCTTTTGATAGACGCCAAGAAAGAAAACGTTTTAATGCAATTAGAAGCAGCTTATCGTGATAGGGCTATGCAGGTGTACCGTTCCGTGAAAGGTCGTTTGGATTACCAAGTGAAGAGATCTGCTGCTGAAGCGCGCATTCACCAAAGGTGGATGGTCCAGTGGATCATAGACAACGTAAACAAGGCTATAACACCCGATTTTCAGAAACAGGCATTGGCTAGCGCAATCGCCGATCTAGAAGCAATGGCAAAATCATCGAAGTAGTGCCCCGAACTAGAAGCAATGGCAAAATCATCGAAGTAGTGCCCCGAACTAGAAGCAATGGCAAAATCATCGAAGTAGTGCCCCGAACTATCGTCGTTTTTAAAACCCAACATATTGTAACAGGCTCATGAACAACGAAATGTTCAACCCGCCAAACTCTGCCGGTACCTACTATACCACGAAGTCAGATTGACCGGCCCATCTCTGTGTGCGCGCGTGTGTACCTTACAATTTAACTATTACGTAGTATTATTTAAATAATATGTGCTACATGTAATAAAGTAAGTATTTATAATCTAAATATTAATAATTTATGGCGAGAAGTTGAGTTAAGTAGTTACCTACCGTATACTATTTATCTACCGAAATATCAACCGCTTCAACATACCGACCACGCTATTTAAAGTCACATTATAAACGTATTAGTTTGTAGAAATTTGTTTCTCCTCTTTCTGCCATGAAGATAATTGATTATACTTGACGGAGTTTGCAGATATACAATACTCGAATAAATAAGAATGAGAAATAAAAACCGGTCAAGTGCGAGTCGAACTCGCGCACGAAGGGTTCCGTACCACATTACAATGGTAGGGATGGTGTGGAGTGAATAGTTTGGATTTTACATAGCCAAATGTTGTTTACAAAGTTATTGGTGCGGCTGCTTTCACACTCGCATGTACGTAACCAGGAGCATTCATAAGTTTGTATGTGGCATTGAAAGTATTTTTGTATGGAAGCCCCCTTAAATATTTATTTTATTGTGTTTTAGTATTTGTTGTTATAGCAGCAACAGAAATACATCATCTGGGAAAATTCATCTGCAACTTTCACCGTTCATGAGACGCCTGGTGACGGACGGACGGACGGACGGACAGCGGAGACTTAGTAATAGGGTCCCGTTTGGCACCCTTTGGGTACGGAACCCAAAAAAGAAGAAACAAAGAAAAATTATAGTCAAAGCTAGGTTAAAATCACTTTAATATGTAGTAGTAGGTTAGGTTTTTCTGACACAGGACTGAAAGAAATAAAATAATTATGTCTAAATAGTACGTTAATATGTAAAAGATAGTAGAGAGTAAAACACTGAGGATCGACTCCATTTCCAAAAGCCATTTAGGACATTTTCTTTTAACTTCTTATGTTCTGCAGTGTCTGAAATCACATGCGCTGTTGGTTCTATTATAGATATAGGGGTGCATAAGATCAGGGAGTCAGTGAGCAAAGGAGGTCTTCGCAACAACTGTGGGGATCCTATAGACATGTTTAATTAAAAGTTCGCTATACAGGGTGACTGGTAAGTCGACCTACATACGTTGGGAGATGCTAGCACAGATCAAAACCAATCATTGTTACTATGAAAGACCCTACCCGAAAATTTACCGTTTTCGAGTTAGAGCACAGATCAAAACCAACCATTGTTACTATGAAAGATCCTACCCGAAAATTTACCGTTTTCGAGTTAGGGGCCTTTAAAGATTTTCGAGGAAAAATCCCACTACAACATATTTCGCACCAATTTTCCTAATCTAGGTGATAAGTCCAGGTATTTTGTTGATATTAGGTAAACATATTTTTGACAACGGAATTACATGATTTATTAGATGATTTACCGCTCGCACTGATAAGAGACATGTGGTATCAACACGACGGCTGTCCAGCTCACTACTTTAGGGGCGTCCGGGTTTGTCTGAATAAAAATTTCCCAGACAGATGGATCGGGAGAGGAGGTCCACTACCATGGCCTGCAAGGTGTCCAGACCTAACCCCGATGGATTATTACTTATGGGGACACATGAAGACACCTCATTGAATAGCTAGAGAACTGGAGATGTTTTAGGTTTTGTTTGCACAAACAGTTAATAGTTTTTTTTTTGGTGACACTGCTTCAAAGTCAACCCATTAAGTAAACATGCGATATTCGGTTTTCACCATAAGCCTGTACTATAGGTTTTTATTGCTGTGGTCGGTTCTTTTTTGTTTCTAAATATTAAATTAACTCTATTTTTACCTAATACCAGCAAAATACCTGGACTTAATCACCTACATTAGGAAAATTGGTGTGAAATATGTTGTAAAGTGGGATTTTTCCTCGAAAATCTTTAAAGGCCCCTGACTCGAAAACGGTAAATTTTCGGGTAGGGTCTTTCATAGTAACAATGGTTGGTTTTGATCCTTGCTAGCATCTCCCAACGTATGTAGGTCGACTTACCAGTCACCCTGTATAGTGGGGAATTTACGATGGTTTTGTGCATAAGGACGACATATCTCAGGATAAACAACCGACGGTCACTGAGTAGATGTGACTTATGTAGATTTGATCGGGTATCTTCTCGGTTTTCCAAACATGATCTTTAGTACTGAGCGCTGAGCTCGCTCTGAGTTAAGTAGAACGGTTTTGTTTGTCCCGCTCCACACCGAGTTGCACTATGTAAGAATTCACTTACAAATTGCAGTATAGATTTTTTTTACACAATCTGCACAGTTTCTAAAACGTTTCAAAAAATATGTTGCATTGCGAACCCGACTTTATAGAGCTTGAATATATTCTTTAAAATTCAGGTTTTTATCTATCATAATACCGAGTTATTTAATAGAGATAGTATTACTTCTTCCAGGACATTGGCATGGATTTTGTGTATTTTAGCATATGTGGACTTTTATATTAGGCAAATATGTTGGTCTGGAGGCTTCTATCTTGTAAAAACACACATATTTTGTCTTTGTAGTGTTCAGTGTGAGCAGGTTTTATCAAAGCCATTTTGCGAAATTTGTCATACCGTGTTCGGCACTATCAAAAACTTCTTTCCAGGAAGTGTAATGAAAGATAATGGCAGTATCATCAGCATAACAAATGAGATCGGCTTTTGGTTAAATTTAAACAGGATTATATCTTTGTTGCTGGGTTTAACTGATGGACAAGTTTCTCTGCGTAGGGTTAAAGTTATGTGTACAGATTTGTCTGTGTTGGCCATGATACGCTATTTCTGTTACCAGTATTCCATGGCACATAGGCTTCTCTGAAGATAAATCAGCCGTGTAAAGCAGGTAGAGTACTAGGCCGAGGACACTTCTTTGCGGAATACCAGCGGATATCTTGTTGAGTTTTGTATGTATGTTTTGTATATAGGTATTAATGTAAATTAAGAAAAGGGTAGGATCAAGAATACTACCCTGTGGTACGCCGAAACTAACGGGTTTGAGTAAACTCAGGTGAGCACATTTTTTACATTGGCGTCTAAAGGACAGCTAGCTTTTAAACCAGGCAAGAACAGTGCTACGAATTCCCATATAATGAAGGTTTTGTAACAAAATGGGTGTTGAAACTGTAACAAAAGTTTTTGCCAGATCAAGACAGACACAAATACAGGGTCTTTTTTCATCCAGCAAAGAACATACACGCCGTACTAGGGAGCTTACTGCGTCCTCTGTCAAAATGCCCTTTCTAAACCCGAATCGGCGGTGGTAAAGTAGTTTTTTTGTTCAACAAAACCAACCAGTCGTTTGTTAAGCACCTTCTCCATTAATTTGGAGAAAGCAGGGAGCAGATAGATCGGTCGGTAATTATTGGGTTCGTCCTATGGTATGGTATGGTATGCTTGCCTTTTGTATTAGTTTTTGAGATATTGTAAATTTAATTTTGTTGGCGGCCATCTTATTTTTCTCAATTTTGATTTTTTCATTACCTATCACTTTTTACAAAGGTGTAGATTCTATTTTGTTTTAACAGTATAGGATTAGGTGTTAAAGTTTTCGCAGACAGTAGGTAGACACCCTGACGTGGAGCCGATTTCGAAGATCATCCGTACATTATCACCCCCCGCGAGTCCTAGGAGAATAATTATATCCACCAATCACCAACGTATGTATGTGTTTACTATGCATAATGTTGGCAGATATAGAATTGAAAAAAATATATGAGGTCACAAGAAACCAGGACATATTCCACCTCCACCCAAGCTCATTCCGACTTCATGTCATAATGAGGCAAAAGCGAGGGAGCAAGTGAAAGGTTAAATTTGCATGGAGCTCTTGTAACCAGCAGCTATTTAGGTACTAAAATTACTTAATTCCGCATTCAAATCAACCGCGGCTGAGCCATTAGCGCGTGATTTAAATTCGCATTGTCACAAAAGCACGATATGGCAACGTCGCGTCGCCGTTCGCGCGAGATATACCTACTGCATGCACGCACCCGTACACTTCCTATGTCTGCAAACACTATTAGAGAGATGGTTTGCAGACATTGCGATGAAAAGAAGAAAGAGCAAAAAAATATATAGAAAAGCTTTTGTCTGAAAAAGTAAAGTTCGCAATTTCATTCGACGAATGGACTTCAAACAGAAACCGCAGATATTAAAGTTTAAATACACACTCACCATATCTGAGCAGACCCAACAAATTCAAAAATTTAGGACTCATAAGGGTTTACGGATCATTACCAGCAGAAAAATGTATTGAACAGATCAATCAAAAACTCGAATGCTTCGGAATTTCCTTAGAAAGGGACGTTGTTGGAGAAACTACCGAGGGGTGTAGCATGATGGTAAAAATCGGAAAACAACTGAAATCCTTACACCGAAAATGCATTGCGCATGCAATTCAGCTGGCTATATCAGATGTCTTCTACAAAAACGCTGTTGCTATGGATGAAGATCAAGTAGATGTTGAAGAACATATTGAGGAGGATGACATGCCGTTAGCTGAACTAGCCCCGCTGTTACACCGAGATGCTAGAGGCTGGGCCTGGTATTCCTTAATACAGATTATTACATAATCTAGCTGGGATACCAGCTGGTCTCACATACTAAATGTACTAAAAGGTCTATTATGTATTTGTTTGACTTTGTTTGCTTACTGAACATTTATTTTTGAAATGAAATATATTTGATTTGATTTGATTTGTTTTTAAAATTGTTTATATATAGTTGTCTTTCACTCATCGTGTTAGCAGATGATTCAAATTTGTTTTGTAGTTTGTCAACAACTAGTACATTTACCCTATAAATAAAAAAAGACAGAGAATGTGATAGAAAATGATTCAATTCATAGTGGAATTAAGTTAGTCAATTATACAAACCCTTTGTAGGTAATTAAATAAATTACTGAAATATCGTAAATACTCGCATTTTGCTATATTGTTATTATTAGGTAGTAGTTAGGTACTGAGTATACTTACGAAGCAACAAGATTTTTTTCTATCTAAGACTAGGTATTGTAAACTGTTCGGACACCTATGAACGTTTTTTTTTTCCTAACTGAACCCATTAGTTGTATTTCTAAACATTATTATTAATTTATTATACTAATTAACACGAGCGCAGCCGGCCGAGGCAACCCTATCCCTGCTCTGGCATCCGTATCGTAAATGAGTGCGTGTGGCGGCGGCGAGAGCGGCGTGTGCTTTCATGGAACGTCGCTTGGTATGTGTCTGCATCTAAATCAGCAAACATATCCTAATAAGTATATGACCGTTGGAAAAGTTGTTGGATAATTGAAAAATCTATTAAAATACAGCGACTCATATCTTATAAAGGTATAGAAATGGACAGAGCATTTTTTCACACTAAGCATTTAAGCAAAAACGATAAAACAAAGTTTATAAAGGAAAATCTATGGCATTACTGAACGAAATTATGTATTTTAGGATATAAAAACATATAAAAAATATTAAATTGACGGAGTAATTTTTCAGTAGAAGATAGAGTGAAAAACATTAAAAAGTTAATTTCAGGTATCACTGAAATCGAAAATATGTTGGATTCTTAAACATACCTATTCTTAATAGTACAAACGTACATGTTCAGAAAAAAATTCAGACAGGAATTATTCACAGATAGTTATTAGCGATTTTCCTGTTTAGGTAAAAATACCTAAGTTCTCGTAGCAAATTTTGTTGGATTATTTGTGTTTGTTTATCAACTAACGCGTCATGTAGTAAGCAGTACGCTACAGTTTACTATCTGTCAATAGCTGACCAACTAACGAGAACAAAAACGTTAGTTTATCAACTAACGGTTTTGACAATCACTGCACTTGGGGTTACCTTAGAATTGGTTTAATCTCAAGTTTACGTTCTTTTTTCAAGTACGTACTTTTTTAAATACCTCCTTGGCTTTACTTCTGTTATGATACGAATGTGCCATGCCTCCAATATGGTCCTTATTCATTTAACGGACGGTGCGTTATTTATTACCTACCGTGTTTGATGGTCGCCTCCGCTGTCTAGTCCCCCGACCCCCGGAAGTTCCGATATCTAACACGTGGAGATGATTCGAATTCGCGTAAAAATGACATCCGGATCTGTTTTTGGCATAATTTCTTCATTTAACCATGAAACAAATGATTGGACTATTAAACTCTATTAGACAAAGATTGCTAAAGATATATTGCAAATGATAAAAGGAGCGCTATCTTGTTTAGCGCACTCAGCAAAATCAGCTTCAAACTAGCAACTGATGCCGAGCAAGCTGGAAGACATCGGTTATGAAGCCATTTTACTGGATAACCACTCTACACCGAAAGCCGCGGCTTGGCCAAACTTTAACCACTTCTACAGGGCAGTGCAGAATGCAGGTGCAACACACACCAAATGGGCAGCTATTATTCGTGGAATCGTAACTCATTGCAATTTCAAAAATCTTGAAGAGGCCTTACTGGACAAGTTCGTCATGGGTATGGCAGCAGGAGCATAACAAGTCATTCGCACAAAATCTACGGCAGCTCACAATGGCGAAGGCTGTGTGGAGCCGGCAGAGAGCGTGACTTGTGCACGTAAAGCGGCGGGAGAGACGTCGAGAGGCATCGCAGCCACCGCACTGTAGAAATGGACTTCGGTAACAGCTCTGTCTTCAGCATCGCAAGAAAGATGTGCAGTGTGCGGTTATTCAAATCATTCAAGTGACAAGTGCCGCTTTGCGAATTACAACTGTAAAAATTGTGGAAGCAAATGTAATTTACGTCGTATATGATCATCGAAAGTATGTTGATGATAGCAATGTGGAGGTAGATGATGGCGTAAGCAATTAAAAAATATTCGATGCGGGTCAGTGGTAAACCAATGACCGAAAAGGAGAATATCTCTGGCACATTTCTGAAATTGACAGATTGTTCGGATGTAAGTAGGTACCATACCTCATAAATACTATTTGGATAATTTAAGTGATGTGCCATTATGGTATCATTGGAATTTTAGGCATTCCGCGCCTACTGGTCGCATACCTTAACAGCACACACACGACATCTAAGTTGTTCGTAACGAACGGCGGACCACCACTCGTAGGCAGAAACTGTGGTACGAAAATGGTTGTCTTTATTTATTTATTTTTATTTATTTATTTATTTACTGATTACAGAGTTTACAGCACATACGATACAAATAAGACAAAAAGGTAAACTTATCTTTGGCCAATTACAAACTCTCATTATTAAAGACTAAGCAGGTATGATAGAAAGCATACAGTTTACATTAAAAAGAAAAATTAAATTAAGTCAAAAATTAAATTAAATTACATCAAAATTACATTATTGTGGTTATGTGAGTGAGTGTGTGTATATGGGACTATGTGTATGCGAGTGTGTGTATGGTAGAGAGAGAGAGAGAATTTAAATGATTATGCAGGAACAGAAGGCAGGCTTACCTTTGTTCCTTAAGCAACGACATAATCCGTTTTTTGAAGAGCGGCTTTGATAGATGAAAAATGTCCGGGTCGGCAAAGTACTTGTTGTAAGTGCGGGGCAACCTGCAGCTGATGGAGTTAGCTGCGTAGTTTGTGCGTGCGAAGGGAATATGGAAGAGTTTGTTTGCAGAGTGGCGAGTGCGAATAGACGGTACATCCAGTTTAAGTAATGAGTTAACGAGGTCAGGGCAATCGACACCTCCGCGACAGACGTTATAGAGGAGCATCATATCAAGCATCTTCCGACTTATGCGAGGCATTCAAAGCAGTCATTCCAGTCTCATTACAAAAACGGCAGTGCGACGAGCTGCAGCTCTCAGTTTGATATAGTTAAAATGAGATGTATAGCCAGTGATTTCGCGTTTTTTTTCGATTCCGGACTTAGAAGCGGCGCTGGATTAGCTGACCGGTCAGTATACTGTGCGCGCACAGCTGAGGCCCTTCCCGGCCCGCGAACCACTTACACCCTAGCCTTACCCGCTATCGCGCATCGCCGTTCTGCAGAATTCATATTGATTTTCTAGCCATATTGAAAAGATACTATGAGCGACATCTATATTGTTAAAAAATAACTATTTTTAGATTTACGGTACAGTTTAGGGCGATGGACACTTTTTTATAATATTACTTTATGATAGTATCATCCAAATGGCTAGCCGGGTTTCTACAATAAGTTATGGTTGGATTGGTCTTAGCAACTTAAGTTCTTTTATCTGACTGCAGACAACCATTATTTTTCATGGTGTCCGAATGTTCAGTAAAAAATATTAAAATGTACCAATTCGGACACAGTGTCCGAGTAATTTGTATCCGAGTCATTAGCAAGCTGATTATTTTTCGCAATTCGAGGATAGGCTCCATAGTAAAAGTTGTTCAACTATCACCAGTTTTCGTTTCCTAAACCAACGGAATTTCACAGTAAATATCCATTTTGCTACTCATTTGATCATACAGTAACCCTTCATAATATGTTTAATATTTTGGTGATAATTCGTCTAAAGGAAAAACTCTACCATGAGAGCAATAGTAAAATCACAAAAAAGGTGTTCCATCAAAAGATATTTTACCTACTCGTCCAAAACTTACCAAGCAGCTGATTATTTTTCGCGATTAGAGAATTGATATATTTATTTTTTATTTTTTATGAAAATATAGACCATTTTAAGAAACAAATTTAATTTTTTTGGGTTTTATTCATTGCGTATTTACGTAAAAAATAAAATTATAATATTACCCGACAAAAGTAAATGTGACGTCACACAGAGGAGTAATGGGATAAACTTCTTTGCCTACCACAAAAAAAAAGTAGCAGACGAGTCAACTAAAGAGTGCCAAGTATGAGTGAAGTCAACTGTCAAACAAACATCACGTCAGTCACTGCCTAACTAAAACGAATTTATTGATTGAATATTGTTGTGATAATATATTAAAAATCAAATTGTTTTTATAATGGGTAGCAAATAGTTTTTCAGCCCATCGTGTTCAACAGCAGTGATAACCCGGATTTGTTATTCGTACCAATTCTAGAACATCTGCGAAAAAATGGGTTGTCAAGAGAATGCAGAATATTTCTAGAATTATTCGCAGTATTGTTTGGGCTACCTGATTAATATGATTGCTTGTGGGCTGATAAATTTGCAGGATGATATAATAAAAATTCACTATATTTCTAAGAATATGTATGATTTTATTAATACAAACCATATACTAGAAATACCATACACACATAACATTGAATTTGTGCAGCTGACCAAACAACATTGACACTACCAGAAGTACCACCGGTAGTGCCACAGGTAGATAGATAGATGATGAGGGGGGACGCCTGGTGAACACGGGTGGATGATCGGTCCTCTTTGAGATTATTTCACCCAATTCCCAGTGTTCGAGCACGGGTTACTGTTGATTCAGCCAACTTCCCTCCCCAAATCTCCTTGTTATTGAGCTGATATAGGCAATATGGGTTCTGGCCTAATAAATCTCTGGTCTGCTCCGCACCGGTTCGATATACCGCGGGTATATCGTGATACATGTGATCACAGGTCTTCTTCTCAAGCCAAAATAAGAGGAAGAGATTGAGAGGAAGAGCATATTGTAGTTTAAAGATCAAACGCGTTATAGCGTTTGAGCACTTTAAAAACCATGTTAAAGCGACTTTGTCGAAAAAGGGATATTACAATGTTCAAGATTACTTAAATGATGGGACTGTATGGGGTTAATCTGGCTCAACACAGACCTTGCTGTTAATAATTTTGTAATTATTTATTCCTGCTTATTAATTATGATAATGATTAAATATTATATTTTGTATTAGTTAAGCTTAAGCAATTTTTAAAAAGAGATCTAAAAATCAATCTGTGGGAGTTTCTACGCCCTTTTTCTCCCACAGTGGTCCAATGTAGAGAATTGGCAAAAATGACGATTGCTAAGTACATGTAAATATCTACAGTAATAAAGTACTTTTGAGTTTGAGTTTGCATTTGGTGTTAATTTTAATCCTTATATTTGGGAAACATAAATTATAAGGTAAAAAAAATATATCATGAAACTTGAAAGCTTGATTTATATCGATGCTGAATACGCTGAATATAACAATTTATCCTACAATCACAAGGTCACCCATAGATCACTGACTTTACAGTGCATTTCAATAGCATTTCATAATAATGTAAACAGAAATGTCAGTTGACAGTTGTCTATGATTGAGCGAGACTTGAGTGTTGTACCTACACTGATGTCAAAGGCATTGATCAAAGAGATATAGTTCGCTGTCGATTTTCGATCGTTTTTTTTCTATAAGTAGTACAAAACCAAGGAGTGGGGCGCGTAATTTCAGCTTAGACGAGCTCTAGCATCATACTAAAAAACTTAATAAAATTGTTTTAGAAAATTTTGTAGAATAAAAAATAACCGTAGATAGAGAAATATCCCAACCTGACGCGCGTCATTCGCTTGTGACAGATTCATCATCACTTGATGTGTCATCATCGGTCATATTTATAATAAAAGGCTGAGTTACAGCGTCGCTAGCCACATCCATAAGGGCGTCTAATTTTTTCATCCTTTCCTCTTCGTTTTGAACGTGACCGACGCATTTTGTTCATTGTTCTGCTCCGACTCTCGCCAATCCTTCTTTTAGCAAATTTTTTATTACTGGCATTTTAAAAGATTTATTATTTCTTCCTACGTAAGACTTACCTGTGCCCAAATCAGTTCTATTGGATTCAACTCACAGTGATATGGAGGAAGGCGCAACAGTTACTCCTTTAGATGCGGCGAGATCATCGACATATTTTGTTCTATACTTTTCCTTTACGAATTTTGTAACTGTGCTTTTTCTGGATCGTTTTGAGTATGAAAAATTCAATTTCTTCAATATTATATACATAGTTATATGAGAAAACGTAGGTAGACTGTCATCCTCATTGACTACTTTCATAACTTTTTCAGTTGTAGGCAAATCTCCATCAAAGTATAGTTCATGAACTTTTCTCCATATTGCAGATAAAGTAAATTCATCTAATTTATCAATTATTGCTCGATTTGAAGCTTTCTCCTAAAAGTGAATCAGTTATTCAAAAACAATCAATAACTTAACTTGATGTTGTGACTCATGAAGAGTACAATAATAATTGATTACATATTATCTAATACAAAAATTTCATGAAATCTGGCAGGTAATTTAAAGAGGTGTTAGGTGAGGTTAGGTAGTTACCTTTGGCTGTGGTATTTCTTGAGTTTCTAAATTATGCTTCATGGTATATCACACTACGTCCTGAGACACCCCCATTATTTCTGAAGTTGTTTTATATATCTCCATTTTTGATGGGTATGTAGGAGAGGATTTTTCCAAATAATTATAAATATTTACTAGGATTTGTTTTTCCCTTGTGGTCAGATGAATTTTTCGTCGCAGGCGGACTAGTCTCCCATCCTGAGGTACTGGGTTGCGGCTCAGTCATTGTAACCTAAAATTGCCACTATATTCTAAATATCTCGGGTAGACTCAATCCTTAGCACCGTTTGCGCTCCAAATTGGATCTTCGTCCGAAATAGCTCTCTTTCACTCCTTGTGTAATAAACTACTATTGTTACCTCCTTGTTTTTTGAGAAAGATGTCCTATCGTATAAAAATCAAAGTCCGTGATTTTAAAAGCAGATGTCGTCGTTTCAATAATAAATCCAACCAAATCGCAAAGAAAATGTCCTTAATCCAAAATACAAGAAGCAAAGTCGTCGATAATTACTGGAAACGGAAAAACGCAGAGAACTCGGAACAATATCTACTGACACAGGACAGGGACAGTGAATGAAATAACATTTTTTTTAAATATATACTTCTTTTTTTCACATTTTTAGGTCCACTTCCTCCTTCGGTAGGTAGATCTCCTTTAAGTTCTTCATTATTCTTTTCATAGTTGCAAATCAATTAATCAAACCGATTGATCGATCGAATCGGATCGATTCAAAAGAATGAACCACATTAACTTTCCAAAGACAATAAGACTTTGATGCGCTTTGATGAGTAAAAAAATAATATGACTTTTTATAATTTTTTTAAATATTCGTCGTCCGATAATTTTGCAATAAAATAACTATCTTAGGGGAGTTACTTGGTGTCGAAATGATGTAAGAACAATAAATGATTCCTTGGTATGTGAATGTGTTCAGGATTGATATTCAAATGTAAGTAGTTACGGCGTAATCGGTGTAAATTGGCTTATTTACATTATTGTGAAATTCTATCGAAATGGACTTTACAGGGAATAGATAAGACTGACGTTTCACATTGTTTTTTTTGTAGGTAAGTAAGTAAGACTGGCAGGTAAAGGCTTTTTTTCATATATCATATGAAGATGTCTTAAAAGGTCAAAGGAATGTCAGTGTTTTATCAAAGTATCTTAAAATATATATGCCTATCTGTTTAATATTTATGCTTCAGATCGCACCTTTTTTTTGTTGCGCGATCGGACCGCGAGTGATCGGAACGGAACTAGCTAGCTGTCACTTGCATAGAAACGAAATGGCTAGTTAGAGGTAGTAACTTTGGCACATTGGTAATTTGTCGGCGTCAGGCATTCGGGCCTTGGCTGTATGTTATTTGTAATAATTGTCTACCACAGGTATCGGGCCTGGTCGGAATGTTAATTGTAATAATCACGGAACAATCGTCGGGAAATAAGTAGATTTCACGTCATCGGAGTGAGTGCTACGTGCTGTGAAAGGTTGAAGTGATTCGGTGATCAATTCGTCGCGTTCGGATAGCGACCCTTGTGTCGGCAAGCATCACGACGGCGACAGCAGCGGGCTGCGACGAGAGTAAGATTCGACTCCCCTCACCCCCCACCCTGGTGTTCCTCATCCCGTATTCCTGCCTTGAATTGAGCTTTCGAATGCCGGTCCACGGCATCAAGGTCAGTACTGCTTTGTGACATTCCAATGAAAAACAACCCTACCAAGATTCCACCCGCTTTCGGTTAAGGCGTGGAATTTATCATTTTGGTAGCAGAGGCGCGGTTTCCTAGTAGGAAATCGATTCACGGACGGTTGTAGGGTTGTTTTATTGTAGTGGGTGTAGTGTACCTCAGATTGGTCGGCAATCATTTTGTGAGTGAGTCTTGTGGTCGGTATACCACAATTTAGGTTCATTTTCGGTTAGTGAACGTATAATTGACGATTTAGTTAACAATAATTATAAATTTGTATTCGGAAACTACTGGTTGTGCGAAAATAAAGGATTGAACGGTCATTCCGCGAAGTAACTATATGGTATTACTTGTGGTAGAACGTCGGGTTCTATAGTATTGCAGTGTTATTTCGGTTTGCAGAGCAGGGTCAGACTATTTAAGGGGTATTAAGCTGATTTTGCTGACCTCAGTAGAAGTGCAGGTCATATCGGAATGGCCACTTCTAGAAGGTTCACGGCTACCTACATTATATTAAAAATAGCTTGGATTTGATATCCAGTGTGGTTTAGGGTGCTTTATTGTTTAGGTTTATAGTCTCGGAGCTCACCACTTATTTCTTTAATAAATTTTATTTAATATTTTTTATTGTTTTTATAATAAATTTTTGTGTGTTATTTTTTATTGTGCTTTATGGTGGCATTCTCTAATTGATTTAGAGTGTATAGTTATAAGGTGTATATCCACAGGGCGACCATATTAAATATTTTTAGGATTTAATTGTTCTAGTAGTTGCCTCAGTTTTGACAACTTAGTTTTAATTTCTGTGCCCAGCGCTGACGGGCAAGTGCTAGTCTCTGGCTATACTTTTATTTATTTATTTATTTATTTATATAAGGCACATCAACAATACAAACACGAACACAGAAAGACAATCTTACAAAAAAAACAATACAAGAGTTTGCATCAATTATAGATGCGCACAGCATTGTCAACAATCAAATCATTTTAAAAACTACAGTGGTAAAATTCAAATTAATTGTTTTAAAAATATACAATAAAAGACATAAGTTATGTAATAAAACACAGCATAAACAAGAAATGGTTACACAGAAAATTTAAACAAATATATTCACAGAAAATTTAAATAAAATATTTAAACAAAAGTAGATAATGTAAAAAAACGCGACTATGTGCGTTGGCCAACGATAAGCTTGCGCTTGAAACACCCTATGCTGTTACAGAAGATATTTAGATTGTAAGGTATCCATATTTCATTATAAGTGGAACGCATCCTCGTTAGAGGTGCGTGTTCGCCCAGGTTAGTTCTGAATCTAGGTATTTTAAAAGTGTCCAGACACACTCGCCGCGCGTTAATGCGGGGTACAGAAAGTTCTACCCTTTCTAGCACGTATTGACATTGGACTTGGCCATTTAATATATTGTATATACTGGGTTCCAAATAACACTGGCAAATTCCAGAATGCTGCGCACGAGAGCGTTAAATAGGCAGAGTTTAGAACTGATTTCCTTGAACTCCTTCGTGGCGCGCTTCAGAAACCCCAGCATTTTAGCAGCTCTGCTAACTAAGCTATCGTAATGCGGAACGAAAGTAAGCTTGGAATCCAGAATAACACCGAGATCGCGAATCTGATCGACTTCCTCAATCAAATTCCTTGTCGTTATCGATCCTGTAATTAGACAAGGTAGGTTTCTTCTTACGTGTGAATCGAATAAACTGACATTTAGAAGTGTTCAGAACCATATTGTTGTTAAGACACCATTGGTGTACGCGGTCTAAATCATCTTGGAGTAAACGGACATCACTCAGGCAGTCTATTTGTCTATATACTTTCATATCATCGGCAAAAAGAGAGCAGTCACTATTCTGAATACAAGACACAATATCATTGACAAATAGTACAAACAAAAAATAGGTCCCAAGTTTGAGCCTTGGGGGACACCAGAAGTGGCAATGTAGCTCTGAGACTCATATCCGTTAGTAACTACAAACTGAGGTCTGTTATTCAGGTAAGAGTCAAACCACTCAAGTAATCTTCCTTGAATACCATATTGACACTTAAGCTTTTTAATCAGGATTCTGTGTGAGACCTTGTCAAACGCACTACTGAAGTCAGTGTAGACAGCATCAACTTGGTTTCCAGCATCAACACCCTCAACAATGTCTGTAATGAAGGCAACCAGATTCGTAACTACGGATTTTTTGTGCTGGAATCCATGCTGCCGCTTACTAATTTTGTAACTCGTATGGTCGCATAGCACAGGACAGGTCATTACTTCAAATAGCTTCGAAAATGCGGATAAGATAGAGATAGGTCTATAATTTCGGACGTCATCATTAGCACCTTTCTTGTAGACCGGTACAATAAGCGCTCTTTTCCACTCGGAGGGAAAGATACCACTATGAAGAGATGTGTTAAATATCAGTGTTAGCGGATACGATAATACGTTTGCACATCTCTTCAGAAAAATAGGGGGTATCCCATCAGGCCCAGCACCTTTGTTTTGGTTTAAGTGTTTAAGCGCTTTGAGAATAGCGTTTTCGCTTAGAACAATGCTGCTTATTAGCCTGGACTGAGGATTCCTGCAAACGGTTGACCCTTCATCATAGAAAGATGACGTGGTGCCATCATCTCGGCTAAACGTAGACCTAAACTGGGACGCAAAAAGATTGGCTACACCAGTACCGGAATCAGCAGAGTGATTCCCGTGATGCATGATTGAAGGCAGCGTATTTGTACCAGATCTTTTGTTTTTTACGTAAGACCAGAATGCTTTCGGATTATGTTTAAGACTACATTCCACATTACTCATATATTCTCTGTAACGTAAGTTAAAAAGCTTGTCACAACGCTTACGTAGGAGTTCATATTCTAACTTGTCTCTGGGATTTTGGAACCTCCGCGCACGCACTCTTAATTTATCATTTTCACGGAAAAGCTTAATCAGATCTGTGCTGAACCAGGGGGGATAGGTTTGCTTTCGGGGTTTTCTCCTTGGGACGTACAGTTCAATGATGTCATTTAATTTCTCATAGAAAATGCTTACATACGAGTCAACACCGCTACACTCTGTAAAACAATGCAGCCAATCTACAGTTCTAAGACTTATTAGAATTTTTTCATAGTCGGCTTTAAAGAAGTTGTAGTCCGTCCTAGGAATAGGCGGCAAATTATTTTCTTTTTCACACTCAAAATGGGTGTAGATAGTTAATGGGGGGTGGTAGGGGTCCAACTTACTGATTATATGGTCCGGTTTAGTGACTTCGCAAGAGGAACTGCAGAGAACTGCGTCTAAGATCTTATCTTGATGGTTTTTTATCGCGTTAAATTGGTGCACTCCTGTTAGAGACATAAAATCAACCAGAGCGTGGCCTAATCTATTTTGATACTTATGCGGTATTAATCCCTCGCTTTGTACACCTTTATCCACGGACCAGGATATAAAACTCATGTTGAAGTCACCCACCACCATATAATCATCTAGATCTCCCATTATATCCATAGTATTTTCAAGGTAGGTGTTAATCTCAGATATTTTAGGTGGCGGCGAAAGGTACACTGTACCGATGCCAATGCGTTTAGAAAACCTACCATCTATTAAACTCACCACAACCCATAAATCCTCACAACTGCTTTCCCAATTTTTCACACGTATGGAGTTTATAGATTTTTTTACGGCAATCAAGACCCCGCCGCCATCGAGCTTATTCGTAGTGCCACCTTCATCGCGATCACGTCGATAAATTTGATACCTTTGATCTATAAATTCACAATTATTAATTTCACTATTGAGCCAGGTTTCTGTCAGAATTATTATATCATAATTATGCTGTAGGATGTTCTTGTAAATAATGTGTGTTTTATTTAGATCGCATTCCCCTAATATTCTGATAGTATACAGAAGCGAATATGTACAGAGAAATTAATCAACACTGTTATTAAGGCTAAACAATAGAAGCTAAACTAACTTATTTAGAAATTCTAGACTGCTTATCACAACAGCAGGTAAGTTTTCAGCTTTTCGCATATATATTTTGCCGTTTCTTACCCAAACAAACTTGTAGCCAATTTCTTTGGACTTAATCCGAGCAGCGGCGTGGAGAGATACTTAGTTCGGTAGTGAAGTATAGGACCAGAATTCATTCAATCGGTCAACATGGCACCTTCACCCTTGACGGTACTGTGGCATGGTGTCCGGGAGGAAATGAGATGGCTCGCCCATATTCATAAGTATGTGGAGCGACCGGACATGGATGATGTCCTGCTCAAGCGTGTGGAGGACGCAATGACACGCGTCGGGAAGGTGTGTCGGCTGGCTGCGGAGGCTGAAGCTCTCGGGCTTACTGATGAAGCTTCGGTGGCTGCAGTAAAACAGCTCTGCGCGGATGCTGACCAAGCGATGGAATGCTTGGGTGACATCGAGCGTCGCGCGGAGAAAATTAAGCGGTCGCGAAGGAATGACCGTGGGGAGGGTAACGTAGACCCACCCCCGAAGGGTGTTGTTGGACGGCTGCCACACCAGGAGATTCCGGCCTTCAGTGGGGCAATTGATGAGTGGCCAGCCTTCATCAATTTGTTTGATTGTTTGGTCCACGGTCGGGACGACCTGGACAACGCCTACAAGTTGGCCCAACTATTGATGGCTCTGCGGGGTGAACCAAAGGAGTTGGTCGGTCACCTAACGGTCACGGCGGGCAATTATGAGATAGCAAGGTCCATATTGTTTGACCGCTACCAACACAAACGGCGGTTGGTTGATGCGCAGCTGGGGAAGCTGTTTAGCATCCCTAGAGTAACCCGGGATGTTGACATCTGAGTACAGGTGCTCAACCCTGTGCTGGTGGCCACTAAGGCACTTCAGAACCTTGGTCTTCCGGTAGACCAATGGTCATACATTGTTTTGTATATGGTTGTGTCACGATTGCCTGCAGCTGTTCAAAGTCGGTTTAAACAGCAGCATGGGGGCAGTAGCACGGAACTGCCCACGCTCGTCCAATTGACGGATTTTTTGCAGGGTGAATGTAGGCGATGTGACACACTGGACACGGAGGCCAGTGTGCAGCGCCAACCCGCGCGGATGCGGGAGGGACCGCGCCCCCCGCCCCCACGGGGGGGTGGGCGGTCGAAACAATTTGGCGTTTTGAATGCCGCGCCGTCGGGTGACGGCTGTGTGCACTGCGACAGTGCCGGTCATGACGTGACCAGTTGCGCCAAATTTAAGGCGCTCGGGGTAGCTGCTCGCAGGAAGATTGTCTTCCGTCACCGATTGTGTTTCGGTTGTTTGGGGCCGCACACGCTGAGCGAGTGCTCGCGCGCGTTCCCCTGTGAGTGCTGTGGTGGCAAGCACCACATAGTGTTGTGCCTGAATCGGTCAGGCCCTTCGGACGGTCACCAGGGCCGAACCAGGGCCGGACCCAGTCCCCCTCCGGGAAACGGGAGTTACCAACGGGGTGACTGGGGTACCCGCGGACGGGACCCCCCCCGAGGGGAAAGGGGCAGCGCGGGGGGTAACATGCGGGATAGCCGGGGTTCGGTCGCCGCTGTCCACGGTCAGCGAGGACTTCGGGCCGCTGGCTCACTGCGTGTTACGGGCGGGTGTCAGATGGCACCTATGAGTAGCACGAAGGCTGGGAGTCCACCACCTTCTGCGCCACCCTGCCCGTCGCTCTGGGAGGCGAACAGGGAGGCGAACAAGAGGGAGGCGAACAGTCGGATGTCGCCCCCATTCCTAGAGCGCCCCAGGTTGGATCCGCTCTCCCCCATTCATCCACGGTGCGCACCGGGCACACCGTACACCGTCCGTTATGATCGGATACCGGGACAGCGAGGGGCCTATTATACGGGTTGGGACCCCTTGATGCACATACGGTCTGATATGCCGGTTGCATATCAGCAGCCGAGTTACTCCAAGGCCGACGGAGGTCTGAGCGGGTTCGGATTCCGCGGAGGTTCCCGCTAGGGACACGCCGCCCACTTACAGGGTGCCGCCACTCCACAGACGGTCATGCTCCCCACCGCCTCTGTGATAGCGTGGAGTTCGGACGGCAAATCATGTGTGGCACGAGCACTATTGGACTCGGGGGCCCAGGGGTGCTTAGTCTCGTGCAACCTTGTAAGACGGTTGGGCATTTCGGTAAGGGAGTATCCATATTCCATTCGGGGAATTGGGAACATGGAATTCGGTTCCGTTAAGGGAGTATGTCGGATTACTCTCTCGTCACGGGTGGATTCATCGGTGAATCTGACGGTCACGGCATTAGTCATGCCTAATGTGATGGGCTCACACCCTCACGTACGGTTGTCGCCCTCGGTGCGACAGTTTGTCGCTGCATTATCACTGGCTGACCCGGAGTCATGGGCTCCCGGACCAGGAGAATGTCTACTGGGCCCGGAATATCGAAATATTCCGGGCCCAGTAGACATTTTATTGGCTGTCGATGCCTTGGGATACCTGTTAGTGCCAGGTGTCCACGTGTTCCAGGCGACTGGTCTGGTTTCGATCAACACCAGACTGGGCCATGCGGTAATGGGTCCGGTCATGCCGGCTGCCCCACGCCTAGCGACTAGTAGTCCCTTATTCGGTTCTGTACTCTCGGAGGTGATACAGAAGTTTTGGGAGGTGGAGGAACCACCTACGGTCCGCCGGTTGGACCCGGTTGAAGAAGAGTGTGAACAGTTTTATCGGAAAAATACTGGTCGCCTTCGGTCAGGTCGATTTCTCACACGTCTTCCATTCCGGAGTGATCGCCCACCGCTGGGCAGTTCACACCATGCAGCCGAGACGCGGCTTCTGTCGATGGAACGACGCATGAAGCGTGACGGGATTTTCCGGCAGAAGTATGTCGATTTCATGCGGGAATACGAGTCGCTCGGCCACATGTCGGTTTCGGGTATCGACTGGAAGCGTGAAGACCACTGCTTCCTGCCCCATCACGCGGTCTTGAGGACCCCGGAGGGCAAAATACGGGTAGTGTTCGATGGATCGGCATCAACATCTAACGGCATGAACCTGAACCAGTGTTTGCATTCAGGGCCGAAGTTGAACCATGACATCGCGGATGTTATCACACGGTTCCGTCGACACAATGTTGTGTTTGTAGCTGACATCCGGATGATGTTTAGACAGACGGTCATTCACCCTGACGATAGACGGTATCAGCTGATACTGTGGCGAGAGAGCCCAGATCAGCCCATCAAGGTGTACGAGCTGAACACCAACACGTACAGGCTACGGTCTAGTCCTTATTTGGCGATTCGCACTCTGCGGGAGTTAGCGGATCGAGAACGGTTAAATTTCCCTAGAGGAGCAGCGATCCTGGAGCAGGATCTCTACGTGGACGATATCTGTACCGGTGCAGATTCCGTAGAGGAGGCGCTCGCTCGACGGGACGAGCTAGTTGAGCTCTTACGGGGTGGAGGTTACGAGCTCCGGAAATGGATGTCGAACTCTCCAGAGTTACTGTCTGGTCTTCCGGATGACTACCAGCAGGATCCCCACATTTTTGAAAATTTGGAAAATCCGAATATGTTGTCGGTATTAGGCGTTCAGTACCAGCCGGTGTCAGACATGTTTTTGTATCGGGTCGAGTTGGACTTCCCGAAGGTCTGGACGAAACGGAACGTCCTTTCAACGGTGGCTAGGACATTTGATCCAAACGGGTGGATCACCCCGGTAACATTTCAGCTCAAGTGTTTTATGCAGCAATTGTGGTCTGCTGAGCTGAAATGGGACGACCCGATCGGCGGGTCATTGTGCTCAGAGTGGGAATCGTTCTTTTCGACCCTCCCTGGCATCAATCGGATTTCACTGCCACGGAGGTTGGTCCCCACCAAACGATACACCGCCACCCTGCATGGGTTTTGCGATGCCTCGGAGAAGGGCTACGGAGCTGCAGTGTATCTGCGTACGGTCGACTCCTCGGGGGAGGTTGATGTGCGGTTGGTCATGGCCAAGAGCAAGGTTGCGCCGTTGCACACTCGCCTGACCATTCCCAAATTAGAGCTATCAGGAGCGGCTCTCCTGACTCGTCTGCTCAACCACACGATGACGGTTCTTCGTGGGTCAATAGCGTTAGAAGATACGGTCTACGCTTGGACGGAAAGCCAGATCGTGTTATGCTGGCTGAAGGCTTCAGTTCACAAGCTGGAGATTTTTGTGGCGAATCGGGTTTCGCAGATTTTCAATTCGGAGGTTCCCTTAATCTGGAGACATGTTCCAGGGGAAATGAACCCAGCAGACTGTGCGTCTAGTGGGTGTCACGCTCCGGAGTTAGTTGGACATCCCTTGTGGTGGGGTCCAAAATGGTTGACTCAAGCCGAATCGGATTGGCCAATGAGTCCACGCGTTACCTCGGCGAACGGCGCCTTGACAGTCGGTGTCTGTACGACGCAACCAGAGCCGGAAGAGGAGTTCAGCCTGCTGGAACGGTACAGCTCGCTCTACAAGCTGGTCAATATGACCGCCTGGATCTTCCGATTTGCGCGGAATTGTCGCAATTCTGAGGCGCAACGTGTACCAACACAGGTCCTGACACCACGGGAACGGAACCATGCGTTGTTCTCATTGGTACGGAACGTGCAGACGGTGCACTTTAAGTCCGAACTGGACATTCTGAGACGCGGACGCGTCCAACTGAAGGGAGCTGTGGCTCGGCTCAACCCGTTTATTGACCCTCAAGGATTGCTGAGGGTAGGAGGTCGGCTGCGGAATGCCAACCTGCCTTATGCGGCTCGCCACCCGTTGTTACTCCCTAGAAAAGGGAAGTTGGTCGAACTGTTGATACAGGATCGACACATTCGGAATGGGCATGTCGGATGCCACGCCTTGATGGCGTTTCTCCAGCGCGAGTTCTGGATTCTATCGGGAAGACGCTTAGTGCGTAGCGTCGTATTTCGGTGCCTGCCTTGTTATCGGGCCAAGGCGGCTACGATGCAGCCCCAGATGGGCGATTTGCCCTCGGATAGGGTTAACGAAATCCGGCCCTTTGCGGGTGTCGGAACGGATTTCGCAGGACCATTCATGGTCAAGTCTTCACAGCTACGGAACGCCAGATTAGTGAAGGCATACCTGTGCGTCTTCGTGTGCTTGGCCACGAAGGCAGTCTACTTGGAGGTGGTCAGTGACCTCACTACAGAGGCATTTATCGCATGTCTAGATCGGTTCGTCTCACGAAGGGGCCTCCCGACATTAATCCGTTCGGACAACGGCACAAATTTTGTCGGAGCCAGGCGATATCTGCAGAAGGTCACTCAATTCCTGAACGGTAACCAGGACGCCATCGGTATGGCTTGCTCCCGACGAGGGATTGAATGGGTTTTCAGTCCGCCGGGATGTCCTCATTGGGGAGGAATTTTTGAGGCTGCGGTTAAATCGGCTAAGTCGCACCTGACGAGGATCATCGGTGAGACCTCTCTACGCTTTGAAGAGCTTGCGACGCTGTTCTGTAAAATTTAAATGACACTGAACTCGCGTCCGTTGTGCCCGCTCAGTTCGGATCCAAATGATTTGGAAGCGTTGACGCCGGGTCACTTCCTGATAGGTCAGCCCCTTAACGCCCTGCCGGAATACCCATTCGGTGATGTTAAGTTAAGTCGGTTAACTAGGTTGCAGATGTAGCAGCAGATGGCTCAAGATTTTTGGAAACGGTGGTCCCTTGAGTACTTGCACATCTTGCAGCAGCGCCTTAAGTGGACTGACCGGACGAGCCCCCCTCAAGTCGGTGATTTGGTGCTGATTAAGGATGCGAACCTGCCATCATTGAGATGGAGACGAGGACGGATCGTCAATTTGTACACAAGTCGGGATGGCACGCCTCGATCAGCAGAAGTCAAGGTGGGGGACTCGGTCCTCAAGAGAGCGGTCGCAACACTTTCTCGCCTTCCTATTGATTAGGGACAGGTTCGGGCCTGTCTGGGCGGGTGACTGTTTAATATTTATGCTTCGGGACGCACCTTTTTTTTGTTGCGCGATCGGACCGCGAGTGATCGGAACGGAACTAGCTAGCTGTCACTTGCATAGAAACGAAATGGCTAGTTAGAGGTTAACTTTGGCACATGGGTAATTTGTCGGCGTCAGGCATTCGGGCCTTGGCTGTATGTTATTTGTAATAATTGTCTACCACAGGTATCGGGCCTGGTCGGAATGTTAATTGTAATAATCACGGAACAATCGTCGGGAAATAAGTAGATTTCACGTCATCGGAGTGAGTGCTTCGTGCTGTGAAAGGTTGAAGTGATTCGGTGATCAATTCGTCGCGTTCGGATAGCGACCCTTGTGTCGGCAAGCATCACGACGGCGACAGCAGCGGACTGCGACGAGAGTAAGATTCGACTCCCCTCACCCCCCACCCTGGTGTTCCTCATCCCGATTCCTGCCTCGAATTGAGCTTTCGAATGCCGGTCCACGGCGTCAAGGTCAGTACTGCTTTGTGACATTCCAATGAAAAACAAGCCTACCAAGATTCCACCCGCTTTCGGTTAAGGCGTGGAATTTATCACTATCCATTAATTTGGTAAATAAATAAAGACTAATTTTTCGAAATGGTTTTGAGATTTCCGTTCCTGTCCAGAAAGTTAGCAACCCCAAAATCAAAATCAAAAATCATTTATTTCCATAGGATGTTGTTACATCACTTAGATCCAACATTACATTTTTTTGGGTGAGTTCACTAACCCAATGGCGGAATCTGTGGAGAAGAGCTCACCGAAGAAACTCCACAGTCGTCGCATCTTTTGCGTTTCCTTTTTTAAATAAAATATTGTCAAATTACAAAATGAATGCTAATTATATATCGAAACAGCCTGTTACTCAAACAATCTATTCCCATGGACATCTGTCCTCTAAGTAATCAGATATCCTGTAGTAACCTTTTTTATACAATTTCTGTTTTATTATTATTTTAAACTTGTCTAAAGGTAAGTTTTTAATATCAGTAGGGACCTTATTGTAATAGCGTATATAATTGCCTTTAAAAGAATTACTAATTTTATGTAGTCGGCTTACATAAGCAACCAACTTGTCTTTATTTCTAGTATTAAAATTGTGTATATCACTGTACTTCTGAAAATTAGTTATATTTCTTTTTACATACACAAGATTGTCATAGATATATTGAGACACAAATGTCAGAATATTGATTTCTTTAAACTTTTCCCTCAGTGACACTCTAGGCCCTAATCTATAAATTGCACGAACAGCCCGTTTCTGCAGAATAAATATACTATAAGCATTCGCAGCGTGACCCCACAATAAAATACCATAGGTCATTAGACTATGAAAGTAACTAAAGTAGACTAGTCTAGCGGTGTCTACGTCGGTAAGAGCTCTAATTTTTTTAACTGCGAACGCTGCCGAACTCAGTCTGTTCGACAATTTATTTATATGAGGATCCCATTGTAGTTTGGCGTCTAAAGTAATGCCCAAAAAGACAGTCGACTGCACAAGGTCCAATCTCTGTCCTTTTATAAATATGTCTGTAGTTACCGGGTTCACATTGGGTAACACGAATTTAATACATTTAGTTTTCTTTTCATTAAGTAATAAATTGTTAACAGTAAACCAGTTCACTATACTAGAGATAGCATTGTTTACCTCGTCATAATTTGATTGCTGTCTTTTAACTTTAAATATCAAAGAAGTATCATCGGCAAACAATACTAACCCATGTTTTGCTTTAACAAGGTAAGGTAAATCATTAATATATACTAAAAACAAGAAAGGACCAAGAATTGAACCTTGCGGTACGCCCATACTTATTGAAGACCCAGGTGATCTTTTCCCATTAACATCGACCATCTGAACCCTATCTGTTAGATATGACTCCAGAAGGCCAAGTGCCTGATCTTTTACACCATAATGGCGTAACTTCCTGACAAGAGTGTCATGATGGACGCAATCAAAAGCCTTGGATAGATCGCAGAAGACACCTATTGCATCCATTGCGTCTTCCCAGGCATCAAAAATATTGTCGATTAGTTCAACACCAGCATCGGCTGTTGAACGACCCTTTGTGAAACCAAACTGAGCAATATGAATTAAATTATTGAGATAAAAATGACTTTGCAATTGATTAAGTATGAGTTTTTCAAATATTTTGCTAAGCGTTGGTAGTATCGATATGGGTCTAAAATTGGTGGGGTCTGATGTACTACCAGCTTTGAATAAAGGTATAACTTTACTTAGTTTCATCAAGTCAGGAAACACACCACTATCTATACATTGATTAAATATACAACAAAGGTGAGGTGCAATACAATCTACAATGGAACTAATAATTTTTACTGATAGACCATGGGCGTCAGCTGTCTTTTTCATTTCCAGGGATTTAAACGCTTTTACAATGTCTTCATTATTTACGTGCCTAAATTTAAAATCTGTTTTACATTCCTCAAAGTTTTGTTTAAGTATAGATTCAGCAGCAGCGGGAGATGAATTTAAAGACTTAGTTGTTGAAACTGGAATGTCCGTAAAGAAATTTTCGAAAGCTTTTGCTACTTCTAGGTCTGTACTTAGCAATTGATTATCTATCTTAAGCTTGAAGTTATTATGTGTAGCTTTGGCCTTTCCAGTCTCTCTGTTTATAATTTGCCAAGTCGTTTTCATTACATTGCTACTAGATTCAATTTTGTTTTTAATGAAATTAGATTTAGCTACGGCACAAACGCGTTTAAATATTTTTGAATAACTACGAACATAATCTAGAAAGGCCGTATTTTTGTTATATGATTTCTCTTCATAGAGTTCATATAATCTTCGTCTGCTCCTATGAATTCCAACTGTCGCCCAATCACTAAACAAAGCTTTGTTATTAACTTTTATAGTTTTTGATTTAAATACCGTATCATATTCATTTTTGACAAGGTTAAATACTGAGTTGTACAACAAATTTGGATCGTCACTGTATGGTATTTCCCATAGTTTATCTAAAATATTATTCCTGTAGTGTTCAAGCCGAGTGTCACTAACGGGCACACATGTAATATCCTCTTTTTGGTCCTTTTTTATTTTAATATTGAATATACCTATCTGACCAGAGTGATCAGAGGTTAATTTATTGATGACCGATTTGAAAATGGGCGTAATGTTAGTAAATATATTGTCAATGCAGGTAGCAGATGTTGCAGTAATTCTAGTAGGCTCCAAACACAGATAGTTCATGTTGTGACATAAAAATAAAGATTTTAATCTAGTACAAATATTATTATCCTCTAACAGATTAACATTAAAATCACCACAAATTATAAAAAAATTGTTTTTATCGCTGATTTTAATCAACACTTCATCCATTTTCTTTTCGAATAAATCAAAGGATGAATCCGGTGGTCTGTATACGCTCATTACAATAAGTTGTTCAAGTTCAATACAGGCTATTTCCATGGTACGCTCAACAGACAGGCTCACTATGTCAACTCGTTCCTTATATTTAAAACTATTATTTACAAGTATTAAGGAGCCACCGCGATCAGCTGTTTTTCTGTTGAACGAACTAGCAACGTGGTGGTTATTAAAGTTGAACATGAACTGATAACTCTTTAAAAAGTGCTCTGTTATACATAAAATATCAATATTATTACAGTTCATGAATAACTCAATTTCCAGTTCTTTACTTAACATGCCCTGTATATTTTGATGAACCACGTTTAAAATATTCTTACTTTTACATTTTTCATTACTAGTAACTTGATTTAATGGGCAAGATGAAGGTATATTTATACAAATATTAATATTACTGTCAGAGTTACTCTCTGTTGTCCTATGGGTTAATTTAAAGAGCTTGGAACAGATTCCAAGGAGTACATGTCATTATTATTACACTGCTCAATAGAAGCAGGCGTTTCATTAGTCAAAAACTTGACTGAGTTCAAAATAAAATAAGATAGTGACTGTGCTATCTGTTTTGTATAAAACCTAGATAGGTAATACCTATCCTTAGTCAAATAAAAATATTTTCCAATACAAATATTGGTGTCTATGAAATTGGCTCCATAGTAAAAAAATATATCCTAAATTGTCACATCTGCCCTCCGTGATGCACTACTCGCTGCTGTTGCCAAATTTAATAAGGAGAATAACAAAGACAAGCTGAACTCTTCTCATTTGGGAATACCAGGAGAAAAAACAGCCGTAACGATGATTCTTGCAAATCTTCACCTTTAAAACGGTTCGCTCATCCTTTTCAACTTCAATGATCGTCTAATTAATTTCTTTCACATTGATGTTTCAGTTTGTACAATAGGTCTTTGAAGAAGTTTCTGTACCGTTTATAAGTGATTTGTAATATTTCGTCATTTGGTAGTTTCCTTGCTTTCAGATGGAGTGCGTCGCGATGTAGTGTGTCACCACCTTTAGCTGATACGTCTCTATAATAACCAATGTCTTTGTCCATCCTTAGTGAATAAACGCCCGTCTTTGAACCAACAAACACGTCTCTCACTACATCCCATAGGCCCATCCCAACATGGCGACCTTGCCAGGCCAGCCTGCCCTAAAAGGCAGTGCTGCACCGAATGGCATATTTCTTGTAAAGTGAAATGAAATGTTGGACTAAATGTGAAATAAAATGTGAAACGGACAAAAAGTGCTAAATTATACCTAAATTATAACTACAGTAAGAAATGTATACCTTTATACATATAAATAAACTGTTAATAGATTCTATTTATTAGGAACTACTTAAATAAATAAAATAATGGACAGTTAAATGGAGATTAAAATTACAAAAAAAATATATATCTACAAAATTAAGAAGACCGCAAAATAAAACTAGAACCAAAAGCAGAACCAGTGAACAAAATAAAAACCAAATTACCTAAAAACCCAAATTATAAAGAGGATTCCTGCCGAGTGCCGGGTGATCTGTGCAAGCCTAGATGATGTGTGACGCAGGGCGCAGGGCGAATTGTACGCTGTATAATGTATGGGTCCGATGAAGAGCAGCTGGGAGATGTGTCCCGGAGCGAGCTGCCGCACCAAGGCGACGAATAGGAACGACAGGTACCACGCGAAATCTTCGTGAGCGTGAGTCGTAACCAACATGTATTATTTTTTTTGTTTGTTTAGTGATTTTCGTAAGATATTTAATTTGTTTTTTTGTGACGATTGAGTAGTTATCAATTACTGGCATAATCGTTTATTTGTAAATGTAAAAAAATAATGAAGGAGTGGAAATTTGATATTTAAGAATTTAAAATTGTTTTTTATTTGTGTGCTTTACTACCCCGAATATGGTGTAACTTAAACACTTCAGATTCATTTGTAAAGGGTTGACGTCAAGAACTATATTATTTTTAAATGATTTCTTTAACGTATGAGAGTATGAATATCATATTTGAATAAAAGTAGGTATTTACCTAAAAAAGAGAAGAAAGTTCTTTGTGTGAAATTTAATAAAATATTATTTGACAAATGTGATGATGAATGATATAATAGATTTAAGAAGGCGACGAGAATCGATATAAGCACTGATATTTCATTTTAAAAGATGAATAAAAAGAAGTATTACGATTATGTACATGAAAGGGTGATGATGGCGATGATGAATGTGGGATGAATTAGTAAAAGAGATGTGACGTGTGATGATTTGTGTGATTATACCTAACTATAATACGCAAAATATACATAAAAGTTCATTTTTGTTATTGTTTGTCATCTCTAAGCCATTCATCAGTAAATAATCTATTTTTCTTCATTTAAGTAACTAAAACACAAATATTCTAGGTAAATTTTAGAAGTCATAATTTGTCATTAAGTATTACTAATAGAGTATTATAGAAAAATATTCAGTTCCATTTATAACCAAATGTGTAGAATTCAAACCAGTGATGCATGTAACGCGATGCAATACAATACAGATAACAACAGAAAACCAAATTAGGAGACCACCTAGAAATTGCTTAGAAGTTGCCAAATTAGGAGACCACCTAGAAATGTTTTAGAATTTGCCAAATTAGGAGACCACCGAGAATTTGTTTAGAAGTTCTGACGAGAATGTATCGTAACGATACCTAGCAGCTCTTATTACAGCTGCACTACTGTAAAAGTATGATGATATTCTAATATAATTAATTAATAACTCAGATAACTTTATTAGAAACCGTATTTGGTGATGGATGTTGTTCGCGATTATAGGGTTCAGCAGAGGAATTAAGTATTGAACCATATGTTAAAATAGAGCATGATAGTGAGTGAAAATAGAGCGTGATGTTTGAAATTATAATGATGGCGTGTAAGAGATAAATAGATAAGATGAATGATGTAATAAGATAATAAAATTATAATATTGATTAATACTTATTGATTTAGTTATATTTTATTTTTCACTTTTTTAGGGGGATTATTAGTATTATTTATTTATGTCTTTAGAAGATTTTTTAGAAGAACCAATAATATTTTCATTTTTATTTTGAGCATTTTGAACAATGTTCAGATTAGTTACAGTACCAGTTTACAGTAACATGCAAAATGCCTGTAAAAAAAATTAGAACTACGTAACCACAATTTCATTCTTACAATATAAGTTTGCTATAAGCAGTGCACAGTATTACTGCAGTGAAACACTTTGCAATAAAGAAAGTTAACTATAGAATTATAGTCTGACCAACAAATGTGGTCACTTCGAAACTAATTGCTATTTTTTAAAGTTTTTAAAAATTAGAACAAGATAGGTAATAGGATGTTTACGAATTTTCAGTTTGAGATCGAAATAAAGAGTTTTTTTTGGTTGGAAATTAAATTAGTTGTAGTCATAAAGTCAGTACTTAAATAGAAGTGGAACTTTATTGTCATAATTCTTTTTTCGGATTTAATTTAATATTAAAACCCTGTTTCGGTTTAAGGCTATTTTGTAAAATTTTGGAATATCAATTCATAGTATGAATGGAAGATGAAGAATTTATAAGATAAACAAAGAGCTACCTGTATGAATGAACGTGTGAATAAAGGATGTTATTAGGTTTTTTTTTATGGAAGAAAGATTGATGAATACAAAGTAAATAGAATGGGTATGTAAGTATGACTGTAGTTAGCCAGTACCTAATTAGAATGAAATATGATATGATGATAAGTTTAATTAGTAATTGATATTTTGAAAAATTTTAGGATTTGAGGATGTTTGATCAAAACAGTAAGTAATATTTAAAGGGAAGATTTATTTATGTACGACTAGAGTATGTCGCCTAGCTCCTCTAGACAATGATGTTAAGTAAAAGAGTGATTGTGTACGTTTTTAGATATCTCAGCATATATATTTTTTATGGCAGTGTTTAAGGCGAAGACGAGATATTGAATTACTTACTACAAAGGATAGTTGTATTATTGTCTGGTAAAAGAATGTTGGTATTGTTTAGAAAGAAATGTAAATAATTATATGATTGTTCCTTCCTAGTAACAATGTAAGAGAATGTATGGAAAGTTGATCAGTACTGACTCATGGCCACTGAGAAAGTAACTTAGCTGGGAATACTTCGTTTGGTAAGATTTCGATAAACAGTTGGACTGATCATCCGACATGTTGTAGAGATTCTTAAAACTCGAAGGATTCATTTGGATTGAGTTTAAGTTATGTGTTAGTATGATATGTGACTATTGGCATGTCCAATATGTTATTGTATAATCCTCAAAGTCAAAAGGTACAAGGTACAAGGCACGAATCCTTCCTCTTCGATCATGATGTGGAGGAGTTTCCTTCGTGAGAAAGTTGGATATCGATGACCTAATAAGCTCGCGAGCAGGCTCAGGCAGGTAGACCTGGAGCCAGGTACTAGTAGTCTATGTATTTAAGTATTGTTATAAAAAGTACCATATGAAATAAATACTAATGTGTATAAAAAGTACCTATAAAAGTGCACTCACTATATGTGAATAATAAATATAGATCCGGAACCCGTTAATTAAAGTACCTATATGAAGTGATAAGGAGATTATAATAAAGACTTTGATTGAAAGAGATTGTTTATGAGATGACAGTATATCTTGTTAGATTTTGAAATGATGGTTATGTTATTATATTATGTTTATGTAATACATACTTTATGTAGGGTATGTTTTAGGTGAGATATTGAAGTTTTTTATGAAAAGGACATAAATGAGATATGACATATATAAAAATGGTATACATGTACTAAATATATGAAAAAAAATGAAGTTTGAATAAAACATAGACAAAGAGTTATAAAGAAAGTCAAAGGATCTAAAATATAATTTTCTTGTAAAATTTTGAGAGTATGTAGTAAATTAGAAGAAGTGTTTTTGTTATTGAGAGCATGTACTTAAGTAGAGAGGAAAGTCTGTTTTTGTTGTCTGGTATGCAAGTAAGAAAATGAATGAGTTAAAATATTTCTAAAAGAGAAAGCAAAAATAAATAAATTTTATTGTCGCCAACCCTACCCTACCCAAATTCTTTTTTACCAACAGTTTGTGTTTAGTATTTGTGTCTTTTTATCGGCGTAGGTTTTAATTATTTACCTATCATGTATCTTTACTTTTAGAATGGTGGATTATAATCCACCATTACATATATCCGAGAACATTCGAGACATATATGGTCTCGAATGTTCTCGGCCCCCACGCTGGTCCTTACTAGAATATTCGCGATATGTGTGGACAATGTGTCCTGAGCGGCTCCTCGAGATATAAAAGGCGCCGACGGCCGGCGCGAGTTAGTTACATTTTAACTGCGATCGAGTGCTAGTACCAGGATAATCGGAGAGAAAGACTCTTCGTGTGAATAGTGAGTGCTTAATTAGTGAAATAGTGTGTGTGTGTTTTAATTAGTGGATTTTAAGTACAGTTCGTGTGAATTGTAAGTGCGTAATTTGGGTAATAAAGTGAGTGTTTTATTTAGTGGATTAATTCGTGTTTTTCTACCAAATACGAACCCCACGCTCGTAACAATAGTAAACAACCTCTGTATGGTTACTTTTTATATTATTAACAATAAACATGTATCGTTTTCATACCTATATTTTTGCAATGGCGGTGTAGTTTAAAAACAATTGAAAATGCAAAGATAATTATTTTAATTAAAATTATATTTGACAAGTTGTCATTGTTTATGTTAAAAAAAATATTAATAAATTTGAAAATTAAAATAAAGACTTTTTGTTATACTTCACTACTGTTGATGTTTTGGATATGTTTTTATTTCAGTATTTTTTTGTATAAGTAGTTATCAGTTATCAGATGAAGAGTTATCAGATGGTTAAAATGTTAAAATGAAATGCAAGATGTTTTGCAAAGATTGTTGATGTTGATGATGTTATTCAATTTGGCATAAATAACAGCATATTATTTAAAAGTAGTATATTTGAAATTAAAAGATAAAAAAGTCAGATTGGATTGTATAGGTTATTTATTTTAACATTTTTAAATAAATTTTGTTTTAATGTTAGAAAAAATAAGATACCAAATTTTGTCTTTCAAAAAAAAGGTGGCAGGTGTAGTGTGTCACCACCTTTAGCCGATACGTCTCTATAATAACCAATGTCTTTGTCCATCCTTAGTGAATAAACGCCCGTCTTTGAACCAACAAACACGTCTCTCACTACATCCCATAGGCCCATCCCTACAGCGATGTCTCATACATTTCGTAAGTCCCGTGGTTATCCATGCTTCACGTTGTACTTCCTACGGCTGACTTGAAGAGTCTGTTTATTTTGACTGATTATTATGTTTAACGTACGCAAGAACAATTCAGTGGCGACCGACAAGCTCGCCGTTTCGGTGATTGGTGACCAGTCAATGTCTTTTAGTTGGCTCTCAAGGTTACCATTATTGTATTTGTTTACTAAGCGCTTATGTTTAGCATACTGAATTGTATTAATTATTCCCATTATGGCCACATTATGAACGGATATTCCTGAGTTGCAAATAATTCCTGTAGTGATCGAGAGAAGACAAGAGTCGGGTTCAATCTCGTTCTTAACTAGCTGTCTGGCCTATGGTGGCCTAGTCTGGTCTATGGTGGCCTGCATTTTGTTAAAAGTCGGATGATGATTTTATATTCCTTTTTTGCCATGGCCAGTCTGCTTTTCAAGAAATTCCACACGTACCAGTTTCGACGAGATTGCCTTCAGGTTAATTTTTATCACGTTCAGTTTGATTCTCAAACCACGAATCTCTTCCATCACAAGACTTGGCGATTCTGTGCCTTGGGATTCTGAGGAGCTTTAAATACACCTCGCTTGGCTCGGGTCCCACCTGCCGCTTTCTGCTTTGATGAAGCCATTATGACCCAGATGTTACAGAGAAACGTTCCGCTGGTCGCTCCGTTATGTTCGTGGTAGCGGTGATGATTCACCGTAGCAGTCGAAGCTATGTGAGCGTACATAAAGGTGGGTCCAGTCTGGACTTACCTCTAAGTTAAACTATGTACCACAATAAATGATCCGATTTCTGATTTTTATTTCTGACTATAGGTATCTACCGCTGTCTCGCTGGCTAGGTAAATACGGTCTTGTAGCGGTCAGCTTCAAACTTGCACTGTTATATTCTATCTACCTATATAATCTACATCTACATAGTGGCCAATATAGGAAACATCTGTCTAGTTTCAGTTGTATTAGACACTCTGGCCCCAAGGCCCCAACTTTTCTCTCACTGAGCAGGAAAGTAATGAGCGATCCCTTAGTTGCCAGGGGATTAACGTACTCATAGGTAGGTTAGTTCCATTTTTCGTATTCAATATGGACACAGCCGCAGCTATACTCTAACTTGAAAGTCCTGGCCCTTTTACAGATTTTACCTCGAGTATCCCTTTCCACTCTTCATTAACGTGTACACAACGTGTGCGGTTTGTAACAGAAAGAAGTATTCATATTTCAGGGTGTTGTTAGGGTACGTCTCTCTGAAAAACTTTCACTATTAAAACCGATATGATCAGCAACTTTATTTTTGACTTCTCCAAATAAATTTGATCGCCCGGCCCAAACCGTATGTCAAAAATAAAGTTTCTCTATATATACTATGAAGATGTTCAAAATGATGTCCCTAACAACTTCTAAACATATGATTCTTCAAAGAACAGATTCCTAATAGGACTGTTTCCTCTAATGACAGAGATACAGTAAATACGGGAAGTTTATTTGTATTTATTTATTTATTAAGTAGGTGCCCGACATCCCTTCCACCCACACTGAGCCACCGTGGTTGAGTGGGGCTCAATCTTACTCAAATCCGGGTAAAGACCTGTGCTTTTCAGTGGGGACTTTAATGGGCTACATTTATTATAATAAAAGTAAAGTTATCGAATCAATCCCATAGAAAGTATATCACTTGGCATAATTGTTTTTATGGCAGTCTGTATTTTTCTATCCTAGGAATCCTTCTTTTTAGGAATCTGTCCCTGAAATTGACGGGGGTGTGGACTATACTCCTGTGATGAATTAAAATATGATATTACCTTTTATATGATTTAGATGATTATGAAATTAGATAGAAAATAAGCACATTATTTATCTCAGGCAGCGTAGTTCACCAATACTAAATTGACAATGAAATCGAACGTAAAGATAAATAAAACTTAAACGCGCACCCAGCGGCAGCGGTTCCAAAAGTGATCCGATAATTTTAAAGCCTTCTTCCATTCGGAGCGTCAGATCAGGTCACAGTCTTCTAATGTTGATGGGAGAGTCTGATTTGACGAAGATCCGACGAGAAAGTGGAATGGCGTCAAGGTTGTCGGCTCATCTGGGTTCGTGCATGGACACATACGAGAGAGGGCGCGAGTCTACAATCGCCTCGGGTTCCGCTAGCAATGTCAAGAAAGTTTTTTCCTTGGGACATCTCTCATTGAGCGTTGCTTTCAGCGCTACTTTTACCGTCCTAATAAGCCGCTCCTATCATCCTCCAAAAGTAGGTGCTGCTGCAGGGTTAAAACTTCATTTAATCCCCTTTGTGGCTGCAAAATCTTGTAAGTTATTTGTGTAGAATTCGCGGATTCGGCTTACGCCAACGAAAGCGGTTCTATTATCCGAGTACACAGTCTTCGGAATCCCTTGTCTGGCAAAGAAGCGCCTTAGACTCTTGATAGCAGAATCGGCAGATAGGCTATGTACCAGTTCCAAGTGGAGGGCCCTGGTTAGGCAAGTAAAAAGGGCCACATAGCGTTTTTCATGGCGGCTTGCGACGCTAAGTGGCTCCGTGGGCCAGTCCTCTGGGGACTTTAAAAAAAACGATGGGCCGCAAAACCATCTATGAGAAGGGTCCAAATTAATTAGGCGCATTATAGTCGCGTCATCACCCACATTTAAGTCTGTCGAAATCCATCGCTAGTCTTTGACTAAGGAATTTTCTAAAATTTCGCAAATCGATGGGCAACCAAAGGCTTAAAGGCTCGCGCATCGCTGCGCAACTATTGGAGTACAGTCATCGAAACAGTCCAGAAGAATGTGCAAACTGGCTTCTTTCGATGGCTGTCCTTAATGACAAGTGCTAAACGACAAGCTATCAAAGAGGCTTGAAGTTCCAAGCGTGGTATCGACGTTGGTTGCAAGGTCGAGACTCTTTCCTTGCTTGCGATAAGAGTAAGCTTGATGCTGCCGTCAGGGTATATCAAACGCCAATAGGCAACGCAGGCGAAAACAAGCTCACTTGCATCTGCGAGAACGTGTAATTCTCTGTAGGAAGGCTCGTAGCCTTTTGTATTTGCATACCAACGCGGTATTTTAAGTGAGGAGACTTTTGACAGATCTTGGAACCAATCAAACGACTTAGATGCTTCTGTTTGTCAGCAGGAGCTCTATATCCCAATCGATATTAGATCTCCAAGTTTGTTGGTACAATATTCGTCCCTTAACTACTATAGGTCCCAACAACCCTATCATCAATAGACAAAGATATAACACACTCTTCTTTTTTCGTAGAACTGGCTTTAGAAAGTGATTTTGACGTTTTCGACTGAATAACAGCATTATGAATATTTTTACGTTTTACTCGTTGTTCAAAGGAAATGTTGTGTTGCAGTTCTGTCGCACTAAACTCGGGTGACAAACTAAATCGGTTATGCTGATCTAACTCAGGCCTTAAAAATTCGGACAGAATTTCTAGTTTGTGGCGTCCTGTAGTATCTTGTGCCGAAATCTGTCCTCCGAATTTTCATAGTAGGGTTAAGTTTTCCAAGAACAGCGTGAAATAACTCGGGCGAACACAAATATTCAAAATGGTTTAGCAACTTTATTGTAGATTTTGATTTACGAACCGATTGGATAGAACTCTGAGTTCTTTTAGGTCGTTACCTAAGCGTGAAACGTTTTTCAATGACTGAACCTCCTTGTAAACGATGAGCTCGGGGCGCGGGAAGTTATCTTCCAGAGCGCGCATGACTCCTTCCTGGTCCTCCGTTGAAATCAACAGCGCCGCCACGGTTTAGCGCGCGTTCTCGCGGAGCGCAATATCAAGTCGAGTTATGGTATCTAGTGGAGAAAAATTATCTTTCGTTACGTTATAGGTACGTTTGAATTGTAACCAATTCAACGTATTACCGTAAAACAAAGGTAATTCTAGTTTATTTACACCAGTGGCAAGAGCCTTTGCAGCTGCCACGGTGTCAGCTACTACTTGTAAAAGCGTGATAGGTTGGTCAAGCTCCGTAGAAATAAGGGGCCAAAATGCAGCCAACCGCCTCGGATGCTTTAGTGATATTTCGTAACTGCGATTGTCGAATGAGAGGGTTAATAGGGAGTGCAAGAGGCCGCGTGGTCATCGGTGGTGGTATCGAGCGACCGGGGGATGGGACAGGAAAGCCTTGATCACATTCTACTGCAGTGAAGTCTCTATCAACATGGCTGTAAAATTGTGATTTTCCTCCCATTTTATTTGTTCTATCTACGCTCACCCGTGTGGAACTACTTTCAGCTTGGCCGGTTTGCAGCTCACACTCCTCTACCTGCAGCTGTAACGCGGCGAGCTCTTGTTCACGCTTTAGGCGGCAACGTAAGGCGTGCGTTTCCGCCGCTGCTTTTTTTGCTCCCACAGTTGCCGACGAACGTGACGAACGGCTTCGCGAAGTGTGTTCACTATTTACGCTTTGGGCCGGTAAACCGGAGCTTAGAGGCTGAGGAACAACTAATTCGAGGCCGGAATTGGTCGACATTATATTGCCTTTGCTACGGGTGATCATGGATAATTATGTAGTAAGAATAATAAAACTACATGAATGTAATCAAAAGGTGAACAATGAAGTTAAAGTGAGTAACTATATGATGAAAAATAGGCACTGAAAACTGAACGAAGGACCAATAAAAATTACGGGGGTGTGGACTGTAGTCCTGTGATGAATGAAAATATGATATTAGCTTTTAAATGTAGTTTATCATCAAAATAGTAGATAGAAAATAAGCACAATAATTGTCTGAGACAGCGTAATTCACCAATACTAAATTGACAGTGACTACTACACTATGATTTCATGTATCATTTGTTTTTCCTTACTTTTTCAAGTTAATCACTTAAATTCAATAAATTGTAAATTACCATGTCATACATATATTAAATTAATAAATTGCACTATAAATAATTCATAGAATAAAGGTATGTCAAACATATACTCATTATAATAATGTCATCGTTTTGATGAAAAGGATTATTTAGTTTCAGAAATTCATTCAAGGTCTTCTCGGTAAGCCATCCTTCCAAACTATTTTAAATATGGGCATACTCGGTGCACCAGTGATAGAACAGGTTACTTGTTTTAGACTACCGGATCCATAATGTGGATTATCTTGCTTCTTTTAGCAAACTTTTGCATAATTGTAGCCAGCTTGTTGTAGCTGCGTGTCTCATATTTATGCCATTATCCAAGTCGTTTGTATTGGACTATAATTGATGATTAAACGAACTTACCTGAAGTGAAGTTCGATCCCAATTACACGAAGAGCTTCGTTCGAAGATATTAGCATAGGTACACATGTAGTTTCACTCAAGGCTAGCCATTTCGCGCACTATATTTGGAGAAAAATATAAAGGTTCTAACGTAAGGTAGACCAAAAAATTCACAGCTCGCCCTTCCCTTGCCATTTGCTTTCATTTATTTCGGAGATGTGCTGAGCTTTTTGATATTTCACGGATAGGGTACAGCTTACAGCGAGGGCGGGAGGGATGCTAATATCTTCGAACGAAGCTCTTCGTGTAATTGGGATCGAACTTCACTTCAGGTAAGTTCGTTTAATCATCAATTACACATCAAGCTTCGTTCTTCGATATTAGCATAGGTACACATGTAGATGTTGAGAGATAGGCGTGAAATATCAACTAATTCAATATGTAGATCGTTTATGTTTGGTAGTATAAATAATATAAAAAAATGTGATCAAAATATTAATTTACTGAGGTTTAATTTACTAAACAAGTACTTAAATACAAATTTATGTTTGTAAGTTTTATAATTGTAACATTGATAAATTATTAGTTCAATATATTTCTGGCGAATTCATCACTGGTAATCATGTTATCTGTAATAACCTTATTATAATGTTTAGCAAAAACAGCGGAGGTTGCACTCCAGTCTGCCGATTTTCTTATAGTGTCTAAACTAATTCCTGATTTGTATGCCTTAGACGTGGCTGCATGTCTAGTACTGTGTGCAGTGAATACTTCTGTGTTTATGCCACACTTTTTTAACGTATCCTTTACCCACCTGCCTAACGTTTCTGACGTTACTTCTCGATATGGTTTTTTAAATGATATAAACAACGATTGCTGACTTTGGCGTAGTTGTCTTGTCTGATCTAGATATGTATGGAGTGTCCTGGCAGGACAAATTTGCGGCTTCTGTTCGAAAAATGGTAATGAAAGCAGAGGTTGGAGAGATCCGAGACGAGAAGTTTTAATAAGATCGGGTATCTTAATAATCGTTCCTGATTCTGAGGTGACTATGTTACTAATTTTAATTTTAGACAAAGTTTGAGCCCTGTGTGCTGTTACAAGTGCCAATATTGTGACTGATTTCTTAGAAATTTTCTCAAGACCTAAATCCTCATTGGGATACCAATTTGATAAATAATTTAGCACCAGATCAATATTCCAAGTTAAATTATACTTCGGTAGTGGAGGCCGTAAACGAAAAATACCTTTAAAGTATCTCGAAATACAATCAATATTAATTTTTTCTTGACCCAATAACAACGACAAAGCAGACCGACAACTGTTAAGTGTGCCATAGCGAGCACCTGTATCAAAGATCTGTGTTAAAAAAAAGTAGAACATCTGTTATGGAGCGCTGTCCGGACAACAGCCCGACAACCAGGGTAATCCGCCGGTGTAGTGCCCGATCGCTACAATGAGAAATAATAAGATCATCCCTTGAATGTATAGCTAAGGGTTTTGACGTGAGAAGGCTTTTAAAAAGTGGGTACCAAGGCTGTGTTGGCCATTTTGGTACAACAACAATGCCTGTTGCTCGGTCATTAATTATTTTGCGTAAAGTTTTTAAGATAACTGATATTGGCGGGAATGCATAAAAAAATAAGTTGGTCCACGGCAGCGTAAAAGCATTGATTGCATATGCATCTGGATCTCTATGCCATGAAACATATTTATTACATTTATGATTGATTCGACTAGCAAATAGATCAATACTAGGAATACCAAAGTGATTTGTTATTGTGTTAAAGGCCTGATTGGAAATTTCCCACTCAATGTCGGGGTGTGACTTTCTGGATTCCGCATCTGCGACTATATTATCAGATGATTTAATGCAATCGGCGGCACAAACAGTAGTGCGATGGGTTTCACACCACTGCCAAAGCTGTTTTGTAATATTAGTCAAGTGCGGGAACTGCACTCCGCCCATTCTATTGATATAAGATATTGCGGTTGTGTTATCAACACGCAATAATATCTGGCAGTTATACAAGTTTTGAGCAAATACTTTAAGACCTAGGAATGCTGCCAATATCTCAAGGTAATTAATATGTAGGGATCGTTCGTGCTCATCCCAAGGACCATTGGCCGTATTGCCCCCACACGCGGCCCCCCATCCCGTTGTTGAGGCATCAGTGTATATCTCAATGGCATATTCATCACTTTTTATTTTGCATACAGCATTATCAATATTATCTAACCACCAGTTAAATGTGGGGTTTAAAGATTTAGGTATCGTCATAAATTTATCGTAGTTTTCGTCGTCTTTTAGGTTTAGATATTTACATCGCTCTAAATCCTTTGTATATAGCCAGCCGTACTCTACGGCCTGACAAGCCGATGTAAGTAAACCTAAAAAACGAGCGAAATCTCTGATTTTGCATTTATCTAAGCTTTTAAATTTAATTAGTTCCCGTTTAATTTTTTCTTTTTTGTTTTCAGGTAACCTCACTTCTAACTTCGTCGAGTCTATAATATTCCCCAAGAATTTACAAGTTCTGCTTGGTTACTTTGAGCTCTTTACCGTATTTATAATAAACCCAAGAGATTGTAATAGACATTTTGTATGTTTCATGTTATCTAAACACTCTTTATAAGAGTGACCTACCAAATGTATGTCATCTAAATAAAATGTAGATAAATATCCCATGGAACGGAGAAGTTAGAAACTGGTTTAAGTATTTTTGTGAAACAAACGGCGCAGTATTTAAACCAAAAGGTAATACATTAAATTGATATAATTGGCCAGACCAGTAAAAACGCAAATACTTTCGAGAATTTTGATGAATGTTTACCAAGAAATATGCATCCTTTAAATCTATAGTCGCCATGTAGCAATCTTGTGATATAAGTTTCAAAGACGTTCGCAAGTCTTCGAGTTTAAAATGCTGCGTCGTTATGTGTTTATTAAGTTGTTTAAGATTTAATATAAATCGTTGATGACCGTCAGGTTTCGGGATAAGAAAGGTGGTTGAAATGTATTGCCCTTCACAATGTTCACAAGGTGAGATAGCCCCAATGGTGAGAAGGTTTTTTATGCATTCTTTATAAGCATTGCATTCAAACTGCGAATACGTTGGTTCTACTGGAATAGTAAATTGAGTAACCGAACTAGACAATACAATTTCATAACCTGTAATCCAGGATAGTATGACTGGGTTATTGGTAAGCAAAGTCCATTGTTTATGAAAATGAGAAAGTCTGCCTGCAGGTTTTACCGTATCTAACGCCTGTAGCGTTGTTGTGGCTGACGTGCGAATGTCCTGTAGCCGGCAGGGTGCCTCTGCGTCGTCGTCTGAGTCTGCGGCTGCGGCTGCCTCTGCGCTGGAGCAACCGGCGCGGGCGGGGGGGGGGCGCCGCTCGCGCATACCTCGCGCCCCCCGCCCCGCTCGCCATCGTCTGAGGCCAGCGGCTCGCAGGAGGCCCTCTGTAGTTTAAAGGCCTGCTAGGGACTCTTGATGAAGTTTGAGTCAGCCTGATATTTGAGGCCAATCTCAAGTCTGCTCCTGATTTAGATATGTTTTTTGCTGTCTTTAAGGTCTCAGTGAGATTAGCAAATAGTGTTTCATCTATTTTGGTTTTTTCTAGCTGATCTTTTAAGTCCTTTTTTACTGTTGAAAGTATGAAGAATCTTCTGAGGATCGAGTCAGAGTGATGTAAATCTGCTAGGATACGGACGGTGTCCATTAATAGTTTTAACATCTCAGGGTCCTTTTGGTTTGACGCCAGAAGCAGCGTGATTGCAGCACTGAGCGACGATAGAGCGCATGAAGTCATAGATTGTTTGAGTTCAATGCCCTTGTCCCGTTTTACTTGGCCTTCAATCAAGGAGGCGCGAATTTCAGGATTCAAAACTGGCGCTTTCAAAAGTCTGCAGTTTGCAGGGATAAGATATTTATCCTTCAGTTCCTTGCGGTTTTCTTTAGAAAGACCGGTTGTGACAATATAGTTCAGTCTGATAGCTAGATCCTTTTGGATGTCAGAACTGTACTCTTGGGTAAGAGTAGGGTCTTCGCCTAATATTTGCAATAATTCTGGGTCCAGTTCGGGTATTGGTTCATCCAGTGACATCCCGTGGAGTACATCAGCTGAAGAGGGCGGCGGCACAACAGCAGCTGCAGTAGTGGCGGTGGTGGCAGAATCGACGGCGGTGACAGCGTTGGTAGCGGCGGCGGCGGCGGCGGCGGCAGCGGCGGCGGAAGTCATGGTGATAGTGGTACGAGGCAGATCGGTAGGTACCACATCAGTGCTATGTGCAGCGTCATTGCTATTTTCAGCAGACTCCGAGTCTGGAGGGATATTCCAGTATGAGCAACCAGGTAAGTCAGCATCTTCGTCCCTGACGGCGATGGAGACGCTCTCTGCAGGCAAAATACGTATTTTGCTCAAATTTGGGTGGTATGTGAGACTCCAAAGCGAGAAACACGCAAACCCAGTTTTTTCAATGAGACAGTTTTACGTTTTTTCTGTCTACATATACATTGCTATGGAAATACCCAAACGGTAGACCCGGTCAACATGTATTTTATTAGGAAGTGGAAAGCCCCTAGGTGGACAGTCCGATTTTCCAATCGTTTTGTTCAGATAAAACACCGTTATGTACAATGATAAGAAAAAACAGTCAAATCTGTTCCTTAGGTTCAAGCAACAAGTGTTATTTGTTGAATGACTCACCTAGTCGGTTATGAGGCGAATAATTTTCGTCATCCGAGCTCGAAGAATGTCTACGGCGACGTCGATGTTTCACTTTTCTTTCTAATTTTTTAAGTTTCTTCACTAAATAGTCGTAGTCATCACTGTCACTTTTCCTTTTCGGCATTTTATTGGTATTTTTATTTTATCAACAATAGAAAAATACCGAGCGCGCGAAACAGCGAAGCACTAAAACGTGAATGAAAGCAAATGGCAAGGGAAGGGCGAGCTGTGAATTTTTTGGTCTACCTTACGTTAGAACCTTTATATTTTTCTCCAAATATAGTGCGCGAAATGGCTAGCCTTGAGTGAAACTACATGTGTACCTATGCTAATATCGAAGAACGAAGCTTGATGTGTAATCTCACGCACATAAATGGAAAATGAGAAGGCTAGGTAGTGTGAGAATTCATAGACTTTTGAAGTGCGGTCTCGCAGATTCGTGAATGGGTACTCTTGCCAGCAGTCGCACTGCACGTTTCTGTAACACGAACACGCGCTGCCAGTGCGCCACGCGCCCCCACAGCTCCAAGTCGTACTGCAGCAGCGAGTGCTCCGCTGGGACCGTAGGTTTGTAACCGACTTAGAGCGAAGCATGGTCTGGCCAGTTTGCTATACATGAAAGCACACAATATCTATGTGTGCGTCCCACGTTAGCGCTTGATCTACCTGAAAGTCCAGAAATTGTGTAGTGAACATGTTCAATTTGAACGCCGTCCACTCAGACAGGACTTGCCTTGGAGGTAAAGTTGTGTTAGAGTTGTGTGCCAAAGCGTAATCCATTGAGGTTTAATAAATATAGAAAATTAGTAGCTACATTGTTAGCTTATAATATGTATATGCGACGAAGCTATAGTTGGTTTAACTAAGTTCAACTTGAAATCAGCTGTTTTTGTTGAACAGATTAATCAGAAACCTGCTTATGTTAAGAGTAAGATGACAAGCATCCCTATTGGGAATTCACCGGTTAACAATACTTTGCATGCAACATTGGAGTCTGTTCCAAGAAATTTAAATTAGTTCATAAGACAATAGAGAAAATCTCTAGCATATAAGAGCCGCTAAATATGTTAAAGGGTAAGCCCCACTTATTTAAGTTGGTTGTTTTAATGGGTTATATTTATAACCCATCAAAACATCCAGGGGCTACCTGGCAAAAAACTTGTATTAGAATTATTTCTAAAATTTTCTATGAAGCAGACGGCTTGCGTTTCTCTATCCGACTCTTTCTATCTATCTTACTCTCTCTACCTGTCTCTCTCTGCCAAGGAAACACGATTAGCAAACCTTTTATTTACCTATACTATTTTCAGAGTTATTAAAACTTAATGCTAAATTACTTAAAAATAAAGAAACTAAATTATAAGTAAACTAAATTATGTCGCGAACACTTTTCATTTGACATGTCACACTACAGTTTGATTTTTGACGACCTCTATGGTGCAGCGGTTGTGGCTCTGCCTACCATGCGAGAGCTCCTGGGTTCGAACCTCGGCTGGGGTTAAAAAAAGACCCCCAGGTCTTGGATGTTTAAATGTGTGTGACGTCGTGTTTCTGGTTCCCTCGACACAGAGTATCCTAGTGTGGAACCAGAAATTTAAATATAAATGTAAGTTTTTTTTTTTCAAATATATGATTTGTCCTCCAAATTCAAAATGTATATGCTTACGTCCCACGTTCGGGTTTGGGTTACATAAATACATAAGTCTACCAAATTTCAACTCGATCCGTTCAGAATTTGGTCACTTTATACCTCGGACAGACAAACGAGTGATATAATGGTTCCGAGTCGACAGTGACGCTGCCTACGAAACCAAGGGTCCCGGGTTCGAGTCCCGGTGGGGGCAAATATATGTTTGATGAGAGGGGATGTTTGTACCCTAGTCATGGTTGTTTATCTATCTAAGTATTAATATTTATCTATACAAGTATGTGTATCGTTGTCTAGTACCCAAGATACAGGGAATCCTAGTTTAGGGCTAGATCAATGTGTGTAAATGATGTCCAAGGTATTATTATTATTATTATTATTATTATTATGTTTTCCTTTTTAAGGTACGGAACCCTAAAAAGGTATATTCTTCATTAACGTCCAAATTCTGACGTAAATCTTCATATCTCCATAGGACATCGTGACCAAACATCCATAGTTGCGGCGATTGGCTAGCCCCCTGTCATGCAAAATGGACTTTTAATTATCTTAACGTGGGCACAACTGTGCCTCTGCCACCCCGTTGTGCGTATACTACTGTGGAGAGAGACAGTGTACTATGGAGTGCAATTTGTACATTTGCTACCAGCGTGCCCATCCACCATATAAACCAGACTAGCCGCAAGTCGCAGCAATCTTGGGAGAATTTAATCTGCCTCAGAGCTACACAACCATCCAGGCCGGTTTGTCAACCAACTCTATCTAGCTGGAGTAGGATATAGGATGGTTGAAATTAATAAATTAATTTATTTATTCAATAGTTTACAATAAGGCTTACAGTAATTATTTACCAAATTGCACTTATTGCTAGATAATTAGTAATAAAAAGGAACACTTATCATCTATCTGTAGAACTAAATAGTAGAGTCAGATCGTTTTCTAACTTTGGGATTGTATCAAAGAATATGTCTGCTAGTTGACCCACCCTGACTAGTTAATTTATGAGAGCGATAGCTTTTGAGGTAGGCGCGATTTCACCGTGAAGAGTGCGGAAATCGTGAGACGCAGTCAATGGTGGTGGCCGGCGCCAAGGCATGCCAAATCGCAATTTGGGTACTATTGAAAAGATGCTGTGCAAAATGCTTGGATTATTTACTGTGTTTCTCAATGTACTGATATAGTGGACAAATAGGGCCAGTTTTCTTCTAAGCTCTAGAGTATACAGGCCAACCATACCCGCCACAAAGAGGGAGGGGAAAAGGAAAGGATAATTACCATACATTCGCTTGTAGAGGTATCCAACAAACTTCCTTTGTATTATTTGCTCTATCATAATAGAGTATTAGTCCTCGCGAGGAACGCAAACTATAGCGTGAAACTCCAGCCTACTACGAAGAAATGCGTGCAAACATGAGTCATCTGCACCCCTTCACAACGTCAGGGAGGTCATTGATCATGAGCGCGAACAACGTCGGTCCGAGTAAGCTACCTTGGATTACCCCAGATCTAGTGTAGTAGTCGACAGAACGGTATTTTTGAAGCTGGACGTATTGGACACGATCCCTTAATTAACTGGCAGTAAATTTTAGTTCAGTTCAGTTCAGTTCAGTTTATTTATTGCATTATATATATAATATAGGTGGAGATTATCATTATGGACCTTGTCCAGGTACAGCAATTTGCGAGAGGGCGATATTACAATATTGCAATATTTCTACGTACTACTTAATTTATATATAAATTAAATTGTATCAGATACTTATTTATATAATGTTAGTTTTCATATGTTTGAAATTTTTATTCTATACCTATTTTAATAATTATAATTCGTCATTTAAATAATCATTTACACAATAATAGCATTTAGTAATTAATAGTTGTTTTAATGAACTTATAAATATGGTATCTCTAGTTTCTGTCGTCAGATGTTTTGGTAACTTATTATAAATTTTTGCAGTCATTACTAGAGGGCTTGAAGAGTGTATGTTTAGTCTAGAAGGTGGTAGCGCTAGTCCTTTTCTTGGTCTTAGGTTGCGATTCGTTGGCATCTGATCTTGGCGTTTTGTGTAAAATTCAGGATATTTTCGGACGAATTTACAAGTTTCCAGTATGTATATGCTAGGGAGTGTGAGGATTTTGTGTTCTGTAAAGTGTGGCCTACAGCTGTCTCGAGGTTCAATATTTGTGAGTATGCGTATTAGTTGCTTTTGTAGAGTGAAAACGCTTTGTGCGTTAGTGCTGTTACCCCACAGTAGCATACCGTAACTAAGCCACGCATAAGCATAGGCATAGTAGGTAACTAAAGCTGTTTTTAGGTCCGTTGACTTTTTTACCTCCCGGAGAGCGTAGGTAAATCTAGATAGCTTGGAACGTAAGATTTGGGTATGTACTTTTAAATTTATATTCGTATCTATATTCAAACCTAACAGGGAAAATTCGCTCACCGTTTCCAATCTTATGTTGTTGAATGTGAAATTTATGTCTAATGGTTTTTTCTGAGGTGGGTGAAATAACATTAATTTAGTTTTATTGAAATTTATCTGAAGGTTATGATCGTTTAGCCATTTTATAGTACTATTTAGGATAGTTTCTAGTTTATTATTTATTTCTAGGTTATTTGCGCAAGGTGTAAGGATAGAAATATCATCGGCAAACAACACACATGTATCGCTCATGATTCTGGGGAGGTCATTAATGTAAATTAAAAATAATAAGCAACTAGCGACACCGCCCTGGGGGATTGAACCTTTAATGTCTATAGTATCAGACTGGAGTTTAATAATTTCTTTGCTATTCTGGTTCAAGTATTCCATCTCCACGAGTTGTTTTCTATTGCTCAGGTAAGAGGAAAACCATTTATGAGTTATGCCCCGTATTCCCATACTATGCAATTTATCTAACAATATATTGTGTCGGACTCTATCGTAGGCTTTCGACATATCAAGCAGAATATCAATGGCATATTTCTTATCATTTATTATATTTATAGCCGTTTGTATATATTTAAAGACCGCTAAAGATGTAGACCGTCCTTTCCGGAACCCGTTCTGGCCTTCGTTAAATAGTTTAAATTTCTCACAAAATTTATACACTCTATTACACATTGCCTTCTCAAATATTTTTGAAGCCGTCGGCAGTAGAGCGATAGGACGATAATTTGTTGTTTTTAGTTTATAGTTTTTCTTATGTACTGGTTTTATGAGAGCAATTTTAAGTAGGTCTGGGAAGGTACCTTCAGTGAAAGATTGGTTAATCATGAGGTAAAAAGGTAGAGTCAACTCTTCTGCACATTTCTTAACCAATTTAGGAGGTAAACCATCTATGCCGTGACTATTTTTACATTTTAAGTTTTTAAGTATGTTATAGACTTCTCGTTGGGTTACTGGGTAGAGAAACATGGTTTGTTTGGCTTGGTGGTTCGGTTAGCGCCTGCTAGCTCTCGGTGAAGGGCTCTCTCTTTCGTTGCCCACTGATGCAAAGAAGTCATTGAATATTTGTACTATCCTATGGGGGTCTGAAATTATTGTATTGTTTATTTGAAGATTGATGTTGTTATTTTCTTTTTTGGGCCTTTTGTTGGTGCATTCGTTTATGACATCCCACATAGTTTTAATTATATTGTTTGATTGGGTAATTTTTCTTTTATAATGATTCTTTTTAGAGATAATAATTGTTTTTTTTTAGGGTTTTCTCGTATTTTTTATAGTAATCGGTAAGTATTTTATTGTATTTTGATTTAATTGTAAGTATTTTTAATAATCTTTTTGTTTCGCATGACTTTTTTATTCCAACAGTGAGCCAATGTTTTTTATTATTACTTCGTATCTTTATTTTACGTAGAGGTATGCAGTCATTTAATATTTTATTGATTAAGTTATTAAATATATTATATTTATTATTTACATCAGTCTTTATATTTAGAGCATTATACCAGTCAATATTTTTAAGCGTGTTTTTAAATAATGTTATATTTTTACTATTGAATAATCGCATTGTTTTGGTCCACGTTATTTGTTGTGTCAGTTTTGGAAGCTTTAAATGTAATATGGTTCCAGAGTGATTAGAAAATCCCAATTGCTCGATAGAAGTGTAGAACAAGTTTTTATTTAGATTTGTGAATATTAGGTCTATACATGTTGATGAGCTAGCTGTGTGGTGTGTTGCCTGTTTTATGTGTTGGGTTAGCTTAAATTCTAGCATGGATTCTAGAAGTTTCGTTGTCTTAGGATTATTCTTTAGTATATCTGTATTGAAATCTCCCCCTATCACAACATTGAATCGAGGAAATTTATTGTTTACAAAATTAAGCATTTTATTTAATCGATCGTAAAAAAGTTTAGAATTTTGGGTGTGAAACCAAAGCCAGATAGCTTACGAAGGAGTATATCATTATCAACAATATCAAAGGCCCTCCGGAAATCAAAAAATGCGGCGTCAACTTGACAACCTGTGTCCATTTGACAAAGAGTGTCAACGAAGTTAATATGGTTCGTTGTGGTAGAGCGTCCTGCACGAAAACCATGCTTAGCGTATGTATGATGAATCTCTACCTGTCGAGCTATTTTTGCATTAAGTATATGCTCAAAAACTTAAAAAAACCAGACAACACAGCAATACGCCTTAACTCAGTCTATTAATAGAGCTAGATTTAGGCACCAGCGTGACTCTAGATATCTTTCATTTCGCTAGCGTTTCAGCAAGATTTTCCACTTGTCAGATTTTTTTATATCTGAAGGAAGCCAATTGATTTCAATACCTTACAGAGACGATTTACCGCCAAAAAATAAGCCAATAGTATTTTCGGTTAGGATATTCCTTTCCTGCGTATAGCTATAAATTTGGTTGTGGATTGCAATGGCAACAAAATGTATAGGTGTACATCATCGTGTTGTGACTCAAAGGGTAGCTTTTTGAGCTGCGAAAAAATGTGCTTTGAGCTTGTGTCGAAACGTTGTACAGATTTCAAGTCACGGAGGGGAGGTGGAAGCAGCATAGCGAAAACTACCACGGAATGCAGCAGTTTTGTGTCTTGGACATGACAACAGCAACCAGGATGCCCTTGAATTTATTGGATGCCTGCTGACCAGTTATTTTTAGAATATAGGTATTCCGGAACCATAAACCCCACCACTCTAAACAATAGCGTCGCGAGGTGAAGATTTCTTCTAGAACTAAGTGCTAGAAATTTGACTTATTAATATAGGGGATGACATGAGTGCAGGGTGGCACGTGGTGGTGAAGCAAAACCTAGCACACGCGTTCTGAACGCGCTGAAATAGACGATAAGATCGGCTCAAAAGGCGTGCGTCGTACACCGTGTCCATATAATTAAGTTTTGACAGCACTAGTGATTCGCACAGCTGCACGCAAAGATCCACAATGAGGAATGGTCTGATTTTGCACAGTATTTTTAATCTGTAGAAGCAGTTACGCACTGTACTATTTACATGGTTTTCAAATCGCAGGGCACTGTCCGTTAGCAACCCCAAGTTAAGTATTTCATCAACCCGATGCTCTCTCCCATTATTTTGATGTCAGTCTTCTGAGAAATCATATATTTTATTTATTTTTTACTTCCAATGACCATCAATTTTGATTAATTGGGGTTTAGCATAAGGCAATTTCGAGTGAACCACGCGACAATACGATTGAGATCTTGATTGATCTTTTCATTAGCATCATAGGTTTTGTCTGGTTTGAAGGATAAGTATACCTGTAAGTCGTCTGCGTATAGATGATAGGAGCAGTTCTTTAAACAGTGAGTAACGTCGGCGCTATATAATATAAATGGTATGATCCGAGTATGGGCCGAGTATTGATCCTTGCAGGACGGCTCGTGTATTTTATTATTATTATTATATTTCATTGGAGAATCAGCTGAGGACGAGACGGAACCGTCTCCTTTGCGAACTTCCACTCGCTGGGATAAGGGAGGATTCTGTTGATTTCTAGATATTGAGTAAGTTGCACGGAGAAAGCCTTTCCTAGAAACTTGAAGAGGCAGCAAAGTAGACTTATTGGCCGTAGTTCATTGACGTTTGCGGGGTTTGCTTTTTTGGATATAGGCCAAACTATCGATGCCTTCAATAGGTCGGGAAAAGTTGATGATTGAATGGAATAATTGATCATGTAGGGTTATGTCCAAAGTGTTGGGAAGAGTTAAAAATAATCATACTTAAGGTTATTTTGTCTTCCCCTTTGGCATTAGACTTTAGTCCTTTCATGATCCCCCATAATTTATTCTGACTAATTGGTTCGAGATGAAAAGTAGAGTTGCCCAATTTATTAAACTCGTGGTACGTCAGGTTTGAGATACTGACCTCCGTTTCACCAGGTACGTTGAGAAAGTTTTGGTTGATAAAATTTGGATCCTTAAAATGGAATGGAAGGTCAGGATCATAATGACTACGGAGTACTGTACTTTTAAGATTCTTCCACAGAGCTTTTGGGTTTACAGTGTTTTTGATTTCGGACTCAAAGTAGGCTCGCTTTTCGTTATATAAAGATATATTTACCAGAGATTTTAGTGCTTTATAAGAATTTTTATGGTTTGAATCTTTACTTTTACGATATTTCTCCTGTGCCTGATCTCTAAGATGCATCATGAATTTAACGTTATCAGTAATCCAGGGGCTTGTAAGTCAAACAATTGCGTAATAATATCGGTAAATGCTTAAATTATTTTTAAGAAATGTAATGTGGTTCCAATCAATCGAATTCAGATCCTTATCAAAAAGCTCGGGAAGTGAATCCTTTAACGGTCGGTAAATTACATAAGTAGGAGGCTGTTTAATTTTTCTTAAGCTAAAATTCCGCTACAACCACGGCATGTCTACCCAAGTCAGGGCGATAGCCTACAGTTACACTGCGCACGGGAGCGGCAGTGCATATTAAGTTGATAAGGGTTTCGGTATTGTCGTCAGCATGATGTCTCAGTCTTTCTCAATTCGTTGCGTCGGCAACGAATTGAGAAAGACTGAGACTTTTTAGAATGGAATCAAACTTCGCAGTCTTAGAACAGTTAACCGACAAAGTGTCAATATGTAGGTCACCTAGGAGAATGATATTATCAGATTGCGAAAAGGAGAGCACCGAGTCTGTTTTTGCGTCCAAGAATACGACGATGTTCACCCACCGGGCCCGATAGGCAGTGGCAAGAATCAGTCTCCTACCATGAATTGTTAGGCTGAGCCACAACTGTTCCACTGGGTCAACAACGGGGTGAGAACACATTCGCACCCTGAGGCCTCGTTTGATATAGAAACCGACGCAATCGACCAAAACCTTTTCGGTAACCTTTCGGACGAGGCGTGAGTTTCAGCATATATCCGGGTATTATCAGTTTCATCTGGTCTCAACCATGTCTCATTTATTGCTAGGTAGTCTCATTTTAGGTCGTTTATTGCCACAATCAATTCGTCAAAACCCGTACCCGTTCCATAGTTGTACTTTAAAATGTTTTGTGCGTGACGTCATTTTAGTGGAGTGAATAACTTATGTCGCAGGAGGGTTTTTATTGCGCTTACATAGACAGCGGAGTTCTCTGGGCAGTGATAACTTTGAGAACCAGTGGCGCTATGTTTGGGAGATAATATATTAAAGTGATTTCGTGGGTGAAGATTTGAATTGGATCGGTAAAAATAGCGTGTAAAGTGTAAATATTATGTGTGCGAGTGCGAGTGCGAGTGCGAGCAGTATGGGCAAATACTGATTACGAAGTGTATTTAAACTTTTTACATGTCGTGCTAGAGAGTCAAAAGTATGAATGAGCGGTGTCCAGTGAAGACATGAATTAGTTTTATTGTTATGTGTTGCAGGCTGATTGAGAGTGAGACGATATAAGATCACAATAGTTACTATTAATAGTAGTTTATGTGTCTGATACATAATGAAGGGCATGAAAACTCGAGAGTGGGTTTATAAAACGAGCCGAAGGCACACACATCATAAGCTGTCTTTGATGTGTTCAGGAACCGCATGTTCGACCGGCGTTGTGGCATTGATCATTGCTCTGCACTTGTTTAGCTTGTTCAGAGACAACTTCACAGACGAACTAGGGGCCGCACGCAGGCGGTCGCATAATGTAGCAATATTCAGATAAGAATGAGTTTTAACAAAGTAGTATATCCTTATGCTGGTCTTAACATGCGGTTTTTGGTAGCAGTAAAGAGGGTGGAGAGTGTAGAGAGAGTGAAGAGTAAGGTGAGAGAAAAGAGTGTTCAAGATTACTTAAATGACAGGACTGTATCTGGCTCAACATAGACCTTGCTGTTAATAATTTTGTAATTATTTATTCCTGCTTATTAATCATAACAATTATTTTTTTCATATTTGTATTAGTTAAGCACAACCTATTTTTAAAAGAGATCTAAAAATCAATCGGTGGGAGTTTCTACGCCCTGCTTCTCCCACAGTGGTCCAATGTAGAGAAGAGGCAAAAAATTACGTTTGCTAAGAATATGCAAATATCTACAGTAATAAAGTACTTTGACTTTGACTTTAGGGTTTATGAAAAGTGTAGAGAAAAGTAAATTATACCATAGTGAGCAAATAAACTTAATTTCAATTAACATGAGCATTTCTAATGTTTCATTTCAATTCATCATAGTCAGTATAGCAACGACTTATAATAAGAATGCATTTATTATATAAACATAATGTTCCACTATTATTATTAAACCTGTACAGGAGGCACTCTAGAGCCAAAAACACTCTCCTAATCTGCCTCAGAGTTAATATAGTGGCGGTTAGAGACTTTTTCGCGCCTCGCCTGACACGAATTAATTTTTAGAATTTCAATACTAATTAGATTGAGATACATTTCGTTCGCATCGGGCTTGGGTTTTTTTCCTCATACTATATCGTGAGCATCCTTTGTCGAATACTTACCAACATCAGAATGCCCATTTCTATCAAAAGTTTCAAAAAGAAAATCAGGTCGGGGTCGGAGACGACTCTCATTTATATGGTAATATGTCAACGTAGCCTCTAGATTTCCCATCAAGCAGCATCAAAGGGATGAAAGGACCCACATAGGTTTCTTATATGCTTGTTCACGGGGTTAATGAGGGCTTTTTGTCTCCGTTATTTCCGTTTAAGGGCTTCCTTTGCCGGGAAATGTAGCGGGTCCTGGAAGAAGCCTGAATCATAATTAGAAACGTACACTTACGGTACCATATATTAACTTACATTTCAAGTTAGTTAAGTGTGGACCAAAGTAGCAACTTATTATTTAGTGTGCGATATATGTAAAATAAGGTCTTAGTTATGGCATTCATTTAGCTGGCAAAACTTGGGGAACGAATTTTGGGCCATTATTATGAAAATTTTCCCCCAAGAGACCTTACGGTCAAAAACGATAAAAAATGGGTATATTTTCATAGTAACTTGTAATCAGCTGTTCTATCGTGTTGGATGATCTTTTTTTTTTTCATTTGCTACCTTGATCATCTTTTGTAACAGAACATTGTTCTTTCTCTTAGGATTCTTTAAATAAAACCGGTCAAGTGCGAGTAGGACATTGGACCCGCACATGAAGGGTTCCATACCATTGTACACGGAAAAACGTAAAACGATAGTCTTTTGTACGAGTACATATACCTATTTAATTTTTAGTAATAAAATACTAGTAGGACTACATTCAAGGCCGTACATCGAAACATTGAAAAATAGTTTTGTGTATGTAGTATGTAACTATTGAACTATGCACTCAGGGTAACGAAACTTATTGCTCATTGAAACCGGAAGTGGATAGAAATTGAGGAACTTATTTACAGAAATGAAATCAAATATGATAAAAAACCTAATATTATTTATTACAATTCGAATGAGCAATTATTAATCGTATAATGACATATAACTTAGCACAAAACTCAATACCTGCAATTAAAAATCTTTTCCGATAATATCGGGAGAGTCCATTTTTCACCGATAAACAAATAAAACAAAATGACTACGAAAATGGCCATACCAATAATTTCTTCTATGGGTACTTCTTTTAATTCTTGACAATCGGTGTGATAATTTCAGCTCTCAACCTATTTCGGTTGATCCGATAGAGCCCGGCGACGGACGGATGGACCCGTTTGGCACCCTTCGGGTACGGAACCCTAAAAAGTTGTTCGAAATGTTGATGGTACCAAACGTTCCCCAAAATTTAGTCAGATATTTAAAAGTCATTAGTATTATATTTAAGATTTTCCAGGGCAAGTGGATTTTTAACCGACTTCATAAAGAGAGAGGTTCTGAGATATATACCCATGTAATGTAATATTCTCGGAACCGTAAAATATTCACATATGTTATTCTAATAGGGCTTGCAAATAAGGATAAAAAACTTGTGGTTGTACGAGTATGAATGTATGTTTGTCCGCGTATTTCTTTGAAACTGTGGATCGGATTGTGTTTTTTTTTATTGGCATACATTCACTTCATCTTAGGGAACGAACAAAAGTGAAAAGTGTTTAATATATGGACTATGCCGTACAAGTGTAGTGGTCTGACTTATTCATACGAGCTGGGCAACAAAGAAATAACTAGGGAACATCAAAATCGGTTCAGTTTCATCAAAATCGGTTCAGTAGTTTTCGGGATTTGGACTAATTCGTAATAGTATGACGGTCAGCCTCAAAGATTAGAGCTGGCAAAATGAACAAATTGGCTTTGTCAATCCTTCCTAAACTATTCCAGTTCTTACTTCAAACAAAAAATTACGTAATAAAGATCAATTTTAGAATTAGGTCCACTTCGAAGTGAAATTAACTCAAGAGTAAGAAATAAACTGTTTTTTTGGGTTCCGTACCCCAAGATGGCCAAACAGAATCCTATTACTAAGCCTCCGCATCCCGTCCGTCCGTCAGCGGGCTGTATCTCATGAACCGTAAAGCTAGTGAGTTGAGAATCTCACAGAATATGTATTCTTGTTGCTGCCACAGCAACTAATCAACTACAATAGATTTAGTATGATGTGTGTACTCTGTGTGTGTGTGTATTATCTAACAGGTGTTTTCTCAGATAGGGTGGCAGAGGCACAGCACCGCCTTGTCAGTTACAATAATTATATAGAGATGGGAATGCAGAGCCAGGAACTATGTCGGGATTCGCCATACTTGTAATTATTGACAATATTATCATATACAAGTTACACAAACCTTATTCAAAACATAAATCTAAACTTCTATATGTAGACCTACTTTGGCAGAGCTACTATCGATAGATCCATTCATTACGCATACACTTTATGCACATTCTTCTATGTTTATATACTTATTTGTAAGCATATGTCTTAAGACAATACAGCAATAAGTTGGCTGGATTTTGTATGTGTGTGTGTGTGTGTGTGTTTGTGTGTATAATAAATTATTCACATGAACATTTAAAACCAATAAACCAAGCCAACACACACGCGTTGAGTAACGTACTATTAAGTATTCTGTGGTAACGTGTGCGATACATTCATATTATGTGTGTATTGCGTACGTATTTCAGTGCGTTTGTTTTCAGCCTATCTTCCTAATTGTTAACAGTTAGCCCTCTATATAATTCTCCATGTGGATGTTGTTGTAGGGTCCACAATTATAATAATGACTTAAGTACCCATCATTGTTAACATATTATATTGTGTGGCTGTTTTTCATTCCAAATAAACAAAATAAAAATGAAATAACGTGTCTTTCTGGCGCAAATTCACAAAATACCTAAAACAACTTTATGATTTTTGACAGGTGTTACTATTTTTGACAGGTGTTACTATTTTAAAAGGGGTTAAAATTTCAACGGGTGTCGGAATTTTAACAGGTGTAACTAATTTTGACAGGTGTCCCTATTTTTGACACTTGTTACCATTTTGCCAGGTCTCAATAATTCTACGAGTTTTACTATTTTGACATAATTCACTATTTATAATTTTTCTTTACCGCCGCATTTAAGCAGTTACAGTAAAAAAATGAATTTACAAGTGCCCGCTTATCTTTAAAAGAGATTTATTCTAGCAATCCAAGGCTTGATAAGAAAAATTAACATGAAAGTGAAGGCGGTAACTAAACTAGTATAAATAAAATGCCTAGGAATAAATTACGGACAATAAATACTAAATATAAATGAATAAATATAGCCATTTAATGTCCGTACCGAGGGGCAAGGGCTCTTACCCACATACGAGTAGTAGTAAGATTGAGCCATACTCCACCAAGCAGCCTCAAAGCGGGTTGATGGAGGGGTGTCGGACATGTGACTGTCGGAATTTATCAAGCTGCCCTATTAGGGCCTCTGACACAGCTTTACGACTACTACCACCGAGAAGCGATAGTAGCCGGGACACAGCTTAACGTGTCGTCCGAAACACGAAATACGAAATAAGTACCGATATTTATAAATACTTTTTTATTAGGGTTCTGTACCCGAAGGGTTCCAAACGGGACCCTATTACTAAGACTTCGCTGTCCGTCCGTCCGTCCGTCCGTCCGTCTGTCACCAGGCTGTATCTCAAGAACCTAGCTAGCTAGAGAGTTGAAATTTTGACAGATTATGTATTTCTGTTGCCGACAAATACTAAAAAACAGGATAAAATAAAAATTTAAGGGGGCTCCCATACAACAATACCACATACAAACTTATGGATGCACCTGGTTACGTACATGGAGTGTGAAAGTAACCGCACCAATAACTTTGTAAACAATATTTTGGTGTGTAAAATCCAAACTATTCACTCCACACCATCGCTTCCATTGAACGGTGGTACGGAACCCTTCGTGCGCGATTTAGACTCGCACTTGACCGTTTTTTTTTATATATGTGTTTATAATATACATACAATAACTTTTACATAAGAGGGATATTTTTCTAGTGCAAGGAAGTGTGCGTGCATCAGGAATCAGGGATAACTCGACTTTAGATCTTCTCTCTTCTTATTTAAATGAAAGGATACAGAGAGTTGACATTAATGGAAAACGATCTCCAGGGTCTGTTCTTACTATGGGTGTACCGCAGGGTTCCATACTCGGGACACTCCTGTTTTTGGTTTATATTAATGACTAGATACAATAATAACAATGCTAGTCATTAATCAAAAGTTCATGAAACACTAACCTAGATATGTACTTCTCAAAAACTAAACAATTATAAATATAGTGAATTATGTTAAAAGTTAAAGAAGAAATATGTGAAGCCACAGTAAATCGTATTGAAAAGAGCCAAATTTTGGCAAAGAAAACATCAACCTACATAAAAAGTGGAAGATTACATCTTAGAGCTCAACAAAACAGCAGGAAACTGCGCATTCAAGGAGGCAGATGATCAGATAAAATAGAAATTCATTGATCAAGAATCATCAAGTTCGAGTTACTATAAAGTGTGACAGAGACGGATTTAGATAACTGTATAGAAGTAGGACGTTCAGTAGAAGCGGCATCATTACACACCAACAACGCACAGGAAAAAACAGAAATATTTTATAACGAAATAAAAGCCTGGAAATCTAACCAAGACAGAAAAAGAAACCAAAACAATAAATCGAGACAACAAACAACCGGTTTTTACTGAGAGTGCAAGCTGAAGATGAAATACTGTTCCAACTGTGGACAACAAGGGTACATCTTTCGAAGGTGTTCCAAGAGGACACTACATAGGAACATATTAAAACAAATTACGGGTGACCCGAGTGAAGAAAATCTTACAAAGGAAGAAGAGGCACATACAACAGATACAACTAACATTAATAACGAAACAAATTCCTTCTGTAGAGTAAGTAGGATACCAACTCATTACGTAGTAATAAATTTGAACGAGCATTATTTACAATTTCAGTTAGACACGGGTTCAGAAGTAACAGTCATTTCTTTAAAAAAAAAGATAAATATTTGAAAGACTTTGAATTATGGAAATGTCAAGTGATTTTCAGGGACTTCGACCAAAGCTTAAGCTTACCTTTAGGTATTGTAACAAAGATTCCTATTAAATGCAACAATGAACTGAGAAACTTGAATAATTTTGTGGTAAAGAATGATTCACCTCGGGTAAAAGAGCAGAGATTGGTTGGATGCCTTACAAATGTGGCCCCCTAAAATAAAAAATATCATAAATGTTGATATTAATTACTTACAAATGGTTTCAGACATACAACAGCATGTTAATAAACAGTTCGCAGATGTATTCGACCCTGGTTGAAGTACTTTCATGGGTGAGGTAATTAACTTTAAGCTGCAGGCCGACGCAAAACCAAGGTGTCTGCCAGTACGACGTGTCCCACATACGAACTAAGGAATAAGGTAAATAATGAAATTAATAGAATATTAGAGAACAAAATTGATGACCCGAATGGCCGAGTCGGCAGTGACCCTGCCTACGAAGCCAAGGGTCCCGGGTTCGAGTCGGAACGGATGTTTGTACCCTAGTCATGGTTGTTTATCTATCTAAGTATAATATTTATCTATTTAAGTATGTGTATCGTTGTCTAGTGCCCAAGATACAGGGAATCCTAGTTTGGGGCTAGATCAATGTGTGTAAATGGTGCCCAAGGTAATATTATTATACAAGAATAATACCAGTGGAGCAAAGTAAATGGGGAACACCAGTGGTACCCATATTAAAACCAGATGGTTCTGCCAGATTGGGCGGGGACTACAAACTTACAGTGAAATCACGCTTGGAAATTGATAATTTTTCATTACCTCACGTCGATGATATATACTCAATACTTTAAAGGGGGTGAATATTACTGCGAGCTGGATCTTGAGAAGGATTTCATAAAGTTCTAAGAATATTACAAGGGAAATTAAATTAAAACCACAAAAGTGTAAGTTAATGGTAACTAGTCTTGATGTATTATAGATATAGAGAAGACGAATATGAAATAAGTATTGTACAATTAAACATTGAACTACTGTTAAATGCAAAAGCGCCAACCAACTTAACAATGCTAGTTTTTTAAAGGATATGGCAACAATAATCACTCTATTTTATGAATGTACCAAAAACACTGGTTTCTTTGGACAACAGAATGTAGCCTTCCAAAAATAAAGGAAAAGCTGGCATCGGCAAACAACTTTAGACATTTCGAGTCATCATTGCCCCTAATTTTAACATGCGAGGCCTCAGACACTGGTCTGCGAGCAGTATTATCAAAAAGAGGAAAGGTATTGTTAAACCAATTGCTTATGCATGTAAAAACTAAATTATTTAGAACAAACATACTCAATAGACAAAGAAGCAATGGCAGTTATTTTTGGGATAATCAAGTTCTATAACTTCATTTAAGGAAGGTTCTTTGAATTTGAAACTGATAACTCTGCCTTAGTGAAAATTTTTGGTCCTATGAAAAGTATACCAAAAATGGCTGCCAAGCCATTTTTGGTATACTAGCCAACAAAGAAAGATCAGATCAAATTATAAGGTATTTGACTGATGGACGCCCATATAGAAAAGATAGGCCCTGGGCTAGTACATTTTAGTAACTTTCTTAGTGTCATGTCCTATTGTATCTTGTTGTGGGGGAAAGCAGCGGATATTCAAACTATGTATTTCTATTTTACAGAAAAGAGCTATTCGAGCAATTTATAATTTAAAACGAACAGACTCCTTAAGAGAGCTTTTTAAATAAATTGGCATACTAACAGTTGCTAGCCAATTTATTTTCGAAAATATAATGTATGTGCGCAAGAACTTCACAACATTTTCCAAACATAGCGATAGCTGTAATGTTAACCTAAGAAAAATCACAGTCTATGTGCGCCCCGATTTAGACTCGCGAAGGTTAGCAATTCTTTCAAGGGTCAGTGCATTCTCTACTATAATAAATAAGATACCTCTGGAGATTTTGAAATTGCCATTTGGGCAATTTAAAAAGCATGTTAAAGCGACTTTGTCGAAAAAGGGATATTACAATGTTCAAGCTTACTTAAATGACGGGACTGTATGGGGTTAATCTAGCTCAACAAAGACCTTGCTGTTAATCATTTTGTAATTATTTATTCGTGCTTATTAATCATAATAATTAATATTGTAATATTTGTATTATTTAAGCACAACAAATTTTAAAAAAGATCTAAAAATCAATCTGTGGGAGTTTCTACGCCCTTCTACTCCCACAGTGGTCTAATGTAGAGGAAAAAATGTCGTTTGCTAAGTATATGTAAATAATTACAGTAATAAAGAACTTTGAATTTGACTTTGATTGACCACAGGATGTACTCCCGTTCCATACTTCATATATTGCATGAATTAACGGTAGATAGAGGGTGCCTCTTCTGGGAATATCGTGTAATAATACCAAATATTATTCGAGAAAACATGATACATGAATTTCATATAAGCCACTTTTCAATTCAATATTGAATATATTGTAAAAAACTGCATAGCTTGTCTAAAAAATGGGAAAATCCATGTAAAACTCAGAAACCATGGCCAGTACCCACATCAGCTTGGCATAGAATACATGCTTGAATTTCTGGGACAATTCTTTAACAAGATGTACTTAGTAATAGTGGATAGTTACACTAAATGGCCGGAGGTATTCGAAATGTCAAATATCACATCGGCACGAACTATTGAAGTATTAAAGAAGTTATTTACTATATATGGATATCCGGTACAGCTGTATGGACTATAGAAACACACCACAAAGGACGACGGGATTTACACCAGCTCGTCTAATATTAGGCAAAGAACTGAGGACCAGATTTAGCTTACTGCGACCACCACCACTAAGGGAAGAATTAGAGAGAAGGGTACAAAATAGGGCACAAGGGAATAGGAAAGTAAAGTTTGAGTTAGGCCAGAAAGTCATGGTTAAAGATTATTGAAAAAACAGTAAACAGTGGACTACAGGTGTAATATTGGAAGAGTATGTACCGGTTATAACTTATATAGTTGATGTAGAAGGTAATAAATAGAATGGCTAAATCAAATAATAACATGTGCAGAAACTCGCGGCGAATAAGAAGGCTTATATACATAATTTTATTGTAATGTAAATTTAAACTAATTATGACTCTGTTGCTTGTAGTAACATAACCAATCCCAAGTCACAGACGTAGGACAAGCAAGAGAGGATAGGAAATAATATGGCGGATGGCCAATTTACCTGAATAGTGCTAAGTGCTAGTAAGCTAGGTATAGTTCTATGTCACTAAAATCCAAATTGTAATTGTAGTAGTGTTTAGATAAACATTCATATGATGAATGAACCGTTGTTGTAGTTATGAATAGTCTTAAGAATATTCAAAAGAAAACATCCCATGTTTTCAGTAATGTAAGGGAGAGTGTGGTAAACTGAATGACTAGACATATCTCTCTCTCTCGCCCTCCCGCAGCCGCGCTATTGTACAGCATATGTCTGTCTCTGGAATAAAACCGTAAATTATTAATTTATGTGGTTTTACTTCGATATATTTCAAGTCTCCTCAGTCTAATGCGGTTCTGACGATCTCCAAAGTCAACGCAGTTAATGACTTCACCGAAATCGGGCAGGGCCAACACATTGACTAACTGCTGGTCCATGGCCAGCTGGGCATCATCACTGACTTTTAAAGTCTGTGGTAGTACCGTTCCTCCGTCTGACCCAGATTGGTACGGATTGAGTAAGTTGTTTGGAGAATGGTAGGAGGAGCGCTGAGAGTGGACAATGGATTCAAGGAATTTAATTAATTTACGTGGTTTTCCTTCGATATATTACAAGTCTCCCTAGTCTTAATGCACTTCTGACGATCTCCAAAATCAACGCAGTTAATGGCATTACCGAAATCGAGCAGGGCGAACACAGTGACTAACTTCTGGTCCATGGCCAGCTGGGATCACTGACTTTTGAAAGTGCTGTGGTAGTACTGTTCCCTGGTGAGTAAGTTGTTTGGAGAAGAGACCTGAGAGTGGACAATGGATTCAAGTACTTTGGAGAGGATAGGTAAAATAGAGATGGGCCGGTAGTTTTTGGAGGAGGACGGATTGGGAATTGTTGGCAGTGGGATGTCGAGTGAGTGAGGGAATGTGTTATCCACATAAGTAACCATTCTCTATCGGTCAGATAGAGAATGGTTACTAATGTGGATAATAGGTAAGAGCAACTCTTCAATGACAATGTGCACCAACTGATGGCTGATGTTGTGGCCACCAGCAGATTTAGAGGCACCAACTTTCTAACTGCTACGAATCCGACCAGAAATTTAACGATGACGATTTGGGGGTGCCTCAGTTGTGGTAGGATCCACCACTACACGTTACCATTTGGTCACCTGGCAATAAAATGAGACCCTGCAAAAATATCGGCATCTGTCAAAAATAGTGACAGCCGTCAAAAAAGTAACACCTGTCAAAATAGTGACACCTGTCTAAAATCATTAACTTGGAACATTAACTGCTCAAAAACCGGGGGTAGTTGGGACAGACCGCGATTTTGAACCCTACCCCTACCCTATAGCTATGGTAAAAATAATTTAAAACATTTATGGGAAATGTGGCGTTAGCTAACGCCAGTGGTAACTGAGGGGGTGAAGTTAAGGGTTACGAGAGGGACCACGGGCAACAAACGCTCCTGACGTACATAGGCATTACCACCTCAGAAAGTGTCATAATCCGAAAGTGACCAAGTCAGAATGTGACCTACTCCGCCTGAACGGTTGTTATATTATAGTATAGGGTATAACATAACCTTATTAGAGAATTAAACAATATAATTATATAATATAAACCTATAGTGACTTGGCGGAGGTTGCGCATAAATTGAGCACCCGGGACTACCATCTCCCATCCCAACCGGCATAGCACGTCGTCGGGATTCTTGAAGAAAACGAGCAAATTGCAAACAAAGGAATTTTCTATGTAGGGAAGAAAGCAGCCGCCGGGCCTGCCTCCTTCATTACCATTACGTGAAAGAGGATTTTTTAAAACAAGAACAAAGTTTTGTGGCCTTAGTGTAAACAAATGTTTACAGTAATATGTTTGAAATATAGGAAATCTGTAAAGCCCAATATATCCAAAGAGGATCCAAAAGTGATTCTTACATTGATTTATACTAGACTTTTTTTCTAGGATCGTGTGGGTATGCCGATAAGTTTGCGATCTCGAAAGTGGGGGGAAAACTTTTGGTGGACAAAACCTCTAAGTTTTCGGACTTATTCCAAATGTTCGCTCATAACTCAAAAACTAACACAGTTACTTCAACATTAATTAATTTTATTTGGTCAATTTATGTCATATACATTTTTACAGTTAGATCAATATTTGGTGAGCACAATGGGTCAAATACGATCAAGGCGGATTTTCAAAAGATATATCGGTATGCGTTCCAGCTGTTGTGCCACATCCTAGTGACTGTGGCGCAGTACTCAATTCCTATTTCATGTTCCAGAACAACGTCCAGGTCCAACATTTTTGGATTTGAATACCAACATGACTTTCTTCATTTATAAGCTATCAAATTAGGTACCAATATTTATAGACCTGATAGTACTCTCTTTTTAAGTAACAAACTAATTTGAAGTTTATGTTAGTTTTTGTAGAAAATAAGAAAAACAACTGTGTCACGTAAAAACACACTGTTAATGAGATAATCAAAAGTCAGTGATTAAGACCTCCGTATGGAAATCTACCATAATACCGTTACCATAATACCAAATACCGTTCTAATTCGACCATGATTGGCTATTTCATGATTTACGATATGGTTACGGCACATAAATGGGTTAGAGAGAGAGAGTTTTTTTTATATTACTATTATTTTTCCCGCCAATCTGAAGACAATCAATGTCATTGATGACTAACAAAAGACGCTCACTTGACAGAGAGTTTTAACACCTAAATAATATACCTATACAAAAAGTAATAATGTAAATTACCCCTGACATTAAAAATCAACAATTTGGTTCACTCGTTAGTCACTCACTAAGTTGATAACTTTATAACCAATGAACAGATTTTAATGAAACATGGTTGAGAACCATCGCAGTAAAGTCTCCATGAATAAGAAAAAACATCACTGAAATTAGCACTCGACCGACACACACAGACAGATATGTTAAACCTAAAACACACCTACTTTTTGGCGGCTGTTAAAATTTCACGCATAATTTATGTGTTGGTAACCGCGAAACTCGCAAAAGATTGGACCGATTTGGATGAACTTTTTAAAAATAATTTGTTAAAGGCTTAGAGGAAATTCGTACGGGAAGAAACAATAAACAACTGTAAATTAATTAATTATAACATCCCCGACATCGACAACTTAATGAAAAGTTTCGGCTAAAATGTGGTGTGCTTGTTTCCTATTTAAGCTGATAACTTTTGAACAGATAAACCTATTTTAATTAAATATATCTCAGAACCATCGCAGTGATGTTTCAGCCACCTACAATAAATCGCAATAAAATCCGTCCACACGTTTGTTATCGCAGGTTGCCACGGACAGACATACAGACACACCGACAAAGACCGACAGACGCTTCAAACTTAAAACAACCCTCTTTTGGTCGTCGGGGGTTAATAACGCAAAGGGATCATCCCAAAAATCTAAAAATCTTTGGTTCAGTTCATGGTATTGTAGATAGATGGCGTTGGTAGCTTTTAATAATGACGTCTACCAGGTCAGTTACTTTTTGGAAAATAATAAAACGACCGAATAAAACTAATTGAGCGAATGACTATAAACATCAAAATTTCCTGAAATGAGTGAAAAAAATACAGAATTGCGCGACAAAATTACTGATTTGCGCGACTAGATTGCTGAATTCATTAGCTACCGCTTACTGGTCTGGACGAATTGGTGGGTCAGTGTAGGTTAAGGATAAAGGCAGGCGAAGCCCCTTTATCCTTCGTAATGGGTTGAACGTTAGAACAACAAAATTCAACGCTCGTTATGTAAGTATTTTATGTTTCTAGATAAAGTTTTTCAAGTTACTGTTTCAAGATTTCAAGCCCCGCAATAAAGTATTTTGTCAAACGAAGCCAGTATTTCTAGTCGCGCTAATTTTTGTCGCTATTCAGTTATTCAGTCAGGCAAAAATTTGCAGTCATACGTTTAAATACAACCCCTACTTTTTATCCCAATGCTCGCTGCATGCGGTGGAAAAGTGAGGAGTTATATGATTGACATTGAATATACACCATAGTTTTAAACTAAGCATTTACAGATTTTTCGTATTTTCGTTCTAAAAATTGCATGTATTTAAATTTTTCATTGAACACTGCACTATTATATAATTTTATCTGATCTCAATAATGACGTTAAATCCTAATGGTTTTGTGCTTTTCAGTGTACCAATCATTTTTTCACCAGCGGTCTGTGGGTCAGATATTCACAGAAGACTTCCAGCGCCCAGCGTACTGATGGCTTCCACGCGATAATGAGGAAAAGAGCTGCGCCATCGAGTGCGCGGGAGCGACAACGGTACCCTCAAGGCGTATATTGCGGTGTGTCATTTTGCATGCCAAATGCGATCGCGTATTACATAGAGCTTCCGCCCGTTGGATTTTGGATGGGAAAAGTTATCGCCCGATATTATAACGCCGCGTTGTCATCTGTCACGACCATTTATATAATGGATCACAACGATAAAACTCCATAGCTAGAATACAAGTAGAGATGGGTCGTTAACGTTATTATGTTATGGACCTAAAGGGGTAATAGTTTAGTTTCTTCATTAACGGTTATTTAATTGGTACCAAACCAATCTATTAGCCGGGGTGTGATCCTGATTGAAGTTTTAATTTAACAGCCTACATCATCCTTCCTCTTTTCACTCAACGAGTCAACAATGGAGGTCACTAAATTCGTTCGTTGAAGTTGACTTTGGAAAAAACAACAAAAGTCTGGCAGCTGAGAGAATGCGATCCTAACAGCTAAAAACCCATTCATTTTAGACATCTGCAATGAGAAATATTGCTTATTATGTACGCATTTACCCCTCAGTTACCACCGGCGTTAGCTAACGCCACTTTTCCGTTAATAGGTTTTAAATTTTATTACCATGGTTCGCGGTTCAAAATCGCGATCCGCCCCAACTACCCTCGGTTTATGAGTAGTTAAGAAAATGTCATAATCGCATTCTAAAAACGGCCGAAGTTTAGTTGAAAAAAAAAGTTACTAAATAACCAGATGATTTGAAATCGGTTGCTTCTTTAAAATAAATGTTGGTGTGTTATAAAAACTAACCGGTCAATCTGAAAAGGTTAACTGTTCATTCCGTAAACCAATGTTATCTGATAATTTACCTATCTCTAGTATAAAAATTTTTCATTTACAATATTAATCTCTATAGATAACAGAATGTTTTAATAAAGCTTTTTATTTTATTTAATATACCATTACGATGTACAACATTACAGGTATACACCCAATGCGCTGTACAAAGTCTAATAGTTATACAATGTCAGAATCAATTTAGGTAAGTCGATTTCACAGGTAGGGAACAAAGGGTACAAATTCGTAGAAAATACTACATATCAAATCACATTAAACATTAACTTTAGGTCAAATTCAAATAGTATTAAACATTATTAGATATGTCAAGGGTACTAAATTAAAATGTCAATGCAAAAAATAATAATAATAATATTTCTAAGACAACACTTTCACTCCTTCATCTCGCAGAACCTGCCACATTCTCGCACAATATACCTCCACTCATCAACAAACAGATCAGTCAGTGGTGCAGCAGCCAGCAGAGCATTGAGGCTATCCCGCGCCCTCACCAGTGGAGACTGCTGGCGCGCCACCGTGCGGTACGTGCCGCCCGCTAACAGCTGATGCCTACGCGCGCGGAGATAACTGTCGGGCACGTATAGCGCGCATACCGTACCGACAAGCGCGACACAGTCACTGTCGCCTCGCAACAATCGACACACAGTCAGAAGCTGCTCGGTGTTACGTCTAACCTCTAGTGAGTTGTATCCGAGCATACCCAATATAAAAGCGGATGGATAAAGATAAGGGTAGTATCCAAATTTCCGCTTATATAGGTATCGTAGGAAAGCTTTGTGTACCTTCTCGAGCAAAAGTATGTAGGAGCTTTCATGCGGATTCCAAACCACCGAGCTAGATTCAAGTTTGGTTCTCACTAGGGCCATGTAGAGAAGCTGGACCACACCCAGGTTATGGAATCCCTTACTATTCCGTATTACAAACCCCAATCTTTTGAAGCATTCCTTGGCCAATGTGCTCACGTGCTCATGGAATGTAAGTTTAGGGTCGAACGTAACACCGAGGTCCCTAATCGAATACACTCGAGTCAAAGACTCCGTACCGAGTGTATATATCGCGCTTATAGGATGAGAGGAGCGCGTAAAGGACATTACATAGCACTTGGCAGTATTGAAGAGGAGTTTATTGTTCACACTCCACCTATGAACCGCGTCTAAATCTTCCTGCAGCAAACTACAATCATCCTCTGAACTCACGGGAAGTATCAGTTTCAGATCGTCCGCATACAGAAGGCAATTGGCGTGTTTAAGCTCTAATTCCAGGTCATTTATCATAATGATAAATAACAACGGCCCGAGAATAGACCCTTGGCTAACGCCCGACCGTGTATGGTACGGCTGGTACTCAAAACAGCCGTGTCGCACATATTGCTGGCGGTTCTTGAGGTAGTCAGCGAAGAAAACCAACAGCCGTGGGGCAAATCCAATGGCACATAACTTCTTCATTAGGACATCATTATCGACTCTGTCGAACGCCTTACGAAAGTCCATATAGGCGACGTCCACCTGACATCCCTTGTCCATGCACTTCGACACAATCTCGACTAAAGTCAGCAAGTTGGTGTTAACTGAGCGGCGACTCCTGAATCCGTGTTGCGAGTCACTCAGATAAGGCGCAATCTGCGAACTGATTTTGTCTTTTATGATCGACTCGAACAGTTTTGCCAATGAACTCAGGATCGCAATAGGTCGATATTAATCAACGGAGGCAGTGTCACTTGTCTTGGGGAAAGGACTGACTCGAGAAAGCTTCCAGCTGGTGGGGTACTTACCTTGTTCAAGAACAAGATTGAATATCCGACCCAAAGGTAAAACCAGCTGATCGCTGTAGGCCTTCAAAAAGTAGGGAGGGACGTTGTCCGGTCCAATTGCGCTCCTTGGCCTTAGCTGCTTCAGCCCTTCCTTTATGTCCTTACTGGAAATATGTGAAACTTGTATGTGATTAGCAGTGCACGAGTCATCAGAAATGTTTACCAGATCTGGATCGAGCGCTGGCTCATCAGGGAGGAAAACGTCTGAGAAGTATTTTGCAAATGCGGCTGCTGCTTCCTCTCCAACGTGTTCCCGGCCCCGATGCGTGACCCGAGGTTCGAAACCACCCTTCGATCGTAGGCCACTTACATATTTCCAAAATGCGCGTGGGTTATGTCTAATATTGCTTTCAATACTACTCATGTCGTTGGCGTAGGCTGTATCTACGCGACACTTGAGGTTGGCTCTTAGCTCGCTGAATGAGACGTAGTCAGCCGGCCTCCTCCCCGTTTTCCATTTACGGTGGAGTATGGCCTTCGTGGCCAAGTCCCTTAATATATCACCAGTGAACCACACCGGGTATCTCCTTGTAGGCTGGGTTGGTCTGGTCTTCTTCGGGATACAGTTGTTGAAGACTCCGTAAATGGAATCGTAGAAGCGACCGACTGCCGTCTCTACATCAGTAGCTTCGAGAACACTGTCCCAAGATATGCTACACATGAGTTCGTACAGGACTGCGTGATTGCCCTTGGCAAAGTTCCAGTCATTGCGACCTCCAATGTTGCTGGGATCCAAGCGGCCAGATCGCTGGCCAGCTCTCTGCGCATACAACACGGGCACAATGACGTCGAGAGGCGGGTGGTAGGCGTCAGTACGTGGCACCAGGCTTCCTGCAATCCAGCTTGCAATATGTTGAATCTACATGAAATAGTACAGGTATGAACCTGAACCTCAGAATAAGACCAAAGTTCTAAACGGGGAGCGTTTAGAACTTTGGTCTTTGGTCTTTGGTCTAAACGTAACAAACAAACATTTATATACATGCACAAACATTGCTTCTGACCCCACACTAGGATACCCTGTGTCGTGGAAACTAGAGATAGCGACATCACACAGTTTTAAAATCATCCAAGACCTGTTTTTTTTATCCCCAGCCGGGCATCGAACCCGGGACCTCCCGCATGGTATGCAGAGCCAAAACCGCAGCGCACAGAGGTCGTCTTAAAACCAAATAATATTCGAGAAATATTAGGTATTTACATATCAAATTGGCGTTTTGTATGGAGAATTTGAAGTTAACTCAATTTTCAGTACAAACATTTTTGTATTTTTTTTAGGAATGACAGATCCTAATTTTACAAACTTTGTGTGTATGAATGAGACAACATTTAGCTAATAGATTTTTTTTTATAATTTTTGAAAAGTGTCAGCTGCAAAAAAATATTACGAATATTATCACGAAATTGGATGACATTTTGGAGGCACTGATTTTAAAGATAAAATTTTAGTTATCAAACTGAAATTTAAAGAAAATTTAACAAGTAGATGTAAAATATTGAAATTAATTTTAAAACAATAAAAAAAACTGGAAATAGCTATTGAATTACTCGAATTATGAACTCCTGAATCTGGAAGAAAAATTCGCCAATTTCATAGGTAAGCACCCAATATTATAATTATGGGTGATTTTATCAATTCTATTCCTTACTGGATAAAATACAAAATTTTCTTTATTTTCTTTAAATATTGACTTATGTTTAGAAAACGCCGTGTTTTGGCTCTGCTCTACATTGGACCACGTGGGAGAAGCTGGGCGGAGAAATAATAAATAACAACAAAATCATTAGGCGATTATAAATGAAACCGGAATCGTACGTGGCCTATTGATATTCGCACATCGAAAACGGTCGTGCGGGTAGCAACGTCTGGCTGAGACGGGTTCTGGATGGGTGTCTGTTTCTATGTGGCATTTGATTCAGACGCCTCCGTGTTTCGGATAAAACGTACGTTAAGCCGTTAATCCCGGCTACTGTCGCTACTCGGTGGTGGTAGTCATAAAGCTGTGTCAGAGGCCCTTATAGGGCAGCTTGTTAACTACTGACAGTCGGGTTGGCTACTAGCTCGACACCCCTCCATCAACCGTCACTGAGCCAGCGTGGTGAAGTATGGCTCCATCTTACTCGTATCCGGGTATAGGTCCGTGCCCCTCGGTGGAGACATTAATAGGCTACTTTAAAACAAAAAGCTGACACATCTATATTCTAAAGACAATGTATTATAAATTTGAAGTTATAAAACATTATTATCGTTAGAATAGATGTGGTTTTTGGTCTCATGTGTTTTGCATGGTGATTTACGCTTCAAAAATACAAATGAGTATCTATTACAATGGTATCACCGCCTTTTTATTTTTTTGCGGAGTTTTTACGCCGAAATAAACCGTATATTAAGCATGAAAATACATATCTGGGGGCACGGCAGTACCCGCGCCAAAACGAGCAAGCAGAGCGCAAGGGCACTAACTACCTTTTCTCGAAGAGCTTCGAAGTCGCTTATTTGAACCCTCACAACTTGGGTTTAGATCATAGCAATTGAACAAAATTTTCGGGATATGGTGTCAGTAGTGGGCAATTCAATAGCAATGCTTTACTTTAGATTTTATTGATACCTAAAATTCCCCGATTTCGTCACTGACTCAGTGATGACCATCAACATTCTTAGTTAAAACCTCAAGTCCTAGAAAACTAAAATTTGGTATAAAAGCTCTCTTGGGATAGGGCTCTCGTCAGGTTTCAGAATATTAGTACATAATTATACGAATAACATTGCTCTACTTATGTGCTTCGTTAAGTGCACAAACAACAACAAAAATCTAAAACTTGGTATTTTTACCCCCTACCCCTCAAACTAGGGGATGGAAGTTTGTTTAACATTTCCGTAAATTTTGATGCCATTGGTCTGAAAATTGATACAGGGACTCCTTGTTTTAAATAATAAAACACATATTTCAGGATGTTTAGTAAATCGCCCCCCAGGTTTACAATTAGGGGATGGAATTAAGAGCGCGAAAAACGCCTAATGTGTACCCGAACTTTGGGCTAAGAATGTTTTCAAATCACGAGTGCGGTGCATTATAGGCCAGTGATACGTTCTTGGGTATCCTATTGTATGCCGCTGCTCCCTAGACGACAATTAGGTGGCTAGATGTCAATATGAACCGCAATCGAAGAGTCAAGTCTAAAACAGAAATGACAATGCTAAATACCGATTCCACAAACATATATTACGAATCGAGAAAAAGGCAAAGATAGAGAGTAGGCCATGAAAAAAGCCACCTCTGATTTGCAAGAAATACACCCCAAGAAAAGAAAGACAAAATAGAAAATATGGTCAAGGCGTATATTGCGGTGTGTCATTTTGCATGCCAAATGCGATCGCGTATTACATAGAGCTTCCGCCCGTTGGATTTTGGATGGGAAAAGTTATCGCCCGATATTATAACGCCGCGTTGTCATCTGTCACGACCATTTATATAATGGATCACAACGATAAAACTCCATAGCTAGAATACAAGTAGAGATGGGTCGTTAACGTTATTATGTTATGGACCTAAAGGGGTAATAGTTTAGTTTCTTCATTAACGGTTATTTAATTGGTACCAAACCAATCTATTAGCCGGGGTGTGATCCTGATTGAAGTTTTAATTTAACAGCCTACATCATCCTTCCTCTTTTCACTCAACGAGTCAACAATGGAGGTCACTAAATTCGTTCGTTGAAGTTGACTTTGGAAAAAACAACAAAAGTCTGGCAGCTGAGAGAATGCGATCCTAACAGCTAAAAACCCATTCATTTTAGACATCTGCAATGAGAAATATTGCTTATTATGTACGCATTTACCCCTCAGTTACCACCGGCGTTAGCTAACGCCACTTTTCCGTTAATAGGTTTTAAATTTTATTACCATGGTTCGCGGTTCAAAATCGCGATCCGCCCCAACTACCCTCGGTTTATGAGTAGTTAAGAAAATGTCATAATCGCATTCTAAAAACGGCCGAAGTTTAGTTGAAAAAAAAAGTTACTAAATAACCAGATGATTTGAAATCGGTTGCTTCTTTAAAATAAATGTTGGTGTGTTATAAAAACTAACCGGTCAATCTGAAAAGGTTAACTGTTCATTCCGTAAACCAATGTTATCTGATAATTTACCTATCTCTAGTATAAAAATTTTTCATTTACAATATTAATCTCTATAGATAACAGAATGTTTTAATAAAGCTTTTTATTTTATTTAATATACAATTACGATGTACAACATTACAGGTATACACCCAATGCGCTGTACAAAGTCTAATAGTTATACAATGTCAGAATCAATTTAGGTAAGTCGATTTCACAGGTAGGGAACAAAGGGTACAAATTCGTAGAAAATACTACATATCAAATCACATTAAACATTAACTTTAGGTCAAATTCAAATAGTATTAAACATTATTAGATATGTCAAGGGTACTAAATTAAAATGTCAATGCAAAAAATAATAATAATAATATTTCTAAGACAACACTTTCACTCCTTCATCTCGCAGAACCTGCCACATTCTCGCACAATATACCTCCACTCATCAACAAACAGATCAGTCAGTGGTGCAGCAGCCAGCAGAGCATTGAGGCTATCCCGCGCCCTCACCAGTGGAGACTGCTGGCGCGCCACCGTGCGGTACGTGCCGCCCGCTAACAGCTGATGCCTACGCGCGCGGAGATAACTGTCGGGCACGTATAGCGCGCATACCGTACCGACAAGCGCGACACAGTCACTGTCGCCTCGCAACAATCGACACACAGTCAGAAGCTGCTCGGTGTTACGTCTAACCTCTAGTGAGTTGTATCCGAGCATACCCAATATAAAAGCGGATGGATAAAGATAAGGGTAGTATCCAAATTTCCGCTTATATAGGTATCGTAGGAAAGCTTTGTGTACCTTCTCGAGCAAAAGTATGTAGGAGCTTTCATGCGGATTCCAAACCACCGAGCTAGATTCAAGTTTGGTTCTCACTAGGGCCATGTAGAGAAGCTGGACCACACCCAGGTTATGGAATCCCTTACTATTCCGTATTACAAACCCCAATCTTTTGAAGCATTCCTTGGCCAATGTGCTCACGTGCTCATGGAATGTAAGTTTAGGGTCGAACGTAACACCGAGGTCCCTAATCGAATACACTCGAGTCAAAGACTCCGTACCGAGTGTATATATCGCGCTTATAGGATGAGAGGAGCGCGTAAAGGACATTACATAGCACTTGGCAGTATTGAAGAGGAGTTTATTGTTCACACTCCACCTATGAACCGCGTCTAAATCTTCCTGCAGCAAACTACAATCATCCTCTGAACTCACGGGAAGTATCAGTTTCAGATCGTCCGCATACAGAAGGCAATTGGCGTGTTTAAGCTCTAATTCCAGGTCATTTATCATAATGATAAATAACAACGGCCCGAGAATAGACCCTTGGCTAACGCCCGACCGTGTATGGTACGGCTGGTACTCAAAACAGCCGTGTCGCACATATTGCTGGCGGTTCTTGAGGTAGTCAGCGAAGAAAACCAACAGCCGTGGGGCAAATCCAATGGCACATAACTTCTTCATTAGGACATCATTATCGACTCTGTCGAACGCCTTACGAAAGTCCATATAGGCGACGTCCACCTGACATCCCTTGTCCATGCACTTCGACACAATCTCGACTAAAGTCAGCAAGTTGGTGTTAACTGAGCGGCGACTCCTGAATCCGTGTTGCGAGTCACTCAGATAAGGCGCAATCTGCGAACTGATTTTGTCTTTTATGATCGACTCGAACAGTTTTGCCAATGAACTCAGGATCGCAATAGGTCGATATTAATCAACGGAGGCAGTGTCACTTGTCTTGGGGAAAGGACTGACTCGAGAAAGCTTCCAGCTGGTGGGGTACTTACCTTGTTCAAGAACAAGATTGAATATCCGACCCAAAGGTAAAACCAGCTGATCGCTGTAGGCCTTCAAAAAGTAGGGAGGGACGTTGTCCGGTCCAATTGCGCTCCTTGGCCTTAGCTGCTTCAGCCCTTCCTTTATGTCCTTACTGGAAATATGTGAAACTTGTATGTGATTAGCAGTGCACGAGTCATCAGAAATGTTTACCAGATCTGGATCGAGCGCTGGCTCATCAGGGAGGAAAACGTCTGAGAAGTATTTTGCAAATGCGGCTGCTGCTTCCTCTCCAACGTGTTCCCGGCCCCGATGCGTGACCCGAGGTTCGAAACCACCCTTCGATCGTAGGCCACTTACATATTTCCAAAATGCGCGTGGGTTATGTCTAATATTGCTTTCAATACTACTCATGTCGTTGGCGTAGGCTGTATCTACGCGACACTTGAGGTTGGCTCTTAGCTCGCTGAATGAGACGTAGTCAGCCGGCCTCCTCCCCGTTTTCCATTTACGGTGGAGTATGGCCTTCGTGGCCAAGTCCCTTATTATATCACCAGTGAACCACACCGGGTATCTCCTTGTAGGCTGGGTTGGTCTGGTCTTCTTCGGGATACAGTTGTTGAAGACTCCGTAAATGGAATCGTAGAAGCGACCGACTGCCGTCTCTACATCAGTAGCTTCGAGAACACTGTCCCAAGATATGCTACACATGAGTTCGTACAGGACTGCGTGATTGCCCTTGGCAAAGTTCCAGTCATTGCGACCTCCAATGTTGCTGGGATCCAAGCGGCCAGATCGCTGGCCAGCTCTCTGCGCATACAACACGGGCACAATGACGTCGAGAGGCGGGTGGTAGGCGTCAGTACGTGGCACCAGGCTTCCTGCAATCCAGCTTGCAATATGTTGAATCTACATGAAATAGTACAGGTATGAACCTGAACCTCAGAATAAGACCAAAGTTCTAAACGGGGAGCGTTTAGAACTTTGGTCTTTGGTCTTTGGTCTAAACGTAACAAACAAACATTTATATACATGCACAAACATTGCTTCTGACCCCACACTAGGATACCCTGTGTCGTGGAAACTAGAGATAGCGACATCACACAGTTTTAAAATCATCCAAGACCTGTTTTTTTTATCCCCAGCCGGGCATCGAACCCGGGACCTCCCGCATGGTATGCAGAGCCAAAACCGCAGCGCACAGAGGTCGTCTTAAAACCAAATAATATTCGAGAAATATTAGGTATTTACATATCAAATTGGCGTTTTGTATGGAGAATTTGAAGTTAACTCAATTTTCAGTACAAACATTTTTGTATTTTTTTTAGGAATGACAGATCCTAATTTTACAAACTTTGTGTGTATGAATGAGACAACATTTAGCTAATAGATTTTTTTTTATAATTTTTGAAAAGTGTCAGCTGCAAAAAAATATTACGAATATTATCACGAAATTGGATGACATTTTGGAGGCACTGATTTTAAAGATAAAATTTTAGTTATCAAACTGAAATTTAAAGAAAATTTAACAAGTAGATGTAAAATATTGAAATTAATTTTAAAACAATAAAAAAAACTGGAAATAGCTATTGAATTACTCGAATTATGAACTCCTGAATCTGGAAGAAAAATTCGCCAATTTCATAGGTAAGCACCCAATATTATAATTATGGGTGATTTTATCAATTCTATTCCTTACTGGATAAAATACAAAATTTTCTTTATTTTCTTTAAATATTGACTTATGTTTAGAAAACGCCGTGTTTTGGCTCTGCTCTACATTGGACCACGTGGGAGAAGCTGGGCGGAGAAATAATAAATAACAACAAAATCATTAGGCGATTATAAATGAAACCGGAATCGTACGTGGCCTATTGATATTCGCACATCGAAAACGGTCGTGCGGGTAGCAACGTCTGGCTGAGACGGGTTCTGGATGGGTGTCTGTTTCTATGTGGCATTTGATTCAGACGCCTCCGTGTTTCGGATAAAACGTACGTTAAGCCGTTAATCCCGGCTACTGTCGCTACTCGGTGGTGGTAGTCATAAAGCTGTGTCAGAGGCCCTTATAGGGCAGCTTGTTAACTACTGACAGTCGGGTTGGCTACTAGCTCGACACCCCTCCATCAACCGTCACTGAGCCAGCGTGGTGAAGTATGGCTCCATCTTACTCGTATCCGGGTATAGGTCCGTGCCCCTCGGTGGAGACATTAATAGGCTACTTTAAAACAAAAAGCTGACACATCTATATTCTAAAGACAATGTATTATAAATTTGAAGTTATAAAACATTATTATCGTTAGAATAGATGTGGTTTTTGGTCTCATGTGTTTTGCATGGTGATTTACGCTTCAAAAATACAAATGAGTATCTATTACAATGGTATCACCGCCTTTTTATTTTTTTGCGGAGTTTTTACGCCGAAATAAACCGTATATTAAGCATGAAAATACATATCTGGGGGCACGGCAGTACCCGCGCCAAAACGAGCAAGCAGAGCGCAAGGGCACTAACTACCTTTTCTCGAAGAGCTTCGAAGTCGCTTATTTGAACCCTCACAACTTGGGTTTAGATCATAGCAATTGAACAAAATTTTCGGGATATGGTGTCAGTAGTGGGCAATTCAATAGCAATGCTTTACTTTAGATTTTATTGATATCTAAAATTCCCCGATTTCGTCACTGACTCAGTGATGACCATCAACATTCTTAGTTAAAACCTCAAGTCCTAGAAAACTAAAATTTGGTATAAAAGCTCTCTTGGGATAGGGCTCTCGTCAGGTTTCAGAATATTAGTACATAATTATACGAATAACATTGCTCTACTTATGTGCTTCGTTAAGTGCACAAACAACAACAAAAATCTAAAACTTGGTATTTTTACCCCCTACCCCTCAAACTAGGGGATGGAAGTTTGTTTAACATTTCCGTAAATTTTGATGCCATTGGTCTGAAAATTGATACAGGGACTCCTTGTTTTAAATAATAAAACACATATTTCAGGATGTTTAGTAAATCGCCCCCCAGGTTTACAATTAGGGGATGGAATTAAGAGCGCGAAAAACGCCTAATGTGTACCCGAACTTTGGGCTAAGAATGTTTTCAAATCACGAGTGCGGTGCATTATAGGCCAGTGATACGTTCTTGGGTATCCTATTGTATGCCGCTGCTCCCTAGACGACAATTAGGTGGCTAGATGTCAATATGAACCGCAATCGAAGAGTCAAGTCTAAAACAGAAATGACAATGCTAAATACCGATTCCACAAACATATATTACGAATCGAGAAAAAGGCAAAGATAGAGAGTAGGCCATGAAAAAAGCCACCTCTGATTTGCAAGAAATACACCCCAAGAAAAGAAAGACAAAATAGAAAATATGGTCAAAAGCAATTTCCAAAAAGAAGTGAAATCCCACCAAAAATATTTTCATGTAAAATGTTGCCAAGACGAGACCATATGGCTGGCACTGCCAAAAAGTTATCATATCTCATATAGAGCCAAGCTTCTATCTCTACAAGCCGTAACTCTACAAACTCTACACCTTAGTCAAAATATGTGGCTTGGCCGTTTCGCTACTGTCACAAAGTCGTAAGGCGAAAAATGTATTCACTGTACATTACTTTAGTTCTTGTAGTAAAAATAAATGTTGTAAAAATGAAATATATTTGTTTATTCGTTCCTACAAGAACTATACTCGTTACTGCAAGAACGGATTGTTTGAATAAATCTCGTTACTGCTAGAACGGATTGAATGATTGGAAAATGAATGAAAGGTTATATTAAAAATAAACTTTGTAAAATAAAAGTAAATGTGAATGAGTGAATAAATTTGTCATCGAAACGGCCAAGCCACATATTTTGACTTAGGTGTGTTAGGGCTTGTAGAGTTAGGGAGTGTATAGATAGAAGATTGTCTCTATGAGAAATCTGATAACTTTTTTACAGTGCCAGCCATATGATCTCGTCTTGGTAACATTTTACATGAAAATGTTTTGGTGGGATTACGTTTTTCATTAAGCATTGATGTGGTGAATGTACCATTCATGAGTTGGTCAAGAGCGAGTCGTACAACTTTAAGTAATAATAAAAGCTTTGGGGCAATTGGAACTTGGGGAGACTGAAACGACATCTGACAAATCAGTTTACTTAACTAAACAAGAATTACAAGGAAAAATAATGGTATCCAAGGAAATTAACACATTCAATAGTTATTCCTAGGTTGTTCATATCTTGTAAAATTCTATGACAACGGTTTTATTGATGATTTTATTTTGAGATAATGAACACAACTGATGTTAGCAATATTTGGTTCGTGATAATTAACTTACTATGCGAAATGGTGGTGTAAGTACCTGTATTAAGTACAATTATTTTTACTTTTCGGCTCGCCACTTCGTCGTTTTTGTCGCTGAAATTCGTTTTTAACGTAAACTTATTAAACTCCTAGGCATCACTCACAACACACGAACAAGGCAAATGGTAACAGATATACAATATGGTTTATGAGATGATATTTTTCGGGTTTTGCCACAGAGTTCTGTAAAGATGTACGTATTCTTTCTCACTACATATGAGGAAGAATTTTTAACTGAAGAATAAAAGCTGGATGTGTGTTTGTGACAGCGTTTAAAATCTGTGTCTGTTTCAGACAGTAAAAGTGATTGTGCGGGTATGTGTCTAATAACAGATCTTCGATAAAAAATAGGACTTATGATGAAGTGGGACGCCCGCTGAACCACAGGCGGCGGGTGATCGGTCCTTCAGTGTGACTATTTTACCCAAAAAAATGTGACTTCGGTACAAAATTCCAAATTTCAAATTACAAATGTCTTTATTACTGTAGTTATTTACATATACTTAGCAATCGTCATTTTTTGCCACTTCTCTACATTGGACCACTGTGGGTGAGGAAGGGCGTAGAAAGTCACTTTAACATGGTTTTTAAATTGCTCAAATGGAAATCTCATGATCTCCAGAGGTATCTAGTTGTAGTAGAGAATGCATTGACCCTTGAAAGAATTGCTAACCTTCGCGAGTCTAAACCGGGGCGCAAGTAGTCTGTGATTCTACCTTAGGTTAACATTACGGCTATCGCTATGTTTGGGAAATTTTGTAAGGTTTTTGCGTACATACATTGTATTTTCGAAAATAAATTGACTAGCTACAGTTAGTATGTCAATTTCTTTAAAAAGCTCTCTTAAGGAGTCTGTGCGTTTTAAATTATAAATTGCTCGAATAGCTCCTTTCTGTAAAATAAAAATAGTTTGAATATCCGCTGCTTTCCCCCACAACAAGATACCATAGGACATGACACTATGAAAGTAACTAAAATATACTAGCCTAGATGTAGCCACATCCGTGTTTTGTCTGATGTTCCTAACAGCGTAAGCCGCAGTTCTTAATTTACCAGCCATTTTTTCTATGTGGGGTCCCCACTACAATTTGTTATCAATGGTTATTCCAAGAAACTTCGTGTCATTTACTAATTCTAAAGTATTGCTGTCCTACACTAAACTGGTCCCAACTTGCCTGACATTTGGAAGTGAGAATTTGATACATTTGGTTTTACCAGCATTTAAGAATAAATTATTAACTGTGACCCAATTCAAGGATAAAGATAATTCTCCATTGACATCTTCAAAATCTTCTTTTTGTCTTTCAATTTTGAAGACCAGTGAAGTATCATCAGCAAACAACACTATGTTAGTCAATTTCTCCACCATAAAAGGCAGATTGTTAATATATAACCGGAATAAGAAAGGGCCTAATATGGAACCTTGTGGAACGCCAATTTTTACTCCTGATCCATCAGATTTAACACCGTTTACTTCTGCCTGTTGAATTATATTGCTTAGGTATGATCTTAGTAGATCCAATGCTTTATTTCTAACTCCGTAAAGATTTAATTTCATTAGTAGTGTATCTTGATGAAAACAATCAAATGCCTTCGACAGATCGAAAAAAACTCCGATAGCATCCTGTGCGGCCTCCCATGCAGAATGAATACGAAAAAAACTCCGATAGCATCCTGTGCGGCCCCCCATGCAGAATAAATATGAGATATAAGAGCAATACCTGCATCCGTAGTCGATTTATCCCTAGTGAAACCGTATTCTTTGGCGTGGAGTTGTTTGGTACGGCTGAAGTGTGAGAGCATTTGATTGAGTATAATCTTTTCAAAAATTTTACTTAGTGCTGGAAGAACAGATATTGGTCTGAAATTTGAATGATCGCCCTTGTCTCCCGACTAAAACAAAGGGATCAGTTTACTGTGTTTCATGAGGTCTGCGAAAGATCTATCGTCAACAAATTTATTAAATATATAAGCTAGGTGTGCCCTTATAACAAGTATTATTGAACCCATGACTTTGACTGATGTACCTTGACATAGTATAGACATATAGTTTTGACAATATCCTGGGGATATACATGATAAAATTTAAAATCTACATTACTGATGCTGTTTTTCAACAAAGTCTCTGCTTCATATGGAGATGAATTTAGACGCTCTGTTGTGAGTAAGGGTGCTTTGGTGAATAATGATTCAAAAACCTCAGCGTTGGATTTAACAACATCATTACCTATCTTTAAGCAGAAATCATTGTCCCTTGATATAACTTTGCCAGTTTCACGGTTTATGATTTGCCAAACCGTTTTTATTCTATTATTTGAATTTTGTATTTTTCTATTAATGTGTAAAGTTTTTGAAGTTCTACAAACCAACTTGAAAGTTTTGGAATATTTTTTAACATGGTCATGAAATTTTATATCAAAGTTATAGGTTTTTTGTACATAAAGGTCATACAAGATAGCTCTACTTTTACGATTTCCAAATGTTGCCCAGTCATTAAATTTAGATTTACCGTTGTTGGCACTGACTTTCTTTAATTTAAAAACTGTATTGAATTATTTTTGAATAATGTTGAAGAAGTCAGAATGGATTTTGTTCGGGTTCTGTTCATCAAAATCCGGTACTGGCAAATTTATATCTAAGTTTTTCATATACGTCTCTAGTCTATAGGATGTGATAGGCCTATAAAATGATGGATCAGTCTTATTTTACTAGCAATTGGGAATGAAACTGTTTGACTACTATGATTGGATGGTAAACAGTTAATTACATTTTTACTTGTGAATGCACAGTCACAAAAAACGTTATCTAAGCAAGTTTGGCTGGTAAGTGTAAATCTAGTCGGCTCTAGAAATACATGACATAAATTAAATGATTTGAACAGAGTTATTAATCGTCGTATCATTGTGGTATCTACAAGCAAATCTACATTAAGATCGCCACAAATAATTAACTGTTTTCTGTTATTACAAAGTTCAATGAGGACTTCCTCCATAATTTTCTCGAATATTTCAAAATTGCGGTGGCAATTTATTATATGGCGGTCCAACTCAACACAGGATACCTCTATTTGTCTTTCTACAGTAAGTGCAAGAATATCTTTCCGTTGTTTCACCTTAATATTATTTTTACTAAGATTAAAGAACCACCTCTATCAGCAGTCTTTCTATTGCAACAACTGACAATTTTGTAATTATTTATGTTAAAAGATATCATATTTTCCTTTGACCAGTGTTCTGTAATACAAATAACATCAGTGTCAGAATCATTAAGAAATAATTCTAATACAAGTTCTTTGCCAGGTAGCCTCTGCATGTATTGATGCGTAATATTTAAGTGGGGCTTACCCTTTTTCTGAATATTATTTAATATTGGGATATTATTACGCCTTTTTGACTTATTTAATTCAGGTAAGATATTACACATTTTTGATCTCCTATCCTTGCTTGATATATTTAGTGGCTTATGTATGCTAGAGATTTTCTTTGTTGTCTTAAGAACTAATTTAAATTACTTGGATTGTCTTCCAATATCCCTTGTCTGTGCTCAATAGAAGCAGTCAGGTTAGCCAAATTCATGGCTGTAATACAAAAAAAAATAAGATAGCTACATATTTAGCTTATATCTAAGATCATTTTTAGCTTGTAGCAAGCCTTCTCTATATGGGAATGTAAACATAACAATTTTATTAACATTCAGTTAGCAAAGTGTTTCAAAATATTTAATTAGGTCCCATTTGTTTACCTCACCCCTATTTCCAAACATGAGTATCAAGTTTGATTCAGATGTCAAATCAAGTATTTTTGTTATTTTATGCATAACATCATGAAAACTGGAGTTTGGTTAACAGTTATTTATGACTGAGTGTCCCAATTTATTCAATAATATATTTATTATTCAATACACTACTCCTACTATAATGTAAGTAGTATTCTGATGAATATGCAGCAATGTATATTTTCTTCCGCTCTGTGCCGTTAAAAGCCAAGAAGTCTCGAGTGGTAAAGAAATAATAATAGTATTTTACCTATTTCAAAGATTAAATAAATGCAAACAAAGAAATGAAAGAGTGACACTTGAAAACTAACCATAGATTCATTTTCGAAATCGGATATGCGAATCAGTTATAATAATGTACTTTGTGATGCGAATGCGAAATCAGTACAGATGTAGTGAATAATCCTTTCCTGTCGGCAAAACTCGGAACAACGATAACACCCGAATGGTAACGATGTGTCTATGAATTACTGTATTATTAAGCTGTAATCACACCGCTGTGTGAATGATCCTTTATACGTGTAGGCACAGACTTGAATAGTAGGGACAGGGCACGGAGCGCTTAAAAGTGTCGCTACAAAAACAGTACAAAATCGGGAAAATTGGACTGTTTGCAATCACTCGCGTTTGGACGGTGACAGCCGATTGACATATCGGCAGCAAAAACAAAAATGGTGACCTGCGACGTAAAAAGGTGTAAATCATACCCAAATCGCAAAACACAAAAACAGGGAGTGTCGTATCACAAGTAAATATTATATTTTCAATTACTATTGGCTTTAAATTGATTATCTATAAAACATTGTTCTTTAAAAAATCCTCAAACGAAAATCAACCATTCGACTGACGTAACTTTGTAGCGACGCGCGACGCACAGTGAAACTGCCCGCTTCCTATATTTGAAAAACGATCCGATTTGGTTATTTTTCTATTCGTAATGTCAAGATTACTATTCGTAATGTCATTAGATTACTAGTCGTAATGTCATATGGTTACCCCCCCCCCTTTTTCAGTCAGTTAGAGTTTGTATTTCAGTGTTTTCGTTTTAATTTACAAATGTAATTAATTACGTTTCGTCGTATTTACGTTGAAATACAAGGTACACTATCCGCGGTTTCCCATACTGGGTGACAGAGTCAATGTGCTCACTTTTAGTCTGAAAATGTGCTCACTTTTAGCCAGTTATGATGACAGGGGGTTAGTTGGCCATAGCCCAGCTATGGAGTGATAAAACAACACATAACATAACAAAGCGTCACGCCTTTTCCCATACGAGGTGGCAGAGGCACAACTGTGCCGGTCTGGGCCCACTTAGCTAGTGATTTAATACTCCATCTTGCGTGTCAGGGGGCAAGCCCATCGCCGCAGCTAATGTAATGAAGCCGGAGTAATGAAGATTTCCTCACGATGTTTTTCATCACCGTTAGGACATCCGGTTAGATTATTTATCCTTATATTATTCTGTTGCGGCGACGGGCTAGCACTATTTCACGCAAAATGGAGTCTGAAATCCAGCGGTTCCATACCAGGTATACCATTATAGTAGGTATTATTGTGACAATAAAATTATTAGCTATGGAATAATTTAAATAAAACATGGCTTTCATTTCATAATTTCATAATTTCTTTATTGCACACAACTAATATATGGACAACAAGACTTATATAAAAATAGTGTACAAAGGCGAGCTTATCTCTAATAAGAGATCTCTTCCAGCAAACCAAATTAGGATGGGAATGGTCGATTGCTGAGCAGGGGTGACAATGTGTACAACAATATAATTTAGTACATATCTAAATAACTAACATATGGTTAGATATATGTTATATCTAAATAACTAATATAAAACAATATTAACTAAATATACGAGGGCTTACATAAATATCATATAATATACTCGTACAATTGTACTCGTGTCATTTGTACAATTTATTATGTATTACACATTTATTTGTAACTAAACCCTTAAGTATATACCCTCATTAAAACAAAAAATAATTCACCAAATATCAAATTTAAAAGAAAAACACTTAAGACTTATTATTATTACTTAGTCCTCCCTGCTCGTGGTTCAAAAGTCATCTTTATTACATGAAAACGAGCCAACGAAATCTGTTATCTGATAGTTTAGTTCACACAATTCTGATATGATTAACTTTTTCTGTCTTAATTCTGAAATGGTGCTCATTAAAGACTTAATCAGTGATATCAGGTACCAATTTTCATAACTTTTTCTATGATTAGGTAGTTTATTACTTATAAATCAAAATCAAGATCTTAAATTCCAAGTCACGGTACTAATGTGTATCTGTGAGCTTACATCCTCTTTCATAATTTAACGGCAAAGACAAAAATTAATATACCTATTTAATTATGTTTCAACTTTTTATTAATTAAACATGAGGTAATTGCGTGAGACCTCGCCCCCTTAAGTAAAATTTTAGCTAGATATATTTTATTTCTACTCCTAATCACCGATTAAAAGTCACCGGGTATTTGAGAGTTATCCGTAGATCAACTTTCCTAATATTGTGTCTATACACCACAAATCGGAACGTGACCGACCGTGACGCCGTTACAATTTTTCGTACTGTCTTGGTTCCGACGAATTCCGACAGGGGCGCTATTTTTATTAGCCTCAAAATGGTAAGAAATTTAGTACGGGAAGGCCTATCCTTAGTATTTATATCGATGCGTGTAGGTATCAAATAAATCGCATACTTTATTTATCAATGTCAAATGTCAAATTGCCCATGCCCGATGGGTACTGAGTGCGAGTGAAGTAGTAAGACAAAAACGAACATTTCCGAGAAAATACGAGCTTTTAAATACTATTTTAGAATAGAATAGAATGTACGTTTATTCGCTATACTAACACAGGCCCACACAATAAAAATAGAAGTAAAATTTAGTAACAAAGTGGGCGTCAGGGCTAGTGTGGTATTGTTGCCGCGTGCGGAAGCTGCGACAGCAAAAGGGCCAAGACTCAGCAATGAAATCCTGTGACGCTGGTATTCCGCCGAAACAAAAGTTTACTAAACGGGAGGCAATGGGGGTGAACTTTATATTTGCGTGATTGGCAGGCACAGCCTACACCGGTGGACCTTGAGTTGGCAGGCACAGCCTACACCGGTGGACCTTGAGTTGGCAGGCACAGCCTACACCGGTGGGTGGACCTTGAGTTATGAAACTTTCTACTGGGATTTCTTATAAAGCGTAGGATAGAAATAAGAAGAGCTGTTTAAAATAAGAAGTTTGGAAACATTCGTACCCTTAGGAGTTTCAGTTTGTATTAAAATCAAGAAGTACTTGTCTTATGAACCTGAAGTTTGCAGAAAACTGTTTAACAGAGTTTTTCAAATTGGAACATACTACTTTAAGAAGGAGGGGGTGAAGTTTGTATGAAAATAAAAAATGCTTGACCGAATGTATCCGAAAGTTGGCAGGAAGGTTGTTTAAAGATGCAGCACGTGAGTTAGATAAATTATTTTATAATTTCTGCCCCCACATTAGGGGAAAAGGGGCTTTGGAGTTTAGTGGGAAACTCAAAAAATACTTTACCCATGAAGGTGAAAATTAGCACATTATCTAGGTAGTTTATAATTACGAGATGTGATTGACAACTTCGTCTTCGGAATAGGCTGAAAGAAGAGAAACGGGAGGGGAGAGGTTGCGATTGTATGAACTTCAAAAACTCCTTGACCTATGAAGCTGAAAGAGTTAGTATAGACCGAAAGGAATGTAAGAAGTCGTAAACGACTACACACCAGTCGTTCACTGCTACACACTGATTTACCCACAGGGCCGTATCGAGGGGGGAGGAGGGCACACAACCACGAAGTTAAAATTAAAGGAACTAAAACCGTGTTTTTTTAACGTTTTTGGAGATGCTGTGGTTATCAAATAAATAGACAGGTAAGTGTTATACAATCTTGGTACGCAACCCTTTATGTTCAAGTATGACTAGCACTTGGTTATTTTTACAGGACTCCATGCGGGTGAAGCCGCCGGCCACGGCTATTAATATGATAAAGCTACTGTTTTATCTGGGTAAATTATATTTTTTAGGGTTCCGTACCTTTAATAAAGGGAATATGTTGGGAAATCCTTATAGGTTCACATTTGTCCTTCTGTCCGTCTGTCTGTGCGTCTGACAAAACCTTTTTCCCAGGAACGCGTGTAGGTATCAAGTTGAAATTAATATCGATTCATCAAATCTGTGGTCTCTTGAAGTTGTACCAAAATAAACGAGTAGGTCAACGCAACCAAAAGATACAGCCATATTAAGTCACAATTTGTCTGAAATCGTTTGATATTCGTAAGGGAATCAAAACTATACGGTACTTCTGCTTTGAAATGAAATCATGAAATTAGGTACAAAGAAATGTCTAGCAGAAGAAAAGAAAAAAATCTGAAAACCGTAAATTTGTAGTTCTTTCACAAAAAAGCCAATTGTGCGGAACCCGCGGTGCGCGAGTCCAACTCGCACTTAGTCGGTTTTTTATTTTAATTATAATGGACCTATGATACGAAATTCATCTCACAAGACCCCGTAGAAATAACAAATTATTATTTTTGAGTACTTTACGAACCACATAGCTCAGACTTGTAATATTCATGTCGCTTACTTATTCTTCCGAAGTATTTCAGAGCGTATTTTTTTCTTCGTAAGCAAGGAGGGTCGAGAGAATAAGAGGGAAAACGTGTACTTTTCAGCCGATTTCACTTCAGACGAAATTAAACCTCGGCTGGGCTAGGAGCAAGTTTAAAGACTGCGGTTTTTCTTCTTTATGTGGGGCGGCGCAGATATAAAACATGTACCGCTAAAAGGGCGAAGTACTGTCATTCCCTCGTGCGGACGTGATGGTTCGTTTGAGTATTTTGTGTGTGAGTTTTTTTAAACATAGAGGCATATCGGCCTGGAAACAGTGACATCGCAGTTAAACATCACGCGGTATCTTTACGTCGTCGTCGGTCAGGTTTTGAACCCGGAATACTGGCTTGTGAGAAGAACCACAACCACTCACTCCTTCAATGTTCAATGCGCACTGTGCTTATTTATTACGCATTTACATATTTGATTTCCTTTTCAACAGAATGGTCATTTTCGTCCTCAACATAATTGATCCACAACACTCTCAGAACTCCTTCTGTTTTGTTTATGCCATATCATTGCCCACTGTGGGAAGGAAGAGTGTATGCCACACTGCCTATATTCTATGACCACGTCGCCATCGCTCTTTGGTGGTTTGTCTGTTCCACGAATTGAGGGTTAAATGGCATCAAAATAAATACAAAATATATAAAATTCAAAAAATATTTGAGATTAAATTAATAAGTTTCTATGACATACTATGAGCAAGTATAGGTGGTTAGTCCAGATATAGTTATAGAGTGGATCTTATCTTTACATACTATATTATCTTTGATAGATAGACGACCCCAATGGCCGAGTCGGCAGTAACCCTGCCTACAAAGGCAAGGGTCCCGGGTTCGAGTCCCGGTGGGGGCAAATATTTGTTTGATGAGATCGGATGTTTGTACCCTAGTCATGGTTGTTTATCTATCTAAGTATTATATTTATCTATATAAGTACGTATATCGTTGTCTACTACCCAAGATACAGGGAATCCTAGTTTGGGGCTAGATCAATGTGTGTAAATAGTGTCCAAGGTGTCCAAGGTATTTATCTTTGATAGAGAGAAACTATTCTCCCTATTTGATAAGGGATTTTTGTCATTCTTAGCATTTGCAGTGATAGCGAATCCCAAGGTCCTCAATCGAAGTCCTGCAGGTCAAACAAAACGAATAACGAAACATAATTTGAGAATCGAGAATAGTTCTAACTCGCGTTTTATTTGTCCGGCCTAAGGAAGTAACCAGACGACTTGAATTTCGGAAGCTATTTTGCGGTACGGTAGCATGCAGAATATTGTTTTCAATAGATGATGATGATAATAATAATGGTTTATTTTGGAAATAAAATCAGAAAGGTTCAGAAGATTTTAGGTGCTTAGCTTAGACGTGACACATAAATAACTGGAACATCTGAGACTGAACTAGGTGATAGCCCGTATTTAAGGCGCTCTTACCTTAAATATAATGAATTGCAAATAAATTACATAGGAACTGAAGCAAACCAGATTATTCTACAAAAATAAGACTAAATCTTAAAATAAAAGGAGAAAGTTGTGAAGGAGCCCCTCGGTCTTATCATAATTCAGCATTTGTAAAGTATTAAAAAGATTGGTGAAGGAATATTTATCAGCAGATTTATTTATTGTGTTATATATGAATGGGCCAAGGAAACAGAAGATTTTTTTGGTGAAGGCAATATGGAAACGTATCGTCTCTAAGCATACCCTATATGTTTACGCCGTCGGTTTAGTAGAGAAGGGCTATTTATTAGAGAGGAATGCTGTTTCAAAATAATATGAGAGACAAATACGATTCTTACCGTAAGTAATAACAAGAGTTATAAAGGAGTTCAGTTGGGATGAGGATGGGACGGAAAGTGGAGACCATGAGTACAGCTCTTAGGCACGTTCTAATTGCAGAATAGAAGTTTTATGTGCGTCTCCACATGGAGTGATGCAGTAAGTTAGTACAGATTGACAAAGTGCCATATAAACTCGTTTTATCAATCCAGCATTACCGCCGTGACGGAGTGTTTTGAAATGTAGATATAAGTTTTCGAATTTATATCTATTCTGCTTCAAAATTAAATAAAGGTTATTTAAAAAAAATACAAAATTTACTAGCTCTAGTAGCTTTATTTTGATGTCTGACGAATTTATCCCAATGACGAAGAGTAGTAGTATAATTCATATCTGCTTTGCGGGTCATAAATCATAATGCCCAATCGCGACGCACATGTCACACTTATTTTTCTGCACAATGTGAGGGACTTTTAACGAGCAGGCAGCAGCGGGAACACCGGCATAATCAGAATTCCTGAGCCAATGACTCATGATGATTTTAAACAGCTATGGTTTTGTCTGCATCTGAATTATTTTATTACCGCTAAAGGTAAAAAGGTGTTCTTAAAACCGGTTCTGACGTTGACGGAAATTACATGTTCCATTCCCAAATTCCAATTCCATCCTCAATTCCTACTTTCCCAGTAATCTCATCTCGGTAGACCTGTTTTTTTAACTGGATTCGAACCCGCCAAAACCTGCGGCTTTTTATGTGAACCTCGACCACGGAGGTCATCATAATTATGTTTTGCAATGTATGAAACCAGGAGACTGACCTTTCACGGACTAGAAAAACAGGAAGCCTCTTTTTACACTAAGCGAACACTGTCAAACAATAAAGTTTTGTCGTTTTGACTAGGTCAGTTAATATTATCTCTACATACCATACATTACATAGGTAAATACATATATGGGTCTTGGAGGAGGCATCAGCAGAGGTCCAATCCTTCGGGGCAGCGGCGGCGGCGGCGGCGGCGGCGGGGCGGTGGGGCGGCGGCATCAGGGAAGCTTGCGCGGTGCGACGTTGCCGCTCCGATCCGACCGGCCGGCTCGCTCGCAACTTCGCTCTCCGTCCCGTCCGTCATTGCGCGTGGCTCGTTCCTGTGAACGACTGCGTGCCTGGTCGCCCCCTCGCGCCGCCGCGTTCACGGGCACTCAAACAAACTTACAAACTCATTCGCCGCCGCCGGAAACCAACACTTACCAACCAAACTAAGCTCCCTTCCAACACATATCGAGAACCTTCCAATATAACTTCATATCGCAAGACAAAACTTAGCGTGAAACTTTTACAAGTGTTAACTTTGAACTTTTTGACTTTTGTTTTCATTCCATCTGTGATGCGTCGTGTTTGCTTTGAAGATATGGCTGACCGAAGAAAACGATAAACCGGTAAGTAACAGTGGGTTTACTAGAGCTGCTTGCATGCTTTCAATGTTAGTTATAGTTAGTCGAACGAAACAAAGTTACATTGAGTTAATCGTTGCACACCAAAGCTTAAAAGCTTTACATAGGAATTTATGTTTTGGCGTTTAAAGATTGTGTTTGCCCAAAGCCCAGTAACCATAACCTGTTGTGTTTGAGTGGGAGTAACTAGCCTAGATATGTATAAATAACCTAAAGTTATTTTATTGTTTCACAACTTCCACTTCCACCCCATGTCCAGTCATAGATTACGCAGCGAAGGGAATGAATAGGTACCTATCTACCGAGGTTCCTAGTTGGCAGTTGGGTTGCATGCATGCATTCGGTCGTCGTTCCCCCACAAAGGTGCGGTGAGTGAGTTGTTGTGAGGCGATTACTCGATCAACAAAGCCTGTTTGTTCACCGTCACTGGGGTTCCGAGAAGAGCGTCGTTTGTTTCAAAACTTTAATGGCTGGTATCGGTACACAAAGCATATGAGTATTGTCTCTCACACTATCTTCCTCGGGTGTCCACTGACCAGTATACGATTGCTTACATACCTCCATAAAATTGCATCATTTTCTTATGGATTACCCACTAGTTGGTGCTAGCACTTTATTAATCTGTGGGGCTAGATACTTCTTCGTCTTTAAGTTTAATTATTGTGACAAATTTCGCGATCTTAACAGGGAAGGAACCTAAACTAAACGTTAAAAATTGACTGTTTAATGTCATATACCTAATCTGCACAACTCCAAATAATAATTAATCGGTGTCGCGTAACTTTTCAGTGAATAAAATAAAGACAGGAGAAGATCAAGGGGCGGTGCGCCTTGCATCGCACAGAATAATAATATAACTTCAGTATCTATACATCTTCTGCATAAGACGACGCGAATGGCCGAGTCGGCAGTGACCCTTCCTACGAATCCAAGGGTCCCGGGTTCGAGTCCCGGTGGGGGCAAAAAAAAAGGTTTGTCATAGCAAAATGACCATTTAAGAAATTAAATGGTCATTTTGCTATGACAAACCTTTTTTACGAACGATTTCCTTGTATCGCTCACCCGTACCATACTAGCATTTATACGAAATTGCTAAGCCTAAGCCCGTTCACGATTTGTTTGGAGTACACATAAAATAAATAATCAAATAAGTACATTAGTTTATCTACTAATGTATTCAAAGCTAATTCGTATTTCAAATGACTTAAACATTACGAAATTACTTACACTCAAAAGCTCTGCATGCTATCACCTGAGCAGCAAATATGTACCTAAAACGAAAGTGGACGTATCTGCAACTCAACTCCCGCACCGGTTGCACATCCGCACACTACTGACAGGTCTAATGAATAGGAATCGCGACAAAATTTTATGGCAATAGGGTAGGTATATTTCCCTTAAAAATTATAATAATACATAATACCTTGGACACTATTTACACACATTGATCTAGCCCCAAACTAGGATTCCCTGTATCTTGGGTACTAGACAACGATACACCTACTTATATAAATAAATATTATTCTTAGATAGATAAACAACCATGACTAGGGTACAAACATTCGTTCTCATCAAACAAATATTTGCCCCCACCGGGACTCATACCCGGGACCCTTTGCTTCGTAGGCAGGGTCACTGACGACTCTGCCATTCGGGTCATCAATCTAGGATGTGCAAGGGGAGTTCAGAAGAGGAATGGGATATACGGACCAGATCTTTGCTCTACGATGCGTAACAGAGAAGCATCTGACTTTGAGGCAAAAAGTTTACTGCTCTTTCGTAGACTTAGAAAAGGCATATGATAAAGTGGTGAGAAATTATTTGTGGGAAACACTATCCGTGTATGGAGTGGACAGCCAAGTGATTCCTGCAATGAAGTCCTTGTACGACGACTCCAGTGCATGCGTCGGATAAACGGGGCTTGCACGGGCTGGTTTAACATCGAACATGGTGTGAGACAGGGCTGTGTTACATCGCCATGGCTGTTCAATCTGTTCTTGGATAGTTGTTTGAATGATTTGATAGAGCGTGATTGTGGGATGCAAATAGGAGAGTTACTTATCAAGTGTTTCTTATACGCCGGTGATCAAGTTATTCTTGATCACCGGCGTTTAAGAACGTCTGTGGGTAAACTGTAGGAGAGGGTAACTCTCATGAACGAATCATTTAAGAAGAAGGGAATGAAAGTGAATGTCAGTAAAACGATTCATGGTTTTAGAACAGGATGAAAAAGTAACTGAATGAACAAGTGGAACAAGTGAATGAGTTTATATACTTGGGAAATATGTTTACAAGAGATGGGAAATGTGAGGGTGGCATTGAAATGAGAGTGAGTGAGGGCAATAAAATCAATGGGGCACTGCACTTCTTGATGAGTAGCCAAACGGTGTCTCAAAAGGCACGTTTGGCAATTCATAATGGAGTGTTGAGTCCGACATTGATGTATGGGAGTGAATGTTGGGTATGGCAGACGAAGCATGACAGCCGAATAAATGCTGTTGAAATGAGGTCTTTGAGGAGTATGTGTGGAGTAACATTGAAAGATAGATTGAAGAATGAAGTTATAAGGGAACGCTCTGGATTGAAAGAATAAATAGTGGCAAGGATAGAGAAAGGCCAGCTAAGATGGTTTTGGTCAAGTTGAAAGGATGAATGAAAGGAGATTGACGAAACAGATTTATACAGCGTGTGTAAAAGGAGCTGTCGGACGGGTACGCCTGAGAAGGTCCTAGAAAGACCTAATCGGCGATTTCTTAGTAAAGGAGTATTCGAAGGGTAGTATTCGTATTCGAAGAACCCGTAACCGGCAAGCTTGCATGAAGAGACTTATAGGTGTTGAGGAAGCGAGAGATGTATGCCAGGATCGTAGCAGGTGGAGGTCTTCAGTCTCTGCGTACCCCTCTTCCGGGAAATAGGCTTGAGCATTTTATGTTAATTACATTACTTTACTTTGGTAATATTTGTATATATTCTATAATATTCTTATGTAGATAGGTAATTATGTACCTACTCACCCATGGACCGACGATCATAACGTTATTTTGATATAATGATTAATATAACTCGGATCATTTGAATGATGATTGATATATCTCGGAATGTTTTACCCATGGGCTCCTTGAGTAGGTAATAGGTACCTACTAAGCAGCATTTGCGAGTCAATCTGGTTGTGAGTTGAGACTTCACACAAGGAATTTTAAATAGGCAAGATAGGAAGTATGTCCCTATCTATGCCTATTGTCTATTTACCTACCTACATACCTAGAATTTCAAATTATTCTTACCAACTAGGTACCTATTTAACATGTTTGATGATTCATACCATCAAACCCATTAATATTATGATTACTGAACGTGATAACGTGACTAAAATTATTCTCAATACCTACCTACCTTAAGTTTTTAAATAATTGTACACTTTGAGTGAACTTGTTGGCCACTCGTCGGATTTCAGAAGGCAAAAGGTAGTCGTAGGAATTAACGCTTTCTGCCGTTCACATCATATCATTATACTTACCTAGGTATGTACCACACACACGCCATTTGTGTCCTCGTCGGTACTCCCTACTGCGAATATTGCGATAAGTATGCGATATTGCGAATGCTAGCGGTATGTGTTAATTTTAAAAAGTGTAACTTGATGACAACGAGACTACGTGCGCTACACCTGGAGCCTTCTCAGAAACTGACATATACCTGCATTGCATACCTTACGAATCATGTCATCGCTATGCGCTCTAGGTAACAGATTACTCGCGTATGTTATACGTCTTTACACTACTGCCAACACTACACCCCATTTTTTATTAGGTCCTTAGGTACACGTAGACAATTTAAAAACCATGTTAAAGCGACTTTGTCGAAAAAGGGATATTACAATGTTCAAGATTACTAAAATGATGGGACTGTATGGGGTTAATCCGGCTCAACACAGACCTTGCTGTTAATAATTTTGTAATTATTTATTCCTGCTTATTAATTATGATAATGACATATATATATATATATTGTATTAGTTAAGCATAAGCAATTTTTAAAATAAAGCTATAAATCAATCTGTGTGAGTTTCTACGCCCTTCTTCTCCACAGTGGTCCAATGTAGAGAAGTGGCAAAAAATGACGATTGCTAAGTATATGTAAATAAGTTTGGAATTTTGGAATATAATAATTTTACAAAGTAAGAAGCTTTCAAGAAATTCGTTTTCTGCAATCTAGTAAGTGTTTCCATTAGAAATGTTAGTAGACCCAAAAACGTCACCCTACCCTCGTCTTATATTCCCCCAAAAAGTTTTAATATGGAAAGCAAATAAAGATCCTTTTAATATACACTCATACAATAATAAAGTATCTAGGTATAATATGATAATAAAAGTCATTTGCAAGCAAGATTGCTGTGAGTGTGAGTTGCTAATACAAGGGTGATCGCGGGTAATGGCGGCCCCCTAATGCAATTGTAAACTTTAGAAAATCGTTCTGTCGTACAGTATGATTATTTTTACTTTAGCGACCGACACTTCTCGGCTTTATGATTACTTTTAGGGTTCCGTACCTAAAAAATGACGTCCGTCTGTCACAGGCACTTTTCTCAGTAACTATTGCCTACAACAAAGTGGAGGGGGTAAAAAAACAAAACGAAAAAAAAAACACCTTAATAAGACATCTAGAATATCGATGAAAAGGTCTCTTTATAAACATATAAATTATATTTTTTAAATTTAAGTTTTGATAACTTCACAATTTATGATCAAAAAAGTGCAAAAAATTCTAATTCCCCCCTTAACTCCGAAATTATATAGTCTAAAATTATGAAAAAATACAGAATATAGAACTTAAGCCAATTACAAGGGAACCTACCCAGGATCGCCTAGGTTTTTTATTTATCTATAAACACTGTACAAACTTATAAATGTGCCTGGTTACATACTCCATGTAAATGCATGGAGTACGAAAGTAGCCGCACCAATAATTTAAAAAACAACATTTTACTATATAAAATCCAAACTATTCACTCCTCACCATTCATTCCATTGTACGGAACCCTTCGCACGTGATTCCGACCCACACTTGACCGCTTTTTAAATCGTAATTTAATTAACTGTTTACTGATTTTTTCCTTATTGATTGTCTGTGCCAAATTTTTGCCAAAGTTTCCAGGACATCGTGATCACTTTTAGCTAATCTAACCGATAATTGTCGAGCGGTAAAGCTATAGTAGTAATCGTACTGTAATATATTTTTTTATCGATACTTCATTTATTCAAGATTTTTGCTTACATTTTCACATCATTTTAAATCTATAACAATTAGAATCTTATGATCTTAGAAGGCTTATCAGAAATGGGGGGCCGCCATTAGAAGCAGATAGTTTTGGCATTAAAAGCAAAGTGGCCGGAATCAGCGACATTCGGTCTTTTTGATATTTTATTATTATCGAAATTTTTGAATAAATTAAGTATCGATATAACATTTATCAACTACCTTGATGGTATAATTACGACAGTATGATTTTCTAAAGTTGAAGATTACTTGAGAGGGCCGGCATTACCCGTCATCACACATTATGTCATGAATAGTCATGATCCATGTAACTTTCGCTCCAACTCACTTGTCAACTTTTAAACGCAGTAACTGAATGGTAGGTGCTCTAAAAATCTCATTTTCAATAAACAGCAAACGCAAGACAGATAGGGGTGTGTGTGACATGAATTGCAACATCAAAAGTTGTACGGAGTTCACGGTTCGAAAAAAATATTTATAGTCTGCCTGCTGAAATCTTAGACAGGAGAGATCAATAAGTTTTAAGGAATTGATGCCCAACAACCTTATTAAAGGAAGAACACTTCCAAATTTTTATCCAGAATTAGTGGAGACCATTAGTTGGATCACTATGGGAGAAGTTGGACAAAGAAACTCAATAACAACTTACTCAGACATCGTCAGACAGAATCTGAAGATCTTGCTTGAGTGACACTTGGGAGCTTTTACGTCTTACATGGGAAAAGATGCAGCTGTTTTGTTCGTAATATCCCAATTTAATACGGGACGGAAAACTATTCCTTTGTTACTCATGCATTAGATGCAGGATCTGATACAGAAGAACAAACACGTTGTTATACGAGAAGAGCCGGCATATTATTGCTCGGCGGCCCGCAGCCTTTTCTCGATAATGCATTGTTAGCGCTTCAAGAATAGACTCTGTAAAATAAAAAGGAGAACTCGAAGTTAATATAACAGAATATACTGCAGGCTGTAAGACTCAAACAGCTAGTAGTATTAACTAAATGAGCAATCAAATCATGTACATGATTTGATTGTTGCATACAGTGTCCATCTACTACGTAAAATGCTAACAAGGCTCTGACGATACGTGCACTCGTAGTTGGAAACTTAAACACGTACAATAATCCTGATAAACTGTTCACACGGCCATCTCAATCTTGGAAGGATTTGTTCCATGGATTTAATGTGTGTTACAGTGATATTAAAGTGTATTACACAGATATAATGTGTGTTGGAAAAGTCCATTGCAGGCGCTTGGCTGAAATCCTTCCTCAGCTTGCAGCGTGGTAGGGCAGACAGGCAAGCAGGCAGGACCGGTTTTGGTCTGTCTACTTGCACGTGTGCTCGGGTGGCTGTGCAACGACCTTACTGGAGCTCGAGTCTGGTTTCTGAAACTAACATCCGCATGTATGCCTTCGCGAGCCAAAAAAAAAACGAACCAACCACAAACTATTACTCTAGGTAGACGCCGCAAATGCACCTACTTCGGGTGTCATACGTTGCTGCCTTACACCCTCTTTGCACCAACCACCGCTCAGTCGCTATATGGCTATTCTAAATGTCAGACCTTTATTGATAATATATAATAATATTATAATATTAGGGGGTAATATTTCTTTAACTGGCAACCCCAATTACACAATCGCGCCCCCCTGTCAGTGTCATCTACCAGCGAAAACATCCAGGTAGCACTGTAAATATAAAAATGCCTCATTGTTCAATAGTCAATTGCAAAAAAACAAGCTAAGATGTTTGCAAAGGAAATGGCAGCGTTTACTTTTATACGTAAGTAATGTTCCTTTTGAAATTCGCCTTATTTAATTTATAATCTATTGTTTTTAATTTCGAGTAGGGTCGTCGCGTTTTTCCTACTGAGTTAGGTTAAAAATAGCGTATTTCCCATGTACGTCATCCACTGCTGCTTCCACTTTACACTATATTCATAACATTTGTTTAATAGTCCTCAATGAACACAACAAAATAAACTTTTGTTTACAGTTGCATGGCACAGTCCATTTTCTTATTCTTCTGTCGAATTAACAAAATAGGTTCGGTAATTTACGATTCATGCAATATCGCTGAACGATTCGATTTTATTGACAGAGTTATGATAATTCTGCGTTGTATTACATTATTACGTTTTAGTTTAAGAACAAAATCAGGTATTGTTTTGTATTCATTTTAATAATTAATATACTCATCATTATTAAAATGAATACAAAACAATACTAAGTAATACCACCTCATCACCTGGAATATTATTTCAATATTCCAGGTGATCCTATAGTAAATGGTGCCTAATTGGATTGATTCTACTGGAAAAATAAATTGGCTCCCCAACAAACATAGCAAGATTTAAATATCCAACAAAAGACGCTTCGTCGATTCGAATCGGGTTCACGGTTAATATGTCAGTGTCTTTTGCCCATCACTGAAATGCGCTCTTGACGTCACAGTAGGTAGTAAAAATTGACACGCTGGATTCTCATACATTTAACCGTGTTTGCGTAGACTACTTCAATGGTCTGTGGAAGCAACTGTGTGTTCTGTCCCCGTAGCCGTAGCTTCTGCTTCTTAAAGTTAACGGCATTTGGTGAAACTCTTTGACACCGGGTTTTTTAAGACTAATATGACAACGCTGAACACGACGCTGCCTGGTACCACACCCTAAGTCACCCCCTCAACTTAAGCTGTGACACAATATAAATGAATGCTCTACATTTACCTACAAAACAATAGATACCTTCCTTACGGTCGTAGCAGTATTGGTGGTCGCAGATCGAATAGCTCCTATGGAACACTTTCATTCATAATGCACCGCTTACAAGATACAGGTCAAGTTACTCCATCATATTAAGTTCGTGGTCCCTATGAGGGTAAAGACCAAAGCTGGACCTTGACGAAGGCGATCAACCATAGCTACTACCTAACTCTATTTCGAGAGATTTCGCTGTCGTATGTCGGTTGATGTCGAGTTCATTCACATCATACATAACACACAACTCGACTTATTGACAGGTCTATCAATACCATACGACTATCGTACCATCATATCCAATCATATCATACCCGATGTGTCGGTTATTGCCCGCGGCAAACTCTGTTTCGCATGACGAATAATCTCGTTATAAATATTCAGTTTGGTTTCCAGAAATTGGCATTTTTAATATGGAGTGAGATAATAATAGAGTATATACTCCATTTACCATCACAGGCCTACTGTACCCTTATTCATTCAAATTCGAAATCAATCAATCACATCGCAAGAAAAGACAGCTCGTGGAAAATAATCGTGTTCTGATTGATCAAGTTTTTTTTTGAATGGAAATGGAATGACTCATGCCCAGGAGTCAGACGTCGCTCCCAGTCGCTCGTCAGACTCCCTGCTATGTCGGGGTCCCAGCTCCCTGCTATGCCCGGGTCCCATCGCAGTTTGATTGGTATTCGATCGATGTCAGTGATACATAATAAGGCTAGTCGCTATCTCGTCCGGTTGCACCTTCTAAAACATTTTTAAAAGCTTTTATTAACCGAGTTAACAAAACCAGGAGGTTTACTTGGTTGGGATCTGTGTTTTTTATGTATATTAATGTATTTCTCCAAGATGGATTTGGAAAAGTTTTTTTTTTAGAAAGAGATTACCTTCGGATTAGTCCCATTAATGAAATGAAATGAAATGAAATGTTTATTTGCTTGAAATGTGGTACAATAATTGGTGGTAAATATCTGTCCAGGTATGCAAAATTTGTACTTAAATCTATAAATTTTAAATCTGTCGTTTATCAAGATTATTTAAGTAATTTTACATTATTGTTGCCGCCTTATTATTGTGTCATTCCTTACAAATTAATTATTTTAAGATTAAGGTACACATCTACATTATAAAAACATTATTTTAGTAGCCACCTTAGTAGTGTGTGTGGCCTTAAATTATGTCAGTGGCAAAATCTTAATTGACTGCGGGACCTTATTATATATTTTTATTAACATTCTGTAGCAACTTCTCTTACAGAATTCGGTCCTGCATGATGAGTTCACAATTTTATCGGGATATCTTGTATTGAACGTGTATGCGTCCCTGTATTTTATAAAAATATTTGGTTGACTGTGAGCAAAACACGCTATTTCCAAGATATAGAGACTGGGCAGCGACAAGATTTTTTATTTTATAAAAAGAGGTTTACAATTATCTAGAGGATGTGCACGGCAGATTGCTCTAATAAATCTCTTTTGCAAAACGAAAACCATGTTTATCTCTCTTGCATTTCCCCATAGGATTAGGCCGTACCTTAATAAACATCAGGTCATGATGGCATACTGGACAAATCGAGGGAACTCTTCAAATATAGTAGTACCTGTAATAAGTTTTGTACTTTCATAATAACTCGCGCATTTATTCGGGTAGCATCATTTTGTGAAACTGATGATGAAGGCCACAGATGGCTACTGCTCAAAACTAGGTATACCACAGGTTGCGATATGATAACTTTATTAAGGTTGTATATACATGTAATACATTCCTTCCTACACCTAACTTCTCAACAATTTATCAACGGTGGTCAGGATCTGTTGATGAGATCATGAATAAATAAAGGGAACGCTTTAATTAATGAAGCCACGTACATGTTTTACTTTTTCTTTAAATTCTATAAAGTTTCACCTGTCCCGGACGCGTGATTACAATAGCCTGTTGATTTCGGCCAGCTGCCTGACCCAATCGCTCGGGCTGTTAAACTAACTTTTATCCCCAGAGTGTTTGGGCCAGTCAAAGGCACGAAATCAACAGGCAATTAAAGTCGGCCTTTTATAATACAACCACTGCAAATCCCTGACATTTAGGTATGGCCGGTGGAGTGGGAGGTTTTATTGATGTAAAATATAATAAATAAATAAATTTCTGCAGAATTGTAAATTTTATTTAATGCACATCAAAACAATTATTCGTACTTAATTAATTTGCGCTTTTATGAACTTATATAGGAAAATAAGTGACCAATTTTTTTTTTGTCTTTAGAATTTAATGGATGATGTGGGCTCCTAAATATTCCGAAGGTAAGTCAACACTATTCTCTGAATAACTTTGACAACTCCGTATATATTTATATTCTTATTTAGTCTTTTAAGATGGATAAACAAGTTAGTAATTTTGTATATCATCAGTTAGTCTTTCAAACTTATATTTAATATCATCGACAAGAAGATCTGTAGAAATTTGTTCAGGTAGAATTGCCTCACTGGAAATAGTTTCGGTGACAGCACTACTGCTTGGAGTTTGTGCAATAGGCTGAAAATGGTTTGTGGGACCTGTTGTATAGATAGATATATTTATTTAAATTATCGATGCTTTCTCACATGACTTATTTTGAAAAAAAACCTTTCTGGTATTTCTTTGCCAAAGGCTTATTTTGCTTATCAAAATTATGCAATTAAGCATTAAAAATGCAATTAAGTTTGAAGCATATTCCATACCCACGGTCCACAGCATACAATTGCTTGCAATATCTGCCTCCTGTCCCGAATTCGCAGTGAAACATTGCTGTATATGCATCGATCACGCAGGGAGAATTATTTAGAATGAACTTTACTTCGAAAATAGTTTGAAACCTTTCTAGTATTTCCAAGTATAACTGCAATACAAGTCCCTGTTAGCGACATACAAGTGGAAGGACTCACTCGGGCTTTTGTAGCTGTAGTAAAACGATTAACCTACTCTAATAACCTGATGGTTTGGGCCACAATATTGGCCGAAACTCTCTGGGTAATAAAGTGAGCGTGTCTACTTGAAAAGACCGAGTGGTTGGGCCAAGTAATTGAACGAAATCAAAAGGCTTTTGTTATCACGCGTCCCGGACTCTGTCTTCAATCGAATCTTGCAAGTTAAAGACCCACTTCTCGGTTTCCGATTGAGGTAAAATTTTGCATGCATATGTAAATCGGATAACAATTTTATATTTTTATGACATGGTAATGGTCTGATGAGGGAACCGGAAGGTAGCCATGTGGTGATACAACGATTAAATCCCATTTAGGTTGGGCTCATTTGATTCATCTTGACAAGTACTTTGGTTCTAGATCATTTATTTATTTATTTATTTATTTATTTATCATATCCAGGGTCTGATGATGGAGTAAAATGAAGTAACCCCATCGAGTTTGGGATCGTTTGATTCGGCTTGACAAGCACTTTGGTGCTAGTTTTTAAGCCTACAGCCAGTTGCAGAAATGTCTTTAAATTTTAAAGCCCCGCATAACGTATGTCAGTACCATAAAATGTTTTTTTTGTTTGTTTAATTAAACATGGCTCTTATTTCTGAGTATATATTCTGACCGTTTATGACAGATCACACGCCATGAACTTAAGCCTGTTAGCGTTTTGCGGGGTTTTAAAATTAAAAGATCGTTTCTGCAACTAAATGATAGGGAAGTATTCGAAGTAGCTTTTATTAGTTGTAATATCGAGCTAAAAAGTAAGAAAAAATCCAAGTATGTTGCATTAACAAAAATTGTACAGCACTTTAATTAAAGAAAATGATAACCTCACTTGAATCTATTTCTTAGTTTAGTTCTATTTTACGACTAATAAAAGCTTATGTCATAATAACATAACGTCAGATTAAAGAAACTCTTTGGTTGCTTAATAATTATATGATCACAACCTACAATACCTTTCATATAGTTGCCTCTTTACTAAAAGGTATAACACATCAGTAAAAAAATATAGTTTCGTCAATCAGTCCTAATTAATCAGTTGCCTTTTTACGTGTGAATAATAAATGCAACATCGTCATAGCAATATGCGTGACACGCCGCGGGTACTAAAATCTTCTTGTGTGTAATTGAACGATTTGAAAAACCCGATTGTGAAAACCTGCAATCGAGCACAAAAGCGATGAAACATTTTTGCTGCGACATAAAAGTCAGACCAAGATATTTTACAAGTTGAAAGAAAAGATCGCGGAAAAATGCGAATGCTGAAATCTCTCGAAAACCATTCAGCTCGGTTCCAGCTTACTAACCGATATCCAACCTTAGGTGCGTCGGAAATTAAATTAGATAGATAGATAGATAGATAGACTGTAGATATTCTTAGGGCGACTTGCACCGGATTTTTGACAGCCGCTAAATACAGTTTGAATTTCTGCTAAATATCATCGACTACCTGCGTGGGGTTCTCCTAGATGCTACCTGCCTGTTTTTATTGCATCACGTTTGCCACGCACAGGCCATGTTTGCACGGCATATTCTACACAATCGTTCTTTGAGGATTGGATACCCAAAAGAACATGTTGTGCAAACGTGGCTTTTGAGGATCGATGTCAAGTCACTTTATCTCAGTGGGCACAGCGTCTTACTGTCGAGATGTTAAATGTGTCGTTCAGAATCTTATTTATCTATCACCACAGAAATGTTAAAAATATTCAAACAACTAAAGTGCTCAAACATAGTCGTGATTCAATTGTGTTTATTGCCTAATCGATAATGCCATGCCAAATTTGTGCTTGTCTAGCTTAATCGGAATTCCTGTTGTTGTCCTAAAGATGCTGTTAAAATTTCCATCAGACAAGCTTGCCTGTTCATCTAAAATTGCTTGCAAAGTTTTGGAGCTTTTTTGGAAATTGGATTGAACCTCAGGAATGCACTATCGCTCGCTAGTTTGACAGTTGTCATTTCCAAATGCAAGAAAAATCCGAGTTGTAATACCTGTGAAAATGGGTCTAGTGTGTAGGTCCCAACCAGAACCGATCTCTAAATTCTCAGATGGCGCACTATGGGATAGACGGGTCGGCAAACTGCGACTTTTTTGATTTAAACATATACCCATTTATATAAAGGTACATACAAATTTGAATGTTTTCTAAAAATAATTTAAAGTCATTTATTTGATAAAAATCAGCGAGTACAATTAAATCGCACATAAATAAACAAGAATCTGTCAAGTGCGAGCAAACGCAAACGACGGGTTCCGTACAATCTTCCAAGAAAAGCTTGTAACAAAATCAAAATCAAATCGCGACATGAGCTGCGGCATTAAAGGCATAGAGGTCTAGTCTGGACCAAGCATTTTTACAAGCTTTTATTAAAATACAAAAATTGATTGATTTTCTCACTAGGTAAATATTTTTTTAATATTTAAAGGAACTGACACACCCTTAGCGTTATGCGGGGCTTTAAAATTTAAAGATCGTTTCTGCAACTGGCTGTAGGTCTACAAAACTAGCACCAAAGTACTTTTTGTAATTTGATTACTGTAATTTGATTACAGACAGTATGGGACAGATGAAAATGGTCAACGAAGTGATCCTACATGTAAGGGTAACTTTTCATGTTTATGGTACGGTACCCGTCAAAACACGTCACGGTAAAAAACACGTCAGTCGTATATGGACCTCGTAATTTTTATCAAACCACTTGTGGGTCAATCATTCATAAGTTTTTGCAGCGGCGCACTTACAAATTCACATTGAAAATGTCAAAGCTCATGAGATACTCTACAGCCCGCAGGCGGATAGCGGAGGCTTAGTAGCTAGCCCGTTTTGCATCCTTCGGGTACGGAACCTTATATAGGTATTGTTCAAAAAAATGACAAATATTCTCCAAAACCAAAACATAAATATGAAAGTACTACTCGGAAATGGATACTATAGGAAATGAAAGTTTTTAGTTGCTGGGAAATGTCAATTGTAATTGGCAACAAATATAATGATCGCCAAAATATTTTTTTCCTACCCAAAATCGATAAATGAACAACAAAATTTGCATAAATATCAGGGCATAATACTGCGGTAGCTTAGGTGAAGGGTAAAGGGGGTGAGCGAAGCGAAGCCCCCTTTATCCTTCGTGTTAGGTTGAACATGTAAGAACAACAAAAAATACTTAAAACATGAACTTAAGTACACAAAACATAAAAAGAAGTTTGGTGATCATTTATCCAAACACAATTTGGTGGACATTTATACATTCTGGCAGTCATTTCGAATTTATTGGTAGTAAAATAGGTGCGTTTTTGATAATCGTTTAAACATAAGCCATTGAAATTTTTGGCCTATAGTTAGCTGATTTAGGCTTATATGGTGATATAAACAAAATAAAATATTGTGGCTTTGATTTCAAAGGAACCAGGCTGACAGAGCAGTATTAAAATATATGGAATGTCCTCTATCTAATCCAATCAATCGCTTCGGCATCTAACCTAACAGCGTGTTGTGTTACACTCAAATCGGTTAGTGCTCTGTTTCCGCGCACGTGTTGGCTTATGTTACTTTATTGAGGCCAAGGAGGTCAGAGTGATTGCACCTGATCTTTTTGAGGTGTCTGACTGTTTTCCGAAATATGGTCAAGCATGCATAGGATTTTAAATTCTGACTATTCAATTAATGACATTGGTAAAGAGATAAGGATCATACTTGAATGTTACATTTACCTATATAACAAATGCCTATGCGATGTGACTTTAAACAAATAGATGCTTGTTTGTACGTACACTGTGTACAATTTATATTTGACCAGAAAGGTAAATAAATGCACCTGAGCACAAAACTCGATATCCCAAAAGGGTCACTCGATATACCACATTCAGTTGTAGACACTACTTAAAACTCAGATACACTAGATTTCACTTAATACTGGTCTAAAAAAAGTTTTTTTTCCAAAATTCTACTTCCAACGAAAATCTAAGCACTGGTTGGCAAAACGATACATATTAGTATCACATTTCGTTTTAAAGACGGGTAATGAAGTGAATGAAATAACGAAAGAATGAAATACGCGGGAACAAAGGCCTGGTAACTAAATATCAAAATATTTTAATGGATATCCGTTTTCTTTTTCGTTTTCTTAATAACACCTTAAAGAAAGGAAGAGCTCCGTGGTCTAATGGGTTTCAAGCTTGCTTCTCACACAGGAGATGCAGGTCGGATTACTAATAAGATAATTAATTTATCTTAAGTACAGTATCGGACGTTCAGTGTTTCGGATGGTCCCGGGTACTGTCGCTATGTGGTAGTTAGTGGCCGTGAAACCCCTCCATCAACCCGCACTGAGCCATGGCGGAGTGGAGTATGGCTTAATCTTATACTCGTATCCGCGTAAAGGCCTGTGGCCCTCGGTGGGGACATTCATGGCCTACATTTATTATTATTATATAATGACTCCCTTTTTTATTTCGAAGCCACAGACAGCCACCCCTACTTTTTCAGATTGGAATATCGGTCTGATTTATTTTCTTTGTAGGTCAGATATTAACTAAACTAAAAACATTTATTATCTGGAAAAAAACTGTGGTGTGCACAATTTTGAAGAAAATAAAATAAAATATAAATTCGCTTGTAACTCTGTCGACGTGTTTGAAGTAAATTTCAGGAACTAACTACATAAATAAGAATAGAAAATCGGAAGGCATTTGCCTGTCCAGATGGACAGGCAAATGCCTTGTCAAGCAAGTATGTTCTACTTGCTTGACAAGTGTTGTTTCATTTTTTTTGTCGTTTTATTTATTGTGCCCGCCATATTGTGCATTCTGGACATTTTCGGAAATCACTACAGAATATGCTTGTAATATAATTTATTTTCATGTTTAAGGGTTTGTAAGATTTTTCTGTTACTAATTAATGTTTGTTATTTTTAATTTATTAATAACATAACTGCTCAAGAACTGTTAAAAGCATATTGAAAATAAATGCGCTTATAAAAAAGGATCCGTCTTTTACATATATTTAACCCGCCGTTCTGTGGGAATGACGGAATCCACCAATAATAATTGAAAAGCAAGTTATAAATTACCCAGTAATGATTGGTCAAATAAATAGTATCCCCCATCAGAAATAAACAAACATTTATATACAGTCAAAAGCATAGATTCTGGCCCCACGCTAGGATACCTGTGTCATGCGGACCAGAAACAGCGAAGTCACACACATACACATCCAAGAACTGGGTATTTTATGATTTCTCCACAGCCGGAATTCAAACCCGGGACCTCGAACCGCAACGCCACAGAGATCGTCAAATTCAGAAATTCACATCGACACTTAAGAAGTTGTTTATGATTGGTCAAATAATGTTTCCCAAACCCATTCATTTTGAAACATGTCCATAGTCAATTCATAATACATATTTTTTTATTGCGCTCAAATAATAATAAAAAAATAATCATTAAAAAAATAAAAAAAATAAACATAAAATAATTCATCATAATATTTAACACCGAATTAATTTCATTCTATAACAATTAATTCTGTCAGGTTTAGTCAGTTCATTCGGAAATTCCCATGCTCCAACTGGTACAATGCATTTTAAATGGTAGTTTTAGCAAATGCTCTACCATTATTAGGCTGGTGGGTGATATCATAGGGATTAAACAGGTAGACCAAATTAAATGTTTAGAGTCGCTGAACAAACTTGGTGTGAAGAGATTGTAACTTATGCATTTCCTTATTTAGGTCCTTGTTCAAAAGGACGCTTCAACTATGTTCATAAACAGGCTGAAACAACTTACGAGCAGAATATTCGGTCAATAATATGACAATAATGTTTATCTTGGCATAATCCTATTTATTTCTGACTTTGGGCAGACAAAAGACGTAACGTATTGCATTGTGAAAATTCCGTCAAAGGGTCACTAGGGATGTCACGAATATTCGATTCGCAAAATTTTAAACAGTCGCATTCGCCTAGAACGATGCGAATGTTATGCAAATGCGGAAACGTACGATACATTGACAAATCTGGCTCGAAATTTTCTGAGCGCTACACCGGCCAGCGTACCAAGTGAACAATTATTATTTTTTGTGAGGGGGAAAAAATTGGTATTAACCAAAGTCAAAGTCAAAGTACTTTATTACTGTAGATATTTACATATACTTAGCAAACGTCAATTTTGCCTCTTCTCTACATTGGACCACTGTGGGAGAAGTAGGGCGTAGAAACTCCCACAGATTGAATTTTAGATCTCTAGTAAAAATAGGTTGAAATATGAACAAAATAATTATTATGATTGTAAAACGAGACGTCGTCGTCTCGTTTCCGTAGTCTTTGGTACATTTTGAAGGTTGTAAAAGATGTCGGCAAGATTCAGAAATATGTGAATAATTAAGTGAATAATAGCTTTAATTGTTGTTTTTCTTTCAGGTAAGTCTTATAATAACTTACCTTTAAACTGTACTTGCCATAATGGTGAAATACTGTAATGGATAAACCAGGGTTTTAATAAAATGTCTTTCTTTCAGAACAACGCAATTTGGTTTTTATTTCATTATCTGTTGTGAGGATACAAACTCTCCAAAACACACATAATAAAACAACAATTAAAGCTATTATTCGACAATGGATAAGTTAAAATTTGAATTTATGGTGAGAGCAGGTGAAGATCCAAAAACAAATATCATGTGCATAACCTCAATCACGGATACCGACATGAGCACGTTTCTGGTCCCGGAAAAGCATCAGCCGGCAAGGCTACACGAAGCGTCATCATTCGTCGGTTGTCAGTTGTAAAGAGAGGTCGAGTACACAATTCGCGTTCGTTATTCACAACTACCCTCCAATGGCGCCAACGAAGTTACCAAAGTGTGATGTTTGCCAAAAGTCGATCACCAAAAAGTTACCAGGTCTGGAATGCAGCAAGTGTGGTCTGTATGTGCACGCTAGCAATGAATGTGCTGGCCTGACCACCAAGCAGATTGCTGCCCTACGCGCCGTGGAAAACTTCGAGTGGTCGTGTGACGAGTGCCACCGCAATACACCGCGCAAGAAGTCTTTCATCGTGCCGGACGATGACCAGGAAGATGACACTACTGAAGAAAACCTCAACAATAGTCGAACTAGACCTGCAGTTTCCGTCTACATCAAGAAGATGCTCCAGGATATTTCTAGAGAGATCGAAAAAACAATAAAGAAACAACTAGGAGAACTCCAGCAAGCCGTCGATTTCTGCAGCAGCAAAGTGGACGAATTTGATGAAGCGATGGAAGAGATGAAAACTAAGGTGAAAATGCTAGAAAAGAAAAACGAGAACCTAACAAATAACAACACATATCTAGAAATAAAAATATTAGGACTAGAACAAAAATTCAATGAGCAGGAACAAAAGAAGATTGAAAATTTCCTCGAGATCGCTGGAGTTCCTTATCAAGAAAATGAAAATGTAGTTGAAATCTCACGTAAGATTGCGGCAAAGATAACCCTAGAAGCCAACGACATTCTGTCCGCGAGAAGATTGAAGGGAAAGGGCGAAAGTGCTGATGGCATGCTACAGGTTGAGCTGAAGAGGAGCTGCGAGACCAGCACCTGGGTGAAGGCCGGCCGCACCGCCGAGCTGGTCGTTTCCGACGTGATGCCGGACTCCAACCTCAGCAGCGATGCAGCCGCCGGCAGAGTTTACATTCGCCACGCCCTAACACCGTGGAGTAAAAAACTAATTTATGAGGCTAGGAACATGCTCAAGGATCACTATAAGTTTGTGTGGTGTAATTATGAGGGGAAAATTATGGTACGTAAAAACGAGAAATCTAAAATTAATATTATTCGTTTCGAAGAGGATATTAAAAAACTACTGCCCTAAATATAATAATTGAACCTATAAATTACCAATATCAATTAACTAAACTTATTAAATAAATAAAATGGCTAACACTTATACTATAGAAGAAGTATTTAACTGTTCCAACCTAAATGACTTTCATACAGTCATTCCTACATCTAAAAATAAACTCACATACCTACACATAAACATTAGATCAATGATCAAAAACTTCCCCAAACTCTTACAATGCATTCATACCATTAATCCCCCCGACATTATAATAATAACAGAAGCAAACATATCCGACACTCTGTGCCCGCTATTACTTATTGATAACTATGTAATGCATACAAAACTACGCAGTAGGCGCAAAGGAGGCGGTATAATTATTTATGCACACAAAACACTAAATTACGAACAAATTAAGACAGCTACAATGCACTCTGAATGTTTCCTAGGTAAAATCACAACACCAAATAAATCCGAAGTAATCCTATGTTCTTTCTACAGACCTCCAGATAAAAATAAACACAAGTTTATTGACGAACTATCAACAATATTGTCCAAATACGAAACCTTCCACAACTTCATCCTTATTGGAGATATAAATATCGACCTGAAATGTGAAAACATCATCACAGAGCGTTATCGCAACTTACTGGCGGAAAAAGGTTTAATGTGCGGAATTTCTCTACGAGGAATGACTATACGAGAATTGAAGAAACAAATGGTAAAATATCTAAAACATGTATTGATCACATATTCGTAAGAAATAGCACAGAAGACCTCTACTCCGCGGCGCTTGGAACTGTATTGGCAGACCACCGTATGATAGTGCTCGCAGCAAATGTTGTTTCCTCGATACGGGTCGTTCCCAAAATGCAAACCAAAATCAATACCAGTATACTTAACTCAGAAATAAGTAAAGTAGACTGGGACCAAATCTGCATGAGCGAATGTCCAAACCATATTTACAATTAAATCAAATCCTGTTACAACAACGCATACGATAAGGCATCCTATATACAACCAATAAAAACTAGCAGACAAAACAACTGCAAATGGCTAACCAAAAAAATATCCCTAGAGTGCGAAAAGAGAGATGAACTATTTATAAAGTATAAAAAAGATCCTACCAACAAACTGCTAAAACTAGAATACAACGAACAAAGAAATAAGACAAACAAAATAATAGAAAAATCAAGAAATAATTATTACAAAAAACAAATTGCTGACAATAAATCAGAACCTAGAAAACTATGGCAAATTATAAACAATATTACGGGGCGGATTATGAGGTCGGTCGATGAAGTAATCACTAAGGCATTTCGTGTAGACAAAAATAATGAAATTGCTGTCGCAAATACTTTCGCCACTGAATTCATTAAAAATGTTACAAACATTGTACTGAGCTGCAACATACCGCTGCTCAATAAATCTGAATACACGTCTAAAGTAGATAAATCGATGTTTTATAAAAAAGCTAAAAATAATAAAATAAAGAAAATTATCAGTCATGTCAGCGTTCATAAATCATCAGGACATGACCGAATACGACCCATTGATATAAAAACAGCCGGAGAAAAAATTATTCCAGCAATCACTAAACTAATTAACACCAGTGTCATAACAGGTCTATACCCGAACGGTCTTAAACAAGGAATAGTCAGACCAATTTATAAAAAAGGTAAGGAGGGTGTCTACTCAAATTATAGGCCAATAACTATTCTGCCAATTCTGGATAAGATATTTGAAAAATATGTAGTTGGAATGTTACATCATTATTACGAATCCAACAATATCTTAACGGAAACACAATACGGTTTTAGGAAAAAAAAAGAGTACTACTCAACTCCTTTCAAAATTCACAAACGAAATCAATGGTTATCTAGATAAAAAAACAACACGTCCTACTAGTGTTTATTGATTATAGTAAGGCTTTTGATACATTACAACATGATCAACTTATACAGAAATTAGACAATACCGGCATCCGACATCCGAGGCCCCATCCTGAATTGGTGTAGTGACTATCTACGTAAACGTAGTTATAAGGTCAGAGTAGGTGAATCTCACAGCGATGAGGTAGACGTCACGATAGGAACGGCACAGGGATCAGTGCTGGGCCCATTACATTACCTTATATATGTCAACGACGTCATAAATGTGGTCAAGCACTGCTCCCTGTATCAATTCGCGGACGACACTTGCCTTATAGCCACTGACACCAACTTGACGAGGGCAGCTCAAAGTCTCCAAATTGACTTTACATCCCTCTGTAAGTGGTCGCATGACGCAGGTCTTGTTCTGAACGCGCAGAAAACGAAAATGATGCACATAAGATCCAGCCGTAATCGCAGTAATACGACGATGGTCAAATTAATCGCTCACTGCCACAGCTGTCTTCACTCTCGGAGCAACTGCACCGACTGCATAACGATAGATCAGGTCAGCCAGGCGACATATCTTGGTATTATCATTGATGAGAGGTTCAATTGGGGCCCTCACGTCGATAAAGTATGTAACAAACTGCGGGCACTACTCTCCAAGCTAAATATTGTTAAAAACAGGATACCATACAACATACTACGCGATATATATACAGCACTTGCGGAGTCAACAATTACTTATGGATTAACCAGCTATGGACGTACCTTCAAAACGAACCTAGACAAAATACATTCACTTCAACAGAGAATCCTAAAAACTATTGTCCACAAAAATATTAAAATGGCCTGTAACAGAAATTACGATTCATTATTTCTACACTGCAAAGTCTTACCCATACAAAAAATGTTCAAAGTAGGCTTACTCGTAGAACAATACAATAGGAGTGACATCCTTCGACCTGTGGAACACAAAATAGGCACAAGAAAAGTCACAAACAAAGAAATGACAACAACCGGATTTAATAACACTTATGGTCGAAGAACGGATAAATACATAATGCCACGGCTAATAAATGAACTACCCCTCAGCCTAAAAGAAACTATAACAATCACTAATATAAAACACAAAATAAAAAATTACTACCTACTCTTAAAATACATAATTGAATACATAATATGATACATAATATTTAGAAAATTACTACGATAACAAGATAATAGCTAATATGTAACCATATCACAAGTATCACATAGGAAGTGCCCACTTCTTGATCAAAGCTACAACCTGTCAGTCAGCAGTGCTAATACCGACCCAACCAAACAGGCGTGAGAGCGAGACAAACGCGCACTGGCTTCACGACCCACCGCCTGTTACCTAGATCAAAACCTGATCAAAACAAAACATCGTACTTACTGCCTTTACACAGTGGAGGTACATAACTGCAATAAATATCTTAAACCTATCCCATCATAACTACACCTACTCAACACTTAGATGATCATCATATAGTTCATATGATTAGATCAATGTAATGCACAGGACATAAAATAATTAGGTGGGTTAGTTACGGTGTGCACCCGAACGGTTGGGAGAAATTTGTTCTGTGCTGTGCTTAGAGAATAAGCCTGACCAATGTGTACTTACCTAATAACTACTTTGTACATTAAAACAACCACGAATATCTTGTGCCCAGTAAAACCTCTGTGGTTTAAGAGCACATTGGAACTGAAATGTAAATATTTAAGTTAAGAAATAAATAAATAAAAATAAAAAAAACAGTTTTAGCAACTCAAGCATATCAAAACGTAAAGAATACTATACAAAAGAGACACGAGAAGAGACAGGTGTGGATATCATTAACACCAGAGATGAGCAAAGTCTATAGAGATCAAGATGGAAATATGCAGTTTCAAGGGTATTTGCTGGAAGAAATCCCACAGAAACCACCTTCAGCGGGAATCTCAGATGAAATTTTAACGAATATTTTGAAAAGTGTGACTGAAACAAAGAAAGATACACCTAAACCACATAGTAATGTAAAGAAATTGGCAGAGAAATTTGTGATCGAAAAATTCAATACAAAAACATCAAATGTGTCGCAATGGATGACTATTTTTGAAACGGAATGTGCACGTTTAGAAATAGTTGAAAATGTGCAGAAAATTGAATGTTTCAGGTTATTTTTGATGGATTCTTGTCTAGACTGGTATGGCTCCATGCTTATAAAACATACAGTAGATTCTGAATGGTCGGTGTGGAAAAACAAGTTTTGTGAAACTTTTGCGGACAAAGGTTGGTCGCCGGTCAGGTATGCAATTTTATTCAAATATAAACAAAGCTCATTATTAGAATACGCTTTAAAAAAAGAAAGATTGATATTAGAGGTAAATAAATCAATAGATAAAATCACTTTAATTGATTTAATTGCCACGGGCCTACCAAATTTTGTAGCGGATAAAATTGATAGGAAAGATTTGAAGGAAACCGAGGACTTATTTAATGCTATAAGAGGTTTAGAATACTTGGTGAACAAAAAGAATATCGAAAAAAATAAAGAGATAGGCAGTTCCGAAACTAATTTTAGAGAAAGAAATAAATACATTCCGTGTAAGATTTGTGAAAAAGAAAATAAAGGAAATCGCTATCATCCGGAATCCTCGTGTTGGTTTAAAAACAAAAACAGTGACAGACCAAAAACAGAGCAGATAATAAGCGTTAACATTTCGGAATTAGAGACAGAATTAAATGATATTAATCCAAAAAACTAAAAATAACACCATTAATTAAAATAAAATTAATGATAAATGATACATTGGAAACCACGGGAATCTATGATTCCGGCTCTAATGTGTCTTTAATAAATTCCAGATTATTGTCCTTGAAAAAAAACACTATAAAAGACAATAAAAATAATGCGAATTTGAGAACGATTAATGGTGTTAAAAAACCTATAGGAATAGTTAACTTAAAGATAAAAATATTTGCTTACCTTTAAACTGTACTTGCCATAATGGTGAAATACTGTAATGGATAAACCAGGGTTTTAATAAAATGTCTTTCTTTCAGAACAACGCAATTTGGTTTTTATTTCATTATCTGTTGTGAGGATACAAGCTCTCCAAAACACACATTATATGATTAATAAGCAGGAATAAATAATTACAAAACTATTAACAGCAAGGTCTGTGTTGAGCTAGATTAACACCATACAGTCCTGTCTTTTAAGTAATCTTGAACATTGTAATATCCCTTTTTCGACAAAGTTGCTTACATGCTTTTTAAATTGCTCAAATGGCAATTTCAAATTCTCCAGAGGTATCTTATTATAGTAGAAAATACACTGACCTTTGAAAGAATTGCTAACCTTTCGCGAGTCTAAATCGGGGCGCACACAGTCTGTGATTATTTCTTAGGTTAACATTACAGTTATCGCTAAGTTTGGAAAATGTTGTAAGGTTCTTGCGTACATACATAATATTTTCGAAAATAAATTGACTAGCTACTGTTAGTATGTAAATTTCTTTAAAAAGCTCTCTTAAGGAGTCTGTTCGTTTTAAATTATAAATTGCTCGAATAGCTCTTTTCTGTAAAATAAAAATAGTTTGAATATCAGCTGCTTTCCCCCACAACAAGATACCATAGGACATCGTGAAAGTAATATGAAAGTAACTAAAATATACTAGCCTAGATGTAGCCACATCCGTGCTTTGTCTGATGTTCCTAACAGCGTAAGCCGCAAAACTTAATTTACCAGCCAATTTATCTATGGGGGGTCCCCACTGGAATTTGCTATCAATGGTTATTCCAAGAAACTAGGCATCATTTACTAATTCTAACGTGCTATTGTCTAACACTAAACTGGTCTCAACTTGCCTGACATTTAGAAGTGAGAATTTGATACACTTAGTTTTACCAGCATTTAACAATAAATTATTAACTGTGAACCAATTCAAGGTTAAAGACAACACATTATTAACATCATCAAAATCTGCTTTTTGTCTTTCAATTTTGAAATAAAAATAACACTATGTCAGTTAATTTCTCTACCATGAAAGGCAGATCGTTAATATATACCAGGAAAAAGAAATCAAATTCAAATCAAATTTATTTATTCGTGCTGAAAAATTACATAGGTAGGTACAATAAGTAGGTATAGCATTTAATTATTACACTGCTGATATTTGTTTTGCGTACCTCAGGGAAGCTCTGTCCCCTACACTAAGTAAAACTTGTATAGTAGGGTTACAGCGTCTCTCTTTGGCTGTGTTTTATGCTCTTATTTAAAATTATTTTATTTAGGTGGTACATTTCAAGATTTTATTTAATGAAAGTATGAATTAAATTTACACATTAATTAATTAAATTTGTAGGTACATAATATAAATTGATTAATTATAGCTTGGATCTTAGATGCCATGGGTGTGAGAGTGTGTGTGAGTGTGTGTGTGTGCGTGTGTTGTGAAGTGTAAGATAAAATATTTAGCTAATTAGTTAGGTATAGCAAATAATTTCTCTGTTTCCTCAAAATTAAGTTGCAACAAGTACCGTGTGATTGTTCTGGTGCATTCGTGCCGATTCAGTGCTAATATGCTGATATATTTACTGACTCTGTTGTATATAAAAGGCCCCATTTTAGATATATGTTTTGCACCAAAGCATGTTGTAGATGGTGGAACTTTGAAAATAATGTTTTTCCTCCTTTTTTGTGTGTTTTCCTCCATACTAGCCGTTGAGATAGTTGTGTGTTGTTTGAGTATAATTGATTGAATGTAGAGTTGTCGCACTGTCAGCACCGAACACTCTTTGTACAGGTTCTCAGTGGGAAACATTCTGGGTTTAAAGAACATAACTTTAAGTAGTGCCCGTTGAGCTCGTTCCAGTTGCAATAGATGCGTTATCGGGGCAGCTCCCCACGCAGAGATGCAGTATGTCAGTATTGATTGCGCCAGGGCTCTGTACACCATGAGAAGAGTGTCTGAGCTGACAATGTGTCTCAGTCTTTTAAATGCATAAATTAATTTTCGGGTTCTTGTTGTTAAGTTCTTGATGTGATCTATCCACGACAGGTATTTATCCAAAGTTACTCCTAAGTATTTGATTGAGTCTGTAGAACTTAAGGACGCACAGGGACAACCGGGAGATCTATTACATGACTCATCGTGCATTTTTAAAATTATCGGTCAAGGACCTAAAGGACAAGAAAGGACCTAAAAACCATGCCCGGGAGTCAGATTTCCCTGCTATGTCCGGGTCTCTACACATTGAGCGGGTATTCAGCTCGTGTAGCATACGGACTCAATAATAACCCCAGTGTTTGTGTATAGTTATTGCTAATCGATTTTACTATGACCATGGAGTGAACAATTATTCAGTGCAGCCGAATAATTAAACATTGAACCCCTTAGAAATCGCCTAATGGGGGTTAGGCGGCAACGCTACACTTCCTAAAATACAAAATGCCACTATTTGAAGTTTGATTATCAAATACCTGTGTAAAATTACTATGTTACGTATATACAATGTGTAAAATTACTATGTTACGTATGTATACAATTATTCAATTACTGTGTCTGGCTAATCTAAGTAAGTCCCTGATAAAAATATGATTTAAGTTACTCTAAGTTCTTTTAATAAACTTAAATTTGCACATTCGCACTCTCAAAATTCACATTTGCTTTCGCAAATGTCATGTCAGAAAAAATATATATTCTAGACATCCCTACTAAGGACCACCAAAATACAGTTATACCCCATTGCTAGTAAGTATAAAACTGATGCATTATTTTATAGGCCTATTACATGCCACAAACTAGAAAAGTTTGCGAAAAACGTACTTAAAAAAGCCAGTACCGGATTTAAATGAACGTACTCCGAACAATATGTATTTAGACTTCTTCAACAATATTGAACAGGATTCAAGTTTATAAAAAACGGCCAAGTGCGTGTCGGACTTCGCATATTTAGGATACAGTAATAAATTTAGAATATAAGTCATAAAAATAAATTAGGATGGTACTCACTTCACATACACCTGAAACAACTAGCTTAAATATCACCATCATTCTTCACCAGCAAATAATTACTTTGTTTTTCATAGTGTTTGTATGAATGACAAAGTTATATTTGCGATTTTTAATAAATGTTTTATTTCTTAAAAACTGCAAATGTTATTTTGTTCGAACTAATTTTTAATGAAATTGTTTATTGAGATAAACAACAAATATTTTTTTTTAGGTTTTCACTCTTACTTTAAAAGTTAGAGGGGGTGGGGGGCACAACAATTTCCACTTTCTAAGGGTCTACCTCTTTAAAAATGTACTTTGAGAAAAAAAAACAGTTCCATGTTTTTTTTTGTGTAAAATCCTAAAGCGATTCACAGTATACATCTACATACCAAGTTTCAACTGTGTAGTCCTGATAATTACGGAATAAAGTTGCTGTGACACACAGGCGGACAGACAGACATGACGAAACTATAAGGGTTCCTTGTTTCTCTACGGAATCCTAATTAGTAAAGTCAGTGAAAAACAGTAAATCCAAATTTAATGTCTGGGTAACTTTTGGAAACCCTAAAAGTAGAGTTATCTTGTAAGATCTATATGAACAAAAAACCTAAAACTTTCCAAAACTTTTAGGTTGGTTTATAGAACTACAAAAAAAAATCACATTATTAGAAAATACAAAAATCTAATTATAGAATGAACACTGTTTGGCAAATAATAAATCGTGAAACCGTGAAAGCTATACCTCGGGACAATGATTACTGCATAAAAATAGGTCATGATATTATTAAATCCAATTTTGAGATAGCTCGAGCTTTCGAAACCTGCTTCACCAATGTACCCTGACTCACAACAAAGCGTCTTAATTATATCCATATGAAGCAGAGACTTTATTAAAAACAGCACTAGTATTAGTATTGCAGATTTGAAATTTGATCATGTACATCACCAGGAAATTGTTAAGAAAAAATACTGAAGACGTTTGGTCGTTTTATCGGTTAGGTAATTCTGGTTCGACTTACTTTACTTAGCTTATATATTCAATAAATGTGTTGATTATGGAGCCTTTCCATACCTCATGAAACAAAATAAACTGATACATGGGTTCAAGTCTGGAGACAAGGGTGATCCTTAAATTTTCAGACCAATATCTGTTCTTCCAGCACTAAGTAAAATATTTGAAGAGATTATACTCAATCAAATGCTCTCCCACTTAAACGGTCTATAGAACAATTCCACGCCAATCAATACGGTTTCACTAGGGGTAAATTTACTGCGGTTGCGGGCATTAATTACCCTTAAGTCTCATATTTTCTCTGCATGGGAGGGCGCACAGGATGCGATCGACGTTTTTTTGTGATCAGTTATACTACCAATGATATTAAATAATTACGGAGTTAGAAATAAAGAGTTGTATCCACTAAGATCATACACAAGAATTAGAAAACAAAAGGCAAAAGTCAACGGCGTTTATTCTGATGGATCGGATATTAAAATCGCCATTCCACAAGGTCCCATATTAGGCCCTTTCATATTTCTGGTATAGATTAACGATCTGCCTTTTATGGTGGATAAATTGAATGACATAGATTGTAATTGTCTTCAAAATGGAACGATAAAAAGAAGATTTTAATGATGTTATGGTGTCTTTACCCTTGAATTGGTTCACAGTTAATATTTTTTGTTAAACGCTGATAAAACCAAGTGTATCCATTTCTCATTTCCTTGTTTCAGGCAAGTTGAGACCAGTTTAGCGTTAGACTAAGTAAATTATACGAAGCTTCTTGTAATAACCATTGATAGCAAATTGCAGTGTAGCCCCTACATAGATAAATTAACAGGTTGATTAGTTTCTGCGGCTTACGATGTTATGAACGTCATGCAAACGAAGGATGTGGCTACAGCTAGTCTATTTTAGTTACTTTCATAGTGCCATGTCCTGAGGTAACTTGTTGTGGGGGAAAGCAGTGGATATTTCAACTTTTTTATATTACAGAAAAGAGATATTCGAGCAATTTGTAATTTAAAACGCACAGACTCACCAAGAAAATTTTATAAAGAACTTGACATACTAACTGTAGATAGTCAATTTCAAACGCAAGAACCTTACAACTTTTTCCAAAATTTGCGATAGCTATAGTGTTAACCCAAGATTGAAGACCTTAATAATAGACTAGTTGCGCCCCGGTTTAGACTCGCGGAAGTCAGCAATTCTTTCAACCAATAATGGTTTGCACGTATAATGGTTAGCACCTATAGGTGCAAACCATTCTTTTTCACCACAGCAGCTCGAACAAGAGGCGTAAACAGTGCGTTGCAGTTGCTTTGAGTAAACAGTGCGCAAAGTTGCATTTTGCTTACTGAGTGACACAAAGTAGCTTTTTATTTTTAAATGCCGCGGGCATAGGCGAAATTGCAATCAGTCAATCGAAATTATAATTCGATGTTCTTTGGCTGTGTTTGCGATTTCGCCAACGTCACACATACTGATATCGATTTTTAACTCGATTGCAGTATTTGTGCTATTAAATTCAGAATAATCGAACATATTTTTTTCTATCTCCTAGACATTGTTGTTGATAAATAATAGAGAGATCAATTACATAGATATAGAGAGTAAAATAGTCGAAGTATGATAAATTACAATAATTGTTATTTGATTTTTCAATGTTGTTTTTTTATGTTCGGTATGTTTATTATTATATTTGTTTGGTATGTACTCATCGCTGAGATGAAAAGTTGTATGAGCAACATATGAAAAAAAGTTATATCACTCAGGATTCCAAAATAGAATCCTTCACTCACAAACAACTTTTCTCTCTTTTTGCACCAATAACTATTTTGAGTTCGGTGCCAGGCCTTGAGAAACTGTTTGTAGTTTAGTTATTGATTTTGGAACATTACCTTCCTCAAAAAAATCAAGTATTGTTCCTACGTTTGAATTGGTTTGTTAAGTTAATTTCGTGTAAAAATGTTATTTCTAACGTTTCATTAGACTCTAAATTATAATATAAACTATGCGTGGTTAAGAACGGGGGGACAAAAAACAATAACTACTACATTGGCCGTAACTTGAACTAACTTGATCTATAAAAGGGTATACATTTTGAATTACCATACATAAAAAATGTAAATACATAGGCGCATTGTATAGCGTTGCAGCACTCCGGTTTTTAACTAGAAGCTAATTCACGAAAATCCGCAGGCGCTGACCCCACGGGCTATTGTCGACGACGATTAATTGTCAGTGTGAGCGATGAAAAATCCCGTGTGGTATACCTCGCGCTACGAGTTATGAGCGGTGGCCTTGAATGCGCAGTAGTCATTTTCAATACCTGTACATATGCGCAGCAATTCCAACGTCTCTCTTAATTCGTGGCGCGAGGTATACAAAGCAGCTGTAGCGCTCTTGCTTTTCGAGCGGTTCGAAATTCTCAAAAGCCCGTTGGGCACAATGCGGCCCAGCGTTGTGTCCCACGGGCTTTTCAGAAGAGGCGCCCAGGTGGCCACGCAAAACAAGGCATATTTTTTTGCCCAAGTGACCCATCTTTGAATTTGTTGAAGTGTAGTACCTGAAATCTGCGTTGCGTGTCTGTGATTTTGTTTGATACATATACAAATGTGTGATAGTGAATTTTTCAATCATGGGACTCAAAGCCCAGAAGCCTAACCAGGAGCCCCTGGATCTGGAGATGGAGTAGATAAGCGGACGGAGGAGATGATGTAATCCATGGCGTAAATTGGGGTGACGTTGTTCCAATACCTATCTACACCCAAGTGAACCACAACGGTTTAAGTTGGTTTAAAACTCAGTGAAATATGGTCAAACTAAACAAGTGATGGGATAATGTGAACTACACGAGATTTAATAAAATATAAATATAGATATAACATTTATAAATAGGCATATACATTGCTTCTGGCCCAATACTAGGATACCCTATGTCGCGCGAACCAGAAACACCACACCACACACACAAATAAACATCCAAGACGTGGGCTTTTTTCTCTGTTTTATCTCCCGTGCGATTAAAGGGGGTCCCCATATAAGTGACGTGTTTCAATATCCCTGCCCGGCCCCTGCGTAATACCAAATCATCGTTTTACGTCATCTTTAAGTGCAATTGGTTTGACTTGGGATGCGATGGTAGGGGTGGTGCCTAGGTTCGAAATCTAGTTCGGACATTAAAAAAATGTTTTTGTTTTATAATATTTTTTTCCTTAACTTGTCTTGTACGATGCTACGGAACCGGTGCAATTCAGACCTTCATTTGACCGATTTCTATTCTTCAGCCTGATATTGTTTCCTGGACTGGATACATATTAATGTTCTGAAACTATTTCTATACAGAAACAGTTTTAATCTGTTACAAAGTGAATGAAACAGTTAAAGTTTTATACTTCAAAAGTTTATAAGAAAGTAGTATTTGTCTTAACAACTGTTTGCTGAATTTGAAATTGTTGTCAATGAACTAACCGCATGAATGGAGTCATTAAACTGATGTTGCAATACTTACTTGAACCGTTCTTCAAAGTCTTGGGTCAATCAATTTCACTCTCCTGTACATCGGAAATACAGTCGGTGTCTCACCTCCATTTATTGGCTACGGGGATTCCATCTTAATTTTGCAAGTACACCTAACCATGATATCCTTGCAACTTCTGTACATATCTTCAGAAACAGTGCACTCGCTAAAATCTACTGAGATGCTTTCAAATGCAGCCACGCTGTTGTAAACAGTTCCATGTTCTTCTGCTGCCTGTCAACAAGCGAACTTGAACGGAGTTAACTATCCAGTTAGCTTGAATTCCGTGCGGGCAACCTTTCAGTGCCAGAGAACGTCTCTGTCGGGGCCGTCGGCCAGTGTAATTGGTAAAATGCCAGTTCCACTACGTGATTCCAGTATCCCAGTGATCGTGTCAATGATGCCTGGGAAATCGAGTGCCTATCTTCTTCACGCGGTAAGATTCTATCTACCGTCCATCAACCTAGTACAGCAGAGACAACGGTTTCGCATTGCTGCTTACGATAGATTGACTAAACTCTCATCACTTATCTTGCGACCAGTACAATACTTTTGATTTAGATTATATTATTTGTACTGGCCAATGACATTACTTTTTTTTACAAAAAAACAAGATTATTAATGCGAGTTTAGAGAGCTATGAACAACGTGAAATTTTTGGGAGCTACAGAGCGCGTGCCTTCACCTGTGATTTATGCCAGATTTTAGCGATATTCTCAAATGCTCATATTTGTTATATCCTAAGTTACATCACAGTCGAATGCCGTTGGAAGGGCAGCGCCCTTAGGCTCATAGTTAATCGTAGGTAAGTAAACAGTGTAGTAAAAGGATCATCAGTTCAACAGGTTCCTTTGATGAAATTGTTGAGGGTATTCTAGCTGCAAGGGATATGCTATTAATGTCGATTAAAGGAACTATAACCTGCCAAGAACTAATATTTTTATTCAAACATTGCTTCACCTAATCATTCTTATAATTTACATCTCAAAACACTAAACACAAACCATAAAATACTTTGCGAAACTGAAATTCTACACCAGAAAACGTAAACAGGTGAAGGCAATGTGATATTAAAACAAATAATGCTCTTATTACAAGGAAGGAAAATAAGTTCACAAAGCGCGGAAGTCTTTTAAGTATGCGAATATCGCGAAGAAACAATACTGGAATGTGCGTTTAGCAACCAATGGCTAACGTTTACGATTTTGCCAGCTTTTTGTTTACAATGCATACTCAAAAAGGCATTACTGCGGAAGTTACAACCGAAGCAACGACAATGTAATAGGAGATTCGACAATGAAAACGATTTGTAGAGGTATGAAAATGGTTCATAAATATTATCATATCATGCATGCAGATTGCATTAGCATTGGAGGGTGATTAAAATGTGCTCAACAACAATCATGCAGTAATTAAACAATAAATAAATAAAAATATAAATGCTAAGAAGAAAATACATTTATTTATCGTTTTTATAGTAAATTACGTATCTCTAGTTGTAAGGTAGTTTAAGATATGGGTTTTCGTTAACATGAAATAAAGATTATTATTATTAGTATATGATCAAATATGAGGGAGAAGAGGCGTTAGTTTATTAATTAAATAAAGACAGATTCAAACAACACAATAATAATTGAACAAAACAAGCTCCTTAAAACAGTTGCCTAAAAGAGGGTGGTTGTTATTAAAAGAGTCAATTAGTATCCTGTTCTCTAAACTCTGCAGATTCTCTAAAAATATTGGGTTTAATTATATTGTTAATTATCTTGGGTATCGAAGCGGAAGGCGCTGCGCGGTTTACGCTTCAGCCCATCGCATCATAGCGCTCGCCCTGCTGCGGGCCACTTTGTTCCAGCTCCATTATCACTAGCAACTTTACATCCCCACCAAGTAGGTGGAGTATCACAAACAATGTTGCTTCAGTTTAATACCTGCTCGTTACAAACGAATTCGTGCTCAGGAACGCGGGGAGTCTGTGTTCTTGTTGCGCACCCGTAAATTTAAATATTGACTTTGTAATTTATTACTTTATGGACCGGGGAGGGTGTGATACCTTATAATAGGATATTGCCTTATTTATTTCACTAAAGAACTCGTTGATAATTTACGTTTTCCTTTCAGGGTGCGATACCAATAATTTATTGCTAACGAAGATATAGGTACTCAATTCGACACCAATTAAAGATGTGTCAAGCTGTGAATTGCAGAGCTATTTATTCTACAATAACTTGAGAGCGCGATTCTTCATTACCACAGAAAGTAAGAAAAATATATTTTCCGCCTTCTAACCTCAATACAGCACCTTCGCTGCTTGATTTTGGGTTCTCAGGCGGAAAAATTCTAGGCTTCTTTCCTCGCTTTCGGCTCGTGCCGAAAACTTGTGGGTTCGTAAATATAATCCTTTGCGAACGCGTACGAAATGTACTACTTCGTGGAGGTTTGCAAGATGTGAAATGCTGTATTATTGTCGCAGTCCAAAAAAAGTGGCTGCCATACTGGATCCAGCATGATTCGTAGGTGAAGACAGATATTACCATTTTAAACAGAACTTAATTACTTCCTGTCTAATTTAAATTATATTTGTTAGTTCCGCTCGTCATACCGTATGTCTAGTTAGAAACGTAATTAGCTGCCCTGTCCTACATGCAACGTTGAGCCGCATTCACATTTGTCTGTCGTGATGACATGTGACGCATCAAAACAGTATCGGTACCACACATTGAGTATCGCAACGCAACCTCCATATTTTGAACACAACACGTCAGATCGTGAACGTTGGCATACTAAACGTATGCTACCGATTCTGTTACGAGGCGTTACGTGTCGTCACGTCAGACAAATATGAATATGGCTTTAGTTGTATAGTCCGACCCAGCGAATTACTTTTCTTACTGTACTTATCTAGTTCCGGTAGCTTGTTATGTAAATGTTCGTCATATTTCAACTTTAAAGTAAAGCATTTGGTGGATTGGTGTGCTGCACACTGTACTAGTGATGCACATGAATAGGCACACGTAGGTGGGGTGCAGGGTGCAGGGGCGATGTTTTGATTCAACCGTTTGTACTACTTTGCTCAAGCTTTTTTAACACCATAAACTTTCAGAACTTATCCTCCTTCTTAAATAGAACAAGATCACTTTTTAGATCTACTTAAAGGTATGATTTTGTAGGACACAAAAGCTATAAGTATGTTTTTATTTTTTATACCTTATTTTATTTATTTATACCTTAGAGTATTGTTAATAAGCACACTGGCCAGCCCTGTAGCTCTTTTTGTGTGTAGTGTAGGTATTTTAATACTTAAAAACTACTAATTTGATATATTTGTCACAGTGACTTAAACGGGAAAACAAGTACCTATACGCCTTGTAATTCGCGTACTGGATATAGTATGTCACCACAATGTGAAGACATGTCGTATACTAAGGAAAGGACAGTCAAGAACACACACTTCATTCATAGGGGGCGTGGCATATTCATTCAATAATTAATTTAATCATATCTCGTCAAAGGGATTTTCATTCTGCCTACGAAGATTGTGGTCTGTCAAGGTAGGCTCGAACTCAAACTAAACAAATCAGCGCCGGCAGCGACCTACCTTCAGTCCGTTCATCACATTTTAAATTCATTGTATGACGTTACACGAAACCGCGTTTACCTCGCGTTACGAGTTATGAGCGGTGGCCTTGAAATCGCAGTAGTCACTTTTCTGTACATATCGGCAGTAAATCCCGCCAACGTCGCCCAGCGCTCTTAGTTCGTGGCGCGAGGTATACACGAAACCGCGTACACCTGGATCAACATTCCCTGTCCCTCATCGGCGCAACTTGACGTCCGCATTTATGCCGTCACGGTAAAAGGAGTACGATGAAACCTCTTAGCTAGTACGGTAACATCAAAACAGCGCAAAATGCAGTGGGTGTCTTATAGAAAGCTGTCCAGTGAAAATATATTTTGTGCCGCACTACATTGATTCGGGCAGTTAATTACAAGTTACTAAGGAAGTTGTTTTTAGTTTGCAACTTTATATAGTTGTATATGATGAGTACACTGGTGTTCCTCAATATTTGCTCAGCTAATTAATAGCCAGCCTCTAAATAAATGCCATATAATAGCTCGATAATGATGACTAGTTTTAAACAAAAACATGTTGCTTAAACTGAAGAAGAGCTAATTAGATGTCACACATTGTAATTAGGATGTGTCACGTCGTCCATGCCTGCCTTTGCTCCCGCTTGGTGGCGCCGGCGCAGTTAGGGACAAAGAGTTTTATTCATCTAAGGTGGTTAGGTTAAAAAACTCGTCACGTTATCTTTTAAATACACTTGGCACTGGAAAAATTATCATCAAATGAGGTTAACATCATATATAATAAGAAGAAGTACAGAGCCACCAAGTTAGCTTCAGATGGGCAAAATTAGAATTACGCCCCGTCATCCGCAATTTCGAAAACATAATATTTTTCGGTTTAGTGTGAGTACTCTCGTGTTTTTTTGTTTGATTTAATTGTGAAAAGTGCAAATAAAATGCCGAAACCTCTCATAAGTGATGCAGGGCTAGTTATTTTTATGAGAGTTGGCAAACGTTGGCAAGGTGCTGAAGTTGACGGTGATTTGGAACCAGTTTCGAAAGAGAACAGGTGGATCATTGTGCATGTAGGCGGACAAGAAGATTTTGTTGAGAATGCCCTTCTCGTTTTCAAATCAAAGTCAAAAGTGGGGACTACCACGAAGAGATGAAAAATAGTAATTTAAAAAAATGGGTTCATGAAAAATGACAGCCAAATCAGCGTGAGATACGCTTATTGTGATGGATAATCCACCATATCATAGTATTCGCGTAAATATATGTCCTAACTCAAACCACGCTTAACGCTGATATGCACAAGTGGGTGTTACAAAATGGAGTATTTAGGAGTTAATAAAAAGAAATAAACCTGCTCCTAAATAGGAAATTGACAATTTATTAAAAAGCCATGACTTTTCATGACATTCTTAGATTGCCACCTTATCATTGCGATTTGCATGTAATTGAAATGTTATGGAGATCGATGAAGAGGAAGGTAGCAGAGAAAAATGTTTGGAAATCAAGTGCACAAATGCCTCAATTGACTGAAGATCCATTTAGCAAAATCACCGGGCGTAGTGGGAAAATCATTGCGATGATGTCAAAAAGAATAATTAATACAGACGGAAATATGCATATTTAGCACCTTTTACAATTCAATTACAGAGTGACGGTGAAAGCCATTCGAGGGTTTCAGATCAGTGATTCAGCAGATGGGTCGGGAACGGCAATTACGATCGCACTTCCTTAAGTGTGGCCACTGGAACTCAGAGACCATGACCACAATTATTTTTTCGAAATGCTATTATTCCGTACTTTTTGTTTTATTTATTTACTTACTAAGATTCATATTACATTTATTATATTTTACTTTTGTAATTATAATTAAGACATAATGAATATTTACTATGTTAGTTAGACTTTTACGATTGATTGTATAGTATCATATTATTATATTATATTCTTATGATATTATTTAGAGACTGCCCCTTGACTTTTATTCCCTTTTTTTGTGAATTTCTTAAATGGCAATACATGGCAATACCAAATTCTCTAAAATAGTACTAATTTGCACAGCAAATATCAGGAAAAAATGCTGCGGTAGCTTAGGTTAAGGGTAAAGGGGGTGAGCGAAGCGAAGCCCCCTTTATCCTTCGTGTTAGGATAAACATGCAAGAACAACAAATATATACTTAAAACATAAACTTCAGAACACATAAAATATTTAAAACTTAAAAAGTATTTGCTGATCCTTTTTTGCTGTGCAAATCAGTATTTTTGATGTGCGATTAAATTCTAGCCATTCTATACTAGCGACGCTATCAACTGAACAGTAAAGATGGTGAATCTTTAAATAGAATTTGACGACTTTAACAGATAAACATCCACCAACTACACCCGCGGCATCTGCAATGAGGTTTTAAGATTAGGTGCCATTGGAATCTTTTGCTCGATGCTCTATCTCTGATAGGTTATTTGGAATATGTTTGCAATTTTGAAAAGACATGGCACTCAAAATGTGAAGGAATCACCACTGAAGGTGCATACCATCCTTGAAAATGTTAATTTTATTGCGATCCGGATTGATGACAGTGATAGAGAATCAAGCTACTGATTCTACAGCAGAAAGACCCAAAATTTTGTTAAAGCTTGTGTTGTAGACTGTACAAAGAGGACGCCCAAGGAGGCACTGAGTTCAATATACGATAAGTACATTACACTAGTAACGTCGACAAATTGAGGTCGCTTCATTATTCCACACGCTAATTCGATTGAACGGCCGTGTCTTATCATTATCAGCGCTTTGTTACGGAATCAGTCCACCTAAAATTTTAAGGTTTAAAGGTCGGTTCCTTTACTTTAGTTTATTAGCATGAGGTAATCTAATGTGTATTAAAATTTGTTAGATACGATTATTATAATTTTACCGTTCGACATAAACATAAACATTTACATACAGGCACATACATCGCTTAAGTCCCCACATTAGCACCAGAAACAGCGACGTCACTCACATATAAACATCCAAGACATGGGGGCCTTTTTTACCCTTAGCCAGGGATCGAACTCGGGACCTCTCGCATGGTAGGCAGAGTCACAACACTGCGCCACAGAGATCGTCGTCGACACTTCTCGGCTTTTTGTTTTTAATCGTAAATCAATTAACTGTTTTAATTTTTTTCCCTTAATATACTCAAAGTCAAAGTACTTTATTACTGTAGATATTGACATATATTTAGCAAACGTCATTGTTTGCCTCTTCTCTATATTGGACCACTGTACTCTTCACGATACACCTCTTTGCCGAATTTCAAGTTTCCAGCACCCATAATATGCCGAGCGCGGGGGGTGTTTTATGCCGAGCGCGGGGGGTGTTTTGTCGCGAAAGGTGAGGGTCTGTCCCTTTCTATGGCGCATAGCTCTGTCCCTCACTTTCCCACGTCAATACTAACCGCGGGGTCGGCATGCTACGGGCGCAGGACATCTTGATCACTTTCCCACGTCAATACTAGCCGCGGGGTCGGCATGCTACGGGCGCAGGACATCTTGATCACTTTCCCACGTCAACACTAGCCGCGGGGTCGGCATGCTACGGGCGCAGGACATCTTGATCACTTTCCCACGTCAACACTAGCCGCGGGGTCGGCATGCTACGGGCGCAGGACATCTTGATCACTTTCCCACGTCAACACTAGCCGCGGGGTTGGCATGCTACGGGCGCAGGACATCTTGATCACTTTCCCACGTCAACACTAGCCGCGGGGTCGGCATGCTACGGGCGCAGGACATCTTGATCACTTTCCCACGTCAATACTAGCCGCGGGGTCGGCATGCTACGGGCGCAGGACATCTTGATCACTTTCCCACGTCAACACTAGCCGCGGGGTCGGCATGCTACGGGCGCAGGACATCTTGATCACTTTCCCACGTCAACACTAGCCGCGGGGTCCGCATGCTACGGGCGCAGGACATCTTGATCACTTTCCCACGTCAACACTAGCCGCGGGGTCGGCATGCTACGGGCGCAGGACATATTGATCACTTTCCCACGTCATTACTAGCCGCGGGGTCGGCATGCTACGGGCGCAGGACATCTTGATCACTTTCCCACGTCAACACTAGCCGCGGGGTCGGCATGCTACGGGCGCAAGACATCTTGATCACTTTCCCACGTCAACACTATCCGCGGGGTCGGCATGCTACGGGCGCAGAACATCTTGATCACTTTCACCGACTAAAACCGAGAAGTGCCGAGCGGTAAAGCTAAAGTAATCGAACTTTTTATATACCTAATTGAAATCCTATAATAATACTTCTTTGAGACATAGCAATCAACTTCTCTAATGTTTTATGATAGATTAATTTATTTTATGTAGCTCAAAATAATTATATTGTAAATAACTCACCAAGTAAAACTTAAAAAAACCTTCTACAAGTTCAAGCCCTATTTCTTTCTCCCGATCGTGATGCGAATGAAGTGTGTGTACATGGAAGGGCCTCATCAATACTTTTGCTGTACGGAACAAACCTAAACGACATCTGTGTACATATTTTTTGGTTTTGTTGATTTTTCAAAAAGCGCTAAATAAGTTTTCATAAAATCTTTATGGGACCAACTCTGAAGTTTGACCGGGGCGATGGCTTGGGGACGCAGCAGCGAGCGGACATGTCGCGGGTTCTCTTTAGGACAGTAGACTCTTTTTTCTCCCAAAATGAGAATCGAGACTGTTCATTTGCTGATGCGAAGTTATTCCTGAATCTACGTTTTACACTATAATTTATTCTGTGCTTTTACTTAAAACAAAGTTTGTTATGTGTTTGTGATTGTGTGTGTTATTTTGTTAATGTGCAAAGTTGCAAAGCTCTGTGATCGGATAATATGCCCTGCCCCTGTAGAGAAAGGGCCGTGGGGGCGAGGGCGGCATCCTTCGAGAAGAATATGATGAAATCTTTAGCGCAGATTCGGGTGAGACCGTTTCATTATTAAATTAACACATAATTAAAGCACTACGAACATACGTTCTGCAATATGGGTAGTATAAGTGTCACCATAGGGAGACAATAAATGCGACAAAACAGCGATATTGGCCAGTAGTGGTCGCTGCGTCGCCGTTATATCATATTCTAACAACCTATCTTCACTAGATTTTTGGGATCGTGACCGAGGATTTTAGTGACGATGCGGATATCGAGAGGGAGCGAAGGGCGCTGGCCGTTAGAGCGAATATGATATCCCACAGGTTCGCGCGCTGTACATTACAAGTCAAACTTACAATGTTAAGAACATACTGTATATCACTATACACATGTAGCCTGTGGACGTAAGCGATGCGGCTCGACGCTCGCCAGACTCCGCGCCAGCCGCAACACCATACTGTCTGTGGTCGCGGGCCAAATCGACACCCGATTTACCAGACAATGATCATATATAATAGTTAATAGAAATAGTGCCTACTAGTATAGATTACTAAAAAAATTGATATAATGTCTGATTTAAATTAAAAAATGAAAAATAACAAATATTTATATTGGTGCGGCTACTTTCATACTCCATTCATATACGTAACCAGGTGTATTCATAAGTTTGTATGTATTATTAAAAGAAAGTCAGTCGTCAGTCGCAAGGTCTACAGCTCATAGAGCCACTAGTTTTACCTCTGACATATCTATATCGGGATAGATCTGTGCGTCAATCTTCTCCTCCTTCTTTTGACGCATAGCTCTGTCTCTTACTTCCTGTGTTTTGATGACTCAAGTCAGAGGTAAAGTAACTGTGAACGGAGTGTACTTAATTTCGAGTATCATCGTTTGAATGTTTCATCAGACTAGAATTGATTTACTGATATTAAAATAAAAATAAATAAAATCGGAACACTTGGATCTAAATCCACGAACACAATACATATACATGGAAACTCCTAATCTGGTCTATTTTTTTAATGTAAAAGAGACTTGAACAACTTTGAAGAAAGTATACTTTAATTGTCTGTCCTATTTTATGAGAAATAGGTGTGCTGAATTGCGAAAAGGCAGAATGGCGTTTATTTAGGTAAGAAGGTAGAAGATGGGTAATTCCACGTTTTAGGTAGGTACCAATCATTGTAAACAATTTTCACTTTGGAACTTAGTAAGTAAGTAGAAAGTAGGAAAGTGTAAGATATTGTACAAACAAACTCACAAAGCCGATTAAAGTCGAAGACAGAACACAGTCCCATTTGCTTTATTTCAAAAAAGTAGGTAGTTAGTTAATTAGTGAAGATGTTTATTAACGTCTGTTGTCCTATGTAGTAAGTACAGCTAAACGCAGGAATATAATTAATTATTCTATGAGTAGAACATTGAAAAAGATAATTATTTAAGAAAAACGTTTCAGCCGTTAAGCCCCGCAAAACGGTAATAGGCGTGACAGTCCCATAAAATATCGATTTTTGGTAAAATATGACTTTTATTTATGATTATGAATACATAAAGTGAAAGGACCGTTAGAATTTTGCGGGCTTTATACACAGTCAGGTCATAAGTTCTGTCACACAATAAAAACTATTGAATTTAGAACGCTGGCCACAAACAAGTTTATTGAATTTCAATTTCGAATTTTTCATGAAAATAAAAATGTGTACTTTTTAGAATTTTCCTCATTTTTAAATATGGAGTGGACATTTAAAGAAGTCCGTGTCGCAGTTATTGCGTTGCATCGTTGCGGTTACGCGCCAATTCAGATTTTCGACTTACTGAAAAATTTGAATATAACCAAAAGATTCGTTTATCGTACCATAAAACGATACAATGAAGACTCTAGTGTAGATGACAGGTCAAGAAGTGGTCGCCCTCGCTCTGTTAGGACTCCAGCAGTGATAAAAGCTGTGAAGGCGCGAATTCAAAGAAATCCCATACGTAAGCAGAAACTGTTGGCCCTTCAGATGGGGTTAAGCAGGACCACGGTGAAAAGGGTGTTAAATGAAGACTTAGGGCTTAGGACATATCGAAGAAAAACAGGACATCGTTTGGACGCTCGTTTAATGGACCTGAGACTGAAGAGATGCAGCGCTTTGTTGAAGCGGTACGCGGGAAAAAAGCAGCGGGAAATTATTTTTTCGGATGAAAAAATTTTCACCGTGGAAGAGAGCTACAACAAACAAAATGATAAGGTGTACGCACACAGCAGTGAAGAAGCGAGCAACCGTATTCCGCGTGTCCAACGAGGTCATTTTCCATCTTCGCTCATGGTTTGGTTGGGAGTCTCTTATTGGGGCTTAACTGAGGTTCATTTTTGTGAGAAAGGCGTAAAAACGAATGCAGTTGTGTATCAAAATACAGTCCTCAAGAACCATGTGGAACCTGTTTCTCATACCATGTTTAATAACAGGCACTGGGTATTCCAACAAGATTCTGCGCCAGCTCATAGAGCGAAAAGCACACAAGACTGGCTGGCGGCGCGCGAAATCGACTTCATCCGGCACGAAGACTGGCCCTCCTCCAGTCCAGATTTGAGGAAACACTTGGAGGAAAAGGCCTGCTCAAAGCCTCATCCTGATTTGGAGTCACTCAAGGCATCCTTGATTAAGGCAGCCGCCGATATTGACATGTACCTCGTTCGTGCTGCGATAGATGACTGGCCGCGCAGAATAAAGGCCTGTATTCAAAATCGCGGGGGTCATTTTGAATAAACTTTATTACCATAAGAATCTAGGTTTTATTAAGTTCATTTTGCTATATAAATGTTTACATAAATAATAAACATGTCTAAATTATGTCATATTGCACATGTGACAGAACTTATGACCTGACTATGTATATACTGTCCAAGTAAATTTGGGATGGCACTATTTTAGGGATGTAGTCGAGTTCGATAGTTACCATAAAAGTTCACGACAAAATGAAGGTTGAATATGATCACCTTTTTTGTTTAAACCAATGTATTATTTAGAACAATCAAAGCAATTAAACTTCTGATCATCGCTAGAAACACTCCCTTTATAGGCGCACGGGGGCGCTAAGAGCAAAATCTTACTTTTCAATATCTAGGTGGAGGCTGATTTTTAATTCTAATAAAAGTGGTGGACACTATCTAACTAACATTTATTAATTACTATTATTAAAACTATTTGATTAATAGACCGCATTTGGTAATTGCCTAATTCAATCATACCAAATTGAACAGGAATACCGCGATGCGTTTCGAAATTTTGCTTTTCCCCGACATTTTGAACCCCTTAGTATGTTGAATATCATAAAAAATTATGGAAATATGAATTCAATGTAAAGATAAACTCCATATTCAGTTATATTTTATATTAAAGCGGTCACTTAAATCTTTTTAAATAGTAATACGACTATTATACAATTTCAAATGATGCATATCTTTTAGATGTAAATGGAACACGTGTTATTGAGGCGTAAAAAAATTTTACTAAATTGAAAAACCCTAAATTAGGGGACGCGTGTCCTTTGCGAGTTCCCAGGTCACCAGTTCCTGGTGAGGCCTCACGAAGGGTAGATGTGTCGCTCTTCTGCGTGAACAATTGAAAATAGTTAGAACTGGAGCGTGGTTACCGATTTGGAGCGCGCGCATCAGGGCTCTTAAGCATTCTTCGTCACTGTTTTCTCCGGATTCTATGAAATCTTCTATCTCTTTTTGTTATATTATATCCTTCATCCAGTATTCATTGCCTAATTTCTGAACAAGCTTTTCAAAACTTTTTAATGTCACAATTTTCAGTAAGTGCACTTCTGGCGCGTTCTCGTGCTTGAGCATGGATAAATGGTTTTTCCTTTTCTTACATGATGAAGAGGAAACTGATGCCGTTTTAGTACATCAGTAACGTGCAACCATCAACGTGAGCACTATCTCTATTAACGGTGTCGATGTGGGCTCACACAGCACCATGAATGAATGACAAAGGTGGCACAGTGCCTTTGCGGGTGGGTGTGCGTGAGGTGGCCTGGATGTCCCCCTCCGCGAAATCCTCTTTCCCCTGAGTCCATCCCAACCTGACGCGAACCTACTTTCATAAAAATACATGTTCATAAAAAGGAACTTTCAAATACGCGCAGGAGTACCTTTCCAACGAAGCTTACATCTGTGCCTGACCTTGGTTAGGGTCAACGACACTATGGGCCCGACGCCATGGCATGCACCTGTCACTCCCCCTTCCACTTTTTAATAAAGCCTGGCGGCAGGCCATTGTAAAAGGCGCGACGCTCGCTGAAGCTTATTTAACCGGAAACTGGCGAACTGAAAATTAAAGTAGCAGCACCTATCCAGCAGTAATTCAGCGGCTTTCAGGCGGCAAATTAACATAATTGGAATAGAATTAAAAAGTATCTAAAATAGTACTTTAGGTAGTATCTAAAATAGTACTTTAGGTTTTACATGAACTAGCAGTTTTTGAGTTTAGACGTAAAACATGCTCCAATAATATTGCAAGGGGATATCTAGGGACGCGTGTACGTGTACTTCGACGTACATACATCGAGGCCTAAGCTAATCAAATGGTTTGGGACGAACACAACTGCACAATTATCCTATTCCGGGCAGCAGTATGCCATTTTCAGATTGCCCCAATAGTCTAACTAACCTCATTACTTACCTGAAGATTTACCCTCGTGAATCAGCAGAGATAGGTCAGTGTCTGGTGCACAGTACATCGGAGTATATCCTCGAGACCATATCCTACGCTGATGCAACGACAAGCAGTGAAACATGAAATGATACCGCCTGGAGTGAAAGTGGATACTTTACTATAATTTTGTAGGCGACTCCTTCCCCACTTGCGCAGAGGAGGCATTCGACACTAACGATTGTGTAACTGGATATTGCACTGAAATATGAACCACATGCGTTTGTCTTAGAGATGGAACTTCAATATTGTGCCGTACCTGTGCGTGTTTACGTATGCACTTAGACTAACCGAGGAATGTAATGCCTCTTTCTGACTAATTGCTATACGTAGACCATAGTGTGAGAAGCCTATACACGCACATTCTTTGTGAGTCAATCTGAGACCGCTAAATTTACTCTTTTGCGACCGAAGATTGACCGCTATTTTTATTTTACAGAAAAGAGCTATTCGAGCGATTTATAATTTAAAACGCACAGACTCCCTAAGAGAGCTTTTTAAAAAATTGACATACTAACTGCAGCTAGTTAATTTATTTTCGTAAACATAATGTATTGTAATGTTAACCTAAGAAATAATCGCAGACTAGTTACGCCCCGGTTTAGACTCGCGAAGGTTAGCAATTATTTCAGGGGTCAGTGCATTCTCTACTAAGTCTACTAGATTAAGATACCTCTGGAGATTTTGAAATTGCCATTTGAGCAATTTAAAACCCATGTAAAAGCGACTTAGTCAAAAAAGGGATATTACAATGTTCAAACAATATTAATTGTATTACTTAAACAACCAATTTTTAATAGAGGTCTAAAAATCTATCTGTGGGACTTTCTACCCCCTGCTTCTCCCACAGTGGTCCAATGTAGAGAAGAGGCACAAAATGTCAATTGCTAAGTATATGTTAATATCTATAATATTTGATTGATTGAATCCTAAAAATATTTGCTTCTAACAAAAAAAAATTGTTTCCTTAAAAAAATAAAATAAGTTTGCCTAATTAAAGTAGCAGCTTGTCTATAATTTATTATAAAATATACAGTGTGACATTTAAGTAGCCATCTTTTGGGGAATGATAGTACCCATCATTATAAACAACTTTCCTTAAGAAACATCAAATGGAGAAAAATATTTGTCCCTTAGAACATTGACTCGATCAGCTGATTATAAGTTACTATGGGGGACCCACTTTTTTTTTGTTTGCAACCATATATATGTTTCTAGGGGGAAAGTTGTCCATAATGACAGGTTCTATCATTCCCTAAAATATGGTCAGCTAATAAAATGTCTCCTTGTATAGCTCAGGGTGCCCTTTTTATTAAAAGCTTTTATTTAACTTGCAATGTATGTATGAGTAACCGTTAGAATACAGAACCCTTTAATGTGCACATTAACTAGGTAATTTACTTATTTCGTGGTACGAACATGGGTCGTTTCGCTCCTCTCCACTTCGATCGGCTCTAGGTTGTATTATAAAGTTGTGACCTACCACAACCTCAAGCTCGGTTAACACAAGTTATTTTGTCCGTAACGTACCTCAGTTTCGTTTCTGCATCGCGAAATAACGAAATAATAAATAAACGGAGTTTGTTTGGAGTTTGGGACGCTAGTTTGGACGCCCGGATCGACTGCGATCCAGACGCGCCGTACCACCGTACCGTACGGAACGGGCGTCCAAACTAGCGTTCTTGGATTGCGACGCTGATACGAAACGGAGGTAAGTTACGGACAAAAGATCATGTCTGGATCCATCTTTACTCTAGTATTCGGACAGAAAGTGACCTCTAGCAACCAATTCGGTTCTCTGGGATTCGAAGCTGGGGGGGTATATTAAGCCGCAAAGATAATAGCGCGGCAGCCCCAGCAACATCCTGAAAGCATTGTTGTACTGGACGCGTAGAGCGCTGAGAGCTTTTTGTGCGAAATAGTTAAGTTTTATTGCAAGCGTTGCAGTATATTTGGAACACGTTAGCGCGTTAATGCGCGGGTACTAAATTCAGTGAGCATTTAGTATTTTTGGCTCGCGTTGACATTTTAAAGTTCACAAATCACTTTATTAGATAAACACACTTTTTTATTTGCGATGCGGGTTTACTATTTTAGACATTCGTTTTTTGCTACACGTTTGTTTTTATGGTATTCCTTGCCATTTTTAGGGTAAAGTGTTTAGGTATCCAAAACCAAAATTGGTAAGCATTGGTAAACTGACGTGTGATTATATACCCTTTGGGTTTACCCGTTTAATACGATATGACTATGAGGTAATAGAGTGAAAATGAAACGTTAAACGAAGCTACCTTCTCTTATAGCGGAAGATGGATCCCTTATCATCATCATAATAATCTTATGTACTTAGTAATAAAGGTCTGCTTACACAAAAGGCCGTTGCCCCGTACAGGCGAAAACTTTTAGACGCATCTTTCTACAGTGCGCTCACATCATAGGGTTGAAGAGGATCAAATAGTTTCGACAAAAAAAAATCTTACTTTTATATAGGAATTTGAATATTTTTTGTTCTTCATTATTCTGCAGCACATTAGCTTTCAAAAATGTTTCTAACTAAAACACTTTTGACGTGTTAAAGTTTTTTAAATCGGTCGTTAGTTATAGGGTTATATTTAAATCGCAGAACCCAAATGTAACTAAATAACGTTATGTTATGACAAGATCACCCAGATCTCTTACGGGAACCACTTACTGGAAAAATTGTGTACGATTTTTTGGAGGAAAGAAGCCATTACTTGGTAAATGGCAAAAACGCACACTTATCGGCATCGGCACGCACCGTACGCACCGTCATCAGCACAGAACGGATCGGCCGCGCCTGAGGAATCTTCCGAGCTACTCGCCAACCGAATGAAAAATGCCGACGAAACGTCCGCATAGTCAGCGCCGAATCTGATGACGTCATCTGGATTTCTCCAGATTCCGACGCGGAAAGCTGTGCGAGGTTTCATTTGATTTCAATAAACAATTCTTAAATCCGATCCGTCGGATACGTCCAGTCCGATAAGTGTGCGATCACTATTAAATAGGTCAGTTTAGCAGATCGTTTTTTGAGTGGAGGTCAGTAACGGTTAGGGTAGGTCAGTCAAGAAGCTACTAACCGATGGGTCGTGATTTTTATTAGTTATTATTTGGTTAGGTACCTACGTAATCTACCTACCTAGCTACTGATTTCTGTTGTAGGTATTAAATAAACCGTCACAAATTATATTAAAGAGAGCACGAGATATTTAAGTAGGTACGTACAAGTCATAGTTGAGGTACAACTTGATGTACTGCTAACTGTAGAAATGATAAAAGAAATTTAATACGCATTTCAAACTTAGCTGTACATCAACAACTTTTTAAAAGGCAATCCATTCCTTTTTAAGCAGAGTCCTGCACGTCGCACTGCATTACACCCACTTTTCTTAAGACTACCTCATCACTATTTACAGGTTAGAAATTTAATTAATTTTGTTATCTAAGTTATCGTATGTACGCATACTAATTTGAACTTTCCTAACTAAAGCACTTTTACATTGATTTTGTGTAAACTATTTTTCATAGACTTTTTTGTGTACATTCTATGCTGCGCCAAGGTTCTACGCCGACATGTTAATGGATATATCACTATTTACAGGTTAGAAATTTAATTAATTTTGTTATCTAAGTTATCGTATGTACGCATACTAATTTGAACTTTCCTAACTAAAGCACTTTTACATTGATTTTGTGTAAACTATTTTTCATAGACTTTTTTGTGTACATTCTATGCTGCGCCAAGGTTCTACGCCGACATGTTAATGGATATGTTTTTCCTTTTAATCGAAACATCAGTTCAAAATGTGGAATTTCACAATCTAGGAGCACGTCGATTTCAACTCTACTTTCTCTGCTCACGACTTTTACAACTAAAGTGTAGGTGTACGTATTCATGTTGGTATCTTTTTCCTACTAATAGGTACCTATCAACCCTTTGTCTGTGAGAGTCACGGGTGCCGGCAATTAACAATAGATCATCTTCAACGTTAACTGTTATTCGTGTTAATATAGTATTTACCTCGGTTCCTGTTCCAATTTTTTTTAAAGATTTATCTACTTAAAAACAGATGCATTTCAATTTCATAAATTTTTAGGACGGAAGCGACGTATTTTCAATCTGTTTATTTTGTATTAAAGCTACACCATTCAGGATGTAATTATAATAGTAAAACAGCATATATTGTCAAGTTGTATAATAATACAAATAAATTTAAAATGTAATCAAGTTTTATTCATAATAACGTAACACAACCAAATTTCACTTTATTTATGTACAGCTATCTATCTGTCGCTGTCCGATATGCAATCGATAGTCCAAATTAAGGCAATCATATTTTCTCAGAGCACTTTTTTATGTAAAAGTTATTATTTGGGAGAAAAAAATATTTATATCTAATTAGCTCTCTAAGTAAGTCTTAAAAGTGCTCAAGCTGGTTTTTTGTAGGCTATAAATACGGGTGTTTGTGTATAACACAACATATATAATACACAGGGTCGGAAGACAAAAGGAAATTATGCAGTATGTCCTCATTTGGCGCATAACTGCTTACTTTTCTGGAATGTCCTTCTCTACATCATCTAAACTTTTTGTTTCTCGCTTCTGAAGCTTCTTTATAAAGTTTTTCGATGGGCATTAACCCAAAATGTTCAATAATTTCTGTTCTTCTTAATAAGTGACTTCTTATTAAGCATTATTATTAATACATACATCTACATCATACAAGTAAATATGCCATAAATCTGATGCAGTCGTGTAAAGATGAGATTCTGTACTTATACATTTCTTTATCTACTGGTCTTCAGTAAATCGCGTTTAGGTCGTTTATTTCTGATGGCTTTGCTCTACAGATGTTGCAGGAAGCGAAGTATCAGAAATATATATTTTTTTTTTTGCGATCTATCATTGTCAAGAGCAATTCGTGATTTATAGATACGTCTCCTACTTTTGTGGGCTGCAGGACTTCATTTTAAATTTAATTTGGTCTTCATCTAATTTTTTTTCCTCTTTTTGCTGACTCTTTAGTTTCTTTGAATTTGAACGTAACAGGTCGACAGTAAAATCTAGATGACGGTCGATCGTGTTCCCACATAATAACATCATCCGAAAGAATCCTTAATGGAACCAAACTAATCATAAATATTCTTGAGTCAACCGAATCTGTCTTTTTCTTAAAATTGCTTTGTCCTGAAGCCTCATCCTAGCCCCATTTGCTTACAAGTTTTAAGCCTTAGTATTCAGTTTTAAATGATTTGCAATTATGTGTCTGTGCACAGTTAAATCAAGCAAAGCTTGCAATTTTTTCTGCGCTCCTTCGTCAGTAATAGTTAAATGTTCTTTTGAGGGACAACAATCCAGTTTTGCTTGTCCAACATTAAAAGTTTAAGTGACAGTAACAGACCCAGTGCCTTTTCAGCTTAATATACATTTTTTTTTCATTTAATCTGGACTGAATCTTATGGGTATCTTCAGGATGTTTAATAACATGGTCCAAAATTCTGCTTACGTCCTCGTTACTATTGTCCTTTAAAGTTTTTACTGTTGACCTTAACAGTTCTTCTGGAGACAAGGAATAATTTAAAGTTTGAATACGTCTTCATTTTTGTCTTGAGCCCAGTTCTTCGAATAGTTTCCTTGGAGTGAAGGAAGTGGAAGTTTCATGTACACTGTGAAATAGTTTCATGATTCTATATTGTCAGATCGCTCACCGTCTCTAACATCAACTTGTTCTCCTTCAGTAACGAAGAAACTGGGCCATACATTTCATGAAAATTATTGAAAGAATTATTAGCAGTAATCCATCTACGTTTCATATTAGAAGTAAACTTCCGGCAAAATTCTGAGAAAATCAGTGTATTCTTCATTCAATTGCAAGACAAGCTCCTGTTTTAGATGTTTACAAAATTTTACACTATCCGAAAATGTCTTTATCTACACACGTATCATAAACCCTCTTTACTGCGTTCAAAAACCGCACGTTACGATCAGCATTATGTTAAACTACTTGGTAAAAACTCGTTTCGTATCTGGAAAACTACACATAATGGTCATTATGTGTAGTTTTTTTAAATATAATGACATTCAAATTTCGAACGCCGACGCCCACCCGCGTGCCATCCCTAGTTTGTCTGTGAAGTTGGTACTGACATTCAAATTTCGAACGCCGACGCCCGTCTCGTCTGCGTGAAGTTGGTACTAAAGAACAAGCTAAACAATTGCAGAACCACAATGCCGGTCAAACATGCGGTTCCTGAACACATCAAAGAGAGCTTATGATATGTGTGTAGATAAACTAGTGTATGTAACTGTACATAATTAGGCATTATGCAGCAGTCACATAAACTACTATAAGCTTCTCTTTTGATAGCATAAATAAGTCGACACTATGAGGGGTTTCTGACACTAAAAATATTATTTAACGAAACTCATTTTATCTAATAGGTATGTGGATTTTAGTTTCGTAAACCTAGGGATTTTATATGTAAGTATTGTTTAATTATAATATGTATTTTATATAAGGTATTTATGTTCTTCTATATGAAGTATGATATCGCCACCAGAGGGCGCTTCAGCTATAAGTGTTTGCCGAGTCTCCGAGATAAAAATATTCCAAACAAATAGAATCAGTGAACAAATCAAATTGAAGATTAACTAGCTTTTAAAATATATACATGGCTTCAATCCAACGATTACCCCAACAAGTTTAACCAGTGCATAATAGTGAAATACACAAAAACACTTCTTAGTGATCAGAGTAACATTCAAGTTTGAAATTGCACATAAAAACAGTGTAAGAAGAAATATAAATACGTCAAGAGCTGCAGACTAAGTGAAACAGTGATACAAACCATAAATAGTGAACAGAAACAGGGAAGTACAGCTTTTTATGGAAACATAACCTACAAAAAATCGTTGCTCAGTCATCATCAAACTAGAAAAGTTGCTACGACAGCGCCACCTAGCGCACAATAGCGATACTAATCTGGCATACAAGCTAACTAAGCAGCACTAGCGACATCTGAATGCGAGTAGCTAAAAACTTTTGTAGAGCTTTTTACTACACACCTTACAAAAATAGTAGAGTTCTTTTCTCACTACGAAATATAAAGTAGAGTAGTCAGTAGAGTCTAAGTTAAACTACTCAATTACCCATATAGCGCACAAGAGGCATCATGGCTGAAGAAGCGCTTAAACTCCTACTGGAAAAGTTTGAAAACAATATAAATACAAAATTAGAAAATATAGAGAAAAATATAACAACCAATATCAACAACAACATCGATTTGAAATTTTCCTCTTTTCAACAAGAATTAGAAATATTAAAAACCGGTAATGCAGAACAAGAAAAACGACTAGACTTTCTGGAAAAGCAATCAAGACAGAGAAATCTAGTTTTGTTCGGAGTGGCTGAGGAGGAGAGCAGCTACTGCGAACTAGAGCAGATAGTACTCGATATCATAAATTTTAAACTGGAAATTTCGTGTGACGGACTGGAACTAGAGTTTGTAAGGAGGATGGGAAAAAAGGATAAAAGCAAGATCAGACCAATTTGTTTTGGACTAACGACTCTTGGAAAAAAAATAACACTGCTAAAAAACAAAAAGAAATTAGAGGATACTTCAACTTATCTGAAGGAAGACTATCCACCTAAAATCTTGCAAATACGAAAAGAACTCCAAGAAAAATGCAAGGAAGAGCGAGATAAAGGCAATAAAGTCACTATTAAGTATGACCAATTGGTGATTGTTAAAGATACAGGGAAATCTACACAGAAAGATGAAATTGCAACAAGAAATAAAAACAAGAGACCATTAGAATATTCACCGCCAGCAACTTCAACAATCAACAACAGTAAGAGTCAAACCCCTGAAAACCAACTTAACAAGAACAAAAGTATTCCTCCAGCCACAAAGAAAAACAAACCAGGCAGTCCTAGCGTTTCCAACTTCCTGCGTTCTGGGAACACACATAACAACAACAATCCAAAGAACACTAGACAGGACACGACAGGAAACAGCCAGAACAAGACATAGCAATCAGACTCTACCAGACCCCCTACTGCAGACGGATACGGCGCCCTCACAAAACCTTGTACAGATAAAAAAATAAGAAAACGTTCCCCAATACGGCCGGTCCCCGCGGGCGAACTAGACCACCACCCTCTAGCTAAAAGATGCGAAATCTACAACATCTCTACACTAAATACTAGAACCTTACGAACTGCCGAAAGTTTGTTGGAACTAGACAATGCCCTAACAGAGGTAAAATATGATATACTGGGCATAAGCGAAATGAGAAGAATGGAAGAAAGAATCGAAGAACACAAAAACTACATATTATACCAGAAAGGAAAAGTAGCAGGCCAACATGGAGTAGGCTTTCTTATCAAACGACACCTTAAGCAATACATACAAGAAATCATAGGAATTTCAGACAGACTGGCAATACTCAACATCAAATTACCAAATTATAAAAAACCATGGACGATTGTACAAGCCTATGCACCAACCGAAAAGGCACAAAAAAATCAATCAGATTTGGACTCATTCTACGAAGATCTATCACAAGCCATAAACAATCACATGGATAATCATATCATTCTAATGGGTGACTTTAATGCTCAGGTTGGCACACGACAAAAAACATGTGAATATGTACTTGGTTCATTTGGTCACGGAAAAAGAAGCTGCAACGGCCAAAAACTGATTGAATTTCTCATGGAACATAACCTGACAATACTCAATTCATTATTCAAGAAAAAAACCAAAAACAAATGGACTTGGATCTCCCCTGACGGTCGATACAAGAATGAGATAGACTATATAATGACTAACCAACCTAAATATTTTACAGACACAACCGTTATAACAAAGTTGAACTTCAACACAAATCACCGAATGGTACGCAGCTCCCTGAAAAAATCTCCAACTAAACCTTCAAGAAAATATAAGAACAGCAACCATAACAACTTAAAAATCTTCAACACATGGGACAAGAACGAGCCTCAAAATCTAAGAAAACAGTCCATAAAACATACCCATGATGTTTTACAAAAGTACCAGTCCCTAGAAACACAACTTGCAAGCAAATGCACCTCAGAAAGAAACCAGAACACACATAAATACCAACTGAGCGACCAAACTCTACACCTTATTAGCAAAAGAAAAGAGCTCTTACATAATGGTACAAAAAAAGAAAACATTATGAGTATAGCAGAAATAAGCAAAAAAATAAGAGAAAATATAAGGAAAGACCGAAAAACAACTAGACTGAAAACGTTAGAGCACCATATACAAAAGACAGGAGGAGTGAAAAAGGCTCTAAAAGAACTACGCGAAACGGGAAATCAATGGATACCAAATTTAAAAAGAAAAGAAAAAAACATAACACATCGCAAAAATATCAGCAACTTAGCAACTAACTTTTACAGACAACTCTATGCAAAACAAGGACCAAATACAGACCAATATCCCAACTACTGCCACATTGCACCAACTGCAGAAACAATAATAGAATCCGTGCAGAAAATCCTACCAAGTGAGGTGGAAAAAGCAATAAAAAGCCAAAAGATGGAGAAGTCCCCAGGTCCTGACAAAATCTCAAATGAGCTGCTTAGAGGAACTATGCAAGAAATAACCCCAGCTTTAACTGAAATATTCAACAACATACTGACAAGCAATATTATTCCACACCAATGGTCTCAGTCAAATATCATCTTGATACACAAGAAAGGAGACAAAGGAGACATTGGAAACTATCGACCAATTAGTCTTATGTCCAACGTATACAAGGTTTTTGCAAAGATTATACTGGACAGGATCTGCCCAAAGATAGACGAACAACAGCCCGTGGAGCAAGCTGGCTTCAGAAAAGGCTTCTCCACTATAGACCACATACATACAGTAAAACAAATACTGGAGAAATATAACGAATACAACAAAACAATCTACATTGCATTCATTGACTATGCCAAAGCCTTCGACAGCCTAAACCACAGCTATATATGGGATACTCTAGAGCAACAAGGAATACCAGAAACCTACAGAAGTATAATAAAAACCATATATGCAAATAGCCAGGCAAGAATACAACTCGAAACACTAGGCAACCATTTTCCAATAGAAAGAGGTGTGAGACAAGGGGACCCTTTATCTCCCAAACTATTCTCAGCGGTGCTGGAGAACATATTCCGCAACCTCAGTTGGGAAACATTTGGAATAAATATAAACGGTTCCAAATTGAACCATCTCAGATTTGCAGATGACTTGGTCCTTTTCGAAGAGATACCGGAGAATCTAGAAAAAATGATACAAAGTCTTAACTCAGTGAGCAGGAACGTCGGACTTCAAATGAACTCTAGCAAGACAAAAGTAATGACCAACTCTACAAAAATAGATATAAGTGTAAATCAACAAGTTCTGGAATATGTTGACGAATACACTTACCTGGGCCAGTTAATCTCTACAAATGACCAAACCACAAAGGAAATTGACACAAGAATAGCCAAAGGATGGAAGGCTTACTGGTCCCTAAAGGAAATCATGAAATCACCAGACTTGAGCATGACACTGAAAAGGAGAACGTTTAATTCTTGCATCCTACCCTGTCTCACTTATGGTTGCGAAACATGGGCCTTAACTAGACTCCACAGAGAGAAACTGGCAAAATGTCAAAGAGCAATGGAGAGAAGCATAACAAGGTGCAAACGTCAAGATAGAGTCAGAAACGAAGACCTCAGAACAAAAACCAAACTCACAGACATTCTATCCCGCATAGATCAGCAAAAGTGGAGGTGGACAGGCCACATGATGCGAGATAATAAAGGAAAATGGAGTAGAGTTGTAACGGAATGGTATCCCAGAGATGGAAAAAGAAGTCCCGGCCGACAAATTACGAGATGGGCAGACGACATCAAACTTACAGCTGGCCATCTCTGGACCAGAGTAACACAAGATAGACCACAGTGGATATCGCTAGAGGAGGCCTATGCCAAGAGGCACACTGAGATCAGAGATATTTTATAAACAACAATGCTATTTTAATTTTTTATACTCAGAATAAAAGGCTTATTATTATTATTATTATTATTATATGAAGTATATTTTATCTACACACGTATCATAAACCCTCTTAACTGTGACCAAAAACCGCACGTTACGATCAGCATAATGTTAAACAACTTTGTAAAAACTCATTTTTTTTCTGAATATTGAACATTATGAACATAATGTGTAAATTTTCTACATATTATGACATTAAAATTTCGAATGGCGACGCCCGCCTGCGTGCCAACGTGCCAACCCTACCTTGTCTGTAAAGTTGGTACTACAGAACAAGCTAAACAACTCAATGCCACAAACTTGCGGTTCCTGAACAAATCAAAGAGAGCTTGTGATGTGTGTAGATAAACTAGTGTATGTCACTGTATATAATTAGACATTATGTATCAGTCACATAAACTACTATACTAGTTTAGTAAAAACACTTATTCATATTATTTACTTGTATTTCTGCACAAGGGTCTACCTATCACTGCTATGTATCTATCCTTATCATCTTGGGTTTGCTGGAATAAATGTCTTTTCTATAAGTGTGTAATGCAAATTTTCATGTGCAATAAAAATATATGAATATGAATACGGAGTATCGAAAAAAATAGCAGTCATCGAACCTTTGTGGCATAGCCATCAATCACTCAACGCTGTATGATTTTTTCCAAGTCTTTCGCGCTCGATGTATGTAGTACGAGAATACATTCAGCGGCAGAAAATGTGGCCCAAGTGATCATCCCAACATTTTACACAAATTCAGCGATGTTAAGGGATGTTTTGATGAGGATAGGATATAAGCGAACCCTTTTGTTTATATAAGTGGATATTTAGGATAAAAAGTAAGTTTATTTCGCTTTTTTTAAACGCATTTTTACGTAAATCCAGGTTCAAAATGAGGTTTGTAGAAATGTTTCCATGGGTTTTTATTGATTGTTGGTCTACGCCTATTTCCGAAAATGTTAGAAGAAGCCACTTGTGGTTAGTCAAGTTGCTCAGGCGCAGCGCAGGCGATCTTTATAAACCGGCGAGGGTCTAACTCAATGTAAGGTGGCTGCATTTCATAAAGTACCTTGTATAACACAAGGGGTTAAGGGCAGAGTTAGGTATATCTTGTAAAATATTTAGAAGCACCTTACTTACATTTTTATGGTATTATGTTATAGCACAGATACTATAATACGTTATAGGTAAATTTTTGATCGGTATTGTGCCCTCTACCCAAATACAGGCGGTTACAGAAAGGTGTAGTCAAGTCAACTGACCGCTCGGCCCAAAATGTATGGAGAAGAAGTGAAAAATATAGTAGGTTGCATAGTGAAAGTCGTCCAAAATAATGACGACACGTTTCAGATACCCCCTAAATACCACATTAGTTGTGCGCGAAAGTATTTAAAAAAGTGAAAAGCATCTGACTTTAACTCCCATTGCTCCTGCGAATGCGACACATTACTTAGGGGTTTTTGTACCCTTTTTGTCCTCTACCCATATATACTTATAAATACTAAACGCATCCTGCGCGTCTTGAAAAAAAACATGGTTCGGGGGCTATGGCCTATATTGTAGTCAGGTATAAAACCAGCCAAGTGCGTGTTGGACTTAGCACATTTAGGGTTTTCTTAACAAATTCAGAATATTAGCCTAATAATGAGGGAATTCAGAAGGAAAAAATTAGATTTTTAAAAAATCTTTAGTGTCATTCAAAAGCCAATGTGATGTAGAATAATATTCCACAGTAAAATAATTTGGTGTTAGGTACCAAATTTTTGAAAACTTATAAAACGAAATTTAAGTTTACTGTTTTTAGTGTCTATTTGATCTGTAGGTACTACATGGCGTTCATCATCAATCAGTTCATTTAAATCCGACAAATTGGACCCTGACACACCACTTCGCCCAGAAAGTATTTATTTAGCCAATAAGCGTTGGCTAAATTTGGCATTCAGTAATGTTTTCGCGCAATTCAGTATTTTTTTCGGGCAATTCAGTATTTGCGCTCATTTCATGTAATTTTTCTTTCATGTCCATTCGCTCAATTAGCTTTTTAGTAGCTCTTATAATTAATCCCGATAATTGTATACGATAATAGCTTTGAAATTCGTGTTTGATTATTCGTGAAATCCTTTGATTATTTGTGAAATCCTTTGATTATTTGTGAAATCCTTTGACGTGTTAGTTAATTAATCGAAATATAATCGAATTATTTTCAATCTGAATACACACTGAGAATTCGAAAGCCAGATAAGGTATTATAAGGCTACGATACACCGGTGATACACCACTATTATGTGTAAATGGAACTCGCTGCCTTCGGGGACGGGGCTTTTATGCGCCAATGCGGTCTCTGGGTACGTAGGTGCCTGCACTCAAAGCTCACCCATTCCGTTTTTATACAATTCTTTTCTGAAACACACATTAGTTACATTTATTCCACATCCTTCCATCCTCAAAACTGCACAAGTATGTACATATAATGAGGATACCTGCGGTTAGGAAAACTCTTGCGTATAATTCCGATCTGCCCCATTTCGGGGGTTGGTATGTTATTCGGTCGAGCAGCCAGCTATATTAAAGGGATTAATGTTGCTTCCCAGTGAATATTTTCTTTTATTTCTTCCAATCCTCGGCAAATAAGTTTGTATTAACTTCGTGTAGTTACGGAACGATCGGCGAACACTGGCTAAGCTGTAGGGATTTCTTTCTTAAGTAGTTAATTCTGTAGCCTTAACGTGTAATTCTAACATGTGCGGAGTTTTTATCGCTAAAATCAGTCAATCACAACACGATTATTTTCCACGATGTGTCTTTTATTGCGACGTTGCTGTGTTTATTTATGCGATATTATGATTGGTTTATAGATATCAGAGTCAGATCACATTATGCTAGTAAAGTTTTAGCACATAGACTTAGCTCCGAAGCATATGCAGTTAAAAGAATCTGGGAATTGATTGACGTTGCAACTGCAAGGCTTGTATATTTTAGTTATTTCCATAGCTATACAACTATGGCGACGGGCTGTTGACATTGAGACCATCGTCATTTTGCAGAAGAGATTGATCCGATTTATTTACAAGCTAGGTAATAGGGAGTCTCTGAGAGATTGCTTCAAAGGAACCAACATCCTAACAGTTGCAAGTCAATATATTTATGAAAACATAATGTATGTGAGGAAAAATTGATTGATAGTCGGCACAATGTGCGAAATAGAAATAAACATAAACTTTCTTTTCTAATGATCAGACTCCCAAAAGTTAGTAGTTCTTTTATGGGACACTATACGCTTCTACAATAAAATTCCGCAAGAAATACAAAACTTAACTGAAGCTCGATTCAAAAAATTTGTAAAGCACACTTTATGCACAAAGGCCTACTACAAAATTAATGTTTTTTTGTAAGACATCTGGAATTAAACCAGTTCATTGCACCATAAATAGGCACCTGCTTAATGTTGTATTATGCTTGCTTGATCATGTTATGATGTTCATTAAGTCTCAATTGGTGTGCTATTATGAACTTGAACTGAACTAGACGAGGACTTATATGTCTTAGATGTCACTAGAATTCACAAATAAATCGCATTATTAATGTCAAGCATCACTACTGCATATAGACTGAGTATGTAAGTACTTAAGTACAGCCATAGTATGTAAGTACTGCGTTGTCGCTTGTTGTCTCATTCAGCGTACGTAACACAATAGGGCAAAGTCTTCAATTAGATTGTTCTGGTGCCGATGTGATATCCATTCTACTCAAAGCACGTACTCATCCCGATGTAGGGGGGGGGGGGGGGGGATAATCGACAACATGCTTGCGAATTTAGACCACTCACGAACTGTATGCTTTATCTGTGGTTTACACTCGTAGTAGCGACATTAACGCCATTCGATTCCCTGCCAACGAAAAAGAAAAAAGTGGCCAAGTGCGAGTCGGACTCGCCCATGAAGGGTTCCGTTGTAGCAAGTAATTATGTGACTGGATGTTTGTGTTGTAACTTTGTTTTTCATAGTGTTTGTATGAATGACAAAGTTAACTTTGCGGTTTTTAAATAAATGTTTTATATCTTAAAAACTGTTTATTTTATTTTGTTCAAACCAATTTTCGTTGAAAGTTTGTATTGAGATACACAGTATATATTTTTTTGAAGATTTTTCACTTTCTTACTTTAAAAGTTAGAGGGGTCTCTGTAACGATTTACTTTGAGGAATAATGGTTTTAGAAACCTCAACGTTATTTCTAAAGACCTATATACACATATACCTATATATGTATAGACAGCCCACACATATAGGTTTGATGAAAAAAATATTTTTTTATCATACCAAGTTTCAACTGTCTAATCCTAATAGTTTCCGCATAAAAATGCTGTGAAATACGGACGGACGGAGGGACGGAGACACAGACTTGACGAAACTATAAATAAGTCAGAACCTTAAAAACTAGTTAATCAACTATATAGTGTAAACGGGTTCGCATGACGCTGCGAACCGAATCTTACATGATAACCATAGTAACGGTCGGTAACCATGGTAACGATCGGCGACCGCTACATTGATAAGGTAAACGACAGTATTTTCGAACGTTACCCGTAATAACTAAATATCGCTAACCCCATCACGAGCATACAGTGGTAAAGAGTCAATGCCCGCTATTGCCATGCTAACCCGAACAGTCGACCTATACATTGAAGTACGATACCATTATGGGGGGGCCTTTTTTTGCCTATTTTCTTAAATATTTGTCTAACTAGCATTTCAGGTTTATGATAATAATATATTCGAGATCCTCGTAACAGGCCCTTTCATTGGAGACGTCTTGCGATTAAGTTTTTATTCCTATTTGCCATTAATTCCCCCCCCCCCCCCCCCTATTTAAACCACACATTTCTCATATTTTTTTCCTGTTATATTTAGTTAATGTACTACTACATAAAGTGATTTTTTATTAGGATCAGTAGTTTCAAAGATAATGGGAAGGACAGCTATTTTTACCATTTTCCCTCGCAACAATCCCTTACATATCTCATTTTTTTTAATTCTCTGATTTCCTTCCAATTGTGCCCATATTTCAAATTACTCTGTTCAGGATTCGGTCGTTCACGAGTGATTCTATAAAGGTTCCGGTTTTCCTTTCCAATGTACGGAACCCTAATAAAGTTTATATTCACACCACCTTTATTTCCACACCTTCTGATGGACTAGTCTAATACTACTGCATAATGCACTTACAATTGCGTTATTGATGATCATCTACGAGTTGTTTTTATATAAATATATATTTGTGTTCTGCGGAAAATCGCGTCTATACTGTACAAGTGAATCATAATTAATTGTCTAATGAATGCGCGCTTCAACATACTTTGATTAATCACAATTCACGTTTACAGTAAACTTAAATTGTATGTACACCTAAACTTACTAAAGTGACACACTATACTTATTCGAGTATTCTGCGTTTAAGTGAATGTGAATAGAATAGAATATGCCGCGATATAATACTGATGTCTGTTAATCGGCAAGCTATTGTGTTGCGCATTAGGATTAGTGGAATAAGGCCTACTACATTATTTTTCATCAAAATACAATCCGAAGCGTAACGTTCTGGTGCTCATTTACTCTCGCTCAGATCCAATTTGCCTTTATCAAATAAATAACTGGAACTGTGACAACATTTGCTATTTGAGTTTGTAACTGACATGGAGCTGACAGTTAGCCTTATGAGTAAAGAAATAAAGGTCAGCTCGCCAATTTTTCGGCGAAGCAAATATTCGCGCTCACCAATCTAAAGTTTTCTAACAAAATCGTCATTTCAATGAAAACTACAGTACTTTGATTTCTTTTGCCGCTACAGGGACAAACAATTAACCGCACAATATTTTATAAATCAAAGGGTCTATTTTTAATTTAACATGATTGTGTTGTCCTTGGATTATTTAAATTGAATGTTGTCTTCGGCTCTGAATTGTTATATTATTGTGAATTGAAATTGTAATCTAAATCTCTTTTGAAATTGGAATCTGAATCTGTATTTATAATGTAATTGTATCTTGTAAATATTTCCCAATGTATGTTTGTCTCGATTTGCAATTTGCTGTAGTAGCATAAATATATAATGTAAATAATTAAATGAATAAATAAATATCGCTGCGAATTAATCGTGTTTTATCATTGCACATTTCGCAGGGTCTCATATGGTCGTCGATGGCGCATTATTGTTGGTCCTTAACTATTCTTGTTAATCAATCCCTTTATGTTCGGGTCGGAACCGCACTTGACCTATTTTTTATTTATGGGTTTAAACTATTCGGATTGATATGTACGTTCTTTCACATTTTTATCACTCCCAAATATTCAAAGTCCGCCCTTTGCCGTTTTATAAATGGATAGACTACCAACTAAGTGAATTAACATTTTAAGACAAAGATATCAATATTAATTAAGGCGACAAAGGAAGTATAAATGCTGTATTTTAATCAAAAGCCCAATAGAGTAAAATAACTGTTGTTTCAGTATTTTATTAAGTAATTAAAGTCTTCTTCTAGTTCAGTGTTCAGTAGTCAATCAATAATCCGTTTGTAATTCTCAGAAATTTTAAAAGGAAAGTGGGCTCAATTTGTGACGTCCGCGAAAAAACTTTTCGTCGCCATCCGGACCGCGAATTCTAGTTTTGTGCCAATGAGTTCCTAGTTTTAGCCACTGTTAGACGCCCTTTGCCCTAATAGGTATGCTGCTATTGCCAACTTCCTGCGACTCTCGATGACGTTGATTAGTTACTTTCGCATTTTGGATAGAACCACGATTACGTTGTATTGATGATGTCGGAGAGAGAGACGAGATGCCATCTGTCGATAAAGAGAAAATAAGTGTTATTGATCACCCGCGTCACTCCGGTATTTATTCATGAAAATTTTCACAAAAATACCAGGCTCTCCGTATGAAAAACATATACAAATAAATTGTTATCGGATTCATAACATTAATCCACGTCAATGCATTCATGATATCGGTCGAGCGAGCTTATTTCCCCGTGGATTTCTGAAGATTTCTTTCTGTGTCTTCCAAAGTTCTTTGGCCAGTAAAGAATATAAAATTTTGCATTTTACGTGATTAATATCGCGTTTTTGTAAATATTCTCAGAGTTATGCGAAGAGTGCTATTGGCCATTATCTAGCGTGTTATTGTCATATTGCGCATCTTATATTACTAGTCGGAACGAAGAAATCGATGAAAACGAGCAGTTTTGCCTCGGTCGGAGATATTCCGCTGCTATAGTTTTACTGTTCAATGCCTTGAATTTTGGTTGTTCGGTATTATTATATCTAGCAGCTACAATTCTGCTGCCGAATATCTCAAAATCCAAACTCCACGAGCGTAAACGGCGCTAGACTGTTGTGTGGTACGGGTTCCGTACACTTTGGGGCGGATGCAGCAAGGCAGATCAAACTACCATTAATTCTAGACCTGGTCTGGAATATTGCACGCTCTGGAAAAATCACCGAAATGTTCCTATAATACCGATGCGCCGGCGTGAGGCGTACACATTCGATTTTGGATACTGTTGTCTGTAAAACACAACTTATCTTGCGTAATAATTTCTCTAAACGTCTATACATATTTTGTTTTTAACCGATCCATTGCCGCGATTACGCGCGACGCATCGCGATTTTGAACCTTATGCCATGCTAATAAATTTCAAAACCTAAAGCGGGAAATATAATTTCTAGAGATGCCATCGTAGTTTTTAAAACATGCATACTTACCTGTATATAGGTAATCTATAAGTACATATATAGATTGATGAGTTGACCGTTAGCATTTTAGGTTGGACCCGATTTGCCATCGTTCAACATTTTATTTATATTTTGAACTTCACTGGGCCACAATATTACACCTTTAGGTATTAGCTATTACATCGTGATTGACACCTAGTCAAACCATATATTTATTAGCACTACTTGTCATTATTTAAGTATAAAATATCAATAAAAATAAGTATGAAATAAAAAAAAATCCCCAAATATAATTGACATCATATTTTCTAAATAAACTCAAAAAATAAAAGGTAAAATATATAGTATGAACTGAAATAATTTTATTTACTTTTAGGCCTGCAAAACTTCATAAGGCATAACAACCGATTTGAGATATCTCCTTTCGGGCGCACTTACAAAGCTGCGCTTTCTGCTAGGATAGGTATGAGCAGTACCAACTACAAATAAATATAACATTATATTATTGACATGATTTGTAGTGTGTGTGTTCTTAGAAACTGAGCAACCGCTTAACCTACGTAAACTTGTATCAAGCTAATATTTATACATGTCAAATAGCACAAACAATCCGAGCGTGAACAGTGAGGAGTACCGGAGGGATGCTGGTGGCCAATATTGACTAACTCACTGCAATCGAGTGGCAATTTTGCCGAGCAGCGCCTCCTAGCTCTCACAGTCCATCGAACGTTTATCGTTGGTCCCTATTCGAGTGCTGTCCCGTGATACACGTGAACATTGCTTCCTGCCTACCCCACATTGCTTCTCCCACTCCCAAATGAGTAAAAAGCGGAATTATCTGGTTATGTACACAACTATTCCGGTTCGGAAATACCACCCGTCAACAAACATTATATATGTATATATTCCTATACCCAAAGAGCATAGAACCACAGTACATAACATAACATTTACAGATAGGTACAGGCACATTGCTTCTGGCCCCACCCTACCCTGTGTCGTGGAAACTAGTAAAAGCGACGTGACAAACATCCAATACCTGCGGATTTTTTTCCATTCCTCCCAGCCAGGAATCAGACCTGGTACCTCTCGCTCGGGAAGCATAGCCTCGACTACAACACTACAGGGGTCGTATAACTCTATATCGTTAGCATTGTAAAATGGCTATCAATTTTACACTTTGTTTTTGTTGTTGCTGTTGTTGAAGTTTTACTTTAACTAACGTAACGTTGTACAATGTAGCCATGGGGATGACAGAACCGGAATATTTTATCACAAAGTTTGAATCACTCCAGTTTGGTGGCACTGACTGGAAGTGTGGCAGAATCGGAACATACGTTGAGGGGGGATTCCACGATTGAACTCACGAGAGGTGGTCGTTTGCCTGGTGGAGTGAAGGGCTGAGATTGGATAATTTCACGGACAGCCAGCACTCGGTGACGCGTCGCGAATCGGGATTGAAACCTAGACTAAATATCAGGTTCATGCGAACTGTATAAGGCCTATTGGTCATGAACTATGCACTGTTTATATTACATTTATTTTGTGGACAAAAATCGGGATAACGTTTATTTTAACATCTTTTTAATGCAATATGTATTTATAGTACTGAAGATAATATTTGGTGTAAGAATGTGTGTTAAACAAAATAAAACAGAGGTATAATTGCTAAAGCTTTTTGACCGAGAAAACGAAGCGTCTCCGTTCAGCTTGGGCAAAACTCTGTCGTATGTCCAGATTTCTGGATTTCCGGCTGTTCTCCTCTACAGGTCGCATTTCTCTGCCCATTCTTATGAAATTTTGTGACCACGTTCCATAGTGGCTTGTTTTTTTTTTGTCAGTTTAGTTTTTCCAAATTTTTTGAAATGGCGAAGATATGGAGTTACAAAGATAGAGAAGAAAAACATAAGTGTGTATGTGTTATTGAAAGAAAATGCTGTCGGTTTATTTGTTTTTGTAATTATTCAACTTGTTCATCCGTTAAACATCAAGTGGCCCAACCACATGAAGTTTAGGTGTGAGGGAGTAGAAAAAAAATAATGCAAATATGATGTGTCGCCCGCAAGGCCTATAGCTCACAGAGTCACTAGTTGATATTGCTGTACATAAATCTCTTATAAAGTGTAGATGCAGCTTTGCAGAGTTGCAGCATGAAAATATTATTCCATCAGAAAATTATCATCATATGCGTGGGACACTCAGAAAGTTTTGCAAGAAAAATTTAAAAATATTCTATAGGTTCTATTTTTATTATTCCCGTTGGTTTTTGGACGTGTCCCCGATAGCTCCGGATAACAAAAGACTTTTTTTGCGAAATGATCCGTATACGAACTAGCCGAAGTAAAGGTTTACTAAAAAATTGTGAGCGTGTGTGTTAGTAGTATTGAAAATAGTGCAAAGTTCAATAATAAAGCACAACCTGGTTCCGGAGCGAGGGCGCAGGTGCCAGTCTTCAGGAGAAGTATAATGCAAATCAATGCGCAAATTCCGGTGACATCGTTTCAGTATCTGTAACTTTATACTATAAACCAAAACCACAATGAATGAAAGATTTGATAAGGTTATATTAATCGGAAGTAGACAAGAACATGATCATTAGCTTGTCATAAAGTGAATGCTGTTATCTTACAGCTGCAAATATGATATATTATTTTAAAAGTGATTGGTGAAACGAGTCAGCGATGAAGTGGACTGAACTTTACAGTGTATGATAGCCTTGCTAAGTGATTTTAACAGGGTTAAATTCAGAGCTAGAGTCGATAAATGCTGAGTCGATTCGTGTTATTTTATCTCAAATAACCACAATAAAAACGGTAAAGTCCACCCTAACATTCTACGTTACATTACGTACTGAGCCGTTGCGGAATGTCGAAATTTGAAAAAAAACAAAAACTCGTATAAAGCCATAAATGACTCAAAGACCTAAAAATGTTTGAGGCATCGCGTTTTTGAACCTCATGCCATTGTACTAATTTCAAGACATATAAAGGAAAAATGCCATCTATAGGTGCCATGGGTCGTTGAGAGGTAAAGATAAAGTAACCCATCTCTCCCGAATTAGATGATAGGGCACATATTGCCGCGGACCTTTTGATTCTTGTGGAATAGATTCACAGATCAACTCACACAATGTTCAACTCGTATATTTTGTGCTAAACACTTTGTAGTAAATAAAAATAACCCAGTTTTTGAGTTGATGATGATACTTTTTACTAATAGTTATTACGTTTAAAGCCTAATGAACCTATGTGATCAAGTGTATATTTTTCTGTGAATAACATAATTAAGTATGGTAAACTAATCAAGTGTTGCTAAGTACATGCAGAAAGTTGTGGTATCCCGGGTGAGTGGTGATATGCTGATTGCCTTGTGAAGTGAATCCAAGTGTTGTTCAAGATTATAAAAAATACTATTTTTTTTAAATATCGCTTGGTGTTACCCATGTTAAAGCTCAACAGTCCACAATACAATAATCAACAAAAAATAATAGGTAGCCTTTCAAAACTTGTGCCCTGTGGTATGCCGGCCGATAGACCGGGACAGGTGTAAAACCCTGGCTGGGGAGGCACCATTGATTCATTCATTCATATAGGTTCAATTTTTATTATTACACTATTTCAAAGAACCTCTACCAGCATCTTTATAAAGTTACATGCCTCTAAACGAATTTTCAAAGTACTTTTTACAGACTGCCGCTGATACCTCTTTCTCCTACCTGTCTTTATATTACCTACCGGTCTCGAACGCCATGAGCGGTTCTTCCGACGAAGAAAACTGTATCCCTTTGAGCAATTTTTTTATTTTTTGGGAACAAGAAGAAGTCACTCGTTGCTTAGTCAGGACTGAAAGGCGGATGACGCAAAAGCAATCATATCGCGGTAACATTCCTCGCGCGCCTGCTTCTGAGTGTCGCTGAGTTTCTTGGGAACCAAGCGCGAAACAATCCTCCTTACGCAAAGGTGGCTGTGTCATGGTTATTGTCATAATCATTGTCATTGTGTCATTGGTCGCTTCCCGATCCAATCTGAAGAATGTTATGAATCTCCTCGAATGTGATTCGCCTGTTTTGTTGAATCAATTGTTAGTAAACAATTGATTCAGTAGATTGTTGGCAATAGCCAACACATTTTAATTATACCAGCTATAAATGGTTGCTTTAGTTAAGGACTTATCCATAAAAGCTAGTTTAAGTCGATCAAACGATTCTTCCGGTTTTGAGTTGTATTTGAAGTCGAAAAAAATCATCGCACGAAATCTTCGCGATGCAGATTCGTTTTTTATTAACATACGATAGTTTCATCATGCTGGTAAATTGTAATGGAGGGAAATTTTAAATTGGAACGGATGTATTTTTACTTTTAAATAACCGAGTTTTCAAAATACATTACGGAACTGGCCAGTGTACCTTTCGCAAAACTTTTTTTCGCTAAACTTTCTGAGTGGCATATGAATATGAAGGACTCTGTATGAAATGAGACAGACATCAGTAGCAAGATGGCCTAACAGAAATCCAAGCTCCAGAATCTCAGACTGTAAAGAGATGCGCTGGAAATATTCGACTCGGTTGTTAGTAATTTTCGTATAAAACAAAAACATTTTTACATGACATTTATAGGTAAATTTGCTTCTGACCCACATTAGAACAGCCTGTGTCGTGGGAACGAGAAACATAGGGTGTTCTAGTGTAGGTCTGGACCTTTAAACACCAAACAACCAGGGTTCAGGATTGCCTCCCCGGAATTCTAACCCGGCACCTCTAGTTGTCATAACCTGCCTCTAGGCAGTCATAACCTGAGCTGATACGCTGCCGAGGTAGTCACATTATTATTAATATCTGTCGTGATCCTTCCCCAGGTAACAAGCGAGGCCAGCATGAGCGGCCATGTTTAACCTGCCGCACAAGGTGCGCTACTTCAGCGTGGTGGTGACCGGGCGCGCGTGGCGGTCGCCGATGCGGCTGCTCCGGTGGGCCAGCAAGATGCCGTCCAGCAAGCAGTACGACCTGGTCGACAACGACGACTGCGACACACGCATCCCGCTGCATGCTGACGAGGCCTTCCACTATGGCATCACCTTCTCCGCTAAGGTTTGCCATTTTAAAATGTTATCTTTAATCTTACCTGATGATCATAGCTGAACATATTAACCTATGTTTTGTACGATTTGCGATACGAATAATTAAAATGTCCATCCTGATATTCTCTTGTTTATATCGATAGAAAACACTCACACAAACCAAAAAATAAATTTGCTATATTGATGGTCCTTGAGTGTTACATATACGAGATATCTAGTGGGTAAAGTGAAACTATGCCGTACTCGCTAACTCTATGGGGGTAATTTGCTTTATACTAATATCTCCTGACAAAGTAAGTAAATAATCTTTAATTTACTCATGTGCCCTGCCCGCGGCGCGTCCTCGTGTTACGATTTGTTCTATCTGGCATGGGACATATGAAACGCGATTAGGAATAGTGTATCTGTTACCGGCAATCTGTATAATGCACGTATTCTATACAGTACAAAGACAACGTATATGTCACCGTAAGATTTTAAAAACCGTTAATTTATAAACAAACCCATTAGTTTGTAAACTAGAAACTTGTTTAGAATTTACGTTTATTTGGTTCTTACATGTCAACCTAACACGAAGACTATTCGTTGGCTTCGCTGCGCTTGCCCCCTTCAGTCTTCACCTAAGCTACCGCAGTGTTTGCCCTGATATTTCGTTTGTAATGCAAGTTTCAACCAGTTCACAATTTAACGGTTTTATTATAAACTAACGCGTCATATCGTAAGCAGTACGGTAAAGTTTACAATTTATCGATAGTTTGTAAACTAACGAGAAAAAAATGTAAGATTCTACATTAACGGTTTTGAGGATCCTACGGTAACATATACAATATGCCTGGGGCGTTGAGGCAATGTATGAAATATTATTAATATTAATGTCCATTACAGACTTTACCTAGGTAATGTATACAATTCCTAGGGATTGTATAGATTACCTACTTGGCCACCGGCAATGTGTAAAGCAAGCGAATATCAGGGCAAAACACTAAGGTAGCTAAGGTAAAATATTTTATGTGTACTTAAGTTTATGTTTTAAGTAATTTTTGTTGTTCTTACATTGTTCAATTTGGACGAACACGAAGGATAAAAAATTTACCATTCACCTAAGCTACCGCAATGTTTTACGCTTTTACATACATTACCGGCTGCACATTCGGTATTGTATAGAATAAATAAGCAAAGTATGAAATAAATAATATTTCATTCATTTTACGTTTTAGGCATTCTATAATCCGTTTTCATTTAGAACGTGTTTTCACTAGTTAAAACTAGTTGTTACTAACCGCCTTAGATAATTTACTGATATACATTAATGTAAAAATTGTTTTAACGTAAACTGTGCCATAGTGAAAACCCGTTATTAGTTAGAACGCGTTTTCACAAGTCAAATCTAGTTATAACTACCTTAGCTAAAACTAGTATTTCCTAGTAATAACTAGAATTTGAAGCTGAATTACTTGCTATAGGTCACTTTCTGTCCGATAACGAAAGTTAGTTCACAACTTCTCAGTCTTCAGCAGTAAATTCTAGTTTTAATTAGGACACTTAGTCAAAAAATAGTTTTAACAAGAGAAAACACGTTCTAACTGAGAACGTGTTCTTGCTACAGCATATACATTGCCTAGGGATTGCATAGAATACCGGATTATACAGGTTACCAATAACATAACGATTGCTCCCAAAGGCAAAGGCGCGAAATGCCGTATATTGCTTGTCGGCGGCGCCTATGTTTTTGGGAGACTGACAGGCAAATACGGCTATTGGTGCCCTTGGGAGAAATCGATTCACAATTGCTGTTAGTGTTCCACAAGAGTCTCGGGCCCCAGTGAAACACACGCACCGATATTCTGATCGGTCCGTTGACATTCCGGGCACGACTCTGTTATGTGTGTTTGGTTGGACCCTTAGGTTGCCATCACACCCTTACTTCCATAGCCTAAGTCCACCAGTGATACATCAGACATAAAAGCAAATTTATTGTAGCCGTACTTTTGTCTAGTAGTTTGTCAGAGAGAGTGTTTTACTAGAGTATTAATTAATACATTATGAGTAACATGAGTGTGCCACCTCCTTCGTTGCCCGCAGCTGCCTACGTCGCGGTTTTATTCCGAGCCCCAGGCATATGCCATGTGCACTTACAAGGCATAAAATATTTACTATGAACCTCTACCTGTTGCCTGACAAATTGACAGAAAGACGGGCACCAGTTCCCGTCTATTAAGGCTCGTGTTTCGGTAAAATTAGCAACTTGATTTATAATGGTTGAAATTTTAGACACAATATTTATTCAATTTATGTTCATAACAAGCTCACACTGCAACATGGCTGTTACGTCAGTCGCTGCGGCAGAACAGCGGGAAAATTGTCTGTTATTTTATATTTTTCTTAAAAACCACTGATTATTTCCCTAATTTCAAATAACTACTTTTTGACGCAAGAATCTTTTGTATAACGTTTTAGGGGAAAAACATGTTGTTTTTTTATTTATGTAGTTCCCATTGGCCATAAGATGTTTTCAAATACCTACTACGATTGACGGAGAGGGGTGTCTTAGCAACATAATTTTTTTTCTGGATTTGGAAAGTGTCTTCTTTAGGAAGAATAACGCTTCAAAGTCGTACATTTACAACATACATCGTCTGCAGTCCCTTTATGATTGCGGCCTCTTAGAAAATCCCTTCAGGCTGAATTTACCGTTTATTCGGGAACAATTTGAATTCAATAAAAAATATTTCCGTTTCACCGATTCACGATTTCGCGTCGTCGATGAATTGCCAAAATTTTACCTAGAGGGAGAGCTTGCGTCAGCGTTTTCACCTTCGGGCCCATTACAAAAAGTGTTGCTTAACCTTCAATATCGTTAGAATATCATGGAAAGTTCAATATTTTCAATGGTGTAATAGTAAAAGTCCTGAAAAGTGTAGTTATTTATTGACCGAGCGAGCGAATCGAGCACTGCGTCTCTGTTTCCGCTTGGGCAAAAATACTTTGTATGTCTGTCAGGATTTATGGCCGTCTGTCCTGCTGTTCTCTACAGGTAGCATTTGTCAACAGATTCTCATGAAATTTTGTGAGCATGTTCGATAAATATATGTTATTTTTTTGTCAATGCAGTTTTTGGATTTTTTTTAAAATAGCGGAGATGTGGGGTTCATAAGACTGGACAATAAAAAAAAACTATAGCCCAAAGGGCCTGACAGATTTTAAGAAATTTGGAGTAGTTGGATTTGGGGAGACCGTGAGATTGATATAGGCTATATAATTTTAGCGAATAAGTTGGATTTTAGATCGTAAAATGTAGTTTATATAGTTATTGGTACGGCTACTCTCTTATTCCATGTACGTTACCAGAGTACATTCATAAGTTTGTATGTGGCATTGAAAAAAAATGAAGTCGGGTTATTTGTTTTTATAACAATTCCACTCGTTCATCTGATAACCTTTAAGTGGTCTGGGGTATGAGGGGGTAGAAAATAATGGAAAAAGGCAAATTCCTGTGTTTTCAGCTCGCAAAGCCACCCTTTAACCTATTGCCAAGAACTCCATGATTTCTTTATTCCTTTTTTGCTATTCTGTAGGTATCTAAGTATTATATTCTCGTGTTATATTGATCGTGGACACATCTGTCGCAGAAATGACGGAAGATGGAGCTCTAAAGTTTTGTTCTGGAGACCCCGCACAGGAAAAAGAAGCTTTGGAAGACCTGCGACACGGTGGTCCGACGACATAAAGATCACGGCCGGCCTATCCTGGACGAGAATGGCCGCGGACCGCACAAGATGGAGGACAACTGGGGAGGCATATGTCCAACGGTGGACGGTGAAATGCTGAAGAAGAAGAAGAAGAAGTTATATTGATGTGTTTTAGTTACTATTGTAGAAAATGTTCTTTAGACTATATTATGATCACCACACCAGGATGAATCTATTTAAATGAACGAAAAAAGGTCCAGTTACTTGCCAAGGGACAGTTGGAGAGCAGATTACTAAACTTTATGTCGGATATGATTTCACAGGGAAGCCCGGTTTAACGGTGCTCATTCAGCTTTATTATTCTTGTCCCTGTCTTACTCTATTGTAACAAACAAGATTTACTCGCACTTGCTATAAGGCCTTGAAATATTATGAGCGATTCTTTTGTCAGAAATGAGATGAATTTTACTTTCATCCTTATTAAGCCATATTGTTTTTACACAATAGTTCCTATATACGTAGGTACTCGAAGCCTTTTGTATTTTATCGGAAACAATGAAAAGGCAATTTGACGCCCTATTTACTCTGTCTGATCATATTGTGTATCTTCCAAAGCGTAGAAGTAGTTGTATTTACCTACTTGAATGTACCGGTGTGTACTTGCCAGGTACCTGTTCCTATATTATCTACTCTACGCCACTTTTTAATCAGTGAGTATATCTATAGGTATTATGGTTGTAGAGGAGGCCAGAAATCAAAAAGCAACAATGGTTTATTATTATCATACTAAGAGGTTATTATGCAATACATTCTTATGTTCACCTCATCTTCTTATGGTAATAAACTATGATTTCTCACTCAGTATGCATAGGGGACGAATAAGGCGATAAAGTCATAAGGGTATGAGCTCGTATTATGCCTTTTTTTAAAGGCTTTATCCGGGCCGGGTGACGACGATGCCCTTGTGACCCGCTTGGTCCATTTCATTCTGTACATCCTCCTTTCAAAGACCCAATCGATTTTTGAGGCATCGCGATTTTCAACCTCACGCCATGGTAACGAATTTCAAAACCTATACCGGAAAAATGACCGCTATTGCAGTCCGTGGTCGTTGAGGGGTTACATGGTTTTAATGGTAAGGGTTTAAAGTGGATTAAATAGAAACATCTGTCAAAATGATAAAGGTCAAATCTGTACGAGTATTATAGTGTTCTTAGGAGTTGAAGTATGTCTGGCGAAAATATAGTTTGGGGGGATTAGGTAATAGAATTTTGAATCATAAGTACATGTCCAGAATTTCTAACTTCAAAAGTAACTAATGGTTTTATGTTTTCCTTATCTTCATGTGAGAAGCCGATGTGTGGCCTCTGTCTGTCGCCCCCCCTGGATAATAAAGTTGGGTTAACAGTATTATAATGTATACCTTCATTATTCGTTTTTATAACAAAAGATTGCAATATTTATTAAAATTAGGATTCAGTCATGAAGAAAGAGATTTCTGGAGACGATATTGTCCCTTGTTTCCGCTATCAAGATGATGGAGGCACGGCATTATATGGGGCACCCTCATAAAATAAAAAGTTGGCGTGTGCGATCAGGAGACATTGAACGTCCATTCAGGACCAGCCCCACAATAGGGCTCCTTCACAAAAGAGCCGTTACCTACATGGAATTATGCTTTAATCCACTGGCCGAGATTCAATAATACTTTCATGTTCTGTTTTTTTTTTTATTGTTTTGTTAAAGACATTATTGGGTGACAAGGTTTCATGTACCTACCTACTAATAAATTGTAAAGTTTAGAAGCAAAGTTAAAAAAGTAAAGAAAGGTTATTTTTTCGGGGTAGGTGAGTACATGAACAAATGAGTGACCTAATCTCATAGACTTCAACCAGAAATTAGTGACTAAGTAAGACTGAAATCCTTAATCTAAAACTGGAAGGAAATAAAAAATATATACGTACTATAGCACGGTATTAGTACCGTGCTATAGTATAGTAGAACCTAGATAATATCAAATCACTCGAATATCGTACCGCAGTCAGAACCGAGTTGAGATCATTGCAACTGGCCTGCAATATAACAATGGAAAGGTCTGAAGTTACCGTTTACGAGTTTGCTCTATTGTTTCCGCAATAAGTATTACTTAGCTCTTCAGGTGCAGCAAAATTGTTCTCGTGAAGCTTTGCAGAATAAACATTGCAGAAAAAACATGCTCGTTAGCATAGCCGCACGTCACTCTTTACAAATTCAACTGTATCTTTATCTTTTTCAATATCAATATGATGTTATTTTCAATACTGCAAACGGCAATCCACAAGCCGTCTGTAGATTGTTTATATTATTAACGCACTGTAAATAATACTTATATGAACAATATTCCTTACTTTACCAAATATCTGGGGGCACGGCAGTGCCCCTGCCAAGACGAGCAAGCGAAGCGCAAGGGCACTACCTACCTTTTCTCGGAGCGCTTCGTCGATTTTTTCAACCCTCACAACTTGGGTTTGGATTATAGAGTTTGAACGAAATTCTCGGGATGTGATGTATTAATATACACAGAAAGTTTCAATAGCTCTTATACTTTCGATTTTATTGATTTCTAAAATACCCCGATTTCGTCACTGACTCACTCACTGATGATCATCAAATATCTTAGGGTACTTCCTCAAGTCCCAGAAAGCTGAAATTTGGTATGTAAGCTAGTATTAGTACACAAAAAACAAAAAAAAAACTTGGAATTTTTACCCCCCAACCCCTTAACTACTCAAAAACCGAGGGTAGTTGGGACGGATCGCGATTTGGAACCCTATGCCATGATAATAAAATTTAAAACCTATAACGGAAAAGTTAGCTAACGCCATTGGTAACTGAGGGGTTAAACTAGGGGATGGAAGTTTGTGTGAGACTTCCGCAAATGTTGATGCTAGAGGTCTGAAAATGTATATAGGGACTCCTTGTTATAAATAATGAAACACATATTTCAGGATTTTAAGTAAATCACCCCCACTTTTTAAATTAGAGGATGGATGTTTGTATCCGTTTTCCCATACAAACGAATTTCATACTAGAGATATGAAAATTATACAAGTACACAGACTTCTTATAATAATGAGTTGATTTTTCGTCTTGCGCCCATGTGTCGGTAGGAAAACGGCCAAGCCACATATTTTGACTAAGATGTAGAGTTTCTAAAGTTAGGGCTTGTAGAGTTAGAATCTTGGCCCTACATGAGATCTGATAACTTTTTGACAATGCGACCCATATGGTCTCTTGGCAACATTTTACATGAAGATGTTTTTGGTGGGATTTTATTGTCGGAATCAAAACTCGTGAACTCTGAATTGAGTTCTCTTTCAATTTGAGGAGTTCGCGCCAAGTTCCATTGGCTCTGAGCGGGCGGTAACCCATCTCTATCATTCTCGTATAGGTAATCTCGTAAAGTGGAGAGAGAGAGAGAAAGAGAGAGGTGACAGATCGCTCAGAGCCAAGAAACTTGGTGCGAGCGCGTACTGTATACATAGTAATAGCTATGGTAAAAGTAACTGTTGTGGCCGACCGTGTAGTAGAGTCATTTGGTAGTTTCGGCAGGAAAGTTTTGCGGAAGTGCCGAAAAGTTAGTGATTTCATAGATTTTGTTGTGCTTTTTCCGAATTCCTACTTTAGCCACCTCGTATATTTACCGCTCGCGCCGCCATATTAGAAAAAAGGCGCCTTACCGCAATATCCGCTCATTTCACTATAAAACAGTCTAACAGTAATAATCCAGAGAAAAATTCCTAAAATTATTGTCTCATTTTTGTGAAAACAATAGTTTTAGCGTATACGAGCACCGTTAATCTACTTATTAAAAGAGACGCAGAATCTGCAGCTGAACACCTAGAGACATACATATGTATGCCGCTGCTTATCCTTTCTAAGTAGACTTAGACGACAAGATTTAAAAATAATCTAAAACAGCTGCTGGACACATAAGATGCATTGGCTGTAGTGTAAACAACAATGATCGGATAAGGTAGAGCTAATGTACCTAAATTTTGTGGAACAGAGACGAAAAGTGGAGACACTGACGCTCTGAGTGATCTTTTAGGGTTCCGTATCTAAGAATGAAAAAGAAAACCTACAAGATCACTGAGTTGTACGTCTGTCTGCCTGTCTGTCAAGCACCATTTTCTCAGGAACACGTGATACCTCTACTGAAGTTGAAATTGCTCAGGTATGTGTTCCTTTGGAGCTGTGAAAAAATAAAACTTCTAGTTAAACGCAATCAAAAGATACGTGCCGCCAAACAGAATTTGATTGATACTCGCAAGGAAATCAAAAACTATAAGGAACTTCCCGTTGACCTACAATCATGGAATATGGCACGAAGCAAAGCACAAGAAAAGGAAACTATCCGAAAACCATAAATTTGTAGTTCCTTCACAAAAAAGTGATTTTTGCGAAACCCTCCGAAGTCCGAATCCAGTTTTTATTTAATTCAAGCCTAATCTTTGTTGGTAACAAAACATTCAATGAAGCTGTCTGGATTTCGGTAGAATTACTGACTTGAGTTAGATATATAAGTCGGTCTCACTAAATGTGCGAGGAATACCTTACGTAATTCAAACAATGCAACAAATAACAGAAAAGAAAAATGGTTGGCGTTAGTCATGCATGACGATAAGCTAAAAGTTTTTGCATGCGTAATCATTTGCTTAGCCCGCATTTCTGTCGGAAGAGGGGAGATTTAGCGTTGTCAATTCGTCAGATTTGGCTAGGTCACGTGGAGTGTTTGAGCCAATGCTCGTAACGGGGTAATTTATCAAATAAAAATGTCTAATAATACCAAACGTTTAACGGTCATTATGAACTCCGAAAAGTTCAATTGATTTCGGAACCTCACCCAATTTAGTCATGCTACACGCTTCAGCATCTCCCTATTCATAGATTCTTTCGCGAAAGTTTTTATGAGTGTGTGGGTGTGTGTGTGACGGACATCTATCGCTGCATCACGTCCTTGCTCACGAATCCGTCGCCACCGCCGCCGCCACGTCGTCGTCGCTGACATAAAGCAATTTGTCGGCGTGGATTGCTGCGATTACGCGTGAAAAGGAAGGCACCAGACATCGCCGCGCCAGCAAAAAACCATTATCGGAAAAAGATTCCTCACTTTCGACTGATCTCCAAGTTTTGTCAACTTGTCACGGCGAATTGCGATAGAAATGCGTTGTTTACCTTTAGGTAAATCCTGTGTTCGGAAATTTCATAGATTACGTGGATATCGCAACGTCATGATGGATGGAATTTTGGTACATGACTAATAATATCGCAAACCTAACGACCTACACATAATAGTAGTTTATGTGACTGTCATATAATGAGGGGCCTTAACACATTATGCGACGAGCGCCAGCAAGTTGCATAATAATAATATAATAATAATAATAATAATACCTTGGACACCTTTTACACACATTGATCTAGCCCCAAACTAGGATTCCCTGTATCTTGGGTACTAGACAACGATATATATACTTATATAGAGAAATATTATACTTAGATAGATAAACAACCATGACTAGGGTACAAACATTCGTTCTCATCAAACAAACATTTGCCCCCACCGGGACTCGAACCCGGGACCCTCGGTTTCGTAGGCAGCGTCACTACCGACTCGGCCATTCGGGTCGTCAATAATAGGATCACACGAGTGTTTTAAGGCCTAATTATATGCAGTTGCAAACACTACTTTATCTACAAACATATCACAAGTGCTCTGAAATGGGTTCAAAAGCCGTAGGTAAATTCACAATTCTACTTCGTTAGGAGGATACTACTATTTCCAAACCTCTTTTCAGAAAAAAAAAACAAAGAATTGACAACTAATGACTGTCAAAACTCGACTTTGATGTAATAGACGTCAATACGAATGTATCACAGACTTGCAAATTTACATCGATTCAACGATGAATCGAAGCGTTAAAGTAATTTTTTTTGTCTGTGAATTATCATATCCGCATCGGTGTGTCATAATTCATAAACTCATAATGCAGGTTATTCGCCTTTGGTTTCTAAGTCGATTTTAGAGCATTTAAGATACGTGCTTAGATATTAAAAGTAAACAATTATGTTTTTTAACCGCGTCAGACGTTTATCAAGCTGATCTCAACGGGACATCGACTCCGATTTGAAGTCAACAAGCTAGCAAGACAGAATACTATCAAGTTAGTCTATCTCATAATTCGCTACAAAAATAAACTGCTACTTTGCCATTTGACATAGGCCTTTGAATGCGATTTTCTGTCGATTTAACTAAATAATGTCGTGACACGATTAATTTTCAGCGGTTACTAGGAGCTGTGGTGAGCGCGACTGACAAGGCGGCTTGTGGCCACACTGCGCCGCGAACTTTTGAGCGTTTAGACGAGTATGAGAGTGTCGCAAACCATTGATGAATATTATGCTTTTTTCATGGTCGGGAAATACTACCGTAACGTTAAACCGATTAAAAGCAGCCGCCATTCGATTATTTTTATCGATGACACACCGAGTTATCCTTTTAAATTTGATAAGGGGCACAAAACGACGTACGCAGATGTACGCAGATGACCTTCAAATATATCGGCACTTCTCTCCGTGTGATGTGAATCTGACAGTAGAGGCGTTGAACGCTGATCTCGATAACATCAGGAAATGGGCTACCTCATATGGTCTGCTTGTCAACCCGGGCAAATCGCAGGTCATGATTTTGGGTACTCGTCACTCTCATAACCTAGTACAGAAAATGCCCGTCGACCCTATAGTGTATGATGGTAACATAATTTCATACAGCGAGAAGGCCATGAATCTTGGGGTTGTATTTTATAAATTGTTGTCCTGGTCGCCCCATGTTTGTGAGGTCAGCAGACGAGTCTTTGCGTCATTTCACTCCCTACGGAGATTGCAGCACTTCCTGCCGCAGCAGACTAAAATTACCCTTGCCCAGTCCCTCCTACTACCTTTAATCGACTATGCGGATGTTTGCTGGATCGGTGCGAACGAAGAACAACTGAACAAACTCGAACGACTTCAAAACCTCGGGATTCGGTTTGTCTTCGGGCTGCGCAAGTATGACCATGTCTCACATTATCGCAAGGAGTTGGGGTGGCTTCCGATCCGCCTTCGTCGTGATATGCACGTTCTCTCCTATCTGTTCAACATTTTGCGAAATCCCCGCTACCCCTCATATCTTCGAGAACGTTTCGAGTTTATTTCCTCCAGGCATAGCAACCGGAGATCCCACACGATGTCTCTTCTTTCTACTCCTCGCGCATAACAATGCCGCTTACAAACACTCGTTTAGGTTAACGGCGATCCGACTGTGGAACGCACTTCCCTGCGCTATTAGAGATAGTCCCTCAATTTTCACTTTTAAGACAAGATTGAAAGAGCATTTCCTTTCTCTTTCGTGATAGGTACTTTTATATATGTATATATAAGTAGTTTTGTTGCTTTTGTATTTTATTTAGTGTATATGATTTACTATATCATTTATTTTATTTTCATTCATTCATTTTTTTATTATATCATTTTATGTTTTAGTTGTAAACAATTTTTTTTTTTTTTTAATATTTATTCACAATAAGTCCTTATTCCATATTGGTGGATCCCTATCTCCCTAACTAGTTTAAACTGTATCTAGGGAAACAGTTCTTCCCGATTATAGTCACAATGTTTGTGAAATTAATAAAGTAGTTAAGCATGTACATTAACTACAAAAACAAAAAGATTTTATATAGTAGACAGAAAATTTAAGAATTATAATAATTAACCAGAGTTATCAAGTGTAGTGTAGGTGTAGTTGTTAGTGTAGGTGTGTGTGTTAGGCTTGTAGTGAGTGCAGTGTGGTGAATGTAAGTGTAATTACTTATCTTAATGGTTTTAGTACGCAGAGTCCATTAGGCTTTCGGTGCCCTCATAATCGTGGGATCTCAGCCAGGTGTAGACTCTGTTTTTGACTCTGTTTTAGATGTGTACAGTTTTATTGCGCACTAGGACTATCCTGTTGCACAATTTTTCCTGTCCTGCCTAGGTTTGCTGGTAGAAATATCTCTTTAGAGATAAGCTCGCCTTTGCTCATAAAATGTTTTGTTACCTTACTATTAAGATTTCTGTGCAATAAAGAATAAAGAAAACGAGTTTCATTAGACAGCCGGATCGGTTCCTCTTCATCGTCATCAACATCCTCAGCCCACATTGAACCTCTGCTGGTCCTAGTCCTCTTCTCTATAGCGCCAACTCGCGGTACTGTGCCATCCAGTGATCCCGTGATGATGATGGCGTCGGATCATCTGGCAGGTGGTCTGCCGACTGGCCGATTTGCTTTCCTCGGCCAACACTCTGTGACTGCTGTGGTCCACCAGATTAAGGTAATACGAAAAAAAAAATATTTTTTTTTAGAATCCATTTACTCCACCATGAAGTCATCTACAGATTTGATTTTTGGGTTAACGTTTATTGAGTATTTGATTAAGATTTTCACTAAAGGGAAACGCGATTGGATGAAATTTTCTCGATAGAATTTAATTACGAAAACACCTCTAAATTGTTTTATTTTTTCCTGTAATTCTGAAATCGTAACTAATTTCATTGTGGAACTACGTTCAAAATGTAGATATTATGTATTCGCAAAATCTCCTTAAAAACTTTTTTAAGAAAATAACGTAGTTTTTTTTAGGTAGCGCCATTAGGTAGCGAAATAAGCACCATTTTTTTTCTTCGTCCATCTGAATAGGCTATAGTCTTCCAACCACACATTGAATTCAAATTTATTTATTTCTTCGATTTTTTAGATCCGTGGTTCATTTCTTTTTACCCGACTGCGACAAAGCCCAAAAGGAGGTTTATTATCTTCTGCCATAGACAACTAATTTCCTGAGCTCGAGATCTACTTCGATGACGTTGATTGATTCCATAGACATAGACATCATTTATTGATAATATTCATTACAAGTCACACTAAGATGTTACAAAATCAATATCATGTATCACATATACATTTCATAAAGATTAAATGTCAACAGAAATTATTTCATTAAATTGAATTATAGTAAGTCAGTTTTTAAAATTCAATATATTAAATTAAATTAAATTCAATATACACATAGTAACACTAATTTCATAATTGTACACAATAAAAAGGGTTAGTTATTTTAATTCTATAAATTCATCATAGCTGTAAAAGGACCTCTCGACAAGCCATCCTTTCAGTCGTACTTTGAATATGGGCACACTCGGTGCACCAGTGATAGCTTCAGGTAGCTTGTTGTAGACTACCGGACCCATAACATGGATCGCCTTACTTGTTTTAGCAAGCTTGTGCACGATTCCAGCTAGTTTATTTGAGTTCCGTGTCTCATATTGATGCGATTCTCCAAGTCGTTTGTATTGGTCAATATTCTCACGCACATAAATGGGTAATGTGAGAATTTTGAGATGTTTAAAGTGCGGTTTCGCGGACTCGTCAGTCGGTACTCTCGCCAGCAGCCGCACGGCGCGTTTCTGCAACACGAACACGCGGTGCCACTGCGCCGCGCCCCCCCACAGCTCCACGCCGTACTGCAGCAGCGAGTGCACCGTCGCAAAGTAGCACGTGCGCATCGACTCTGCTGGTAGCGTACACGAAAGCCGACTTAGCGCGAAGCATGCGCTAGCCAGTTTTCCACACAGTCTATCTATGTGAGCGTCCCACGTTAATGCTTGATCCACCTGAAAGCCCAGAAATGGTGCAGTATGGACTTGTTTCGACAGCTAGGTTAGGTCTTTTACGTCCAGAGAGATCGAATTGGATGAATTGTGTTTTAGTCGTATTTAATAAAAGACCATTTTGGTGAAACCAAAGGCACATCCGGTTGGCTACTGAATTTAGATGAATTTCTAGTTCTGCTGTCGTCGGTGCAATCACTAGTGCGGCCACATCATCGGCAAACAAAAATATTTCACCTTATAATACTTTTTCACATATTTGAATACTTATTTGTTGGCGCTAGAACCGTTTCAATATTCCTTTTAGATCTCAAGAAATACCATTTTTTTGGTAAAAACATTGTGATAGTGTATGATTATGAGGAAAATTAATCGAATGTGAGTCCTTACTAAAGGTTGTTTATGTTAAGATAATTACACAACAATTACCTACATTAATTATTAAAATGAATAACAATCATGTCAATAAGCTCAGTTCTCACTATGTGATTTATTATCTAATACTTACATCCCGAGCTATATAATACGTCACGTGATTTTTGTATGTATTTTGTCTATGGTGTTATATGTTTTATAGCAACAGTGTGAACGGGCTCAGAGTCAAAGCATGGCGCGCGATACAAATTTACATCTTCGGATGAAATATACAAATAAGTTTATATAGTGAGAAGGCTTACTCGAACCGTCCAGTGATATTGCATGAATCGTAGCAGATTACAACAATATTTGATTAATTTACAGAAAATGAGAAAATCGTTTGCAACATTACCGTTCAGTGTGGACGCGGCCTCTCAACACCTAACTCAGTCCCTTTATTCCACTGGTTCAATTGAACAGTTCTGTTGACTGGATAAGTGGGATTTTTTTCCTATTAGTTTAATTGAAAATAGTCTTGTCAAACATAAAAAACCGGTCAAGTGCGAGTCTTAATCGCGCACGAAGGGTTCCGTACCACCGTTCAATGGAAGCGATGGTGTGGAGTGAATAGTTTGGATTTTACACAGCAAAATATTGTTTACAAAGTTATTGGTGCGGTTACTTTACACTCCATGTACGTAACCAGGTGCATCCATAAGTTTGTAGAGCCCCCTTAAATATTTATTTTATCCTGTTTTTTAGTATTTGTTGTTATAGCGGCAACAGAAATATATAATCTGTGAAAATTTCAACTCTCTAGCTAGCTAGGTTCTTGAGATACAGCCTGGTGACAGACGGACGGACGGACGGACGGACGGACAGCGAAGTCTTAGTAATAGGGTCCCGTTTGGAACCCTTCGGGTACGGAACCCTAAAAACCAATAAAATTCAACTTTCGAGAAGAAAATGTAGGTGCTGAGTTGGTGTTTTATTAAATTATTTTCTTGTAAAAGATATAAAAATATATGGTTTTTGGTGACACGAGTCTGTTATTGACGTTTAAAAATACTACAAATAATAATATAATAATACTATACATTATTTTAGCGAGTTATGAGAAAGACTTTAGATCTATATATGATTTATTAGAAAGATATCACCCGTCATAGAGAGGGTTTGCTGTTTCTAATTCAACGCATCATCTAATCAGCAGAACAAATGAAAATGTCACTCTCCGCCGTTAGTTCTCACTGTTAGTTAGGTTTTTGTTTTGCACTTATATTCAAATCCGCCTAAAATTTTATATTCTAAACCAATCTGCTCTTTAAATGAAGAACCAGAGTTGGTAGTGTCGGTCGCATTATGAACATTGCATTGATAAGAATAGTTCTTCGTCACTGAAATATAAAGTTCCTCGAAGAAAAGAAAAACCTCGTGCGGGAATGTTTGTGTTTCCATAGCAGAGATGGGCTAGCCCCCTTTAGGCAAAGTTGAATGGAATGGAATAACTGGCTAAACGTGGCCGCAACTGAACCTCTGCCACTCCATATGGTAAAACCCCATTGTTGAAGCTGAACCCATATTTTACCTTGGCATTTTTTTTTTTACAAAAAATTAATTAATTTATCAACCCCGCATATCTCAAAAAAAGCTCAATAATACGAGTTTAAGCGAAAACTTTTGTCAGACGAAGGAAAAACAACAAGGGCCATATACAAAAAAATTAACTCCTGTTTAACACTTTTTGACGACCTCGGTGGCGCAGCGGTTATGGCTCTGCCTACCATGCGGGAGGTCCCGGGTTCGATCCCCGGATGGGGATCAAAGAAAAAAACCAGGTCTTGGATGTTTATATATGTGTGACGTCGCTGTTTCCGGTGCCCACGACACAGGGTATCGTGGGTAGTGTGGGGCCAGAAGCAATGTATGTGCATGTTTATGTTTATGTTAACTTGTTTGAAGACAAAAATAAATAGCATTTGAAGTTTCTTTGAGGTTAAACTAGTTGTAACATTCTTTGTCGTAACACGGCAAGTGCTCATATCAGAAGAATTTTAACTATTATAGTGAGAAAACACTGGCCTATTTTTATTTTTTATAGGAGCACATACATACATTTTTATAGGAGCACATAGGTTTTATATTATTCTAGATCATATTATGGGTAATTAGCTGTTATTATAAGACTTATATAATCTATAAAATAGGCCCAGGTCGCAACGCTTCTAATATGTGATGAGAACCTTAAGTGTAATAAACCTACAAGTATATTTATTAACCCCACTAATCATTTCCAATTTACGGTTTTCCTTGAATTTGGAATAATGTGGCAAGACTCCTGACGGTAAATGGGAAAACAATAAGGAGTTGGCGTCATACCGCATCGCTTTGCGATTAGTTAAACGTGTTCCTCGTTAGCTTACTTTTGACGATGCCAATGACTGGACGTGGCCAAAAACTACCGTGTCTGGTAACTTAGCTAAAACTGAATCGCTTCACTTTACTTAATTAGTTGTCACGGAACTCGGGAAGACACCTTCGACGTCCAGCCCTCGCAATGACGGCGATTAAAACAAAGTGTAGTAAAATACTAATAACATAAAAGCCGAAAAACTCCGACCGTCTAACTTAGTTCCTGGGAAAAGCCGAGATTTCACGGAAATCCCCGAGTAGTTTTTCACTTAACCCTCCGTATCTAGTTGGCTTCGGAAAAGTTCCGGATGACGAGGAAACTTTTTAAACAAGTTGAATATCTGTTGGCCGTCGCGCATTCGTTCTGAGTCCGGGTATCTAGAGATTTTATTTTAAGTAAAAAAACAGTAGCTTACTAGAGATGATACTTGAATTTGACATATCTTCTTTAGTTTTCCGTAGCTTCCTGGCGGCCCCCTAATGTCCTATTGACGAAGAACTGCATTAAACTGTTCTTTTATTAAGTGCTTGTCTGGAATTCCGAACATATACTCGTATATAGACTAGGGCCTAAAATAGTCTGATAGATTAGATAGAATATTCGTTCGATATGCTAGTATATAATCTGTAATATGTACTGTGTATATGTAATAGAGGGATTCAGATTGTTTTCAGAAGATCTTTTTAATTAGTTCTACTAGAACTATTTTATTTCTTCAACAAAGGGAAGACTGTCTGCCTTTATTACTAGTTATTGGTGTAATAAAAGAGGATGAATAGGACTATTCTCGATATTAGGCTTCGTCGCAATACATAAAATGAATTTTATATACCTTGCATACTTAATGGGGGCTGAAGATTTTTACAATGACATAATTCATTCATTTAACACTTATAGCTGTATCCTCAAAAAACCAAATCCATTTACAGGAACTTATAATGATGGTATAGCCATTACGCTTTATCTGTAGACCGATCTGTGAACTAGCCAGTAACAAGCATACTGGAAAATTCCGATCCCACCTTCCGTATTGCAGTACCGGAAAATAACATAAAGATGCCAACTGCAGACGACATAACAGCCGGCGACACAGCCAGCGTATTTACGCCTTATCATTTTATCATGTTATTTTGACATCAAGATTTTATAATCGATATAAAAAAAAAATACAACACGATTATTTCACAGGAGCCGAATTTTTGCGACTCTTTGCTTTTCATGCGATGTTCTGATTGTAAAATTTTTTAAATTCCTAGTCGTCAGGTTTTTAAAGTTTATAAAAAGCCTTTTTAAACGATACCCTACATGACTTATTAAGATTTTTTATTTTATTTTTTTTCATTTTACCCCCCCCCCCCCCCCCCCCCCCGCAAGTTTGTTGTAGGCCTAATAATGTTAACCATAACAATTTTAAAATTATAGTTAAAGTCAGTCTTTCAAATTATAGAGTAAAAGTAAAGCCTTATCGATTTGTTAGTTTAGAGGCAATCTAAAATTCAAATTAGTCATGATTACCTATAAAGCAATATATAATTAGTTAAACTCTTCGATAGCTTGATGACTGTATTTATTGAAATAAATGAATGCGCGACAAGAACACGTACAGTAGTTACAGAGTGAGTGCTGGTCTGTAATGGCGGCCGGCGCGGCGGCCCGTCGCCCCGCGCCCCGCACCCCTCAGAGTGGAGGGAAGCCGGAACATGCTCCGGGGGATTGAAGTCTTGAAGGCTTCAATAAGTAGATGGAGCAGGAAGAGGGCATATTTTGGTGTATGATCTCTGAATGACGCCCTTCCTGGTCTGAATGTCTGCAACTCTGTTCACGTTGTCTGGTCCTGGGTATAGTTTCAGAATTCTGCCCATCAGCCATAGCAGTGGCGGCTGAGACTTGTCCTTGACTAGCACCATTGTACCCAGCTTCAGGTCGCCGCTCGAAGACTGCCACTTGACTTTCTGAATACTTTGTGAAGAAATCGATAAGATCATTATTGGCTCCAACGAAGGTCGTTGCATTGTCTGAGGAGATAGTCTGTGGCTTACCACGCCGACTCATAAAGCGGTAAAGAGCGGCCAGGAACGCTTCCCTGGTAAGATCCGTGACGAGTTCCAGGTGTAATGCTTTGACTGCAAAACATACATAAATGCAAATATACGACTTTGTAAGCCTACCGCCTCTACCTTTTCTGTCAACAATCTGTACTGGCCCAGCGTAATCGATACCCGTATGTAGAAATGGGAACTCGAGTTGTGCTCTGTGTCACCCATTATCGGCGTTTAGGTTTAAACCTAGAGCAACGTACGCAGCCATGAACTGTACGCCTCGCGAGGTTCCTCCCCCCCAATGGCCAGTACGTCAACCTGACGTGTGATAGAAGCATGGTAGGCCCAGCATAAAATAAGTCCTTGTGATATTTACTGAATAATATCTGTGTAATGTGATGTTTGGCACATAAAAGAATGGGATGTTTGACATCAAATGAATAGTGTGAGTTACTAAGACGTCCACCAACACGTATTAATCCTTCCGTGTCGATGAATGGTGATAATGAATTTAACCTATTCTCTTTAGGCAAGGTCTGTCCTGAATTAAGCAAATCTAATTCTTCTGAAAACATGTGCTGTTGTGTTGTGCGTAAAACAACCAACTCTGCAGCTTTAAGCTCTGTAGGAAACAGAATACCTAAAGTTTTGATAGAAGGGTTTCTGCAATTTTTTATGAATTTTCTGTAATAATTCTGATATTATGTTTTTGTCTGCTTCGTCTGTTTGTGTTAAATGTAATGTAATATCTGGAAGTGGTGTGTTTGTGTGCGCAACTGGTATTTTTGGAAATTCAATGTTTGTCAGATAAAGAAAGTTTGGGCCTGACCACCACAGCGCTGACTCTGTTAACTTATCAGCTTTTACTCCACGAGAAACCAGGTCCGCAGGATTTAATTTTGATGGTACGTAACTCCACTTATTTTCTGAAGTAAAATTTTGAATTTCGCCTATCCTGTTGCGTATAAAAGTCTTTAGGCGACTTGGTGAAGTATTTAGCCAACCTAGGACTATCATTGAGTGTGTACAATAATAACAATTATTATCATATGACTTTGTTAAAGATTGCGTAACTTTTGTGCAAAGCCTTGTCCCCAGTAAAGCACCGCATAATTCGAGTCTGGGAATAGTGACGGGTTTTAAAGGTGCTACCTTAATTTTGGAGGCAAGAAGATGGACTGTTACTTTACCTCCCACATTCACTGTTCTGACGTACACACACACTCCGTATGCACGTACTGAGGCGTCTGTAAATATGTGAAGTTCAAGTGTAACAATTGCGTCAGAACAAACCCAACGTGGAATACAAAGTGAGTTTATAGCTGAAAATGACTCAATGAAACTCAGGAACTTAGTTTTAATGTCATAGCTCACTTCGTCGTCCCATCCGCATTTGTCCAGCCACAACCCCTGCATCATAATTTTCGCCTCGACTGTACACGGCCCTATCAAACCTAAAGGGTCGAATACTTGACTGATGAGAGATAAAATAACACGATTTGTAAGTGTTCTTTTGTTCGTCTGAATGTTGATGGTAAAAAAAAGTGTGTCTGATTTTGAATTCCAATTAAAACCTAATGTTTTATTTGTAAGTGATTCATTTAAGTCTAATGTTTATTCTGTTATATTTTCTTTATCTGTGCTATGTTCTGATGAGTATTCTGTATTTGTGTTCTGCGTCTGATTAATTGTATGTAATATTTTCTGATTGTTTGACTGCCATTTCCGTAAATTGAATTTGGCTGAGTCCAGAGTGTTTCTCACATTTTGAGCGAGATCTATTAGGTGATCGATAGAGTTTCCCCCACTGATATAATCGTCCACGTAAAAACCACATTGTTCTGCTAGTGATACCAAGCATTTTGTAGCCAGGTATGGCGCCGATGACGTGCCATATGTGACGGTATTGAGAGTGTATGATTTAATCGGTTCTGACGGATTAAATCGAAATAAGATCTGGTGTAAATGTCTGTGTGTAGGTGCAACTAGAATAGCCCTGTAACATTTTCTATGTCGCCTGATATAACGTATCTGTGTTGTCTGAATCTGAGTAAAATAGATAGGAGGTCGTCCTGTACGACCGGCCCAACCATCTGTATGTTGTTGTATGACTTACCTGAAGATGTTACGGCGGAGGCGTCAAAGACAACTCGTAATTTGGTAGTCGTGCTGGACTCCCGAATTACCCCATGATGAGGCAGGTAATAGTTGATTTTCTGTTCTGACGTCTGTTTGTTCTCACTCATGTGACCTAGAGAGAGGTACTCAGCCATTAATTGTAAGTACCTTTCTCTCAATGGTGAATCGCGTTCAAATCTGCGCTCCAGGGATAGAAGACGTCGTTTTGCTGCCGCGTACGAATCTCCAAGCACTTCAGGTGAGTCTTTTAAAGGTATAGAGACTACAAACCTTCCTTCGTCGTCACGCTGCGTGGTCTTTGCGAAGTGTTGTTCACACGCGCGCTCCTCCTGCGACATACTGTGCTCAGACGAGACTGACTCTAACTCCCAGAACCGTGTAAGTAGCGACTCATCAGTATTTTGAAGAAAGTAACATGAAGAGTGTTCTGAGTTATTCTGTGTGGTGCTGTCTTGTGTTGTATTTGTATGTACAACGCCTGTTACTAACCAACCTAATTTAGTTAATTGCAACTTTGGTTTTTGTTTACCTAAATCGATGAAGTTGACAGTTATGATATCCCAAAATATTTCTGCCCCGAGTAATATGTCTACAGTCGAGGGTATATTAAATGCAGGATCTGCTAGCTGAATGCCCATAGGAAGAGGCAAATATGTGATGTCTATGTAAGATGAAGGCAACTGTCTGGTTATTTCCGGCAAAACAAAACATTTTATGGTGGCTTGATACCCCCCTGAATTTGACTGGATGGTCAAGTCACAAGACTCTGCACAATAGGAACGTTGATTGTTTATACCGACAATAATGGAGCCCGTAACGTGTTTTGTCAGACCTAGTTCCTCACAGAGGTGCTGCGTGACGTAGTGGGAAGTGCTGCCGTTGTCCAGCAGGACGCGAGCTGTGCGATGTCTCCCCGCTGAGTCCGTCACTCTCACCAATGCTGTGGAGAGCAGGACACAACTGAATTTAGTTTCTGATTTGTCTGTAGATGATGTAAGTGTAAGTGGTGTCGCTGTTTCTGATTGGTTTTCTGTATGTAAAAGTGTATTATGTTTAAGGTTACAGTATTTGCAATGTGAAAGTTTACACTGCTTATTCGAGTGACCCGGCCTTAAACAATTTTTGCAAACTTTGAAATTGTTCATTTTCTGTATAAGAGTGTTGACATTTATATTTCTGAATTCTTGGCAACTGAATAAATAGTGATTTTTGTTGAACATAGGGCATGCTATAGTATGAATGTTTTTTGTTTTGTCTGAACTGTGTTTTGATTGTATTTGTGTATTGATTGTTGTTTGTTTCTGTTGTATGATCTGTTTATGCGACATTTCTTGTTGTATGGTATGTTATGTCGTTATGTCGTTTTTAGGATTTAGGGATGGAACGATCTTGATTATACCGTCCTCTTAGTTCTTGAGGGTTGAAGGACCATTAGTTAAACTCTTCGATAGCTTGATGACTGTATTTATTGAAATAAATGAGATGCGCGACAAGATCATGTACAGTGGTTATAGAGTGAGTGCTAGTCTGTAATGGCGGCCGGCGCGGCGGCCCGTCGCCCCGCGCCCCGCACCCCTCAGAGTGGAGGGAAGCCGGAACATAATATTTATATTATTATTAAAAAGTGTAATCGTTCGCCATCCAAAGCGCACGCCAAATCTCAAGGTTCTACAAAACTAAGATCAAAAAACAAATGTTTAAGTTACTTCTTGGATTTACGTAAAAAAATATTTTGACCCACGTTTTTAAGAAAAGACGTTATGCACTTGATTATCCTATCATATTCGTCAACACTGAGTGTATGCTTACGAACATTTACAAAAACTTGAACTAAAATGTGAGATAAGTCTTTTTTTTTCAACAAAAGTAATAATAATAACTTACAAGAGATAAAACGGACTCCTGTTTCTAGAAAGAAAAAATACCAAGTTTCAATTCAAGCTCAATTTCTGCCCAATTAGATCTCGAAGAAGAAGTCAAACCATTTCTGAGAACCAAGATCTACCGGAAAATAATACCATATTTTTCCCTAAATAATGCAATATTAACAACAATCCCCGCTATCCCACAAATCTTCGAGAAACTTTTAAGTTTTTTTTTCCCAGGGATAGTTATCGGAGATCCCACATGGTATCTCTACTTTCAACTCCTCGGCATAACACTCCCTTATTTCCCCCCAATAAAAATAGCGATGTACTAAAAAAAACAAGGAACAATTGTGTGCCAATTATCGTCAAAAACCGTTGTGAAATGCGACCCGTAGGCGAGAACCAATTTTGGCTAATCTCGAAAGTGGACTGGTCAATAAAAATAATAATTTAAAATAAGTAAAATCCAACCAAGGCTTTCGACTTTCTAGATCATAAATAGCTAATGATGAAACTCGACAGCTTTGGTTGGTGCAAGACATCACCTTTTAGATGCGTATCTGAAAAATAGAAAACAATTTTGCATTATCAATAATATAGATCGAATCGGTACAGAGGAAAGCTTTGCATCCATCACTAGCTCCTTTAAGCATGGAGTACCACAGGGCAGTATTCTGGAGTCTGGAGTAAAGTTGAAGCAGAATGTTTGACTTCGGAACTTTGTTTGGATTAGCTAGGAGACAAACATATTAAAAATCCTGAAACCTCTAAATTTCAAATTCAAACTTCTTTACTTTCTGTAAATATTTAGTACATGTTTAAAAACGTATTTTTTGCCTCTTCTGTACATTGGACCACTAGGCTCCCAAAAAGGACGAAGAAACTCCCACAGATTGATTTTATATCCCTTTAAATATAGGTTTTGTTTAACTAATACAAATACTACATAGCGGAATAAATTATTAAAAAAATATTAAGAGAGTTCTTTGTTGAGGTAGATAAACACAATGCACTCCTGTCATTTATGTAATCTTGAATATTGTAATATCCCATATTAGATAAAGTGGTAGAGAATACATTGACCATCGAAATTATTGCTAACTTTCGCGAGTTTGAACCGGGGTGCAACGAGTCTGTGATTATTTCTTAAGTTAACATTACAGTTATCGCTAATTTTGGAAAGTTCTTGAAAGATTCTTACGTACTTAAATTAAATTTTCGAAAATAAATTGACTTGAATTGACTAGAGTTAATATGTTAATTTCTTTAAAAAATAGTGTCTTCCTTAGGGAGTCTGTGCATTTTCAATTAGAAAATGCTCGAATATCTCTTTTCTGTATTATCTCTTTTCATCAATATAAAATAGTTTGAAGATTAAAAAAATAAATACATTCAAGATAAAATTTTAATATACTCTAATATTATTAAATATATACAAAACAATTATGTATTCCTTAAGAAAATAAATTAAATAAATAACTATTCACTAAGTTGCGTAAATGAATCAATTTCATACTTATTTAGGGTTAAACCCTAACTATATATGTTTTTTTAAATTTCACACGATATATCATGGCAAACTAAACTTACATTTTTCACACCAAATGCAAGTAAACCATGATAAGCAAATAAAGTTTCTTATCTCTTATTTCTTTAGGTATAGCCAGAATTCATCTTATAACACCGTAAACACAGTGAAAAGTCTCAGGAAAGCAATAATAAGCTATTTTGTTCGCATGGATGACGTCATAATTCCAGTTTTTATTTATTAAATAAACTGAACCGTTTTCTAATTTTCATAAAATGACCACCAAACTAGGAGGTACTTAAATTAATAATAAGAAATCGGTTCCTATACATAATAAAATAACAATTTGAGACCACGGAAGACCCTGCTGACTTTACATTACCCACAATCCTCGTGTTTTAGGGCTCCGTAAATTTAAAAGAAAAAGGAACCCTTGTAGAAAGCTAATCATTACTGCCGCCACCCTGCTTGCTTGTTTTGCTTACAACGACCATTCTGTGGTTCTGTGGGTGATAATTACTAAATAAATAAAGCTAAGAATACAGTAATTGGTCTGGATGCAAAGCCGTCAAAAATGTGAACACCGTAAATGTGTATTTCCTTCCTAAGAAAGAACCCTCGGTGCGCGAGTCCAACAGACTCCCCTTAAATACGAAGAAACAGAATAAAATAAATATTTAAGGGGGCTCCCATACAACAATAATTTCAATATCACATACAAACTTATGATTGCTCCTGGTTACGTACATGGAGTGTGAAATTAGCCGCCCAATACTTTGTAAACAAAATTTTGCTATGTTAAATCCAAACTATTAACTCCACACCATCCCTTCAATTGTAAGGTGGTACGGAACCCTTCGTACGCCAGTTATACTCAGACTTGACAGTTTATTTTATTCTAGGTTTAGGAAAACAAAACTCTTATCCATGAATTGATAATATTAACCGAAGTCTCTATCAATTATTTTATCGAATTCTGTAGTTGACAGCACCTCATTAATTTCGAATATACTTCCCAATCTATTTCAGATTTGTCCCTGAACTTCTAGATTTTAAAATGGCTAGACGATCTAAATGTATTGACGTTCAGTTCGTCTAGCCGCTGAATATACATAATGTTCTGTATGTTATAAGTAGAAAGATCAGCAAAGGGATTTACTTTGATCGTGATCGGCTCGCTCCTTTTCACAAAGCTAGGAGTATTTAATTGCTGGCTAAGGGTGACTAGCTAGAAGTCAGAATAAGTCTAATCACCGAATAAACTTTGACAACTCCATACAAATGTATATGAAGTTGTGAAATTTTCCTCGAGTAAAGTCTTATTCCGCTTTCTAGCCTGCCACCAATGGGAAAAATCTCATTTATTTATTTTTGGCAATCATTAAACCCAGCTCTTATATGAAGCTAGATGAACCAGTAAAATTACCTCAGTGCGAGTGCTAGTTATCACTTGGTTATAAATAGATTTTAGTTAATTGGATCTAACTCCTTTAAAGGCCTATATGCATTTCCTTATAAATGTTGTTACGTAAGGAATTCTCCTTACATCTGGTTTTCGTTTGCCTTATTAAGTTGTAAAGTAATACAATTCCAATTACTAAAGACAGGCACGTGCACATTGAGTTTTCCTACCATACATGTGGTACAAGGCTTTATCATCTACGACCAACATAACATTGTTTTCATAAGGTAGTAGCTATAATCTAACGTGTGTAAACAGCTCCACGAACATTAAATCAAAAAGCTTGTCTAAATTTTGATTTTTGTATTAGCAGTAGACTCAGAATATAGTACATAAAATTTCCTACCATACAAATATAACTTTTATCCAGAACTCTCAGTGCGAACAGTGAAAAAGTGCAAAAACAACAACCAGTGAAGTGTATCAACAATTCATTTTTTCCAAATTACCTGCAAAATAAATCCGGTTATACAACAACTAAACTGCCTACACCATATTGTAGCCATTATTCGATGCTGTCTCCAGAGTCATTGATGGTTCGGAAGGTTATAGTTTTGGGCCAGCACCGAGTACACGCAAGTGATCCGGGTTCGAATCCTCACCGACAACTTTGCTTTTTCTTTCTTTACTCGTCATTGTCTGAATACTGCCGTCTGTCAGCGGAGAAAAGAAGTAAGTAAAAGGTCGTAAGTGGCACCCCCAGCGGACATCCTAGGCAACTCGACCCGTGTGACTACTAGCGCCACAAATTGTGTCCCTAGTGGGCGTCATAGGCAACTCATCTCGCTGACGACTAGCGCCACCAGATATAGCCACCATATAATATCAAAAGCCACAAGTAAAATAGCGTGACATCCAATAACATGAACAACACGTGCTATGCCTGCCAAGCAGATTTTGAAGTAGACGAGGGCCATCTGCGCTGCAAGATGGCAAACTGTCCCAACTTATTTCACCTTGCTTGCACCACCACAACTACACGCAGCATGACTAGGGAAGAAACTGATGAGTGGGTTTGTCCAGAGTGTCGTATTTCTATGAAAAGGGGGGGCGACAACACTCTAACACCCGTAGGCACTTCTAAAACGCGATCAGCTGCCGTGGCTACAAGGAGTAAAGTCACAAAACCACTGGCAGACGAGGATTACCGCTCGGTTGAGTATTTAGAAATTAATGCGGAAATCAGGAAATTGCATAAAGAGGTTGCTGACATAACGGCAATGTTAAAAAACGTACTGGAATCCGTGGCAGGTTTCGGTTCTAAAATGAACACCTTGATTTCCCGGACGGAACTGGTAGAATCAAAGTTAGAGACTCTTGGAGGTAGAGCTCTAAATGCGGTACAGGAGACTCCAGTTTACATGGTAACGCAACCATATGCTACGAACCAGCAATTGACACCGACGGGGATGAAGGCCAAAACTAGCACCGGAAGTACTTTAGCGTCCAAAGCTGTAGAAAAAGCCAAGATTGTGGAGAAAAAAATGGCTTCGATCCGACCGGAGGTAGAAGGAAAGAGAGAACGGGCAACACCATTTGCCCAAGGAAAGCCCTCACAGGAGATACGCAAGGGAAACTCGTCTGAGGTGCCAAAAAATGCGAAAACGTTAAATGAACCAGAAGACGGAGAAGGATGGACAGAGGTCCGGAAAAAAACACGTCGTCCGCAATCCTTGTGCTGTCTAGCGGGACCGAGCGTCACCACATTGCAAGCCGTCGAGCGCCGCAGATACTTCCACTTATGGAATATGCGGTCGGGATTGGAAGACGTTCAGGCATATCTCCAGCAAGTGTGTGCTCCAGAAACCGGAACCGTAGATGAACTGACGCCGAGGGGCGACTATAAGTCGTATAAAATAGGCGTCCCGGCTGATTTGTATGATAAATGTTTTTCTGTCAACATGTGGCCTGAGAATGCTAGGGTGAAGTCATGGATACCCTTTCGAGGAATTTGGCCGAGAAAAGACTCACGGAAGTAGCACTGGTAGGCCCAAAGGTGGGGATTTGGTGACAATCTGCTACCAAAATACCAGGGGATTGCGCACTAAACTGAACAGCTTTTATACTAGCGTGTTAGCCGCCAATGTGGACTTGATTGCGGTAACAGAAACAGGCATTAATGATACTGTTCACGATGGAGAGCTTGTTCCTGATGGATACACATTGTTGCGAGGTGACAGGATGGATGGGCGCAAACACGGAGGAGTTTTGCTGGTCGCAAAACCTACACTGCAGCTGAAAGCGATTCCGTTCCAAGATGGTATAAACATCGACGCCGCTCCTTTTGAAATGGTTTCTGCGACTGTACATCACCATAATAAGTCCTTATTAACGTGCATTGTAGTTTATATACCGCCAAATTCAAAACATAATGAATATGTACAAATGTTTAATATAATTGAGAATATATGTGTTAAATATGATAATGTATTAGTTTTAGGCGATTTTAATTTGTACTCTGCAACTATAGATACTATAAGTTATTTTGAATATTTTATGACCTTCTGCGAGTTCCGTCAAAGAAACTTTGTCGAGAACTGTAATGGTAGAACACTGGACTTAGTTCTATCAATGCTGGGTGAGAGCGACGTCAAGGTAGAGTTGGAGAGCGACTCCCTTGTCCCAAAGGTGGACCCACAGCATCCGCCCTTGGCCGTCAGTGTCTGGAGTAATGTAGTGCTAAATTCTACTGTTGACGGATCTGGGAAGCAGGTGTCACCACCGGATCTAGGTAATTCTGAGCACAGGCCGCGGTGGAACTTTCGCAAGGCCGACTTTCCTCTCCTATATAGCTCTCTGATGACCGCAGACTGGGCACCTCTATATGCTTCAAAGGATGTAGAGGGGGCGGTGCAGTGCTTGTATACAACCATGATAAAATTATTAGATAATTGCACTCCAAGAAAAAAGCGTAGAACCGGGTACTCTACCAGATACTGTTATCCGGAATGGTACACGGCGGACTTAATACGCGACATTAAACTTAAAGCTAGTCTTCACAAAAAGTATAAAGCTAGTAAGTCTCAGTGTGATTATGAAACGTTCTCTAAAAGTAGAGCCCTCGTCAAGAGCAAAATTGTTGTGAGGCATGACCAGTTCCTAACAAGAGTTCAAGCTCAACTTACAAAGGATCCGAAATCGTTCTGGAGCTACGTCAAAAACAAACGTTCTAAACGTAGTAGTCCAACCCGTGTCACCAAGAATGGCGTTGCTATAGCCGACGAGGTATGTGCACAAGAGTTCGCGAGATATTTCGAGTCTGTCTACGCTGAGGTGCCACCGCGGTTGGACGCGGAGGCGGCTTTGAAAGGGAGTGGGAGCGCCCGGGTGCACGTCGCACAGCTCACACTCAGAGATGTGCGCGCAGCCCTGACTCAGCTAAAGCCAAAGCACTCCGTTGGCCCTGATGGCATACCACCTTATTTAGTTAGGGACTGTAGGAGGGTGCTGGACAGACCGTTGCTCTACCTCTTCAACCTGTGTCTGGAAAGCTCTGAATATCCCGATGTCTGGAAGATTACGAGAGTTATTCCAGTGCCAAAAGGTGAAACAGGGTCGGATGTCAGTGGCTACAGACCAGTAGCGGTTCTGTCCACGTTTGCAAAGGTCTTTGAGTCGGTGTTACAACGTAGTATATACCTCCAGATGAGGGAGCAGGTTTCGGACGCACAGCACGGGTTCCGACCAGGCCGTAACACCGCCTCTAACCTTCTGTGTTTTGTGTCTTACGTAACGCCTCCACTTGATGCGCGGGGGCAAGTAGATGTCGCTTACTTCGACTTTAGAAAGGCCTTTGATACAGTGGACAACGACGTCCTTCTGGAGAAGTTAAGTGGGGTCGGCTTTACCCCCCAACTTATGCGGCTTTTTGTGAGCTATCTTAAGCACAGAAGACAGTATGTGGAATACGCGGGTTCTACATCAGAGCCGTATTTCACATTTTCTGGCGTTAGTCAGGGCAGTAACTTGGGGCCTTTAGAATTTATTATTATGATTAATGACCTTCCGAAGGTCATTAAGGACGCTGTCTGTCTCTTGTTTGCGGATGACCTCAAGTTATTCCTGGAAGTAAGGGACATCTCGGATTGCGAAAAGCTGCAGAGGGATATAGATCGTGTGGTTGAGTGGAGCAAACACAACAAACTGTTCTTCAATGTTGGGAAGTGCGCGCTGATGTCTTACACCCGCGTACGCGAGCCTTTCCACCATAAGTACTCGGTAGATGGGGCAGAAATGACGCGGGTAAGAGAGGTCAAAGATCTTGGAGTGCGTATGGCCACTGATTTATCGTTTTGTAATCACATTGTAGATGTCACTAAGCAAGCATTTAAAAAGCTCGGATTTGTAATGAGACAATCAAGAGAGTTTAGGAGCATTGAAACTATAAGTGCCCTATACAATGCTTTGGTTAGAAGCAAACTAGAAAGTAGTGCGATTATCTGGCACCCACATGAAGCGAAATATAGTGTCATGGTGGAGAAAGTGCAAAACCGATTTGTTAGGTACTTATATCTGAAGCTGTACGGAGTCTATCCTTTCTTCCCGCTTATGTATCCAACCCTGTTCGTGTTGGGCATGGTTGGTTACAATGAGCTGGGGGTGAGGAGGGGCCTCGCACTTTCTTCTTATGTATTTAAGGTTTTCCGAGGAATGCTCGAAAACCCTCTGGTGTTGGCGAGGTTGGGACTGTATGTGCCGAACAACTACCTCCGAGCAAGGAACCATAAGTTGTTCTACATCCCGCTGGCGAGGACGGGGATGCTGCGGGAGGCACCTGTGATGAGGGCTCTCGCTCTCTTTAATGATATAACAGAGAGAACCGAGGTGGACCTGTTCCAATGTTCTTTGACGGGATTTGCAAGGGTCGCCACTTATTGTCTGTGTTATAGATAGGATTTATTTATAGCTTTTTTGTCCTTATATTTACTGTCTGTTTGTGTCGATGTGGTTTTTACTGTGATGTCACAAGCATGTATGTTTATAAATAAATAAATAAATAAATAAATAAAAAAAATAATGAATACAGGGTTAGACGGCAACCATTACATTAAGAATGATTATTAGGCTTCGGTAAGTTAAAAGAACAAAAAAGAACCCTTATAGGATCACTTTGTTGTCCGTCTGTCCGTCTGTCACAACCAAATTAATTTACATTCATTTACCAATAATGAAATGTATTTTATATGAGATTTGACAATAAAATACAGCCTACGTTTATGTTTCATAAGAATCTTATTTCAAAATTAAACTAAACCTATTAACGTATAAACTAGCTTACTTATTATTATAATAATAATAAGTAATACTGACAGTTGCACCTCAGAGAATGGTTTTCATTTGCGGTCGGAAGTCCCCTACCGAACTTCTAGACGCAACCGACCATGATTAGTTTGGGAATAACTTGTCGCTAATACTTACAGCTATCGGGGATATTTACAGAATATCGTGCGTCACCAAGTTACAGTTAATCTGGGATATTTACAGAATATCGTGTGTCACCAAGTGACAGTTATTCGGGGATATTTACAGAATATCGTACATCACCAAGTTACAGTTAATCGGGGATATTAACAGAATGTCGGGCGTCACTAAGTTACAGTTAATCTGGGATGTCTACAGAATATCGTACGTCACCAATCGTATGCTAATCGTATGTTATCGTACAGTTAATCGAGGATATTTACAGAATATCGTGTGTACCCAAGTTACAGTTAATCGGTGATATTTACAGAATATCGTACGTCACAAAGTTGCAGTTAATCGGGGATATTTACAGAATATCGTGCGTCACCAAGTTATAGTTAATCGGGGATATTTACAGAATATCGTGCGTCATCAAGTTACAGTTAATCGGGGTTATTTACAGAATATCGTGCGTATCCAAGTTACAGTTAATCGGGAATATTTAAAGAATATCGTGCATCACTAAGTAACAGTTTATCAGGGATATTCAAAGAATAGCCTGCGTTACCAAGAAGGGTATCACATATGCTGAATCAAAATGACACAAGCCTTTATCTTTAAATACATGAAACAGTCTAAGACAGAGAACAGTAAGGTGAGTAAAATATAAATATCCTACACCTTTGGTTTACGAAATCACTATGAAAATATGAGTTTGAACAGCCACTTTAATATTGCGCTGGGCGCAAATTATACCATGATATTAAACTAAGTAGATATTTATATTATGAAACGAGAGACTTTCAATAATGATTTCAGAAATTTCCTTTCTCAAGACAGATGTCATAATTCGTCTCATTCGTCTGCAGTGCTGTCACAGAGTTTATAATGACCCTTAAAATTAGAGATTTTTTAACATTACCCTCTAGCAACTCATTCATTACGTTAATCTTTTCAGGGGGCTTTAAATTGCCTCTAAAATATTAATTTACATAACATAATTAATATTTTTCATTCTCACATTTACAAAGTTCACAATAATGATTCCAGTACAAGTGACAAACCTTACAAATAATACAAAGTAAAATAAGTCAAATAATAAATGAATTCCAGGAAATCGCACAATACTTAAATATCAACCATAAACCAGTTACTTATATGTATGCACAAGTTATGTATATCTATAACAATTGCCTTTGGGTTCGAGTATTAATGTTTTCCCTAGATATTTGACAAAACAAAATAATAATTGTGGTATTTACCTAAATTGAGTCGAGGGATAGGAAACGGGGCGTGCAAATCATAATATAATGAAATGACCGATAAAGGGTAAGCCTTTTGTTCTTTTCTCTTCATTCGGTCATTACGATCTAATTTGTCAAATCGAATACGTGGGTAAGTACCGTTAACTCGGGTGCATATATTTGTCAGCTTGCAACAAAGCGTTAAAGTCACAATTCCAACTATAATAATTAAACTTACTTTGCAACAACTTACTTAGATACCTCACGTCGTGTCTGTGTTAAGTTGACACAGTAGAGCAAAATATATAGCTAAGCTAAGCAACCCTTCAGAAAAGCTGACAAGCGATCTGGTGGGTTTATTTAGTCCCTCATCAACTATTCAGCTGACAAACAAGGTGCAAGAGAATCATTCCTTTTTCGATTTATCCCCAGCGACGATGCTGCCACTTCGCTCCAGAATATAGGCTTAGCTTTGCTAATTCTATAAGAGGACGAGAGAGCACAATCAGGTAACAGGTCGATTATCCAAACCTGATACGTTGAATGATTTGATAAATAAACTATGGTCGTCTCGGTAACGCACGTCATAATATGTGAACGTGCCTGTTACTGACAACTGACCTATTAATAATTCGCGACCACCATAGCAAATAATAGCAATACAATTAATTCAAGTCATAAAAACTACTAATATATTAGATCCGTTTTCAGCGCATCAGAAACATCTCTGAAATGAAATAATTAATTTATTATTGGTACCAACGTATATGTATCACATTTAATAATATTTTCAGACCGGATTATCAAAAACAAAATTTATTTCTAATTTCTTCACAAATGAACTATCGGAAGAAAATTATGCGGTTTATATGCGGGAAGTGAGATCGCTATGATGCGTCTTTACAATTTACCGACTACTTCACACTATAGTAGTTTATGCAACTGTCGTATAATAAGGGACCTTAAATGATGAGTGTGTTTTATGAGACGAGCGAAGCGAGTTCCATAATATAGTTTAAAGGTGATTTTTTCGTATACATTTATTTACTGCACTATAAAACCAGATAAAATTTTTAGGTAAACGTATATTGAGTATTTGATTAAGATTCTCACAGAAGGAAAACGCGACTGGGTGAAATTTTCTCGATAGAATTTGATTGCGAAAAGACCTATAATTGTTTTATTTTTTTTATATATGTATATATCCTTTTTTCCTTTTGATCTACGGAGCCCCAAAAACGAGGATTGTTGGGTAATGTAAAGACCGCAGGGTCTTCCGTGGTCTCAAATTGTTGTTATATAACCGATTTCTTATTATTTTTAAGTACCTTCCAGTTTGGTGTACTTCCAATTTATAAAAATTAGATAGAAGATTATATTGAAGTACGGTGTATTAAAATAAAACATTAGTAAATGCTAATTTTTATGTATTTATTAATTAAATATGTAGGTACTGTCATACATATTCGCGTCTACCGCGATCAATCTGTATATAATATCCGGTATTTCCTCTAAACAGCACTAGTGCTGCGACCTATCCGGCACAGAGGTTAAGCATTATGATGATTTTTTATCTACTGTTACCTCTTTAGTTACTAACACAAGGCTTACCTCTAATGTCAGCCATCGTGGCAAGATAACGAAAAGCAGAAGAGGCGATGATGACGTGATGTGCCTCCTCAATCGTTGCGTGGCTACACCACAGTTAATGCACCTCATGCAGAATCAAGGCGAGTTTGATGAGTCAGGCAAGTTGCGCTAGCAAGTAATCAAGTCCAAGTAAAATAGCGAAACGTCATCAGACAGGCACGCACGATTGGTCCGGGAAGCAAGCAAGGGTCAAAAGTAGAAGTGGGCTAGGTAGTTAGATGCAAAAATCCAAAGCAATGCGATACGCACGGGCAACAGCGACCAACGAAAAGACGTCTGAGTGAAACAGTTTAAAAAACCGTAGAGTAGAAATTATTGTGGCCCGCATTGTGTAAAGTCCCAAGCTCGCGATAAGCTGCTAACACGGTTTCATAATTTCGGACCGCAGGATCATGACGCCGATGCTCTCACGCCACCTAGCGAGCTTTTTGAAAGCTTTGTTTTTGACAGTAACTGTTATTGTTTCGTCATTACAAAATAGTGCTCTGACCCACCTTTAGCTCTGACTGAGACGACGGCAAAAATCATGGAATCGGCGAAGGAGACTGGCGCATATCTCTTTCCCTTACACTCAACACTTCCGCTGTAGGTTCGTTTTCGCGACAAACCGTCAACTGGCAGTTGAAACCCGCGATCTTTGGCGGTCGATCGATGATAGTATTTTAATGTTTTAATATGCTCGTGGTCTATTCGAATGATATACGTGAAAATGAAAGAAAAAAGAAAATTATCTTATGATTCCTATTGGTATGGATTCCAGTCGTAACCCGAAGTAGCGATGTATTATTGCCAACAAGAACATAATTTATTGTGAATTTCCAACGCTACCGTGTTACTTAATCGGAGTGAAGAATTACTTCTTAACGCCGTATCTCCAAATGTTCATTTAATTATTCAAGGCAATTTTAAAGGCTTTTTCTAAGTTGGGCTTTTGGAAAAGCTCCTTTGTCGGCGCAATAAGACGGCAGCAATTAATTTTCGAAGCGATCTTAAATACATGATATTTTGTAAAGAGCTCTAATTTAGCGAAAATGGTTTAATACAATACACGTGTTTTTATTTTATGCCTATTGTTCGGTCATGAGCGGATAGTTCGTTCTTTCTTCGGTTATACTTTCACTCATCTCTCAATCCTTCTCTCGATTGCAGGTCGTTATCAAAGTGCGTGCGCTCTCTGTCTGAATAATACGGAATATTCGGTTTGAACAGCTTTTGGCGAGATATCTTAAAATTTAAATCATTAACCTCATGATACGGATTTTGTCTTTGAAATTTGCGAATAACGAGCATTCCAGAAGACATCAAGATTGGATTGCGGTGACGCGTATTTCCGTTGTATACAAGGCCATTACGCTCCCATAGCGTACTGCTCGTATATATTTCGGAATGCTGATACTCACATCTGCAACTACAAAATATACAAGAATTTTGCGAACTACTCGTGTATAGTGTGTAATGAATGCGTACGAAACTTCCAAACTATACAGTGTCACTTACGTACGCTATGAAAGGTATTATTTAATAGCACATAAAAAATACTGATTTGCACAGCAAGAATGGTTCAATAAAAACACTTTAAATATTTTAGTTGTCCTTTAGTTTGTATTACGTATTTTTTGTTGTTCTTACATGTTCAACCTAACTCGAAAGATAATGGGGCTTCGCTTCGCTCGTCCCCTTTACCCTTCACTTAAGCTACCGCAGTGTTTTCCTTGATATTTGCTGTGAAAATCAGTATTTTGATGTGCGGTTTAATATTTCCCTTAAACTCTGATATCAATCGCTGATATACATATAAAATTAAATACACATAAAACATTTATTTAATAACACGAGTATTTACATTGGCAATAGCGCAGTATAAAAATTGGCGTAGACCATTCCGAAGTATACACGATTGCGGCGTAATGCTGATGTATAGTTCGGAAGACGTAAGTGAAAATATTGCGTTCCAAAGTATACGCGATAATTTACAGACCTCTGGGTAATGGCCTTGTATATTACGGAAACACGCTGCGGGGACGGACACCAACCCATGAGGTACCATGTTCAACACATTACTTTTTATATTTATTTAGCCCCGCTTATCACGAGCGAGACATGTGTCTTATTAGACACAGTCCCATATCTAAGTAAACTTTTAGTTAGAACATTAAAATCACGTAGATTGAGAATCCAACAAAACGTACATTTATTTTGATAGCCATAGTTAGATGCATTACTGCTGGTCACCCTATATATACTTATGAAATAGATAGCCATAGTTAGATGCATTACTGCTGGTCACCCTATATATACTTATGAAATAGATAGCCATAGTTAGATGCATTACTGCTGGTCACCCTATATATACTTATGAAATAGATAGAGCAGTACTCCGATTTGGATTGAAAAAATATATTCATTCATTTTGTGATATATAAATAAAATAATTATACGAAGTAGTTTAAAGACGAATCAAATGAGCCCAAACTCGATGGTTTTACAAATAGGATTCCTAGGATTCTGGCTAATACCATCCAGCTCCATCACCAGGTGATGATTATAAGAACTTCGCTAGGTGATGATGATGATGAGAACTTCGCTAGGTGATATGAATTGAATGAGGAAACTTTTACCAGCATGTATAGTAGCTCAAAAGACTTCTCACGACGAATCTAATGAGTTACAAACTCGATGGGTTTACAAGTAAGCATCCTAGGGTTCCCTCTCCCTCCATCGAGCTCCATCATCAGACCAGCTTGATGGGACCATATTATTGTATTTCTATACCAAGTACTAAAATTTCCTTTCCTAGATTTGTAGCACAATGATATTTATTTACAAGTGGACCCAATAAGGGTGTTAATAAATTAATTCATTGTAAATAAAACACTTAAAAAATTATTTTATCTAAATGCAAAAGAAGTCAAGAAACTTTACGTTATATCAACCAAATCAATTTATTACTTTACACAATTTATATGATATAAAAGCTTGTTGCGAGATTTAGTTGTATAGATGTAGGTATTTACCTTTTTTGTACATACACACTTTTAGTCTTTTATTTATAAATTGTGTACTATAATTGAAGGGTTTGACAATTTAAAGTTATTCTTCTTATAGGTAGAGATATAAATAAAAAATAAAAAATATCTTTTTTTCAATCAATTTATTATTTATTTTTAGTCATTGCTATGGTACGTTGTCTAAATATTTGTAAACCTGTTCATGTAATTAACCCGAACATACACACTTACATACGCAAGTTAAATACATCTTTATATTATAAAATGAGACTCTTCTATCAGTACTGTCCACCTTTAGCTCAGTCTATTTTGTTTTGTAGTCGAAGGTACTAATACAATTACAAAGTGACTGCTCTACCAAGTTTTTGGACGGTATACCTAGTAAAGAAACACTTTTCTAATACTGTTTACAGAAAAAAATACTTTAACCAGCGTGAAGATCAGAAGCCTTTTCACTGAACGCATTTTTAGCACGCTTCGACTGTCGAGACGAAGGTTTTTGGTTAGGTAGACAGCATTTTTATTGACTGGATAAATTCAAAGGCACAAGGATCCCTGTATTTACGAGTGTCATTAACGAACCGCAGTTTGAAGCGAATATTGTTTACTGACTGAGGCATTCTCAGTTTTCAAATAACTTCAAGCGAATTGGCAAGAGTCGACAAGACAAGGTATATCAATAGATGTATGTAGATGATACACATATCATGAAAAACCTTTTATGTAGCTTTTACAAACGGAATCTTCGGCCTAGTTCATACAACATAAATGTATCCTGAAAAGTCAGTAACGTTTGTTTTTTTGTAATGGTCAAAGTGATTAATTGGCGATTATTCGTATTCGCCGTTTATTATGAACAATTACCAAAGTGTGTATGTAAATGTAATGACTTTAACCGGTCATTGTTCGTAATAAACCGCGGCGAAAGTGATAAATGATAATAACGAAATAAAGCGTGGGTGGTGGAAGTTCTCGCTAAAGAGATAAATAAGCAAATGATAAATAAAGCAATACGTATTGAAGGATATGAAATGCTTTCCAGGAACACCTATTAGAAGACTTATTGCCAGATATAGTCTTATAACCTTTTAGGTTAGAAGTTATATAAGTTGAAGGTGTTTTTACTAGAGCAAACTATGGATGGTTTGATCAAAATGGGAGAGGAAGCTAAAAAATACCGTACATTGCTTTAATAAATTTAATCGTAACCTAACAAATAATTACCGCTTAATGTAATAAATTCTGCCTTATTTATTATATTGACTAAGTTATGTGGTTATTGTGAATATATCCAGTCAGTATTCATAATAACCTTTTTCACTTTGACCGTGACATATGCCTATACACTTATTAATGTTACATATTAATTTGATACACGTAGACTAAGTCTAGTCTCGTTAATAGATTAAAACTGTTTGGGTCGCATAGTTTTGGATTCGGAATAAGCACAACAATTAATTATAATGGGAAAAAAGTGGATATAATTACAAAGTGTTAGATAGTACCCGTATAATAAACGTCTAATTCCGGAATTAGTGAATAGGCAACGTACATCTGCGGCTGTTATGATATATGATACAAGATAATCTAATTACAAGCGACTGATAGCAACTGGCAGATAAAAGCAGACGGATTCTAAAGGCAAGTGTTGCAGTAAAACAGAACTTCCTTGATTTGTATAGGTGTATAAGTTACATATCTACAGTATAATACTGGAACAGTAACACAATGCTGGAACAGTGTCGTGGGATAAGAGAAGCGCGAACGCGGGATACATTCAAATTGACGATAATGTACGTAGTTTGGTCTCGAGGCGGCTTTCAGTAAAACTACGTCGATGTTTCGGTTAAGCGAATCTGTTTAACGTTCGTGGCGAAAGAGTTTTATTCGGATTGCCGAGTAACTTTGCAGTCTACTCGATTGTGGTTAGACATTTGGTAAGCGTTATGGCGGAGTTACGGAACTACTTTTAAAATTAAAATAAATGAAGGTATCCCTTTATAACAATATTCAGATTTTATGGTGATGGGCTAGTGGGATAGATGTAAGCCACTTTTTATATTTATTTGGTATACGTTTGAAGTTATTGGTTCGATGCTGCCCGTCATTGTCACCTGCCAGTGACAGCAAGAGTCGTAGAAATATAATATATTTTCTTAGAAGAGTTGTCTATCGACACCCCTATTTCGAGTTAGGTCAAGTGCTACATATACAACCGTCGACATCTGCCGACAATAGAACGCCCTGTGGTAACAATATCGCTAGAAAAATGACAAAAAAATAAGTTACCCAAACCATCAAGCATAATATCACCATATCTTGTATTTAAGTGTACAGCCATTAGGTAATAAATAGTGTATTCTTCTATAATCGGACAACTCCGAGTAATTGGAAGATCTTCCTCAATCTTCCAATTACTCCCTAAGGTAAGATTAGTCTATTCTCTAAATACCTCGTTCAATTATTTTTAAAGCCTCTTTATTCGACTGTACATAATCTTTGAATTTAATTTAATATAATAAGTGGTAAACCATCTTACAACAGAAAATAATAAAAACACAGTATTCTTCACACACTTCTTTAGCTAAATCATAATTTATCAGTAAACAAATGTTAAGCGAGCTTCTAAATTTCGTTACCACAAAAAAGTGTTTATAGGGTATCTTACTAAAGAACTACCAAAGCATTCAGTTAATTTCGTTCGTTCATCAATTAGCTTAAAAGGACTAAATTTCCAGTGCCGTAAACCAAAAGAAAAAAGTTCATCGGTTCGATTTTACGCGAATAACTGAAGAATTAATAAATCATTTGATGGATAAGTTTATGCTTGTAATTTCATCCTTGTACCACCATCAATTAGAAACAACTTTTCCCAAGAAACACATGTTCGCAAATGAAAAAAATATATTTCATCCCTAGTACATTGATCAGCTGATTACAAGTTACTATGGGATACCCAAGTTTTTTTCTTCGTCTGAGACCATATGTTTCTTGGGGAAAGGTGTTCATAATTATGGGTAATCATTCCCCGAAATATGTTCAGCTCATTAAATGTCACCCTGTATATAGGTGGACACGTTCTATCTTCACTATAATATAACGATACAGTTTGCGGCAGCAATGGATACTCCACAATGGATACTCCACAATGGATACTCCACAATGGATACTCCACAATGGATACTCCACAATGGATACTCCACAAAATGTGCTCAAACCTCCTAAAATAAAACGGCGCTGCCGAAAGTCTGTCTATTCTATATCAGCCAGATTTTTTGAGATAGATACGAAAATCTAAATAGTAAAATAACTCGCCCTAATAAAAAATGTAGGTTATTCTTCAAAAGCTACATGGGAATGAAATGAATGGTCGTTAATAAATTCGTATTAATGATGAATACAAAGACTATTATGCAGACTTTATCTAGGAGAGATAGTTAAGACCTCACCACCGTAGTACGCTACAAATTAGTAATGTACCGAAAAGAGGGTGTCGATTGTGTACTATTTGTAACTTGATACAGTTCCCTATCGCTGTGGCCTTACTGGATTTGTAGACTCGACATCCCTTTTATAAGGAAAGTGGATACTCCGCCAACGATCACTAGAAGAGATCCCCCACATCCCATCCATCATACCCTCACATACCTTTGTTAACAAAGAAAAGAAAATTAGATTGATTGATTGTTATTCTCTTAGAATTGGCAAATAAACCAATTACATATAATAAACAATATTAATACATGTATATCTCATTTAAGCCCCTACTCACACCGGGCTATACCCGGATTCGAGAAGATTGAGCCATACCATAAGCTACACAGCGTGTAACTTTCATACGGGCATATATTTCGTCCCTGATCATACAAACCACATTCATATTCATATATTCTTTATTGCACAGAAAATATAGATAAACAGACAGTTACAACCATTTGAGAAAAATTTATTAACTCTTAGCGTTATCAATTTTAAAGTTAAATGGATCAGCAATGTATTCATTAGTTAATGGCGGTGTTACAACTTAGGTTAATATCGCCGATGTCACGTGTTTTTATACATTTCACTGTATTTGGACGCATTCTCTTTCGAGAACCTGAAAATTTTAGTGTTGATTTGTTGCTCGTTACCAGGACCCAGGATACAACAAGTATTTCCTTCGGGCGTGAACTGCCTCGCCAGCAACAATATATATAATATTATAATATAATAGTACAGCGTCCACATTTATTTTCACGCCAAAATTTTTTGACGTATGGCAGATCATGTAAATTGTTTGCTTTGTTCCGAAGTACCATTAATTTGTATGAATGCAATAATTCAACAATTTTGGATCAGAACGCTCCTAACTACGTTCTATAAGTTCGATACTATACGTATTTAAAATATATTCCTGTAAGAAATTATATACTTATACGGCCTTACTAACAAAAAAGTTATTCACTGTTTAACTTATACAGTGTTTTGTCCTTTTAATCCGTCGGGTAAATGTCAAAGCAAGACAAAACAGTATAAGTTATACTGTGAATAACTTCTTTTTACAGTAAAGCCGATAGAGTTTTATTGTACGCGCAGGTCTTCCCCCGCTCAACCATCACCTTTCCTACCCATCATGGTTTGCTGGAAGAAATATCTTTTTAGAGATAAGCTCGCCTTTGTAAATGTTTTTTCTATTATAAGTTATCTGTATGTATAAATTGTGTAGTACAATAAAGAAATTACGAGTTACGAAATTTACACGCGGTGTATGTGCTGCGAATACGCTCGGATTTTTGCCAGGCCCAACAGCTCTTCGAAAGTGTCATTTCTACTGCTGATCCATTTCCGAATGTTAGAATGGAATCTATCAAATATACACAGACATTCTGTGTACAAGCCCGGGGTCTCAGAGGCGCGGCGATGCCCATCGGTTCTGACATCCATTAGGTTCGCAGTCAACACTCTTGATTTTAACAAGGGCCCAACAAGACCCTCGTAATCCGTTTACGCATCACAAGAGGCCCTTGTGGTGACGGTTTGTCAAACGACCTACTTACTCGAAGCTGTCTCCTTGCCTAAATATTTGATCCTTACAAGATAACAGCTGCTTTCGTACAGGCACGTACCTATGTATTTGTATAGGTATAATAATTCGTATCTAAAGAAAATAGGGGCTACTAAGTATTTTGATTGCTACGTGAAAAATATAGTAAACAGTAATGTATATTTATTAAAATAACATGTAACAAGGCTTTTGTTTTAACTTATGCTAATAACCATTTAATTGTGTAGTCAATTGTTTCACTTATTTCCATTAACATGAAATTAGTCCATTGACAACAGCAAAAACTAAACAGAAACTCTTTGCAAAACAAAACAAAAACTGACACAAGCTGTTTTTTTAATGGTTTAGTAACGGGTGTGTCCTCCCCTCCTGTTTTCACACTCCTGGAGCCTTGAATGCATACTCTCTATTAAGTTTCTGATGTTTTCATCAGGTATCTCTTCCCACGCACGTTTCAGAGCATCCATAAGCTGTTGCTGGTTGTGAACCTCTTGCTCATGCTCCCTAACCCTTCGTTTTAATTGGTCCCACATATGCTCTATTGGATTTAAATCCGGACTATACGCTGGCCATGGTAGGACACGAATATGGGAGTCATCCAGTACAGTCTGAGTGGCCCGAGCTGTGTGTGGGCGGGCATTGTCATGCATTAACCAGAACCCTGGCCCCACTCTATATGAAAATGGAATCACATGAGGCCTGATGACTTCATCGATGTACCGTGCAGTTACTGTGCCTTGATTTAAGAAAACCAGCTCAGTTTTGCCTTGTAAGCTAATCCCAGCCCAAACCACCACACTAGGACCTCCAAAGCGGTCAAGTTCCTTGATGCAGACATCGGAAAATCTCTCACCCTGTCGTCTCCATACTCTAATCCGCCGATCATCACTACAAAGCTTCACTTTACACTCATCTGTGAAGAGCACCATACCCCATTGATTCATGCTCCAATCTGAATGTTCGCGGCAAAAACTTAAACGATTTCCTCGTTGAACCCTAGATAAAGGAATTCGTACTACTCGGCGTCTGGACCTTTGCTGGTCTTCATGCAGTCGATTACGTATCGTTTGGTCACTAACACGAGTCCCCGTTGTCAACCGTAGGCGATTTTGTAACTTACGTGCCGTCGCTCTCGACGGGCACTCAATCGGATGTAGCGATCCTCTTGTGCCGTAGTCGCTCGCACCCTGCCCGATCCAGGCCTTCTTGCAACACTGTCAGTCTCTTGGAACCGATCCCACACATTTTGGATGGCTCGGCGAGAGAAACCCAACGAAAAAGCTACAGACTGCTGTGAATGACCTTCAGCAATCAATGTAACGGCTCTGGTGGCAGTAATGGTATCCATATGCCTTCGTTGACGTGGCATTATTAACAAAAGATGTTAAAAGAAGCAAAAGATGGACAGAAATAGTTTTTTAACAGAATAAAATTGTGATTCCATCTGAAAGGAATTTGACCTGAAACTCGTTTTTTTATTTGCTTCAATTTCTGGCCAGCTGTAAGACTTAAACACCAGCATTAAAGAGGTTGGATACTGAAGGAGGCCGGACATCATTAATTAGTCACTTATTAATTAATTTACATCTAAAAATTTACTCAAAAACAGAAATATGTAAGTGGCCCTTATTTTCTTTTGAGTAGTATACTTAGGTTCTTAGACAAAGGTGGTACCTATATTGAGCTGTAAGTAGGTACAATTATATTCTCGGTGATGTGACGATCTGTGTGTGACGATGACAAATGAAAAAGTATAATCCATACATCTTAACGTGGCGGATCAATAAAATGTCACACTTCTTATTGCTGGAAATAACTAAATTAATGGCCGAGATCTGATATAAATGAATGATGAAATAATGAAAATTGTTGGATTAAGCTAATACAATTATATTATATAAACTCTATGCAGTCTTTTCATTTGTGTAGTCTTGAACATTGTGATATCTCTTTTTAGTCAAAGTCATTTTTACATGGTTATTAAATTTCTCAAATCGCAATATCTAAATCTCTAATTGTATCGTGTTATAGTAGAGAATGTCCTCACCCTTGCAAGAATTACTAACTTTCACGAGTCTAAACCGCGGCGCAACTAGGGTTACCATATCTCCGGAATTGTCCTGAGATCTCCGGACTTATAGACCAATCTCCGGAACTCCGGAATTGTCGTAAAATCTCCGGAATTCAGGAATTTTCAATAAAACCGAGCAAATCGTCAATATCGTTCGTGTAAACTCTCCAGTAACTAAGAGATCAAACAGCCTAACTAAAATCACAAATTACATTATTATTATTTTACATTTTTTTTTCAAATTGTAACTTTTTATTGTAAATATAGGTTTTAGAGTTCCATTACGTTTTAATTGAAATTACGACTAAATCTCGAATTTCCAATACAAATCAGGCCTAATCTCCGGAATTTTCATTTTTCCATATGGTAACCCTAGGCGCAACTAGTCTGTGATTATTCTTAGTTTAGCATTAAAGCCACCCCGAATTTTGGTAAATGTTCTAAGGTTGTTGCGTACCTACGTTATATTTTCGAAATTAAATAAACTAGCTACATTGTTAGTATGTCAGTTTCTTTAAAAAGTTTTTTTATGGAGTCTTCTAGATTATAAATTGCTCGAATAACTCTTTTCTGAAATATAAAGAAAGTTTGAATATCCGCTGCTGACCCCCAAAACATGACACTATGAAAGAAACTAAAATAAACAAGTCTAGCTGTAGCCACATCCGTGTTTTGTTTGATGATCATTTACTAATTCTAACATGTTGCTGTAAAACTAAACTCTCAACCCGCCTGTCATTCGGATGTGAGAATTTGATACACTCGGTTTTACCAATGTTTAACAATAAATTACTTGTGTCTCTGTGAGCTGCAGACTTCGCGAGAGACCTTTCTTTTAATGACGAACTCTGTGGCGTAGCGGTTTTGACACTGCCTACCAAGCAAGAGGTCACGGGTTCGATCCCCGGCTTAGGGTGAAAAAAAAAACCCAGATCTTGGATGTTTATATGTCGTTATGTAACGTCGCTGTTTCTGGATCCCACGACGCAGGGTATCCTAGTGTGAGGGCAGAAGCAATGTATGTGTCTATGAGTAAATGTTTATGTTTATGTTTATCACACATACAAACTTATGAATGCACCTGGTCACGTACATGGAGTATGAAACTCTAGCCTGACCAATAACTTTGTAAACTACATTTTGCGGTCTTAAACGACGAAACGATTATTGACTTTTCACTAAAATTATATAGCCTGTTACACTCACGGTATCTACAAATCCAACGACACTTCAATTGTTAAAATCCGTCAAGCTGTTTGTACCCTAGCAGTTTTATTTTATTTTATAACACCCACATCTCCGCCATTTTGAAAAAAAAATCAAAAGCTGAAATGAAATTAAAAAAGCTATTGAATTAACGAATCTTCTCACAAATATTGTTTGTAGAGGATAACATCCGGACACACATCCGGATATACGAAATCATTTTTTATCAACTGAAACGGAGACGCGTCGTCACTTTGTCAATTAACTGTAAACCAATTCAAGGTTAAAGAGAATACATCATTAGCATCATCAACCTCTTCTTTTTGTCTTTAAATTTTAAAGATCGTCGTAGTATTATCAGCAAACAACACTGTGTCAGACAATTTCTCCGCCATAAAAAGTAGATCGTTAATGTATACCAGAATAAGAAAGGGCCTAATATGGAACCTTGTGGAACGCCGATATTTACACCTGATCCATCAGATTTAACGCCGGTGATTTCTGCATTTTAAATGATATTGCTTATGATGATGATGATGACGATGAAAAAAGTTTTTTAAAATTTAGTGACAATCTTCGTTCTCGCATTTTTAATCCATTTGTTGTTTCATGCATTTCTTTGCCCTTCTGGAATAATAGACAAAACGAAATGTCACACTAACTGTTTCAGATTTTCGTCAAAAGTAGGTACGTCAAAAAAAATTGGGAAAATATGTTAGAAATAACATATTTTCTAAGCAGAATTTAGACTAGTTCATGATGAAATCCAGTGTATTTTTGTTTGAAGTAGTGTCTACAATGTGGTAACTAACATCGAGTGATCCTTTTGGAATATCGAGTTTTGTGATCAGGTGACTTTTATTACCTTTCTGGCCACTTTAGGATGGATCGATAACAAATCGTTTTGTTTATTACAAAACGCACGGGAAAGTCTGATTTCCAAATTACTTAAGATATTTTGCTGATGAAAATGATTAAGCTTCAAGGAAAATAGGGAGTTAATTCCTCTTCAAAGAAATAATAAAGCTCGAAACAATGCCTATGTAATACCATAAAGGTGTTGCAAAAGCATTTCAGTTTTAAATAAATCTCGACTTATTTTCCAGCTTCATTACTTCTTACACTCTTCTGTTTCATCTTTCGTACGTAACATACAGAAAACGAATGATCGATATTTTATCGTGAAGCGAATTGCATCATAGATATGTACGCCAAACGGCTATGTACGAGTTGGCAGCAATCAGTCTAATAAATTCCATGACAGTGCTTTAGCTTTAGCTTTGAGGGAAATCGCCGCTGAGCCGGACTAGGCACCGGCGCAATCCTCTTTCATCTGAACTCCGATTAGACATCCTTGCCGCACGGAAATCCTTCCACATTCAGTTTCTGTTAATTTAATCAGTAGAGAGGCCAGGAGGAGGTGTCTAAGGGGCTCCAAAATTATCTTATGTAATATCTTACCAAAGTGTTGTATTTGTATTTATAAAATATTGATAATATTGTAAAATATTTTTTTTCTTTTTTTTTTCTTTTGAGTGTTTAGCTGTAATGGCACAAATACTTATCGATAGTTACAAATAGTAAATAATCTAAGCTTTTCCGTGACAAACTATAGTAAACTTCATTTTATTATAATCATACATTTTATATCTAACGGCAAACTTCTTGAACATCGACCTTGACTGCTCAAGCGAGATAAAGGCGTCTCTTTGGTAGTAAATGAGAGAGCGAGAGGGTTCCTTTATTCCATCAAATCATGCTAAGAAGTTTTCCGCGATCTATACCAAGAATAGTAATATTTCATTGTCATTCATTATAAATTAAAAATTATGTATTACCTACCCTCAGTGGGGTCAAGCCCTTTCTAAACGAGTACCCTAGATCTGCTATTGCCGTATCGAAATAACTAATCAAGTTGAGGGCTTTACGAAATTGAGGTTCGAAATTCCTGCGCATGAAAAAAAAGTCCTATTCGGTTATAACTTAATGACGAATAAAAACAGTAATTGCGGTATTTCAGCGTCTATGAATATACATTATACAGCGTGTAAATTCCAGGCTACGGACGGGCATATATTTAAATATAAGCCTTTAGAACGGATTTATTAGCGTTCCGATCCAAAATTGTGTAATTATTTCATTCATACAAAATAATTGAGCTTGTAATGTATAAATAGGCGACTTCAGATAAGTTGATGTGAATGAGAACGAAAACAGCAGATTTTTTGAAATAATTGTTCTATTTTGTAGGAACAGCAAAACTTAACAGAAAACTGCAATCTAAATAGATAAAACAAAGTTGGGTTAGTTACACCACTTATAACTCAAAAGCGGCTAGACTGATCTTAATGATCTCTTATTCGTTGAATTCGTCGCGGCCCCGAATAGCTGAATAACTAATAAAATTTTGGAAAATTCACAAAAAATTTAACTAAAAATATAGCTAAAAAAATATAGTTTTGGAAATCCGCCATCTTCCACAATTGTCAACTCACTCATCAAAGACAGTAAGGAGGTACGAAGTTCGCGGAGTCAGCTAGTAAATAATGTAATACAATTACGTCGAAAAACTTTTAAAGTGAATATCGTCTTTGGCTGTGGTTTGGAAATTGATAAGTGGTTGATGATGAGGGGCGATAAACCAATCACTCAAAGTGGTTATTTACAAACTATTTGCTTTCGGCCATCAACCAAACTATGAAATATAGATCCTAAGCTATGTAACAGACAAAACATAGTATGACATGTAAACCCAAAACTTAGTATCTGCTTTTTAAATTTGACGCCCTAAAATATTTTCAGTTTCATTATGGCGTTAAGGGTGACTTACTCTAATGACATAAGTACATTGGTTTCATGCGAAGGTACTATTTTTTTTGTAAAATATTTTAATTCAGTCATTCGTTCATCAATGGTTCGAAACCATTCACCTCTTCTTTCCTGAATACACCTAAAACTGTAACAGTTAAAAGTGTTAGTAGGTATTACGTTCCATAGTTAAATAAAAAACAATTGGCATGTCATAAGTCAAAACAATCAGCCTCCTTATCCATTAACTGAAAACCTCAGCAAATCCAACGCAGTTAGTGTCAAATGGACGCTAATAGTACTGGAAAACTGTCACATTTCTACAGATTTCGGCCTATGTGAGTTACTGAATACGGACATGGAAATCTATTTGGAGTCATTTGGCGGTTTACAATGCTCACCCTCACATTTCTCTTTCCATCGACAGAAAATGCTGGAAACACCTGGAAATTGTTAATGTTGAAGGCTTAAATAGATTGGATATTAAAATATACTTCCCCGTAGATACTATTTATTTATTTTTTGTTGAACAATTGGTTGCATGAGACTTACTTATGAGTAAAAATATATGTAATATTATTTGTACGATAATTGGCGATGCCTGGACGAAATATAGGTAGATAACCTTTATAGTTTATAAGAAAAAAATACTTAAATTACAAATCCAATTATCTGACTGTCTAAAAAATCTGCTTGTATAAACTTGTTTATACACTGACGAGCAATGAAAATGTTCCACCCACAAAATGCCGATAAACACCTTAATATCTCCTAAGACATAGAACCAATATTACGTTTACAATATTTACGTTTTTAATTGGTAATATTCTGATGCGCTGTAAAATGTACTTCAATATTGCAGACGGCGTCATTAAGCTAGCCTTTCCCGTTTAGGAGTAATTTGGTGCTATGTCACTGGAACTTTTTCATTGCTTGTCAGTGTATATCGTTTAAGTTAAACGAGACATTTTTCCCCACAGCAATATTCGCGATTTTATAATTGAATCTTAAACTTCAAACTTATTATTTTTATTCAAAATAGATTCTTACGAACCCTTTTTGAAAGTCATTTGAATATATATAATGCAAGAAAAACTACTATGGATTATACTAACATATTTTATTTTGTTTCAGGTAATTATTTACTATGAATTGTACCGTACAATGCTGTCGGGCAAAAGGCACACAACAGGTAATATACTCATACATCTGTGAAGGTGTAACATCAAAAGTGACCAAAAGTGTTTATTAACTATTTTGAACGCCTCTCTGACTAGTCGTTGCAAACTTACGACTATGAAAATAAACACATACCTACTGACTTAATTGTATATCTGCTAGCGATCAATTACTTTTAACTCCTTGTTAATTTGTTTACCGTGTTTGTTAGTATTTTTTTGCTGAGCGAACCGTTGATCCCGTATTTCATGCTGAACCAAATGTACTAAAGGTACATATTTTAATTTAATAATAAATTAAAATATGTACCTTTAGTACATTTGTTTGGGTATTATAACAAGGGTTTGTTGTACACATAGGTCTACCCGTGCTCAGCGATCAACCTTTCTCATCCTGACTTGGTTTGCTGGAAGAGATCTGTTGCAAGAGATTAGCTCGCCTTTGTAGACTATTTTAATGTATATCTTGTTATTTTCAATAAGGTATTTGTGTGCAATAAAGAAATAATGAAATTATGAAAATATAACTCAAGGCTAAAAAGCTCATACTTAACGCAAAATGCATATATTCCTACATTCAAGATGTTCGGAAATAAGTCCGTAATCACCTGTCCATTCAAATATACCTGACTTTCTTCTGTTACAATCAGTACATTACTCTGTACAGCAATCTATAGAACAACTAGTACGCTGATCCTCAGTGTTAAGATGACGCATTAATTAGGCCAAAACAGCTGTGAGCATCCCATCCTTAGTAATGCTATATATAAATGTAATTTGATTATTGTTGCTCAAAAGAAAAGTCACCCGAATCTATTATTCCAGGTCATTCTATGTTTTCCGACAAACTTATCAAAGTAGTAATTTTAAATCTTGTATTGTGTCACATGATACCTCTGGGTGTGGTGTTAACCTCCAAAGCACCTGACGCTTCACCCTTAGTAGATAGTTTTTTTAGATCTATGCAGTACCGTAGACCTGAAAAAATAAAACCTCTAAGTCAGCGCAATCAAAACATCTGTTGCAATATTGTCGCTTATTTCGTCAATATTGAGGGAAACAAAATATATCCCATACTTTCCATGGAACTAGAATTCTGAAAGTTGGCAATAGGAAAGGTTATATAGCACCAGTAAAAATTAACACGTAAATCGTAATTTGTAGTTACATCATAAAAAAAGCGAGCATAATAGTAGTTTATGTGACTGCTACATAATGGAGGGCATTAATACTCTAGAGTGGGTGTATGAAACGAGCCGAAGGCGAGTTTCATAATAATATCACTCGAGAGTTTTAATGCCTAATTATGTACAGTTACATACACTAGTTTATCTACACACATATCATAAGCTCTCTTTGATGTGTTCAGGAACCGCATGTTTGACCGGCATTGTGGCTCTGCAGTTGTTTAGCTTGTTCTGTAGTACCAACTTCACGCAGGCGGGCGTCGGCGTTCGAAATTTGAATGTCAGTACCAACTTCACAGACAAACTAGGGGCGGCATGCAGGCGGGCGTCGGCGTTCGAAATTTGAATGTCATAATATGTAGAAAAATTACACATTATGGTAATAATGTGTATTTTTTCAGATAAGAAATTAGTTTTTACCAAGTAGTTTAACATTATCCTGATCGTAACGTGCTGTTTTTGTACGCAGTAAAGAGGGTGTGTAGATAAAAGTTTTAAAAACACACCCTTGTATGGGGGAGGGGGCTTATTTTGTTTTAATGCGTGTAGATCATAATTGGTTATTAAAAAACCAATAAAAATGCACGCTTGAATATTTCCACTGTCTACCTATAACGGTTCATCAGATAGCCCACTGATAGACTGGCGGAAGGACGGACGGGTGGACGGAGGCTTATTATTAGGGTCCCATTGGGAACCTTTCGGTTAGGGAAGCTTGAAATATGCGCCACTCACTCCTCCCACGTGGTGGCGTGGTAATGTATTTTTGGCCGAAATGCACGTTGAAGTAGACTTTGTGGCGTTCGTACGCTTAAATTATTGATTTCACAAAAAGAGATTTGAGACAAGAATTATAGGATATTTTCTCTTATTTTGCCTTCGATACTTTTATAAAGAGTTTCGTTTATCTGAGCGTTTATCCCAATAGTTTTCCTAAAAAGGGGTATAAACCGTTAACGGGGACACATTTCCCGGTTAGGGGTGTGAAGCGTCAGGTCTACCTTGTGCGATTTTACACCACATACAAAGTGTGGTGTTAAAAAAGTTTCAAAAAAATGTTAATTTGTTTTGCATAAACATAACATTGATATATTGATATAAACATTGACTGCACAGAACTTATATCACAAAATCTGTTTATCACAACATATTTTTTCCAATGTCGCACGCATTTGAATCTATATGCTTCCTATTTATTTCATCATTATAAAAATATTAAGTTTCATTGTTCTGTCAGTCTTCTATAAATCGATTATACCAGTATAGACGTTTTTAAATTTAAATTACTATTATTTTAAAAGTGAACAGAAGGTGAGATCTGTTCTGGGTGCCCAGAAGCAAGAACCGGGGATTCATATTCAAAACAGAATTTAAAACGACGTAAAATTGCGTTCCTACCTAATCTTAAACTAAACTCGTTTTAAAGAACACACTGATTGAATTTTCTGTTCATCGTTATGCCAAGATTCTCAAATGAACGCAGAATTGGATTACTCCGTAGCGTCGTTTCACAAAGCGGGGAGGCGTGAGGTGACAGATGATCGTTGTGCGTTTTATATTTACATATTTTGTAACTTTGTACAGAATGTAAAAAATCATAGGAATAGTTTGATTTAGGATATAGGTATGTACGAACATACTGTAGACCACATGCTCTTAAATACTTGAATTAATTGTAAACTAATTCGTTCTAAAGAAGTCGTTCTATTAAATGCCAAGCAAAAGCAAATCTATAGACTGGACTGGAGATTTCTCGAATTTTCTGCTGTTTCATTTGCGTTTTGTACTTTATTTCTTTCCGTCAGAACCTTCCTAAGACAACAACGAATAGTTTAAAAAAGTTCATAAAATTCGGCCCCGCCGTTTGCGAGTTTCGCGCTTACCAACACATTTTAGTGATTATTTTTTCTATACATATATACTAGCTGCTGGTGGTGTGGCTTCGCGATTTGAATATTCTCAAAGTTCCAAATTCCAGGTCAGAAAACTGGCGGCTTCAAATCTTAAATGGAAAAACAAAATTTAAATGTCGAATAGGATGCGCAGCCCCCCGAGGACGTCCGCCACCGCCGCGGCAATGCTCATAGAAAATCCCCGTACTATATAAAGCGTTTTTAGGACTGTTTATTTTGCGTTTTCAAAATTCTCTCTCCACATGAACCTTCCTCAGACTTCAAAGAACAGTTTAATAGAAAGTTGATCGAAATTTGTTTCGTGCTTACTAACATAATTGTGGATCATTTTTATTTATACACATATATAGATTTAAATATAGAAGGGTAGATGATATTGCTAAACTCAGGCTGCTGGCGAGGCCTGCGAGGTCACGATGTGTTCAGTGGGGAATTTGAGATTATTGTTACTTTTTTTGTGTAGCCAGTAAGTGTCCCACTGCCGGGCGAAGGCCTTCCCTTGTTGCAACCACAATCCCTATCTTGGGTTACGTCTGTCCACCCTGGTAAAATCTTATCCGAGGTCGTCCCGCCATCTACGCCTCGGCCTGCCCCTGTACCATCGGCGTCCTTCTTGTGGCACCCAATCAGTGACGATCTTTATCCATCTGTCTGGGTATTCCATTTCAGCTTGGCGGTCTGCACACATACCTCAGCAATACCAGTCAAGTATAACAAATACAAAACATTGCAAATGCTGCGGTTCACGGCTGGCAAACCTTGAGTTTGGAATCTGAAGTTCGGTCAGTGACCAAATCTGAGCACCGTAGGTGAGGATTGGCAGAATACACATATGAATGATTTTACGTTTTAATGTCATAGGTAGGGTACCCTTCATCAGATCCTTCATGGACCAAAAGCTCTCAAGGCGTTTGAGACTCTTCTCTCAATTTCTATATCTTGAATATTTTCCAAGGACATTATCTGGCCCAAGTAGGTATACTCGTTGACATAATGTGAATAAGGCCCATGTACGGATGTACATGGGCCTTATTCACATTAATCTGGGTCGGATGACCCTACGTTTTTCACTATTGGTCCTTGGGTTTTTGACCGATTCATCTTTAGTCCAGCCTCAAGGCGGAGTTCTTGTAGCATTTGCCCGAGCTCGGGTGTCGTTGGGGGGGGGGGGGGGGGTTTTAATTGAATAATGGAATCCAAATAAAAACACAGATATTTCCTCGGGCATGTCTAAAATTTTAATACATAACATTATACATAACTAAAAAAGTACCCCTGTATATATTTGTTTACAAGATCCACAATTAAAGTACTTGAATGAACCTCAAAATGGAATACTTTCTTTTCAGCCCTTCATCGCAACAGTGCGGGGAGGAGTTACTAGAGACAAACGTTTTAATTTCATAGCCCGAGGTAAGACCGAAATCTGCGGGCTTGGAAACAATATTAATAGGTTCTTGGATATACCTCATTGTAAATTAATTGACAACGGCTATTTTAGCCATTTAATATCAAGGCTCGAAGGGTTCACAAAACTCGCCATTTGAAAATAATTTGATATCGTAAACGACAGTTTTCAATTACTTTCGATAAATTAAATAGAATCATCAAACATCGATGTTTCGTGGATCGGTATCAGACCACGTTTTTCATTCAAGCAAACGACACAGTGAATGCAAATTCGACAATCATTTTTTAAACCGACGTCTGTTCGGAAATTAGGAGCATTATCCACGTTTTTATATTAACGCCAAGACCTTCGTGTCCTGCATAGCAAGCACTAAGCAGCTCATTCGGATTCGACTTCCTGCTTCAATCAATAGTTTTGTCTTTGCTATAGAAGTCGTATTACCAACTGAATCTTCGGACAACCGATGTCACTAAACTTCTACTACATTTGGGTATAAGTTAGTACAACTCTAGAATCGATTTACGTCACAAATCCTATCGTCAAAATATCAAGGCCGGTTGTTAAACTTTTGACTTGAATGTTCGTAACCTGTTCCTGGACCTGACCTTTTTGAGGTCTTTATTTTATCTTTAGAATACTTGAGTTTTGAGATTACTTTTGTTAACAGGGTTTTGTAAATTTCTGACGTACCCACAGCCAGAACCCAGAAATTATAAGAGTATTTTCTCCTGGAATTCGCTTGTAGAATAAATTTGAATCTCGGTGTACCCTACCCATAAAGATTAAGAGGTGGTCAGTTATTGTAGCCTAAACATACAGCGGCGGTCCGATCCTATTATTAATCCGGTCAGCATGAGATACATTTGTTTAATCTCTGCTGGAGCTCCGGCTCAGCATGATGTAACAGAAAGGGCAGCTACTCTTAAAGTTAAATTGATGATAGGGATACGATGAATAATCCATTATTTTTTATATAACACTGTTTAAATAATTTATTGCAGCTAGTTTCGCTACAACAGTCTTCACAATATACTTTAAAGTGTAGCGGTTTAAAATTTGTGCAAACTCAAGCTCAAATATTTTATTGTAAGCAAGTAAGTAGGCAAAAATAATGCACTTTTACAAGTCAGACACTCATGTGTAGAGAAAAATAAAAAATAAATATGATCAACTAAACACTAAGAAACTCTACGGGGATGTATTTATTTCAATTGCCATCTTTTTTTTAACGCCGCTATGTACAACATAAAATTAATCTAATCTAATGACAATAATATATCATCGTATCTATAAGTGCCAATAAAATGCCTCAAAATAACAATTTTAGAAAAGAAATAAATAAGAACAAACAAAAGCTGTAATGAACACAACTTATGAGAAACCAGACTGGACCAGTCCCCCCAAGAAGCACCCGTTCACGAGTATGTCTTTTGCACCAACCATCACCCCCTGGCCATATTTGAGGGAGGGGAGAAACCCGCTATAAGCTATGACCATAAATTGTGCTTTTTTTGCTATTGCTTTGTAGTATTACTCTTATTCCCATCGGACAAGTCAGCAATTTGTGTATATCAGTAATAAAAATGTTTCTGTTATCACAGCCTTTGTTCTGAAGCCTGAACACCAAACCAAGCACAGTCGCAGAAGGTCTTCGGATTTGAGGGTTTTTATGTATTTCTGTTTCTCTTGCAAGGCCGACAACAGGATAAGTCAGTCTGAGGATTTGGATCTTTGAGTCAATTCATACAGCAGCCTATCTTGTGGTCACAGTTTTAAAATTGCCATTTGAGCATTTGCAAAACCATGCTAAAGCGACTAGTCTCAAAAGGGATATTTCACTGTTCAAGATTACTTAAATGACGGGAGGGTATGGGGTTTATCCAACTCAACACAGAACTCGCTGTTAATAATTTTGTAATGATTTATTCCTGCTGATTATTTATAATAATTAATATTGTAAGAATTGTTTAATTTAAACACAACCAATTTTTAAAAGAGGCCTCGAAATCAATCTGTGGGATTTTCTTAGCCCTGCTTTTTCAATGTGGAGTCGAGGCAAAAATGACGTTTGCTCATCCCACTAATATTATATTCGCGAATGATTGTATGTGTGTTTATATGTTTGTTGCTCTTTCACGCTGAAACGGCTGGACGGATTTAGCTGAAATTTGGAATGTATTTAGCTTATTCCCTGACTTATCATGGAGGCTATATTTTATCCCAAAGAATAATTACGGTTCCCGTAGGATGATAAATGTGACTAAAAAACAAACATAAAAAGTTTTCACAAATAAAATGAGTGGACGGATATCCTGTGCGTATTCGGATGTAATCCGATAGACGCGGATTCAAATCCCACACTGGTAAAAATTGTCTGTTTGCTCGCGTGGATCCTGTTTCTGCCTTATTAGTAGATGTATACGTTATAGAAGGGAAATTACAGTCCAAATTTCATATTCCTAGGTCCCTCAGTTGGGTCTAGGTATTGGAAGATCAGTCAGGGTATTTTAGCTCAGCATGAAGAACCGCTTTTGTAAAATGCGTAATATTTTTTTTCGTGTTACCTACAACTCCAGTTTATTTTACGAAATCAGCAATAAGTGATATCGATCCGTGATACTGATTTGATACTTACATTTGGCTATACAAATTAATGTAACTTTATCCCACTACACTTCGGCCGTTTTTAGAGTGCGATTATGACATTTCCTTAATGCGTTCATTATAATATGTAATACAATATTTTTAATTGCAGATATCATACAATTATGGGTTTTGAGCTGTCAGGATCGCATTCTCTCAGCGGCCAGACTTTATTATTATAATATTATACTTGCGAAAGTTTGTGTTTGTGTTTATATGTTTGTCACTCTTTCACGCTGAAACGGCTTGACGGATTTAGATGAAATGTGGAATGTATATAGCTTATACCCTGCCTTAACATACAGGCTAACTTTTATTCCAAAAAAATATTACTGTTCCCGTAGGATGATCAATGTGACTAAAAATAATACCTAGAAAGTTTTCACAAATAAATTGAATAGACGTATATCCTGTGCGTTTTCAGATCTAACCCAGTCTTTGCGGATTCCACACTGGTAAAATTTGTTTGTTTGCTCACGTGGATCCTGTTTCTCCCGATCCCGTGGGGATTTCCTGGAATCCATTATTAGCGAATGTCTTCGTCATAAAAGATAAATTACAATAAAATTTTCATGTTCCAAAGTCCATCAGTTTGGTCTAGGTGTATGAAGGACCCCTTTTCTAAGATGCTTTTTTTTTGTTTACTACTATCTAACTACACACTTTTACCCGCGGTTCCGACCGCGTGCTATTCGGTTTTACGTCATGCTTTGGCACGTGCCGGAAAAGGGAGTACTTAAAAATGTACTTAGATAGTAAGGAGATATGGCGCTGGCGCTCCATGCATTATCTTTTCCGTGCTTAGCATATCAATATCACAAACACTCGTAAAATCATTTACTCCTTCTTCTGGCACATTCCAAAGCATGATGTTAAAGCGAACACCACGCGGGTGGAGCCGCGGGCAAAAGCCATTGTTTAAATAAATACAGTAATAAAGAAATTTGGATTTGAATTTGTTCAAAGTAAATAGTAAATTACAATTTATGACTATTAATAACCGAAAAAAGTTAAGCAATGATGTAGTTTTAACTTTCAAAATCGAATCAAAAATTGTGTGCCCTCCGTTAAAAGGTTACGTTGTAGAATTTTATCGAAATGTTACCTCTAATTTTGCCTCCACTATAATCAACCGACCCTTTGAGCTTGAAAAATGTTTATTTTTATTTTTTGGCTGTTTCTGTGCGTTTTTCCTTATTTTATTTTTACCTACACTTCCTGCGGACTGAGGGAAATAAATCCAAATAGGCATTATACAAACACGTCAGGCCAGTTTAGAGATATAGTAAGCGATTCCATTTTATACGTATATAATCAATGTATTATCCATTTACATGTCGTTTGGACAAAGGAATGCCAATGTAACGAGATTTTCCACGGATATCTTTGTTTCTTGAAATCTTATTAAGATTCTGAGTTTTACTTATGGCTTTCGAATTTGGGCTTCTTGATGACGAAAGTGTGGTAGTTAGACCTGTTCGTTTGACCTTCATTCATTCATCATTTAAGAGCGACGCTCTTGTCGGTGGAGTTCCTTAGATGCAATTCTACACACTGCCCTCTCCTTGACGTTCTGATATGACACTACACTTATCTTCACCTTCACTTGGTCCATGTAGGTTCTTCGTTGTCTATCTCTCTTCCTTCTTCCCTCTATTTTACCTTCCAGTATAGTTTGGAGGAAGTTGTCGTGCCGTATCAGGTATTCGAGCAACTTCCCTCTTCTATTCTCGATAGTTTCCAACAAAGATCTTTTTTCCCTAAACAACCTTCTCGTTGCTTTTACTTTCCATCCAACTGATTCTATCTATCCTTCTCCAACAGCACATCTCAAACGCTTCCAATCTTTCTCTGTCTCGTATGTCATGGTCCAGGTTTCGCTCCCATATAACGCAATGCTCCAGATGTAAACCGCTCAATTAACCGCTTACGAATATTCCTTGATATTCTTGCTTTAAATAGGTATGTTTTATTGTTGAATGCGCCTTTGGCCATAGCTATTCTGGCTATAATATCTGAGGTACATCTTGAGTCATTTGTTATTAAACTGCCTAAGTATTTAAATTTTGTTACTTGTTCTATGGGAGTGGAGATGAGTTTGATTAGGTTATGTTTTGTTAAATTTTTGGATGTTATCAAAGTCTTAGTCTTTTTCAAATTAATTTTTAGTCCAAATTGTGTAAATATTAAATCCATATACTGTAGGAGCTCTTCTAATTGCTTATAGCTATCAGCCAATGCTGCGTCTACGAAACGGATGAATTGTATTTTTTGCCATTAATGCAAGTCCCCCCTTTTCCTGACTCTATTAAACTCTAGTTTACTTATGGCACATTCTATAAAAATATAAAAATGAGTGGTGAATGTGGACACCACTGTCTTACACCTTATCTGATCTCCCTTCTCTTCTCCAATTTCTATTACCGTCTGTTGGTTTTTGTATATTTCAAATATTATTCTTCTGTCTCTGTCAGCTGCATCTAGGTAGTGTTTACATTATTATCTCACTTTGTATTTATGTTTATTTCTCTTTCGCCTGTCCCAAAAATCTAGGTAGTTTATAGATATATATTCTTTTGGTATGACGTTTCCGTGAGTCACCGACGGTGCTGGCTGAAAATCAGCGCTGTAGGTGTCTGACATCTCAGCATAATGCTGAGCCAGTGTCCGGTTCACTGCCGCAGAGACACACTTGTTATATGTTTTTTGTTTTGTTTATTTTTTGTTTAATATGCGTGTCCTGTGTGTTTGTGAATAAATGTTTCTTTCTTTCTTTCTTTCATCTAATCCTGCATGTTCTAAAATGTTCATCATATTCTTCCAGTTAACTTTATCTATATGCTTTTTATATATATGTATGTTTTTTCTAAATCAATAAATGCTATATGAGTATCCAAGTCTAAATTAGTTGTAAAAACAATATTTCTTAAAAACCGTTTGTATTACGAAAAAATGTTTAAAAGAACAAATATAGCTAACCAGATTCTGCACAAAAAGGTCACTACAACTTTTTACGTAGGTTAAACAGTAAACCGTACTTTTATTTTATAACGAGCAACTTTTGACGTCTCCTACTAATAGACTACGTCGACAACTAATTAGAAATGTAACGCTATTCATGGCAAGAGTACCGAGCCCGTGTAACCGCATCCTTATTCCACCGTAATATGCTCTTAATTACTTCGTGAGGGTTGATCTTTTATTTACGAAGGAGGGTGTCACGTGATGCCATTAATTTTTAGCACGTCTCGCACGACGACATATTCGCATTACGTACATTTAATATAATAGGCAGGATGCTGGGAGTTTCTTGTTATAAGGTTACTCCGAAATTCGTGCGACGCGCCTAAATGTGTACCAAATAAATTACTTCCTACAATAACAAGGAATGTTCTGATGATGGTTACATAATAAGAACAAAGAATGAAATTATGGGGATATCGCTCGCATGAACGCGATCGAAACCACAGACAATATGCTAGAACACCTTGGGCCCAACGAACTATTCTTGCATTCTAGTAGCTAAGGGGTCGTCCATTAAATGCGTGAGGCGTTGTTGAAGATTTTCTGATCCTGCAATACAATTATCGACAAGAAGATTTGAATATGTAGAGGCACTGAATAGCATATGTATCGGTATGTTGTGTAAGTGTTGTTTTTTGTAATTACAGATTTTAAAGTATGTAATGTATGTACATACGAGTACAATACGATGAAATATTTTTATACTACAATGACTAGTGCTTGACACAGAATAACATCGTTGACTCTCCTTGATTTAATTGAAAGGACCCGTCTGTCATATTCTTCATTTTCAAGATGTAGTTTAATTAAATTAATGACCCCTATAATTGTTTCTTAATGACTATTACCTATAGCTCTATTCTGTATCTATATCTGACACATATCCCGATGTATTTAAAAAATCAACCTGAAATTTATTTCGGACTTAAATAAAGGGTGGTTTAACCATCGCTTTGTGGTCGCATCAATTCGCTGCAAAGACTGTTCGCTGTCAAACTTTGGGACAACAGAGGTAATCCCGAAGGTACTTTGTACTTTATTTACACCACAAATAGGGGTCTTTTTAGAATTTTAGGTACACATAAATACAAGCAAGTCAGCGACTTCTATTATTAAATTAAACAAACATTTATATACTGGCACAAGCAATGCTTCTGGCCCCACTGGTCGTGGTAACCAGAAACAGCTATGTCACAAACATATAAATTAATTTATTCTGTTATCCGTGACTCAACACTTTCCTTATAAAAGAGCATTTTACACTTATAAAAGAGCTTTAACAGAGAAAATAATATGGGATAACATCGTGCCTCGGAGGCGTAAAAAAGGTTTATAAAGTCTTCTCCCGATATGCAACTACATTTACCTCCATTTCATAATGTCAAAAGCAAATGCTGTGGTGTTAATTACGTTGGTTATATTGAATTAGTAGGAATAGGGAATAAAGTAATTAAGCGCACCAGACCCAAATGGTCACGCCACGCTTACAGAAGCAGCAAAATTTGGGCGAATACTATTTCTCTCAATAAAGATGTATTTCACTTCCAACGAAAAAAATCTATTTCCTTGCTACAGAACGGTTTTATTTTATCGCGTACTCTAGAGAGAGACTAATGTGAGGGTATTATCTCGTAGTTCCTGAATTAAGAAGAGCTCTTTTTAGCATTTGTAATGGAGGGTGGAATAGATTTTATTATTCCAGAGGCACTAAGACTAAGTAACTAACAATGTTATTTATTGTCTAGCTAGACTTCAGACTACAAATACCTTTGTAAAGATATATAATTTAAATAATATTTTTTTATGGTTTATCAGAGTATAAGAGCTCGTGGTCTAATGGGTTTTATGCTTGCTTCTCACAAAGGAGATGCAGATTCAATTCCTGACCATGTACAAATGAGATAATTAATTTATCTTAATATATTATCGGACGTTCAGTATTTCGGACGGCAAGTTAACTTGTAGGTCCCGGCTACTATTACTACGTGGTAGTCGTAAAACCCGCACTGAGCCAGCCTGGTAGAGTATGGCATGTGCCCCTCGGTGGGGAAATTGATGGGCTACTTTGTGTCTGAATGCTAAGTATTCCAAGAATGATGTCCCTAACAACCTCAAAAAACTCATTCTGTTTCACCTGTAGATATGCATTATCTAAGACCGACTTTTAAGGATTTATTGTCGGCTAGGAACTTACGAGCTAAATAATTTACTAAGCTAACGTTAATACATACATTACTCATAGCATTATAAAATTTTGTAGTCAACTTTGCCTAAATTCCGGTTATGATAAAGTTGGCCCATTTCGAACGGTCAGGAGGGCAAAATCGGAAACTAAGAGATTTTAGTTTTCCTTGTTAGGAACCATGATTTTGAGATAAAGCAAAACTGCATCATATATTTTAAACCAATTTCCTGTCCGAGAGTCGAGCCGCCGTTTTTTAAAAAACAGAAGCCAATTAATTGCCCGATAGTTTTGCTTTTAAAGATCATTTTCAGGGATGAAGAGTCATATGGAAAGAGATTATTTTCTAAAAACTCAAATTCAAAACTGGTGACAATGCTCAAGTCACTGTCATTTATATCCTCTATGCCAGACATATTGCTATCACGATCATTGTCATCTTGATCTCTTTCACTTTCTGAAGAGAAATGTTCATTTTTCTTTCATTGATTTTCTGGAGTCTTTTCCAATATTATTTTTGGAGTCTCTCAACATGGTTCACTCCTTTCTTCCAATCTGCCGCCGTTATTGACGTCGTCGCTTCTCTTGTAAATTTTTCTATATGTCTCTCAGATTGATCGATATTAATGTGTGCCACCTTTGTTTAATCAAATTCCATATATATTTAATTAGATTTTAATCACACTAGGGCATCACGTAGGGTGGCTGACGTAAAACTTCGTGGCCGTACTCCCTCAGCAATTTGTCTACAACATATTTATTATAATTATATAATACAATTCCAGTTATGTCTTGTTTTCCTCAAAACTGATGTTTTTTTTTTGCAACCAGCTTATCATCTCAGCTTTCCGGAGCCGTATCATAGTTTGCGTTATCAATGTCTACTATGCCGTTTGGTGGCAAGTTTGGTACTAATTTTCCTTGTAGCCACTTAACAAAGTTTTTCGTATCCATTTCATCCTGGTAATCTCCTGTATTACTTTTTCATTTATAAAGCAGTTCGGCCCCTGGGATATATTTATCCATACTCAACACCAGCATCCACTAGAATCCCGCGTTGATCATGATTGCTGTTTTTTTTAGAGTAGCATCGCTGATATTTGGCAGCATTTTCTCACTGTGTAGTAAGAATGGATCCAGGTCTTATCCAGAAACGTCACAGGTTTTTGTCTGCTCCGAGGCCACTATTTTCTTTCATTCTTCGCTTATAGCGAGCCCTCCAGGCAGCAATATCAGTCCTTTGTACCAAAAATAATCTGGCACTCTTGCATTCCTTGGATTTTTATCCCTATTGGTCTCGTAGGATAAGTCGCAATGTAGTCCTTTTACCTGAAAAATACAAAAAAAAATGTATAATATGTATATACCACCGTAGGTGTTCATATAATTAAGAACCCCTATTTAAAGGGAAAATTTTTCAAACTAACAGTTATTAATGTACGGCCATGTGATCCTAACTTAACACCTCAGCCTTTGTACTCGTACCTTGCCTTTTAAATGTTTTGTCGAGTGCGCTGCATTTTTGTATTATATTGCCAAATAGGTACCTATCTAATGAGTTTAGCTTCCACATTAACTCACTCCCCCCACACACACGCACGTACACATTCTAACACACACCACTAAACCCCACCTACACTACACCTACCTGTGGCATGTCTTCGCCGTAATATGTTTACTGTTTTCTGTCGTCTTTTGTCTTTTGTCATATATATCTGGTTTACATAGTTAAATCCATTAATGGCATCACTCTTAGACTATGTAATAAGACTTACTTATTAGAATGGCGGTGTGATTTTTGTTCAATAAATAAGATAAAAAAATAAAAATTAACTAATTGCATGTATTTTTTTGTATTTTGTAAAATAGGTAGGTATGCAATTAGATATGTATGGACAATCGCTGATGATCTCTAGCACCGCTCTTGAACTAACCTAAAAAAACAAAATAAAGCTAAAGATACATACTTACGTGGAAATTTTTAATCCTTTTTAGCAGCGGCCAGTATTTTCTTTAGAGTAGGGACTTCCTTTTTAACTGTGTAAAATCTTTTGATAATGTTCCTCAAAGCGACTACATCAAAACTGGCCAAATTTATTTTCTTTGGACACGGTTCTCTTTTTTCCCAGGCGTTGATGGTCCAGGTATTGGGAAAGACGTCGGAGTAGTTGGTACTGATGCATCAGACGATGCTACTGGTTTCACTTGATTTTTTATTCGCATTAATGTCCTTTTAGATATTCCAGTTGCAGCACAGGTTCTATTTATTGGTTGATCTACAGGAATCACAATTTTTTTAATCTCTTCTTCATGCGGTCTAGTTTCATCGGCCTTTTTTGTAGGGTCCACAGTAATCAAGAATTCGCTAACTTCTTTCTCGCGTTAAAAATGTCAATACCTTGAGTACAAGGGCTCTTTCTTTACTCTTCTTCGTTTTCTTCTTCATTATCGTCGTTGGAAAACGTCCAAACTTAACAATTGTTGGGAAATAAAAGGCACCAGGGGTCTGTCTTTCGTCTTGTTCAAAGAGTATATAATCTTGTTGTCTGATGTCGTCTGCGTCAAAATCTATTAAGTCAGGCTCAAATCGGTCCAGTTCTACATCAAAGTCAGTACTTTTTGTCAGGAGTCGACCGGAGGCTGCCAGCATTCTCATCATCTCATGGTCAGCCTCCTTTATCCCTAACAACAATGATAACAAAAACTTAACAATAATCCAACAGTAACACCAAAAGAAGAACTGAACGATTCACTTGAATAAAAGGTAAATACCACAGGCAAATAAATACTGTACTGTTGCGTCCGCGATTCACACAAGCACGAAGCGATGTACCATCTTACTGACAGAACGGCAACGCGGTAGGTACGTGGTGGTTGGTTGGTACGCGGTGCCTACAGAAATTATGTCGGGGCGGTGCCTTTGAATAGATTTGGCGGCGCGCCTTTCAATCGGATTCACGTTTTGATTTAATTTCATGTCAGCCCATCACTAAAATGCGCTCACGTGACGTCACAGTATGTAGTAAAAATTGACACGCTTGGTTCTCATATATTCTATCCGTTCAAGCTTTCGTTGTCTACTCTAAGGTATTTATTTATTTATTTACATTACTTGTTTGTGCCATTACAGCTGATGCCAAATCGATACAAACATACAATAGAAAATACTTACAAGATTCAATTATACAATAAATACCGATTCAGATTAAAATTTAAATGCGAAGTTATTTTACAATTTAGGTCCATCGACAAAATTCAATTACAATAATCCAGGGACAACACATTCATGCCTTCCTCTCACAGAACCTGCCACATTCTCGCACTATATCCCTCCTTGCATCTCCAAACAATTCATTCAGTAGGAAAGCTTTTTGTACCTTCTCTATGGGGACGTGTGAGCTTTCGTGTGGATTCCAAATAACTCAGCTGGATTCAAGTTTGGTTCTCACTGAAGAAGCTGGACCACACCCAGATTATGGAATCCCTTACTATTCCGTATCACAAACCCTAATCTTTTAAAGCATTCCTTGGCCAAAGTGCTCATGAGCTCAAAGTGGGTATGTACGGTACATGTCTTAAGTAAACCTAATATGGATTATCGAATTACCATTCAGCAATACTTTAAACCGTTCTGGGGGGCCGATCGCGCTATTTTGTATAGTCAACGAACGTCAAAGGTATGGTTCTGGTTCAGTTCCAGTTGTAATTCAACTTTGGTTCGGTTCAATGAAATTCGGTATCGCGCTAAAGTTTTAGTGGAGACCGAAGCTGAACCTTATCCGAACCAGTGTCGTAATCAAAACATTAGAGATGTAGCATCGATTGTGTATAATCGACCGTCGATTTCGCCTTTTTGTTGTTAACTACTCTATTTTTGACCACACTTGGGTGGGAATTCGTGGAATTTGATTGATGTGTTTACGAGGTGAACGAAAAATTACAGATAAAAGATTCAAGTGGATAGAAATGTAGCTTTATAAATAAGTGTACTCCAGCCTCCCTCTGAGGGCGAAGCTCGGGATCTACAAGACCTACGCAAGATCCCGCCTCACCTACGCGACCCCAGCATGGTACGCCCTGTGCTCGGAGACGAACAAACGGAGATTCCGAGCCCAAGAGAACCTCTCTCTGCGTACCATCGTCGGCGCCAGTGTGACCAGATTCAGTATTTTAATACTTTTTCAGTATATTTCATCGATTTTTCCGAACATCAGTATATTTTCAGGTATATTGCTGGGAGTCAGTATTTTTGGGTATATTATGGTTGACGTTATGGCAACACCGTAGTGAGTGATCGTCCTTGGGACAATGTTTGCGGAATTCCCCGGAACGCGAACATTGGCTGGGGGCTTTCCCGGATTTAGTTTATACATGTTATCTATGAGCAAAGATGAGTAAGTTACAGATATGACAAGAAAGACGGCCGTCGCCGGCGTTGTAGTATTGTAATACTACCTATACAATTATCAATCAATACGTAGTATAAATCAGAGTTGCACAATGTATGTTCGCCTAAAACTTTACAACTGCTGGACCGATTTTAATGCGGTTTGCAACATTAGATATAGTGTAATTTCCAGATTTCATACATTCAAATCCGTTTGTTTCATGAATATCAGTCTACCCGGACGAATTCGGGACGGACCGCTAGTTTATCTATAATTTTCAAAACAACGTCTAGTTTTTAAGTTTTCAGTTGCATGAATAGGTAGTAGTTAGACATAAAAGATACTTAATTACTAGTATTAAATCGTCTAATACGGTTCAAGTGAAATGATTGTCTCTTCTGCACTCGACTTAATCTTTGAGGACTTTCTTTCGATAATTCGGGAATTTCCCCAAAATAGGAGATGTTTTTGTCATCATATAAATAGATTGCGATTTTCGTTATTTTTATTTACTTAGTTGCATCCATCCGGACAGCATGTCTAGTTTTCAGCAAAGTTATTTAGCTAAGTGGGAACAAATTCCGGAATTTTCTTCGTGGCTTTCACGTTATAAAGATGATGAGTTCACCGCATTTTGTAAAGCATGCAATGCGAAACTGCAAAGTAGATTAGCATCTATAAAACAGCATGCAAATACTGAAAAGCATAAATCGAACTTGATAAAATATAAAGGACAGTCAAAGGTAAGCATAACTCGCTTTACTTACCTAGTTCAAGGAGTTTTGATATATTTTAATTCAAAGTTAATCATCCTGGTTTTGTTTCCAAAATAACCAAGTATTTTTTCATTTAATTTTCAGGTTGATACATTTTTCAAAAAGGCCCCACTGAAAGACGAAGTCAAGAAAGCTGAGCTGCGTTTATGCAGTTTTCTGTCGGAACACAATATCCCATTTAGAGCTATGGACCATCTTAGTGAAGTTCTAGTGAAGTGTTTTACCGATTCCGATATTGCGAAAGAATTTTCCTGCAAGAGAACCAAAGCAGCTGCTATAACTTATAATGTTTTAGGACCCGAATTCGAAAAAGATATGATTGAGGACATACTTCGTACTGCATCTCCTTCAGGTAAACCAGTATATTCAATTATAATCGATGAGAGTACAGATGTTGCGACAGTCAAAGTATTGGCGATAGTAATTAAATACTTCTCTGAAACTAAATGTACTGTACAAACCAAATTCCTTGATTTAGTTGATTTAAGTGGTGAGACCGCAGGTCATTTATTTAATTCGTTGTCATCAAAATTATCCGAATTAGGTTTAGAAATAAAAGACGTAATAGGATTCGCTGCTGATACTACGAATGTGATGTTTGGTCAACACTCTGGCATTGTTGCAAAAATTAAAGAAGTAAACCCAAAGTGCTTTTTCATAAAATGTGTTTGTCACTCTGCAGCATTAAGTGTTAGCCACGCCTGTAAAATACTGCCTAGAAATTTAGAACAAATAGTAAAAGAAGTATATGGATATTTTTCTCAAAGCAGCAAGCGTCAAAGAGAATTTGCTGAGTTCCAAAATTTCACAGACACTGAAAATCACAGAATCTTGCGTCATTACGACATAAGGTGGCTTTCACTTCATGCCTGTATTAGTAGAATAATTGAGCAGTGGAGGGCATTGCAATTGTTCTTTCAAGACCAATACTTGAGTGATCGCAATATGTCATCAGAATTTTTATATAATTCTTTTACCACTGATATAAACAAATTGTACTTTCACTTTTTGGACTACATTTTGCCGATTGTAAACAAATTTAACGTAATTTTTCAAGGCGACTATCCGTGCATTGATAGACTGTATGATGATGCATCTAGTATGTACTTGTCGATTTTGGGTTGCTTCATGAAAACTAATTACATCAAACATACAGAAAATGTATTTACCTTAGACCCAAAGTCACATGTAAATTATTTGCCATTGAAAGATATGTACTTAGGTATTCAAGTGGGCCAAGAATTAATCAAACACAGGGGAAATGTAAACATGAAAGAACAGATTGCTGAGTTTTTCAGAAGGTGCCAATCATTTTTAATTGAGCTAAGCACGCAATTGAAATCACGTTTGCCTTTTGAAAATCCAGTTTTTAAAGAACTAAAATTTCTTGACCCACACACTGCCGTGCATAAAGAATTTCGCAGTTTACGAAATGTAATAGAAACTTTCCCATGCGAAGTACAGCCAGAACAAATGCAGTTAATCGACGAAGAATATAGAACCCTAAAGTTTGATCGCGAAGTAAGTGATTTGTTACAATCTTCGAGCACTGGCTCACCCATCTCATGTGAACAATTTTGGGTGGAAGTTGGGAAAATTTCTAACAGTGATGGCATGTTAAAATACAAAAATATAACTAGTTTTAGTAAATCTCTGCTATGTATACCGGTATCGAATGCTGCATGCGAGCGCATATTTTCACAGATAAATTTAATAAAAACGGACCAAAGAAATAGATTTGTAAACAAAAATGTGTCAGCAATTTTAAAAACAAAGCAAGGTGTTAAGGATGAAGGAGGTTGTGTAAAATTTAATCCTTCGAAAAAGATGTTAAAATATAACTCTAACATTTATTGTGAAAATGAATAAATAAAACCTGTTAAGAAAATCAGTATTTTTATTGGTATATCTGTCCTATGTAAATCGGTATATTTCAGTATTTTTTTGAGGTGCCTCGGTATTTTCGTAAAATTTAATCTGGTCACACTGGTCGGCGCCCCTCGCTACGTGAGGAACGCGACAATCCAGAGCGACCTAAGATGGGAAACCGTGGACCAGTTTGTCCAGAGGCTGGCGAAGGGCATATTCGCGCGTGCGGATGCTTCACAACACCCGCACATCGCCGAACTGGCGCCGCACCACGCGCGCCAGCCCGACCGCCGCCGCCTGCCACGCGACCTGGTTGCCTAGCCGGCGATCACCCACTGCATACCAGCGCCACATGAAGACCACCGCCCGCAAGGGCCATCCTATGACCTGGGTTGGAGTCTTTAGACACTCTGACCATGACCTGTCCACAGGTGTGGACAGAAGCGATTCTTCGGGAAGAGGTTCGTTGACCTGACCCGTGGGGGGAGTGCGCAGACATCCTCAACCCCTTTAGAGCAGTTAGGACTGCAAAGGAATGAACCAAGGTATATAGTTTTCTTTATCTTAAACTTGTTCCCTATCAGAATATAATGCTTTTGTAAGAAGGTGTACGAATTTTAGATAAATAAGAATAACAATGTTAATTGTTTTCATATCCTAAAGGAAAATGTACAGCAAATTGTTTTATTAATATTCCAGCCAGCATAAGCATGTTGGACGTATCAAGGCTGATGGGATTGAAAGTTGAACATCTTAGGGCAAAGGCTGCACAGACTTCCCAGGCTGCTCTGCAGAATGCTCAGACCCCTATAGTATTAATACTATAGCAGTCCTTCAAATGAATTTGTGAAATAATAGATTGACGAAGCAGGTAATTCTAAACTTTACTATCAGTTTAGGTAGGATATTGTTATGTAGGAAATATGCCCTGAATTGTTACTTAATATAAATTTTTAATTTAAAAGTGCCCTTAGTATAATTTTAATGACATTTTCCCCACGAGTTTTCTAAACCATGTTTACTTTTCCTGTAAATATGCTTTAGAAAATATTAGCTATAATTTATTAATTCATGCAATCATGTAAGTATAGTATACTAATATAGTTTTATGTAAAATATTTCTACTAACTTGTACATTATTTCTTTTTTCAGTTTTGTACCCAACAAAGAGAACATGTGTGAAAAATATTTAATTATTATTACTAACATATAATATCCCATTGCTGGGCAAAGGTATCTAATGTGAGAATAATTAAAGTGAGATAACTTAAGTACCAAGACATGAATAAAACAAATTTACCTAGTTAAATATCATTTATTTTAGTCCTTAATCTATCAACAATTGCGCTCCCCGCAATAGACTTACCATCATATCATTCATAGAATGTCACCTTTTTTTGTTATAGTATCTCTCCTCATGTTCATTAGGGGTAACTATGAACATATGAGTACCATCTCGACAAGCCAGAAACCCTGGCAATCTGTACTTTTTGAAAAATCTGAAAATAATAAACATTTATACATAAACATTTACATACAGGCACATACAGTGCTCCTGGCCCCACACTAGCGTACCCTGGGTTGTGGGAACCAGAAACAATGATGACAAGACTGGGTTTTCTTTTCTTTATCCCCAGCCGGGGATTGAACCCAGGACCTCTCTCATGGTAGGCAGGGCAACAACCGTACATGGTAGCAGCACCACAGTTGTCCTATACCTATATTATAATTAGTACAACTTCAAATCAAATCAGAGACAGTCCGTCAACTTACATTTTTTTAAATTATTTGTTTGTATATATATATCTTTCTCATCAATATATCTAAGTATAAGCATGTATTAGTATGTATTTGATATATTAGTATATGATATATATTTTAGTATTATGTATATATTGGTAAGTATTTAATGTTGTGCACATATGTAGCTCTACCTGTAGTTTCTTTTTTACCCCTCCAATCAAGGTTTGCTGGGAGACATTTCCTGTTAGAGATAAGCTCGCCTTTGTACATGTTTTTACCTTTATATATTTTTTTGGATTCTCTGTTTTGTGCAGTAAAGTATATTTTAAAACTTATAAGCCACACAATCTTGGTATGCTTTTTTTTGTTCATTACCAAACCAAAAGTAATAATCTAAAATAAATTGTGATAGGCAAACTAATAAATAGGAATTTTATGATGTATGAGGCAGAAACGCAGACCGCCGGATAGATGGACGCTGAGACGCTGGCTGGCAAGCAGTGGCTGCGGGAGGCTCAGGACCAGAGTAGATAGTGTGGTAAAGAGGAGGCGTTTACCCAGCCGTAGGTAAATGTAATCTGATTTGAATTGAATGGAATGATGTTAACATATAGTTACTTACTTCCTTTTAATTTGCTCCCTATCACGAAGTTGAAAGGGAAATTTAAGATTTCTGGCTTGTTGAATGCTAAGGTGACTTGTTTTACAATTTTGGAGACACTTGACTGGTAAACACAGTGTTTCCGGCTTTCTCATCCAATCGTCTGGTAGGAGCCTGTGGCAAAATGCTAAACAACCAGTACCTGAAACAAAATGTAAGCACTGTTACTAAGCTCACTTAGTTCTGTTTTTGGGAAACGGAATAAAAATTGTTCATGTCCAAACAAAAGTAAATGTGATACATTCTAGTACTTTGTATAGTGTTACTAACCTTCGTGTCCACATCCAAAGCACTGGTTGGTGGCAAATTAAGGGTCAACTGAGTAGGTAATTAATATGTCCACAAGCTAACTCCTTCGACAGACAATTTCGCTTGATAAACTCCGATTCCCTGTTTTAGATTATGCTCGCGCTATAGCTACATCACACTCGTAGGCCATTTCCAAAGTCCAGATACATCAATTTCACGATTTTCACCCACTCTTCATCTCAACAATTCTACAACGGTCGTGAAAAAGTAGCTCCATAATAACTTTAACAAAACCGTTCGTTTGACAGCGGTTATGGTCCAATTCCAATCGAACTTCGGTTCAACCATCTGTCAAAACATTAGCGCGATACGAATAGTCCTTAAAGTCGTGTTTCGGTTATGGTTCAGCTATGGTTCGGTTGATATTTTTTACCGCGATCGCCCCCCTGTATACACTGTACTTTGCACAAACGTCACTCTAACCAGGCGCCAACTTAGCTTGCCCGGGTGGCAATTTTGCGCCCTTGGAAGCAATAGCTATGTTATCGCTATGCATACATTTTAATTGAGTATTGTCCATACTCGTACAGAGTGTATGGACATTGTGTATTTTTTTTAATACACTTTCCACTCTTTTGCCATATGACATTATCGAATCGTATGATACAATAAGTCAGGGAGATTTTTTATTTTAAAATCTGCGGGTTCAATTCCCGGCTAGGAAAAAAGCTTTTTTACATCTAATGAATCTAATGAGTCATTTTTGTCATGGTACCTACAAAAAAAAACTTTTATGTCTTTGGTTTCCAATTTCGCCCTACCGAACCCTCGAATTTGGCCACCTTTATTGCTATTTATTATTTATGTTACTAATACTTTTTCATAAAAATCTTATGTGATATTTTTTTTTTGTGGTTCCCTACAAATTCTGCTTGTTGGACGTTTGGATATTATCTATAAGCGTTCACAGCAATTGCGGCGCTTGTCTTTATAATACATTTAACGACTATCCCCTAAGCATATTTTAAATAAAGCTAAATTGGAATATTTCGCGTGGGCGGCTAACAAACGTTTCTCGCAGATGGCTGCCTTCACAATTTGGATCACAAAGGGAAATTTACTGTTTAAGTATCCTTTTACATCGCCATTTACAAACCCTATCTGCATGCTCAGACATATAATGATATACCAACTCGTTTTATAGCAGTATTGGCTAGCAGAAGATAAACATATGCAATGCGTCATTATGTACCGGACTGGACTGAAGCAGAAGACACCATTATTTTCTCATATGTCAGAAAAATTTCAAAATATTACCTTAAATAAGATATCACCATTACAACTGTTTTGTGTAATCTTAGCTCTTCCAGTGCAAGATTGGTAGTTCCATTCACGATTTCGTCCAGAACTTTAGTTGCGTGTCACGCGACCTACCGTGCTGACTTCGTCTTGCATCTTGATTACAATCCGACGACACTGTATGACGATGTATGTACTGTGCCACGTGCACTATCTGTGGCCACGATGCTACAGAACGGAAAACGCAAACTAGGCGGTTATTTCTTGAGATTCAAAGACGTGCAGAAGCGACATATGAAGAGTTCGACCATTCCGCGTGAAAGAACTCACGGAAGACAGGGCCAAATCTTTATATAAACCATGTGTCGCCACACATGGTTTATACAAAGATCTTCGAGTTTGGGGTCCAAACGAAGAGCTACTAGATACATATCGCTAACATATGAACTACCCGGCAGATCACCTGCCGCAATACAGTATCACTATCAAAATGGCGTGCTGACGTGGAGCCAGTGCAACCGCACTTTTACCAAAAAAAAAAGGCTACATGAGCCTTAACAGGGCCCCGGAACGAAGCCTTCGCCAGCCATAACAGTCGACATGACCGAACTAGGTCGGACAACATCATCATCGGTATCCGATCAATATGGCCTAGTTAGTCATGCCGATATAGCCTAGCTGGAAATAGCTAAAGCGACGGACGGCTGGCCTTGACAATGAGCAGACGACGACGACGACGACCACGACGCGACGGAAGCGCGATTTTATGATCGAAAAGCGATAAAAGCAAACATGTTTCGAAAGAGGTTTATTTTTTGCATTTATTATAACGTAACATAGCGTCACGCCTTTTCCCATACGGGGTGGCAGAGGCATAATTGTGACCACGTTCAGCCAGTTGTTCAATGCTCCATTTTGCGTGTCAGGGGACTAGCCCATCGCCGCAGTTATGGAGTAATCACAGATGGTGATCTGTGGGAGTAATGAAGGTTTCCTTACGATGATTACCATCACCGTTAGAACGCCCGATAATGTACTTAAGATAAATTAAATATCTCTTTGGTACATGGTCAGGAATCGAGCCTGCAACTCCTGTGTGAGAAACAAGCGTAAAACCCATTAGTCCACGGACGCATTTATAAACATTTTTATAAACAACTTACATATAATATATAATTTACCACTAAAGCCACTTTGAAGTTTTAAAAACCTATTCAAATGCCAGATGGTGGTTCAGCGACCGGGACCTAAAGGAATTGGAAATGCTTTTTAAATTACTTTTTTTTGGTGATTTTTTTCTTTTTTTAATTTGGTAAAACAGTTTTTTTAAATGACTTAGTTTTTTTATAATTTTATCGCGACTCCAACCTTTGAACTCGGTTTTCTCGAAATCAATTATTTTCCCTGGTCCCTTTTCGCTGCACCACTCACATTTAGCAACACGATACCAAACAAATCAGTTGTCAATCGAATAGATGAGATGAAAAGTGAATTGAACAATAAGTTTCGATATTCTTGCCTTGTTATGACTACGTCGGGTAGTTACGGCTTATGCCTTCGATTCCGCTAACAACATGGTGAATCAGTGACAGAGTCGTGATGTGACAATGGTATTGTATCTCTAAGAGATTTCGATAAAACGGTTTTTGATAAATCCCTCAGGCAATTAATGAAAGCAATTCACCCAGGTGCTCCTAGGTCCTAGTGCCTAGTACCAAGGCTTTTTTCTTAAGGATTTAACTACTGTTTAAAACTACGCCCGGAAATCCTAATTTCTACGGGCAATAAAACCAAATTAAATGGTTCATTTATGAAACGGTTAATAGATACGTCAAAGCATAGACTCTACAAAAAAAAAACATACGGCCAGTACCGTTGCGTTGCTTTTAAAAGAGTTTCTGTAACTGGCTGCATGTTTATGTGGTCTGCTTATCTCTAAACAAACGTCAAACGCAGTTTTGTTTTTGAACATGTGATAAAAAGATTTGTGTCACTGTGAGTCATACATAACAGTCACTGTGGCGGCGGAGTGGAGGCCTTGGTGCTTGCAGGCAGCAGGCCAGCCAAGCTTTGTGTTTTTTTTTCGACTTTATATGATGCCAGTCTCGGCTGGCGGCCGGCCGGCCGGCCGGTGGTCGTGACTCGTTGCGTCCTTGGTGGAACCGGTCGGGCTAGACTTGATAAGACTGGTTTCTGACATAATGGGTTGATCACACGTAACGAGTTTTGTACTGGGGAGAGACAGGCAGGGCATGGCGAGTAGAGTAAATTAGACTGACGTTGTCACTGTCGCATCCAATTTATGAGTATGACTGATTGATTTCCTCATTTTTACGGGCAAAACAAGTAAATCTTATATGCGAAGCAATCCGTCAAAACTCCGTCTCTCCTCGTAACAAACCCGTAGGTACTCATAGCTGATTATAGGTGTTGATCTGATATTTTAAACGTGCAAGGCTGGGAGGATATTTATAGAAGTAATAGGAAGGGCAAAATAAAATAAAATAATATAAAGTAACCACTTGTACACGTTCATCGATTTTCTTTTTAAATCAGATCTGTGGGGATCTTACTTCTTTAGAGTTTTGCTATATTTGAAGCAAGTTTCTTAAATAATTCGGTAGTGCTCAACCGGTAAAAGTCTATTGCCAATTGAACATCCCGAACAGAAGCAAGTTATTCAAGATGGCGGCGCCCAAAAAGCGGTGGTTCTTGTTGGGGTGGGCGTATTTTGTTTCAAGTGAGTTTGTGACAGAGTGACAGTCTAATGTACTATGCAAATGTAGGGAGCACAGAGGTAGAGTAGGGTAACTATACCCATAGCGCTTACCTGAGCAGATTCCTGCGATAGTGGAGCGATTCTACTACAGTTCGACTATCATTACTTGCTATACCGACCATCCATTGAAGCGCGTAATGAAAAACATTCTCGTATCGCACCGCTGCTCTTTTGCCGCAGTTATCTATACCGTATCTTCATTCTACACTACACAGTTACTCCCTGCCCACACTCGTCGAGTGGCGAGGGAATTAACGAGAAAAGGCGGCAAGGACGTAGTTGGGCCACGTTACTCGTCATGGCGCACGACATGCTCCTCGTGCTACCCACCGCTCCCTGTTTTTGTCGGTTTTTGGCGCGAGGCAAATGACCGGCAATATCGGTCAATAGCGGGGCGGCGTTTTCTAAAAAACCCGTGGGGTACAACGCAGGGCCGCATTGTGCCCCACGGGCTTTTCAGAACTTCGAACCGCTTGGAAAGCCAGAGCGCTCCAGCGCGAAGCTGCGACAATTGACAATTCATCGTTTGCATAGTCCGTGGGGTACAATGCGTGTGACCCTTGCGCTAGGCGTGAAAGATAAAGCGGATTAGTGCATCAAGCGCGTCGCACCGCACGCGCTTGGTGCACTAAGAAGAATAAATCTTGAATGACTAAAATTAGGAAAGAGAAACTAATTCCCAAAAAGCCAGAGGGACAAAACGCCGCGGGCGCTGTAACCATGAATTATTTCTTAATGTGTGCGCTGACAACCCCCGTGTGGTACAAAGCAGCGGCGCGCTGCAGCGCTCTGGCTTTTCGAGCGGTTCGAAATTCTGAAAAGCCTTTCAGAAGACGCCATCGGGCCTTGCGATGTATAGCGCGAATACTTACTTATGGACCCTAAATTCGTTACTAGCATGCTTTTAACCTTGTTATCGAAACCTAATTTGCATTTTTTTATTGTTGTGGCAGCCATCTTAGAATGCATAAGTAACCAAGTTAGAAACGTAAAAAACCGACTTCAAATTCAGGCCCTATTTTTTCCTTCCCGGTCGGGATCTGAATGGAGTCTATGTACATGAAAAGTCCTCATCAAAACTTTTGCTGCACGGAACCACAAACCAAAACTGTGTTTTTATTTTTCAATTTTGATGGTTTTTCAAGAAGTTTTTTTTTAATATACATATGGCTATCAACCTCTCAAGTATGACCTACCAATCAAAACAAGAATCATCAAAACCGATTCATTTTTGACGGAATAATCGCATAACAACCATACAAAAAATAAATTGGACGGGCCACCCTGTACTAACTTTCTCGCATGATGGTTTCGGTGTTGTTATTTAAATAAAAGTTTGTGGATATTCGTGTACAGGCGTTTAGGAGACGTTGTATGAAATTCTAAGATAAAGTATACAGGGTCTAACAGAAAGGGAGTTACAAGCCGAAAGGTGTTCTTAGGGACATAATTCTGAACAACATTTACTATGGAACCGACGTGATCAGAGCAACTTTATTTTTCTTATTTCAGTACATTTCGGGCCTAGCACGCTCCTGAGTTATATGGTGAATTTGAAAATAAAGTTGCTCTCAACAAGTCGGCCCCATACTAAAAGTTGTTCAGAATGCAGTCTCTAACAACCTCTCCACCATACAAAACAACTCCTTTCTACTTTAACCATGTCCCGCACTATGAGCTTATTCCGCTCACCGCCTAATGTACGGGATATATCACACTGTGTGCATATTGTATGGGAGCTACCATTTTTAGAGTTGTGCGGTAATAACCGAGTATGCCATTTTATAGATGATATTAAGAGATACTATGACGAGAAGTTTAAAGAAAATCGTTAGTCCCGTTTTTGAATAATAAATAATCAAGTTATCCAAAAACAAAAAAAATATAGTCCTAGATATTTACAAAATAACCCCCAATGGAAAAGTTCATCCGATTCGGTTGATTGGTTTAGGCTCTAGAGCTGACAACGGAAAACAGCCATCCATAATTTCATACACAAGCAAACACACACAAACATAAACATTTGATTTTTTTTCACTTTTCGGACTAAGTTAACGATAGAGAACCTATCCCCATCAAAATCTCAACCTCGATTTTTTTTACGATTACAATACTTCCTTAATTTTCACTTCGTTCAACTCGAAAGTAAAAACAGTCGAATTAATTTTGAAGTCTGTTGAAAACTAAGTTCAATTTCTTTAGTACCATTACATTTCCGATGGCCTGTGTTTTAATTCTTAGCCGCGCAGAAGTATTGTTCCCGGTATATTTCCTTTTACTAGCTATTTTTACATTTAATCCATATTGAGTGAGTCTGCCTGAGTTAAATACGTCAATAAGAGTATTGAACAACAAAATGAAGATTCGAGTGGATTCACTTCTTCCAACTTTAGAATGTCGCGGAAAATGGCTAGCGCACGTGCGACTGTTTTCTTGCCATATTTCGTTCTGAGAAATTGTGTAGCCAATTTTACCTTTATGATGCTTTCGAGTTTATTAGCTACGAGCAGGCCTTCTTTTTCTTGTAATTCATTGTTATAGTTCAGTGACATATTACCAATTTACTTCTATTTCATTGCTGACTAGAATTTCGTTTTTATCCCCAAAATTATTCCGCATCAGTTTTAGCATATGGCAGGAATCGAAAAAATACAGCCCTGTGATGATCTGCAGACGGGTGTTTGAAAGTAGTTAGTTAACTTGTTCTTGTTAATATTTACAACTTACTATATGCGTGTGGTTCTGTTCCTCGAATGCATACGGTTGTGGTAGGAACGGTCTTTTTGGACTACTATTTTATTTTTTATTTTTTTATTATTTAGTTAGTAGCTAGTGATAGAAACTTAACTTCTAAATATAGTCAAAGTCATAGTCAAGTCAATTGACGGCTTGAGGTTATGTTGACTCATTTTATTACATATAAAATGAGTGTCATGCTCAGTGTCTCATGCTGTCGGGCCCGGATTTAAATCGGGTGTCGGCGCCTCTGTTCGGACTAGTTTGTGGCAGGCCGCAGGGGCAACGATTGAAACTGGTGCCAATTTTTGACTGCGTGAGGCGACTGTACTCGATGGACGTCGACGTAACCTTAGTTGTGTGATGTATTATTTGAGAAGAAGGACAGCTCAAAACACTCAAACCAACATTTGTTGATCACATCACTCAAACCTATATTAGCATGTTCTCTCATACGCTCTATTTGCCGAAACAAGTTAATGGGAAAGAAATCCACTGGCGTCTGATTGGTAGAGCCTCGACGCTAAGACCGTGTTCACAGTGCGAGAATTTTGTCATTTCTTCATGCGACTCGTGCCGTTCAGACGTGCTTTACATGTATCTTGTGTTAGTGTAATTGATAACTTTTTCCAGTGAGCCGGCTTATTTAATGGAGTTTGTGATTCATTATTTTTTCGTATGATCCTGCTTGTTTATTGGACTTTGTGATAGAGTGCATACTAGACTAGTCGACTATTAGTTGAAGATGGCGGAGGGAATAAGGGGAAATGATTCTGAGGAAATAAGACGCAAACGAACCTTTTCCTCAACTGAAATGACTATGATTTGGAACATGTATCAATCTATGAGGAGTTCAACGAATTGCCGTCTAATAATGATGTTTTTAGAGTTGTTGGATTGAAAAATCCTTTGGGTAAATCCTTCCTTTTCTTTAATCTAGTAAAATGTGGCTGTTATCATTACGTGTGTAGAGTTTCATAATATGTTTTAAAGTTAACTACTTACGGTTGTAGGTGCATTTTTGGTTTTTTCATTGGACGTTGATAACGGGTAAATGGTATAGATTCGCATAAATGTTTCTTCACAACTAATTTCGACAAAATTCCGTGATCAATCATTCCAATTTTCATCTTCAAATGACGCGTCATTTACGAGATCTCGAAAACCAGGAAACGTCCGCCCAGCAAATACTTGTATTTCTCCATAACCGCAAGCTCGAAAATTTTTGCTGATTGTCGACAAATTCTACAAATTATGAAGTACCTACGTCCCAAGTTTATCAGCATACAGCCTTTTAAGAATTTTTTTTCTCGCCCAGCAAAAACTGTTTTTCATTAATAACTGCAAAACGATAAACCGAAAAATTCTGAAATTTTACCGACATTTACAGTTCGCATGTTCGACAAATTATTCAAAACTCCAGAAATTGTTTAGGGCACAAATTCGTGCGTAATATAATGCAGCCAGTACAACACACAAACGCTCATCATTTTAAGAAGATAGAGCTTGTGCTGTATTTTACACAAACGAACTATAATGCAGACCGATGCACCGGATAATTGAGATCATAATTGGAACTGTTGATTGCGCCGTGTTTGCCGGTAAAAGTATAATAGTTTTCTAAGTTTATTTCAATAAACAGAGCGGATTTTTATGCGGGTCGAGGTTCGCTTCAGTCAGGTTGTAGATGTAAGTCTCGTTGTTATTCGGCCCCTGTCAAATAGTGGTATCATCAGTCAAAGTCAAAATGTCTTTATTACTGTACATATTTTCAAATCTTCATTTTGTGCCTGATCTCTTCGTTGGATCACTATAATACTTAAGTCTGTATGGGTATCTACAAATTCTCTATTTGTATATGTTCTGATATTTTTCAAATTATAGCTACGAAGGATATTATCAAATAGTTCTCTAGTAGACATCTATTCAAATTACTCCTCACTCTATTTGATACTCTTTGGCCGTCGTCATAGAATAGATTATGGAGCAGTACCTACTGAATGCTAAAATGCGAGGTATGTAGGCCAAGTCTCTCCTTACTTATATTTAGGGATCGTCACATCCCTGAACCGGAAATTGTGTAGAATTGTCACTTCGCTGAACTGAATGTTGGGTCGCCCGTGAAACCACAAGCAGTTGGCCGAGATTTCAGTCTTTTATTTAAGTTGCATGGGGTCCTGCGCTTATTCCATTCAAGATAAACCTTGCGAGCAGTAGGTACTTATATTAAGCGGAAGAAGAAAGAAATGCTCCGTAGAATTGAGCACACAGCCAGCATTGGAGCCAAGATTAAATGAGGACTTAAATCCAGGCCTATTTTTTCCAACCAATATATAAAATAAATACGTCCCTAACCAGAAACCTAATAAATTTAATAATAAGCCCTCTAGATATATTTAAGTAAGTATAATACTCCTATAATCCCTCTGGAATGTTGTAATGAAAAGTGTCGAAGCTTACTTAGTTCGTACACGTACACAACATACTTGTCGGAAGTTCTTGTTAACGTACATTCCAGGAATACTATCACAGAAAACTTGGGCTTTCCTTTAGCTAAAGCCAAGCACATGTAAGTCTTAAGTACTAATAAATACTTATTTATTTATTTATTTCAAATTCGGAAAACCATCAGCTATAAAAATAATTACCTTAATACTAAAATAGAAATAGAAAGCTACAGCTATTCACTTACAGAAATAGAAGAAAAATTAAACATGTGAACTCTCATAGCAGCTAAGAACTGGAACTTATACCGAGGCGCGCGCCCGGTGTCTTGCTGGACGTCACCACAGCTGGACACACACCCAAGATATCTTTAGATTATAAGAAGAAGAAGCGCCGACAGATCAGACCTCTATCACGGTCGGACGAGTGTTTTTACTAGCTATGGGCCCCTAGTCTAACTACGACCCTGGTGGACGCCAGATCATTAACTTTACTCAGGAGGACCGGACAGTCCATATCATTATTCATTATTTTTAACATATATAGGTAAAATCGGCAATATTACACCTATTTTGAAGAGGAAAAAAATAAATTGCATAGAGAGATTTAGATAGTTATTGGAATTATAGGGAATTTTAACTCTAAAGCATAGGTACCTCATGAACCGCCTTTGGATATTTTCAATACGATCTATATAAGTGGCATAGTTCGGGTTCCATATCAGGTATTTATTTCATTCAACATATTTTCATTAGCGCTGTGAAGGTACGCCATTACGCTTAGTACCTTAGTTATTCCGACGATTATAGAGATGATATGAATCGATTTAATCGAAGATCGATTATTTTGACTCCTGATTTTTGATGATTTAAATCTATTCAAGCTCATATGATGTTACCCCAGATCGATTCAAACGCCTAAAAGATCTGATGAAAAGATCGCAAAGAACGACGACGCGTTATTTTTCAAATATTATTGTTTGAATAATTTGTCTTCACCTTCGTTGTTTCAAAAAAATGTATATGTTTTACTTATAGTTTTGGGCTGTGACATATGTACCTAGAGAAATACTTACTAATAGATTTAATTTTGTTAGAGTTGGATCTAATAAATATATTTCATCTATGTATCTATTTGTTTCCTTTTCTAATCTTATCTTATCATAACATAGCGTCACGCCTTTTTCCATACGGGGTAGCAGAGATACTGATGCGCCCACGTTCAGCCAGTCATTCAATACTCCTTCTAATCAGTGTAATTGCTTAATTTCGTGTATTTTCATTACGATCGATTCTTTCGATCTTAGCTCGATCGATTCAAACCCTCTCGATTAAATCGGATATCGATTCAAAGGGGGTCGACGATCAATTTCGATCTGAAAGATCGATTCAAACGAAAAGAACGGGCACCCCTAGACGATATGCAATGAATTTTTAATAACAGGCGCAGGCACGTTGATGCATACCGACCGACTCTGCTCTGCAGTCGCCATAACTCTGCTGACGTGATTTCGGTTAATTGTATTTGACGACAGGATCGAGAAACTCAAAAGAACTAGCGGTTTATGTAGGTATAGCTTTGTCAGATCTCATTAAAATAGCATGTAAGAGCTAACAGATGTTGTTATATTTTAGGGAATTGTCAGGGACATCATTCTGAACAACTTACACTATGAAAACGATTTGATCAGAATACATTTATTTTTCACTTCTCCAAACATGACATGCTCGGCTCAAAACGTATGGAGATGTATGTATGTTAACTAATGTTAACTTAATAGTTGCTGTGATCAAATCGGTTTCATAGTGAATCTTATTTATAATTATGTTCCTCACTCACACCACATAAAATATGAGTACACCTTTCTGTTAGAACCTATGTAAGTAGGTTACGTACGGAAAATACATGTTTATGTTTTATCGGTAGATGTTATTTTCCAGTTTTCCTGCAATAGCTTCCTAATTGGGCTCTTTGCGAGAACGGCTTACGGATATCTCAGATACAATAGTAATGAGGTTTATTCGCGATATTTTCAGTATCGGGAATTAACGTTATTTCCGAGGCACGGTCACGCTTCAAGATCTATGTTATTTTATACGGACTCTTAAGTTATAAGTATAGGTGTATTGGTATTATTGGTATCTTTATAATATCCCGATAGTATTACTTAACTAAAGCTCACGGGGAGCCAGATTACAGTCCGTGACTCTCCCTTCTGCGCGGTCTAAACCGCACTGCGACAAACAATGCTACGCTGCATAACTTGAGAAAATATGAAAATTGGAAACCGAATCGGAGCCACAGCGATAGTCCAAATTAAAAAAGTTGGCATGGTGCGATCTGTTGTATGGAGATTTCATATTGTCGGCGCTGCGGTAGGTAACGTTACATGAAAAGTTAAGGAAGTCAACCATGAATGGGTGATAGCAGGCAAACCGCGATTCAAATCTAGAGGCTGCCTTACTACGCTTCGGTACGCTTCACCCAACGTTCGGTCCAAATGCACTTGTCAGAACTTTTAGCACGGGAACTCGTTTACTATTAATTACATTTCTAAATACGATCGCATAGTTAGCGCGATAGCAGGTTTGGGGCTTGTAGCACTTGTAGGTTAGCAATTGTTATAAACCATTTTTCTGGGGCAACTATTCATTCTAGATTCTAGAAAATACATGGCTGTAATATCTGGCGGCAGTCAGTTTGTAAAGGATCTAGAAACAAAACATATTTTTAGCTTCATCAATTATTTTACGAGAAGACATATCTTATCATTAGGTTTCCCGGTTGGGGATTTCGAGATTGATGAGAATCCATAATCAAATTCTTCGAAATGAGCTGAATCGAATTGACTAAAAAGGTTTTTAAGTTTATTCTAAACCAGCTGATGCCCGCAACTTCATCTGCGTGTTCTAGGAAGTATCATTTACCGAGATAACGTTACCCTCCTTCTCGTGCAGTCGGATAAAAAGTATCCTATATGTTATGTTGATATAGCTCACAAACTATCTCTCTGCTAAATTTCATATAAATCCGTTCAGCCGTTTTAGCGTAATTGAGGCACAAACACACAAACATCCAATGTGAAATCTTGAAAATTACGCTGTCATTGACGTCTCGAATGCACGATCATCAACAACATGAGGGCAGGGCCGGAGAGCGAGGTTGTGGTCATCTACTCTGCTGAAGACATGCCCTAAGTGGCACCGCAGTAGGTCTACGCGAGGCCCTTCAACTCGACGGCTCTCAACGTGACCTGGAACCCGATAGACCAGTCCCGAGATTGTTTGAGGGGCAAGCTCATCGGCCACCGACTGAAGTATTGGAAGCAGGCGATCAAGGAGGAGGAGTGTATTTTCTTCCTGTCGCGGACCACGTGGCACTGGGCTCTCATATGCATGACCAATAAACTATATGTGGTTTGTTCTTCACTTTCAAGGGTCAAGTTTTTGAGTTTGATATTAATTCTAAACGCCCTTTTTCCCCTTGTAAATAAAATATACCGTACTTATGGCCTTTTGTGAGCCGTGGCTTTGTAAGCTTCTTATCAGTAAAATATCAGATTCATAGGTTTTTTAGGGATCCGTACCCAAAGGGTAAAAATGGGACCCTATTACTAAGACTCCGCTGTGTGTCTGTCTGTCCGTCTGTCACCAGGCTTTATCTCAGGAACCGTTATAGTTAGACAGTTGAAATTTTCACTGATGATGTATTTCTGTTGCCGCTATAACAACAAATACTAAAAAACAGAATAAAATAAATATTTATGGGGGCACCCATGCAACAATTATTTCAATACCACATACAAACTTATGAATACACCTGGTTACGTACATAGAGTGTGAAAGTAGGCGAACACATACTATTCTATACATATTATACACTAATCTCTAGCTAGAATAGTCCAGATCTAAATCTTTTACAACTATTTTATTTATCGATAAAATACAATCGCACGCTCTGCGCAAATTACGTAGTTACGCAAAGGGAATCAGCGATGCACTAAATTAAATAAAACAAACACCTGTTATGTGTTTGTTTTATTGTTTCTAGCTAAAACATATTTTATTTAGGATTAAAAATTCTGTTTAATATTAATTATTAATAATTTATTTTAGTATACGACACTTGACGACTGCGATCTGCGAAGCGGCAACATAATGCGAAGCAAGCGCATTATAGCATTTTAGCATACAGCAGTTAATTTGTCAAAAGCAGTACTATTAATGATTTTTTATAGCAAGCTTTTTAATGTGCTTTTGTTATAAAGACCACCTCTGGTCTTAACCGGTGGGCTGCGCAAACATATAATTAAACCCAGATATGAATTCTAATCGACTACCAATAACCATAAACAGAATCCCAGGAGGATGACTTAAGTACAAACCATTTATTAGATGTCTTAGTATGGAGGGTTCCCATTGTGCGATGGTCCACGTGCTATCTTTGTTTTTCCTTGGCCACTGAAATTTTGATAACCCTAGTTTTGTTCAGTCTGACAATAATTATCTTCAAACTAATAATGTGTTAAATGACTGTCAACACGGATTTCAAAGGGGAAAAAGTACAGATACTCTACTATCAAAATTCACAGACGAAATTAATACATATTTAAGCGAAAAAAAGTTTGTAGTTGCAGTGTTTTTTGATTTTAAAAAGGCATTCGATACCCTTGAAACTGAGACTCTACTTAACGCTATGAATGAGTGTGGTGTGAGAGAGCCGTTAAACAAATGGTTTCGCGACTATCTGACATCACGTTCGTACAAAGTAAAGGTAGGCGAAGAATATAGTGATGCGAGGGAAGTGACGTGCGGCGTGCCGCAGGGATCCGGGTGCGGACCTGTGTGCTACTTAATGCACGTTAACAGCTTGTGCGGCGTAGTACGCCACTGCTCAGCACACATGTTCTCAGACGACCTATGCGCGCTCCGCGCCGGCACCGACCTCGCAGACACCTGCCGCCTCGTGCAGCAGGATGTAGACGCTGTAGTTAAGTGGTCTCACGACAACGGTATCGTCCTTAATGCAGATAAAACCAAATTGTTAATCATACACTCGCCTTACATAAGCCAATCTGAAATATGTCCCCCCATTATAACCCATAGTTTTGAATGTATACATATAAATCATCATAACTGTATTTGTAAACCAATAGAAAGAGTTAATTGCGTTACCTATCTCGGCATGAAAGTAGAAGAAAACTTCTCATGGTCTTCCCATGTTGACTTTGTATGTGGTAAGCTTAGAGTACTACTTGGTAAATTTTACCATCTTGGTTTTAAAGTTCCTCTTAATATCTTAAAATGCCTCTATTTAAGTCTAGTAGATTCAATACTAAGTTACTGTCTTGACTGCTACGGCCTTACCTTCAAAACTAATCTAGATAAACTAGAGTCACTTCAAATTAGATTTTTAAAATTATTAGCTAACAAGAAAACAAAAAACAGCTGTAAAGGAGATTATAGTAAGTTATTCAAAATCTGTAAAATTTTACCTGTAAGTTTAAAGCACATATATTTAATTCTAATGAATAATCATGGCAGCCAAGAGAGTCACTCTCTAGTCTCCCATGCACATTTCACTAGGTCTATATCTACGGGTAAATATGAAGTACCCAGAGTAATAAATTATTATGGCGACAGGACGCTCAAAAAGCGTATTCCATACCTTCTAAATACTTTACCTGTGGATATTAGACAAGAAAAAAATAGACATAAGTTTTCGTCGAAGTTAAAGAAATATTTGCTTAATTAACACTCCATTTGTCAATGTCAATTGTAAGACGGGCTGGTTTCCGCAACTCGACGACGAAAGCGCCTATTTTGCGTGTGGGTGGGAATGCGATATCATTCGAGCCAACCCAACTCCTCCAGGAACGCCAGCAGGCCCTTTACGTTACCGACTATCCCTGGAAGGTCCCTCGATTGACCGAGGTGTTTAGCCCTGTAGTCCGCTACTCCTGTGCACTCCATGAGGACGTGAGCAGCCGTTTCTTCTGCCTCCAAGCAGGCTCTGCAAAGGGGGCTGTCGGTAACACCTAGGACATATAGATGTTTATTAAAGAAACCATGGCCAGTAAGTGCTGCAGTCACCAGTCGCATGCGCGGCCTACTAAGTCGAAGCAAGGTCTTAGCCAGCCTAGCGCTAGGAGACGGCAAGGCCAGCTTAGCCTGCCTGCACTCCTCATGGTTTGTCCAAAGAGTGGCATGATCATTCCTGGTCGACTCTCTCAGAAATGTGCGTACCATCTTGAAGGGAAGAGGGATGATACGTTCGGGACCATACGCTGTCAAGCTAGATCCTTTACGCGCCAACTCATCCGCTGCATCGTTACCTCTTGACCCGCTGTGTCCTTTTATTCATTGAAGGATTACGCGGTTATGTTGACATACCTCCATTAGTCGTTTGTGACACTCGTAGATTAGCCCTGAGTTAATAGTGTTGCTATTTAGGGCTTGTAAGATGGCCATGCTATCCGAGAGTATTCGAGTGGAGGAATCTCTAACCTTTCTCGATGCTATGGCATTAGCGGCCGAGATGATGCCCATGCATTCAGCTTGAAAGACAGTATTATGGGCACCCAGTGTCTTACCTCTGCTGTTCATATCCGGCATGCCCCACAGTGGATGATGCGCGTTCGAGTCGGCCCCAACGATGAGCTGGAGGCCCGACTTCTCGCAGTGGTCCACCAGCCAGCACAGGTCGTGTGGAGGCGGGTTGTCCTCCGCAGGCATATAGGCGGAGGCCACCCTGAGTTCGCGGCACCTAGCTGTGTCGGGCAGTTGCAGCCTTATGGCACACAGGTCCCTGGAACAGAACTCTGTTAATGGCTGTGCTGGGATGTTGTTAGTAGTTATGATGCACGTTCTAGGGTTATCGTGATCAGTTGTAACGAAAAGCTTACCTCTCAAATTGGCGAGCCCTCGAATGCTACCGCGGTTGATCCACGGCTCCTGGATCAGAGCCACGGCAGTGCTGTTTACCCCCAACCAGCGTCTTAACTGGGCCGTTGCAGTTTGGCTGTGTTGGAGGTTGGCTTGGAGGACTTTACAATCGCGGGAGAGGGATGCCATTTTTGGTCAACCCCTCCTCCACCTCCAAGACGAGTTCCTCCTCCAGCCGCATGGACAGTTCCTCGCCCTCAGAGGGCACCACTGCTGGTTCTAGCTCATCGCCTTCACCAAGCAGCATGGCCTCCCAGTGCGCGTGCCCGTCCTGCGGTTGAGCAGCAGAACTTTCCCCGACTACATCGGGACCTGTTTGCTGCCGCTCTGGAGTGGAACTCTGGGGCTTAGATGTTGTTGATGACCCCAGTGATGACCAGCTTAGAGCAGGTCTGCGCTACCACCGGTGGTTCCTTAACAAATTTCCCACCGGGTCCCTGAAATTTAAGGTAGACCGAACCACTAACAAAAAGGAGCTGTCTGCCCCTTCCCAGCAGGGTCGGCACCACATCTTCAGGGACGTCTGTAATGAGAAACAGGTTGTCCTGCTGCTCATCCACTTTCTGGAGGAGCCATCGGTCTACCTGTGCCCACTTGTTCATAAAGTGGAGGACTACGCCGACGTCGGGCGCAGACTTCCACTTGCCCCGTTCGTTGGGTATGAGCACCCCACATCGAACCCTGCGGACCATCTCCGATTGGCGTTTCACCACCAACTGTACGTTGGATGGTGTAGACACGCCGGAGACACACTCCCGCAGCCAGTTCAGGGAGTACTCGTCCTCCACGAACAGTTTAAGGTGGCCGTCCTCGTAACGAGGCTTGCCACCGAATTTGGGGTTTTCCTTGCTCGGATCCGCCAACGCTTCCCTCAAGATTTTGTCATCAATCTCGTTGAGGATGAGCGTTGACAGATCCTGTGAAATATGACCAGTAGCGACGTCAGTAACGGCGATGTACTGATCAGACTTCACCTTCTGAGCATAGGTGACCCCAGCTCTGCGCGCTTCCGTGCACTGCTTTTTAGGCTCCACTCGAGGAGAATTACTATCCTCTAGTCGAGCCCTCTTAGCAGCCGCGCGCTCGTTTTTGCCGGATCTCTTGGCAGATTTCAACTTCTTGTTAGAAGTCGGACCACCAGAGAACGCTACGGTAGGTTTAGCCCCGTTTGAGTCTAGGGTTGCCCCTTTGACACCACGGGAGCCGGTCACCTTACCCGCAGCTCCGGCTGTATTAACAGCGGGTCCGCTATCGGTCGCCACCGTGGCAGATGGAACCCCATCTACACCGGCAGCGGCCGATGTGGCAGCCAAACGCTGTTTTTTCTTCCACCGACGATTCGCCTTACGCCCTGGTCCGGTTTGCACCGTATCTGGACGTTTAGTCGATGGGCCCTTCCCTTGCAAGGATTGCTTGGGTGGTTTACCCTTTCGACCAACCGTCGTCCAGGCGCTGGCAAAATGCTCGGCGATGTTTGTCGAATGGCTCCGCGCACCGGGTTGCCCCGTGGCCCTGCCTCTCGAATCGCTTTCGGGCTTTGTGCAGCTAACCTCCACAGTGGAAGCACTACCGGTTTGCACCGGTAGGTCACTGATGGTGGCAGTACGCCCAGTTAAGGCTTGAGGATCTGCCGAGGCAGATTCTCGCACTTGTTTGGAGACGCTTGCGGTTTTCACCGCTGGAAGAGTTCCAGATGGGTTTTTTGACCTGACACGATCCATAGTCAAATGTATAGAGATTCGTCTACTCGATTTCCCACCCTCCACGGAGCCCGCACAATTGGGAGCGCCTACTCGCTTGGAACAGCTTTCAGTCGCTAGGAGTACCGAGTAGATATAGGAGCATGGGGCTGGTACTTGGCGCGACATCGGGAGCTCGCTTCTGTGGACGATGGGAACCAAGGTGTCAGCGACATGGTCCCACCGCCGTAGTCACCGAAGCTTACCCCGTCAGCATGGCCCATCCCACCGCTTTGACTGACGCCTTAGCGGACCCTACACCCCTAGCCGTGGCCCTCTGACGGGACACTTGGCCGTTACCCCAACCCGCGGCTACGGGCGAGGCTACCGTTTTGCCTGAAATCCAGGCCAAAGAGGGCGTTGCCTTACGAAGCTAAATCCACAGCAACGCTCGGCTCAACCCCCCAGGACCCCTTCATCCTGGCCTACGGTGATCAACTGCGCAGACCACAAGACGCAGGTGAGTGTAGATAGTCTGCCGGGTACACCCACCTTAACCGACAGAACCGGAGGGACTTTTAGCCATCAGCTAGTAAGAGGTCCGGGGACCAGTCACTAGCCGCTGTTACCAGGGTGCACCAGGAGGAAGCAGAAGTTATGCAGTCGGACGTATCCTTCTGCATCACTTCAGCTCCCCCACACTAGGAGGTAGTGGCTCAGAACACCCTTAACACTCCATTTTATACCTACAAAATATTTCATAAGTACTTTCTTTGTATGTTTAAAAAATAAATAAAAATGAGACTCGTCGACCCCAAATCAAACTGCGTAAGCAGTTTTGTGGGGCTATTGTATTAGAATAAGAGATTATTGTTAATGAGTAATAAATAAATACAATACAAATAACGCGTCCTTCCTTGGTCTTTAAAAATGGGTTCTAACTCGTTTAGCTTAAATAAATTTAACATATGATACGTAAATAAGAGGCTTAATGTAGCGGGAATGCGAGAAGCCATACTCCACTATGTTTTGAATATGCATATCATTTAATAAAGATGTCATATAATGTTCGTGAGTTCTTTTTAATAAAGTCTATTCTATTCTATATATATGTTTATATTTATTTCAGTACATCGGCAGCATGGAGGTGCCGCGGCCGACGAGCCGTGTGGAGATCGTGGCTGCCATGCGACGAGTGCGAGTGAGTCTCAGACGAAACAAACAAAACAGACAGCGTGCTTTTTCCCATTGGTGGTAGAGATAAACTACGATAACATGGCGCGCCCCTCCACTTCTCACGCCGACGAGACAGCCAGCGCAAATACGATGCGAGTAAGCGTGATAGAGTAGTTCTGTAGTAGTAGGGGGGAGCGCCAAGTTCTCGTAGTTTATCTCTAACAGAGTCACGCCAGAAAAATCAGCTGTGACAACTTGTTAAACTTTGTTAAACTAATTTTAGCCAATCACGTGCCGCTATTTTGAATTAATCTTCGATTAATCGCCTCTTACATTTGACCACTCTTTCATAAACTTTGGGTCAGTTACGTATATCCGGTTATTTACTATTACGCGTGACAAGCGGCTAGCGTGACGTATTGGTAACAAAAAGAACTAATGATTTATCGGATCAATATAGGATGTCCTATTTTTATGACCCATGATATAAATGGAGATCCCCATGTATGGAGATTACGAATTTAAAAGAAACCATAGGATACACAAACAAAAAGTTAGAGTTTTGTAAAGCGGTTGGCCTTTGCGGATCAGCGCCATCTAGAAGCACAACAGCACCAATGTTCTTCTCCCCAAAGTGCCGTAGAATCAATCCAAATACTATACAAGTTGGGTTTCATCGTAAGATAACAAGAGAGTTAAAGAACAGAGTGGTCGAACAAATGGACCCAAATAAACAATGCGCTGAACAGATGATTAGTAACAAACAAACTATGCAGCAAGATATTTTAGTGCCCAAAAACACAGATCCAACGTTTAAAGCCAACCAAGTACTTGAATCAGTACTAATGACAAAGACAACACAAAACAAAGCGACGAGTAATGATTTTTGCTGATGAGCATGTTAGAGGAATGTGCGGAATCCTCCGAGAACTTTGGGAAGTAAATTTGCTGTAGAGTCGATGATAAAGCCCATTGCTACCATGGATCAAGTTGTGGGATTATGTATGTCGCTTTGCAAAAATTATATAGGATTAATATAGGAAAAATTAATAGGAGGCTCTTATGACAAGGATCCACTTAGAATGAAGTATTTATTGTACGATAATAATCTAAGCCTCCTCCTACAATGTAAGATAATGTCCTACTATGTTAAAGCAAGCACTTAAATGAATGGTCAACTCCACTATCAGGCATTTATGCTCTCGATTCTCTCACACCACTTTCTTGGACATAAGTAATAAGGATGAAAAATATTATTTTGGGAAAGGTAGGCTTAACAAACGGTACGCACGTAGACGACTGCTACAAGAAATCCTCGAGGGCTCGAGGCTCGAGTCAGACTGAGACTAGCTTTCCTACTGAATTGCCTGCATTGATTAATGTAGAGACTCAGACAGACAATTTTGAAATTAATTACGATCGTAATAGATGTAACGGACTATAATATACCTAATTTAATAGAACGCTGTTGCATCACGCTCACTGATCTCAAGTTGTACGACATTTTCTTCAAAAACATAGACAAACTATTATGTAGACTTTGCCAAGGTAGGAGCGAAACTAATGTGTGAGGAGATTTTCACATAGATCGACTTAAACGTAATAGATTCTCGGTTTATTTCGAAGATCTGTTATTGAACTAGAACCTAAAGCTCACATTCAATGTACCAACACGTGTAAGTAGCACATGTTTAGACAATTTTATCCACAATATCAAGGGACGTAAAGGCGAGATAGTTGAATTTGTGCTTTCAGACCTTACTGGACAAATTCTAAGATGTCCAGTAAAACACTTCAACGCCCTCCGAAATTGGTCAATTTATAGGCAAGACTACATGAGCATAATATATCTAAAAAAGTTCAAAGAGCATATTTCAAGTCTGAGTTTCAGTGAGGTATTCAATAGCAACGACGCTAATGAGACATTTAATGAGTTCCATAATACATTTAAACTTTTGTTTGATCTGTGTTTTCCTGAAATCAAGGTAAGGATCTCAAGCAAAAAACGACCACAATGGTTATCAAAGGGTATCAAACATGATACAAAAAGGAAGAGAGAGCTATTATGGAAATCTAGAGTACATCTTTACAAAACTTTAAAAACTATTTAATTAGACTCAAAAAATATATATTAAATTAACACAAAAATCTCAGAATGAATACTTAATTAAGACATCAGAAAATATATCCAAAGCCACGTGGAAAATAATAAATAACTATAACAGTAATAATAATAAAACTAAACCTGAAATTATATAAAACAACTAAAATTGATGATCAACTTGTCACTGATCCACACAAAATTGCACAGTCATTTAATAGTTTCTACATAGATCAGAAATCACAATAACGTCAAGCGAATGCAACAAATAACCCCATTAAGGTGTCTTTTAACCCCAACTCATTATTCCCTATGCCAACCACACCGTACGAGGTATACCAGATAATAAAAAATCTAAAAACACAAACAGTACTGGATATGATAACCTATGCACAAAAGTTATTTAATATGTGGCTATGTATATGTGTATATAAAAAGTTTTTGAAAGAGTAATTATAACAGTTTTTATAAATATTTTGAGATAAAATGTCTATTTGCAAATGAACAGAAGGGTTTTAGAAAAGTAAGAATATTGAATTAGCCATTTACGATTTCTTAATGCAGGTAGTGATGTGTTTGGATAAAAAGATTCCTGTCACAGCGTTGAACATGGACATGACGGAAGCATTTGACTCCAAAGACCATGATACACTGATAAACAAACTAGATACATCTGGTGTCCGAGGCAATGTGCTTTACCTTATCAAAAGCTACTTGAGTAACAGAACACAGTTGACACAGATTTCCAGAATATGCCATAAAACAAAAACAGAAAGTCAATATATATCAGGCCCGAGAACTGTTAACATTGATGTAAATAATGAATAGTAATGACTATTCCTTATTTACATCAATGATCTCCCTATGTCAGTAGCTTACCCAATGGTATTATTTACAGATGATAGTCCTATGATTGCGTACTGTACAGATAAAAACACATACGCATCTGAAATTAATAATTCTCTTAAAAATATTACGAATGGCTGGGACATAATAATCTGATAATTAATCTTGATAAAACTAATATACATTTAAAATAATTTCAATCAAATAACAAATAATCTTGACATTAACTATAATAAGCAAATTGACGAAATAAATATAACTAAATTCTTAGGACTTAATATTGACTGACACTTGACATAGATACCACAAATAGAGCATGTTTTCAAAAAATTAAGTCAGATTTTATGCTCTATATATTCTTGCCAAAGTGACTGGGCATTAGGATTTGCTAACTGTATACCACGCTATTGTCGCCTCGATTTCAAGGTATGGCATTATTTTCTGGGGAAACTCAACTGACAAAGATAAGGCATTTAGAGCACAAAATCGGTGTATGAGGTCAATTTGTAAGCTGAAACCAACTCACCCTAGAAGCCTCACTTTATAATTATAGGTAATTTGACATTGCCATCACTATACATCATTGAAACTGCTGTATTTGTAAAAACAAACTGGAATTTATTCAAGACAATGAATAGTAAAAGAGATATTAAAAAAGTGGTCCTCCCCGCTCAACTGCTTGATTTAACAAAAGCATATTTGGTAAGGCGCCAATAGGCTGCCTAAATCGATTAAGGACATTGGCCAACTTCATCTATACAAGTTATGTTAGGGTGCTTAAACACATTCCGAAGGGTGCTAGGTGCATCGCTGCGTCTAAGTTGTCACAGGTTATTGAACGCTGCATACTGTCTAATGACCTTTTGGATTGGTATAGTTTGTTGACCTTTTCCTACACTGCGCTCAGGGTTCCCTCATCGGAGGACCGTAACCGTTCACTCACCGCGAAAGTGAAGGAAAATGTTGCAAATGAAGCTCCGAGTGACTCACTTGCATCAGTTTGCGCCACTAGGGGGGTTCCCTTGGGTCAGAGGTCGTTTTATAGATTAGATTAGTAGAATCGAAGGTGCACGATGGTGATCTGAGTGGAGCGGTTCGGGTGTTATTGTCGGACTGTTCCATCGCACCTGATAATGACGAGACCCTGAAATCCTTGAGAGAAAAGCATCCTTGTCCTCACCGAACTTTGGACTTTCCTGCTGAACCTGATCTTTCTTCGGAGTGCCTATCTGTGGAGGTGGGTGACGTTGCGCAGACAATTGCCTCTTTTAAGAACGGCTCGTCTGGTGGTTTGGATGGTTTGCGCCCTGAGCACCTTAAGGAATTAACGTCTGTAGGGGCTGGTGATCGTGGGGTTGCACTGTTGAGTTCTCTATGTAACTTGACAAACTACATGTTGAAGGGTGTGATTAATAGGGAGGTGTGCCTTTATATCTATGGAGCCTCTCTTTGTGCTTTGGAGAAGAAGGATGGGGGCATTCGGCCAATTGCTGTGGGCAGCGTAATTCGGCGTTCGGTGTCAAAGATGTGCTGTCGTGCGGTGAGAGGTGATCAAGCATCGCAGTTGCAGCCTGAGCAGTTAGGTGTCGGAGTAGCTCTGGGGTGTGAGGCTGCCATTCATGCTTCGCGTTCATATGTGATGAGCAGGGTTGCCTCACATGAAATCGTTGTTAAGGTGGACGTTAAGAACGCCTTTAATACTATTGAGCGGGACGTCGTCTTAAGTAGGGTGAAGTCTTCTTGTCCAAATTTGTACCCATACCTGCACCAGTGTTACAGTGCCACTAGTAACTTGTTTTGCGGTGGGAGCCTGGTGCAGTCAAAGGTAGGGGTTCAGCAGGGTGATCCCTTGGGTCCTTTTCTCTTCAGTATGGCAATCCAAGAAGTTGTGGCTTCTTTGCGTTCACCTTTAAACGTGTGGTATTTAGATGATGGCACAATCGGTGGCAGTCCAGAGGTGGTTCTGGAGGATCTCAGAAGACTGATACTGGGGTTCGGCAAATTAGGGCTTAAGTTGAATACCCAGAAGTGTATTTTCTTGTTCAGGACAATTACCTCAAGAGGTGAGCGACGAAATCCAATCAGTCGTTCCCGGAATAATTCTTAGGAATAAGGTGGATTTCACACTTCTGGGTGCTCCTATTTTCCCGGAGGGCATTCCCGGAGTATTGCAATCAAAAATTGATATCCTTAAGGCGTCGAAACCACATTTAAAGCAGCTTTCCGCCCATGTTGCCTTGACGATTTTAAAAAGTTGTCTTTCTTCACCAAGGCTAACTTATTCCTTACGGACTGCCCGGATTTGGTTGCACAGGGAGATAACTTCGAGATACGATGCAGTTTTGAAGGATTTGTTGGAGTGCATCATCAACGTAGAGATGTCCTCGTCTCAGTGGGTGCAAGCCACGCTGCCCATCAGGTACGGAGGTTTAGGTGTTCGACGCTTGCAGGACACCGAGCTCCCTGGCTTTCTGGCTTCTTCGCATGGTGTTGTGGACCTCGTTACTCACATCTTGGGTATACATGGTGACGGTTTCCGCATTCCTTTTGCGGGGGAGGCGGAGGGCTTATGGCGTGCCCGGTGTCCTAGAAGCGACCTGCCGGAAAGGCTATATAGTCAGCGCTCCTGGGATGAGGTCGTGTGCGAAGTCATTCGTGATGATCTCCTCGCTCATAGTTCGGGGCCGGAATTGGCGCGCCTGCGTGCCGTTTGTCAGTCCGACTCGGGGTTGTGGCTGCACGCAATGCCTTCTCCCCAGCTGGGAACTTTCCTGGACGACGACACTTTGCGCGAGGCAGTCGCTTTGCGTTTGGGCTGCACTATCTGCCAGCCGCATCGATGCTTTTGTGGGGCATGGGTCAATGAGCTGGGTCGCCATGGCCTACATTGTACCAGGAGCGCTGGCAGGTTTTCGCGGCACCACGCAATAAACGACATCGTTCGTAGGGCTTTGGTATCGGCCAACGTTCCTAGTGTGTTGGAGCCGCCATGTTTGTGCCGGTCGGATGGGAAGTGTCCGGACGGCTTGACCCTGGTACCTTGGGAGAGAGGACGTTCCCTGCTATGGGATGCGACCTGCGTCTGCACCTTTGCAGCCTCCCATGTCGGATCGACGGCGGCCCGCGCTGGTGCAGCCGCCGAGTCTGCCGCAAGACAGAAGTGCCTTAAGTATGCCGCACTCACGGGAAGCTACATCTTTGTGCCTCTTGCGCTCGAGACGACTGGGGTTTGGGGGACACAAGGGAAAATATTTATTAAGGATCTGGGGCGCCGTCTAAGGGATAGAGGATTTGACAACCGCTCTGGGGCATTTATGACGCAAAGGATCTCCCTGGCGGTGCAGCGGGGAAATGCTGCAAGCGTCATGGGAACCTTAGCCTCGGCAATGTCCCGGGGTGGTTTATTCGCGTAGTTGTTTCTTTTAGTGTTTCTATTTTATTTTTAATTCATATATTTTGTTTATTTATGGTAATAAAGGTTCTAATACAAGGCTAGGCTTAGAAAAATCCTACTGTAAAATATAGGATTTCTTAGAGGAAAGGTGGAACTAATTTCCCATTAATTAATATGCTTAAAGTGATAATATTGTACCAAGGGATTTGTTGTTATATAAATATTGTATTAATTGATTATTCAGATATTTTAGACACATTTTGATTTCAATTGTGTCATAACATAGCGATCTATATATTTGTATTTATTTATTATATATATATTTATTATTATAATAATACTTGTGGCATACCTGTGTTCATGCAAATTAACATTACTTAACTTTACTTTACTTTACATTACTGCAGACGCCGGGAAAAAAGGGCTTGCTAGCTGAGTAGGCATAGACGGCCGACCGTAGGGAGGCCAGACAGTGATACGAAGCCGGCAAGCCCTATTCACGGCCAGAGGCATGTATCGTGGTTCTCTGAAATATATGCAATTAAATAATAGAATACACTAAAAAACTAATTCAAGTTTAAAATGTACTACTAGTAAATTCCGTGCGCCCGCTGATGTCCTTTGCTTTGAGCATAAAATTAAAAAAATATATTTCCCGACCTAAACTCTGATGTTTTATCCCGTAGAATTCTGACAGCTATCATTTTTTGACATGTCAGAGATTACAAACCTTTTTGGCTGGGCACATTTTTCAGTTTCAATACGAGTGAACATCTGAGTGAATTTATCAATTTTTTAAGTGCGGCGCTCTTAATTAAAAGGGGATTTACAGCGAGTGATCATTACGTCCCTTTTCATCACAAACATTAAAAACTACAAGTAAAGAAAACATATTTTTATTAAAATCTCTAATCATCATTAATACTAATTTCACTTTCTTCATCATCATCATCATCATCATCATCGCTGACATGAATTATTAAAGTGACTGTATCAATCAAATTGTCGAGGATGACGATTTGATTGATACACCACGAGGACGCTTCTTTCTGGGAGACAGAAAGTCTGTCTCTTGTGCTCTGTCAGATGGGGCTGCTTCCCGGGAAGGGCCAGGCTGTGGCACCATAACGTTTATAAAAATCAACGAACAATCACAATACAAAAAATCAACAAGAAAAAACATAACAGAATAACAGAAACTTAACTAATTTAACAAGATAATAACAACAAATAGCAGCAAACACCGAGAAAACATGAGCGCATTGGTATATCTTTGCTGAAAGCTACCAATATAATTTGTTCGCCATATACTTCGTAGCGTAGAATCACGTTCCAAATGTTAAATAATTTTGCATCCCATCTGACAAAGCAGGTCTTTTGATTGCACACTTTTAAATTATTCGCTGTGGGGCTGTGAAGTGATAAGTTTAAAGTAGTGTCCAATGGAGCGCAACACTGACAGCTAAACGTCGATAGCCACAGAACAAATATTACTCTCACGTCAACGGTAGTACCTTGTTTACGTTTGTATCAAGTATCGGGTTTCGATTTTGTGCTTATAATTGCGATATAAAACCACAAAATGTATTCGCTGATGACTGTGCGGGAACTTCAAACTGAGCTTCGAAGAAGAAATGCATCAGTAGCTGGAAAAAAGCTCATCTGATAGAAAGGTAAACATGTTAAGAATTCGAGGTAATGTTTCGTATTTTCCTCAAATTGATGAAATTCATTTCCAACAATGTGGTGTCTGTTCAAGATTGGAGGCGTACGAACGACCGAAACAAACACTTTGGAGGCTATTAAGACATTCCAGAAGACCATCCTGATGTATAGTGCCCTCAGATACAACCGAGATATCAACGCTGATACACCACTTCATAACATAAGCAAATCTCATCAAATTATGATAAACAGTATCTGATCGTAAATCTATTTACCGCCTTTTTAATTACTTATCCCTAAATAATCCCTTGAAATGCAATGCACACAGCCGCGAATCAGTCGCGATGCATTACTTGCCTTTAAAGTTTTTTAATACACAAGGCACTTTCCCACAGTCTTCTTCGTGAGAAATTGGCAGTTTTGTGTAACGTCTCTGATGTTTAGTAGAAACTGGTTATTGAGCGTGAAACAGTCGAATTTGCTGTCCCAACGCTGTTAACTAAACAGCGAGTGAAGGCACGCTGCGAATAGAAGGGGAGGAGGGGTGCCGGGGACGTGGCTACTCGCAAAAAAATAGAATATACTTCTATTTGCCTTACTTCACTGATTACTGATTAGTAATGACTCACACTTAACATTGTCTGTTCAGACGTTGCTAGCATTTTACACTTCACAGCCACACTTTATACCTGCACTTTACACTAATCAAAATGAATAAAATAATAATTGTCCTCATAAAGAACCTTATGACAGCTGAAATGTCAGAATTCTACGGAATAAAAAATCAGAGTTTAGGCCTGCAATTTTGTATATTCCTTTACAGTTCTCTCGAGTTGTGCGGCCCGAAACGTCATACTTCCAAGCCTGTTATAACGCACGTAATGACGACATTTCATTGAATGTTTGAGAAAAAAAAATAAACATGCTGCTAAAAAATAGTCAATCACATACATGGTGTAATAGAAAGTCAAATTTTAGGGGGTTGTTAGGGACATCATTCTAAGCATGTTTCACTATGAAACCGATTTGATCAGAGCAACTTTAATTTTCACTTCCCTACACAAATCAGCTGACCGTCGATCCGGACCAAAATGTATGAAGAAGTGAAAAATTAAGTAAAAAGTTTTTTAGAATTATGCCCTTATTAACCCCCTAAAATATGACTACACCTTTCTGTTACACCCTCTATTCATGATGCGGGGTTGTGGAGAATATAGGTAAAGTGCATTCCATATAACTTTTCCCCTCGCCGTTAAGTTGGCTGTAGTGCACAACTATCAAAGAAATGGGAAAAAGCAATATCCGGTTGCCAGACTCAGATCACATTTCACACTTTGATAAAATAAGATTAAGAGTATTTAGTAGAAAACCTGCATTAAATATATGTTTGCTTTCATTTTAATAAAAAAAATAATCTATAATTTATTGCCGAAAATCGCAAGTTAAACAGACAGTTGACAGTTGGCTCAAATTCCGATGACGTACCATCAGATAAGTTATCGCAACAAAAAGAGAGACTGACGCATAGTTCTGACCTTTACATAAAAGTGTCATGCATTGTTGGGTTTTGTCAATTTTGCTGATGTAACGTCACTAGACGCTATTTAAATCACGTTCTTTTATGTTTCAAAGTTTTTTTATATTTTTAGGTCACAACATATTATTAAATGTGAAAAATTTTAAGTGAAGCTTCTCTATTGCCAGAGATTCAAAAAAGGATTAATTTTCCGTCCCTTTCGACATGGAGTCGACCCTACTCCATCCCATTATCGTCCCTTTTTGGTGCCTTTAGTTAGATGTTTTTTAAAGGATGTGACACTCTGCAAAACTCCCAAAGCATCTAAACTAACCAACTAACGAAGTAAAGTGACTTAGTTCTTGCAATCCAACAGCTATTTTGCGACCTAGCCGCATTTTCAAAATCACCTTTCCATTCAGTTTAATTTGATTCAAATTGCAGCAGCTAACTCTAGCCTTCTAGAGTTAGCTGCCTGTCAATGTAACTTTTATTCGTTAAAATGCCTACTTTTTTTTACTATAGATTGTTTGATTCCTTGATAATTCATGGTAGATATATTCTATTTCAGTCACTCACTGATAATGCCAGATATAGATTACTCCTCGAGAACATAGATTACGCCAATGATATCTGTTTTCTGTCTACTAACCGTGACGACTTACAGAAAAAGGTTTCAGACTTGGCAACAATTCCGGACGAATACGGAATGCGTATCAATGTGCAGAAGACCAAAGAAATGCGCATCAATACAGAGGATACCCGAGATGTCCATAGCAATAGGAGAAGCCTAGAGTTGGTCAAGATTTTCTTTTCTCAGCAAGAGCAGTATTCGGCCAGCTGAAAAAAAGCTTTGGCCGAACATAAATTAGGGTGTAAAAAAGAAAAGATAGAAAGAAGGAAAGAATATTCATAAGATTTTTACATCATGATTTATGTTCGTTTATTTAGGCCACAAACGATATCAAATAAGGACCTTTAGGAGATGACAGACCTGAAAACAAAGCGTATCGGTCTCAGCAAGGATATGGGATCCTAAAATGGTAATGGCGATGGATTGGGCACTCACTGCGACAGGAAGAGTCACGCCTGACCCAACAAGCTCTTGTTTTCAACCCTGAAGTAACAAAGTAAGAGCGACCAAACTGTTCCTGGTTGAGGACAATTACTTATGACGACAAGTCAATCGGAATCAGCTGGCCAGAAAGCTTTGAAGCCGCTAATAACCGACAGAAGTGGCATGCTGTTATTAAGGCCCTATGATCCCCAAAGAGTTAGCGGACCCAAGAATAAGAAGAAGTTAATGCCGTATTTCCAGCATTAGCTTCTTTTGTCATTATCGTCCAAACTCCAAGCACAAACCTGTGAACCGTGGAGGGGCTTTAAGTGTTTGCGCTTACTGTTTGTATAAAATTTTGGCGTTCGCACTGTTAGTATCGCTTGTAGGTATTTGAAGGTTTGGAGCTTGTCGCAAACGTGTATTTCTGCAAAAGGTTTTTTTTCCTAACTTTTAAGTATCACATTTTTTAAAGCTAGCAACACTTATTCCATGCTACCAACTTAGAGGCGAAGGGAAAAAATATATGGAGTTTCCAACTAACGTATCTATATATGTAGATTGTATAGAATTAAGTATGTAAGTAATATGTCTCTCAAGGATTGTATTGTACCATCCATTACTCAGTTTCACGCAGAATGTAGTTGCGAATACGTCGCGGCGATAGTTGCGGCGACTCGGAATTTTCCGGTTACCATAAGGGGTGTTTTTGAATATCCTCTGTACTAATATATATATGAGCAAAATATTGCTGTTTTAAAATTTAATGCTTTTTACATTATTCTCTGGTACATTAAAGTCTGTATATGTAAAATTGGTTGATCGTAGCATTAGTTTGAGACAGAGAGACATACCGATCATACCCTAGCAACATCAACTATTGACAAAGTTACACTGCCATGCCTAAATAAAATAAAGAATTACTGCTAAGACCAAATCAAATATAAAATGCTCAACAGTAGACATCTGACAGACAGCCCCAGTTTTGGTCCCAAAGCCATCTAGAAATGTGGTGACATCAAACTAGGGTTGCAACGGAGGCGTCTTACGGCGGAGGCGGAGTCGGAGGCGGAGGTGAAGAGCTTGGCCTCGGCGGAGTCGGTGGTTAACGGAGGCGGAGGCGGAGGTAGAAACAATATGTTTGTTTGATTTATGAAATAATAGTATTTATTTAAAAGCTACAGTAAACTTTAACAATATTTTTCGGTATTAATATATAAGAAGAGGAAAATTGTATATAATTAACAATAATTTTGCACTATATCACTAAAACAATCGAAGTTCAGTCACAACTATTCACAACTGCGAACTAGTGAAAAAGTCGACAGGTTGATAGTCGTTCCTGCCTACCCACCCACCGCCCGCTCGTTTCAATCGCACAAACAATCTTCACTTTATTCAGTTGCGTTCTCATATATTGATATGAGAACGCAACTGAATAAAGTGAAGATTGTTATATTCAGCCGAGCGGCCGTGATGCCTAAATTGCCTAACATCGCTCCTGTCGCATTGCGTGTAAATTTTTTAAATGTTCAGAAATGGCGGAGTCGGAGTCGGAGGTACGATTTCTATCGGAAGTTCCGAACTTTCGGAGGCGGAGCTCCGTTACAACCCTACATCAAACCACAAGCACAATAAACTATATATATAAACATCCACTCCAAGCATTATAGCCTACTTCTCCGTTTTATTAACATCTATCACGTTCATATAGCACGTTCAATATAAAGTATACTATTGCATATATCCAAAATTCTATAGTATATATGTGAGTAGTAGACACCGTACTAGGCAGGAGATTGGATATCATTCCGAATCTACATATATATTAATCGTTAATAAATTCCTACTGTGCTGAGAAAGAGATAATAAAATGTTATTGTGACTTGATAAGTCTAGGTAGCTAGCTATACTAGCTATCACACTGTCACATAGAGAGATCAGATCAGATCATCCATCCTGGTTGACTATCTCAAGCACGCGTTGCGTTGATACAAGTATTTAATAAATTAATCAAAGCTTAATCGTATGACTTTCAATATTCAAGTATGCGGAAGTAGGAAGAATATCTATTTATTCTGATAAGATTAAAGGGTTGTAGATTTGAAAGTAAAATACGAGTATTACTAAAACTTTTTTCTTCATATAATTCAGCCATTACAGTCTGATCTGAACGAATATCTACCATCATTCAGATTATTAATGCATTTGAACTAATCTTGAGAATCAGAGTCAGAAAATCGTGTCAATCTTGCTAATATAATTATTTTCTACAGTTGGATGAGATGAGGTAATTGACAAAGGCAATTTTCCTGGACTGCCACTCTCGTCCCTTAGAGAAAAGTAAGGTCGCAGTAGTAATCACGTAATACAAAAGTGTCGATTAGAAGCGAGTGTTCGGATGACAAATTGTCTTTCAAGAAATATTGCGTTGCATTTTCATCGGAAATGATTCAAGGAGCAAAGGACCAGGAAGACATTATTATCTTATAACTGAGGCGGAACGGGATCGGGACAGCAGCGATTGTGTTACATTGCAATATGAATATGACACGCCTCGAGATCGAGACTACAACCCCGCCTGAATATAAATGAATCACATTGCCCCTCACATTACGGAGAGAATTTCACCCTTTGGTTACATTTTAGTGTCTTTTCTTTTCTCGTAAGCGACTCTGTATTTTCCACACCTTCTTTGCCGCCATATTTTTGCTCGCCCAAACAAGTTATTCCTCTATTAACCACTCTGATTTTCATAAAACAACTTTTTCACATTTTCCGTCGGAGGTTAAAATAGAGAAATCTCCAACATTCATGAATGGCCACAAACCCAACGAGACGTCACATGAATATTAAATGTACTACATAGGGCGCACTGTAAGTTTCCGGAACTGGCCACTTACATAAACAATATTTAAAAATTTATTGCAACATTTGAAAATAGAACTCTTTGGCTGTAGAATGCAGTTTGTTTCATCTGACTGCCTTTTGTTTTTACCTTGTGGCGCCATTTAAAAAATTGTGTGTCTGCATCAACATGGATTTAACTCGGGAAAATTTTCGTAGTATGATTTTCTACGATTTTAAGTGTAATTTGACAGCTCAACAGAGCATCGCTCGGCTTGAAACAGCTTTTGGCAATGAAGCACCATGCAAGACAACTGTTTATAGCTGGTTTGCAGAATTCAAGCGTGGTCGTATCAATCTCAGTGACGAATCTCGCGATGGCCGGCCGTCCACCGCTGTGACCAACAAAAACATCGATGCTGTGCGCCGTATGATTGAAACAGACAGGCATGTGACCTACCATGAAATTCGCGCATCCTTAGAAATAGGCATGAGTCAAATACAATTAATCCTACACAAACATTTGGGTGTGAGAAAGCTGTGCTCGCGGTGGATCCCACACAACTTGACCGAGGCTCAAAAAACGGACCGCGTCACTTGGTGCAGTGCCATGCTTACCAGATTCAACGAAGGTGCGTCAAATTTGGTGTGGGACATAGTAACAGGTGACGAAACATGGATTTATTGCTACGATCCCAAAACAAAGCAGCAATCGAGCGTATGGGTCTTTCAAGATGAGCCGAAACCAACCAAAGTGGCACGCGTGAAAAGTGCATGCACCACGACAATGCTAGTTCTCACACGGCCAGACAGACAAACGACTTTTTGAAGGCGAAAAATGTAGAACTCATGAGTCATCCTGCATACAGTCCCGACCTGGCACCTTGTGACTTTTTTCTGTTCCCAAAAATTAAGAACCAATTACGCGGTCAACGATTTTCATCACCAGAAGAGGCTGTCGAGGAGTATGAAAAACACGTTTCAGAGGTCACCACAGAGGAGTGGCACAAAAGTTTTCAAAACTGGTTTCATCGAATGAAAAAGTGCATAGACGCCAAGGGAGATTATTTTGAAAAACAATAAATTAATTTTGTACCTTTAATAGTATTTTTTCATATTCATTCCGGAAACTTACAGTGCGCCCCACGTATAATGGATTTCATGATTATACTTATTATGTTTCTTCCTAACGTTTATTAATATAACCGGTTTAACCTAGCGAGAAGTAACGCTGCTTACGAAGCTGGCGGTCCTGGGTTCGAATCTCGGTATGGGCAAATATTTGTGTGATGAGCATGAACATTTGTTTCTTAATCTTGGATGTTTTATATGTATTTACATAAGTATTTATATCCATTACAAATATATCTTCGTCTAGTACCTACCCATAACACAAGCCTTATTATGCTTACTATGGGCATATTTCGATTTGTGTAAGATTGTCCTCTAATATATTTTTTTTTGTTCTTTCCACTGCTTCTACGAGTATACGTGTACTCAGCCTATTTTTATATATCTATAGGTACAACAATAAAGAAAGTGTATCTATAATCTTTATAAATAATGTAATTATTATTAAGACCCTAAAGCGCACTTTTCACTATAGGATATAATAAATACTATATCGAAGTATATTATTTTCCTTACTACATAGCAACCCCAAAACAAGTGCAACAATACAGAATCAAGTTATTATTCTGGTTGCCACATTTGGCCCCCTTTAAAAAGAAAAGACAACAACAGAAGCTGGAAAAGCTCTTTTGATGTTGTAAACATTTTAGAGTGTAACAAAATACGGGGGGACCGGGGGGGGGGGGGGGGCTTCCCATTAAAGGCGAGTTGGACACATCAGTAAACATCAGTTGGACACATGCAGGTATTGGCGCTGCTAATACTTTCTGATGTTGTAAACATATTCATAGTGCAACAAAAAGGGGGGTTGGGGCGGCACAGAGCCTATTCAAAAAGAAACAATGTAGCATACGCTGTAATCATATTCATAGTACAACAAAAGACGACGGCAGAACAACAACAGCAGCTGGACAGATAGACTTAATGTCAATAATTATTATTTTCTGTGTTGTGAACATAATCGGAGTGCAACAAAGCTTAGCAGTAAGCCTAAATGGCATGGACAACAATACATTATCAAGTTAGGAGTTTTATGCTGGTTTACATTTTTCAGCTAATCAACCCGCTATAACTCCACACTGGGCGAAGCCGTGGGCAAGAGCTAGTTTTAAAATATAATACAATAATGATACCACTCACATCTCACAAAGCAGCTAAAACTGCACTAAGTAACTGTACAATAGACATGCCCTGAAAGAATTAGTAGGTATTCATATGACAACCGTTCAATCTGTGCCTATATTATGTTTTCAAGTTCAAGGTACAAACTGTTTATATAAAGCATTGTCCTTTCAGTATTATACTCGGACGCCGGATTTCTTTAGCTTTGAAGTATTAGCTTATGCCAGTGGCTGGCAGGAGGAGTAAATTCAATTCGGTCCGGTGATTTTCAAGTTTATTGCTTTGAGTGAAATGCGACCCTTTTTTTCAGTACGAATTCAAAGCAAAAGGGGTGAAGAAACGCAAGGTGACTGTCGACGTGTCAATAGACGGAGTCCGAGTGACGACTAGAAAGAAAAAATCCAAAGGAAAAGTGAGTATTATATGGTTTCTTACTTTATTCCATGAAGCGTCTACAATACTTGAGTGTAAGGTGATCAAGCTAGACGGCGAGTCAACGCTAAACTCGAGTAAACTTTGACAACACCATACAAAAGAGGAAAAAATTCTCAAAATAAAGATTATAGAATAATAATTCTAAAAATCTATTAGTTTCATACCTATTCTATGGCAAAAAGGGTTATTGCAGGAAACTACAAACGTGCATAATTTGTAGTTTCCTGCAACAACAATTTTTAGTGAATAAAATCATTAATTCTTAATTGTCGTCACTATTTATCATTATTTATATTGAATGATAGAATATTAAAGTAAAATAAGTCAAAATTAGATAGAAAATGTATTGCCGACCCGTTATTTGTTTTTTTTACGATTCGGTCCACAAGGCCATAATTACATAGCATTTTGCACTATAGCAGTGAAAGAACAATAATAAATTATAATAATTTCAAATGGTGACAATAATTAAGATTTAATCACTAAAAATTCATAGTTTGTATGAACGCCTGCAAGAATTCAGAAGGCAAAAAGTTTAGTGTTTTCTCTTTAGCCGAATTGACACTAATGCTGTTTTATAATCGCATACATCGTTTTTTAAGATACCTCCTTTGCAAGGAGTTTTCAAAGTTTACTTGAGCTTGGATTTATCTCGCCTTCTAGTCGACCTAAGTGAGAGGAAACAGTCAAGTATTTCTAAATGTTATCCGCCTCTCGAACGACATGCACAAAGTTGCGCTATCGACTTATGCTATTTTAATATTATACATATTTGGACGACTACACTAGTAGGAATGGCGAAGAGAATTAAGACGAGTTTGTGCCTACATATGTTGATCCGGGCGTTTGATTACTTATCTGCATCAATAATTCAGCGGGCAGGTGTTGATTTTCTAAGTAGAGTAAGTAGTAAGTAACAGTCTACTTCTCAAGGAGTCGCTTATTGTACTTTGTAGATTTTTTTACATAAATAAATAAAATAAATGTAGGCCATTCATTAATGGCCTACATTTATTTATATATTATAAGGCCTGTGGCACAAGCCTTTACCCGAACACGAGTAAAATAAGCCATATTCCACCACGCTGGCTCAGTGCGGGTTGGTGGAGGGTTTTACGACCACTACCACGCAGCGATAGTGGCCGGTGACACGCTGAACATCCGATACTATACTTAAGAAAATTAAATATCTCATTGGTATATGGTCAGGATTCGAACTTGCATCTCCTGTGTGAGAAGCAAGCGTGATACCCATTAGACCACGGAGCTCGTTTTCAACATATATTTTTGAACATACATATGTTATTATATTTTATGTGTTAGTAGGTTACTTAATTTATTGTGCACCACTGCCCTTACTAGCAAAAGACTAAACTGCCAAGGTTTGCTGGAAGAAATCTCTTTTTAGAGATAAGCGATTAGAGATGTGTCAATATACTTTATTGCACGGTAAATAATGGGTATTTACCGTGCAATAAAGTATATCGATACATCCTTTTTTATCATACAAATCGTAATGCAATCGTGCTGTACGGAGGCGGTACCTACTACTGAAACACGGCTATGTGCATGGTACAGTGCTAATGCTCACAAACCAAAATAAGCGGAAGGGCTTAAGGTAAGGGAAAAATTAGTGCGGTTTGTGCAAACTCCCAAAGCAACTCAGTTCAGTGGTTTAGAAACACTGACCTAAACAACAGTATCTGTACTGTTATTGTGTAGATATCATCCAGTGATAAAGATGTGTTCGAGTGTGTGAGACAGGTGTCGGAAATTTCTGCTTCTTTGCCTATGCTGCACCACTTTGTCTAGCTCATCAAATAAAATAAAAATGCCTACTCTCGATAAAGTTCAACATTATTTTATTAACTGCATACATGATGATCGAGTCTGATGATTCCAAAAATAATTAACTACTGCCTGCTATCTTGCCGCATATCACTTGAGTATCTCGTCCCGTCATACGACCGGACTTATTTTGATAAATGTCTTTTTCATTCCTGTTTAAGGCGAATACTATATCGTCAAATGCCCAACTTTGAAGCGCAATTCCTCTTAAAGGAGACACTTCCCACATCCCGAAAAACTATGGGCCTTACCACAAAAAAATAAACTACGGTTCAACACTTCTTTGACTACAAAAATATAGGAGTTCACGTTTGTTTTGAGGTTAGACGCGATTTAATATTTTTTGTGGTAACACGATATATCTTTTGAAGACATCTTCAAAGCAGTCTTCAAAGTGGGTGTTTGAAAACATTAAATGTCAATGTCAATGTATTCCCCTAAAATTTGCTATTTCTTGGGATCTCAAAAATCTGCCTCAAAAATAGGAATTCAAAATATCGTAAATGCGTGTGTTTGAAATTTAGAAATAATCAGTGGTTATGATAAAATCTTCATTTTGTCACTTGCGCTCCAAAAAAATTCAGGAGGGTGTGTGCGAGGGCGACGGCATTCTGCCGCCCGCCCGTCACATCGCTGCCGCCGCCGGCAGTGGCAGTCAGTGGCAGGCACACTGTGCCTGCCTGGCACAGTGTAGCTTAGGCACTTCGTGTGGGAGGTTGTGTCGCCCACCTCAATTCAGGCATAAAATGATTGCCTCGCGGTTTCGTCAAGGCATAATAAAACAATGTTTCTCCTCCCAAGTGGTCAAAAAGGGATGAGATATTTTGGACTTGTTTTTATCACTGCATTAAGTAAAAAATAAAGTAGTTCAATTTGATATATATACACAGTCAGGTCATAAGTTCTGTCACACAATAAAAACTTTTGAATTTAGAACGCTGGCCACAAAAAAGTTTATTGAATTCGAATTTCGAATTTTTCATGAAAATAAAAATGTGTACTTTTTAGAATTTTCCTCATTTTTAAATATGGAGTGGACACTTAAAGAAGACCGTGTCGCAGTTATTCGTTGCATCATTGCGGTTACGCGCCAATTCAGATTTTCGACTAACTAAAAAATTTGAATATAACCAAAAGATTCGTTTATTGTACCATAAAACGATACAATGAAGACTCTAGTGTAGATGACAGGTCGCCCTCGCTCTGTTAGGACTCCAGCAGTGATAAAAGCTGTGAAGGCGCGAATTCATAGAAATCCCATATGTAAGCAGAAACTGTTGGCCCTTCAGATGGGGTTAAGCAGGACCACGGTGAAAAGGGTGTTAAATGAAGACTTAGGGCTTAGGGCATGTCGAAGAAAAACAGGACATCGTTTGGACGCTCGTTTAATGGACCTGAGACTGAAGAGATGCCGCGCTTTGTTGAAGCGGTACGCGGGAAAAAAGCATCGGGAAATTCTTTTTTCGGATGAAAAATTTTTGACCGTGGAAGAGAGCTACAACAAACAAAATGATAAGGTGTACGCACACAGCAGTGAAGAAGCGAGCAACCGTATTCCGAGTGTCCAACGAAGTCATTTTCCATCCTCGCTCATGGTTTGGTTGGGAGTCTCTTATTGGGGCTTAACTGAGATACATTTTTGTGAGAAAGGCGTAAAAACGAATGCAGTTGTGTATCAAAATACAGTCCTCAAGAACCTTGTGGAACCTGTTTCTCATACCATGTTTAATAACAGGCACTGGGTATTCCAACAAGATTCTGCGCCAGCTCATAGAGCGAAAAGCACACAAGACTGGCTGGCGGCGCGTGAAATCGACTTCATCCGGCACGAAGACTGGCCCTCCTCCAGTCCAGATTTGAGTCCGTTAGATTACAAGATATGGCAAAACTTGGAGGAAAAGGCCTGCTCAAAGTCTCATCCTGATTTGGAGTCATTCAAGGCATCCTTGATTAAGGCAGCCGCCGATATTGACATGGACCTCGTTCATGCTGCGATAGACGACTGGCCACGCAGAATAAAGGCCTGTATTCAAAATCGCGGGGGTCATTTTGAATAAACTTTATTACCATAAGAATCTATGTTTTATTAAGTTCATTTTGCTATAAAAATGTTTACATAAATAATAAACATGTCTAAATTATTTCATATTGCACATGTGACAGAACTTGTGACCTGACTATGTATATATAACAATTTGAAACATGAAAAGAATCATGAATGAAGAATTATAAGATTAAATCGTACGACAGAATTCGTCGTGTCGTTCCTGATTATATGGACGGTGGCGATAATGATATCCACATTAGACCGAAAAAGATCTATGGGAAAATATTTGTATTCTGCAGCAATGCTTGCTACTTGTTAGGTTAAATGAACTATGAAGATACTGACTAGACGTGAACGCAAGGGTACACGAATCGCCGACCCGAAATACGATTCAACTCTTTCGATAGTCTTGAAGTCGATACAGGTAGGAAATCATCTTAAGCACGTGCATTGTATAGCGTTTTACATTGTGGGAGGAAATAAAAAAATACCTATATAATGAACTAAAGAAGAAATTAGTAAAATGGCGGGCTTATTTTAATATACGCTCGGTCAAAATATCACTCATCCGCTGATCTCTCTGGCAAGAAACAACACCGGCTATCGGATTTGAGTGCAGGAAGGTACTTTACCGGTACCGCAAAAAGATATACGTTCCTACCTGTATTGACGTACCGCGTTTAGCAAAGTATTATTTTTCTTCTATCTTTTAAAAAGATCATTTTAGATTGCAATGTTCGGAAAAATTGGCAAAATTAATGCAGTTATTTTATCTATCAGGTAGTAGGTTATAGGTCGAACTAAAAATTTAATTACTCTCTCCCCCCCTCCGGGGTGTGCGTTACCATAATATGATCCTTGATAAAATTTACTATAAACCGTGAAATTAAAGAGTGTCGTGTAACGATATGAACCTAACCAGAACCTAACAGAAAACAACCAGGATAAAATTTAGAAATGACAGTTTTTTAGGGGTATATAAAATGACTTTAGAAAAATGATAGGAAGATGAGGGTGGATGAAATGAGACAGGTTTTATAGAAAATACAGGTATCCGATTTAAAAAAAAAAAGAAGCGGAGGACACTGAGAGTAGGAGCAGAAGGAGCAGTGGAAACGGTCTGGCGAACCGGTCAGTGGAAGCACTGGTGGGCGACGTAGCACTTGCAGATGGAGAGCGTGGCCGGCGGCCAATCAGTCATCAGACCCCGACGGGCAGCAGGAGTAGGGGCCCTGGTAGTGAAGCGCCGGCCAGGGTAGAGGCCCGCAACGTGTCGGCCTGAAGTCACCGACGGGCAGGTGTAGCAGAGAACGGGCAGGTGAAGTGGAGACCCAACGAAGCGCCGGCCAGGGTAGAGGCTCGCCAAGTCAGGAGGCGTAGTAGTAGAGGCTCGCAGGATCCCGGGGCAGTGCGACCCCGGGATAAGGCCTTTAGGTGATGCTTCTTGCTTGAGAGCTGAAGTGAGACTCCAGAATTTCAGAAATGTTCCACTCTTATACCCTTTTTGGAGAGTTCTAAAAATTATTTAAATTAAAAGCCATTTTTGTGAGTGGCCAAGAGAGAAAAAGTATTTTTGTAAAAGTATTGAAGCAAACATATCAGACCGCTAACGAGGTTGAATGGACATTGCCATGACAACCAGATAAACAACAACATAATAAATGTCAGATTTAGGTTTCAGGCTCGTAATAGAAAAATCAACAAGTTCACATAGCCAAAATTACATAACAGCGAAAGATAAAAGGGTAGCGCACCAGCGCGCACGAAGCCCGAGATTGCAGAGTTTCGCAGAAAGCCAAATACAAGGTCACCAAAGGTAAACCCCTTCGCTATCGATTTAGAAGTGCTAATAGTGTGAAGATACGAAGCGAAAATGATTTGTTAATGTGTTCTTATGGTTTAAAACGTTACAGGGTCCTATGAAAATAAAGGTGAAAAAATATACAGCTATACAGCTCAGCAAGTATCCAGCTGAACAGACTGGAAAATGGCATGTAAGTAACATAACACTACAAGAGTTAAGAAATGAATTAATGAATGAATAGTGCTTCTCCAGGCAAGGTTGTTGCTGTTCCGCTCTTTTTGCCGGCATACCAGTGATGGGCACTAGTTTTTAAGGAGGGCGGAATGACCTGCTCGGTGAAAGGAAGGAGGGTGATTTCAATCGACCCACTCTTCAGCCTAAAGCCAATGTAGGATATGTGGAGTGTGCAGGATTTGGGAGGTGGAGAGCAACAGTTGTTTTATCAAGTTCTTGCTTCCTTGTTTCCAGTATCATCGTTTCCATAACGTGACCCATGTTCTGCTTGGTTTTCAAGCTGTTTGAAATATTCGCTTTTCCTTTGTCTAAATTAAGTTTCCCTTCGTCTTGTTGTCTTTACAATATTATTGTCTGCCAGTCGCTACTCGCTATGCTAAGAGACTTCCCGCTTCACCCTTCCACTTTTTTAATCTCATTTGTTTTGTATTCTTGCGCCCATCTGCTTGCCTTGTTTTGAACTGATTATGAAATATGATTTAATAATCGTGAATGAATAAATGAAATTGAAATTGAATAAAATTCAAAACAATGTAGTGTTATGCTACTTACGTGCTATTTTCCGGTCTGTTCAGCTGGATACTTGGTGAGCTGTACAGTCTGATATTTGGTATCACCTTTATTTTCATAGGACCCTGTAACGTTTTAAACCATAAGGACACATTAACAAATCATTTTCACACGCTGCGGGCCTCTACCCTGGCCAGCGTTTCGCTACCAGGGCCCCTACTCCTGCTGCCCGTCGGGGTCTGATGACTGATTGACCGCCGGCCACGCTCTTCATCTGCAAGTGCTACGTCGCCCACCAGTGCTTCCACCGACCGGTTCGGCAGACCGTTTCTACTGCTCCTTCGGCCTCCTACTCTCCGTGTCCTCCGCTTCCTTTTTTATCTGGACATCTGTATTTTTATAAAACCTGTCTCACTTCATCCACCCTCATCTTCCTATCATTTTTCTAGATAGTCACTGTAAATACCCATAATAAACTATCATTTCTAAATTTTATCCTGGTTGTTTCTTGTTAGGTACTGGTTAGGTTAGTATCTTTACACGACAACCTATAAGGGAAAATGGACCTTTATCGCAGTTATGGGTCGTTAAGGGGTTAACTCTTCTGATCCACTACACTTCTCTAAACATACTTGTGTGTGATTTACAAGCCAATAAACACTTAACTGCGTCGATCATGGAGTTTCTCGTTTATAGGCTAGATTGTTAAAATATAACATAACGGTGACGCGGCGTTGCAGGCCAATGTTGCTGCTGGAATGTATGATTTTGACCATTCTGATCTGATGTAAGTAATTCTACCTATCTTATCTTATGTAATTCTTGTGGTTAAATGATGTGTTAGTTCTAGTAAGTGAAATGATCTCACCCGTATTTGCGCTAAGGCTAAATCTTTTTCTCAAAGGATTGCGCCCGCGCGTCCGCAGTATCAAACTTCTTTTTTTTTTTATTCAAAATATTTTCTTACGAACACTTTTTGAATGTCATTTGAATCTATACAATGCAATAAAAACTACTAGGGCAGCGGAGAAGAGGCGCAAGAAACTCGTACACTGCAACGCGGCCTACTTTTTTTTTGTTTTTTTTTTTTTTAATATAGGTCTTGTGTTACAATCGTGTGCGTGGTTCTTGTGCTGCGCTGAAATCATCTAAGCTATCTCTAGGGTCCCAGTATAGATATTTCACTTTTACACAAATCTCCAAATAACACAGAAATAACTTTATATTAAGTAATAGCACATATTACATAATATTGTAGGACTTTACATCAACGAAATCACAGCCACAGATGGGTAATTTGGACAGAAAAATATTAAAAAAATATGGCCTTTTGTCCCACGGAGAACCCGGGACACGTCCTATCGTCTCGGCGTCCCCAAGCCAACCTCCCCTTTTATAACATATGTCTTACATATTTGGGCGGCATTGAAACAATTTTTTAAGAAAATAAACTTTCAGCAAAGAAAATCAATAAATATTTAAAAATGTTCATAATTTTGGGGTAGGATGCGTGGAAACTATAAGTGATATCGCTTTTATGTGTATTAAACCTATATTATAAACGTATATTTTCTTATCAAGTGAGTTGATAGGTTGAAAGGATATATTAACTATGTATAAGCTATTCCACATCATTAAAAATAATGATCCTTTACTCCTGTAAGGATATTTTTATTAAACTTCAGAAAATAAATAAATCACAACTTTCTATTAATTTGGTTCTTCCAGGCTTAACTTAATTCAAACTTAATTCCACTTTTGGACCCTATCTAATTATTATCTGTATTAGACTGTACTGAAATTCTAACCATGTTACTACAAAAAATATTAAATGTAGTTTAACCTAAAAAATTCGCCGAGTAAATTTATCAATTATCATTTCGCTATTGCAAACTTTTCATGTATCGTCTAAGGAATACGGTGCTTGTTTCGGTACACTTTCGGGGCCGTGGGGAGGGGATGGTACGTACATTTTAACTCCCCTCTATAACCTACATATCCCGATAGATAGACATAAAACCAATTAATATCATCTTCGAGAGGAAAATATGTAGCCTACGTTGGTATCTTACATTATTATCTTCGGAATATATACAACGTGTCATTGAATAAACACATAACATTATACACCCCAACTTGTTTTTTAATAACAATAAATATTGAGAAAGAAAAAAAAAATGCCAAAAATTATAGAAAATATTAAAATATTATAGAGACTAAGTTGTTGTGTCATTTCTGACAAATTCACAACTCTTTTGTGCGCGCGTATAATGCTCCTCTGCCCGCGAGTTCAATCAAATTATTCATCACACTTTCCAGGCTTTGACAGGCAGCAACTACCTACCTAAAGGTAGGTTCGTTTTTTAGTTTAGGATAGTTAGGTTAACATACCAACATCATAGTCAGTAACTGATTAGAAATAAATAGATGGAAAGATGAAGTAAAACTAGTAAAAGGAATGCTTTGGGTCAGGTACCTACTTACTAAAAGACATCGCAAAAATCTAGGCCCTTAAAATTCCCCGCCCCCGCCGTCACTAACCTTATAGTTCGCGCCAAGTTTCTTTCAAGAGAGTCACCACTCGCTCAGGGCCATAGAAACTTGGAAGGGCCTGTATGAAACGGGACGAGAGCGCTAGACGCGTAATCGTCGTTTTAATTGCCTAAATAATTTCCATCGTACTTATTGTAGGTACCTACTTCCGTGCGCAAGTTGAGTTCACTCCAAATGTAGGCACTGTACCTACGGTCTGCGTTTTTGTGAAATTTAGTAGTCGCTGTGTAGCTTGCTAGCATTGTTCTGTGAGACACTCGTACGTACCCCGAACCGCTCAAAGTCCACCGACACAGCTTGACTGACACTGTCACTACATTGTGCAAGTATTTTCACTGTTGTGTATCGAAATTCATTGCATGACACGCGCTGCGCACGCGCACCTGAACGCAGGTAGATAAGCATTGACGCACTAAACAAACAAAGAGATCCCCGCACCCCTCACATCAACCCCTAGACCTTACCCTTCCTTGATTTGCACTCACTCACTCGATGTTTCCGACCCGACGCGCCGCCACGCGAGGCTGTCTCTTTTTTTTAACACGCTTTTATTAGCTTGGGTTGTATGTATGTATGTATCTATGTATGTAACGGAATCTTTGTTGAACTTAATTTTCACCAGTTTCCAGAAGTCTGATTAATTTGAAACTTTGCATACGTAGCAAGGACCGATGACAGTGCAATAATTTGATAACAGTTTCCCATTATCCTTATTAGGACGGCCAGGATTAATACATAGCAAAATGTTGTTTACAAAGTTATTGGTGCGACTACTTTCATACTTCATGAATGTAACCAGGTGCATTCATAAGTTTGTATGTGGTATTGAAAGAATTATTGTATCGACGCCCCCTTACATATTGATTTAATTCTGTTGTTAGGGTTCTTTACCCGAAGGGTGCCAAACGGGACGCTATTACTCAGCCTCCGCTGTCTGTCTGTCTGTCCGTCCGTCCGTCACCGGGCTCTATCGGATCAACTGAAATAGGTAGAGAGCTGAAATTTTCATAGAATGTGCATTTCTGTTGCCGCAACAGCCACAAATAATGAAACATACCGATTTTCAAGAATTAAAAGAAGAACCCATAGAAGAAATTATTGGTATGGCCATTTTTTTAGCCATTTTGTTTTATTTGTTTATCGGTGAAAAATGGACTCTCCCGATCCTATCGGAAAAGATTTTTAATTGCAGGTATTGGTAAAAGCAGTTTTGTGCTTAGTTATTTGTCATTATATGATTAATAATTGCTCATTCGAATTATCATAAATAGTATTAAGTTTTTTATCATATTTGATTTTATTTCTGTAAATAAGTTACTCAATTTCTATCCACTTCCGGTTTCAATGAGCAAAGAGTTTCGTTAACCTGAGTACATAGTTTAATACTTACATACTACATACACAAAACTATTTTTTAATGTTTCGATGTAAGTCCTTGAATGTAGTCCTACCTAGTATTTAATATGTTATTATTAAAAATTAAATTGGTATTTGTACTCGTACAAAAGACTGTCGTTCTACGTTTTTCCGTGTACAACGGTATGGAACCTTTCATGTGCGGGTCCGATGTCCTACTCGCACTTGACCGGTTTTATTAGTATTTGTTGTTATAGCGGCAATAGAAATACATCATCTGCAAAAATTTCATCTGTCTAACTATCACGGTTCATGAGATACAGCCTGGTGACAGACGGACGGACGGACGGACGGAAAGTGGACAGGCAATACAACAAATCCAACGTGAAGAAACTGATCTTTCAAGCAAACTCTTCAAGATATGTATGAAGATTCTTCATGAACGGCAAATATCAGCTGCAGAATGTGCATATCGGCTTTGTCATATTCCATTACGACACAGTTCACGAAATTGCATTTTCCTGAACACAAGAAAGCCAGAACAGCGTTACAGAGTATTGCAATTCGACAGAAGCGGACACGCGATTGGCTACTACAGCAATATCTTTGAAAGATATGAAAAACGTCCGTTACAACATCCTGACTACGATTTTACGAACATGAGCCTTACAGAGTTTGCTATGTTGTTTGAACCTTACTATCCGAAAGCAGTAAGTGATACCGAGGAAAGCGTTGATCATGATGCCTATGAAGAACAACCAAACATGCGTCGTCCACTCATCACTCTGTTGAATGAGAGCAAAATGGTTGTGAGAAATGTTCCTGCAGTTGTCAGAGTGCCATATTTTATAGCAGCATCGGATCCAGAAAACTTTTCCTACAGCTTACTCCTTCAATATATGCCTTATCGTTCAGAAATTGAATTACTTGAAGGCTTTGATAATGCAAAAGAAGCTTTCTTGGCTCGAGAGAGTCGTTTAAGGGAAACAAGTAGACATATGTGCCAACATCGTGAGCGGGACCAACAGCTTGAAAACGCATTCAACCAGATACATGCTTTCGAAATTTTAGAGCAGCCAGAGATTATAAATCCTGAAGTTGAAGAGGAAGAGTTACCAGAGAGAGAAATGAGCAATGATCAATTCCAAAGAGCGCAACATGCTATGAATGTTGATCAAAGACAGTTGTTCATTCTTATCACAGAGAGTATCAAGAACCAACTCAATGGTGATACTAAACGAGAGAAAATTTTCGTAACTGGTGGAGCAGGCACCGGGAAAACCGATGTTATGGAAAATCGGTGGTAAAAGTTGGTGCTCTAACTGGAGTTGCAGCACGGTTGATCGGTGGGTCAACGCTACACCGTCTGCTAAAGCTACCAGTACAAAAAGATGGAGTAATTGTGAGTATGCCACTTCTTACTGGTAATTATTTGAGAGGAATGCGTCAATCATGGCAAAATGTTGAGTTTTTGTTCATAGATGAAATATCTATGGTACCCTATGAGATGCTTTGTATAATCTACTCTCGTTTGCGACAGCTGAAAACCTCGGACGCTTGTTTTGGAGGCATAAACGTGATTCTCTTTGGTGATCTAATGCAGTTACCACCTGTTCGAGGACATCAAGTTTTTCAACAACCAGAACACATGAAGCCAGCTACACATTTGTGGCGACAGTTCGGTCTGATTGAACTTAAACAAAATATGCGTCAACAAGGAGACACGACATTTATAGATGTGCTTAACGCCCTTAGAGTTGGAGAAATGACGTCTAGGCATCTTGAAATTCTACTTGAAAAAGTTTCAACAGATGCGACTAATGAATTCTCAATCGAGAGTGCATTAAGAATTTACCCAACGAATGATCAGGTTGCTAGACACAACGAAAAAGTTGTCCAGAGTTTTAAGAATAAAGGGACAGTTATTTATACAATAAAAGCACAAGACCAACTCATTGATGCTACTCGAAATCTAGGTAACAAGGACTTAGATTCTGTGATACCTAGCGATATTAATAAAACCGGAGGTCTTCCGAATATATTGAAAATATTCGTAGGAGCTAAAGTGATGTTGAGGACAAACATTGACGTGTCGAAAGGTTTAGTGAATGGCAATATGGGTTTTATCACATAAATTATCTGGCCAAATTTTCGCAGAGGCCAACTATACGCGGAAGACATCCCGTCAGTCCGTATCGATTTCGGATCAGATGGTGTGCACATGATTAAACCAATATCGATACAGTTCCCAGCGAAATACAGTTATGGAACTGCTGAGAGACGAATGTTGCCATTAATCCTGAGTTGGGCTTCGACCGTCCACAAGATGCAAGGTTGTACAGTCGATCATGCAGTCATTTATCTAGGCTCGCGACTGTTAGCTGCTGGATAAGCTTATGTAGCACTTAGTCGTGTAAGATCTTTAGACGGTATTCGGATTGAAGAACTCGATTGTTCTAAGTTAACAGGAAAAACCCCATGCAACAGTGAAGCTTTGAATGAAATGATGAGATTGCGAAATAATTTTTGAGAAATTTCAATACCACATGTCAACAAATAACTAATTGATAAATCGAACTAAAAAATGAAAAATAAATAATAGTTTAAAAAAACTAAAAAAACACGCTTTTATAGCTAACTGAACTAAAAATTAGAAAATAATTTTTAATTTCAGAGAGTTTATAATACAGTAGTAGAAGATCGAACAATCAATCAGAATTTATCACCTCAAAATAAAATTATAATAAAGTTTAAGTAATTAACAAAAGAATTCAATTCAGAGTAAAAAGCGTGGGGTGCATTTTACTACTTTTCATAACTCTCCTCTCATAGATAGTTGCCAATAGAATGGTTGTTACATTTACTTTATCAAGCACCCCACGCTGTATTATATACTGTATTATAAACTCTCTGAAATTAAAAATTATTTTCTAATTTTTAGTTCGGTTAGCTATAAAAGCGTGTTTTTTTAGTTTTTTTAAACTATTATTTATTAAAAGCTTTTTTCCATTAAGATGAAGAAAGTAAGCGAACCTACGAAATTATCCTTTCGTTTTGTTGAATAAAGAAAACGAAATCAGGTTTCATTTTGGTGGACGGCCACATGTGTTAGCTTCGTTTCAGCGTGAGTATAGTGACTATACTATAGTCTAGGCAGGGGTCAGTTAAACTGGACGGTCGCGCCTAACTTAGCTTAGCTATAAAGAGACAGAGCAACAACAATAACTTTTTTCTTCAAATATATGACCTATATTTAAAGAAAAAGTAGTAAAGAGAAATCCTCCCTGCTCATGATTTTGAACAAACTAGTTTCTCATTATGTGTTTATTCCATTTTGGTGACACGAGTATTTTATTAACGCTTAAAAATACTACCAAGTGTATCTAAACATTTTACAGTGATGTCATTACTTTTTTACTTTTTTGCAGCGAACTATGAGACAGACTATACAACTTCATAATAATAAAACTCGAGTAAACATTGACAACTCCATTCAATTTGTGTGGAGTTGTCAAGGTATACTACGGCATTACTTATAAAAAAGTAAATTCACTGTTTAGTTAATTCAGTGTTTTGTCTTGCTTTGACATTTGACATTTAGTCGACGTGTGAAAAGGACAAAACACTGCTTAAGCTAAACAGTGAATTAACTTTTTTATAAGTAAGGCCGTAGAGTTTAGTGTTAACTCGCCGACTAGCTAGTCGACCTCAGACTCACAGGTTTGCCCTCACTGAGTCAATCGATTACGGTACAGGGGGATTTTGTTTCGATAAAATAATGACTTATGTTAACATCAACAATCTTGGTTTTATTTCAGGTTAGGTATTCTGTTAGGTGTTTTGAACTTTATATGATATAACCTGTGGCCACCCTAAATGTAAAAAGGAGTGATGCTATGTTGTCGTTTAATTTGAACAAGAATCTTCTAATCAAATCATTGGTAGGTTAAATAGGTACTGACTTACCTCGAGGGGCCTCCGATTAATAATTAATAATTTCTCCGATGTTAAGTGCTTGCGTTTACCTGCCGTTGTTTTGAAACATTGGTTTCGTTGTCGGTATTCTAGATGAGGGGTGAGGCAGGGCCGTGCGTGGCGGAAAACGTTAGGTCACTTCCGATAGTAGAAAATTTCTGACGCCAACAGGGGCCTTAATAGCGATACTTTGGCCACCTTCATTTTCACATTGATCTATCCCTATCAGGTGGTTTAGTAAACATAATAAAAACCGATTTGTAGTTCCACAAATCAGTCCTTTATCACATTTAGAGGGTTTGTCCAAATATCCGCTAAGGGCAGTCTAAATAAAATAGGCAGCTAATGGCAATCCACAGGTAACTTTCGTAATTTCATTACAGATCTTTTATTTCAACTTCTAATTAGATTATACTTCTGGTATAAAATAAACGAATTTAAATTAACAGTACTTGGTTGAACTTCGTACAATGAAACTCAGTAATATATTCCAATTATGTATTTTATGAGTGGTCTCCATTTTAAATATTCGCTCCATTTCAGTTGCCTCCCTAATTATCATCTCGGCGGAAGTTAGCTGCCCGGAAACTTCTCAAATTCCACCGAAGTGATGTCAATTAATCCAAATCAATAGATGGTAAGGCCCATTCGATCGACTGACACTCAAATTAAGAGCGAACCTATCTGTAAATCAATTTGTATTTTTGGTGAAACTCATTTCTTCGTGACTTAATGATTACTCCTATGTTTAAATATTAATGGTCTTACCATAAAAACATAAATTCAAAAGTTTCACGTATTTTTTAGATTAAAATACATTTAATATGTTTTGTAGTAACACGGTAAGAGTTTCAGTACAGTCTAACAACATTAGGCAGTTCCACTTTTGGCCTTAAAATGCTACATAATTGATAAAGGTCCAAGGGTGGAATCAAGTTTAGATTAAGTTAAGCCTGGAAGAATCAAATTAATAGTAAGTTGCAATGAATTTTTTGCTGAAGTTTAAAAAATATATCGTTACAGGAGAAAAGGATCATTATTTTTAAAGATGTGGAATAGCTTATAGTTAATATATCCTCTCAAGCTATCAACTCACTTGATATGAACGACAATTGAAAACTAGGTGGACACTACCCTTTATTGGACAAGAATCACTGTTTTACCGAGAATTCAAAATGGAATAACTTTGTTCTCCCAGTCGCTACAAAGCTTTTGCGATACAGTTGGAGATGAGAAATAGTGAGTCAATACTCAAATTGATAAATACTGAGTTAATACCAGGAAACCAGGAGTAAATGATTTTTTTAAATCCTCATGGTAGGTGTAAACGTTCATAGGGAGTTAAAACACGTAACGACGAAACAATAAATGCTGAATAGTAAGTTGTTGCTGATATTTTATCGAGTAGAAACGAGTGTGTAATACTCATAATAAAATCCTAGTTTTGGCTATTTGGAGTGTTTATCAGTATTTATCCTAATTTATAAAAAAACACCAAATTAAAAACTACTACTATTTCTTACTCCCCGGTCGGCATGCAAATGAAGTCTTTGTTCATAAAAAGTTCTCATCTAAACATTTGCTGCATTTAACCACGTTGTTTTTGTTGATTTTTCAAAAAGCGAGAATATATTTTGATAAAATTTATATGGGACCACGTCTGAAGTATAAATGTAGCCCATTATTGTCCCCACCAAGGCTAAGTATAGGCCTTTACGCAGATACGGGTGAGATTAAGCCGTACTCCATCACGCCGGCTCAGTGCGGTTTGATGAAGGGGTGTCACTACCACTATCACATAGCGATGGCAGCCGGAACCTACTGCTTGACGTGTCATCCGAAACACTGAATATCCGATAATGAACTTAAGACAAAGTAATCATCTCATTGGTACACACGGTCAGGATTTGAAACTGCGTCTCCAGTGTGAGAAGCAAGCGTGAAACCCATTAGACCACGGAGCACTTTGTCTGTCTGAAGTATAACCTTACAATCAAAACAAGAATCATCAAAATTGATTCGTAATTGACGGAATAATCGCGTATCAAACATACAAAAATAAATAAGGCGAATTGAGAACCTCCTCCTTTTTTAAGTCGGTTGAAAATAGAATCAAATATTCTCACTTTTTGATATTTGTCGAGTAGTAGTGTTTATGAGTATTTATCCTTCTACGGGTAGAGACCCATCTCTAGATACAATAAAATATTTTATTTTCGAAGACATTTCTCCCGGTATGCCTCATTAGGTGCCACAAGGGTGGCCCGGTATGCCTCACTAGTACGCTCCATTACTTTAAAATAGTTTAATATCTTTTTTGTTTTGAAGTTTGTGTAAATGAATTTACTATTTTGGAAAGGTAATAAAAGAATGTTTTTCACTCTATTGGTACGCTCAGTTACATACAATTTTTATGACAAATCGCTGTCATAAAATTTTAAATCTGGTTAAGTGTTCTCATCACATGAGTTGATGGGCTTTCGGCATCAAAATTTCTCTTAATTTTGATGCATGAATGCATGAATCATAATGATTTATGAACTTTAAGACATTCCACAGAATCATTGATGTATAAGCTGATAAACATCAGCCAAATAAATAACCGAAGTAATTTAGTTTTTCGTAATAAATAAATAAAGACAAATGGAAGCAAATGTATAACAATATACCCATTAATTTTCGGATAGGTTTGTATAGCTACTGGAAATAGGCTCTAATTTAACCCCACACAATATATGTATCGATGTACATGTCATCAGCCAAATAGTTAACCGAAGAAATATTGTTTTTTCGTTATTAATAAATTTATGACAAATGGAAACAAATGTAGAAAAATATACCCATTAATTTTCGGATAGGTTTTTAAAGCTACTGGAAATATGCTCTAATTTAACCCCACACAATATATGTATCGATGTACATGTCACCGTAAGATTGTCAAAACCGTTAGTTTATAAACTAACGCGTTAGTTTGTAACCTATCGACAAATTGTAAACAAATTGTTTAGAATTTACGTTTCTTTTGTTCTTACATGTCAACTTAACTCAGTATTCGGGGCGTCTTCGATGCGCTCGCTTCTTCTAGTCTTCACCTAAGCTACCGCAGTGTTTGCCCTGGTACTTTTTTGTGACCTGCCCAAGGCATTTTACTGAGTAGACCACGAAACATTGCTCTTAAAGCTTAAACACTACGACATAAAAGGCAGTAGCTCTAAGCTTATGAGATGGTTTTAAGAAGGGAGGGTTCAAAAAGCTGACATTAATAGGACAAAATCGTCGGGTTCACAGGTGAAGATGGGAGTCCCTAAGGGATCTATTCTGGGTCCGTTCATTTTCCTCGTGTATGTAAATGATTTGCCAGTCATGGTACAAATCATGTCAGAGATAGGCATTGTTTGCAGATGACATGTCACTATTTTTTAAATAAGGAGACAAGAAAATGACTTACAGGAAAAAAATAAGCTCCCTAGCAAGTACTAGAATGGTTTACTGCCAATAACTTGCTTCTGGATTAAAAAAAGACAAAATGGAATAACTTTGTTCTCCCAGTCGCTACAAAGCTTTTAATCATCGTTTAAAGTGCATAATATTCACTTTACCTAATGTAAGGCAAGTTGAGATTGACATTTTATTGAGGAAAGACAAACTAAAACTAGTAGATGAAACTGTATTTCTCGGCATCACTATTGAAACCAAACTTCAATGGGGTCCCCATATTGTAAAATTTGCACATAGACTTAGCTCCGCTGCATATGCAGTTGAAAGAATCAGGGAATTGACTGACGTTGCAACTGATAGGCTTGTATATTTGATTTATTTCGATAGCATTATGTCCTACGGCATACTACTATGGGCATTCCCATAGGTTGCTGACATTAAGACCATCTTCATTTTGCAGAAGAGAGCAATTCGATTTATTTATAAGCTAGATAGTAATAGTCTCTGAGAGATTTCTTCAAAGAAACTAACATCCTAACAGTTGCAAATAAATATATCTATGAAAACATAAAGTACCTGAGGAAAAGTATCAGTAGCTTTAATAAAACCATTGATGGCCACCACAATGTGCAAAGTTGAAATTAACATAAGCTTTCTTTTCCAATCTTCAGACTCACAAAAGTTAGTTGTTCTTTTATGGGGCACAGGCTTCTACAATAAAATTCCACAAGAAATACAAAACTTAACTGATTCAAAAAATGTATAAAGCACATTTTGTGCACAAAGGCCTACTACAAAATTAATAAATTTTTACGAGACACCGACATCTGGCATTAAACCAGTTCAATGCATCCTATATATTAAGTACTAATAATTAGGCACCTATCTAATGTCTGATTATGCTTGCTTGATTATTATTATTATGTATGACGTTCATTAAGTCATAATTTTTGGGCTATTTTAATTAAAAATCTTTGTACTTGAACTTGAACTATTTCATTCGCAATCCAATTTTAAACCAGTTCACAATTTAACGGTTTTATTATAAACTAACGCGTCATATCGTAAGCAGTACGGTACAGTTTGCAATTTATGAACAGTTTGTAAACTAACAAGAAAAAAAACGTTAGATTATAAACCAACGGTTTTGACAATCTTACGGTGACTTATACTGTAATTTTTTTAAATTGTAATTTCTTTATTGCACTACACAAAACAGTCACACAGATAACTTATAATAGAAAAAACATGTACAAAGGCGAGCTTATCTCTCAAAAGAAATTTCTTCCAGCAAACCAAGATGGTAGGAGAGGTGATGGTTGAGCGGGGGAAGACCTGCGCGTAAAATAAAACTCTATTAAAACTACGACTAATATATAATACAAACAATATTATACTGATAACCCTAATTGCTAAAAATAGACTACATACACAATTACTTAAATACAACGTAAAAATATGAATAAAACGTATAATAAACTAATTATAATAAACTAATAAACTAATTGCTAAAAATAGACTACATACAAAATTACTTAAATACAACGTAAAAATTTGAATAAACCGTATAATAAACTAATACATACAAATATATGTATATATATTTTATATATATTAACGCCTCCACAGCGGAATTTACATCATCAGGAGAGAAGTGCGGATAGAACTGAAGGTCATCCGCGTATAGATGATAGGAAGAAGAAAGGACATCGGATATAGAATTGATAAATATTGAGAACAGAAGAGGAGAGAGGATGCCACCTTGGGGGACAGCGGAGGAGAGGTCACACCACTCTGTACAAGCCTCCTCCGACTTGATACGCTGTTTTCGGTTTCTTAGGTAAGTGTCAAACCAGCTGGCAGAGAGGGAGGAGACGTTAAGAGATTTGAGTAGTTCAACGAGAATGTCGAAGTCAACACAGTTAAAAGCACTGCTGAAGTCCAGCAGAGTCAGCACCGAGAGCTGCCTTTGATCCATGGCGACCTGAATATCATCGGTAACTTTTAATAAATCCATAACAGTACTATGACCCGTGTTAAAGCCAGACTGAAAAGGATTCAGTAGATTTTTAGAGGATAGATAATGGGAGAGTTGAGTATGGACAATGGATTCGAGGACTTTAGAAATGATCGGCAGGATAGAAATGGGGCGATACTCTTTAAGGGAGGTGGGATTGGATGTTTTAGGGAGAGGGATAACTAATGCTTGTTTCCAAGCAGTAGGGAAAGAACAATTTGAAATGGAGAAATTTAAAATATGTGTTATGGCCGGAAACAGATCATCAAGGATAGTTAGAATCATTCGTTGGCAGATATTATCATCTCCTACAGCTTTGGAGCTAATTGCTAGAAATGCTTTCTTAACCGTGTCGCTTTCAACATTGCTCAGGTTGAAAGGAGTGGAGTTGGGTAATGTCCTAGAGCGCAGACTCTGAAGAGTGGCTTCCATGATAGAAGGGTCCATTACAACTGGTGGAGCAGATAGGAATTGATTGAGAGCGTTCAGATCAACATCACCCGAATGCATGTCCTGGGATTTGCCAATACCAAATGTCCTGAGGAATTTCCACACCTGAGCTGGGGTGTACCTTTCGATACACTCGAAGATGTGGCGCCGCTTGGCGTCTCGACAGAGACGATTGCATCGATTGCGAAGGCATTTGTAGGAGAGAAAGTTGTCGTCTGTCGGATCCTTTTTGTAGTTATAGTATATATGCCTATATATGACACCGTATAATTCTGTACACCATTAGTTTATAATCACGCGTTAACTTAATCGTAACTGTCGATCGATCGGTCGAGATTGAAAACCATCGATAAACTATGATCTCAACATACTGCATTCATTTTCGATAATTTATAATCTCTCCATGACAAACCGTTAAATTGGGAACCATACGATATTTTTTACAATGTAACGTGTAATTTTTGTAAGTATATTTTATAATTTATCGATGTAAAACTGCTAAATGATAAAAACTTGAATTGCATACGAAATATGAGAGCGAGGTCGTGGATCAGGATAGATGAAGACTAAAGGGGGTGAGCTAAGCGAAGAGAGGATAACAGGAAAGAGCAAAAAAACATAAAATTTGAGCCCTGTCGGTGTCGTTATCAAGTTAACGGTTTTACATGGATAGATAATAAACTATCGAAAATGAATGCAGTATGTTGAGATCATATTTTATCGATGGTTTCCAATCTCGCGCGATGGAGTAAAAACAAACCGTTTTCACAATCTTCCTGTGAAAAATATAATTATCGTCATCGGAAGGACTTCTCTTACGTCACACCTACATCAATTTAGTGCATCCTTTCTATTGCAAAAGTCGAGTATTCTCTTGAAATATTCTTACTGAGTGCTGAAATCTCCTTGATACCTCAATAAGTTGATTACATTTAAAAACCACTATAGTGAGGACGTGTTAAGAATGCAGTGAGTCATCAACTCATCAGTGCAACTGCAGGCCAAAGGTGTATTTATTGGTGACTTATTGATTGGTTACGGGGCGTGAATAGGCCGGCGGACAACATTACGTCAATGTCACTGCATTCTTAACACTAATTAACATCAGCAGATTCGGGATTTTATAAGTTATCTAACGAATGCTATTAAGAAATTATATTCTATGAGGTATAGATTTGAATAGAGTTCCGTTTACGCCGTAAACTTTAAGGTTTCTACGGACCCCATTACACGCGCCCTGACCGACTTTTTTCTCTGGAGCTATAAATCACCCTGTGGATGACAGGCCGCTGACTCGGCCAGAGGGACGTCCCGCCCCCCTCTTTCGTTACCTAACCCTACTTAATTGTTTCTTAACTAAAATTGATTTTTTATCTCCGCGCTCATCAATTTTCCAATCAATCTCAGCGAAGTTTATGGTTTGAGACTTATTCAGTATGGCTCCTTTTGTTTCCATACTGTTCGCATTTTGAAATTCACCTCTTTACATAATTTTGCAAGATTGTAGAGCGACTTCGTATATACTCGTAGATCTAAGATCACGTTACTACGAGTATAAACTGGCACGTAAGGGAACTTAGATATCAGTGTTTCAGGAGGTGACGGTGTGATGGTCCATCTTTTATTCTGGTCTACTCGAAACTGTGACGGAAACCGTAGAATATTTTAGGAAAGCTAAAACCACTTCTGGAATATAATACAATACAATATACTGGTTAATTCATAAAAAACTAGTTTAGGCAAAGCGCATTTAAGACGCTTTGCGTAGCCTAAAGAATTTTATGGATAAACACCTTCCTTTATCACAGTACTGATTAAAAGTAAGATCAAAGTATATCTAGACATAAGGTTTAGATATCATGGTATGAAAATTAATGATAAGGTCGCTCATAGAGCTTTTTTAAACAAATTAATATCATTAAGAAATGGATAAATAAATAAATCATATATGTGTCATTTTATTTTCTCTAACCCTCCTACTACCCAAACGGATCAACTTGATACGTAGGAACAGATTAAGTTTTCCCCTCACGTGCAGCTAATTAGACGCCTAAGTAATTTTCCTTTTTTGGACACTACATCAAAACCACTCCGGTGTCAGGCAGGTAACAATTTGATTCGCCCGAGTATTATTGTAACCAACCTACCTATTGAAATTAAAATTGCTCAAGCCTTTATCACGACACGAACGCTGTGTAACTTAATTAGGTAAATAGTTTTACTTTTCCACAAATGCAGACTTTTGACTACAAAAGTTTTAATGTGTAGCACGCCTATAAAACATACATGTAGCAATGGTTGGGATAAATTAAATATTGAATTTCTAAGTATCCTGTACATTTATTTGAATCAAAAAGCTAATAATTTACGAGATTACGAGCACCTTAATTCCCGGATAGCAAAACATGATATTTACGACTGGAACATTACTATTACTAGAGAAGATAACCGTAATAAATGTTATCGAAATCGCCAGCCCTACGGGCCACTAATTGAGATCCATTTCTTGCCTGCGATTTTGAGCCACGCTTACTTCTAATAACTTTATCAGAGTTGAATCAGAGCCCATCAGAGTCTGAATTGATCACCCTTTGAAAACATCTCGGTGGAGATCCTAGTTCATCCGTAGGTAGGTCCCAGATACATCCTTATAGGCACTAAAGCTAAGTTGAACGGTGCTATGAACATTTGCATAACTAATTGGTTCATGGGCAATGACAGCAATTAAAAAACAAATATATTGTTTACCAATATAAGTTTTTACTCACAAATATGTTAAATGTTCACCAAATGTAGTGCCCCTATGTAGTTTCACAGAACCGTAAGGCTTTCGGGCTCCTACATTCAGTAATATGTTAAAGCTTGTGGGTCGGAAAAGGATATTATATTAACGGTCAAGTGCGAGTCAGACTCGCGCACAAAGGGTTCCTTACCAAATATAGATTTGGAATGTTTTCATGTAAAAAATTAGACTATCCCGAAATTAAGACTGATTTGGTCAGAATACTAAAGTTAGGTTTGTTAGGTCACAAGTTTGTATAAAATAGGGTGCACAATTTTGGTCAACAGACCTATATTTAATCTGGGATGTTTTGTTTTACGTTTCTTTTTAACCAATTTTACCCAATATAGGCCAATTTGATTGCTTAAATCACAAATTATATATATATATATATATAAATATATATATATATATATATATATATATAATTATATATATATATATATATAAATATATATATATATATATATATATATATATATATATATATATATATATATATATATATATATAATTTGTGATTTATATACATATGTATGTACAATGTTTACTTCGGGGACTAAATGTATAGTGTAAGCATGCTTTGAGGACTTTTGTATAGTTTGGGGACAGGACTCGAAGTAATTACGTATACAACGGTTACTATGGGGTCAGAGAAATCTTTTAGTAGATATATATATATATATATCATATTTTACATATTTACAGATATATATATTTATAATATATATATATATATATATATTTATAATATATATATATATATATATATATATATATCTGTAAATATGTAAAATATGTGTCACAGACATGGTACCTAGTACAGTATCCTGATAACCACAAGGAAAGACTTTTCCCCCCATGAGGCGACACGCTGCATCTGCATCGCTGAAGAAATAAATAAATATAATGTAATGACGACCTCTGTGGAGCAGCGGTTGTGGCTCGGCCTACCATGTGAGAGGTCCCGGGTTCGATCGCCGGCTGGAGGTAAAGAAAAAGAAACAAGGTCTTGGATGACGTCGCTGTTTCTGGTTCCCACGACATAGGGTATCGTAGTGTGGGGCCAGAAGCAACGTATGTGCCTGTATGTAAATGTAAAAAAAAAGTTTTAGTCACCATACCTGCTACGAGTATATCTACATAACTATCTGAATCTTTATAAAATGTAGCCATATTATGATGTCAATTGCAACATCAGTAAAATTTAAAAATTCACAAATCAGAACAGAGATGCCTTTCAATGCGACTGATTGGTAAATTTCGACTATGAACGGCATTACGACTGAAGTCAGAAATTCATGATCAGGCCGCTGGTTTAAAGACGCCTGTCGTTTGGGGCGCACCTAGCTGCTTTGATTGCCACTTAATTTTGAGGCAGACTGCTTTCTGACGGCCGGAAGTGGCTGCAACAAAGTTATGACTAGCTGGAGCGAACGCGACGGAGAAACGGAAGTACGTCCATAAATGTACACTACTTGTGTAACCCGACTTTACCCGCGTAAAAGCCGGTATTCCGTTCATCATTTTTAAAGGATAGATTCTAGTACTTTAAACCTAGAAATATTGATCTAGACAAAAGAGATTAGAAATTCTAAAATGTTTAGAGAAGAGGCCTATGCCCAGCAGTGGGTCGATGCGGGCTGAGTATGATGATGATGATGATGATGACGTAATGTCCGCTCTTATGGTGTTCCATATAACGTGGCGAATTGCTGTATTTTGTTGTTTTTCTTTAAACATTTATAAATCTAGCTCCATCATAAAAATAAATCCTTGTTGTGTAGTTTAGGACTTGGTTAATACATTATTTTGGTGATTTTGAGTTGCACTTAACAGGAGAATTTGACTGGCATTTGTTGTCAGAAATCCACGATAAGGCTACCTTGTTAGAAAGGTGAAGCTATAAGTGGTGAGGAGTAGGGTAAGTTTATTGAGGTAGTAAACAGTATCGTCCTGATAAATCTGTCCCGATCGCTTAAGGACGAATTTTTATGTTAATTAATATTTCGCTGTCACTTTCTCTCATTAGGGTCTAGTTAATGGTGATAGTGGTTTAAAAACCCTAATTAAAGGATATTAACTTTTTACTCCCCAGAAGAAAAAGACGAGGAAGCTAGACAGTGGCGCTGTGGAGCTGGGTGGACCGCCTGAGCTCATGCACCATCCGATTTATAGGATCTTCTACGTGTCACACGACAGTTCCGACCTAAAGATCTTCTCCTACATCGCTCGAGATCCCGCCACCAACGCCTTTAAGTGCAACGTCTTCAAAAGCAACAAGAAGGTACGTTATTATAAACATACGCCTTCCAGATAATAAGTACCGACATCAGGACATCAAGCTTTCACTCATCATATATCAATAGTATACTGGGGTCTTTTAACAGTCCTTTTATTTTGCGGAGTTCAACTGCAAGTGTTGGGGTTGTGTAATGATGGGCATTCCAAAATACTATGGAGCCCACAGATCATTACTTCAATATAAGGTCTGAGATAGTGTCCGTCACAGCTTACTCCGATTCTTACTGTACATTATACTGTATATTTAAATTAATATATTGCTCTATCGACCAACAGAGGGCGATTTGGGTTAATCCCCGAAATATAACACAACTTTAACCTGATCAATGTTCAATTTAGATTCAGCTAATATTATATAGAATAAATATCATTGTGCATACATAATCTTACGCGAAGTGTACGACGAAAGTACGATTGTTTTGCAACATAGAAAACAACACAACCGGGAATTCTCAATACAACGTTAAAATGCGAGAGCATAAAGAAAGTAATTTCACCAGGAGTTTCGACGTTGAGAATCTTTTCCTATTTTCAACTTTACTGTTTACTACTTCTGCCCGCGAAGTACCTTATTTTGTAGGCCGTCTGTTTGTTTAAGTGGCTTTTTGCGTCCAAGTTTTAATTAAAGATAGGCTCGCGTTGTTTCTAAAGAATTTTTATGTAAGTAAATTTTGACTGTGAACATTATCGTTTGCATAAATTACAAGTAGATATATTATGATGTGATAGGTTTAGATGAGGGTTCCATCCTCATTCATCTCGAGGTAAGGGAAGGGGTAAGAGGAGAGAAGGGCGGGGGAGGTGTGCGATAATTCTCACATATCCGATGGGCCGGCGCACCCCGGGCCAGCTGCGGTTTACGGGTCTGGCACTTGGGACCACGACTTTACGATCTTCTGCGACGTCCATAACCAGTACACGAGCGTCCTTATTGAACTTTTACAACATGATCGCGTCTACTCTCGGCAGAACGTTGACGGGGGATACTACATATGTATTTATTCCACATTTTGATTTCACATGGACGTTACTTAGGTCTTCCCAAAATTAGTGACTGGGGTTGATTAAAATTAAGTCCTCCTTAATTTCTTAAAATAAGGCCCTCTGCACATGAAGCGCACAGCCGCGACTGCGACGCAACTCATGTACATATAAATCAAATTTAAAAAAAAGGATGCTGTATCCTTTTTTTAATTTCAATTCAATTCAACTCTAAATGTCTGCCCGCTGAGAGAATGCGATCCTGACAGCTCAAAACCTATAAATTTTTGACATCTGCAATAAAAGATATTGCTTATTACATAAGCATTAAGAAAAGGCTAGTATTTAATCGCACATCAAAAATACTGATTTTCACAGCAAAACAGGATCAGCAAAAACACTTTTTACGTATTAAGAATTTGTTGTTATTCTTACATGTTCAACCTAACACGAAGGATAAAGGGGGCTTTGCTTCGCTCACCTCTTTTTACCCTTCACCTAAGCTACCGCAGTAATTTGCCCTGATATTTGCTGTAAAAATCAGTATATTTGCTGTGCTGTATTGATGTGCAGTTTAATATTTTTCTTACAGTAACTGTTTTTTACTGGGCGTGGTGGATTTTCCGAATACCTGAACCGTTTCAAGCGTAAGGATAGCCCATCGGGCGCCTGCGACCCAGCCGTGAGCGAAACAGTCCCCCACATCATAGCCGAATGTCCAATATTTGCCATAGAGGTTGCATTGGTTTGCATTTGGTTTGAGGAAGAGCAGGAGATAAATGAAAAAATTGAGAGTGGAAATTTTGCGAAAATAATAAGTGGCACGCATAAAGATACATTTTTAGAGTACTGTAAGAAGATAGTTAAGATAGAAGAAGATAGAAGATAAGAAGATAGATAAACGTAAATAAAAGAAATAAGTAGAATTGAGGAAACCATGATATTATCATATATTGAGGATATGAGAAAATATCATAGAGATAAATATAAAGACAAAGTGTGTAAGGTAGGTAATTATAAGTGCTCAAATATGTCGTAAAAAATAGTTTAATTTATGCAAAAGATATGTATATATATATATACAATATAAAGAAAAAAAAAGTCATTATAATAGGTAATAAAAAATAAAAAAAGACCAATAAAAAAAATATATAGAAAAGAAAAAGAACAAACAAGTATCTCCTTGGTAGCTTAGTTAGTTATTGTAGTTTTAGTAACAGTAAGATGAATATTTATAAGATATAATAACATAAAGGTAATAAAAAAGGCCTTGTCTAAGATAAGGGTAAAATGTAAAGGGTGCGCATCAGGATTTTTTAGTCGGTAAGAGTCCGACACTGTCTGGGTCTCCCCTCCAAGACGTCTATGAGGATTTTTCCCAGGTGCAAACCCTACCCTAAAAAAAAACCTTAAGAAAATGTCATAATCGCATTCTAAAAACGGCGGAAGTGTAGCATGGGAAGTTGCAGGCCCATCCCCGTCGCGCAGCGCCACGTGCGGAAGGCCCGAGGCAACATGGGTTTGAATCATAAAAGTTGGCCAAAACTCATCGGCTCAATTGGCATCATTCGTTACACAAAGGTGAACGCAATCCCCGGTTTCAGTTTTTAACACGTTGAATTCATGAAGCCAGGGCTGTCTCGAGCGGGCTGGGCGGGGTGACAAGGGAGCGGGGGCGGGGCAGAAACGGGACGCACGATGTTGAGTGTGTTCTCGAACAAGAGACAAATAAATCGAGATAGGCTGTGGTCAATGACGACCCGAATGGCCGAGTCGGCAGTGACCCTGCCTACGAGGCCAAGGGTCCCGGGTTCGAGTCCCGATGGGGGCAAATATTTGTTTGATGAGAACGGATGTTTGTAGCCTAGTCATGGTTGTTTATCTATCTAAGTATAATATTTATCTATATAAGCACGTGTATCGTTGTCTAGTACCCAAGATACAGGGAATCCTAGTTTGGGGCTAGATCAATAGTGTATTCAATAGTGTCCAAGGTATTAAAAAAATATAAAAAATATATATATAACAAAATGAAAGTGGTAAGCGTTTTGAACGAATGAACATACTCCTTAAGAGAGCTTTTTAAAGAAAATGACATACTTACTGTATCTAGTAAAATTATTTTCGAAAATATAATGTTTGTACGCAAACTTAGCGATAACTGTAATGTTTACCTAAGAAATAATCACAGACTAGTTGCGCCCCGGTTTAGACTCGCGAAGTTTAGCAATTCTTTCAAGGGTCAGTGCATTTTCTACTATAATAAGATACTTCTGGAGATGTTGCTTTTTAAATTGTCATTTGAGCAATTTAAAAAGCATGTTAAAGTGACTGTCGAAAAAGGGATATTACAATGTTCAAGATTACTTAAATGACGGGACTGTATGGCGTTTATCTAGCTCAACACAGACCTTGCTGTTAATTCTTGCTTATCAATCATAATAATTAATATTGTAATATTTGTATTAGTTAAGCACAACCAATTTTTAAAAGAGATTAAAAATCAATCTGTGGGAGTTTCTACGTCCTTTTTCTCCCACAGTGGTCCAATGTAGAAAAGAGACAAAAAATGACGTTTGCTAAGAAAATGGAAATATCTACAATAATAAAGAACTTATACTTTGACTTTCAACATGAAACTGCCTTGCTCGAACTTCTATGTCCATGTAAGTACTAACTACTTCAACAAATATAACATAAACATAACGTAGCGTCACGCCTTTTCCCATACGGGGTAGCAGAGGCACGATTGTGCCCACGTTAAGCTAGCCAATACTTTATTTTGAGTGACAGGGGGCTAGCCCATCGCCGCAGCTATGGAGATGTCACCAAATATTTACAACGAATATAATATTTAACATACAAATCTTTACAGGTATATGGGTCTTAGTAAACTAAAGATGTCATCTCGAGATCGACAGTGGGCTACAGCCCGCTCTGTCGATCTCGACAGAGTGAGATTTTATATTCCCGTCCTCTGACAACCCAAATATCGATATTTTGGGGAAAGTCGTGACGCATTGTATTATAAGACGGAATCGCAAAACTGACGAATAATACGGTATTTGACTGTTAATCAAAATATATACTTTTTGGACACTGTCAAAACGGTAATTTAGATGCTGCAAATGCTGTCGTTTTAACACGAAATTGAGTTTATAAAATACAACTGCTGGAAATATACAATTCTGATATTGTCAAACGTTATGGTTGAAATAGGTTCAGCTTGAGACACGTTTCTAGATTTATTGGACTACCAGGTCAAATACCGTATTATTGTCACTTGGAAATTTTCTCACGAATAAATTCGAGTTATTGTTATTTCATTCTACAAATGATCGGAAATGGGAGACACATCTTCCCGTCCAATACTGATTCAATCCTGCAGTATCTTTTATTGCGACCCGAGAATTCTTTACCCCAAAATAAATAAAAATCCATTTGTTTGCTACGCCACGCCACGCCACCCCATCTTCAGGCAAAGGAGCGGCGCTGAACATCACAGGATAAGTTCGGCGGCCAGTAGGCACGTAGTATCCTCGATTACACATGTACCGCTCACCTCTACCCTCCAGTTAATTTAATAGCAATAAGGTGAGATCAGTGACTTAAGAAATTATTATGTGTGAATAGCGAATTAAACGTTGACCAACAGAATATGTATGGGAAACCTGCATATTGTGCAAACAAAATGTCTCCTGCTAAGCAATAAAACATAAAATAAAATGAGTGAGTGGGCACCGAAGCTTCAAAAGCAATCTCTTGCGGGATAACCTTAAAATTAAATAATGATTCAAGGATCAAAAGAAAGAAATCTTAATTTATGTGTCAGAGCTCGATAATATATAGGGATCATTAGCATGCATTATTGTTTTTTTTTGTTGATGGTACGCATTTGATCAGCTTACGATCTGCCAACAACAGCATTGTAGTTAAGTTGAAAAATAAACAACAAAAGTGGTGACATTGGCACTCGAAATAGCGAGTTTTATAGGGTACCTAACGAGGACGTATGTAAGTAATAAAAACTCGGATTCCTACTAAACCTAGCTTTATTCTAAAGCACTGAATAAAGGCCGAAGTTGGGGTCGTATATTTTATTTGTAAGTCCAGCCAGAACTACGTGAATTGTACATTATGTGGGTCGCGGCATTATGCAGTCAGCTTTGACGATACAACTTGCCAGTACGGTGAGAAGAGTGGTATCACAATTATCACAAGGATTTAATGCTAATATCACAAATTAGACCACAGATAGATACAATCTTTAAAATTAGGCGTGTATATTTACTGAGTATTTTATTGTCTCTGTCTACATCAATATGTCAGTGTAAGCGGTAATTACACCTCGGTTAATGCGTAAACATCCAAAGATATATTCTCAGAAAAATGGCTACGGTAGTCTAATAATAACACCCTCATACCAAGTCCTTGGTGTTTCGATGCGGTCTTTAGTGTATACGTATGTATGTTGTAGTAAGATGGTATAGGCGATATATAATTATATCCCTAGGCACATAATCATATAGGTACCGTAATATAGTTATACGGAATCGGTTTTTAAACTATTAAACTAGGGATATAACTATGATACAATTGCAGTATTGTTTTAGAAGAATCTTTCTAGTTAGATAGAATCATAAATCAAACGAAGTATAAAATAAAACAACGATTTTTTGCATAATCTACCAATTAAAATAAAATAGCTTATACGACAATATTGCTCAGAATAAAGAATTAAGTTCCTAATCAAATGACTTGTTATTTTATTAGGAATATCTCTTTAGTGTTTGTTCGGACACGTTCCAGTATCATGAAATCTAGAATGTCATAGCCTAGATCTCTTCTTACAAAGGCATCTTCTAGTAGAACACTTTTGATGTTTTTCAGGAACATTTTAAATGAAGTTGACCTCCAAAAGCTGATAACTTTTGGCATAATCCTCTCAGCGACCACTCTTCATCTGGTATAGGATCATTCATTGTAATATTTGATAGCTGTACCGCATTTCTGAGTAGCCAATCTTTCAATATGCTAACCGGAGTGCCAATTTTCTAACGTTTATTACCATGCTGCTCTAAAACATTACCCTGTACTTTTTTGATCCAAAAGTCGATGTAATTTTGGTATCCCCGAACCCTGTACTTAGTTTAGTAATATAATTATATCACTAAACTATGTATGGATAATTTTATCTCTAGTAAGATAGTTATGTACGCATATTACTATTTTACTGAGCCATGTATACCGATGCATGAGTGTGTAAACTCTCAGATACAAACTGGGAGACAGATGCTTCATTGGATGCTTACTTGAGTATTTTATTTTTTATTTTATTTATTCTATCCCAAAAAATTCTGTGTTTTATAAATACATATACTCCAGTTCCACACAAGACGAGGACAGCCTCGCCTTGGCACATCATGTTGCACAATACATGCTGTTACGACTCAAAGATGCAGTTGGGATGTTACCCCGACGCTCTCATCATCCCAGTCAGATGTGCTATAATCGCGCCTCTGATGTTTATACTTTAGCCTAGTTTATTTATGGGACGTAAATCTACAAACCTACTCACTCTGAGACTTTTATCATGAAAACACTCGTATACCATGATTGATATTATAGAGAAACCATAACGGTTCGTGAACGGAATTCGATAAGTAAAAGACGTCGCATGTCGTTGATTGGGGTAAATGAAGCGCTTGTTGAACGCGACAAATGAACGCCTCCATAGTGCTTAATTAGGAATATGTAGCCGATCTCTATGTTGTACTCGGGAAATGAGAGAGCACTGTTTAATCAGCGATGTCAGATAAACGTGACTAGCGTGTAACGAAAAGTAGCAAGGGCGAAAAGGATTTCGGACTATTCCGTAGTCCCTTCATTATTTCGACACTAGCTCAACCCAACGATATCTCCATTAAATTATGTATGTGTTAAAATCATACCCACCATAAACCACAATTTTAGGTCGGTTTGGAATAGTTTTGAGATAGCGCTTCGGACTCGTGGTCACACCATTTCGACACATAGTGTGATGACATGTAAGTTATTTTCATCGTAGCCACACTGCTTGGTTTGACCAAAAGTTACTTAAACATGAGGGGTTCTATTCTATACTTATACAAATTTCACGCTTTGCGTTAGTCCCAGTAGAACTCGAAAAAGGCCCGACCGGTTCACATAATTCTTACTTGGTCCTCAGTCCTAAGGAGGTTTAGGCAATTAGATAATGAGGGAAAAAGCAAACCATCAGCATGAAAATAAAAATAAACATTTCTATGAGAAGTTGCCTTCTATCTCTAGACGGCGTTGGTAGCAGCGGACATTATGTTTGACAGCTGCGCGATTCAGAGAGTTAAGACTACGCAAAGAGTTTCTGAGGCGTAAAGCGATGAGTATGATGTTAGATAGGATCCTCTAATATGATGGAGGAACAGTTTTCTGACCGCCCACTACGACAATACCAAAAATCTGTCAAGTGGGGGTCGGACTAGCATACGAAGACAAAGACACAAATCAAATTATGGTGAAAATAAAACTCAGTGCGGCACTGAAATATTTAGAAAATAAGCAAGTGTTAGTGTTAGGAATACATGAGAGTGTTAACCTAAATGAAATAAAATTGAACAATACGCTAAAACTAATTTGTAAAAGTTTCCAGAAATGTGAATTTACAGACGCTAAAACCAATATCATGCATATAAAACAAGAATGAACTAGTCGAATTAACGTTACAAGAAATGACAGAAAATAAACAGGAACCAGACATTATCTGCTTGTCAGAAACATTTATACAAGCAGGGCAGGAAAATTTGGTAAAACTAATAAATAATAAGATGGTAACTGCTCAAGAAACAAAAAAAGGGGTATCTGTATTTTTGCAAAGAAGGAAATTGAATGTAGAGAACTCAGTTGGGTTAAAGAAATGTCTATTGCATAACGTGAGATATAAATATTAACACACTAAAAAACAATAAACACACAAAAGAGTTATTAGACCTAGTAGGGGACCACAACTTAAAAACGCTCATAAAAACGCCAACAAGAGAGCAATCCTGTCTGGACCGTGTATTCAGTAATATTAAAGACGCGTAAGGACAAAGAATACAGTAAGCATTATCTGACCATGACACAGCGCAAATGGTTACATTCAAAGTAAAAACAAAAATCCCCCTACGAAAGTCTTGGCAGATTATTAAAAGAGACTTTAGTGACGATAATATGAGGAAATTTTGTGACGCAATATCACAACTATCATTTAGCGAAGTCTAGCGAAGCGATGTCATTTAGCAGCAAGTTAGCGTTTAAAAAATTTCAGGAATAGTTTAATTTATTTTATGATTTGTTTTTTCCGAAATTCAAAGTAAAATTAAATGCACTAACTAAACATAACTGGATGTCTAGAGGTTTAAAAATAAGCTGTAGAACAAAGAGATAATTACGGTACATATATTATTTCATTATGCAAAATAAACGCTTACGGGCTATGGTTGGCGCCGCTCCGCTAGATTCGTGTAAGCCACTATTCAAAAAACTAAATATACTGCCTTTACCCTGTTTATATATATTTGAGGTTGCTACATTTGTACACCAACACCTTAACTTGTTTGTAACAGCAAAACAAAGGGTCCCTAGCAATACAAGAAATCCTAATAGTACTAGATCATGTGCCACGGACAGCAAGGTACCAAAATAATTGTTACGCAATAAGTGTTAAATTATATATCCTAATGAATTAAAACATCTAAACCACTAAATGTTTTCAATGATCTCATGGCTACTACATCATATTTTTTATACACTGAAGGAGTTCTTTCTCACTAAGAATAAAAAAGTAATACTGCAGACCTTATATTTATACTACTACAAAAAAAATGCATGCTATATATTAAAGTTGATTAGGGAATAAAATGACATTTTATTTTATTTATTTATTTATTAACATAATTTATCTATGCCTTGACAGCCGAGGCCAAATCGACATAAATTACAGATATATACCAATAAAATAAAATATTTACAATCCAAATTAAAATACACAATATGTCATCAATCATAAATCAATTAAATCAATTAATAAAAAACCAAATTCAATGTTATAATTTGACATTACTGTCATTCCATCATCTCGCAGAACCTGCCACACATTCGCACAATGTCCCTCCATGCATCACCAAACAGATCGTTCAGTGGTGCTACCGCCAACAGAGCATTCAGGCTGTCCCGCGCCCGGACAAGCGGAGACTGCCGGCGCGCCACCGTGCGGTGCGAGCCGCCCGCTAGCAGCTGGTGCCTGCGCTCGCGTACGTAATTGTCAGGCACAAATAACGCGCATACCGCACTGACAAGCGTCGCGCAGTCACTGTCGCCTCGCAACAATCGACACACAGTCAGAAGTTGTTCAGTGTTACGTCTCACCTCTAGTGAGTTATATCCAAGCATACCCAATATAAAAGCGGTTGGATAGAGATAAGGGTAGTACCCAAATCTCCTCTTATATAGGTATCGTAAAAAAGCTTTTTGTACCTTCTCGAGCATAAGGACGTATGAGCTTTCGTGTGGATTCCAAACAACCGAGCTAGATTCCAGTTTGGTTCTCACTAGGGCAGTGTAAAGAAGCTGTACCACACCCAGATTACGGAATCCCTTACTATTCCGAATCACAAACCCCAATCTTTTAAAGCATTCCTTGGCTAAAGTGCTCATGTGCTCATGAAATGTAAGTTTAAGGTCAAACGTAACACCGAGATCGTTCATCGAATACACTCGAGTCAAGGACTCCGCGCCGAGTGTATACGTCACGCTAACAGGCCGAGGAGAGCGCGTGAAAGACATTATGCAACATTTTTCACTATTGAATAGGAGTTTGTTGCTCACACTCCATCTATAGACCGCATCTAGATCTTCCTGTAGTAGCCTACAGTCATTTTCTGACATTATGGGAAGTACTAGTTTGAGGTCGTCCGCGTACAGTAGGCATTTAGAATATTTTAGCACTGATTCTAGGTCATTTATCATGATGATAAATAACAACGGACCAAGAATAGAGCCTTGGCTAACACCCGACCGCGTGTGGTACGGCTGGGACTCAAAGCAGCCATGTCGCACAAACTGTTGGCGGTTTTTCAAGTAGTCAGCAAAGAAGACCAACAGCCTTGGGGCAAATCCTATGGCGCACAATTTCTTCATTAGGGCATCGTTATCAACTCTATCGAACGCCTTACGGAAGTCCAGATAGGCGACGTCCACCTGACATCCCCGATCCATGCTCTCTGAGACCAAATCGACTAACGTCAGTAAGTTGGTGGTTACTGAGCGACGACTCCTAAATCCGTGTTGCGAGTCGCACAAAAATGGCGCTATCTGTGGATAGATTTTACCGTATATGACTGACTCGAACAATTTTGCCAATGAACTCAGGATCGCAATCGGTCGATATTGATTTACAGAGTCAGTATCACTAGTCTTGGGTACAGGACTGACTCGAGAGAGCTTCCAGCTGGTGGGGTACTTCCCTTGCTCAAAAGCTACGTTGAAGATACAACCTAAAGGCAGTACCAGCTGATCACTATAGGCCTTTAAGAAGTAAGGAGGGACGTTGTCCGGTCCAATTGCGCTCCTTGGCCTTAGTTGCCTCAGTCCTTTCTCTATATCCCTACGGGAAACATGTGTAATTTGGACGTAGTTAGCAGAACGCGAGTCATCGGATCTGTTTACCAGATCCGGTGCCAGCGCCGGCTTGTCACTGAGAAAAACGCCAGAGAAGTAGTCTGCAAATGCGGCTGCAGCTACTTCTCCGGCACACTCTTGCCCCTGATGCATGACCCGAGGTTCGAAACCACCCTTCGATCTGAGGCCGCTCACATGTTTCCAGAACGCGCGTGGGTTGTATCTGATATTACCTTCTAAACTCACCATGTGGTTCATGTAAGCTGTAGCTATGCGGCACTTAATACTGGCTCTCAGCTCACTGAATGCGGCGTAGTCAGCTGGTCTCTTACACGACTTCCACTTAGAATGTAATTTAGCCTTGGCGGCCAGGTCGTGTATTATATCCCCAGTATACCACACTGGGTAGCGTCTAGTAGATACACATTTCCTGGTTTTTTTCGGCACTGTCGCATTGAAAATATCGTATATGGTGTCGTAAAAACGATCAACTGCCGTGTCCACATCCGGAGCATCAGCAATATCGTCCCAAGTGACGCTAGACATGTGTTCGTACAGGACTGTGTGGTTGCCCTTGGCAAAATTCCAGTCATTGTGACCGTCAATGTTGCTGGGATCCAAGCGGCAATATTTTATTAAGAATCAGAATCAGAATCAGAACGTTTTTTGTGGATCGAAGTTTTTGATTAGTTCTTACATTTTACATGGGTAGTGTTCTTACGTCCAGCCATTAAGCATTCAAACAGAAATAAAAATTACAAATGCATACATATAAAGTCATAAATAAAAAGAATTAAAAATGTCAAAATTGAATGTCAACACATTACACATTACACACATAGTTGATTAGAGATAGACAAAAGTTAAGTCAATATTAATTATGGAATATATTCGATTAATATTATGTCAACAAAGCATCATTTTAAATATTCATCGATTGAGTAGTACGCCTCAAGAGCTAGTCCTTTAATCTCTATTGGAAATGATTGGGTTTGTCTGTGTTCATAATCTGCACCGGGACCTTATTATATATTTTTGACGCCATACCGAAAACACTTTTATTAAACAATGCAGTTTGGTGGGTAGCAAGTATTTTTTTGTTGTTACGGCGACTGGTTAGATTTTGAAAGAGCTGAGGGTTTGTTTTAACAAACATTATTATTTCATATATATATAATGAAGGCAATGTGAATAGTTTATGGCGCTTGAAGAATGGTTTGCAGCTGTCTGTTCGTTTAAGTGAAAGAATAGACCTGATACATTACTTTTGGGCTTTAAAAGCACTATCTTTGTTAACTCCGTTGCCCCAGAATATTATGCCATATCGTAGTGTAGATACTACAAAACCCTGATACGCCGTTAATACTGAGGCAACGCCCACAACTTTGCGCAACATAAATAGTGCGTAAGCAAATTTATTAAGTTTTTTGGTGACGTAATCTATTTGGTCTTTCCAACTTAATTTGTTGTCAATTTGCAGTCCCAAAAAATTTGTGACCTGCACTTCGTTAATGATAGTGTTGTCATGTTTGATATGTAATGGTGTTCGTTCCTTTATTTGTTTAAAATTCATTATGTAAGTTTTATTTAAATTTATCTTCAAATTATTATATTTGAGCCACGTAATTATGTCATTGATTTAGTTATTGATTTCATTTTCAAATGTCAGATTATTATATTTCATATTCTGTTTATATACTACCGTACTATCATCAGCAAATAGAATCATAGGATGAGATGTTGATTTAAAAAACTGTATGTGACACCAAAACAAATCTGAATCTGAAGGTTTCCGTACCATCGTACAATAAAATAATATTATGTACAACGTGGATTCGAAACCGGAACTAAAAATTGCGCGACCAATTTCAAACCAATTGCGCCACCACAACCATGTGATTAGCCGCGAAATCTACGATCATACTTGAATCATGATATGATTTAATATATCGCGGAGGGTGTTAAAATAAGTATATTGTATTGGACCCCCTTTGCTATTAGAAAATCTTGTGTAGTTCATTATTTGTTGCTGTAGCGGCAATATAAATACATATTCTCTGAAAATTTCAACTCTATCAATTACAGCTCATGAGATACTGCCCGCATCTAACGGACGGACGGACGGACAGACAGCGGAGGCTTAGTAATAGGGTTGGTTAGTAATAGGAAGGGTAATTTGGTACCCTTCGGGTTGCGAATTGCGAAGTCGCACCACGGGCAGCTAATAACTAATAAAAAAGTTTGGCTTAGCTGTATCATATAGAGTTGGACAATTTACAAAATTCGGTAAAAATACGTTGAAACAATAAATTTAATGAGCGTCAAATGTTGAGAAATAATAATGACGTGTGCTTGCCCCACAGATATTTATATATTTTTTTTTTCATTCACATCATAACATATTAATTAATAATGGATCTCTGAAACTGAATGCTTTGTTAGGTAATTCCATTGATAGCACTCCGAATAACATTGAATATTTTGATTCTTAGTGAGCAGAAAAATTCCACAAATCAAGACACACGCCAGTGTGTGAAGCCAAATTCGAGCATAGATACTAGCGACGCACAAGCCGAGTTTTATATTACACGAACCATTTCGAGCTATTTGTGATAAATAAAAAATTACTTAAAAGATTTTCCATATTTTAAATACATTTTTTCCTATTAGTTAGAAAGACATAACATGCCAAAGAAATATTTTGTAAAAATTGGAAGGTAAAATGATAATTTCCAATCCAGTCAAACGTCCCTGATCTGAATTTGGCTGCATGGTATTATTGTCCACAACCGGCACGCTCACGCCATGCACAATTTATTGATGTATCGGGTTTATTGATCTGTAAGTCAAATTCGGAACATGTGATTAAGTAAGATTGTCAAGCTGCGTCGGTATCCCTTACAAATATGTAAAATTTGGCTCATTTCCTAATCAGCTTCTTTATCCGGCATTGGCGGCAGTCGTATCAAATAGAAAAAAAAGAAGAGTAGCGTTATGTGGGCATACCAGCAATGCATTTCCAGCTTATTCGGGACTCCGGGGGCTCTCATCTGGGTATCATCCAGTTCTATGTGTTTGTCAATTACATGGGTAGCTTTAGTAACTAACAATTGTCCTTGTTTGCCGATGATCTTAAGTTGACCAGGCTGATTGCCTTACCTAACGACTCCAAACTCTAACAGGAATACTCCTAACAGCAGCGAATGGTGTGACTATATTTTTGTACTAGTACTTTACAACATCACAAATCACCAAAATTACTCCATTGGGGATAAAATCCTTAACAACGTCGATCCATCCATGATCTGGGCGGTCTGTTGGATAGTCGGCTGATGTTCAACAAACACATTGAGATAATTACATCCAAGAGTCTAATGATACTGGGATTCGTCATACAATACCATACATAATAGCAAGAACTTAGTAGAACCTCTTACTAAGATCTGTTTATTTAGCCTACTGGTATGCTCATAGCTTGAGTACTATAACCTGATCTGGGACCCCCAATAAAGCTATCACTCCGACAGAATAGAAGAAGTACAGAGACGATTTCTCTAAAACCTTGCGTACGGTCATGAAAAACTTTAAAGTTGCCCAGTTAAACATTTAAAATTTACATACAGGCACATACATTACTTATGTCCCCACAATAGGATATCCTGTGTCGTGGGAACCAGAAACGCGACGTCACAATAGTCAATAGTCAATAGTCAAAGTACTTTATTACTGTAGATATTTACATATACTTAGCAAACGTCATTTTTTGCCTCTTCTCTACATTGGACCACTGTGGGAGAAGAAGGGCGTAGAAACTCCCACAGATTTATTTTTAGATCTCTTTTAAAAATAGGTTGTGCTTAACTAATACAAATATGAAAAATTTAATTGTTATGATTAATAAGCAGGAATAAATAATTACAAAATTATTAACAGCAAAGTCTGTGTTGAGCCAGATTAACCCCATACAGTCCTGTCATTTAAGTAATCTTGAACATTGTAATATCCCTTTTTCGACAAAGTTGCTTTAACATGCTTTTTAAATTGCTCACACACATATAAACATCCAAGACCTGGCATTTTTTCTCCTTTATCCCCAGCCGGGGATCGAACCCGGGACCTCTCGCATGGTAGGCAGAGCCACAACCACAACGCCACAGAGATCGTCAAACGTTACAACTCTCGATGGGAGTACTACGAGATAGACATTCTATCAGCGTGTAGAAAAGACTCTACTCAATCATTTTGCACAAGGAATTCTCGACTGCCCTGTCTTACTGGGAAAATAACTTTTAATAACCTAAAGGGACTACCTCGGTTGAACTATAGATTGTTCTTCACGCCCTCAGTTAAAAACTAATCTAGGTTCCAACGCGATGTTGCATAGATTATATAAGCTATACGACAAACTCAGCGCCAAGAATTGTGAACTAAATCTAGACATTTTCGTGAGCCTTAGTAGTTTTAGAGTTAGCTTGCATAAAATTAATCTGGACTAGATCTGTACCAACAAGTTTCAAAACACCTAAACTATAACCACATATAAGAGAGCTCCGTGGTCTATTCTGTTTCACTCTTGCTTCTCAATGTACCAACGATATATATATTTCTTTGTGTTGTCTCTGTATGTTTGTTTTTTTTGAAATAAAGTATTCATTCATTCAATTATTCATATCAGTAATTTATCCTAATTACATTTGTAGGTTTTCTCTACACTAACCGCTTTACCCTAAAATGACTCACCAAATTCAGACAAGGGTTGAAAATTCTAGTTATATTTTTCTAACGTTTTAAAGGACCTGAAATTGCACTCAAATCGACTGATATACAAGCAAGGCTGAATTATATAATCGAGCCTTGCAAATGAGTGTTGGATTGATATCCAATTTTGTTTAAAGAAAAAACTGCTAAAGCTGTTTGTTTACATTTGTTTAAAGCATATTATCTTCTTTTTTTTTATACGCTCCATATAGTCTTTACTTATGGTTCTGCTGGCCCTTTGGGATGAAAAACGTTCATTTCAAAATCATGTTTGAAGCTTAGAATATTGAAATCAACCAGAGGTTTCCTCAGACTTGAAAAACCAAAAGAATGGTCTTTCTCTGCAACACTCTGAAGAGAGAACAACTAAAAGGCCAGATACCCGGGCCAGCAGGGCCCGGGTAACCTTGAAGAACAGAACCTCTCTTGAAGAAGTCTCTCTCCGCTTTCTCTCGAGAAATATAGTGTGCGTCTACGAAAACAAAGTGTTCAATCAGTAGTCTCTTACTGTTCGACCTGACCACCGCTACACGGCCCTGACCACCGCTAACCTCTGTCCACCACCGTCTCCACCTCACAAGGCGGATCGACCGCTGACGTTCCAACCTACCTCCTCTGCACATCACCAACCTTCACGACGCCCAGGGGTCTGTCTCTAGTCTTTTTGTTTATATAGTTAGGTAGGTACAGATCAGTTAACTAAAACCGGCACGTTCACAGTACTCACACTAATGCAATTTCACTATACGGTATGTTTAAAAATGAATGATTTTATTCTAACCTCGAAATAGGTGACCAATCACAATAACGCGCGTCGATTGACACGTGACACGAATACAAAAAAGTTCACTCTATATTTATAACCAGTAGCAAAAGCAAAACATAAGATAAGATGAGATAAGATAAGCGTTTATCCAGACGTCACAATACACAAAACAGAACACAAATAATACCAGAAGTAAACTTATGGCTAGTACATTCAGAAATATTATACATTTTACGGAAGGGATTGGACAAACTAGGGAAAACAAAACAAGACTAACCCAGCATCACCATGTCCGCTCCACCACGGTGTGGCAGGGCCACAGTAGTGCCAACGATAAGCCAAAATATACAGTCATTGCGTATGGAAAAATAGTCGATTTAGTAGTGTATTGTGTACGGCGACGGTGAAATAGTTCCGGCTCGGCATATGCTACAGGAAGACCTATAGCGTGTCATGTAGCGACAAGAATCTAACCAGAATCTAACAAGAAACAACAACCAGAAAAAAATTTGAAATGACAGTATATTATGTTGATTTACAATGATTATTTTAAAAAATAATGATATGAGGATGAGGATGAATGAGGTGACACAGGTTTTAAAAGATACAGGTACAAAAGATATAAAAAGGGGAGCGAAGGACACGGAGAGTAGGAGGGCAGAACAGGGAGCACGCGGCGGTGGTGCCCGGAGCCTGGAGTAGTTGCGAGTAGTTGGAGATCCGGAGGTTGTAAGAGGTGGCTTGAAGGCAGCAGCACGTCAGGGTATAGATGGTTGGAGACGGCAGCACGTCAGGGTATAGGTGGTTGGAGACGGCAGCACGTCAGGGTATAGTTGATTGGAGACGGCAGCACGTCAGGGTATAGGTGGTTGGAGACGGCAGCACGTCAGGGTATAGGTGGTTGGAGACGGCAGTAAGGCAGCAGCAGCAAACAGTAGGCGACTCAGCAGAGGCTCGCAGGATCCCGGGGCAGTGCGGCCCCGGGATAAGGCCTTTAGGTGATGCTTCCTCTTCAAGAGCTGAAGCGAGACTGTTTTTTTCAGCAATGTTCCGCTCTTATACCCTTTTTGGAGAGTTCTAAAAATTATTTAAATTAAAAGCAATTTTTGTGAATGGCCAAGAGGGAAAAAGTATTTTTGTAAAAGTATTGAAGTAAACATATCGGACCGCTAATGAGTTTGAATGGACATTGTCATGACAACCAGATAAACCATTGTTTATCTGGTTGTCATGACAATGTCCATTCAAACTCATTATCTGACATATCAAAATATGTCAGATTTTGATTTCAGGCTCGTAATAGAGAAAACAACAAGATAACAATGAAAATTGGGACATTATCGATATATAAAAAGGTAGCGCACCAGCGCGCACGAAGCCCGAGATTGCAGAGTTTCGGAGAAAGCCAAATACAAGGTCACCAAAGGTAAACCCCTTCGACATCGATTTAAAAGTGCTGATAGTGTGAAAATACGAAGTGAAAATGATTTGTTATTGTGTTTTTATGGTTTAAAACGTTACAGGGTCCTATGAAAATAAAGGTGATACGAAATATCCAGCTGTGAGATAAATGCAGACCATCAAAGCAGACTGGAAAATGGCATGTAAGTAGCATAACACTACATTTTCCCCCCGACCCTGGAAATTTTTTGACTCAGCAAAAATTTTGATATGTACATTTTAAAATAAACCATAAAAACACAGCTTTGCAGAAACAGACATCACCAGGCAAAATCAGATATACCATCTCTTACATTCATCATCTTCATTCAGGTAAGGGTGGAGTTCACATTCAATGACTACCACTCTAAAAGTGTGTTTTCGAAAGGACATTCAGGCTTACTTAAGGTGTTGTCATCCGCTCCTGCGTGGAAAAAAAAATAAGTGGAGGTAAAGAGAAACAAATTAATCCTAAGGTAGCTTTAGTCGCTTTGACTTAAGAAAAGATTAAGAACGGCCAGAGCGGTAGGGCTCGAAGCCAGAGATCAGCAACATCGCCAACGAGATGTGTCTGAAATAAAGATAAAAAAAGGTGAAGACTAACCAACGAAGATTCGAGGTCCTAAAGTAAAATGTGTTGAGGAACACTGGATTAAAGGAAGAAATAAAAATAATAAGGTGAAAATGATATTTATACATTTATACAAATTAACAGTTAATAGAAGTTAAGAAAATTTAAAATTGAAAATGAAAATCTTTAATGTGCCACTTGCCTCTAACTCCGTTAGGGTCTTCGAGAATGTATACTAATGGTGAAAGTTTGGTTATTATTTTACACTTAATGAATTTAGGGGCAAGTTTAGCATTAAAGTATGCGCCAGCATTGCTTAAAACATGGTTTTTACGCCAAACAGTATCTTCCACATTAAATTCCTTAAAAGACCGGCGAAGATCATAGCGAGCGCTATTTTTAGCGTGAGCTATGTGAAGTTTAGTTTGAACTCTGTGAAAGATAGATGAGAGGAGACCAGCATTAGACGCGTAAATATCACGAGGCATAAATATCAATTACTCGAGATTCTGAGTTGGAGTATAGAAGGAACCACAAGGTATTGTTTCCCTACCAAAGACTAAAAAGTTTGGAGTAAAGCCAGTAGCAACGTTTGTAGCGCTGTTCATTGCGAACTGAATCTTAGTAAGATGGTTGTCCCAGGATCTATGATCGTCTCCTACTAGGGATGCTAGAGCTGTCATAATCGTACTATTAAATTTCTCTGTAGGATTAACCTGAGGACAATATAAAGCTGTGTGAAAAATACAAGGAACGTTATAAGAATTTAAGAATGAGTGGAATTCTCGCGACTGAAATTGAACAGCGTTGTCCATTATAATAGTTTGGGGAATGCCATGAACTAGAAACACTGAATTTTCTAAGCCATTAATGATATTAGCTGAAGTAGCACGTTTAAGGGGAAAAATCATAGTATATTTAGTAAAATTGCAGTTAATGACCAGAATATACTGATTTCTTCTCCGGGTCATAGGCAATGGACCCATAAGATCTAAGGATTTAGTTTGAAAAGGTCTGGAGCAAAGTTTAGGTTTACCCATAAGACCATAGGGAGAATGATTAGGGTGTTTGCAGGTTAAGCAGGTTTCACAAGTCGAGATTAAATTGGCAATGTCCCTAAACATACCAGGCCAATAGTATTTTAAAGATATTTTCTTGAATGTCTTGAAGATACCAAGGTGGAGTTCTGAAGGGGAACCATGGCTAACTTCAATAAGTGCATGTCTATCTTGCGGCAGTGGAACTTCTTTCCAAATAAAGTCATCGTTTAGACGATCGGGAGAATGGATGCAGCGGTAAAGTTTGTTATCCCTGATAGTGTAGTTGGGATATGCGTCTGGGTTGTTGGAGCATCCGAGAAAAATCTTGTTGTAGTGCTCAAGTTCACGATCAGGTGGTTCTTCAATCGTAGTAGGATGTACGCCTTGAGGTGAAGTTTCTCGTGTATCAGGACGTTCTTTATTCTTATGTCTTGATAATAAATCAGGAACAACGTTATCCTTTCCTTTTTTATGTTTCAGGACAAAATTAAAGCATGATAAGCGTAGAGTCCAGCGAGCAAGTCTTCCAGATGGATTCGATAAGTTCTGAAACCATTTAAGTGCAGCGTGGTCAGTATATATTGTAAATTCTTTACCATTGTCTAGGTAACATCGCCAATGTTCTAGCGCAGTTATTACAGCCAATGTTTCTCTTTCAGTAGTTGAGTAGTTTTGTTGATTTTTGTTTAGTGCTTTACTCATGTAAGCAATCACGACTTCTTTGTCATCTTGAGGTTGAGTAAGCATTGCTCCTATGCCATAATTTGATGCATCACAATGTAAAGAGAAGGGTAGTTCGAAGTTAGGGCAAGCAAGGACAGGAGCAGTTACCAAAGCTTCTTTAAGTTTCTGGAAAGCAGCTGCAGCCTTGGAATTCCATAAAAATTTAGGAGCGTTCTTCCCGGAACAGGTTAGTTGGTTGAGTGGAGAGGCAATAGTGCTGAAGTTTGGAATGAATCTTCTAAACCAGCTGCAGGTGTCTATGATTCTTCGAACTTCTTTTCTGCAAGTAGGTACAGGATATTCTAGAATAGCTTTTATTTTATCTGGATCAGCACGTAGACCATACTCGTCCACTAGAAAACCAAGGTATTTCAGTTCTTTTCTGAAGAATTGACTCTTTTCAAAGTAATAGTCAGATTAGCATATGAAAGTTTTTCATAAACTTTCATGAGAAGCGATATGTTCTCATCAAAAGTCTCGCTAATAATAACGATGTCATCCAGATAGCAAAATACCTTGTTCTCAAATTCAGGAGTAAATAGCGTATCGTATTAATCTTTGTTGAGTTGCAGGTGAGTTAGTGAGACCAAAAGGCATTACTTTGAATCTGAACATACCTCTTCCAGGAACATAAAATGCTGTCTTATCTCTATTAGCAGGATTCAAGGGAATCTCCCAAAATGCTTTCGCAATGTCGATGCTTGATAAGTATTTGGCATTTCTCAGGTTGTCCAAAATTTCGCTTATTAGAGGCAGACTATAAGCATCACGACGTGTAACTGAGTTAAGCTTCCTGCTATCTACGCAGAAACGCCATTCACCATTCTTCTTTGGAGTGATGAGGACTGGAGATAACCAAGGACTTTCGCATTGTTCAATGACGTTCCATCCCAGCATCTTGTCAACTTCATTAATTAAAGCCTTTTGTTTTTCAGGAGACAGTCTGTAACATCTTTGTTTGATCGGAAGAGAATCACCAGTGTCAATCTTGTGGGTGATTAAGTGTGTGTTTCCCAGAACACCTTTTTCTTCAAAAGAGATTGTCTTGAAGCGTTGGATGATGTCATTAGCGATGTTCTTTTGATTAGGAGTTAAATGCTCATAAGGTAAAACTTTAATATCTTTAGTGTCGATAGCAAAGCATTTAGGATCTGTAAAATTAAGAGAAGCTAAAACACTAGGTAGAAGATTAAATTTTCTCCAAAAGTCAATACCTAGTATTAGAGAAGGAAATATTTCAGGGAAATAATAAGCTTTAATCAAGTGAGTTTCGTTATTGAAATGGACAGGTAAGTCAAAATAACCCAAGGAATTAATTTTTTGATTATTAGCAGTAGAGACAGTAATAAGATCTGACTTGAGAAGTTTGCAGCCCAGTTTAAGAATTTCCAAATGAGAATTATTACCCAGAATAGTTACTGAGCTGCCAGAATCTAGTAAACCAGATAAAGTTAAGTCATAAATTTTGACATTAACGAATGGACGATTAAGATCTTGTTCTTTGGAGTAGAGTGTAGAAGAGATTTTGTAGCAAGCAAAGAAGTTTTGAATTGTTTTGATCCAATTAGTCCACTCGTCCTTATCAAAGTTTGAGTTACTTTTCAAGTCAGCAGTTAGTTTTTTGTACTAGTATTAGGTTTGGGAGAACAAGTAGGGCAATCTGCAGTTTTAAAACCCTTAAGACCACATTTGAAACAAATCACGAATCGTGGTTGAGTGCAACTGTTCAAAGTATGACCTAGTTTACGACAGCGAACGCAAAAAGAACTTTCTTGGGGAGCTGCAGTTTGAGAGAGACTATTAACTTGTCTAGAAGGGTATTTGTAGGGTGGAGTGAATTTATTCATGAAGGGAGTAGAAGGTCGTGAGTTATTAGAAGAGTTTGGAGAGTCAACTGAACTTGAATTGGAATGCTTGTAGTTGAATTCAGAAACATGAGGACTTTGTTGCAAATTTGGTTCTTTAAATTGTTAGTCTCGGTCTAGGAACTTTTCGTAGTTTTGGCAAGTGGCCAGAAGAGAATCGATAGAGTCAATGTCTTTTAGAGCTACGAAGACTGAATAACATGGGCGAATATTTCTCAAAATAATCTCCAATTGTTCTGTTTCAGAAAGTCTTTTTGAAAGGCGAGCGAACATTCCAGACATGATGGAAATATAGATGACGATAGGTTCATCACGACCTTGAGTACGATTCCTAATCGCTTCTAGAAGTTTATGATCATAATTAAAACCACCAAAGTCTTTGATTAGTAAAGAAGAAAGTTCGTTCCAAGTTAAGTTTGGATTCTGATTATATTTAAATCTGAACCAATGAAGGGCATTGTCGGTGAAAATTTCGAACGCCTGAGAAATCAACAAGTCCTTGGACAAGCCACGAGCTAAGCTATATTCTTCAAGTTTTTGAAGAAAGGATCTTGGACAGCTTTTACCATTGAAGGTGTGTCTTTTCAGATCTTTGAAGACGTTAGTTGGAGGGAAAGATTGAGGTGGTGGTGGAGGATACGGGTATGGGCCTGGACAGAAGTTTGAGAAACAAGAGGGGGTTCCATGCTGGGTCGGGTCAGCAGGAAGGTCAAGTGATGGAGAGTCATTTGCAGTTGAAGGTGGAGTCAAGGATTCGAATTGTTTAGAAATAGCGTCAAATTTCATCTTCAAAGTATCGAAACTAGTTTTAGAGTCTGGATATAAGTCAGTATCTATTCGCTCCAATCTGTAAAAAACATGATTAATAAAAGTTTCTATTAATCGTAAGTATTTGGTTTCACCTTGTAAAAATTTTTCAATTTTACAATCCAGGTAAGTCAGAGTAGAACCAATTTGAGACAAGTCATCCTCAATCGGAACTGGAGAAGTCAGAATATCATCAGGGTGAGAATTCGCAACTAAACGCAAAACCTGTTTTTTAAGAAGCAAAACAGTATTAGCTGGTTCCTGACATCTAATCTTTACTTCGTATTCGAGCTCGGCCTTGTTAAGGAATTCGTACTTAATAACCCTTTCCATTGTTATAGTTAAATTGAAAATTTTACCTCTTTCCGGTTATCTAGAATGAATGAATGAATGAATGAATGAATGGTGCTTCTCCAGCCAGGGTTCTAAACCTGTTCCGGTCGATCGGCCGGCATACCAGAGAGCACGAGTTTTGAGGGGGGGCGGAATGACCTGCTCAATAGGAGTGGAAGGAGCGTGAATTCAATCGACCGACTCTTCAGCCTGAAGCCAATATAGGATATGTGGAATAGGGGGGATATAGGATTTGGAGAGCAGCTGTTGTTTTCTTCAAGTTCATGTTTTCCTTCTATTTTCAGGTATTGTTACAGGTTGAGTTTCCTGTTCTGTCGTGTTCGTTTGGGTTATCCGGTAAGGTCTCCGTTTCGCTTTCGCTGTCTGTTTCTGGAATATGGCATATTTGGCTCGATGCCTTTCTGACTTCGTCCCTGTTGTGTGCTGATTCTGTCCAGTAACTGTGTTCTTTACCGTAGTATTTGATGTCATGCTTAAGGGAATCTTTCCAGGTGTAAATGGGTCGGCCAACTTTCTTCTTCTTTGCTTCGTATTCCAATGCAGCGTGGAGTAGGTGTTTTTGTGGGCGTCGTAGAAAATGTGTATAGTACCACATCCGATGGTTTTTGATTTGTTTGGTTATTGTTTTGCCCTGTAGTAAGTCATGAATTTTGTGGTGTCTTGGATAGCTTCTGGCATTCTCAAACATGTCTCTGAGGATCAGGCGTTCATATTTTCTTAGTCTAGAACGGTTTGCTTTGGTGAGGGCTGCCGCTTTAAGTCCGTATGTTATACACGGTGCAATAACCATTTTGTAAATCAGGCGTACTATTTTCCAGTCCATGTTGGATTTCTTTATAAAATGCATTAGGGCCTTGGAATTGCCTATGGCTTGCCGGCATCTCTTCTTTATTGTGTCTCTCCTACTATGTCCTGCCGTTATATATGTGCCGAGATATTTTATTTCGTCTACGGGTCGTATTGGAACTCCGTCCAATACGATCACTTGTGGGCGCTGGGTGTTTATGGGGTCTCTTATAAGAATTTTCGTCTTTGTTTCGTTAGTATCGAGCCCTACTGTTTTTAATAGTGCTTTCAAATGCGTGACGATTTGTTACGTTATGTTGTCAATCTTGACAAACGATGATGAGGTCATCCGCGAAGGAGAGAATAAGTGGTAAGACTATTTCTTCATCTTGGTCCAGTTTTATGTTGGGAATTTCTTCTTCCAGTGTTTTGACGACATCATCCATTTATATTGTAAATAGTTTTGGTGACAGTGGACAGCCTTGTTTTACTCCTTTTCCTTTGTTGATCAAGTTACTTTGCTGTCCGAACCATTTGATGCAGGTCCGTTCATACATGCAGGCTTTTATTATCCTATTGGCTAAAATATTATTGGTCCTTGAAAGGAGAATATCCTTGAGCACGTTTAGGTCTATAGTATCAAATGCTTTGGCGATATCTAGCGCCAGTACATATGTTCTGTTACCTGCGCGCCATTCTTCGTCTAATACTCTGCGTAGTGTGAAGATGTGGTCATCGGTGGATCTATTGTGGAGAAATGCTGCTTGGTAGTTCCCGAGTTCTTTTGTTATCTCGTCTAGTTTGATGAGCAGGTATGTCGCGTATATGCGATATCCTGTATTACACATTGTTATACGGCGATAGTCATTGGTGTCTTGCGGGTTTCCGATTTTGGGGATAGGTACTTGGACCGTTTCATTCCAGGACTCCGGTATTATATTTTCTGTCCATGCTCTGTGCATTGTTTTGGTAATAACCTTTAACAGTTGTGGCGGTATTCCTTTGTACAGTTCCGGGACTACCTGATCTGTACCCGGCGCTGTTCCGTTACGCATGCGGCTGATTATCGTTTTTATGTCGGCTATTGTTGGACCATTTTCTAGATAGTCAGGGTTTAATGAAGTTTCGTTAGGGATAATCATATTTTTAGGGCCTTCTGATTTCCTTAATTCCTGTTCCCAGCGTGACATTGGGATAAATCGTTGTTTTTTTCCACCGTCTCGATTGAAGCTGGTGTCGTCTGTAATAGTGGTACACGATTTGCATGCGTTTGCTTGGGTGTTTTTTTCCTAGGCCTTCAAAAAATGCTCTGCATTCTCGTTTTTCTTCATTATCAATAATTTTCTCAAGACGTCGTCGGCATTCTTTGAGTTGTTTATTGATTGTTTGGTCGGTTGGTAAACGTCTTTTAAGGAATTTGGCCTTTTGTAAATTTGCCAGAGCAATTCGGTGTTCCCGCGATCTAGCGGGTTTTACGGAAAGTGTTTTTTGGGCTACTGACTTCATAACCCCTGTAATAGATTCCCACGGAATGTCGGGCGTATATTCGTCGTCATTTTCTATAAATTTGTAGTTGTTCGCCATAAGTTCTTCCATAATTAACTTTATGGTATTTTACTTTTGTGTCATTCATTTCATCTCGTGCTAGGGCGGTGTACGAACACTGTTTATAGTTGAACTTTAAAGCTGTTATGGCTTTGTACTTAGTTTGGGTTGTACTCTTTGTTGATTCCATTTGCGTGTCGCCAGTTCTTGGAAGCAGGTTTAGTGGGTCTATTTCACCCCAGATTATCTTGTGGTCGGAAATATGCAGGTAGCTCCATTGTCCTTTGATGAAGTTAAATGTGTGTGGCGCATTATTCGAGATAATTATATGGTCTAGTTGTGATTTTGTTTTCCCGTTAGACCATGTGGCCCGACATGACTTGCGAGCCCAGGTGGTTTCTACTTTTAAGTTTTCGCGGGAACAAATATCCATTAGCATTTCTCCGATGATATTTGATGATTTGTGTAGGAGATTTGTTCCTATAATTCCCTTTTTCCTGTATTCCTTTGTATCGCCTAGTCCGATATGCGCGTTAAAGTCACCTAGCATTAATATTTTGGCTTTGTTTGGTTTCTTTTGAATAATCTTTATAAGTTGCGAAAACGCTGCGGTTGCTCTCGTGGAAGAGCTGGGGATATGTGCGTTTATTACATATAGTGTATTAGTGGCCGATGTTATTGTTGCTGCCATGGTTTCCAGGTCGCGATTTATATTGTGGACCGTTAAGTTCAGGTCCTTTCTAATTAATATAGCTAAGCCACACTGTGCGATGCTGGTTGTGCCTGATAGATACCAGAGATAGTGTTTTGACACGTATGTCCCCGATGTCATGTTTGTTTCCTGTATACAGGCTATATGTATGTTTCTGTTTGTCAATTCAGCATCAATGTTGAGTCTCTTAGGTATTTCGGCGCATCCTCTAACGTTCCAAGTAGCAATGCGCATACGCTCGCATGTGACTTTTGGTTTAAATATGGGGCTGTGTCGTTTCATCGTATATCCGGTGTTGTCAGGGATGTCATCTATTGATGTTATGGTTGACCCTGAGGAGGTCATGGGTGTTGCATTAAGTATCGGGGAAGGTATGTTGTTATCAGTTTGGCTGTCGGTTGCTAGATTCGTGGGTAAATTTTGTGATTCAAGCAAGTATACGCTGTCGTAGTGGTTTCCTGTGAAGTTGAGGTTCATAGATCCCACTGCATCCGCGGGATTCTTGGGCCTGTATGTGAGCGATGGTGTATTTTGCTGGTGGATTGTTACGTTAATTAGAATGTATTCGGCGGCTGCTATTATAATCTCCTCTCCAGCCCAAGTGCCGTAATTGCGCAGATTTTTAATGTAGTCATTGAGGGTTTCTTCAGGCTCGGCGATTGCAAACTTTATGTTCTGTTCATCGCAGTTTTCTTCTACATATTTAACTAGGTCCTTACGAATGTGGGTGTGGTCGAGTGTTAATTGATATAGGTGATTAATTTGGTCAGCAATTGCGTGGAATAGGCAGTAACCATCTCTCGGCATTGATAAGGCTTTCAACTTATTGGAATGTTGTTGAAAGAAAGAACTTAGAGCTAATTTGATTAATTTGAACTACCTACGTACCTATTGTTAATGGTACGGGTTGTGGCTGTCAAATTTTGTGCGTATCTTTGCGCACTTATTCTCGGTATTTTCTAAGAGAATTGGAGGCTGGGCCTGGAAGCTATAAAATAGGCGTGAGAGAGACCCGCTTAGGACAAAGAGTCTTTGATTTTATTTTGTTATTGTTCGTCAGCTGCCTTTCGTTAATTGCCTGTTTTCTGCAAGATGGTAAAATGATCCTTTTATGATGTGCAAGTGTTGGCTTTTACTCGCTATTTCTCAGAATATGCAGTAGGCTTGCATTATTGTTTATTTTATTTTTGTAACAGGTCAAGATGGTTGGACCGGATGGTGGCAAATAGTTTAGTTTTGTTTTATTGTGCTTGGGTAGGTTCCTGCCTAGTTTTGTATTTTCGTATACCTATCACCTACCTATTTGTACGGGACTATGCCTATGGAATAGTTTAGAGTTGGCGTAGTAATTTGGAGCGAGAGCAGTATCTGTTTATGAAATGGTAACCAGCATTACGAAGGAAGTTACCTGCCAGATATAAAGTTAGTTTTGCTGTTTTATCTGATATAGGGCTATCTTAATCGGAGCAATCTCACCAGGTTGTTGCTCAGCTAGTGACACTCTCTGCACTGACATCACCTACTTCAGTTCACTTCATTAGTGCGTAGTAGTGAGGTCCGTGACACGGGTCGAGGTTCAGTCCCTGTACAAGGCCCTATTGTTTATTGCTCGTTGGAATTCATTTTTTCTTAGCTCGTTGTCCAGAAAAGGGGCTTGTTGCACAAAAAAAAAAACGTATTTGCTTCGCCGTTTTGCAGCTGTGTTAGTTTGAGGAATGTTTTCTGTCGTAATTTATCTCTTTTGTTTAACTTTTTCTGTCCGTTATTGTTTGGGTTTTAGTGTCCTTATTCACGTGCCTGCAGGAAGTGCATGAAAGGGCCTGCCTCTTGGCGTGGGATAACACCACGACTCGTTGCGCAACTCTAGTTTCTATTGACTTAGTATTTATGATGATGTATCAAGCACCACGAATGTCTGTAATGAAATGAAATAAGTCTGTTTCCCAGGTTGTTGCTGTTGAGAGAGCTTAATTGTATGGGTTAGATTCACTTAAGAAATACCTTAAATAATGAAGATTCTACGTCCTATGTAATAGTTTGTGTGTCCGGAGAAAGCAATTCATTGATAAGGTTAGGTTATTGCTGAGGAGATATCCCAGTGTCATGACACACCTAATGTGCTGGATAGGGTCGGTTAATACTCCAGGATAACGGCGTGTCGGTAGGGAGTACTGTTATGTATTGCGTGAGACGTAAACTCGGGGTCTCTTCTAGTAGATTCGTCTGTGGAGATAAATATTGGTTGGATGCGTTAGGACACTGAATAGGAACGGGCTCACCAGGCAACACTCGTTGAGTTGTCTCAGCTATGTGCACCTATTGTCGTACACAATATTGTACACGTATTGTCACAGCAGCGTGGCGTAGCCTATTATCTGGTAGGGCGCAGCTCAGAACCTATCTAATTCACACTTTACGCACTCTACTTTCACACTTGTTGCTATATTAGACACTCTCATATCATCTCGCTGATACAAAATCTCCGAAACGCGAGAAACCAGAGACAGAACAAAGGCGCGCGCCGGGTTGTAAACTATTGTTTGTTTTAATGCGTTTGCAAGATGTCGGAGGTCTATAGACACGTCCGTTCGGTCCGGCAACACAACTCTTACCTCTTTCCGGTTATCTAGAATAAAAATATTAAAGTGATGAAGTGAAGTGAAGTGAAGTGAAGTAATGTAAGTTAAATGTAGGCCTAAATATAATACAGATGTGTTGAAAAACTAGATGAAGTTTTGTTTTAGAATTTGGAAAATATGAAAAGGATGAATAGATAAAGATTTAAGAGCGAAAGAGAAAGCAAATCAAAAGGAAAGAGACAAGGCGCAGAAAAGGTGAAGAAGGGTGAAGAAGAACTTTTGCGTTGGGCGCCAAAATGTCATGTAGCGACAAGAACCTAACCAGAATCTAACAAGAAACAACAACCAGAATAAAATTTAGAAATGACAGTTTATTATGTTGATTTACAATGATTATTTAAAAAAAATGATATGAGGATGAGAATGAATGTGGTGACACAGGTTTTAAAAGATTCATGTACAAAAGATATAAAAAGGGGAGCGAAGGACACGGAGAGTAGGAGGGCAGAACAGGGAGCACGCGGCGGTGGTGCCCGGAGCCTGGAGTAGTTGCGAGTAGTTGGAGATCCGGAGGTTGTGTAAGAGGTGGCTTGAAGGCAGCAGCACGTCAGGGTATAGATGGTTGGAGACGGCAGCACGTTAGGGTATAGGTGGTTGGAGACGGCAGCACGTCAGGGTATAGTTGATTGGAGACGGCAGCACGTCAGGGTATAGGTGGTTGGAGACGGCAGCACGTCAGGGTATAGGTGGTTGGAGACGGCAGTAAGGCAGCAGCAGCAAACAGTAGGCGACTCAGCAGAGGCTCGCAGGATCCCGGGGCAGTGCGGCCCCGGGATAAGGCCTTTAGGTGATGCTTCCTCTTCAAGAGCTGAAGCGAGACTTTTTTTTTCAGCAATGTTCCGCTCTTATACCCTTTTTGGAGAGTTCTAAAAATTATTTAAATTAAAAGCAATTTTTGTGAATGGCCAAGAGGGAAAAAGTATTTTTGTAAAAGTATTGAAGTAAACATATCGGACCGCTAATGAGTTTGAATGGACATTGCCATGACAACCAAATTATATGTAGTGGCTGACAGTGGAGATGAAGGAAAGTCCAAGGATGTGCAATTATGATTTATACTCAGTTCTTACATAAAGTGACTTAAAATTAACCAATGTTAGAAAGCGTCCGATGCTAGGAGCGCTGGTAATAAAAGTGAAATAAAATATATGCTTAGTTTTACTATTTCTAAATTGAGGGCATCGACGATATGTGCCTAACTTTGTGTGTTAGGTATATGACGACGGTGGCTTTGTATTACACCTCCCTCCTTAAGATGAGCAACTATTTGCTGATGTCTACTGCAAATGTTGCGGCTCGATTGTCCTGTGCTAAGTTGAGATGCGATAAGGGAATATCAGCCTGAGTCGTTGATTCGCATTTGTTATTTACAATGTATGCCTTTCTTCGGCGTATAATGTAGACTGCAGTCAGTGCAGTTGCACCGATTAGTGCGATGACGTAGAGCGGAATCGTCGTATGATAGACGGAGGTATCTATTGTTTGTATTGTAAATGGACGCTCTGTTGCTAGCTGCCCTTGAATGTTATGCAGTTTGGATAATTCGATGGTAGTTAAATTATACTTTATTGTCTGATGTTTTCCGGCGATTGCTGGCCACGGAATGTTCATCAATTCAATCGGTAGTCCTTGAATCCTGTCTTCGACGTTGACTATTGTAAACTCCGGTGCCTTGATTCTGCAGTTGTGCGGGATGCGAGCTAGATAAGTTCCTTCCAACAGCTGATGTTGTTCTTGTTTGCATATAAGTTGAATTTTGGTGGGCCTTGGAAACGATAAAATGTAGTTCTGGCTATCCAGTTCCATAAGAGCTTCCTTGAACAGCGAGATAGGCGTAGGTTGACACGTCTCATCTATCTCCTGTAAATATATTAATCGATGGATGCAGTCCCGTTGCGTTCGTAGTTGATGGCCGATGTTCTGCTTGCAGATGTGCCATGCGTTGACCTTCGGGCATTCAGCCTCTATGTACACATACTCGTTTATATTGGATGCCATGAATGGATAGGATGGGAGGATGATATTATTATTCTTGTTGGGGATCGGACATAACTTATAGAGGTCAAAGGTTTTTTTTGATAAATATTGGGAATTTAAGTACTATAACAAGTCTTGTGTCTGCAAAGTAGGTTCCTAAATTTATTATATCATAATAGTACCTTATGTCCAATGAAATGATCTGCTCTGGTTCATAATAATTTTGCAACTTAAAGATGAGATCTCGTAATTGTTTAACTGATAAAACCGAATGATGCATAGAATTAGTACGACTAAATGCCAAAATATTCTCAAGTCTATCTATTTCATTACATAAATCTTGAACCTTCTCGCCAAAAGCGACGAAAAAATGAACAAGATTTGCATGTCTCATATTTCGCTCGTTATCAGTAGCCGTCGAATTATTGATGGCTGAAAGAGCTATCTGTAATTTTGCCTGATTATTTTTTAGATCGGTAATTAGGTGGGCCTGTTGAGTGGTCATTTCATTGCATAGAGTAATGTGTTTAGTGTAGGTATCAGAAATACTTTTTTGGTTGTTATTCAAGACCTGGATAGCGTTTTCGAATCGGATAGCATCGTTTTGATCCAGATTGCCTGTGATATCTTTGATAAGAGCGCCTAAAGGGTTGAACAAACCTCTCTTGACTCGAGTGGCTAAAAATGTTTCAATGTGAGTAAGCGCTTTATCGAGTTTATTATATAAATGTTTAATTTGAAACTTAAAGATTGACATGTCATCACTAAGAGTGTTGGAAGTATATGTGTAAGTGTCGGATAGCTGAGTCTTTAAGTTGAAAATGGTATCTTTGATTTTACCTAAGTCTATTTCATGGATGAAAGTGTGGTAATGGGAAATTATTTTAGCGGTGCCTAGTTTGAATGGTAGTAGGCCCGGTCCATTACTGAGGTTGTCGAGTTGTATTTCTTGTACTTGGGCCGCGGAGGTCGAGATCAGTATTAGGGATCTGTAACAACGGAACGGTTCTATTCTTTAGTGGCCGCTTATGTCTTACTTTAGCTACTGGGCCGCGGTTTTTTGTAGTGTAAATATGAATTGGTAAATTACTAGTTACTCTGTCAGACTTAAAGCGGGGGGCAAGTTTTTGTCGGGCTGCGGCGGGGTTTCGAACAAACACCTCTTGATTTGGTTCATATTGAATTTGGGGTTCCCGTGTCTCATTTATTCTATTAGTACTTTTTTCTCGGTCGGCGAGCGACATGTTATGTATATGGTGGTAAATAGTTTCCATTCGTTCGCGATGGTCATTTATATATTGCTGCATTAATCTCTCTGTTAGGTTTATATTAATAGGGTCTCGGGGATCAAAGTGGCCTGATATAACTTCGAAAGGTCTGCATTTTGTGAAACTGTGCACTGAGCTATTGTAAGCAATTAGTGCGTAGGGAATAAGATTTTTGGCGGTTTCATTTTTGTGTTTTACTTTAAGCAGCCGTAAATGTTACAAAAGGGTAGAGTTGAAACGCTCTATCATCCCGTTTTGATTTGGGGCATGGGGCATTGTAGTATTGTGTTCTATGTTGTGTAATTTCAAAAACTCTTTTACAATTTGATTAACAAACTCAGTCCCATTATCTGTTACCAAAGTCAAGGGATATCCGTGATGAGTAGCAAACTTCAAAAAAGCTTTAATGATACTGAGTCCAGTACAATCAGGGATGTGATATGCTTGCGCATATTTAGAGAAGGAATCTACGAGAGTTAGGTATTTTTCCTGTTCGATAGTAAGTACATCGGCGTGCGCTACTTCAAATGGCCTAGAGGGAGTTGGTACTATGTTGAATTGAGGGCGTGGTGGGTTGCGGTCATATTTAGCGGTATTACACGTGTTGCAAGTACTTATGTATTTTGTAATCGTGTCGCGCATTTTTGGCCAGAAATAACGTTTTGATAATGAGAGCAATGTCTCATTGATGCCTCGATGATTAGTTTTCCCTTCATGATATGCTTTTACTATAGATTGCTGCCTAAGGGGTAAGACAACGTTCTCCAGTTCACATTTTACAAGGACCAAGTTCATGGCTGAGCTACCAAAAATACGTTGTATGATAGGAATTATGGTGTAAATTTTGTTTTCGGGGTTGATCAAGAGAGCTGTGCGTGTATTGGGGTCTATTTGATTTTGGATTGTTTTAGATAAACTACTTTCTAATCTTTGGTCGAATAAGTCAATTGAAGTCTTAATATGACCTTCAAAAGGTTGCGTGACTGTAGGCCTGGTTCTAGGCGGGTGATTTATAATGTTCAACACAATCTGTTTTTTAAATTTATTCAAAGGGTCAGTGCTTATAGGGATTTCTAGTGTCGGATTTTCGGCGCTAGTGTGAGCGGTGGCTGTAGCTGAGGAGCTAGGAATAGGGTTGTGATCGGGTGCTGATATCGTGGAAGACGATGAACTTGTATTAATCTCCGAATGATTGACTAACAGTGACATATTCTCGTTGTTTATCTCGATGCGAGACAAAGCGTCTGCGTTTGTATTGGCCTTGCCTTTTTTGTAGACTATGGTGTAATCATATTCCGCTAACTTTAACCTCCATCGAGTGAGTCGAGAATTGGGCTCTTTCATGTTCATGAGCCATTGCAAAGGCTTGTGGTCTGTAATTATTTTAAATTTCCGGCCAAAGAGGTAAGGTCTAAAATACTTGGTAGCCCAAACTATAGCAAGCAGCTCTTTCTCAGTGGTGGAGTAATTCACCTCGCTGTCATTGAGAGTCCTTGAAGCATATGCTATAGGGTGGTCTACGCCCGTAGAACCTTGAGATAAAATCCCTCCTAGGGCGTAATTTGACGCGTCTGTAGTCAAAATGAATTCTTTTGAAAAGTCTGGATATACTAAAATAGGGTCATTTGTCAAAAGAGTTTTACAATGTTCGAAACAATCGATGTAATCGGAATTGATGATAATTTTGGATCCTTTTTTTAAGCATGCGGTAAGCGGTTTCGTAATTTTTGCAAAATCTGGTATGAATCGACGATAATAGCCCAGTAAACCTAAAAAACCTTTAATCTGTTTAGTAGTTTTTGGGATTGGGTACTTGCATATTGCGGCAATTTTATCTGGGTTTGGTTTTACGCCTTCTCGGGTAATAATATGGCCTAAATATGGGGTCTCGCGTTTTAAAAACTCTGATTTATCCATCTGAATTTTGAAATTGGTTTCGCGGAGTCGTTGGAATACTTTCTTGAGGTTCACTATGTGTTCCTGGAGCGATGTGGAGTATACCAAAATATCGTCCAAGTAGACTATGGTATTTTCAACGCCTTGTAGGATATTATCCATAACTCTCTGGAATGTTGATGGTGAGTTTTTTAAGCCCATGGGCATACGAAGAAACTCATAGTGTCCGCGCTCTACATTGAAACCAGTTTTGTGAATGTCTTTTGGGTCCATCTCTACTTGGTAAAAACCGCTGGCCAAATCTAGTGTAGTAAAATACTGACACCTACCCAGTTTATCTAAAATATCAACAATATTTGGTATTGGATATTTGTCCTCAACAGTCTTATCATTAAGTTTTCGAAAGTCTATGACTAGTCTCCACTTAACCTTTCCTGATGCGTCTGATTTTTTTGGGACTACCCAAATAGGGGCACTCCAGGCAGAGGTAGATGGCCGAATAATTCCTTGTCTCAACATACTTTGTACCTGATTTCTAACTTCTTCTCTATGTATGTATGGATATCTATAAGTTTTACTATGAACCGGGTTATCGTCAGTTGTATTAATCGAATGTTTAATCTGATTTGTGAACGACAATTGTTCGCCTTCCACATAAAAAACATCGGAGTATTCGCTGCATAAGTTTATCAAATTACATGATTCTTCATCGTTTAGGTGTCCAGTGCGCAAACGCGGTATGACTTCCTGTGACCGGGCATTGACACTTGAAAATTGCAAGGTTTGCTCATTGTATAGTTGTGCATGTACGGGTTCTGTTAATAATAAAATAATGTCATTCTGTTGGATTAGATATTTCCACATATGCAAAGTTATTTTTAGATATTGAAATACACTCGTTGATGTTACAATTACAGATCATCTGTTCATCTATATGAATTTCACCGTTATTTATTGTGGTCGGGACTTTTAGTAATTTTGATGACTGGGCCGGGATTATGTCCTCCAATAGTTGGTGACTTTCTGGTCCATGCATGTGAATTTTGTTATTCGCGAACTGGGTGCTAAGTATTCGACTTCCTAGATCGATATTCGCTTGCCACTGTTCAAGTAGATCGCAACCAATAAGGCCATCGAAATAATCATGAAATTTATACACGTATAGTTTTATTGATTTTGAGTCTTGGATTTCGTTAAAACAGGGGATAGTGACTGAATAGTTGTTCATGGTAGATGCGTGTATGTTGGTGACGATAAATGGGTCATAATTAAGAGTCAAACCGGGAAAGTATTTATTTAAAGCCTCGGGACTTATGAAAGATTGATTAGCGCCAGTGTCCAGAAGTAACCTTAGGGGCGGGTTTTCAATCTGTATATAGGGCAGTTGCCGCTTGTTTTGTATATTTAACTCTATTCGGGGTAACTCCCCTCCGTATCTAAGGGAAAATTTGATTCATTTTCTTGGTTAACGACAACCTGATCATTTTGATCATAACATAACGTATCTTGGGGTGGGTATTCGTATGATCCCATATAGAATTGTTCTGCAGATAACGGCTCTTCATAACCATAGTAACAAGACTCAGAAGGGTTTTGTATTTCATGTAAATGCATTTCTCGCGACCTGTAGTCAACATGAGGGTTGTCATTGCTCCGCCAATTGTTGGGCCTTGTTGGTGGCAAAGTTCGGGCCACGGGGTGGCTAACACCACTCATGGGTTGGGCTTGATTGTAAGACTGATTTTGCCGAGTAAATTGCGCTTGGGGGATCCTAAAGCCGGTAGACATGTTAGATCTGGGCATGGCACTAAAAATTTGCTGTGTGCGTGAAGGACCTGGATTGTTAGGGTTCCGCTGATACCTGTTTCTTTGCATTGGTGGTGGGATTGGATCCTGATTTGTCATAAATGCGTGTGTGTGTGGATTTGGTGCAAACGAATAATTTTGAGGGATTTGAGGTCTAACAGATGTAGGTGCAGTGAATATTTGTGACCTAGCTGAAGGTGCAGTGAATGGTGTCATGTTTCTGAAGGGGGTTGGCTTGTTTTTGCCTTGCAAATAAAGGATGTTCAACTCTTCTTGCGCAAATTGGAGAGCATCCTCTAAGGTGTTTGGTCGCATGCATCGAATTCGCGATCCTAGTGGGTCATTTAAGCCTCTTAGGTATGACTGAAGGGCAAGCTTTTTATATAGGGAACGCTTGGCTTCAACGGTGGTGGCTACGCTATCATGTAGTTCCACGTATGTCATGATAGTGCTCAATAGATTTTGTACCCGTTCGTAAAAATCTTGCGGTGTACCTGTGCCTTGAATTAACATGGACAGGTCTGTGTAGAGAGCAGACTCGTCTCTTTGATCACTGAAATTGTTGACCAAAGTATTTCTGATACCTTGCCAAGTGGACGGTGTGCCATTGGTGGCTAATGTACGGCCAGCAGGTCCCGTAATTTTATTTAAAATGCCATTTAATAGATATAAGTTAATCAACTCATGACCTGGGGCGGCATTTACATATGTCTGAACTAATTGATCACATAATCTTAGGAATCTAATTAGGACGTTTGGATTCCCGTCAAATTCGGGCACATTTCTTAGTGCTTTATGAATGGTATCTAAATCTGCGGCCGCCATTTCAGTAGGAAATTCCTCCTGTATAGGGTCTAAATCCCTAAATGCGTCTCTTTGCTCGATGCGAAGATTACGGCGCCTATTACTATCACTAAGGGAACAACCCCTAAATCGTGCTGAATTAGGATGGAAAATTTTTGGGATTATTCAGGACGATTTGGAAAAAAAATTAAGGAAAATGGCAACCAATAATTAGAGTATAATGTACTTACAAAATTAACAGCATCTTTCCTTGGTTGGAGCCTCGTTCTATCGATGTCTGGATAAGGCGGGTTCCTCTTCACGTCCAAAAGCCAGCTCTCATAGGTTCTTGTTGTAGATGTAGATACAGCGACCAGTTCAGCAGATTGATACTCGAAGAATCCGGAACTGATTCTACAACTCCGTGACTGCGCCAATTATATGTAGTGGCTGACAGTGGAGATGAAGGAAAGTCCAAGGATGTGCAATTATGATTTATACTCAGTTCTTACATAAAGTGACTTAAAATTAACCAATGTTAGAAAGCGTCCGATGCTAGGAGCGCTGGTAATAAAAGTGAAATAAAATATATGCTTAGTTTTACTATTTCTAAATTGAGGGCATCGACGATATGTGCCTAACTTTGTGTGTTAGGTATATGACGACGGTGGCTTTGTATTACAACCAGATAAACAACGATATCAAAATATGTCAGATTTTGATTTCAGGCTCGTAATAGAGAAAACAACAAAATAACAATGAAAATTAGGACATTATCGATATATAAAAAGGTAGCGCACCAGCGCGCATGAAGCCCGAGATTGCAGAGTTTCGGAGAAAGCCAAATACAAGGTCACCAAAGGTAAACCCCTTCGACATCGATTTAAAAGTGCTGATAGTGTGAAAATATGAAGTGAAAATGATTTGTTATTGTGTTCTTATGGTTTAAAACGTTACAGGGTCCTATGAAAATAAAGGTGATACGTAATATCCAGCTGTGAGATAAATGCAGACCATCAAAGCAGACTGGAAAATGGCATGTAAGTAGCATAACACTGCAAGCGCTGGTATTCTGTCGGAACCAAGTGTCTATTTGAGTGTAGTATTTGTGGTGTTGATATTAATCTACAATATTTACAATTACATTTAAGATATATAAATAAAATATAATAATAAATAAATAAGTATAGGCAGATACAAAATAATCATGTCATCATGATGTGGAGGGTGAGTTCTATTTGTAGGTTTGCACCAAAGTATGAGTATTCTAAAGCTTGAAGCTTGAGGATTGGGTGTGTTTTTTGTTATTAAAATATGGTTATCTTTATGTTTTAATTAATTGGGTAGAGAAAGGAAATTGATTTAATAAAATAAAATGAAATGGCAGTTACGTATATTCATATAATTATGTTTATGTACCCGTGTATTTGTTTAAACAAGGGCTAAAAGGAACTAGCAGGGGAATCATTTTGAGGCATCCTATTTTTGATTGGCTAATAAATAATGGCAACAAATATAATGATCACCAAAATATTTTTTTCCTACCCAAAATGGATAAATGAACACCAAAAGTTGCAAAAATATCAGGGCAAAATACTGCGGTAGCTTAGGTGAAGGGTAAAGGGGGTGAGCGAAGCGAAACCCTCTTTATCCTTCGTGTTAGGTTGAACATGTAAGAACAACAAAAATACTTAAAACATAAACTTAAGTACACAAAACATAAACAAACACAATTTGGTGGACATTTATCCATTCTGACAGTCATTTCGAATTTATTGGTAGTAAAATAGGTGCGTTTATGGTAATCGTTTAAACACAAGCCATAAATAATCTCTGTATGAGGTTTTGAAACAATTAATAATATTTTTTTCGCGAATTGGAGGTTGGAGCATTTTGTGGCCAGATACCTGAAGCTGCCTCTAAAAGTGGCAGTCGTGGGGCAGTCCAATAACTGTCTCCTTCATACTCATAAGTTTGACTCAAGAGAGACAGACAGACTACTCTTGATGCTCATGCAGTACAACGTGACGCCGCGCGCTTATTCATAGACACTACACAAGCGCATCGTGTAAATGTGTTGAACGTGCCAGCTTTAGATAACCGATCTGATCTGTAGGTTAGTACTTATTTCTTTAGGACCCACTCTCTAAATTATTTTGATCAGGCTTTCGTTACGGGGGGTTATTCACCCCAACCCTTCGTCACGTGACACATTATCGAAAGTTCCGTGTTTCGGATGACACTTAAAGCTGTAAGTCCCGGCTACTATCGCTATTTGGCCCTCCACCAATACGCCTTGAGCCAGCGTGGTGGAGTAAGGCTCAATTTTGCTCGTATCCGGGTAAAGACCTGTGCCCGTCGGTGGGGACATTAATGGTATTTTTAATTAAAACAGCTCTTATCGCTTGTTATAATTAAGTCATCCGTGCGTTTCATGTTAAACATCCTATATAAATAAATATCAGAATTATTTATAGAACTTGACACCCATTCAGATCGCAATTCGGTGTACTCTCTCGAAGTTGGCTCCCCTTATTAAAGTCGCGAGACTGTTTTGTTGAGATAAATCCTCACTTCGAGGTCGTACTCTAACACGAACGATACGTGTCATATATACATAGAAATGCGCACGCTCTTTGAATTTATATGAAAACCGTAATCCATCTGTAATGCAATGCGGATTGCGGCGGTAGACGAGTTATGTAAAACATGTGTGCTGCGCGGTGGTAGATATATCTAGGATAGATCCTATTTGATCGTAGTCTGGGGGTGCGCGCCATGTGATGTGCGAAGAGCAAAAAGAGGACCAAGAGGACTATACGACGTCACCGTTCAGAACCATCAGACCTCTTTATTGCTAGCTCTAACGCAATTATACTGAAACATAGTAAAATATATTGTTTTCCAGTTTTCCCAGGCGCAGGCGTAGGCGTACTGTGAATAGGGGATGTGGCGAGCGAGACTCTGCTTGTGGCCACATTTCTGCAGCTTTTGGACAAGTGTGCAGGTGTCGAATATGATGTTTTTAATACTAGAAGCGGCACGTTCTGCAGAAGTGTAAATCGACATGAATGAAATGGTTCCTTTCCCTAAATCTCTAAATAAATGCATGATATGTGACCTTAGTGATAGGGTGCGATTAGCAGGCTATTCTTAATAAACTATAGAAATAATCTCGTTCAAATCAGTTACATTTTGGGGGTTGTATGGGTAGGTCGCTGGTAAAATAGATTTTCACCATACGATCTATGTGACGAAGCTGTAGATGTGTAGCCTTCGCGAAGAACAGTCGAATAGGTCACATAATGAGCGTTGGTGCGAAATTCCCTGTTTCGGTGATTACGGGGCTACATAGTTCGAAATTTATCGACGAACTTTCTAGAGGCAAGTTTGTCCTTTAATAAAGTCTCTGGAGTCCTACTAAGATCGATGTTCACGAATTACAAGCTCTGACTGAGCTAGTTTGGGGAAAATAGCACTATATACATAAATTATGTGTATAGTGCTATATTGGTATTTTTCCGATAAGGTACATATACTTTTGGCGTTAATAATTATAGATTATGGATTCTTGAGATTGTGCCATGACATATTCATAATCTTAATAAATAATTGGGAAGCAACAGCTATATTTCAATTCAATATCCAGACAGTGCAACGTAAAACCGCCGCCTATAACTTTCTTAGTGATATACATAAATCTTCGTGTACCTACTCATATTATTTATAGGCTTTGGCCGGTTTTTGTCTTTGAATCTGGAAGTTCATTCGTTTTGTGATTGATGATTGAACTCGTAGAGCGCGGAGTAGGAGCGACGCGCGCAGCTCTACCGTACTATGTCTCTGTGTGAACGAATAGAGACGGTTCACACGTCATCACACGTCACGTCACTAGGCGGCCGCGGCGCGGGGCGGGGCGACGGGCGACAGCTCGCGGTCAACAGCGCGGAGTTTATTTGCGGTCCGCTGTCATCGCGAAGCTCTCGCACGTTGCTCCGAGCCGCACCGCAACCGAACCAACCAACCTGACCACCGCCTCGTCATGCGCGTACGCATCCTACCTTCAGTGCAGACTTCAGTCGATACGTGAACAGCATTGCCGTCGCGCGCGCCCAGGCACGCTTTCTGCGCCAAGCATGTGTTTAAATGATAGTCAGAGATAAACTCGTGAAGTATCAACGAATGCAAAAACATGTCCAATCCAAGAGAATCAAAAATGAAGAATAAAGGAAACGATCATCCACTCAAATATTTGCCGACAGACGTCTTACTGAAAGCTAGAAGCACCTTAGGAACATTACTGAAGTCGAGACACCACGAGCACCAACGACCGAAACCTTCTACACAGGTGCCCAAAGATAGATCTAGCATGAAGGATGAGAGGTTGAAATCTAGTCGATCCGAACCAGAGTTCAGTGAGGTGGTGAAGAAACGTAGAAGTAGAATAGATGAGTGCAGCGGGCAGCAAGCAGGCTTGAGGCCAAGACCACTGTCAGTCGGCGCTCACAAACGCACACACTACGTGGAAAAAGAGACAGACTTATTTTCACAAACTCCTGAAGCGTCACTCCTGAACCGGCGCTTTGACTCTGCTGAGGAGGTCTGCGTGCAGTCTCGCCTGGTGCTGCCTGTTCACAACGGTAGATTGAATAGTTCCGAGCCGTCTCCAGACGCTGGCGATAAGCCGCGGAAGAAGCTGTCGTTCCGGGAGCCGGAGATTATCGAGAGTGCGACCCTGGGCCGGTCGTATAAGCTGATGGGGGTAAACAGTCTCGCACGCAACAGGTTCTCCTTACCCCCTGAACATATATCCAGCGCAGAGGGCCTAGACTTAGATTTGGAGGTATGTATATAGGCTAGTCCACAATCGTTATTAAAGATAGATCGTGTTACTACAAAAATATTATACACAGTTTAACCTTAAAACAAACATCAAATCCTATGCCTTTTTTCTTTAAACAAGCATTGAACAGGGCTTTGAGTTTATGTAGTAAGACCCGGAGAGTAATGTTTATACTTTAATATCCGAATATGGGTGAAGCGTTGTTAGAAGAACTTCAGCAAACCTTTATAGTAAATATAGGTATTTACTTAGTACAAAATTTCTTATATCTTACACGTGTGAACTCAAACACCTAATTTCATGTATTTCACTAATCACTTTACTAGCATACCTACAGTATCACACAATTGTCAGCCATTTACTGATTCAAACATAGGTTGTAGTATTTTTTTTTTGATACATTCGATCTAATTAGGTACTATTACGTGTGTATAAATATATAACCACTACTAAAGGTAACCACAATAAAATTACATTGTGTGCGACCATAGTTTCCATGTTCCAATCAAACAATCGATTTATCAAAAGAGTATCTTAAATAGGTACACCAGTTACACACGTATTTCATATTATTACCCACAAAGATATATGCTATGGTGCATCTCCAAAGCTATTCAACAAGACTGAATCCCATCCCTACTCGTAAACTAATTAATACGCGCAATGCTCGACAAAACAATCCAGAGCATCAGATCGAAGAAGCACATTGAACGTGCACTTCTGTCTGGCGTATGCTACTAACACGAGTACCTCTAGTATTGGGCAACGCAATATATATTTTCTGTTCATTCAATCGCTTTGTAGGAAGGACAGTGATGACGATTACGGACATCACGCTGTGATGGCGGTCGCGACGGTCGGTGGTCAGTCACACATTGTTTCATGTTTATTTTGATTTACGCAATCGGTGCCATCACACGGAAGTATTTTTACTTTACGTTTTCAGTGACATTTAATTTTCCAGTCTCACGTCAAGGCCGATACTTCCGTTGCCAGAATCATTTGTTATTTTGAAAATATTCCGCAAACGAGTTCTATTTGTATGCAATATTGTGAAACGGTCATGCGACGGCTTCCGTGTCAATAACGCGCCGATTTACCTTTTGCCGGTATCACCAGGGGTTTTAATTGCGGTGAATGAGGGTTTCCGCGAAAATACACGCCACAACGTGGACATGTAGACCATGGTAGGAGGAAACTATAGTTAATATTCTTAATTCTGACTAAGCGCGCTACTAAAGGTTTCCGTTATTTTTTTAATAGGAAATAAAAGTCTTTCATCAGTGTCGTGATTTTTTGGTGAGCGTGAATTACCACACGATTATAAGAAACTCCTTCTCCGAGAATTTTCTCATGGGTGTACAAAGTAAATTCAGAAAAACAGAAGATAAAATACCGGCGGAATTCTGCATCTAGAATTTTATTGAGAGGCATTGCAGTAGCTAACCGCAAATATCGAATATGTTGCGCGTGCTAACCTTTAGAACATTGTTGAAAAAGTGAACAGTATATTATGTACGTATGAATCCTCATTATTACGTATGTTCAGTATCCTCATTTTCTTTCACAAAAGTATAACATGTGTTTTATTGACCTCACTTCTCGAACTAAAATAGCCCTGATCGTGAGGAAGCCAAAAATTGCTACAAGATAAAGGTCATTGTCTCTGTTACGAACTTTTATGAAGGCGGCATTTTTTTACTATTTGTGTAATGCAGATTTAGTTTTGGTATTTTAATGATTAGATTTAGGACAAAATCAAGTAATCAAAAAAATACTCGCAGAATGGTCCGACCAAGTAAAGACGAATTCAATTGCCAATATCATCAATTTAAACAAAAATATATATTTTTCTACCTAGTTACACTAGTGTAGTTAGCTACACCAATTAATCGGTATACGAAACGATGTGTACTCGCATGAATTTCATCTAAACAATCATATCATATCAATACAACAACATCGGTGGCCAAGAAATGGAGAGGGTTTCCTCAATTCGAGATTTGGGTGTCCTTTTCGATGAAAAACTCATTTTCGACGACCACATAGAGAAAATTTGTAAGAAAGCATATCAGATGCTCGGTTTCATATTAAGGGTTAGTAAAAACTTTAATAAAAAACTTACATATATGACACTCTATAAAACCCTAGTAAGATCCCAACTGGAGTATGCTTCTATTGTATGGAATCCCTTTTATGCCGTTTACAGTGACAAACTTGAGAACATACAACATTTTGATTTTGATTTTGATTTTGACCTAGTTTGGCCTCTAGACGCACAATAACCGACGAATTATTTTTATATAACATATGTAACAACCACTATGATTGTCCGGAGCTTGTCGAAGAAATTAAATACCTTGCCCCACATACAGCAACGCCACGCCGTCCCTGTAAACTTTTTTATCTAAATCCAACGCGCACCAATTCCGGTCTTCGTGCGCCGCTACATCGAATTTGCCATACCTATAATGAGAGGTTGCTGTCGATAGACATATTTAGGAGCAAAAAAACATCTTTTAAAAAAGAACTAACAAATCATATGGGTTTGAGTTTAAGGTAGATTAAGTATTTTAAAATTATCAAAAAAATATTTGTATCACATTATTTTTATAAATGTATGTTTTAGTGATGAACGTATAAGGTAGTAAGCTTACAATGTATTTTGTGTTTGTAATATTTGTTTTGTAAAGTTTATTACTGTTGTTTGTCCAAATAAAGTAAAAAAAATAAAAAAAAATAAAAAAAAATAAAAAAAATAAAAAAAAACTGAGATGGCAACTGCTGAAAGCTAGAATAAACTTTGGTAGAGTTGTAGAATGTTGGAATGGAAATGGTTGGTAGGAAATTTGTACCAATTACTGTAAACTTAATAATGCTATAATATAATAATAATAATTACAATAATAATAACCTTGGACACTATTCACACACATTGATAAATTTGATTAAACTAGGATTCCCTGTATCTTGGGTACTAGACAACGATACACAAACTTATATAGATAAATATTATACTTAGATAGATAAAAAACCATGACTAAGGGTACAAACATCCGTTCTCATCAAACAAATATTTGCCCCCACCGGGACTCGAACCCGGGACTCTTGGCTTCGTAGGCAGGGTTACTGCCGACTCGGCCATTCGGGTCGATATAGAGTTATGAGCTTCTTTAATTTACTCGGTTATTTTTTTATTTTATAATTTTATTTACACATTATATTATTGCAATGGATGAGATTAGCGCAGGAGAGTGGATATAGACAGTTGGGTGCATGAATAGAGATGTACCCTAATTACAACTCTGACTGCACATTTTAAACCTCTGCCGCAAGGTCGGATGGGTTGTCACCGCCAGTACTAAGTTTTGTAACGTTTGTTAGACAACTTCCCCTTGGTAATGCTACTTGCACAATACAGATTGTTCACTAAGGGCTGATTTAGGGAGACGCGGGACGCCCGGGTCGCATTTTGTCGGAGTTTAGTCCATCACTTGCGACAAGCGGCAGATTTATTTTCATTACTCGTATAAAAGTCCAAATAAAATGTATATCAATAATTTCCTTGTTTTGTTTAGCGTTGTGGATATTTTTGGTCTTCGCGAGAGCCACCAGTTATCTGATAACGAAACACGGTAGTGACCTATACATATAGTTGTATGTTTTTGATCAGATGAACTTTTTCATAAGAATATATTATTTTTCATTTGACTATACCACGGTACCACCCAACGCCGCACAAAGTCCCACATCAACCTAAATGAGCCCTAACTGTTGTCTATTGGTTTGCCACTTCGTATATTTCCTACACAGTCTCCCCGCTGCCGCTGTCGGGCAGACAGGATAATTGCTGTCTGACTTACACAGACTATGTGATGATAGGTACAGGGTCAGATTTGCTATCTTAGTCATTTAGAACATCTGGAACCTGGGTGTGAAAGACTTTAGAATATTGTCAAGCTGTCTCGCTAGCTGGAATTTGCCAACAAGGTTTACATTATAATATTTGCTTCTAATACAACAATGCCATAGCTTTATTGCTGTAAATCCAACTAAATATAAATTAATCTTGATATGCATCTAATCGACCGAGCGAGCAAAGCGAGCGAAGATCTCCTTTTCGACAAGATAGGAGGCCGATTTTGCTTTTGTCTGTCTCTATGTGTGTCTGTCAGTTCCGGTCTAGGGGCCACAGTTTTCAAGCGATCCTCACAAAACTTGGCACACGTGTTCCTTGAATTAATTGTATGGGTTTTTTTTTTCTGAAACCTATCATGTGGGTTTTCAAATTAAAAGGCTTCATAAGCCGGTTTTAAAAATACACTACACACCATTACCGTTCGGCCGCCTGTTTTCTAAAAATCCAAGATATATTTTCAAAACATTCCAAGTTTGGACTCCTCAAAGTAGGAGACGGATTAGTAAAGAGAATCTGTACAGACCATGAGAGTGAGTGAAATAGACTATAACTATTTTCGTGAAAAGGGATTGTATTTTTAAATCGCAAAATGTAGTTCACAAAGTTATTGGTGCGGCTATACTTTACTACATACTTGATTTTGATGGAATCTAAAATACTTAGCTATAAATTAGTTCACAGTCCTCTTTGTTAGTGAGGTCTACTGCCCACAGGGCCACTATTATAGGTAATATGGGTAGTAGTAGGTAATGGTAATACCTTTTAATTGAATAATTGTGATCTAATTATAAACTGTGAAATTACATATCTCGCGTCTTTTCCTATTCATCCCGGTTGGCAGAGGTACAGTTGTGGGAACACGTTTAGAAAGGATTCCAGTTAAGGCTGGGCAACCCGACAGCGCAGCTTGTTAAAGTTATTACATATTTTTATAACGATTAAATAAATAATAAGTTGATAAAATAAAATTGTTTTTTTTTTATGAAAAGCAGTTTTGTGACACTCATGGTCAATAAGCTAATATAAAGAAACAACTACTTGAATACTCCTCTTTTTAGTAATTTTAGATTTGTAAAAGGCTATTTGGTATAACGTGTCGTCATAACTATCGTCGAATTTAAAAATAAGATGAATGGGGTTTAAAAATGGTGTAGGGAAGTAAACACACATTCAGGGGTTCGCAACCTTTGGATAAAATAAAATAAAACAGTTTTGTAATGTTTTTTTTTATACAGAGATAATGATGTCAACATACACACACACACACACACATATAATTACTGTCGTCAGACAATCCCGCGTATTCTGTTTCACGGATAACAAAACTGTCTACCGTGATATATATCATTTCATTAATTTTGATGCACTTGCTCCACACAACGCTTCCACCTTTCAATAGTGACCTGCTGCAGACCTTGTTGGAGTAACGACTTCACCTCCTGAAACTAAAATGTTGTGTTTTTGCGAGCAACATATCTCAATTGGATTAAGCTCGCAATGATAAGGCGGAAGCTTTAAGACTTCCACCATATATATTTTTGGAAGCTCAGTGGACTGCATAACTTTTAAAATTATCTTATCTATTTAACCTTTTGCAGCAATACGGTTTTAATATCATTTTGATCGAAGGATAAATTCTATGTTAAAAAGCCAGTTTTGTATATCTACTTTTTCCAGGCAGTAGAAGAGGTATTTTCAAGATGCCTTGAATGATGTGGTGAATTGTCCATTACCACCACAGAAAGTTCTCCAAGTTTAGGTTGCACCGTTTCAAACCATTTTGCTCGAAATGTGTAGCATCCAATGACTCATTGTAATCTCCTGTCTTCTTAGATTTAAATATATTTTCGCCTCCATCTACAAAACCATTTTCACTACCTAGGTGTGTGATGATGATGAATAATCGTCTACCCTTTGATATTGGGTTGGAGGCGCCAATACTAAGTCCCTAAAGGAAACTCTGTTTCTTGCTTTGTGTACCCAAGTTTAGTTAACAGTATGTCCTATTAATGAACAATATACAGTCATTAATTCAATCAAATCTATATAATTATAATATAACAACACATATTATTTATTACAATATGTATTATAATTTAATAATCACTAGTCAATGTTAAACACTTACCTGCATTCATCCATGTGTTATATATATATATATAGTACTCATTTAATGCGCGTAACAAAACAAATCAAACAATATACTAATATTTGCAAATATTTTGATGATTTGATGATTCCAAGGAGTTGCGCATTTTTCAGGAACTCTCGTAATACTTACCTTCTAAGTACGTTTATTTAGCTGGGGCAATCTTTGGCTTTCGTCCAAGGTCGCCGGCTGAACTCAGACTCCTATTAGTTACACTTGCTTTTCCTTATTAACATTGACATAGATGCTCCACGATTATACTAAGGCCATCGTAACAGCTCCCATTCGACACTTCATCAAAATTCAACATCACAAAAAATACATATTTATTGTATTGTAATAATGACAACATAAGGCAATTTTTCAATTTACTTTGACTAATAAAGTCAAGTGCGTTAAATCTGGTGGATCGCGTGTAAAAAGCGGCGTTGAACAAGGTTCCATATTTGGACCTTTCTTATTTTTAAACTTAAACATTTACATACAGGCACATCCATTGCTTCTGGCCCCACACTAGGATACCCTGTGTCGTGAGAACCGCAAACAGCGATGTCACACACATATAAACAACCAAGACCTATTATTGCTGGTATATATTTAGTGATCTGCCTTTTATGGTGGTGAAATTTACTGACATATTATTGTTTGCTGATGATACTTCACTGGTTTTCAAAATTGAAAAAATATTTTGATTATGTTTATGATGTTTACTTCTACGTGCAATGGGTTTAGGTTTAACGTTGGTATAGTAAAGAGGCCCTTGGTTGGTGTAGAAATGACTCCTGTGATCTTGTCTTTAACCTTAAATTGGATCACAGTCAATAATTTATTCTTAAACGCTGGTGAAACCAAGTGTATCAAATGCTCACTTCCAAATGTCAGGCAAGTTGAGACCAGTTTAGTGTTGGACAGCAACACGTTAGAATTAGTTAATTACGAAGTTTCTTAGAATAACCATTGTTAGCAAATTTCAATGGGGACCCCACATTTATAAATTAGCTGGTAAATTAAGTTCTGCGGCTTACCTTGTTAGGAACATTAGACAAAGCACGGATGTGGCTATAGCTAGACTAGTCTGTTTTAGTTACTTTCATAAGATATTCGAGCACATTATAATTTAAAACACACAGCCTCCCTAAGATAACTTTTTAAAGCAATTTATATATTAACTGTAGCTAGTCAATTTATTTTAGAAAATATAATGTATGTAAGCATGAACCTTACAACATTTTTCAAATTTAGCAAAATTTGTACGGTTAACCTATGAAATAATCTCAGACTAGTTGCGCCTCGGTTTAGACTCGAGAAAGTTAGCAGTTCTTTCAAGGATCAGTGCATTCTCTACTCAGCATAAGTTGCAGATATCGGCAACGCTGGTAATTCTGTCAGAACCCATGGAGTGAAAGTGAAAGCTTCAGTGCGGGAATTATATGGTATATTTTAAACACTTCTAAAAGAGATAAGCTCGCATAAGTACGAGTATTTTCATTTACATTTGCCTGGCTGTCGTGTGTGTGTATTGTATGTGCTTTAGAGGACTAAAGAGTATAAAGTATACATAAATAGGACTAAATAAAATATGAGGCATCGAAGAAAATTTCAATTCAATTTTGTAATTATTGATTCCTGTTTATTATTTATAACAATAAATATTGTAGTATTTGTATAAGTTAAACACAACCAATTTTTAAAAGAGATCAAAAAAAATGTGCAGGAGTTTCTTCACCCTGCTTATCCCACAGTGGTCCAATTCACAATCAAGGCAAAAAATGACGTTTGCTAATTGTATGTCAATATCTAGAGTTATATAAGCTGGCCAACTTATTATGAACCTAAGACTGACAGAATTCAAATGGGAAATATAAATAGCATAAACGAACGTACCAAACATTATGTACCATTACAGAATAATACTGTAATGGTACATAATGTAAATACATATATATTTAATAAGTGCGGTATGCTGGATACGTGGCTTAATTATTGGTGAAATATTTTAACTTTTCGCCAAGTGCTGGGATCATAGGTATTTAGAGTTAACCAGGTTAATATTAGGTGCAATCCTTATTTATAAAAAAAAATGTTGTTTTTCAATCAATATATATATTTATATATCTGGTAAATTTTGTAGCGGCTATTTGCAACACCATTAGGGCTCATTCCTGAAACATATGTTTTTTTTGCGGCAATCGTCATACACTCAGAATTTTTCGAAAAATATGTCCAAAGTATTTTTTAAGATAAAAAAAGCTACGATCTATCAAGGAAACTTTCATTTATTTGTTTTATCTCAGTAGAAATATTTAATATTTAATGTCAAAGTCCGCAAAGCGATATTTTTTTCCAACTGCCTCCATATTTGTTTTTTTATATAAAAACTATAAGTGTCTGACTAAGTCAGTGCAGTTCTTTATAACTATACTAACTGATGCCCGCAACTTCATCCGCATGTTCTTAGAAAGTAGCATTTACCGAGTTAAAGTTATCCTCCTTCTGGTGCAGTCGGTAAAAAAATATCCTATATGTTAATCTAGCTCATAAACTATATCTTTGCTAAATTTCTTTCAAATCCGTTCAGCCGTTTTAGCGTGATTTAGACACAAACATCCAAACATCTTAACACCACTAGTTTCACATTTTAAATAATGTTAGTAAGCTTATTTATGGATTACGTAAAAAAAAATTGAGTCTCTTGACAACATTTATCCATAAGATAAGCGTTGATAAGATTTTGTCCGGCGCCGTGTGTTCATTTTGGACCGCGTAGTACTATTGTCTATAATACCCGATTGGAAGGTCCTAGCCCCCCTTTACATGTGCGCAGAAGTCCTCAGTAACCTACCAGTGAGTGTGAGGAGTCGTTGTATGCTCGGTTGCTCCGATGAGAAATTACGAACGAACGAACTTATTTTACCACTCCAGCCAGGATTATACCTAGCCCGGTCAAACGGCGGGCATACCTTAAGGCACGCTTTTTGAGTGGGGGGGAGTGAACTGATCGATTGAGAGGTGGAGTGTGAATAGAATCGACCGATTAATGCAACCTTTAGCCCATATAGGAAGTTTGGACACTGATGATCAATGTCTCTTATTAGAATTTTAGTTTTGGTGTCATTTCCCACAAGGCCTACTGTTTTGAGCAATGTTTTAGTTGGGTTACGATTTGGTCGAGATGTTGAAGATCTTGGCATACAATGATGAGATCGTCCGCCAAGGAGAGAATAAGGGGTAAGCTGATTTCTTCGTCTTGGTCTAGTTTTATATTGGAGATTTTATCTTCCATTATACTGAGGTCGTCGTCCATAAGGATGGTAAATCGTCTTGGTTACAGTGGGCACCCTTGTTTGACCCCATGACCTTTATTAATATATGCGCTTTGCTGGCCGAACATACAGGCTTAATTACCCTGTTAGTTAAGATCTTATTTGTCCTTGACAGGAGAATGTCTCTTAGCGCAGATAGGTTAACTGTATCAAATGCTTTCGCAATGTCAAGGGCTAATACGAATTTGCGGTTGCCAGCGCGCCATTCTTCATCTAATACCCTGCGAAATGTAAAGATGTGGTCGTCTGTTCATCTATTGTGTAAAAAAGCTGCTTTGTAGTTTCCAAGTTCCTTTATTGTTTCATATAGGTATGTGGCATAGATTCGTTATCCTGTATTGCACATTGTGATTTTGCGATAATCGTTGGTGTCCTGCGGGTTTCTGGTTTTTGGAATAGGTACTTGGACCGTTTCGTTCCATGAATCTGGTATCATATCATCTCTCCATGCTGTTTTCACTGTTTCCGCGATGATCATTAACCCGTTGGTCCGGTATCCCTTTGTATAGTTCCGGCACTACCTGGTCCGTACCAGGCGCTAATAAAATAGTTGCCTACATAAATCAAAAATGGTTGAAAATAAAGCATTTGAACAAACATTAAGTTATTATGACTGCCTAAGAAGGGTAAGAGAAGGCTAGTTGAGTGATCTCTTACCCACTCATCAAATCTTAATTTACTCTGCTACTCTTTTTTCCCAAAATATTTTTGCTTTAAGTGTACCAAATTTGAACAAATCGGTCGCAGCATTCGGTCGTTTAATATTACTTTTATTTAACTAAGACAAACACTCGAGTGTAGTATAATGATTCCGATTTTCCTTTTTAAGATTCGGAGCCCTAAAAATAAAGTGGGTCCCCCCATACAAGACATGTGTTTCATGAACGAGGATGTAACTAAAACGTATATTTTTTTTTCAGTTATCATGTGGCACATCGTTTAAAACTGTATTCGTTAGGGTGGCTGAAAAACATAGAATGACCACGTAGCACTATTTTTCATTTCTAGGCCGCTTACTTCGCCAATACGTATGACGAATGTCATGATTTTATAAAGGGCTTTATTAGCTTCCTTGTTGCCACTTTAAGATCAAGATTACTTTTAGTGTGCAATAAGCCGAAATTGGAAAGTTCTGTAAAAGTTGTGGGCTGGTCAGGTTCGGTCGGAGGAACCCGTAGAAATGATGAAATATAAAATTAAATAAATATTGATTCGTGAACATCTCGCTCGCTCCACCTGAAGGCTGAATGATTCTCTGGCTCAACTCTTCCCGTTTTTCGTGCACAGAACCAATACAGACGGAAAGGCCGTAATACTTACTATTGTCACAGATAGTATAATACTCTAGTAAGGGCTCACTTACCCTTTTGGGAATACAGTCGTACGTTCTGTTCAAGTACACACATAAATATTACTGGGGTGGATGTAGCATGCTTTCCGAGTAATAGGTATATTGTAGGGAGTACCAATAATGAAATGATATTTTCTTCCTGTGTTGTGATGTGAGGTAGGCACTTGTCGTCTCCCAGACAAGACTCCCCGCAGCCGCCATATAATTTTATGTCCTTTTGTGAAATATCAGTCGTTGTCCGGATAGCCCTGTTTCCTTCGAGACTACTACTCGTATCAATATCGGTTGTCTTTTCTTGTTTCCCGAATGAAATAGATGAGTCGGGGCGCAAAGAAAATGGGATACCGGTTTTTGGAAATGATGAATAATTGAGCGCGGGATGTTTTACGTGGAATGTACATATTTAAACAAATTATTTTTAGGGCAATCCGTATTTATGTTTCAATTGATTCTTAATTCATCATGATGCTTAATGGATGGATGGATTGGCGGAGGAAATAATTAATGTTGAGATTACGTTCCTGCCGCAAGTGCCATATTTTTATAGCGAGTACTTTTCTGCGTTATTTTCCAACACGAAATGATCAACAAGCTTTCCGTCGTGTTCTTTTCATTATTTTCATCCACTGCATAGTAGAATAAAAGAGGCCTTCATTTATTAGTTTTGTCCGTACAAAGTTACTGGTGGAAATAACAAACGACGTAGTGCAGGGGCTCCCAACCGGGCTCAGCGCGCGGCTCCAGGCCTGGATTTATGATTAATAATTTCACGTCGATGGAAAATTCGAGGGCTTGCGCCGCTCCTCATTGTAGAACCTTTTTTGGTACTCTTTGTTGTCTTTCATAACTGATCATATTAGTTCCTCGATACGCGACTTTGTAAACCATGTAAATAGCCGTCTCTCACAACAGTTTTTGTAGGTTGTTAGTTATTCGACTTAATACCATAATAACCATGTGAAATGGCAGGGGCGAATGTTGCCGCCTTTCCTAACAGATCTTATTGGTTGCTTGTAACTTAAACACTAAACATTTACATGCAGCCACATAAATTGCTTCTAGCCCAACACTAGGATACCGTGTCACGGGAACCAAAAACAGTGACGTCACAAAGATGTAAACATCGAAGACCTGGGTTTTTTTTTGTCTTTATCCCCAGCCAGCGATCAAACCCGGGACCTCTCGCATACTAGACAGAGTCACAACCTCACCACTATAGAGGTAGTCCCTTGACTTAGTGAGCCATGTGAGATTTCAGGGTAGGCTTGCGCCGCCCCTCACAACAGGTCTTGTTGGTTGTTAGTTACTCATCTTAATAAGCATATAAAAGGGCATTCAAGGGTGCATGGCGCCGCCCAGTTACCTAATGTTAGGCTTTACTCAATACTCGAATTGTTAGCTTAGCATTTCCTTCCTCTCGCAACTCCCAATTTTGGCCCCTTTTTCATACTTTTTATGTAGCCTCTACGGTGCTCCACTGTTGGGCAAAGGCCTAACCATCTCGAGCCCAAACATCCCCTTTTTCTTAAAAAAATAATATTAATTAATTTTAAATTCACATATAAGGGGGCGCGGCATTCAAGGAATGCGTTTAAGGGGCGCTTAGTGACAAAAGGTTGGGAGCCTATGTACTGGTGGAATCTACCAGTGAATTAGTGATGAAACCATCGTTAGAGTGTTTAGTATTTACTTCTGTCGCCCCCGTTCGTGTCGTTCGTGATACTCGCGAAGGTTGTTCACGGCCAAGGACACCTTCAATTAAATTTCCCTGAGACCAAATTTGCCTATTGCAAATTATCTTATTTTATTGAATCAAATTGTATTGAAAATCAACAATACATAAGAATTACTGCTTATAACAGTACGATTATTTTAACTTTACCGCTCGACTTTTTGTATGTTTTTAAATCGTAAGTAAATAAACTGTTTTCATATTTTTTTCATAATGTCGTAATTTCTTTATTACACACAAATAATTAGTATATAATAGTCTACAAAGCAAGCTTATCTCTACTAAGAGATTTCTTCTAGAGATCCAACTTTTTTTTGATCTTATATGAAAATATTTTTTGAAAATGAAAATATGTTTATTGTTTAACTATGATTATTAACATTATGTAAGCTGAAGCCGTCTTTTAGGTATGAAAATACCTATATCGTGCTTATATCAAGAAACTGTTTCTTTTTTCAGAATTTCTTTATTGCACACAAATAATTGAAAAACACACGATATAAATTATAATAGTGTACAAAGACGAGCTGATCTCTATTAAGAGATCTCTTCTAGCAAACCAACTCAGGTTTTTTTTTCAGATTTGCCCTTAATCTGAGGAATAAATTTTTCACCTTACGCCCCTAACGGTAGGGAATCGGCCGAGCCACATATTTTGACTAAGGTGTAGTTTGTGAAGTTAGGGCTTGCAGAGTAAGGGCGTGTAGAGTTAGAAGCTTGGCCCTACATGAGATCTGATAACTTTTTGACACTGCGAGCCATTTGGTCTCGTCTTGGATATATATCCAAGAATATTCTTTCCAGGACATCTTGATCACTTTGAGCGACTAAAACCGAGAAGTTAAAGTAATCGCACTATACTTTGTTATAATAGTTATGGTGATACAAAAGCAATCATAATTGTGCCGACCCCCACGTACTGTAGCAAAAAGTGTCCGTCACAGTAATCGGAGTTATCTCAACACTTACTAAGTCTATATATGTCATTACTAACATGTACCAACTTAATGTATAAGCTAGGTTCACATTCAAATACGTGGCGTGGCGTGGCGAACTACCTGCGAGGGTAGTTCGCCACGCTGATAGCTCCCGAAGAGGACCCCATCGTCATCACGCCCGGCCAGTTATGCGTGCACTTCGACGTGCCAAGCCCAGGAAAGCCCCGGGTGCAGACCGCATAACCAACAAGGCGCTGTTACATTTGCCGCCACGTACTGTGGCGTACGTGTAACGGCCACTTCCCAACGCAGTGGAAGGAGGGCAATAACACCAAGCTGCCTGAGAGCTATCGGCCAATCACCCAACTGAGCACCGACTCAAAGGAATTTGAGAAACTCCTGCTAGCGAAGTTACTGCCCCACATCCAGCTGCGCCTGGAAAAGTACGGCTTTAGGCCCGAGCATTCCACGACGCTTCAGCTCACCAGAGAACTGAATGACATGACGGTTTGTTTAAACAAAAAATAATACACTGTCGCAGTACTTCTGTACATGGAGAAGGTTTTCGACAGAGTATGGCATAATGGCACAAGAGGTGGTCAACATAAACTAAGGGTTGCTGCGCAAACTGTCGACGTCTCCAGCCACAAAAATAACGGTCCAGGTCATCGCCGCTTCCGAGTGATGGTGGAAGACGCCGGCTCCGAGGAACACTCCGTTGCAGTAGGAGTCCCTCAGGGGTCCTGCCTGTCTCCCGCCCGCTACTCCCGACACATTGACGTCATCCCGTCGGGCTGGGTGCCCAGCTGGCACTCTCGGTATGCAGCCTACTATGCGTCGTCGATCCAGGCTCAGGATGCTGCCGTCAAGCTGCAGTGCATCCTGGACATCTTGCCCGACTGGCAACTGCCAAGTGCCAAGTTGAGAAGACGCTGGCGTTCATCACTAGCCTTTTACCATCGCTCCAGCTCCAATGACAGGACATCGTGGGGTCTCCGCAGATGAAGCACCTGGGAATGACCATTGATCGCCGGAAAACCATGAAGCAACATGTCGATAATGTCGTGTGCCAGGTCAAGGAAGCACGCGCCAACCTTCACAATTCACAATTCTTTATTGCACAGAACATTACAACAATACAATTATACACGAAATTAAAAGGCAAAGGCGAGCTTATCTCTCAACAGAGATTTCTTCCAGCAAACCTATCTGGATAGGATACATATAAAATGAAAAGGGTAGTCTAGTGCAATTAAATACTTACCAAATACCAATAAAATATGATACTTACTATAAAAATACATATAATCAAAGAAATAGTAGATAAAATAAGAATAAACAAATAATAATAATAAATAGATAAATACAATTACATACTTATATATACAATACCTATGATGAAAGAGAAAGTAAGTGCTCTTTCAAGCGATTCTTAAAGGAGAAAAGAGTGGGACTGTCCCTTATAGTGCAGGGAAGTGCGTTCCACAGCCGAATGGCCCTCAGCCTGAACGAGTGCTCGTAGGCGACGGTGTTATGCTGCGGAATACATAGAAGAGACACCGTGTGAGATCTCCGCTCCTTGCCTCTGGAGAAAAGGAACTCAAAACGTTCACGAAGGTAGGAAGGATATCTGGGGTTTCTCAAGATGTTAAAAAGTAAAGTCAATATGTGGAAATCACGGCAAAGACGAATCGGGAGCCAACCCAGTTCCTTGCGATACTGCGAGACGTGGTCATACTTGCGCAGCCCGAAGATGAACCGAATCCCGAGGTTCTGAAGTTGTTCGAGTTTATTCAGTTGTTCTTCGTTCGCACTCACCCAGCAAGCATCGGCATAATCAATTAAAGGAAGTAGAAGGGACTGGGCTAGAGTGACTTTAGTATGCCGTGGAAGGAAGTATTGTAATTTCCGAAGAGAGTGAAACGATGCAAAGACTCGTCTGCTGACCTCGGAGACATGGGGCGACCAAGACAGCATGTTATCGAATACAATTCCGAGATTTTTAGCTTTATCGCTGTATTTGATTACGGTTCCATCAAATATTAGAGGAGCGATTGGAAGTTGTAACAGGTCAAGAGAGTATCGGGTTCCCAAGATCAAGGCCTGCGACTTTCTCGGGTTGACCAGAAGCCCATATGAGAGGGCCCACTTCCTGATATTCTCGAGGTCAGCATTCAGAGCCTCCACAGCCGGAGTCACATCACGCGGAGAGAAATGCCGGTATATTTGGAGGTCATCTGCATAAAGATGATATGAAGAAGTAAGTACATCAGAGATTGAGTTGATAAAAACCGAGAACAGAAGGGGTGAAAGGATGCCACCCTGAGGAACCCCAGTGAATAGATCGCACCAATCGGTGGATGTTTCCTCAGAATTGATGCGTTGTTGCCGATCTCTGAGATAGGAGTCAAACCAGCGGGCGGCATGAGAGGAGACATTAAGTGAATGGAGGATCGCAACCAGGATATCAAAATCCACGCAGTTGAAAGCGCTGCTGAAGTCAAGCAGTGCCAGCAAAGACATCCTCTTCTGATCCATCGCAAGTTGGATGTCATCTGTCACTTTGAGTAGAGCGGTGGTAGTGCTGTGACCCGGCCTAAAACCCGATTGGAAAGAATTAAGGAGATTCATGGAGGAAAGATAGGTGGATAGTTGAGTGTGTACAATGGATTCAAGGACTTTGGAAAGGATGGGCAGGATAGAAATAGGACGATATTCTTTGTAGGAAGTTGGGTTGGATGTTTTAGGCAAAGGGATCACGAGAGCACGTTTCCACTGACTAGGGAAGTAACAGTCAGAGAGTGAAGCATTAATTATGTGAGTGATAACCGGCAGCAATTCTCCAAGAACACTTGTCAACATTTGAGAGCAGATTTTGTCATCGCCGACGGCTTTTGATGAGATTGCTAGCACTGCTTTCCTGACTGCAGCGATTCCAACATGACGCAGATTGAAAGAAGAGTGGCAGGAGACAGTCCTGGAAAGCAAGTTACGGAGTGTGGCATCCTTGACAGATGGATCCATCTGGACGGGGGGGACAGCAAAAAAATGATTGAGACCGTTAAGGTCGATGTTACCAAGCGTCAGGTCCTGGGACTTACCAATACCAAGGGTCTTCAGAAATTTCCAAACTTGTGCAGGGGCGTAGTTTTCGATACATTCAAATATATGACGGCGTTTGGCATCTCGACACAGACGGGAGCAGCGATTACGAAGACTTTTGTATGCTAAGAGATTTTCTTCGGTCGGATCCTTTTTGTATTTAGTCTTGGCACGGTTTCTCTTAGCCATCAGACCCTTAATGGTATCAGTAAGCCATGGAGCGGGGAGATGTTTAACTTTAACCTTCTTGACAGGAGCATGTTTGTCAAACAAGCTCAGGACAATCGTGTTAAAGTTTTGGACCTTATCATCAACGCACTCACTTCCTAGAACAAGGGACCAATCTATGGAAGAGGCGTCGGATTTAAGGGAAGTGACATCAATACCCTTGAAACTACGAAGTTCAAGAAACTTAGCTCTACGCTTGGGGGGCTTAATTTTGTAGGATAGGTAAATTAAATCATGGTAGGAGAAGGGGGCACTGAGTTGACCATGTACGGCAACCTTAGTGGGGTTAGATATTATCATCAAGTCAAGAAGAGAGGGGGTACAGTGAGGCTGAAAGTGAGTGGCATCAAGGGGAAGAATGTGTAAATTCAAGGAGTTAACAATGGATTGCAGTTTGTCTGATCGAGCATTGTTTTTAAGGAGGCAGGTGTTAAAATCACCAAGAATAAGAGTAACAGGATAAAGAGGAGACAGGTCATTAAGAAGAGTTTGAAAAGATTCAAAGTAATCTATGCGAAGAGAGGGGCTGTAGTAAACACCCAGAAGAACTTTATTGTGACGAAGACATATCTCTAAAAATAAGTGTTCCGCAGAACCAGAGTATAGGCTGGGCGAGTGGCTGATAACTTTGCACGAGATGTCAGAACGAACGTAGATGGCAACGCCGCCATCAGCCTTACCCGTTCGATCATTACGAAAGAGCGTGAACCCTGGCAGAGCATACATGGAAGAAGAGAGGGATGGTTTGAGGAAAGATTCGGAGACAAGAATTCCGTGAATATTCTGGTCAATGAAGGCATCAAGAAGATCAGCGTAGCTGGCGTGAATGCTCTGGGCATTAATATGCACGATGTTGAGATTAAAGCCAAGGGTCGAGAACACGCTTTTCAGATTATCAGACAAAGAGCCATCCGCCGACAACCCACCTCCCGCACTAAGTGAAACATCGCTATCAGAGCTAGAAAAGAAGCTATCGTTAAAATTGTTTAAGGTATTCATAAACTAAATAGATATACATATAAATTATAAAATAAATTTATATTAATAGGATCTACTTTAAAATACTTTTGGTGCCAAGCCTGAACTCAATCTTTCACTGGGCATGCTGGGAAAGAAATCAAGGTTAACAGAAATCAACTTGCAATAATTATACAGCAAAAAAGTAAAAACAAATAAAACACAAACAAACAGCAAATATTCAAGCAATATCGAAATCTCGCTATTGCGTTTCGTTACGCGTCATACAGAATGTTTGTACAGAGACATGACAGTAACAAGAAAAAAAAAAAAAACGTCGCTGTCAAAAATGACAGTTGACAGTGAGTTGGTGGATTCAATTACCTACCATACCAAGAAATTATGAATTAAACGAGGGTCGGAAGAGAAAACGATAGATAAAAAAAAAGGAAAAACGTGCAATCTTCACAGAAATTGAAAATACACACATAGTCCACTGCGCGCAGGCATAATCCGACCGAATGACGGAGGCACTGAAGTGAAGAACACTCGTTGTCGGCGAACTACTTCTTAGCTGCCCCCGTCGTCGATCCACCTCGGCCTCCGCGTGTACGCTTGGCAGTGGTGGCAGGCGCCCGCGCAGAAGCAGCAGGTGCAGTAGATGTGGACGCAGGGTTGCCCGCTGTCCCGGATTGAGCGGCAGAAGATGGGAACTTGTCGGTGAACACCAGAAGCTCCTTCATCATTTCAATCTTCTGCCGGGACTTGTCGGGAAGCAGCAGGATGATCCTGCCTTCAGTGGACCAGCAGTTCCGCATACCAAAATGCTTCCTGGCCGCCATGAAAACCTGATGTCTGGCCTTTGTCAAAAACTCAGACATTGTGATGCCCGTGCCCTTCAAGGATGTCTTGCCGTTCCATGCTTCGGACCGGGATCTGTACATATTGAACCTCACAAGCAGGGGGCGGGGAGCTGATATCTTGATATTGGACCCGAGCCTGTGGGCAACATGAATATCCAATACACACTCTTGCGACAATTTCATCTTGTTGGTTAGCACACCCTTAACAACACTTTCTGTTTCTTCGCCTGCGACCTCTGGCACACCGTGCAAGAGAAGCACCTTGCGCCGCGACGCCTGCTCAAGCCGGTCTTGGCCCGCCAGCAGTAACTCTGCCTGTGAACGGAGTGCATCCAGGCAGTTCCATGTGAATACCTTGAACTCGCTGAAGTCACTAGCTAAGGTGCTGATGTCCTGCGGGCTGCACGACATTGACATGGTGGCGGACTCCTTCAGCTGCCTCTCATACTGTGCCATCTGGGTGTTGAAATTGGCAATGACTGTGTCAATTTTCTCGTTGACTTTGGTGTAAAGATCCATGGTGTTTTGTTGTGATGAAAGGAGGTGAGGAAAGCTTTTGCAAATTATTGACCCAGTTTAAGTAGGGTTTCAGGCCTAGTTTTCAATAAGATTTATTAGCATTAATAAAATAATTGTATTTTTTAATTAAATTATTTACACAGCCACAAAATTTTGCAGTTTATTTCTAGGCTACCCTCACACAAAAGTCCTCACCCTTCGTCCTCCTCTCGACTAAAGTCTCCGCTACGTGAGGAGCGCGACGATCCAGAGAGACCTAAAGTGGGAAACAGTGGACCAGTTTGTCCAGAGGCTGGCGAAGAGCATGTTCGCGCGTGGGGATGTGTCACACCACCCGCACATCCGCAACCTGGCGCCATAACATGCGCCCCCTTCCCCCCACGACCGCACTGCAGACCAGCGCCATACATAGACAACCGCCCGTAACGGCCACCCGATGAACTGTGTATAGGAGTGGACAGTGGCAAAGCGTCGGGAAGTGGTTCTCCTGACCTGACCCCGACTCCCCACGCCCCAGAAGGGGTGTGTGATGTGGGGAGACCCCAGATCTTACGAAATAGATAGACATTAACTGAGCTTACAGTTACAAGCCTTTTGTTCCGTCTCCTGGCGGATGCCACATTTTTAATACAGTCAAAATAGTTAATACATGATTATGCGCACAGCTGCCAAACTATTTGAGAGTAAAGATTTGCAATTGTTGAAAGGGTAACCAGCATAACTAATGATGACCATAGACAGTGATCGATGATCGCCTATTTTAAGCCAGCACCTACTTACAGTAGATATGTAAGTACCTGTTTTGTTTGCCTTCTGGCATAAAAATAAATCTACCATTGCTAGAAGAAGGAATATACATATGCAGCCAAATCTTTTATTAGCCCCTACAATTCCAATGAGCCCAGTTTTACCGTATATATTCCTCCCAATAGACACCATAGGTCTACCGCGCAAATGCCGTCGGCATCGGTGACGGCTTCGTTTTGACAGCCGACGGCGATTTCGTACATCCTATATAAATTATGTATAAATGCCTATACTATGTTTTTTACAATTAAATCTTACCATTACCAATTCTAAATATCATGTTTTATAATAATAAAATGTGATATTTAAAATAGTCCGAGTCTTATTTTAGGTGCAGTCACAGGGATGTGAATAGTCATATCAAGTAACATTTATATTATACATATTTGTTTAACTTTTTTTTGGAGTTCAACAAACAGTCCTTATTTTAGGCCCTAATTAGAATAGAATAGAATATCCATTTATTTGCAATATAAAAGAAATACACAAGGCGAAACAGAGATTAAAACCTACAGACAATAATAGCATTCATACCATTCCTATTCTCCATAAAGATACCCACATAAAGTTGTGAGTGGTTTCACTGCCATGTGCACATGTTGCGACATCAAAAGGGCTCAGACTCAACATTATGTCACAGGAAGGCCTATGACGCTGGTTTTCAGTCTAAGACCCAAAAAGTATATGTAGGTTTAAACTCGTTAATGTCACAGGTGGCAAGTGTAAAAAACTACCTGAACTAAACTAAACACTAATCAAATTATTAAACAAGATACTGTCCAAAATAAACATAATTAAAACAAATAAAATTAGGGTATTCGCGAAACTTTTACAGTAAAGCACGTGCTGAATTTCATTGATGTTTGCGGGCTAGTATTCGGAAGCAACTAACTCCACTTACGAGTAGCTTGCAAGCGCGGATTATGCCGCTATAGCAATTCCAAGACTCCAGACATCAAAAAGACGAAAATTTAAAAAATTACATCCCAGTAGAGTGTCTTGGTGCTATCTTCTCTGACGGGCGTATTTCCGAAGCACTGATATAGTTAATGGAGTTTTTATCCTGTCTTATCCTGTGCGACATTCAACCAATCATGAAAGGGAAATTTTCTTTTTCCAAGTCAAACCATAATCTCATTAGTTTAGTTGATCATGTTTTATTTATTTTTATTTTTATCCATGTTTATATATATATATATATATATATATATATATATATATTTTATAAAGTTGCCAAATGAAGTGGCGAACTCACCATAATATTACTGACATAGGTCTTCATTGTTTCAGAGCCAAGCTATGCGCATCGTCAGGACCGTGGGGCAAGCTTTCGACGTGTGTCACAAGATGCAAGCGGACGCGGCAGCTGAGCCGGCGGCCTCTACCTCCTCCGTGCTCGACGAGCCACCGCTTTCCGCCTCCGCCTCTGCCTCAGACCGCAACACGCACCTATATAAAGGTACAACAGCCCGCATAGTGCGAACGAGGAGGCAATGTACCACTGAAAGATGAATGATTGATACAGCCCACCTGACCCAACCGTGCGCTCCATTTATCAGGATCGAAAATATTGTAAATAGGCTTTAAAATATCGTCGCGTCTGATAAATCGAGCGCTAACCAAAAATTACATCCCGCCACCCTCCACCAATACATTCACATGGTTGAATTATTATCCTTTGCGAAATCTGAACTTTGCGAAAGCTTTGCTCACTTTAGGGGTAATAACTCGGTTGGCTTAAAACGCATCGCCAAATCTCCATCTGTGTTCAAATGCTCTGATGGGCCGAAACGCTAAACGGGTGTTTTAACATTACCATGACATATCAATAGACCCTAAATATATGCTCTTTATCTTTCTGTGTGGTGAGTTGACTCTTATTATAGAATCGTGTCTCCATTTCTCACTAGCTCGGCTGAAAATCGAGTGAAAAGTATTTTTCAATATCGCCACTGGTGTCGATATTTTATTTTAACACACGATCGTGTCATCGGTAAATGCGTTAACCTCGGGAAAGGTTAAGGTCTTGACAATAAACAAGCTCTAGAGCAATCTGCAGGAAAAATGGCAGGATCAGGCTGCATACCAATATACTATAGAGGCTGGTAAGTTATGTGCAGAGTGAACTTCCATTCAATTCCACATGAAAGAGTCGGACTACATATGTGCAAAAATGCATAAGTATTTGTTAGAATCGCAAAAATCTGATACGTATAATAAATTCAAAATATCAGAATATTTAATAAGTTTATAAAAATATAAATATACAGGGTTTCCGGTAGATCGATGCAAAGACTTAAACCGAAGTTAGTAAAGACCATTTAGAACCATTTTAGCCAAACATACATATGGCGAAGTCTTACCGTTCAATTTTTATTGATGATTTAGTGTTTTTGAAGAAAATTTCCAGGTTTTCACAGTTAATTGATTATCATTGCAAAACTAAACAATAATCGGATTATATTACAGTTTATTCTAATAAATCACTTAATAAGCATTCTAATTAATCTTGATTTGTGCATCTGCTACGTCAGCCTTGGTTTTTAATAAAATAAGTTGGTTGGATCTAATTTAACAAAAACAAGTGAAAGTTTTTAATGTGCAAATCTTTATAAAAACATTCTTAGTTAATGATCTTTCATTTAAGGTATTATTGACGTAGATACCGCACACATTCTTGAAGTTATGACTTAGTAACCAGTTAGGGCGAGAAAAATAGACTTTTGGATAGTCTTTTTAATTAATTAAATTTATGCTATTCATGCTCGAAATGAGATCCTTGGTTCCTCACACTGACACGAGCCCGTCTTCGGACTTCTGTGGTAGTGAATTTTAGCATATTTCATCTTTCATGGTGTCGAAAGCCATTCTTATTTTGGAAATCAACTCTTCTTTTGCGTTGATGGCTACGTTGGAATAGACCAATTCTTTGGCTCTGCTCCACACAAAATAGTCCATTGGGGTCAGGTCTGGTGAACGAGCAGGCCAAGGAATAGGCCCGTCTCTGCCGATCCAGCAATTGGGAAAACGTTCGTCAAGATAGCTTCTGACTTCAAAGTACATATATGTCACCGGAAAATAATACGATCCGCAAGTTTATAAATTTCCTAATTTTTTTCCGCAAGTTTATAAATATATTAACCTAACCTAACAAAACCTAACCTAACCTAACCTAGCCTAATATAATCTAGAAAGAAGTTTATAAATTTCCTAGGAAATTGATAAACTTGCGGATCGTGTTATTTTCCGGTGACATATATAACCTTCTTCGATTATTACCGCGCGAAGGTAAATCCACGTGTCGTGGGGGAATCCCTTGTCATATAATGAACTGACATTGATAACGTTTCGTTCCTATACAAGATTCATACAACACAAATTATAAATTCAAAATTTATTATATAATTGAAAAACTGAAAACTAAATTGTAGATGTAAGTTTAGATTAGAGTTAAAGAACGAGATATGTTACCTTTTTTCATGTTATTTTTTATCACGTTTATTCTAAGATATGAAATTAGCTTTTTTTATTTTTGCCAAAAACAGTAACGTGAAAAATATTTCATACAACACCTTGATAAATTCACGACTTCACGTCGAAATTTGTTGAATCACTTATGTAATAAGGCTGTGTTGGGTCTTATAAATAATCAGAACGTCGTCTGAGCCCGTTCTTTTTAAAATGTAAGTTTTTTTTAATCCCGCAATCTTACAGAATCCCGCATATCTTATCCCGCACGTGCTTCTTGCGGGATCCCGTTCATGCGGGATTAGATTTCCTAATCACAGTGGATGAATACGGACATTCCAATTACCTATTGTTCTGGCACCTTACCTGCCCTCGAGTTTAAGGGGCTAGGGGTGATGGGATGGGCAATACGCTGGTGCCGGATATTCACTGATTCATTGATTGCTATCGCTAATATCCCTTATGTCATTGAGTACTAGTTATGACAGCTTAATCTCTCGAACTATGCGTCTCTATGATCTGCATTGCAAGAGTAAATTCAATTTTCTTTATCCAATTCATAATTTTATTAGCGAATGATGCCTTGCAATAGCGAATTACAGGTCTTTGAAGGCAATGTGTATTTTAATTTAAGACCTTCCTTTGCGAATGTAAATGTGTTTTCAATAAAGACTCCGCATATTGAATGCAAGCGAATTAAGTGGTTACGAAGTAACACCGCTGTATGTAAATTGGTAATACTTTTCGTGCTTGTACTCACGAGACTTTCTATTCTGTGACTGTTCGGTGAATTTTATTGATCAGACCATACAGAGGAATAATTTTTTCACCTCTTCTTATATATGTTTTGTGTGTAACTTATATTACAATATACTACATCTATAGTGCGGTCTACTAGGGATAATTGAAAAATATAGAAGATCTGATCAATTCGGTTTCATAGTAAATTATGATTAATGTCCTTAACTTAACTTACTCATTAAATTACTTATAAATTGTGATGAGCATGCTGTTACACACTGTATTATTTTTTTTATTATACGTAATACTTAGGTAGGGAACACGTATTTAAACACATTATTGCCCGCATGCAGCAGTTTCACAGCCTTTACGTGAACATGTTTGTCGGCCGTGACGATCTGTCCGCATTTATTTTATTATTTTAGTTCGACAGATACTATATGTCGCATAACGATAGTGTTGCATGGTCGTTTATTTATAAGTGATTTATAACAATGTGACCATTTCTGAAGACGACGGTTTATAAACGTAATTTTTCGATGTTTCAGCGCAATAGAAGATATAACTAAAATATAACGAAATTAACATAACATACAGGCACATACATATCTTGCTTCTGGCCCCACATTAGGATACCCTGTGTCGTGGAACCGGAATCAGCGACGTCACAAACATGTAATGATCTAAGACCTGCGGATTTTTTTTCATCCTCCCCAGCCGAGGTAGACGGCAAATTGTGATCTAGTGTGATTTGAATCCTGAATATTGTTAGAAGTAAAAAGTACAAAGTAAAACGGTGAAATGTGATCACTCCGATGTATAAACTACACTCGTAATAAAGTTACATAAAATAGTCTGAAAGTTAATTCGGCAGCCCTGATGCCAGGCTGGACGCCCTTCACCTATGCATCTTAGCTCTTATTCTCTCTGTTTCTGTACATCAGACAAGGCTCGTAGGAGTTTTATAATTAACTTTTAATGTCTCTTTTTATGACATCCGACGAAATAAGCAACAGCTGTTTCTATCCACCACGTCATGGTTTTATATCAATTGTATTGTAGGTAGGAACAAAGTGCTGAGATAAACTTTATTCAGCATTATAGCAAATGTTATTGGAGTAACGTTAACCTGGGCAAAACATTATTTTCGTGTTTCATTTTTTAAATGAAAGAAAAATCGTTCTTTACCTATACGAATATATGCCAGTCTAGCAGTTAGCCTTGCAATTAGTAGAAGTAAATTCGAATTTAGACCTATATGGAATTAAATTCAAGATTTACCTGATGTGGTTATGCAAGATATCTTTTGAAACAGTTGCCTATCGAACTAGCATTATACACAGTCTTTCCTAAGTATGTACTCCTTGGCATCAAACGCCAATGTTAACCTCTTGAATACCACCGGCATTAGCTAACGCCACTTTTCCGTTATAGATTTTAAATTTTATTACCATGGCATTAGGTTCAAAACCGCGACTCGTCACAACTACCCTCGGTTTTTGAGAGGCTAAATCCTACACCTGCCTTTTATTTAACTTTATACTGCTTCTAAGAAGCTAGGGTTCAATCTCGATCCCAAGTCAACAACCCATAATTAAAAACCAAAGTCCATGTAAATAAAGGGAACAAAAGCTATTTCAAACACAAACCGCCTCTGAAAGTAACAGTTGAAAAATTGAATTTTCCGTCTGCCGAACGGCGAAGTTTACGCAGGCATTTTTTATTTCTTTGAGCCCTCTAGTCTCGCTCGGTCAAACCCCGAGAATAATTAAATAATCCCTTGAGACAAAGATATTCAAACGTTCCATTGCCTAGGTAGCTGAGAAGCTAGTGGCTGTTCAATCTCGGTGGCTGATAGGTGATAGGTATATAGCTCGCTTTATCTTGTGGGATGGTGCGACAATGTAGGGCCAGCACTGCTGATGCTGACTTGACTCAGCAGTATGCGATAGATGTCAGCCACAGACAATTACTCTAGGTAAGCGCCGCAAATGGGCCCACTTCAAGTGTCATACGATCAGTAGCTCTTATTTATCATAGATAAGAGTTTTTTTGCTATGACTTTTATCTGACAGACGTTTTTTATAAGAAAATATTGACACGGATGGTTTGCATACGCTTATGGCGTCTACTTCTATGTATGGTATATGATGTCAGTAGTCAGCTCCGTGATTCTAATGCTACAATGTATTACATATTTCGACAGAGGTACTATTTAAATAAACGGCCACGTGCGAGTTGGGCCCGAGTACCAAGAGTTCCGTACACACTTCTAATTATATATACAGTATGTTACCGGCATGTGGGCATTTATTAAAATTCATAATTTTTCTTTATTGCACACAAATAATTATATTGACAAGATATATATTAAAATAGTGTACAAAGGCGAGTAGAAAGTATCTCCAACAAGAGATCTCTTCCAGCACACCATGTCAGGATGAGATAGGTTAATCACAGAGCACGGGTAGACCGATGTGTACAACATACCTTAAATTACAACTCAATAAACTAGATACATTAAATAAACATCCTAAATATAAATAAATATTAAATATATATAAATATATAAATTATAAATACATAAATACTACCTATATTTCTAATGAGATAGGAAGTGCTTCTTCACACGACTTATAAAGATATTGAGAGTAGGACTATCCCTGATGGTGCAGGGGAGTGCATTCCACAACCGAATGGCCCGGAGTCTAAACCCGTGCTCGTAAGTTGCGGTGTTATGTTGTGGGGTCGTGAGTTTAGAAACTGTGTGGGTCCTCCGAGGCCTGCTGGAAGAAACAAATTGAAAACGGTCTCGTAGGAAGGTTGGATAGCGTGGATTCCGCAAAATGTTGTAGAGGAGGTGGAGGATGTGAGAATCCCGACGAAGACGGATCGGAAGCCACTTCAACTCTTTGCGATGCTGTGATACATGGTCGTATTTGCGCAGCCCGAAGATAAACCGAATCCCGAGATTTTGAAGTCGTTCGAGTTTGTTCAGTAATTCTTCGTTAGCACTGACCCAGCAGACATCAGCATAATCGATGAGGGGTAGAAGAAGAGACAGCGAGAGTGATTTTGGTCTGTCGAGGCAAAAAGTATTGAAGTCTCCTGAGAGAGTGAAAAGTAGCAAATACTCGTCGACTGACCTCGTTGACATAAAATGACCAGGACAGCTGGTTATCGTAGAGGAGACCCAGTTTTTTAGCTTTATCGCTATACATGATGGTGGTACCATTGAAAGTGACAACTGGAATAGGCTGTTGCTGTAACAGTTTTAGAGAATATCTTGTACCTATAACTGATAATAACATGCTCCGTTAACAATCGTTTGCACGTATTAGTAAATCATAATTAAATAATTAACTCCACAATTAAACTTTCTAAATTTGCAGCTTAAATGTAATAGACTTATTGCCTAATAGTCGTAACTCATGTCGTTGAATTACTTGGTTCAAGGCATGTCGTGGTAAATGGTATAATCAAAGTATATCTGTCAACTGTCGTGTTGATAGTAACTTGTCAAATTACCGTGCTTTACATTGCGGGCAATTAAAATTTTGTTAGAAAGTTAACAAACTCTGAAATTTAATTGATTAATTAAATTAATGTTATGGTTACGTTACAGACACACGTTATTTTAACGTCCTTAATTAAAAGCCCAGCTGCTGCTAACACACTGTATATATATATATATATATATATATATATGTGTGTGTGTGTGTATTTGTATGCTAAGTATATTTAAATAAATAGTATCGTCCATCACTCACGCCCATACTGACGCTTAAGCTTGAACAGTATGTACTTTGACCAAAGCTTTCCAGCTAAATGTTATTCAAGAGACCACAGACCTGAGTAATTGGTATTAATTTAAACTTGATACGATATCCACTCGTTTTTCAGATTTAAAAAGATTTAAAATTACGTTTTTCAGATTTTGTCCAATACTGGTGCTATGCTTGCTTCTTGCCTAATTTCATGGTTCTAGGTTACAGGTAGTACTATAGGTTGTGATTCCCTTGCGAGTGTCAAGTAATTTTGCAAATTTGCGGGCATCAACGGGCGTATGTTTTGATTTTTTCACAACACAGGGATCACAGACCTGAGTAATTGATATTAGTGGTCTGTGAATTGAAAGACAAAAAGACGATTTTGATGATGTCAATAGAATATTATCTTTAACCTTGAATTGGTTCATAGTTAACAATTTATTGTTAAATGCTGGTAAAACCAAATGCATTAAATTCTCACTTCCAAATATCAGGCAAGTTGGGACCAGTTTAGTGTTGGACAGCAATACGTTAGAATTAGTGAATGACACGAAGTTTCTTGGAATAACCATTGATAAGAAATTGCAGTGGGGACCCCACATAGAAAAATTCGCTGGTAAATTAAGTTCTGCGGCTTACGCTGTTAGGAACATCAGACAAAACACGGATGTGGCTACATCTATTTTAGTTACTTTCATATTGTCATGTCCTATGGTATCTTGTTGTGGGGGAAAGCAGCGGATATTCAAACTATTTTTATTTTACAGAAAAGAGCTATTCGAGCAATTTATAATTTAAAACGCACAGACTCCTTAAGAGAGCTTTTTAAAGAAATTGACATACTAACTGTAGCTAGTCAATTTATTTTCGAAAATATAATGTATGTACGCAAGAACCTTACAAAATTTCCCAAACTTAGCGATAGCTGTAATGTTAACGTAAGAAATAATCACAGACTACTTGCGCCCAGGTTTAGACTCGCGAAGGTTAGCAGTTATTTCAAGGGTCAATGCATTCTCTACAACAACAAGATACCTCTGGAGATCTTGAAATTGCCATTTGAGCAATTTAAAAACCATGTTATAGCGACTTTGTCGAAAAAGGGATATTACAATGTTCAAGATTACTTAAATGATGGGACTGTATGGGGTTAATCTGGCTCAACACAGACCTTGCTGTTAATAATTTTGTAATTATTTATTCCTGCTTATTAATTATGATAATGACTAAATATTATATTTTGTATAAGTTAAGCATAAGCAATTTTTAAAAAAGAGATCTAAAAATCAATCTGTGGGAGTTTTTACGCCCTTCTTCTCCCACAGTGGTCCAATGTAGAGAATTGGCAAAATGACGATTGCTAAGTATATGTAAATATCTACAGTAATAAAGACATTTGGAATTTTGGAATTTTGTGAGTCTGGCGAGCGACACAGGAAATTTGTGTTTTTTTTTAATTATTTTCCACCCCCTCACAACCCCCGACCCCTTATTGAAGTTAATCGGATGAACAAGTGGAAATATAGGTATTATAAAAACAAATAACAAAATTTTCTTTTTTTCTTCTTTATAGCCCAGTAAGTAGGTATTTTTTCCCTACAGAAGGTGGTGTAGTTTATTATTTATTTTTATTGATTGAGTAGTAGGCGAGCTAGTAGTAGGCTAGTCATAAAAAATGTTAGTTTTAGATATCGAGGGGTGAAAGCGTTAGCCGCAATATAGGAAAAATTACACCTAATAACTGATTTCTGGCTCATTTTACTATAAAACTGTCTATTGATGACATTTCCGATAATTATTGTCTCAACCTCTTTTTGTAAAATCAATATTTTTATCGTATGAGTCTACACCGACATGCGTTGTGGCCAACAATACCATTCTACGCCACCAGTCGGTAGGAGTTAAGTGGCGTATTTTTCATGCTTCATGCATTTTCATGCCCAAAGGTGTCCAGGTGTAAGCCTCCGCTGCCTGTCCGTCCATCAGTCCGACCGTCATTCCGTTAGTCAGTCCGTTCTTCTGTTCATCCGTCTGTCTATAATTTTTCGATTGTTTTGAATATTGTTTTTTTCACAGTTCTGTGGTTCTCATACATGAGTGATTGATATCAATTTCTACTTGAAACCTTCACGTGTTCCTGAGAAAAAGGAAAAACGAACGCACGTACGGACAAACAAACAACGGAGTAACAATAAAGTGATCCTTTAAGGGTTTTGTAGTACAAAGCCTTTTAATTGTACAAAAAAGTAATGTGTCATCTTAGTGCAAAATTTTTCATATACAGCAATAAAGATATTATTAAATTAATGTTCAAAATGAACCAAAGATGACATATAATAAAGAGATAAACACAATTTTTTCAGTGTCCATGGGTATAAGGCTATTACGCTGGTTCTCATAGAATGTATAGATTCTCCCTCACTAGTCACTGCTGCATGGAGCGGAGAGAATAAATCTCGTAAATCTCTGTAAAATTGGATATCCCGACAAAGTGTTCTCACATTAACAACACAAATGGACAATTAAGCCTACCATCCACTTTTCCCTCCCCCCCACATGAGGTCTACCCCACGAATGTCTAGATTGCAATTGGTCAGAAAACAAACAAATCGTTTCTACTAATATGATAATTTCGTAATTTCGTAATTTCTTTATTGTACTAAACAAAACAGACATACAGATAACTTATGATAGAAAAAGCATGTACAAAGGCGAGCTTATCTCTAAAAAGAGATTTCTTCCAGCAAACCATGTTGTATAGGAGACGGAGATGATAGGTAAGGGAAAGAATTGCGCGTACAATTAAGACTATATTCTAATATAATACATATTACACATACATAAAACCCTATTGCTAAGAAATATAGACTACATACACAGTTACATAAATACAGCATATCAATAAATATCTTACAAATATACTAATACTAATACATTATATAGCTAAATAGAAAGTGAAAGATAGTGCTTCTTTAGTCGGTTCTTAAAGATATTCAGTGATGGACTGTCCCTGATGGTGCAGGGAAGTTCATTCCACAGCCGTATAGCGCGGATTCTAAACCCGTGCTCGTAGGTTACAGTGGAGCGTTGTGGGGCTTTAAGCATAGTAGCCATGTGAGTTCTCCGAGGCCTGCATGAAGAAAGAAATTCGAAGCGATCACGCAGGAAGTTAGGGTACCGAGGGTTCCACAAAATATTGTAGAGCAGGCATAGGATATGAGAGTCCCGTCGAAGACGAATCGGAAGCCAATTCAACTCCCTGCGATGTTGAGAAACGTGATCATATTTTCGCAGTCCGAAGATGAACCGAATCCCGAGGTTTTGAAGTCGTTCGAGTTTGTTCAGTTGCTCTTCATTTGCGCTGACCCAGCAAACATCAGCATAGTCAATGAGGGGAAGTAAAAGAGACTGGGCGAGAATAATTGTACTAAGTCCAGACGAATCTTCGGCTATTCGGTTTTTATGGCAGCCGAATATTCGCTATTCGCTACGTTTCTTCTCTGACATTAATTTTAACTTGATACACCTGTTCTTGAGAAGACCCTATTTCTCAAGAACAGGTGTGCTTGACAGACAGAGAAACAGACAGACAGACAGACGGACATATAACTAAGTAATCCTACAAGGGTTCCTTTTTTCCTTATGAGGAACGGAACCCTAAAAAGTCGTTTTTGTTTTACTACTCGTACATATCTATGTGTGATGTGGTTGGATGAGTGATATTGATACAAGCCCCGCAGAAAGGTAATGCGCCTGACAGTATTTCTGATTACATAATGTTCATGTCATGAAACTTACACGGCAGGCCTTAAAATTACGCGCAATACCATTCTGCAGGGCTTGTAAACTAGTACAGTTTATAAACGCGCATGTATCTACAATTCTTTTTTATTGTTAGTACCCCTGAGAGTAATTTGTACCCACCCAAGTTTGCAACCCGGAAAACCCTGCGCTACTGCCTTGGTCTCGAAAAACCTGGCACTCGCTGCAGTTTTTTTCGAGGAAGCTACCTTAAGGAATTATTAGGATATATTTATTCTTCTTTTGTAAAGTAAACTTAATTTTCTACAAAAAGAGTCCAACCTGAGCTCTAATGTCCATTGTCTGCGGAGACACAGCCCGTCAAAGATAAGCATTTTTTTCCAAAACATAAATATATATCGGTAAGATTATTGGGAAAAGGAGCATAGGATAGAGCATTTAAGCCCGGCCTTTCTGCAAGTGCACGAGCCTTAACACCCTTTCTTGCATTTGCCCACCACCATTCTGTGCAGGATCTGAGTGAGGAGCGGTCCTGCGCACATTGCGTCGGACAAAAGACCTTGTTTCTAGTGGCCGATCCCCAGATACACGGGGTGTTATCGACCTCCACTTTTACACCAGTTCAAAGTTCAAATTAATTAATTACAGTAGATATTTACAAATTCTTACTTTTTTACCTCTCCTCTGATCACTGTGGGAGAGAAGGGCGAAGTTACACCCACAGATTGATTTTTAGATGTCTTTTAAAAATTGGTTGTAAACTAATACAAATATTACAATATTAATTAATACAATTAATAATCAGGAATAAATAATTACAAAGTTATTAACAGCAAGTTCTGTGTTGAGTTAGATTAACCCCATATACCTAGTCCCGGCAATTAAATAATCTTGAACATTGTGATATCCTTTTTTTGACAATGTCGCTTTTACATGGGTTTTAAATTGCTCAAATGGCAATTTCAAAATCTCCAGAAATATCTTGTTATAGTAGAGAATGTACTGACCCTTGAAATAATTGCTAACTTTCGCGAGTCCAAACCGGGGCGCCACTAGTCTGTGATTATTTCTTATATTAACATTACATCTATCTCTAATTTTGGAAAATTTTGTAAGGTTCTTGCGTACATACATTATACCTATATATTCAAAAATATGTTTACTAGCTACAGTTAGTATGGCAATTTCTTTAAAAAGCTATATTAAGGAGTATGTGCGTTTAAAATAATAATTTGATCGAATAGCTGTGTCTGAAAAATATAAATAGTTTGAATATCCGCTGCTTGCCCCACCAACAAGATACCATAGGACATGACCCTATTAAACTAACTAAAATATACTAGCCTAGATGAAGCCACATCCGTGTTTTGTCTGATGTTCCTAACAGCGTAAGCCGCAGAACTTAATCTACCAGCTAATTTATCTATGTGGGGTCCGCACTGCAATTTGGTTTCAATGGTTATTCCAATAAACTTCGTATCATTTACTAATTCTAATGTGTTGCTGTCTAACACCAAACTGGTCTCAACTTGCCTGATATTTTGAAGTAAGAGTTTAACAATAAATTATAAACTGAGAACCAATTCAACGATAAATAATAATAATAATAATAATAAACGGTCATTGCCCATAGTTTTAATTACATTGCAATTACAGCAGAGAATAATAATAACTGATACTAAAAATAAATTCTAATAATAAAATCAAAATTCAATTAAATATGTGAAAAATTTAGAACCATTTCCCCTCTCCCAGACACATAAAGTCACAATCAGAACCAAAACGACAATACACCATTACATACATTTCATCAAAATCTTCTTTTTCTCTTTCAATTTTGAAGACCAGCGAAGTATCATCAGCAAACAACACTATGTCAGTCAATTTCTCCACCATGAAAGGCAGATCGTTAATATAATACCAGGAATAAGAAAGGGCCTAATATGGAACCTTGTGGAATGCCAATTTTTACACCCGATCCATCATATTTAACGCCAATACTTCTGTCTTTTGAATTATATTGCTTAAGTATGATCTTAGTAGAACTTTAGTGTAGAGCTTTATTTCTAACTCCGTAATGATTTAATTAAATTAGTAGCGTATCATGATCAACACAATGAAATGCCTTCGACAGCTCGCTAGAAACTCCGATAGCGTCCTGTGGGACCTCCCATGTAGAATAAATATAAGGTGTAGGTGTGTACCTGCATCCGTAGCTAGTGAAACCGTATTGTTTGGCGTGGAGTTGTTTTATACGGTTGAAGTGTGAGAGCATTTGATTGAGTATAGTCTTTTCAAATATTTTCAAATAGTCTTGGAAGAACAGATATTGGCCTCAAATTTAAAGGATCAGCTTTGTCTCCCGAGTTGAACAGAGGTATCAGTTTAATGTGTTTCATAAGGTCTGGGAAAGCTTCATCGTCAGCACATTTATTGAATGTAAAAGCTAAGTGTGGGGCTATAACTCGAATTACTGAACCAATTACTTTGACTGATATACCCCACAGGTCTTCACTTTTATATTAAGTTAACTAATCTAAAAGTTTTGACAATGTCCTGGGGATACACATGATGAAATTTTTAATTAACATTATTGACGCTAGTGCTGTTTTTATTTATCAAAGTCTCTGCTTAATATGGACATGAATTTAGACGCTCTGTTGTGAGTAAGCGTACATATCTCAGCGTTGGATTTAACAACATCAACACCTATCTTCAACCAGAAATTATTGTCCCTTGGTATAACTTTGCCAGTTTCACGGTCTTTGCAGTTCTTCAAACCAACTTGAAAGTTTTGGAATCTTTTTTCACATAGTCATGAAATTTTCTATCAAAGTTATAGGTTTTTTGTTCATAAAGGTCATAAAAGATAACTCTTATTTTGCGAATTCCAAAAGTTGCCCAGCACTTAAAGGGTCTGGCAGGCTAAGGAAGGAGCAGTGGCCACTGTGAGATTTTCCGTTTTTTTTTACACGTTTGTTCGTTACCATTTAATTAGGCTGCGCTCCAATTTACAGCCGGCTACTATGAATAATTTCCGAGATTTTGACAAAAACGTCAAATCTGCAGAGGTTATTTCAAAGTCTAATTTCTCCTAAGCTATTGTAGCCATAATATTGAAACCAACTAGTATCTATGTACATTGAGTTAAATTATACTCTAATGTATTATTTACAAAAGAGTTGGTTGAAAAATTCCAGAAAAAAAAACACATTTATTTTTTGACATTTATTTTTGACAGGTTCCTTGAAAGGCACACCCATGAAAATTATAATTCAAAACAAAACAAATATCTTTCAACACACCAAAAATTGTTTCATTGGGTTGGGTGCATCTACGCAAAAAATCTGTCATTGTTCATATTGTATGTACCATAAATATTTATTACATTATATATATTTTCTACGTAGATTGAGTAAAAGTATACTGTAGTGTGTTTACTGGTTGCTTGAAAAAGTACAGTAAAAAAAATATTTTTATGACATTAATTTTTGACAAGTACAATACACCCATGAAATTCTAACTAAAAATAAACAAACAATTAATATCTTTTATCATACGTAACCAAAATCTTTTTATTCTGTTTGTGTGTATTGCACCTCAAACCAAATTCATAAATATATGCCTATAAGTATGACTCGTCATTATAACACTCATTCGAACAATCGGGGCAATACAAATTACGAAGATTATCCCAACTCCATTGCTCATCCTCCCAAGTCGGCCAATACTCAGTCCTACAATTATCACAGCCCCGTTTTAAGCTAATGTTTTCATCTGCAAGGTTAATTTCAATGTTTGGTATTGAGCTTAGAAATAATTGCTGGGATATTTGTGTTGGTATGGGAAGCTCGAAAATTTTAGTTTTTATTATCTTCATCTGAAATAATTATACACTTAGGTTAAAGCATATTTACAATAATTATATCATCACTTTATTAGTGATTGTATTCAATCAGTAGGTTCATAAGTATATGCAGGTAGAATAAAATCGTCATCTTAACTTATTTAATATTCATCAGATCATCAGTTACAATGAAATCGACGGGTGTCAGTCAGCTAAAACTGCAAACTCAATTACACACCACTTACTTTTGCATTGTAGAATCGTAGTCCCTTTCTATAAAATGTATTATATGTTAAATAGAACGTATATGAGCATCGCATGGATATTATAATAAATGTTTATGTTACAATATGAACAATGATCGATTTTTAGCGTAGATGCACCCAAGATAATGGCCTGAATGAAGACCCGTAGATGCAACCGAATGAAACAATTTTTGGTGTGTTGAAAGATATTTGTTTGTTTGTTTTGAATTATAATTTTCATGGGTGCCTTTCAAGGAACCTGTCAAAAATAAATGTCAAAAAATAAATGTGTTTTTTTTTCTGGAATTTTTCAACCAACTCTTTTGTAAATAATACATTAGAGTATAATTTAACTCAATGTACATAGATACTAGTTGGTTTCAATATTCTGGCTACAATAGCTTAGGAGAAATTAGACTTTGAAATAACCTCTGCAGATTTGACGTTTTTGTCAAAATCTCGGAAAGTATTCATGGTAGCCGGCTGTAAATTGGAGCGCAGCCTAGTTAAATGGTAACGAACAAACGTGTAAAAAAAAAACAGAAAATCTCACAGTGGCTACTGCTCCTTCCTCAGCCTGCCAGACCCTTTACATCTAACGTTGTTGTCACTGCCTTTTGATCATAAGAACATTATTGAATTCTGTTTCAATAATATTGAAGAAGTCTAAATAGATTTTATTTGGGTTCTGTTCATTAAAATCCGATACTGGCAAATGTTTATTTAAGTTTTTCATATGTCTATGGGATGTAATCGGCCATAAAATGCTGATCTATCATCATATCCTTATTGGTAAGGATATGATGATGGATAGAAGATATGCTAATTGGGAATGAAACTGTTTGACCGCTGTGATCGGAGGTAAGCAGTGAATTACATTTTTACTTGTTAATGCACAGTCACGAAAAACGTTATCTAAGCAAGTTTAGCTGGTAAGTGTAAATCTAGTCAGCTCTAGAAATACATGACATAAATTAAATGATTTGTATAAAGTTATTAGTCGTAGTTTCATTGTTGTATCTACAAGCAAATCTGCATTAAAATCGCCACAAATAATTAACTTTTTTGTTATTACATAGTTTAGTGAGGGCTTCCTCCATAATTTTCTCAAATATTTCGAAATTTCCATGGCCTTTTTCATCCCTCGGAGGTCTGTAGACACAAACAATAATATGAATATCTAACCCAACACAGGATACCTCTATTTGTCTTTCTACAGTAAATGAAAGAATTTATTTCCTTAGTTTCACCTTAATATTGTTTTTACTAAGATTAAAAAACCACCTCTATCAGCCGTATATCTATTGTAACAACTGACAATTTTGTGATCGGTGTTCTGTAATACAAATAACATCGGTGTCAGAATTATTAAGTAATAATTCTAGTACAAGTTCTTTGCCAGGTGCAAAGAACTTGTACTAGAATACTTGGTACTTTGGTACTGCATGTTTTGATGGGTAATATTTAAGTGGGGCTTACTCTTCGTCGGTGTATTATGTTCTCGGGGGAGCCTCACCCCTAGGGAACGCGTCCCCAGGTGGCGGATAGGGGGTGCTCGGCAGGTTGTTCTAGGACACCTGCAGGGCTGGAGGGAAATAAAATACCTCCCGCGGACCAACAGGCCCCTTGCCTAGGGTTACAGGTGAAGACCTCAACGGCAGCTGCGGCGGAGAAGGCGGGCTTTGGTACGGCAATGCTGGCGGAAGAGGCAACGAAGGGGCGGATTCCTCCCGCGTAGCGCGTGAAGACTGGTTCGGCGGCGATGGCAGCCCGAATGCTGATAAGCGACAGTGGTTTGGCGGAGACGGCGAGACAGAAAGGCAGCGTGTAATGCCCAGGGCGTCAGCAGAGGACAAGGCAACTGGCGGCCATACACTGCATCCAAACTCTTCTCTGGTCGTAGCGGTTCCCGTTCCATCGGATACAGGAGAGGGAGGACGAGAGAGTGCACCTGTGGTTGCGCACCCACTTGTGCACTTAAATATTATCTGCGTATCGGACTGCTTTTGGACTTGGTACACGGAGAATAAAAAGCCCTGCGGCGACTAATGGAGGTAGAGAGGTTCGGTTGTGATGCACACCGGGCTTTGTCTAACATTTGCACGTAGGCGGCTCAGAGAGAGTGGTCGCTTTTGCGCTGAAAGGGTTAACAGCGTGAGCTCGGCAGCACTCTGGGTGACCGAGCAGCCCTATTTCCCAACATAAGTATTAAGTTTGATTCAGGTGTCAGATTTGTTTGTTATTTTTTGTATAACATCATGAAAACCAGAGTTTGGTAAACAGTTATTTATGACTGAGTGTCTCAACTTATTCAATAACATGCCTAAGTTTTTCCAACTTCATCACAAAACATTACCGTTTTGCATGTGATGTTTTTGTGCGTACCTGAAATCTTGGATCTGATAATTATTTCAAGGCTTATGGGTGAAGCTGGTGTCTCTGGATGCTGCACGGAACGTTGGCAGTCACACCAATGATTGGCCACCAATGAGTCATAGCGTTCCTGATTACTGTGAGACATTTTAAGCAGCTCATCCATGGCCAGAGAGTACTCCCTAATGGCCTCTTGAGATTTTTCAAAGTGGACAGTAATTGATCTCAAGCAGCCATTGACATTGGCAAGTTCAGACTCAAGATGTTGCAGATCTTTCTCATATTTTATTTACTAATTTCTGACCCTACGTACACCTTTATAATTTTTCCAATAATTCAATTTAAACTCATTATTAATACTCCTACTGAGTTTTTTTTGATATTTTTACATTTTTGTGACGTGTTTTTAATTTTAACATTTGCTGCATGTTGAACCAGCCACCTGGAAGTAGGACCGCTAAGAACGATTTTACAAGTGTTGTGCATTGTTTTGCATTCCTATATCGCCTCCGTAAAGGTTCATCAACATCTTGTCGCCAGCATTTCATACTTCTTCCTGGTTGGAGTTTGTATCAAGGAAAATATTGGCGAGGTCCATGCAGTAGGGGTTCCTTTTGAGGACGTTGCACCACTTCATCTTGCCTTGCCAGAAAAGGGATGGTTTGACACCCACAGATGGCATGCAGGAATAAAACAATCCCTTGTGGAACCTGCATTTCTCCACAACTCATGCCTGATTGACTGACTCACTGTCTGTCTGATATACCAACACACAGCCTGAAGCACTAGTAATAGAGCTCCTAGAACATTGTACAGAAGGGATTTGGCGAAATTCCAGTTACAGTTTGAATGAAAATCAAAAAGTCCATGACTTGAAATTTTGCATGAGACCTCAAATAAGCAAGTGACTTTTCAAATTTCTCCTCGCTAAGTTGGGATAGGGGGTGAACTTTGAATGGACTTACAAAATCGGCAACAAATATAATGATCACCAAAATATATTTTTCCTACCCAAAATAGGTAAATGATCACCAAAAGTTGCAGAAAATATCAGGGCAAAATACTGCGGTAGCTTAGGTGTTCTAGGTTGAAGGATAAAGCTTCGTGTTAGGTTGAACATGTAAGAACAACAGAAAATACTTAAAACATAAGTACACAAAACATAAAAAGTAGTTTGGTGATCATTTATCCAAACACAATTTGGTGGTCATTTACTAATTCTGGCGGCCTTTTGGAATTTATTGATAGTAAAATAGGTGCGTTTTTGGTGATCGTTTAAACATAAGCCTAAAAAAATCTGTTAAAAAAATATATTTTATTATACATATATATACATAGTCAGGTCATAAGTTCTGTCACATGTGCAATATGAAATAATTTAGACATGTTTATTATTTATGTAAACATTTATATAGCAAAATGAACTTAATAAAACATAGATTCTTATGGTAATAAAGTTTATTCAAAATGACCCCCGCGATTTTGAATACAGGCCTTTATTCTGCGCGGCAGTCGTCTATCGCAGCACGAACGAGGTCCATGTCAATATCGGCGGCTGCCTTAATCAAAGATGCCTTGAGTGACTTCAAATCAGGATGAGGCTTTGAGCAGGCCTTTTCCTCCAAGTGTTGCCATATCTTGTAATCTTACGGACTCAAATCTGGACTGGAGGAGGGCCAGTCTTCGTGCCGGATGAAGTCGATTTCACGCGCCGCCAGCCAGTCTTGTGTGCTTTTCGCTCTATGAGCTGGCGCAGAATCTTGTTGGAATACCTAGTGCCTGTTATTAAACATGGTATGAGAAACAGGTTCCACAAGGTTCTTGAGGACTGTATTTTGATACACAACTGCATTCGTTTTTACGCCTTTCTCACAAAAATGTACCTCAATTAAGCCCCAATAAGAGACTCCCAACCAAACCATGAGCGAGGATGGGAAATGACCTCGTTGGACACGCGGAATGCGGTTGCTCGCTTCTTCACTGCTGTGTGCGTACACCTTATCATTTTGTTTGTTGTAGCTCTCTTCCACGGTGAAAATTTTTTCATCCGAAAAAAGAATTTCCCGATGCTTTTTTCCCGCGTACCGCTTCAACAATCTCTTCAGTCTCAGGTCCATTAAACAAGCGTCCAAACGATGTCCTGTTTTTCTACGATATGCCCTAAGCCCTAAGTCTTCATTTAACACCCTTTTCACCGTGGTCCTGCTTAACCCCATCTGAAGGGCCAACAGTTTCTGCTTACGTATGGGATTTCTTTGAATTCGCGCCTTCACAGCTTTTATCACTGCTGGAGTCCTAACAGAGCGAGGGCGACCACTTCTTGACCTGTCATCTACACTAGAGTCTTCATTGTACCGTTTTATGGTACGATAAACGAATCTTTTGGTTATATTCAAATTTTTCAGTAAGTCGAAAATCTGAATTGGCGCGTAACCGCAACGATGCAACGCAATAACTGCGACACGGTCTTCTTTAAGTGTCCACTCCATATTTAAAAATGAGGAAAATTCTAAAAAGTACACATTTTTATTTTCATGAAAAATTCGAAATTCGAATTCAGTAAACTTTTTTGTGGCCAGCGTTCTAAATTCAAAAGTTTTTATTGTGTGACAGAACTTATGACCTGACTGTGTATATCTATATATATATGAAGCTGTAATTAAGCAAGTAGTAATTGGTAGTTTATACTCGTAGATATGAGACGTCAGTTAAGTTTTCATCGAAAGCACCACACAGGGTTTTTCAGGATTGACAAACACTTGGGTATAAATTACCCTCAGGGGTACCAACAACATATTAAAAAATCGACGATACATGCACGTTTTCGCCGTTTGCCTTTTTGGAGATCACGAAAACTATACTAAACCGCATTAAAAGCCATTTTTTTGTGAATTTGGAATACTGAAAAATCCAATTTTAATCATTTTCATTGTACTATGTACCTAGAGATCATTTCGCCCACGCCGCCGTCATTGAAACCCCTCTTTAGTCAATGAGTCTAGGTTGGGAGTAACTGTAGATGCGACTTTCGATATACCTTCATATATGTTTATACGATGAAAATGCTTCTTTTTTTTCTTTCTACGTCCCCATATTAGCGGTAATGAGTCACCTTTCCTTAAGGATTGGTATTAAGCGTTTCTCGAGGGATCAGTAGGAAATCTTGAGATTTATGAATGACCCAATCCATAGAATGTGGCAAAAGACCACAGATAAATCGTTGGTAATCCAATAAATTATGTAATACGCCTGTATTTATTACGATTGTTAGTGAGAAGGGACTAGATAACAGAGAAGTACGATTTGCAGAAAATAGTCGAAGATGTTTTAAACAATTTGAGACAGCGGATGTTGGAGATCAATTATAAGGGCGACTTGCACCAGACTTTTACGGCCGCTAAACACAGTTTAACTACAACTTAAATACAACAGTTCCGTGGTCTAGAGGGTTTCACGCTTGCTTCTGACGCAGGAGGTGCAGGTTCGGATCAGTATCTACATTATAGGGGCGTTCTAATGGTGATGGATAACATCGTGAGGAAACCTTCATTACTTCATAGCTGAGGCGATGGGCTAGCCCCCTGTCACGAAATTGGAGTATTAAATAACTGGCTAAAAGTGGTCACAATTGTGCCTCTGTCACCCCGTATGGGAAAAGGCGTGACGCTTTGCTATGTTATGTATAAGTATAACTCGGCCAAGTTACTTAGTCAAGCACGGCAAGGATATTGTATTTAGCGTCTGTCAAAAGTCTGGTGCAAGTCGGCCTAAGATGTTGAAAATTGTTGGATTTCACTACATTTAGAAAACATGGCATCCATTTGAATCACAGCTCTTACCTATCGAAACAAATTGAATCGGAACGAGGCATTTCTAATTTCCGATTCAATTTTCTTTTTTACGTAAGTGGTGGCTCTGGTAGTGGTGGTGGCAGGCAACCTTAGTTGAGTTGGTTGTAGTTCAATAGCGGCGGAGGTTCGACGATCAGCTGGACGAGTATGTTCCCAGGTGTAATACTGTAGCGGGCCGCAACAACGTGCCGCGTGAGTGACTGAACGAGACAGTGTTTGTAGTAGGTATTTACCTAACGCTGTCTCGCTCATACGCATATATATAATCGCGCCTTTTTCCCGGACGAGGGGTAGGCAGAGACTAAAGACCTCCACTTGCTACGATCCTGCTCCTCTTCATACAAGCTCGCGGATTACGGGTACTTCTAATATGCCCCTTTACTAATAAACTCCATTCACTCCCGCTGTATAGATCTGTTTCGTCAATCTTCTTTCATTCATCCTTTCAACGTGACCAAATCACCTTTCTCTATCCATGACACTATATATTTTCTTTCAAGCCACCGTTCCATTATATCTTTATTCTTCAATCTATCTTTCAATGTTACTCCACACATTCTCCTCAACGACCACTATTCCTCTGCTTCTTCTGCCGTACCCAACATTCACTTCCATACATCAATGTCGGACTCAACACTCCATTGTGAACAGCCAAACGTGCCTTTTGTGACACAGTTTGGCTACTAATCACGGAGTTCTGTGCCCCATTGATTTTATTTCCCGCACTCACTCTCCTTTCAATATCGCTCCACGTATCGCTGGTTCACCACCCTCACTATAGGCTCACACTCCCACGAGACACGTCGTTTGCAGTGCGGCCGGCTATAAAATTACACCTTCACTTTACTACGTTTGCGAGTGTATTCTGTTTTATCAACAGATGCAGCGTCCGAGTTCGAGGACTTGGAGTCTGTCGCCGTACGGAGCCGGGTCGCTGTGGAGGTCGCGGGGCAGGCGGGGGGCGTGGAGCCTGCACTGGCCAGACCTACCAGCCTGGGACTGCTGCCGCCACCGCCTAAGAAGGATGGCAGGCGGTCGCCGAAGGTAAACCGCGTTATCAAACGAGCGAGAGCGTAGCGCGTGTGAAGCATCTCCGTTCAGCTTGGGCAAAAATGATTTCGTATTCGTCTGTGCGGACTGTTGGATGTTCTCCTCTACATCTCAAACTATTCTAGTGAAATTTTATTTCTATCGATTCAGTTTTTGTTTGTTTTTCAAAATGGCGGAGATATGGGAACACAAACTGCGGCTACATTCATACTCCATCTACGTAACCAGTTGCATTCATAAGTTTGTATGTGGTATTGAAAGAAAATGCAGTCGTTCAGCTTGGGCACAAAATCTTTCCTATTCGTCTGTACGGACAGCCGGATGTTCTGCTCTACAGTATGGGCATTCTTAGTTGGCCGAAAATGTAAATAAATGTCACGTGATCAGGAAACTCGATATTCCAAATGTATCACTCGATGTTGGTTACCACATTCAGTTGTAGAGAACATTTAAAACACAAATACACTAGATTTCACTAAAAACTGGTCTTAATTCTGCTTAGAACAAACATTATTTCCTAAAATTCTACTTCCGCAGAAAATCTGAACATATATTAGCAAGAAGTGTCATAATTCGTTTTAGTGATGGGCATGATTTGACAAATGAAGGTTTGCTAAAAATCAATTAATAGGGCAACTGGCTAGAAGGCGGAATAAGACTGCTTGAGTGAACTTTGACAACTCTTTATAAATTTGTATGTAGTTGTCAAAGTTTACTCGAGTTAAATCTTATTCCGCCTTCTAGATAGTCGCCCCGAATCGTGGCCTAAATGCATCGAGCACGTCATAAAAGAAGAATCGAAAATGATGAAGCTCGATGGTCAGTAAAATATCAAATGAATGAAATGTATTTGTAATGGCTAAAGCTAGAAAAGCGGTTTACTCTAGGTTTAACCGGTTGCTCAAGTTCCTCGGTTAAAGCCCAAAGTAGGAATTTAATAACAAATATGACTTCGGGTTTTGAGCGGCTAAAACTAGGTTAAACCAAAGCTGATTAGTTGGTTTATGTTCGGTTTTAGATCGATAAATAAAATGACAGGTTTTATAACAATATAGAATGATAATCATTAGATATGTTGGTGATCATTATTTAGTAAGTAGGTACTAATAATCAGTCAGTATATTTAAATGTTATTTATTTAAGCAGGACAAACAAACAGGCCATATCACGAATAAATATCACGATAATATATGTGGTAAATATATAACCTATTATATTCTCACGGAAAGTAAGATATACGGAGAGGTCGCGGGCGGAGTCGATAGTATGAGGCGCTCAGCTCCTTCCTCGAGACGTAGAGTTGCTCTTTCTCTCGTACCTCAATCCTCTTCGTGGATCTGACTCCGCCGTACTATGGAGTATGTTAATTTAGACAGATCGGACCGGAATGATGTCGTTCCGAGTTCGGATAAGTCTACTGGAACTATTACGGTCCGGAACGACTCATCTTTACACAACACTATGAACTTCACATTTTATTGGGCAACCATTTCTGTTATTGAGTTCGGCCAAGTATAGACGCCTCGATTATACATGTCACATTTCTCAAACGATTCTCGTGAAATTTTATTTCTGTCGAATCTTTTTTTTTTAATGGCGTTAATATGGAGTCACAAAGTGCGGCTACATTCATACTCCATGTACGTAACCAGGTACATTCATAAGTTTGTATGTGATATTGAAAGAAAATGCAGTCGGGTTATTTGTTTTTTATAATTATTCCACTTGTTCTTCCGATAAACTTAAATGGGTCGGGGGTGTGGGGGGTGGAGAATAATGAAAAAAAAAAATTGCCTGTGTCGCTCGCAAGGTCTGTAGCTCAATGAGCCACTGGTGGTAATATTAGTTTCAATTTAAAGGTCCTGAAGAGGCAACCCCCGGATTGACAGAAGGCAAAAGATAGGGACTTTTGAACTAAAAGTGTGGAGGCTTGTGTCCATCAGTGGGAAATACTAGAGGCTACGTGAAAAACTATAAAAGATTTAATCTTAATTTTTTGGGCAAAATTCGTATTTAGTTTTGTATGGAATGAGTTATAATTATCATGCCAGAATTTCGTTGGCAACAACAACAAGCTAACGAAATTTTTCTAGGAAAAATTCAAATACCAATATTTTTACCAATAAAAATCAAACCTAAAATTGGCGACCACAACTTCAATCTACGCAAACAATTCCCGAAAATGTTGTCGTGAAACTCGTGTTCGAGTGAAAAACACACCAAGTTGAGTGGCGCCCATCGCCCTATTCCGAGGTTGCGGAAAGGGTCACCTTTAATTAAAATTCTCCATAAATTCACTTAGTTGCCAACTTTCTATTAACCAAGAAAATTCACCTAAAAACTTAATAGTGGCTGTGGCTCACAATTTATTTTCGAATGACGTCATGATACCTTCCTATCCTGCATTTATTGTTACATTCGCTCAGAGGTTGTGGGGGTGTAACTTATTATATCACCCTTCAAATGAGAAAGATATACTTACTTATCCTGTCCAACCATGGTTTGCTGGAAGAAATCTCTTTTTAGAGATACGCTCGTCTTTTTACACTTGTATCTTATACGTTTTCAGAAAATGTTAATTTCTGTTCAATAAAGAAATTATGAAATTATTAGTGTTTCCAATAATGTTCTTTTCTATTAGATAAAAATATTAACACTGTAAAGTTCGGAAAATCGCCTTCCATAACTCGCTCCCCCGCATCGAATCGTAACAGTGAATTATGCCTGACTATAAAAACATCAACAAAACACAAATGTTGATGCACAGTCGGTGCCATTTGGAAACACATCGATGGCCACAAACACATTTAACACTTATCCATTCAGCGCAAAGAAACATGTTTTATCTTTATCTAGCTCCAAAAATATCCATTCTTCTTATGCCTAGCATGCTTGGCGAATCCGTCTTACATTTTGCATGTAATGTAATAAAATTTGTCTATTTTCGTGTGACATATGGAAGTTCTTACCTACCTCAAAAATCAAGCAACGCACATTCACCCACTGCTGGTGCGGGCCTCTTCTTTGCCACGCCATCTATTGATAGCCAATTCATTAGAGTGATACGTACAATGTGGAACTTGATTGAGTGATACGTACTGGAACTTGATTGAGTGATACGTACAATGTGGAACTTGATTGAGTGATACGTACAATGTGGAACTTGATTGAGAACGGGCGCCGGAAGTGGCTGATGGCATCTGAAGTCGGTAGGCCCATGTGTTTGGAGAGTTAATGCCGAGGTAAGCCATTTTGGCACCAAAACCCGGGGACTGACAACCGACTTGCACAAACTTATTATATTCGAATGTGGGAGAAGGCAGTGACCTCAAAAATCCAAACACTATTTGTATAATTCCCCATAGTGATCATCAAGCTTCGGACACCTTCGAGAGCGTGGAGGGAACAATTTCCTCTTCCCTGAACAAGCTTGGCGAATACTATGCTGCTAACGGTCTGAAGCCAAACCCAGCCAAAACCGAGGTCTGTGCATACCATCTCCGCAATAGGGATGCTAAAAGGGAACTTAACATCACATGGAGAGACGTAAAACTGTCCCACAACAGTTTCCCTAAGTACCTCGGCGTAACCCTAGACAGAAGCCTGACAATGAAGCAGCATTGCACGAAGACCCAACAAAAAGTTTGCACACGCAACAACCTGCTCAAGAGGCTGACCACGACATCCTGGGGAGCAAAGCCAACCGTCCTGCGCACCACAGCTCTGGCTCTGCGGCTGAGTACGCCTGCCCTGTGTGGGAACGTTCAACGCACGCAAAGCTGGTCGACGTGGCATTGAACGAGTCATGTCGATTCATAACGGGCTGTCTGAAACCCACACTAACCGACAAGCTGTACCAGCTAGCAGGAATAGCCCCCCCGGAGGTTCGGAGATCTGTCTCTAGCTCGGTTGAAAGGTCAAAGCAGACACATGACAGACGGCATCCCCTGTTCAACCATGTACCAGCCAGGCCCAGGCTGCGTTCCAGAAAAAGCTTCCTGCACTCAGTGCAGCCGCTAAGTCAACCAGCTCAAACTACACGCCTAGCCAGGTGGCAGTCACGACTGAACCCTACAGACCCGAGCAACTGCGTGAAAGAGAAACTAGCTGAAGGATACAAGCTCAGCTGGCCGATCTGGAAATCTCTCAACCGTCTCAGAGCTGGAGTGGGGAGGTCCAGAGCCAACCTGGCGAGGTGGGGCATCATCTCGGAACTAGACACGGCGTGCGTCTGTGGATACCCGAGACAGACGATTGCGCACATGACTGGGTGCCCTGCGTGCCCAACAACCTGCACGGACGAGGAGCTGTATAAGGCTACCGAGCGAGCTATTGCGGTTGCGGCCTTTTGGGCCGCCCGTATCTGAGATGACCGTCGACTCGAAAAGAAGATCATCAAGCTTAGCAAGGCGCTGCGGCTGTGGCTCTGCTTACTTTCCGAGAGATCCCAGGTTCGATCCCCGGCGGGGTATACAGAAAAAAAAAACAGATCTTGCATGTTTATATGTGTGTGACGTCGCTGTTTCCGGTTCTAGTATTCTAGAGTGGGGCCAGAAGCAATTAATGTGTATTATACAGCAATGTAAGTATACAATGTATGTTTACAAACAACTACGAGTACTCTACAGTTAGAAAAACTGTCGGTTACAAACCATGTGTGTTTGTAAAACATAAACTTGGGTCACTTTGTAGTAGCAATGGGTCCATTTCAATATGCGGCCTATCGTCAATTTATAGCTTAGACATCCAAACGACACCGTCTTGCATTCAAGTACTACCATCCTGTGGCGGCTCCAGTAATCTCGTGTGGGGGGCTTGACTCCTCTGTGGGTGAGTAAATTATACATAATACTTCAGAGGTAAAGTAAAGAATAATTGATGACAATTGAAACTTAGGTTGCTATAAGGTATCAAGACGCTTGCTAAATAGTTTCAATACAATTCAATCACTTGATTATATTATATGTAAACTTAAACATGGTTTGTTTAAGGAACAACTTACCTATAGATACAGTCCCTTGAGAACTTAGATACCCTTGGATCCGCTACTGCTACCATCTATCCTTTAGGTTCAAATCAAAGGTCTTGTTTTCAGTAAGTAAGACTGACAGTGAGCGGCTTCTATGTCCATGCGAGTTAGCGGCGTGGCGTGTCAAATTTATATGGAAAATAAACATCGCCGATAACATGCGATGTGTCATGGGTATATGGGTGAAAGGCCAAATAAATGGTTTAAGCGACATTTCATATTTTCGCGCCTGCAAAAACGACGCAGGAAAATACGCTGAAACCGAATATTTACATGAATATGTACACAATGAAACTCAATAACTATAAAAATGTTAAACCAATTTGCCTTTCACCCATCGTCGTATGGAAGTGAAACATTCGGCCGTTCACAGTCAGACGTAGATGGAACAAAACCAAATTATTGATTCCGAAATTATTGTTGTTGTAGGTAGTAGGTAGGTACGAAAATATTATCGGTAGTAATAAAATTAAAATAAATGTAGCCCATTGATGTCCACACCGAGGGGCACAGGCCTTTACACGGATACGAGTAAGATTGAGCCACACTCCACCACGCTGGCTCAGTGCGGCTTGATGGAGGGGTGCCGGGCTTGTGACCAACCCTACTGTCAGAAGCTGCTCTATTAGGGCCTCTGATACAGCTTTGCGACTATTCGGAAGCGTCCGAAAAAAATGCCACATAGAACGGACACCCATCCAGTGCCCGTCTAGGCCAGATGCTGCTACCCGCACAATTGTTTCCGATGAATACCGCTAGGCCATGGTCGCTTCTATAGGTAATAGTTATTATTGTTTTATTTTCAATCAAAATCGAACAAATGAACACGGACTTTATTTAATAATATTAATAATAATAAAGTCTTTATAATTGATAACTATAATAATGACTTTCGATTGGACAAATCAAAACTACGTGTATGTTGGGTGCAAGTAGGAAACAACAAACAGAGTAGTGTGAAAACATTTACCTATCAAAGTGCAAAGAAATTTCATGTTAAAATATATGTAATATATATTTACCTTAACATATTTACGTACATAGGTTACCACGTCAATGTGTTTAACGTAATGTGTTTTCTGGTTATTTTTGAAGTCCTGTAGCTTTTCATATTTGTGTACTGTGATTACTTCTCGAGGTTCATTCGACGCTGTGATTGTGATTCATCAATCATCAGCCATCCATATCATCGGGTTTCACACTAGCACGGCACGTATACTCATTGCTAGGTACCATCAGCAAAACTACCGGAATCCTTCACCGGGTATAATATTTGAAGCACGGCATAGGAGCTTACACTGAAACGTTGCAATTTCAAAGCACTTGCGTGATAGGTATATCTTTAATTAATTCATTCATTATCTTTTATTTGAAAATCCTAGCACTTAACTAAGCAGGCTCGAATTAACAAATACAATAAAACGTAATACTTAACAAAGTACTAGGATTTCTCACAGGGCGAATGCTCTTAATTCATAAGCTAATAGGATTGTTTCGTTTCGTGGGCAGATATAATCACCGTATTCCCTTAGTGCGGCGGCGCCGGCGGCGGCAACTCCCTTCATCATGAACGAGTAAGAAAAATATACAGCCATTAACAAATCGATTACTTTGCCGTTTGTCTTTCATTTACTCGGGAAAAACATTCCGTAAAGAATAACAGTCTGCTGGTATAAGCGTGCGAATCAAACAACTTTGTTACCCGATTTAGCAAATCAATTACTTGGATAGTTATATTTACCTGCTTTAAAAGCTGTTAAAAAGTATAATTATTCGTAGTACGAGTATATAGGGAGCAGACATGTATAGGGAACGCGCTTTTGGCGCTAATCTCGTAATAACCTCAAGAAACCTCAAAGTATTAATGCTAACTGGCGTTTCATCTGTCGGGCCCAAGAACCCACTAAAATACTTATAACTGGCCCTTTATTTTAAACCATGAATATCAGTTACGCCATTCTCACATTTTGATGAATGTAATGTGGCTGTGGGAGCATACTATTCTTGCAGATCTTAACTATCCTCAAAAAATACCAACTTTCAGTCTGTGCAATAAATAATATTTCGATCCGTATTACATATTTACAAATAACAATTTGCTGATTGCAGCGGTCCGTGCGACATCAAACGATTGATCCAAACTCATTCGGATTTTATGGTAATCCATGATTGCGTGAGGATTATCTAGCACTGAAACTGGCTTCTTATGTCATCCAATCTCCCCGAGGGGTCCTGAGTGTAGGCATGTTGACCGATTCAAGTGGCGTCTAACATACGAATTGGCCAAAACATACTCGTCAGACTCGTTTGGAATTGCCCGGCTTTCAGCTGATATTGAATTGAAAACCAATGCTCTATCGACTAGAAATTTTAGCGTTGAATTGTTGCTCGTTCTCACTAACAAGGGGGATCGTGCAGAACGGTGCGGACGTGAGCGGGTAATTACTGCGGACGGGAGCAACTACCCGCCCCTCCTTATTAAAAATGAATTATTCCCATTCCACACAGCCGGCCGTCCCGCCCTGCCTCGACCTGCCCGAGTGCCTCTCCAAGCTAGTGGTGTCCCCGTGCCAGGTGGAAGACGCCAGCACGCCACTCAGTGCTCAGCACCAGTTGCAGTTGCTGAGGGAGCGGTTGGAGCAGCAGTCCCAGCAGACCAGGGCCGCAGTGGCGCAACTTCTGCTGTTAAGAGATCAGCTGGCGGCTGAGCAGTCGGCTCGTTGTGAGGCACAGGTGAATGTAGAATTTAAATAGATTATGAATTTATTTATGGACTAGCCATTGCCCGAGGCTCCATCCGCGTGGGGTAGTGTAGAAATGGCCAAGTGCCAGTCGAACACAAAGCACATTTATCTATACAGGGTGTTGTTTTGTAATCTTACGCCGGACTCAGGGGCGATAGTTTACATATCGCTTGTGACTAAAAAAATAATTAATTTTCCTTCACATAATTTTGATTTACTCAATTTTTGCCATACTCAATTTGTCCTGAAATTACCGGAACGTGCGGAGATACCCGGTCGCGGCCAGTCCAAAAATCGCGCGCGCCGCTACTGACCTTGCCTGACCGTGCACACCGAAATGGTAGGAATCTAAAAAAACGCTTTTCCCTTATACTTTTTCGGACTTTGGACCGAACATTTTGATCTTCATTCGATGTTACCCTGCTCGCCCTCCCCTGCCAATCCTTTTTTTCCTTTGGGAAATTTCGAAAATTACGCTGTCCATGACATAACTACTGGTGTACTGTACCCATGCACTATGAGCTTCACCTTCATAGTCACAGGGCTTACGAAAAAAAAACTGCGTATAATAATAAAAATAATAAAATCATCCGAGGAAATGAAAATGTTATTCACTGGAATTCAAAATTCACTGGAACTTTTCCAACAATTATATTTAAAAAAATATAATTATTACGGCTTCACCGTGTATATTGTGATTAGGGTGTCAATTAATTAGTATTGATGTCTAAAATAAAAATCCTTAAGAAAATTAAAGATGGCAGCTGAATAGTTTTATAATTTATGTAAATTACAACTGAATTTCATAGGATACGAGTACGGTCACATATTTTTTTCATATAATTAATCCTGATAATATACGAGTAATTTAAACAACAAAATACGTATTTTTTAACTAACTTTATACACATTTCACTAGGAGCGCGCGGTTTGGAAAGCCCACTCACCGTACGTGATTGTGATGCACCATAGAATCAAAACGAGTGCACTCTTTGTTTTGGTCACAAAACACTAATTTAATTATGAATTGGCGTTTTCAATACTTAATGTTCAATTAATGTGTGGCATATTGGCCAAATCCGGTTCGCAAAAGCTAGCAGCATAAAATCATACCAACCGACAGATTTAAATTTTTGCTTTATTGAAGAACTGTGCTTTTCTTTGACATATCTTGGTTATTAAATAATCTTTATGATGACTCAGTGCATCATGTCTGATATGTCATTATCTGGCATCTCAATTAGAAGATGGCCGAATGCGGCTCCATAAGCTAGCGATGTAAAATGTTCTTATACTACTCGGCAGCAGACTTTAATTTCTGACATACGAAGAACGGCTATTCTTTGACACATCGTGATTGAATAATAATCTTTATGACACAGAGCATCATGTTTGATATGTCATTATTTTAAATCTAGTTATATCCACAGTAGAGCGCGAGAAAACTGTATACTTTGTATACTATGTTAATAGTCACACGAAGGACTCATACAAAATGTAGATGCACATAAAGATGATTTTTACCCTTTTTAGAACCTTTTGACGGTTGGTGACCACTTCTAGTTTTGACCACTTCTGGATTTAACCACTACTGGTTTTGACCACTTCTGGATTTAACCACTTCTGGTTTTGACCACTTCTCGCTCAAAAATTCCAGTACGTCTCAATGATCCGAACAAAATCTACGACTTCTTCCTGAAGATACCCTGGAGTATTTAAATCTGCGATGTTCGGGGCTTATTGTCTTGATCTTAATACATTTACAGAAGCATAGGTTCTTAAACAATCGACACTGCCAAAACCAATGCATGTGGACATGACAGAATGACCATGGATATGATTCTTCTGACATACCCGTCCGTGACTCTCCCAATCCTCAAATTGATCATCGACACCTAGATTTTGACTAACACCTTTCCGAGCAGCTGAAAACTGGAAAAAGTCATTCCATTGCCCAAAAATTATGATGTCAGAGAGCACAACGATGGGTCATAAACCCATAAGTATGCTGCCACTCAAGTCAAAAATCCTGTAAAAAGTGGTCTACTGACGACTCACCATGTACGTAGAGTCAAAAGGCATATTAGTTACCAGCCAATTTGGTTTTCGGAGCAGTCACGGCACGCAGACGGCCTCTCAAAAACCGAAGGTAGTTGGGACGGGTCGCAATTTTGAACCTTTTGCCATGGTGATATATTTCAAAACCTATAACAGAAATGTGGCGTTGGCTAACACCGGTGGTATTCAAGAGGTTAAGCATCATTGGTGGCATAATCACAGCTTCTGACGCAAAAATGGCTAGTGCTTTGGTTTTGTTTTGTTTTACAACGTCTTTTGATTGTTTAATTGTTGACTTATTCATTGCAAAATTATCTTACTATGGGGTTTCATATAACACCTGTAAGTGGTTCCGTTCTTTTCTCACAGCCACGCGACAATATGTGTTCACAAAATATCAAAGTGGGCTGGAGGAAAAATCTGAAGTGAAATGAATGCCAGAGGCACCCCGCAAGGTTGTATTATTAGCTCAATTCTTTTTTTTATATTTATAGCTGACATTGCGACTAGTATCGAGAGCTGTCAATTCCATCTGTATGCAGATTACACGCAAATAGATTACAGCTTCCTCCCGGAAACGAGTTTGGGTGCAGGAGACTCTTAACAACCACAACCTGGATAGTGTTTATAGGTGGTCTGATAGTAACAATTTAGTTCTGATCTCGACTAAATCCAAATACTTGATTTTTTAAACAACATTTCAGCTAAGCCAGGTTCTATTATGAGATCCCGAAATTGAAAGAAACAATGAAAAGGTTACATGTTTGGCGAAGGCAATGAAATTAGGCTTAATCATAAACGAAGATCTGAGATTTGAGATGCCATATACTCGTATTCTCAAGTCAGAACAGCCTTCTACCATCCGGAAATTCTGCATGGTTTATGCAATAACCTTAGTTCGGGAAACTAACAGAGATGCTGATTTTGTCACTGATATTTTTTTGTGATACCGTATATGAATTGCGCATCTTTGAAAAGTCTGAAAAGGCAATAATGCATGTGCAAAGTGTTGCTACATATTTCCCCTGAAAAATAATAGAATTTTTAAGATGTCAGCTCGTCGGAGAGCTCATAGTTCATGATTACATAAAGAAATCCAACCAAAAAAGCCTGACTAACTAATAAAATTGATAAATATACAATATGTACAGAATTTATTGAGGGAGGTTGTGAACTCATAGAATGTCCCGTCTGGAGTACGAATCCCCTGGCAGATCTTCAGAAGCAGGATTCGGAATGACGAGATGGATTCAAAGGGTCATAGTGCATGTGGTGGTAGGGTAGATTGGATAGTCCTTGCCGGCAATACGACGGGGGCGGTAGCCGAGTAGCCGAAAGACACAGCAGCAGATAGGCAGACAGAGGTGGTTAGCCGGATGAACCCTGTAAAGAACCGTAGTCTGAGTACCGAAAGATAAAGAAGTGACTGCTTTGTATCCATCCTTGACGTCCACTTCGGGGAGCCACGAAGAAATCTAACTATCGTAGGCATTTCAATCATAAAGTAGCTGTAGAGAGAGAAAAAACACAAATATGTACAGACATCAAAGAATAATAATAATAATAATAATAATAAACCTTGGACAACTACGAACTAAACAGATACGTAACCTAAATCCGGGGTAATCGCATAAGATAGCACTCGTTACTCGTTACAAACAAAACTGCTTGAAAATAAAAAATCGATACGACAAAGTACGTCCTATGTACAATCGAACCAACTGAATCATGACCCATTTGCCTGATAATTCGTTTGAAACTTTCAAACTTTTAAGATCTATCGTAATGTCAGTGTCTAATCAAATGATAACAAGTTCGTTACCAAGGAAATAAACCTTCAAGCGAATTTCGACCTACTTGCATTTAAGGGGTTTAGCAAAATAAGCTTATGGTGGGTCATGATTCAGATGGTTCGATAGTACGTAGATCAAGAGAAGAATGGAGTTAAAGACATTTAATAAGAATTTTGAAGATGAAAAAAATTTGTCGTGAAGATCTTATTTTAAAATATTTAAAATAGTTATATACTAAAAGCTAAAGTAGATAAACAATCAGTATCAATCACTATGAAGGTTCTATTACAATAACTACAACTTAAGTAAATTAAAATAACGGCATGTTACAACATTCAAGCATTCATTAAGCTGTCAATCCCCATGCATACCTAGGTCCAGTGGATTCTGAAAGAGCTTTCTTTTTGAGCAGCTGAACATTGGAAATAATCTGCCACCGCCTTTAAGCCTGCCTATGCACAGAGATACATGCAAAACAATTATGAAGCAATTATTCGATAAACAAAGCGCAATAACTGCAGTTTAACGTAAACTCACCTTTCTAGCCAACACACTGTTATGTTGCTGTGTTATGTTGCTGGTAGGAACTGGGTTGTGTGTGCCGATGCAAAGTTAATTTATTTCTTATTATTTTTTGGCTTATTTTATGTTTATTTTTATATCTATAATCGTATTGTGGTTTTTCCTTCCTTTGTGAAAATATATTGTTGGGTTTTGTATACCCACCCACGTGAAAAATTATTCATTACGGTGTTCTCGAGGGCCGGCTGAAAATCAACGAGTAAGCTTTAACCCGTCGCGTAAAATCTATCGAATTATAGAAAAAAATAAGTCTCTGGGTTTAGAGCCGGATTCGGCCAACTTCCAACCGAGATGCTAGATAATGACATATCAGACATGATACTCTGTATCATAATAGTAGTTTATGTGACTGCTGCGTAATGCCTAATTATGTACAGTTACATACAGTAGTTTATCTACACACATATCATAAGCTCTCTTTGATGTGTTCAGGAACCGCATGTTTGACCGGCATTGTGGTTCTGCAATTGTTTAGCTTGTTCTGTAGTACCAACTTCACGCAGACGGGCGTCGGCGTTCGAAATTTGAATATCAGTACCAACTTCACAGACAAACTAGGGACGGCACGCGGGTGGGCGTCGGCGTTCGAAATTTGAATGTCATTATATGTAGAAAAACTACACATAATGACCATTATGTGTAGTTTTCCAGATACGAAACGAGTTTTTACCAAGTAGTTTAACATAATGCTGATCGTAACGTGCGGTTTTTGAACGCAGTAAAGAGGGTTTATGATACGTGTGTAGATAAAGATCATTAATCAACCACAATATGTCAAAGACAAGCCGTTCTTCGACAGGTCAGAAATTAAAATCTTAAGGGTGGTATGATTTTAGGCTGCTAGCTTTTGGAGCCGGATTCGGCCAACATGCCACACTCTCAAAAAAATATTGCCATTGCAACAAAAAAACTTTGATGATGATGATGATGTCCCGACCGGTTTCGGTCTCGGCGACTATTTCGGCTATTGAGAGCTTCGCTGGTGTGCCCTCATATGGCTCATGTAGCCTATCTTGGCCCTGAACGTTCGGTGACACAAGGGACATGTCAGTATTCCTCGAACGTAGTTGTAGTCGTGTCTGGCCGTAGGTGGTCTGGCCTTGATCTCATCTCGCTTAGCGTCTAGTTCAGCTTTGCGGCGCCTCTCAAACTGGAACACCTTCTGCCGAACATTCTGTCTCCATTCCAGTCTGTTGTCTGCCTGTTCTTCCCACCTGGTTGGATCAATTTCGCATCTTTTCATGTGTCGCTTGATGGCCGCCCTGTTTTCGCTTCCCGTCCTCCAACTCAGAGTATAAAATGCGTTTGGCCATCCTCTGATCTGGCATCCGTCGTAGGTGTCCGCACCACCGCAGCTGTCTTCTCATATAGTACCCCTCTATACCACCCACATTGCAGCGATTAAGCACCTCCGTATTCCTGACTCTGTCAGACCAATTTATGTTCAAAATGTCTCGTAGACATTTGAGGTGAAATTTCTCCAGTCTACGGATCTGCTTGCGATATAGGCACCAAGTTTCGGAAGCATACAATAGATTTGGGAGAACGATAGCGAGGTACACAGCTATTTTCGTATGGAGCTTGGCGTCATGTGAACGAAACACTTTTGCTCGCAGTTTCAAATGCCGCGGAGGATGCACTGATTCTACAGTTGATTTCTGGTTCCAGATCGCATGTGGAGGAAATCATGCTACCCAGGTACCGAAACCTGGACACTTCCTTGAGGTTGTTTTCGGCCAGTATGGTGCTCCAAGCTCCCCCACCGTCTTGCGACCCCGAGGCCATGACTTCAGTCTTGCTCACACTTATTTTCAGGCCATAACGCTGACAGGCATCATTAAGTTTGCTGACTAGCAGCTGCAGGCTGTCTGCTGTTGCTGACACGAAGCACAGGTCATCCGCATACATTATTTCTGTGATCATGTCAAGCGAGACTTTCGTCCGGGCCTTCAATCCGCCAGGTTAAAGAGCTGCCCGTCCGTACGGAAGCGAATTCGAACACCCTCTGGCGATTCTGCTAGGGTTTATTTGACGACTTCAGCAAAGTAGAGGGCGAACAGTGTTGGAGCCAATACACAACCTTGCTCCACCCCGCAGGAAACTGTGAAGAATTCAGACTGTTCGCAATTTGCTGTTACACAGCACTTCATGCAGTCGTGTAGCAGTCGTATCAACCTTACGAATTTATCGGAGCAGCCGACTTTGCCCATTATTACCCACATAGCTTCTCGCGGGACACAGTCGAAGGCCTTCTCGAGGTCTACGAAACAGAGAAACAGTTGTTGACCTTGTTCTCTGCTTTTCTCCTGCACTTGGCGAACAGCGAAAATAGCCTCGCAGGTACCACGCTCTGGACGAAAACCAAATTGTGATTCCGGGAGCAGGGATTCTGATAGTGGTGTCAATCTATTAAGCAAAACCCTAGCGAAGATCTTTCCTGGTGCAGACAGCAGTGATATTCCTCGATACGAATTACAATCCGAGCGATCACCTTTGTTTTTATACAGCGAACATATACGAGAAATAGTGAAGTCCTCTGGTATCTTCTCTTCGTTCCACATTCGTACATACAGTTTCCAGAGCTCTGTGTGTAGTTCTTCAGTACCGTACTTTATCAGTTCACTAGGAATTCCATCTACTCCTACTGCCTTCCCATTCTTTTGCTCCTGTATTGCCTTTACCACTTCGGCAGTATTTGAAAATAAGAAAACTATATACAAATGGCTGAGATCTCTAACGTATGAGGAAACTGAAAACATTTTAGTTTTGTCCTAATATCTATTCAAATAAGAAATTAATAAGCAATAAAAAATAATAAAAAATAATAATTAAAACATCTTCGTTGTTAATAATATTAAATTAATAATTAATAATAATATATAATAAAATGAAATAATAATAAAATAAAATAAAATATAGTTCAATAATAATTTGTGAAAAATAATAAATATCTAATCAACCAACACATTCATTCACTACTCACTACAACAAATCATTCATACATTACACTTTTCATCTTCTCTATTACACCAACACTCACAAACTCACATCATTAAGTTAAAATTTAAATTTAAATTCTAATAATAATTTTACGTTAAATTCTCAATTCCAATTAATCTCAATAACTATGTCTTAAAAATTTATATTGTAATTTATCAAATATCTACGCAATAGATAATATTGTTAAATTGTGCCACCTATTGGGAAGTAACTACTCATCCTATGCCACAGGGCTTGCCCTTTTTTAGGGAGTAGTGAACTTTGTAATTGTATATCTTTTTCCTAAATAAAGTTATGTTCTTTTTTTTTTCTAAAAATAAATTGTTGGCGGCTCATCCGTCTCGGTTACTTTAGCGCGTCCAGGTATTGCACGGATATGCTGCAGATCAGCAGAGCTGTCAATGTTCAGCAATTGGTTAAAGTGCTCTTGCTTAGATGATAGTCGCTCTTTGCCGTCGCATGATTGGAGTGGCACATTTCTACGTTGTTCTGTACCAATCAGCTTCCTGACTTCGCTGTAGAAGGCTCCTAGTTGCTTTGAGTCTGCAAGCCATTGGATTTTCCTTGCTTTCTCTAGCCACCACCTGTCTTTTGCCTCCCGGGTAAGCCTCCTGAGTTCGCGTGTGCTAGTTCTTATGTCATCACCTTTCGACTGATGTCCTTGCCGCCATTCTTGGCGTCTAACTAGTGCACGGTGCTTTTCGACAGCTGCTACCAACACCTCGCTGTTATCGTCAAACCAGTCCTCGTGAACTCGCTTTGTATCTCCTAGTGTTTCGTTTGCGGTATCAACAAGATGCGAGCATAATAACCTCCAGCTCTCAGATAGTGGGATTTCTGCATTTTCTTCGGACGAAATTCTGTCATTTAGGGCTCTACCAAATTTAATTCGTGTTGGCGGATGCTGAAGCTTCTCTTTGTCAAGTTTCATAGGTTTAGATTTAATGGATCTCTTAGGAGGGTGAAGTCGGAGTTTCATCTTGATCATTACCAATCTATGATCTGTCCAGCATTCAGCTCCACGCATGACTCGGGTAGTGTGCACCTGTGATATGTCTCTTCGGCGGATGATAGCATAGTCTATCAGGTGCCAGTGTTTGGACCTAGGGTGCATCCATGTAGCCTTATATTTAGTAGGCAGTCTGAATAGCGTATTGGTAATGGCTAGGTCGAATTGGGCACACATACTAAGCAGAAGTAGACCGTTGCTATTCATATTCCCTATACCGTGCCTCCCCAGTACACCAGGCCATGCTTCAAAGTCTCGACCGACACGCGCATTGAGGTTACCCAGTATGAGCACTTGCTCTCTTTGCGGTATCTTCGTTAGGACCCCTGTCATTTACTCGTAGAACTTGTCCTTCGCTTCTTCCTCTCGGGTCATGGTGGGCGCGTAGACGCTGAGCAAGTTGAGGTGATTATCATTATCCATGTGTAGACGTAATGAAATGACGCGATCTGAAGTATATGTTGGGTATTCCTCCAGGCTCCTTGCTGTTTCGTTTTTAATTGCAAAACCAACTCCAGAATGCCGCGGTTCTGAGGCAGCAGTGCCCTTCCAGAAGAAAGTGTAGCCACCACCTTTTTCTACCATCTCTCCCTCATCCGCAAGGTGTGTTTCACTTAACGCGGCGATATCTATGTTGTATCGCCGTAGCTCGTGGGCGACAATGGCAGATTTCCGCTCCGGGCATAGGTTGGTCGCACGATCTAGCAACGTGCGTACATTCCAAGAAGCAAATTTCATCGTTGGTCGTTGTATCCTTTTTTTCTTGTTACTTCGACCGCATAGTGGGATGCTCGAACAGCTGCGGTTACTGTCCCCCAATGAGTTTGGGATAGCATTTGTTTGGGGCACCTTTTCTAGCCCCCTCCCTGGCTGAGCAGGGGAAGCAGTGCTTCCCTGAATAGGGCTGCTTCGTCGCCCAGAGTGCTGCCGAATCTACGCCGATATCCCGCTTCAACGCGGAAGCGACCACTCTCTCCGAGCCGCCTGCGTGCAAGTGTTAGCCACAACCCAGCGTGCATCGTCGCCGAGCCCCTTTGCCTTGCTCGTCGCCGCAGGTCTTTGTGTCATAGTCCGGTAGTAGAGCCGAATAAGTCATTTGCGCAGGAAATATTTAAGTGCATAGGTGATCGCGCCTCCACAGATGCACTCTCTCTTCCTTACTCCTCTGTGCCCGATGGAACGGTAAGCCGCTACGACCGGAGAGGAGTTCGGATACAGTGTCTGGGCTATGGTTGTTTGGTCCTCCACCATATCCCTTGCGGTCTTCCACGATGCCGTGGGAATATTAGTGCAGTAGTTTCCCCTTGCCTTCTGCACCAGACTTTTAGGAGTTATTAGCTCCAAGGCCACTGAAACCTCTTCCTCCCAGTTGGTTAGGTGAATGGTTACCCCGCCATTAGCTCGGACGCCAGAGCCTCGTTAGTTGTCAAGCAGGGAGCACCACGGCGGCCACCGGATGGCAGACGCCGCCGCCGGCTATTCATATGAACCACCGACGCGTGCAGGAGAGGTTGACATTTGGGCCGGATTAGATTGTACTCCGTTCGCCCCTTACTCCCCAAAAACTTTGATGCTGGACAGCCGTCAAAGGTGCATAGTTATGAGGGCAACGTTTTTATTGTTACTAAGTAAATTTACCAATTTTGATGCAATAGCAATAAAACATTGTTGAAATTACAATGCTAAAATTGTTCGTGTCACTATATGATTTCTTGTCCTTTTGTTCCCATGACAAATGTCTTTAGCTATCATATCAAATGTATATTGTCCCGATGACAAGGGGTTTTGCTAAAAAGACAAAGGTTTACTGTCCGTAGATCTAACTTGTTTTGTTGAATTAGCTATCTTCCTTTGTGCTTTTATCAATTCACCGTTGCTTCTCCGACAAAGTTACTTTTCTCGTATATATTTTGCTGCTCTAGCAAAGTAACATGGGTAACTGATCTTATCCCTGCACTTTGTTAATGGTACACCATGAAAAAAGATTATATACTCCCCGAAGCTTCTGACTATTATTCCAGGAGTATGCGTACCCTGAGCTATGTTTAATGTACACCATACATCTGTATGGTGCATACACAGCACTCCGGTCAAGGTACGTATACCTGTAACAATATATAGGCAGAAGCTTTGAGGAATATAGATTTTTCTGTGTACCATTTACAAAGTGAAGGGATTGAAATCTACAATATAGTACATTGCTTGGGTAGCACAAGATACGATAAGAGGATAGAGGTATTTGAGAATCCTAAAAGAAAATAAGAAAATATTTATATCAAAAGTATGTAATAATCTCTACTTTACTTATTTATTCCTATGGCATTAGTAAACAGTTCATACCAAATTACTAGTTAATATTAAGGGATTTAAGCCACTCGGTGGCTTCGTCAGTAAGCTTGATCAGGTCCTCGGGAGGTCCCCCGGTATATCGCGTTTCTGGGCATTCAGAGATAATATGTTGGATGTCTTGTACTTCAATTCCGCAGGTACAAGCAGGGGAGTCTATCCAGCTGCAGCGATGTTTATATTGGGCACAGCGTCCATGCGTAGTAGTGCACGGCGTGCTGTCTGCCGACGTGGAGTCGCCGTCCGAATACGACTCTGGGCTTCACAACACAAATCACTCAACCGCTGACGCGAATCTAATTACAATCAATAGCCCGACGCTATGAGGTAGATTTACACTCTGACCAGGCCCGATGCCTGTATTACAATTGGTACAACGAAATACCATCACTGCCACGGGGCCCGAGCCGCCATGTTACTGTTCTCACCGATGAGACCAGACCAAGAGTAAGATAACCTCCAATTTTACATCTCGTTCCGGTACGAGTGACAGCTGCTAGTCCGTTTTCGCTAGTGATGTCTCGATTACTCGCGATCGATTCGCGCAACAAAAAACCGGTGCGTTTCCGACGCATAAATATTAAACACGTAGTCCCGTGCGTAGTCTGTTGAAGTTACACCAGTCGCGCCTCGGCAGCTGGAACCCCTTTATTTTGGAGCCTGGAACAAGATCTGAGCCCAATTTTCCGGCCATTGTTGAGTTCCATTGTTGCGACCATTGTTGCATGAGGTTGGAGTCTTCTTGCAGCAGATTTATTGCGATTTTGTTTGGTGGGTTTCTCGATTCAAGACGGTGCTTAGTGGTATTCATAAACTCTGAGCGTATGAGAAGGCATTGGTGGTCACGAATCTTGCGGGGCTCTCTTAAGAGAGTGTGGTTTATTCTCAAGTCAGGGGGAGGAATGCTGCAGAGCACTGGTAGCCAGTGACATGGGGTGGAGTTCAAGGTACCGGAGATGCATCGCATGGCCTTGTTGAGTTCCACGTCTACCTTGTTGGTGTGGGAGTTGCCCAACCAAACCGGTGCGCAGTATTCTGACGTCAAGTACACCAGCGATAAGGTAGAGGTGCGAAGCACGTCGGCGTTCGCGCACCAGGAGGTATCCGTAAGCTTTTGTACTATATTGTTGCGAGACTGGAGCTTGCGTGCAGTATGAGCTAGATGTTTATTAAAAGTGAGAGAGCGGTCCAGGGTGACGCCAAGGTACTTAGGAGTAAAGTTCTGGTTTAGTATGGAACCTCCGAGTACCACTTTAAGCTAGCGTTTGGCTAGTTGATTGAGTAGATGGATCATCTGACCTCTGTTTTGCATGAACTAGGTGTTAGTCGCCAAATTTCGAAATACTTTCTTAATTCTTCTATGTGTTCAGTTAGAGTGCGTTCCAGATTTCATTAGTAATTATAACGTCAGTTCTTGATCTGAAAAAGAAGAACGTTGTTATTTTATGCCTAAGCTATCTGAGACTTGATAATTTGGCCATATGTTAGGTAAGGTTATTTTAGTGGCTTTTAAAACCAAATGCTGAGTGTTCACCGGGCCAATGAAGGCCAACGAACGGCCGGTGTTGCCATCCTAACTACTTTGTAGCTAGATCTAGCAACTTTATGGGGTCATTTAGTTAAGTACTAAAATTTTTGGAAGTTTCATACATTTGGCTACTTTTTGAGGACTGAACTTTCCTACATTTAGTTACTTTAGGTGGTAAAATTTACTAATCTGGCTACTTTTTGAGCGGCCGGTTTACTGGGTGCTGATTATGTTAACAAATACGCAGTATACCCTGCCCCAAGGCGCCAGTTTTTGCTCAGCGCTCATAACTCGTGAGGTGAGGTATAACTACTGATATTATTGCAATTAAAGTAAGTAACCCAGAGAAAAAAAGGATACTTTTATCCTGCGAAAATGAATGGAGCCAGCTACCTAACCTGAAATCCTGGCAGAAAGGAAATTCGCCCGGCTAACAGCTGCAGTCAAAGGTCCGAAAACATATCGAAGATATTTGTATGAATTGTGATGGGAAACAAAGCACAGGTTACAGCCAATATCGCAAAACAACGACATGAACCTCATAATTGAATTAGGGCACTGTTACTTACCGATCATAGACTGCAACAGATGCCGCAGTTTATTTTCTGTTAAAAAGTCTCCAATGCCATATTTCATATCACTCTTGAGCACAAACACTACTTCTCTGCACGACATCCACGTTGAAACTGGCAGAATAGGAGAAACAGTTTGCGCTTGCGAGAACAAGTATAAGACGTCACTTTGTAATTTCATCTAAGAATACTTTGTCAAAACATCTACTTCGCATTTTGTTAGTATATAACGTTGCGGTATCAACAACATCATTTATCCGTAGTAACAACTGTTATTTTGATAGATTAAACTTTGCTGTAACATCACTTCATAACGTTGCCGTGTCAACAACACCATTTAGCCATAGTAACAACGCCTATTTTGATAGATTAAACTTTGCTACAATATCACTTCATAACGTTGATAAGTTGACAACGTGCCGTTGTTATCCTGTTTAAATATTTTTAACATAGTTACCATATCTACGTGTCTTTAGCTAAAATAACAAAAATAATTTCAACAATAAAAAAGTTGTCACAGCCACTATGGGCCTACAGCTGCAGGGACGATGCACTTACGTGCGGTATCAATAAAATTCTAACAAAGCTTGTATTGTCGCTTTGTTAGCCGATTTTTCTCTGAGTGCAGTTAATGACATTATTTGAACATCAAAATTTATATTTAATTATTCATTTTAAATATTGATATTTTAAAAGAAATTCATAATCAAATTAGTATGTTGTGACCAATACAAATAAACAGATGTGTCGCACTTGGCCGGCTTTCAAATACGTCATAAATTTCAGGGTATAAATACAAATCGTCTAATACGTAATTTACTGAATCACGTATAGCTTTCAAAACCACGCGCTCCTATTGAAATAAGTATAGAGTGTGAGTCTCTATAAAAGTATAAATGGCACATATCGAACATGGCTGAAATGTGGCTGAAATCCTTTTTCCACCAAGGACCACAGTTATCGACAAAAAAAGTTTTACAAACTCGGGCACATATTTTTTTCGTGCATTATGTTCCAACTGCAAAAAAATATATAACTTCGGAATGCCATAATCAAATTGACTGAATAGTGATCATGATGGACAGGCTGGCGTTACTGCCAGTAACAAAGAGTCGCTGAAAATGTTTTAACTGTGAACTTAAATTACACTTTGTTTAAGAATAATATAGAATTATTGGAGAACTTTTTTAGTAATTGCAGTTTTCCACAAAATTTGGTCCCCAAAAAAGCAGGATTTTGTTACGGAATATTATTCTTCATCGCATTATCTTTCAAAAGACACCAAAATTATGTTTCTGACTAAAACACTTACTTTTTTAATATGTACGTGATTTTTTACATTTTTACATTTTTCGGAATTAAGATAAATCATAAGCCCTATGGTGATACATGGTGGTATGTGTATGTGATACATACAATGTAGCTCATTAATGTCCCACAAGACTTACCCGCATACGAGTAAGATTGAGCCATACTTCATCACGCTGGCTCTGTGCGGATTGATGGACGTGTTTTACGATAAATACTGCCAAGTAGCGATAGTAGCCGGGACCTGCAGCTTGACGGGTCCCGGCTACTATCGCCGATAGGAACGCCCGATAAAGTTACAGATTGGAGCAGTTCGAAAATACTGCATGAAAAAAATATGCCTAGAAAAATTAATAAGGGGGGAAAATTATTTAACTTTTTATTGCCGATAACATGTGGTCCTCTTCTAACCTGTTCGATATGTGCACTTTATAAAGACTCACACTGTATAGGTAGTTTAAAAACTGCTGAACAGATTTATCACGATTAATTAAATGAAAAAATATGTTGTTATTTTCATCAGAACGAAAAAATATATTATATTTAGTGCCACAATTTTCTTAATATTGAGTTACCATTTTTAATTTTTCTAATGGTATATTTATGTTATACATGTCAATGGGAATTGATTGACACCCACTCACTGAAATCGGTGAAGCCGTTTTAAATTTATTTTTTAAAGATTTCTAATATTTATTTACAATAGCAGGTCACACTTACAGTACTAGGACCAAAACGTGTGAAGAGCAACACAGAACATAAATTAAATAATTCTCAGAATGCAATATGCATTTGGCGAATACGAACAAAACAAACAATAAATACTACTAAAGATATACATATACATTGCACCTATTTATTTAGAAAAGTATTTATAATTGTATAGAATTTCCACAATGGCATATCAAACACGTCTATCTCGCCTGTGTGCTGCATTGCTGAGCAATACACACGCATGAAGTAGAGTCTGGAAGCGCCTGGAAGGTGGGCGCGTGACGAGAGCGTGCTCTGTAAAGCTTTGTAGTGCGGGAGGGTTGTCTACGTTGTTGTGGAGAAGCAGAAAGAAGTGCTTTTAAAGCGATAACTTTTGCCCCAACATCCTCGCCAAAAATTATGGTTGGAAGGAATTTTATTACCTAAGACGCAATTATTCATAAAGGTCCTTAGAACTTTTGGGAAAAGCAGCTTGCTTTCTGGCAAAAATACAGCATTTGACATAAATATCACCGTAATTCCTAAGACTGTCAGGGGTCAAGTAGTTTTTAAGTTTTATACAAACTTTTACCTCCCCCCCCCCCTTCCCACGAGTGGGGGCAATAACATCTTTATTGCACTTACATACTAGTCCTCTAAATATAACAAAATCAGATTCATATGTCATGTTTTATTTTTATTTCATACAATGTTCAACCTCCTCCGGAAAATAACAGATTCATGATTCCAAGTAACTTTTAATTTTCGCACAAACCCTCTACTCGCCCCCAAATTGGGGGAAGAATTTCGCCAACAAAACAAGGCTAGCCTTACCTTGCTAGTTCACCCTAAAGTTGCGGCCTGCTAGGACTTCTTATACATTTTATTTTCAGAGCATTTATTACACGCTCCCAATCTTATTCCAGGCTCGAACCCACCAGCTCCTAGTCCACAACAAGGAGTTGCTAGAGCACATCGCGGCACTGGTTGCTCACCTGCAAGTGCGCGAGCGCGGGTCGGCGCCAGCGCAGGGCATCGCGCGGCCAATCAGCGCGCACCAACTCACGCTGGTGCCACAGGTTAGATCCGATGCTGCTAAACTCAGCCAAAGTTTTGCCAGGTAGACCTGGAGCTCGATAAATGTTCACGATATTGAGTTGAATATTTTTTTCTGATTCCTGTATCAAATATCTTTCTAAAGTCAAAGAAGAATTGGACACGTAGCGAGTAACTTTATTTTTAAAATGATTTTAACTTGGATTTTCTACAAAGAACATTTATTAGATTGTCAGTCCCACGTGTCTTTGGCCGGGTCGCAACATTTATAAGAATAATTTCATAACTATTGCTAGAACTATTGATACAACTTTATAGCGAAATCTTGGTTTGGCCCTGCGGATTGAAAGCAGTAACGTTACGATTACACGACCTATTAGCTGTAATTATAATGGATTTCACGCTCATGAATGACTTAAGAGAGTGAGATCAACCCATTTTAGCCAACTACCCAGTGGGCTTGACCTCTCAGTAGTCTCTGTCCTCTTTCGCAAACTAATCGAAAGTCTAGTTAACTTCCATTCGTGAGATTGTTTCGTACTACTGCATCTGCGAAATTGCAACGTTTATATAAAATTGACGCAATAAAAGCTAGGACCCAGATTTTGCATAAGTATTTTTGTGTCTTTCGTACGTACTAACAACACAGTCTGTATAAAATTGACGCAATAAAACCGAGAACCAAGATTTCGCTAATAATAAGTATGTTTGTGTCTTTCGTACGTACTATTATACATTTACACCCTAATTGTCCATTCCTTGTTCGTACAAGAATCATCCATAATAGCAGACTTAAAATTCTAAGCTGGTCGCATTTAGAAACAGCTGTTTTGTGTTTTGAATGATTCAGTGCATGTATTGTGTTTATGTTGTTGTTCGTAATTTAAGTTGAATATTTTGTTGCATTATCGTTCGCCAATTCGCCACAAAAACTTGCAAAAAATGAGGATTAAAATATCATTGCCCGTCGCTTACACCATTTTAATCCCACATAATTTCAAGCATGGTAAGCTTTTATCATAGTGTTATTTTCGTTTTATATTAGCTACTTATTAATTTGAATTGTTAGCGAGTTGTACTAAATTAAATTTGCATTAAAGCTTATGTCAAAATGTAACTATGTATGTAGTTTATACATAGTTTTGTTAGTCCCAAAGCATGAATATCTAGGTAGTTTTTAAAAAAAGCTCAGAGACGAGGCAATCCTCATGCAAAATAGAGAGTTCTGTCAAGCAGTCCGCTTACAACGTCAAATTGTTTGAACGCGTAACTGTACTACCGACTCAAAGATAAAAACAAATATGTACGAACAAAGTGAAAGCACAGCGAGTAACTATTTATATTTTTATAGTAGTGCATTAGATATCGTTACAAACTATACAGTTTTATTTCCTCCAAGCCACGGGAATTGTCTGGTCTCTTTTTCGTAACTTTTACCGAAATCATAGAATATTATCTGTTTTGGCGTCCCTCGATACAGCAGGTCGGGGACCACAACACTAACTATGAAGTGAGTAATGGAAACTACAAGATGTTTGACCCGTCGTCGCAGACACCGACCAACCAGCATCCCAAACCACTAGTCAATTGTTTAACTCCAACCGCCAAACTCACGCAAAACTTCGAGAACAATAACGTCCGCTTCAATACAACCCCAACAAACCCACCAGCCGAATACCCAAACGACTTCAGCAAAATGACGAACGAACAGATTCAGAGTTATCTCATATCGAAATTTCCAACAACAGAAAATCCAGAAGCAGATGAGAGTACTAAAAGCGTTAATTACAACCAGCTTTTCTTTCAAAACTCGAATGCATTCCCGAATATACCGCCGCTCGTGAACTTGACCAACGACGACATCTCGAGCCTGCTCAATAGTAACCTGTACGAGAGCGGGGAGAAAGATGCGGCGCAGTCGCAGGCCTCCGTGATGAGTCTCGGCCGGTCGCAGAGCTCGCTGTACAGCGCCAGTCCCGCTGGCACCTCGAAGGAGTCCTCTCCGGACGGATGTAGTTCTGATGACGCACTGTTTATAATGCCGCTGTCGCATAAAGGTACGCTGCGAGCTCAGTGCGAAGACGGAAGGGTGAAGCTGATAGTTCCCGTTAGTCCTTCGAGCAGTGTGGCGGATATAGGGGCAAAAGGCGAATCGGCGGCGGCGGCGGCGGCAGAAGCAGGGAACACCCTCCGCGTACCTTTACCAGCCCCCATCCTCCGTACCACCAGCGAGAAAGTGCCAAACCGGTCCGAGATGATGACAGCATTACGCTCGCAGTGGACTAGACACACCACCAAATAAAGCTTTATAGTGAAGCTTATTAAATACCTAAGACGCTATCTCACCTATTCGAAATACTGCCTTTCAGAAAGGTCTAATTTATTTGTAATTTTTATGGAAAAAACACTTGAAGAGTTTTATGATGTACGGGATTATTTTCAGATTGTTTTAAATATATTAGAGTAAGCTAGGATATTTGGGACAAAATCTAAACTCGGTGCCAAAAGTAGAACCAAATTATATGTACTTACCTATATTATTAACTATGTACTTACTATTTGTACCTAGACTGTAATTATAAATTAAGATATACCTAGATGCAGACCCTTGCTACATATCATTGATACATAATCAGATTATATTGCAAGACTCCTCATAACATATCGAAATTAAGGTTTGGCCCAGGGCCCCGATTCTCGCACAATATCACCACTCAATAAAATGGCAGATATCAACTGATTCCCAAATAAAAACACTCGATATATGGTGTCCACCAATGCGGTATATGATCGTATTTCCTATGACGAAAGGTAGCTGGATCATTCCCTCAATATTAGATGCGTGCATGTCGCCGCAAAATGCGTGGAAATAATGCAATAAATAAGTTCCAAATTGAAGCAGAACGCCTGCATTTATTACTTGTCCATTACTTTATGGAAAGAGAGTCATTGATGAGTGCCACTCAACAGTGTCGCATTTACCTTCTCTTTAATAATTCCGCGACAGTAAGAAGACTTTTCGAACATTTAACTACAATTCTCAAACACTCACCAATGGATCTCAGATGGAATTAGACTGTGTTAGAAGATGATAGACCGAATCTGGAGGCGTCAAAAGTAAAAAAGTTAAACTTCTTTTGATTATAAAGAATGATTATAAAACAATACCTTTGGCAACTGAACACGAGGTGTGTCGGATTTCACGTTGCTGTCAATTTAGTTAGTTAATTAGTGAGTTTTGACGCGTAGAGAATTCGGGGCTGTACGTCTTTAGGTCATGCACGATCAGTATGTAACAAGTAGTACCTACTTAAACAGAACATGTTGTACCCAAAGATGATGATGAGATGATGCCAAAGGCTAGGCAGGTATAACTAGTAAGTAGATAATGAGATTAAGTACATAGGTACAGCTCCCTTCAAGTAAAAAGATCGCTGGCTCCAATAAATTTTGTGCCTATACAATCCAGCTTTCTTGTTACGTGACGAGAGCTTATGTATGCTAAAATAAATATATAAGTAGGTATAATTTTTACCCCTCTCAGACCAAATTCGGTATGTATGACCAATATAATATCTTTTGTACATCTGTAGATATTTGAGTACATCCATTGAACTATTGAAAATACTGTTTCCCAGCATAATAAAATCATAATTATGATTTTGTATGAACAGGCTCAGTAATTTATTCCCTAGACATTTATTTTAAAAAGCGTTCTTCAGAGTGCGGGATTGAATGAACTCCCTCTCTCATTATAATCGATTTGACAATCAATATGTTTGAAACTTAAAATATATATTGTTTGCGGTTAGCTATTATTTTGTCCATATTCTTCGACTTATTTACTTATTTTATACTGTGTCGCCATCAACTGACTTACGTCGTAACATTAATAAAAATAATAATAAACGTTGCCCATTAATGTCCCCACTGAGGGGCTCAAACCTTTACCCGGATAGGAGTAAGATTAAGCCATACTCCACCACGCTGGCTCAGTGCGGGTTGGTGGAGGTTGAGTTCATAAGAATTTTATCATTTATTTTAATATACAATAAATCGGATCGGATCTAAAAATAACGACTTTTTACATATTGGCAGAGCTTGAATTTTAAACCACTGAGCAAGTAAGCAAAGAATTTGGTTAATCTGACGGTACGTTTTCATATATGGCAATATCGTTCAAACTCCTAGCCCAAATGTGTGAACGATGCGTTTGGAGGAGCTTGTGGGACATTATGCTTGCCGCCGATCCTCCGCCGCCGTGTCGGTTTTTGGCACAAATCAAATGAGTTTGCGCTTGCTACTTGTATAGTGTTTTTGTTTGCGGTTAGTTAGGGAGTCAGTATGGTTTTGAAAGTATCGCTGAACGGTTATTTATTTATTGCCTTTGTCTCGCGAATTTTCGACATGAGTGATTGGTCAAACCATGAGGTTTTGTGGTTTTGTGTTAGAAATGTGTTAGCCCAAACGTAATAGCCGAAACAGCAGCTGTAAATGCTTGTATTTGTGGGTTTGGAGCTTGCCGCATATGTAAACGAAAAATAACCGAAATAGCTTGTTAAAAAATTAAAATACGAACTTCCCAGTGTCAATCAATTCATTGTTTCATTATAAAATAAGCAAAAATTTCATGACAAAATGAAAAGGACTACCTACGCATATATATTTAGCATCTGTTGAGTTTTATTGACTTTCAGTTAATGGAATTTTATCAGGATTTCATTAGAAATAAACCAAGTTTCAAAGCTACTTGAGTGGGACGGAAGATAGAATGTTGAATAGTATACTGTTACATTTTATCGACAAAATCAGGGTTCCGTACCCCAAGGATGTCAAACGGGACCCTATTACTAGCCTCTGCTTTCCGAACGTTCGACTGTCCGTCTGTCACCGGGCTCTACCGGATCAACCGAAATAGATAGAGAGCTGAAATTTTCACAGATGGTTTCAATTTCTATTGCCGCTATAACAACAATTCATGAAAGATACCGGTTTTTAAGAATTAAAAGATAATAATTTGAATGAGCAATTATTAATCGTTTAATGATAAATATCTAAGCTCAAAACTCAATACCAGCAATTTCTTTTCCGATAACATCGGGAGAGTCCAGTTTTCACGGATAAACAAATAAAATAAAATGGCTAAGAAAATGGCAACTATTCATCGTTTAATGATAAATAACTAAGCACAAAACTCAATAACTGCAATTAAAGATCTTTTCCGATAACATCGGGGGAGTCCAGTTTTCACCAATAAACAAATAAAACAAAATGGCTAATAAAATGGCCATACCACTAATTTCTTGTATGGGTATTTCTTTTAATTCTTAAAAACCGGTATGTTTCATCATTTGATGTTATAGCGGCAATACAAATACACGCTCTATGAAAATTTCAGCTCTCTACCTATTTCGGTTGATTAGGTAGAGCCCGGTGACAGACGGACAGACGAACGTTCGGACAGCGGAGGCTTAGTAAAAGGGTCCCGTTTGGCACCCTTCGGGTAAGGAACCCTGATTTTGTCGATAAAATGTAACAGTATACTATTCAACATTCTATCTTCCGTCCCACTCAAGTAGCTTTGAAACTTGGTTTATTTCTAATCAAATCCTGATAAAATTCCATTAACTGAAAGTCAATAAAACTCAACAGATGCTAAATATATATGCGTAGGTAGTCCTTTTCATTTTGTCATGAAATTTTTGCTTATTTTAAGAAACTAATTTGAATTTTAGAGCATATAATTGCTGTCTATTACTTTTTTAAATAATGTGTAAAATAATATTTCTGACGTCACTTGATTTAAAAAACGGTTACTTGCTGCTGGTTGTTTCTGAACGACAAAAAAAAATGTCACTCACATATCACTATTCAACATTCATAACAACAAAAACATGCCAGAAACTTGAGCAATAGATGGTCAAAAATAACTCTTTTATATAAAATGACGAATATTCATTTATAATTAAATACACTATTTTACAGTGTTTACGTATATTTAGCAAAGGTCCCAAATAATATCAATCGTTAAACTATATAAAACTCTCGATGAATGCTGCCGAAATTCTTAAGATTTTAGGTGGCCTGATCATCTCTATGAGTGGACCTTGAACCGTAACGTGAGGGAGTGGTGGGTCGCAAAGTTTCATAAAAAAGTCTTTCGATTTATGGGAATGTACTCCCCTACAAAAAATAGCCAAAAATTTCATAAGATAAAATGAAAGGTATATTTTTTAGCATCGCCATTTATACATTTTCAAAACCTCAGAACTTTACAATTTCAAATCGTATTTGAATTATGAACTTGTTATTTTTTTAATCGTTATAAAATGTTATGTTATCTTACACTCTTAGTCTGCTATAAACCTGGGAAGAGCATTTTTTAACATTTGAATTCCTATTATTCCATAAACGCAAACTGAAGGTGAAATTTCCGCTGGAGTGGTTCCCAGCCCTAAGAGGCCGTTCGCTCAGCTAACTTGAAAAAAATAGTTTTTCCTAATAAGTTATCATCACATCACAATAATATATGTCCGGAACGAAACAAGCCTGCGCCATATCTCGAGACACTATTCGTAGTATTCGTTTGTACCTTTAAATTGTGCGTACTGTAGCTTGTCTGCCTATACTTTGAAAATAAACGTTTTTATAACAACACAACCCCCTGTCGTCTATGGTCTTATAAGAAAAGCATTGTTATCTAGCTGTGTCTAGAAATAAGGTTTAATTTCTTGGTGAATAATCTTAACTGGTGGATAGGCATCACTAGATTTATTTCTATCGATACTGTAATAATAACAGAATACGTAAGTCGCATAGTTTAAAACTGTTTACGATGTACTATAAGTAGACTCCTAGCAGTCACAAACCTGTGAAGTGCGAACACTCACACTAAAAAATAGAGAAACAGAAAAAAATATGAATATAACATTTTAATGTGTATTTTTTTATATATATATTTTCTGTTCCGAAAACTCTGTCGCTGTGTGCAGTTTGTCCGAGTCTGATGCATTAATTTATTGCAGTTACAATAGATAGCGAAATAATGTACTCACTACACATTTTAATAGGTTAATTTAGTGTTTCTTCTTATACATAAGTCAATCACGATCCACTATTACGACTTTTATCTCGGGTCTAAAAACTACAAGCATGAAAGCATCGTTTAATGAATTCTCCAAACCGTGTCAATATGTAACATTTGTCAATATTTGAAAACGGAGCTTGTTGTTAAATATATATGACATGAAAATTTTAATTAAATGTGTTTTATATTTCCTTACGAGTTCATAGAAGAGTCAGCAGATTAATGGCCTGTTTCACAATGACAGGATAATCCTTACGTGAGAGATAAATTGCGATTTTACGTGCAAAATGTGTCGGTCACATAGCGTATACTCGGTCATTGTAAAACATGAACTAAAGTTTTTTTTTTAATTTTAACTTATTTTCAAGTTATTGTAGATACGTATAAATGTGAGGCGTTAGTTTACTGACCTTTCTTAGTAACATTTATTTTAAGATGCAAAGGTGGTTTCTCACCGCTAACGTTCGCATGTAAGTCAGGATCCAGTGTTATACGTACTGCTCGAATAGAGAGTATACATTGTTGCATTTTGGGGAATGTTCGCGGTGGAAGCTCCCTTCACCACTGTTTTGCTTAAAAAACACTACCTTTCATTAAAATAGATTTAATGACTGGGTATACTTGGAATTACTATATGGAATTCACTGGTTCTGAACAGACTAATCCCTGCGATACAGTGATTGTGTGGGGAATAATATAAGGCTTATGTTACCAAATTACTCATCAATCCGGTATTTTATCTGGTTTAAAATTATATTGCATCTTACTTTTATATTATTCACTTTTACGTCGTTGAGATTGTATTATACAATGTAAGACAAGAAAAAATAGCAATGTATTCCTTGAGTTCATCAAATTGTTTATTTAGTTATTGTTAGTTTAGTTAAAGTCAAGTGAAGAAATAAGAATAAAAGCAAACCATGTGGTGAAATTATTGTAAACAATGCACGAAGTATTCAACTGGCGAACGCATTACAGCAGCGGTTTCTAAATGGTGAGTAGCTTATAATTATTTTAAAATTTAATATTTAACAAGTAGGTAGGTACGTACTTGGTTTCGTTGCGATGATTGTACTACCAGCACACTGTAAATCATCACTAAAGGAATCTAGTCAACATTTTGTATCAATTGACTCAAAAATAAATAAACACAGCATTAAAAAAGATGTTCAAAACACACCGCACTGTGTTAGGGTACATAAAAAGAGGACACTCTTCTTTTATCCAGTCCTAGTTTATTTTAAACACGAGGGTAAAACACCCGATTGCAAATTTCTTCTACAATAAATATATAGGAAAAATATACGATAAAGTAATCCCACTCATAAAATATTAACACTAGTTTAAAAGTCCTTTGATGGGGTCCGAAAACAAGGGCCATTTCATTCTGTTATAGCTACGGCATAGCTTATATTCTATTTCTTCAGCTGTATATGGTGACTGCAAATAACTATAATAATCAAACAAATAATCACCTTTATCCCTAGTCGGGTGGCGCGAATGCAGTCCAGTTATTTTTTGGTAATATTTTGAGCAGTGTCAGGTTCAGGTGACAGGAGGCTTTACTATTGATTCCGCAAAGAAAGTTCGATAGGTGATACGGCCTCTAATGTGCTGTTTTTTTCACTCTCAGCTTTTGACCCTCGCGCAGTGATCGGTATTTCACCATTCAGATCATCTGATAAATTCTCGCTTTGCTAGTCTGAATTATTTTTATAAAACCTGTGTTCATCTCTGCCAAAATCAGAGTGTCATTTTTCTGTTTTCAGAAAAAACTTCAGAATTGGCAAGCTTTTCTCTCTGCTCGTCTGACAGATTTGAGCATATTGTGTCACTAAAAATGCTTGATATGCGAATTGGTTCGGGGTTGTTTTTGAGGAGATCCATAGAGTATAACTTTCGGGCTCAACTTTTTACACTCATTAGCCAGGTATACTATACACGCACAGATGTACCCGGCAGGTACCCGGCGGACCCGCCAGTCGTGCCTGCGGGCAAAACTGTACCGGTATGGCATGAAAAGGGCACGAATTTGCCTGGTGGGCAGATCTGTCGGGTACATCCGGGCGTGTATGCCTGCCACGGATCAGATCCGAGATATATTCCATGGGTACCTGTCGGTTATATGCGTGCCTGTGTACTTGGCTATCCGTGCGTGTAAGAAAAGCCTACTTTATGATTTACTTTCACAGGTTTCACTTATTTCATGTATTGCTAGAGCTGACTAGAATTATACTTACCAGCCAAACTTGCTTAGATAACGTTTTTTGTGACTGTGCATTCACAAGTAAAATGTAATTAACTGCTTACCTCCGATCACAGCGGTCAAACAGTTTCATTCCTAATTGCTAGTAAAAATAAGACTGATCCATCATTTTCAAGGCCTATTACATCCCATAGACTAGTGACGTATAAGGTTTCCAGTACCGGATTTTAATGAACAGAACCCAAACAAAATCTATTCAGACTTCTTCAACATTATTCACAAAGAATTCTATAAAGTTTTTAAATTGAAGAAAGTCAGTGACTACAACGGTAAATCTAAAATGACTGGGCCACGTTTGGAATTCGTAAAAATTGAGTTATCTTGTAATGACCTGAAAATTTTGTAAGGTTCTTGCGTGCATACACGCAAGAACCTTACAAAATTTTCCAAACTTAGCGATAGCTGTAATTTTTACCTAAGAAATAATCACAGACTAGTTGCACCCCGGTTTAGACTCGCGAAGGTTAGCATTTCTTTCAAGGGTCAGTGTATTATTTACTTCAATAACAGACTCTGGAGATTTTGTTATTGCCATTTGAGCAATATAAAAAGCATATTAAAGCGACTTTATCAAAAAAGGGATACTACAATGTTCAAGATTACTTATATGTGGTGACTGTATGGGATTAATATCGCTCAACACAGACCTTGCTGTTAATAATTTTGTAATAATTTATTCCTGCTTAGTAATTATTATAATTAATATAGTAATATTTGTTTTTGTTAAAGCAGTTTTTGTAAATGTAGATAAGGAGGCAAAAAATGACGTTTTCTAAGTACTCGTTACTCCTTGCTCAAGTACTTGCGGTCGTTTCCGGAGAATGACCGGTTATGTCCATTCTGTTAATCTAATTTGTGATTGTTACTGAAAAACTCAAGGCAGGCAAAATAATCGTATGAAGGATCGTAAAAATATATGATATTTGAAATGAGAAGATTTTTCCAAAGAAAAGCCTACTTTATGATTCACTTTCACAGGTTTCACTTATTTCATGTATTTCTAGAGCTGACTAGAATTATACTTACCAGCCAAACTTGCTTAGATAACGTTTTTTGTGACTGTGCATTCACAAGTAAAATGTAATTAACTGCTTACCTCCGATCACAGCGGTCAAACAGTTTCATTCCTAATTGCTAGTAAAAATAAGACTGATCCATCATTTTCAAGGCCTATTACATCCCATAGACTAGTGACGTATAAGGTTTCCAGTACCGGATTTTAATGAACAGAACCCAAACAAAATCTATTCAGACTTCTTCAACATTATTCACAAAGAATTCTATAAAGTTTTTAAATTGAAGAAAGTCAGTGACTACAACGGTAAATCTAAAATGACTGGGCCACGTTTGGAATTCGTAAAAATTGAGTTATCTTGTAATGACCTTTAGCCCAAAAAAACCTTTAATTTTGATAAAAAATTTCATGACTATGTTAAAAAATATTCCAAAACCTTCAAAGTTGTTTTGTAGAACTGCAAAAACTTTACATATCAATATAAAAATACAAAATTCAAATAATAGAACGAAAACAGTTTATGCAGCACATAATAAACCGTGAAACTGGCAAAGTTATTCCAAAGGACAATAATTCCTGCCTAAATTTAGTTGATGATGTTGTTAAATCCAACGCTGAGGTTGCTCGAAGCTTTCGAAACCTTCTTCATCAATGTACTCACAACACAGCGTCTGAATTAAAATCCATAAGAAATGTATATTTAAAATTTCATCATGCATATCCCCAGGACATCACGTTTAGATTACTTAACTTAGAACATACTGAAGACCTGTGGGGTATATCAGTCAAAGTCATTGTTAGTAATTCTAGTAATAGCCCACACTTAGCATATATATTCAATACATGTGTTGACGATGGATCTTTCCCAGACCTTATAAAACACAGTAAACCTCCTTTAATTGACTTGAACAGAGGTGATACCTCTGTTCAAGTCGGGAGACAAGGGTGGTGCTTCAAATTTCAGACCAATATCTGTTCTTGCAGCACTAAGTAAAATATTTGAAAAGATTATACTTAATCAAATGCTCTCTCATTAGGAGATTACATAACAATTCCTCGCCAAACAATACGGTTTCACAAGGGGTAAATCGACTGTGGATAGCAGGTATTACCTTTGTATCTCATATTTATTCTGCATGGGAGGCCGCATGGGATGCTATCGGAGTTTTTGCGATCTGTCGAAGGCATTAAATCATAACCGAGTTATAAATAAAGCGTTGGATCGACTAAGAGCATACTTAAGCAATAGAAATCAAGAGACAAATCTAATGGATCGGGTGGAAGAATTTTCATTCCAAAAGGTTCCATATTAGGCCCTTTCTTATTCCTGTTATATATTTATTAACGATCTGCCTTTCATGGTGGAGAAATTGACTGACATAGTGTTGCTTGCTGATGATACTTCACTGGTCTTCAAAGTTTAAAGACAGAAAGCAGATTTTGCTGATGTTAATGGTGTATTGCCTTTAACCTTGAATTGGTTCACAGTTAAAAATTTATTGATAAACGCTGGTACAACCAAGTGTATCAAATTGTCACTTCCAAATGTCAGGCAAGTTGAGAACAGTTTAGTGTTAGACAGCAACACGTTAGAATTAGTAAATGATACAAAGTTTCTTGGAGTAACCATTGATAGCAAATTGCAGTGGGGACCCCACATAGATAAATTAGCTTGTAAATTAAGTTCTGCGGCTTACGTATATTTTAGTTACTTTCATAGTGTCATGTACTATGGTATCTTGTTGGTAGGGAAAGCAGCGGATATTCAAACTATTTTTATTTTTCAGAAAAGAGCCAATAACTAATAAAGAAGTTTTGCTTAGCTGTGTCATAAAGAGTTGGACAATTCACTAAATTCGGCAAAAAATACGTTGAAACAATAAATTTAACGCACGACGAATGTTGATACATAATAATGACGTTTGCTTGCCCCACAGATCATGGTCTGTGGCTTGCTCCATTAATATTTACTGTTTATAATATTTATTTTCATTCACCTCATAACATATTAATTAATGATGTATCTCTGAAACTGAATGCTTTGTTAGGTATGACCATTGATAGCACTCCGAATAACATTGAATATTTTGATTCTTAGTGAGCAGAAAAGTTGCACAAATCAAGACACACGCCAGTGTGTGAAGCCAAGTTCGAGCATAGATACTTGCGACGTACAAGCAGAGTGTAATATTACAAGAACCATTTCCAGCTATTTTTGATAAATCAAAAACTACTAAACCTACATACATGAAAGAACATCGGTGATTTATTACCTAATATTTTCAAAGCGTCTATCAAAGCCATATTTAATAAAGAAAATCCATTTTTTAAATACATTTTTCCACATGAAATATTTTGAAAAATTGGAAGGTGATATGATAATTTACAATCCAGTCAAACGTCCCTGATCCGAACCTGCATGGAGTAATTGTCCACAATCGGCACGCTCGCGCCCCGCACTATTTATTGATCTATTGGGTTTATTTATCTATAAGTCAAATTCGGAACGTGCAAGATAGTCAAGCTGCGTCGGTATGCCTTACAAAAATGCTTTACATTTCGGTACATTTCCTGAACAGCTTCAGTTATTCTGATAAGGAGGTAATAAGAGCCCTTAAAAGACTTCACCCTTATAAAGGGGCCGGTTCACACGGCATACCTTCCGTCTTCAGACAAAACACGGATGTGGCACATCTAGGCTAGTATATTATAGTTACTTTCATAGTGTCATGTCCTATGGTATCTTGTTGTGGTGGAAAGCAGCGGATATTAGAACTACCTATTTATATTTTACAGAAAAGAGCTATTCGAGCAATTTATAATTTAAAATTAACAGACTCCTTAACAGAGCTTTTTAAAGAAATTTACATGCTAACTGAAGCCAGTCAATTTATCTTTGAAAATATGATGGAAAATTTTGTAAGGTTCTTGCGTGCATACACGCAAGAACCTTACAAAATTTTCCAAACTTAGCGATAGCTGTAATTTTTACCTAAGAAATAATCACAGACTAGTTGCACCCCGGTTTAGACTCGCGAAGGTTAGCATTTCTTTCAAGGGTCAGTGTATTATTTACTTCAATAACAGACTCTGGAGATTTTGTTATTGCCATTTGAGCAATATAAAAAGCATATTAAAGCGACTTTATCAAAAAAGGGATACTACAATGTTCAAGATTACTTATATGTGGTGACTGTATGGGATTAATATCGCTCAACACAGACCTTGCTGTTAATAATTTTGTAATAATCTATTCCTGCTTAGTAATTATTATAATTAATATAGTAATATTTGTTTTTGTTAAAGCAGTTTTTGTAAATGTAGATAAGGAGGCAAAAAATGACGTTTTCTAAGTACTCGTTACTCCTTGCTCAAGTACTTGCGGTCGTTTCCGGAGAATGACCGGTTATGTCCATTCTGTTAATCTAATTTGTGATTGTTACTGAAAAACTCAAGGCAGGCAAAATAATCGTATGAAGGATCGTAAAAATATATGATATTTGAAATGAGAAGATTTTTCCAAAGAAAAGCCTACTTTATGATTCACTTTCACAGGTTTCACTTATTTCATGTATTTCTAGAGCTGACTAGAATTATACTTACCAGCCAAACTTGCTTAGATAACGTTTTTTGTGACTGTGCATTCACAAGTAAAATGTAATTAACTGCTTACCTCCGATCACAGCGGTCAAACAGTTTCATTCCTAATTGCTAGTAAAAATAAGACTGATCCATCATTTTCAAGGCCTATTACATCCCATAGACTAGTGACGTATAAGGTTTCCAGTACCGGATTTTAATGAACAGAACCCAAACAAAATCTATTCAGACTTCTTCAACATTATTCACAAAGAATTCTATAAAGTTTTTAAATTGAAGAAAGTCAGTGACTACAACGGTAAATCTAAAATGACTGGGCCACGTTTGGAATTCGTAAAAATTGAGTTATCTTGTAATGACCTGAAAATTTTGTAAGGTTCTTGCGTGCATACACGCAAGAACCTTACAAAATTTTCCAAACTTAGCGATAGCTGTAATTTTTACCTAAGAAATAATCACAGACTAGTTGCACCCCGGTTTAGACTCGCGAAGGTTAGCATTTCTTTCAAGGGTCAGTGTATTATTTACTTCAATAACAGACTCTGGAGATTTTGTTATTGCCATTTGAGCAATATAAAAAGCATATTAAAGCGACTTTATCAAAAAAGGGATACTACAATGTTCAAGATTACTTATATGTGGTGACTGTATGGGATTAATATCGCTCAACACAGACCTTGCTGTTAATAATTTTGTAATAATTTATTCCTGCTTAGTAATTATTATAATTAATATAGTAATATTTGTTTTTGTTAAAGCAGTTTTTGTAAATGTAGATAAGGAGGCAAAAAATGACGTTTTCTAAGTACTCGTTACTCCTTGCTCAAGTACTTGCGGTCGTTTCCGGAGAATGACCGGTTATGTCCATTCTGTTAATCTAATTTGTGATTGTTACTGAAAAACTCAAGGCAGGCAAAATAATCGTATGAAGGATCGTAAAAATATATGATATTTGAAATGAGAAGATTTTTCCAAAGAAAAGCCTACTTTATGATTCACTTTCACAGGTTTCACTTATTTCATGTATTTCTAGAGCTGACTGGAATTATACTTACCAGCCAAACTTGCTTAGATAACGTTTTTTGTGACTGTGCATTCACAAGTAAAATGTAATTAACTGCTTACCTCCGATCACAGCGGTCAAACAGTTTCATTCCTAATTGCTAGTAAAAATAAGACTGATCCATCATTTTCAAGGCCTATTACATCCCATAGACTAGTGACGTATAAGGTTTCCAGTACCGGATTTTAATGAACAGAACCCAAACAAAATCTATTCAGACTTCTTCAACATTATTCACAAAGAATTCTATAAAGTTTTTAAATTGAAGAAAGTCAGTGACTACAACGGTAAATCTAAAATGACTGGGCCACGTTTGGAATTCGTAAAAATTGAGTTATCTTGTAATGACCTTTAGCCCAAAAAAACCTTTAATTTTGATAAAAAAATTCATGACTATGTTAAAAAATATTCCAAAACCTTCAAAGTTGTTTTGTAGAACTGCAAAAACTTTACATATCAATATAAAAATACAAAATTCAAATAATAGAACGAAAACAGTTTATGCAGCACATAATAAACCGTGAAACTGGCAAAGTTATTCCAAAGGACAATAATTCCTGCCTAAATTTAGTTGATGATGTTGTTAAATCCAACGCTGAGGTTGCTCGAAGCTTTCGAAACCTTCTTCATCAATGTACTCACAACACAGCGTCTGAATTAAAATCCATAAGAAATGTATATTTAAAATTTCATCATGCATATCCCCAGGACATCACGTTTAGATTACTTAACTTAGAACATACTGAAGACCTGTGGGGTATATCAGTCAAAGTCATTGTTAGTAATTCTAGTAATAGCCCACACTTAGCATATATATTCAATACATGTGTTGACGATGGATCTTTCCCAGACCTTATAAAACACAGTAAACCTCCTGTAATTGACTTGAACAGAGGTGATACCTCTGTTCAAGTCGGGAGACAAGGGTGGTGCTTCAAATTTCAGACCAATATCTGTTCTTGCAGCACTAAGTAAAATATTTGAAAAGATTATACTTAATCAAATGCTCTCTCATTAGGAGATTACATAACAATTCCTCGCCAAACAATACGGTTTCACAAGGGGTAAATCGACTGTGGATAGCAGGTATTACCTTTGTATCTCATATTTATTCTGCATGGGAGGCCGCATAGGATGCTATCGGAGTTTTTGCGATCTGTCGAAGGCATTAAATCATAACCGAGTTATAAATAAAGCGTTGGATCGACTAAGAGCATACTTAAGCAATAGAAATCAAGAGACAAATCTAATGGATCGGGTGGAAGAATTTTCATTCCAAAAGGTTCCATATTAGGCCCTTTCTTATTCCTGTTATATATTTATTAACGATCTGCCTTTCATGGTGGAGAAATTGACTGACATAGTGTTGCTTGCTGATGATACTTCACTGGTCTTCAAAGTTTAAAGACAGAAAGCAGATTTTGCTGATGTTAATGGTGTATTGCCTTTAACCTTGAATTGGTTCACAGTTAAAAATTTATTGATAAACGCTGGTACAACCAAGTGTATCAAATTGTCACTTCCAAATGTCAGGCAAGTTGAGAACAGTTTAGTGTTAGACAGCAACACGTTAGAATTAGTAAATGATACAAAGTTTCTTGGAGTAACCATTGATAGCAAATTGCAGTGGGGACCCCACATAGATAAATTAGCTTGTAAATTAAGTTCTGCGGCTTACGTATATTTTAGTTACTTTCATAGTGTCATGTACTATGGTATCTTGTTGGTAGGGAAAGCAGCGGATATTCAAACTATTTTTATTTTTCAGAAAAGAGCCAATAACTAATAAAGAAGTTTTGCTTAGCTGTGTCATAAAGAGTTGGACAATTCACTAAATTCGGCAAAAAATACGTTGAAACAATAAATTTAACGCACGACGAATGTTGATACATAATAATGACGTTTGCTTGCCCCACAGATCATGGTCTGTGGCTTGCTCCATTAATATTTACTGTTTATAATATTTATTTTCATTCACCTCATAACATATTAATTAATGATGTATCTCTGAAACTGAATGCTTTGTTAGGTATGACCATTGATAGCACTCCGAATAACATTGAATATTTTGATTCTTAGTGAGCAGAAAAGTTGCACAAATCAAGACACACGCCAGTGTGTGAAGCCAAGTTCGAGCATAGATACTTGCGACGTACAAGCAGAGTGTAATATTACAAGAACCATTTCCAGCTATTTTTGATAAATCAAAAACTACTAAACCTACATACATGAAAGAACATCGGTGATTTATTACCTAATATTTTCAAAGCGTCTATCAAAGCCATCTTTAATAAAGAAAATCCATTTTTTAAATACATTTTTCCACATGAAATATTTTGAAAAATTGGAAGGTGATATGATAATTTACAATCCAGTCAAACGTCCCTGATCCGAACCTGCATGGAGTAATTGTCCACAATCGGCACGCTCGCGCCCCGCACTATTTATTGATCTATTGGGTTTATTTATCTATAAGTCAAATTCGGAACGTGCAAGATAGTCAAGCTGCGTCGGTATGCCTTACAAAAATGCTTTACATTTCGGTACATTTCCTGAACAGCTTCAGTTATTCTGATAAGGAGGTAATAAGAGCCCTTAAAAGACTTCACCCTTATAAAGGGGCCGGTTCACACGGCATACCTTCCGTCTTCAGACAAAACACGGATGTGGCACATCTAGGCTAGTATATTATAGTTACTTTCATAGTGTCATGTCCTATGGTATCTTGTTGTGGTGGAAAGCAGCGGATATTAGAACTACCTATTTATATTTTACAGAAAAGAGCTATTCGAGCAATTTATAATTTAAAATTAACAGACTCCTTAACAGAGCTTTTTAAAGAAATTTACATGCTAACTGAAGCCAGTCAATTTATCTTTGAAAATATGATGGAAAATTTTGTAAGGTTCTTGCGTGCATACACGCAAGAACCTTACAAAATTTTCCAAACTTAGCGATAGCTGTAATTTTTACCTAAGAAATAATCACAGACTAGTTGCACCCCGGTTTAGACTCGCGAAGGTTAGCATTTCTTTCAAGGGTCAGTGTATTATTTACTTCAATAACAGACTCTGGAGATTTTGTTATTGCCATTTGAGCAATATAAAAAGCATATTAAAGCGACTTTATCAAAAAAGGGATACTACAATGTTCAAGATTACTTATATGTGGTGACTGTATGGGATTAATATCGCTCAACACAGACCTTGCTGTTAATAATTTTGTAATAATCTATTCCTGCTTAGTAATTATTATAATTAATATAGTAATATTTGTTTTTGTTAAAGCAGTTTTTGTAAATGTAGATAAGGAGGCAAAAAATGACGTTTTCTAAGTACTCGTTACTCCTTGCTCAAGTACTTGCGGTCGTTTCCGGTGAATGACCGGTTATGTCCATTCTGTTAATCTAATTTGTGATTGTTACTGAAAAACTCAAGGCAGGCAAAATAATCGTATGAAGGATCGTAAAAATATATGATATTTGAAATGAGAAGATTTTTCCAAAGAAAAGCCTACTTTATGATTCACTTTCACAGGTTTCACTTATTTCATGTATTTCTAGAGCTGACTAGAATTATACTTACCAGCCAAACTTGCTTAGATAACGTTTTTTGTGACTGTGCATTCACAAGTAAAATGTAATTAACTGCTTACCTCCGATCACAGCGGTCAAACAGTTTCATTCCTAATTGCTAGTAAAAATAAGACTGATCCATCATTTTCAAGGCCTATTACATCCCATAGACTAGTGACGTATAAGGTTTCCAGTACCGGATTTTAATGAACAGAACCCAAACAAAATCTATTCAGACTTCTTCAACATTATTCACAAAGAATTCTATAAAGTTTTTAAATTGAAGAAAGTCAGTGACTACAACGGTAAATCTAAAATGACTGGGCCACGTTTGGAATTCGTAAAAATTGAGTTATCTTGTAATGACCTGAAAATTTTGTAAGGTTCTTGCGTGCATACACGCAAGAACCTTACAAAATTTTCCAAACTTAGCGATAGCTGTAATTTTTACCTAAGAAATAATCACAGACTAGTTGCACCCCGGTTTAGACTCGCGAAGGTTAGCATTTCTTTCAAGGGTCAGTGTATTATTTACTTCAATAACAGACTCTGGAGATTTTGTTATTGCCATTTGAGCAATATAAAAAGCATATTAAAGCGACTTTATCAAAAAAGGGATACTACAATGTTCAAGATTACTTATATGTGGTGACTGTATGGGATTAATATCGCTCAACACAGACCTTGCTGTTAATAATTTTGTAATAATTTATTCCTGCTTAGTAATTATTATAATTAATATAGTAATATTTGTTTTTGTTAAAGCAGTTTTTGTAAATGTAGATAAGGAGGCAAAAAATGACGTTTTCTAAGTACTCGTTACTCCTTGCTCAAGTACTTGCGGTCGTTTCCGGAGAATGACCGGTTATGTCCATTCTGTTAATCTAATTTGTGATTGTTACTGAAAAACTCAAGGCAGGCAAAATAATCGTATGAAGGATCGTAAAAATATATGATATTTGAAATGAGAAGATTTTTCCAAAGAAAAGCCTACTTTATGATTCACTTTCACAGGTTTCACTTATTTCATGTATTTCTAGAGCTGACTAGAATTATACTTACCAGCCAAACTTGCTTAGATAACGTTTTTTGTGACTGTGCATTCACAAGTAAAATGTAATTAACTGCTTACCTCCGATCACAGCGGTCAAACAGTTTCATTCCTAATTGCTAGTAAAAATAAGACTGATCCATCATTTTCAAGGCCTATTACATCCCATAGACTAGTGACGTATAAGGTTTCCAGTACCGGATTTTAATGAACAGAACCCAAACAAAATCTATTCAGACTTCTTCAACATTATTCACAAAGAATTCTATAAAGTTTTTAAATTGAAGAAAGTCAGTGACTACAACGGTAAATCTAAAATGACTGGGCCACGTTTGGAATTCGTAAAAATTGAGTTATCTTGTAATGACCTTTAGCCCAAAAAAACCTTTAATTTTGATAAAAAATTTCATGACTATGTTAAAAAATATTCCAAAACCTTCAAAGTTGTTTTGTAGAACTGCAAAAACTTTACATATCAATATAAAAATACAAAATTCAAATAATAGAACGAAAACAGTTTATGCAGCACATAATAAACCGTGAAACTGGCAAAGTTATTCCAAAGGACAATAATTCCTGCCTAAATTTAGTTGATGATGTTGTTAAATCCAACGCTGAGGTTGCTCGAAGCTTTCGAAACCTTCTTCATCAATGTACTCACAACACAGCGTCTGAATTAAAATCCATAAGAAATGTATATTTAAAATTTCATCATGCATATCCCCAGGACATCACGTTTAGATTACTTAACTTAGAACATACTGAAGACCTGTGGGGTATATCAGTCAAAGTCATTGTTAGTAATTCTAGTAATAGCCCACACTTAGCATATATATTCAATACATGTGTTGACGATGGATCTTTCCCAGACCTTATAAAACACAGTAAACCTCCTGTAATTGACTTGAACAGAGGTGATACCTCTGTTCAAGTCGGGAGACAAGGGTGGTGCTTCAAATTTCAGACCAATATCTGTTCTTGCAGCACTAAGTAAAATATTTGAAAAGATTATACTTAATCAAATGCTCTCTCATTAGGAGATTACATAACAATTCCTCGCCAAACAATACGGTTTCACAAGGGGTAAATCGACTGTGGATAGCAGGTATTACCTTTGTATCTCATATTTATTCTGCATGGGAGGCCGCATAGGATGCTATCGGAGTTTTTGCGATCTGTCGAAGGCATTAAATCATAACCGAGTTATAAATAAAGCGTTGGATCGACTAAGAGCATACTTAAGCAATAGAAATCAAGAGACAAATCTAATGGATCGGGTGGAAGAATTTTCATTCCAAAAGGTTCCATATTAGGCCCTTTCTTATTCCTGTTATATATTTATTAACGATCTGCCTTTCATGGTGGAGAAATTGACTGACATAGTGTTGCTTGCTGATGATACTTCACTGGTCTTCAAAGTTTAAAGACAGAAAGCAGATTTTGCTGATGTTAATGGTGTATTGCCTTTAACCTTGAATTGGTTCACAGTTAAAAATTTATTGATAAACGCTGGTACAACCAAGTGTATCAAATTGTCACTTCCAAATGTCAGGCAAGTTGAGAACAGTTTAGTGTTAGACAGCAACACGTTAGAATTAGTAAATGATACAAAGTTTCTTGGAGTAACCATTGATAGCAAATTGCAGTGGGGACCCCACATAGATAAATTAGCTTGTAAATTAAGTTCTGCGGCTTACGTATATTTTAGTTACTTTCATAGTGTCATGTACTATGGTATCTTGTTGGTAGGGAAAGCAGCGGATATTCAAACTATTTTTATTTTTCAGAAAAGAGCCAATAACTAATAAAGAAGTTTTGCTTAGCTGTGTCATAAAGAGTTGGACAATTCACTAAATTCGGCAAAAAATACGTTGAAACAATAAATTTAACGCACAGCGAATGTTGATACATAATAATGACGTTTGCTTGCCCCACAGATCATGGTCTGTGGCTTGCTCCATTAATATTTACTGTTTATAATATTTATTTTCATTCACCTCATAACATATTAATTAATGATGTATCTCTGAAACTGAATGCTTTGTTAGGTATGACCATTGATAGCACTCCGAATAACATTGAATATTTTGATTCTTAGTGAGCAGAAAAGTTGCACAAATCAAGACACACGCCAGTGTGTGAAGCCAAGTTCGAGCATAGATACTTGCGACGCACAAGCAGAGTGTAATATTACAAGAACCATTTCCAGCTATTTTTGATAAATCAAAAACTACTAAACCTACATACATGAAAGAACATCGGTGATTTATTACCTAATATTTTCAAAGCGTCTATCAAAGCCATCTTTAATAAAGAAAATCCATTTTTTAAATACATTTTTCCACATGAAATATTTTGAAAAATTGGAAGGTGATATGATAATTTACAATCCAGTCAAACGTCCCTGATCCGAACCTGCATGGAGTAATTGTCCACAATCGGCACGCTCGCGCCCCGCACTATTTATTGATCTATTGGGTTTATTTATCTATAAGTCAAATTCGGAACGTGCAAGATAGTCAAGCTGCGTCGGTATGCCTTACAAAAATGCTTTACATTTCGGTACATTTCCTGAACAGCTTCAGTTATTCTGATAAGGAGGTAATAAGAGCCCTTAAAAGACTTCACCCTTATAAAGGGGCCGGTTCACACGGCATACCTTCCGTCTTCAGACAAAACACGGATGTGGCACATCTAGGCTAGTATATTATAGTTACTTTCATAGTGTCATGTCCTATGGTATCTTGTTGTGGTGGAAAGCAGCGGATATTAGAACTACCTATTTATATTTTACAGAAAAGAGCTATTCGAGCAATTTATAATTTAAAATTAACAGACTCCTTAACAGAGCTTTTTAAAGAAATTTACATGCTAACTGAAGCCAGTCAATTTATCTTTGAAAATATGATGGAAAATTTTGTAAGGTTCTTGCGTGCATACACGCAAGAACCTTACAAAATTTTCCAAACTTAGCGATAGCTGTAATTTTTACCTAAGAAATAATCACAGACTAGTTGCACCCCGGTTTAGACTCGCGAAGGTTAGCATTTCTTTCAAGGGTCAGTGTATTATTTACTTCAATAACAGACTCTGGAGATTTTGTTATTGCCATTTGAGCAATATAAAAAGCATATTAAAGCGACTTTATCAAAAAAGGGATACTACAATGTTCAAGATTACTTATATGTGGTGACTGTATGGGATTAATATCGCTCAACACAGACCTTGCTGTTAATAATTTTGTAATAATTTATTCCTGCTTAGTAATTATTATAATTAATATAGTAATATTTGTTTTTGTTAAAGTAGTTTTTGTAAATGTAGATAAGGAGGCAAAAAATGACGTTTTCTAAGTACTCGTTACTCCTTGCTCAAGTACTTGCGGTCGTTTCCGGAGAATGACCGGTTATGTCCATTCTGTTAATCTAATTTGTGATTGTTACTGAAAAACTCAAGGCAGGCAAAATAATCGTATGAGGGATCGTAAAAATATATGATATTTGAAATGAGAAGATTTTTCCAAAAAATAATAAACATCTTATAAATAGGTCTTAAATCATGCATCAGGTTTATACGAACCACGTAGCGTAAAGATGGAAGATGGAACTTCCATATTTACGCTAACAGTGATCGCCTGGCTCAACGCCCGTATCTTGGCAATCCGCAACTACTACTACCCCAGTCGGAAGAGTATTCTATGTTACAAAAGGCGGTGCTTTAGTTTGTTAGGGTTCCTTACCCTAAAAAGTAAAACGGAAACATTATAGGATCGTTAAAGTCCTATTTGTCTGATAGTTATATTAAACGACCGAATTCTGAACCGATTAAGTTGAAATTTGGTACACTTATGTATTTATGTGACCCAAACACGAACGTGTTACGAAAGTAATTTTAATTTAGAATTTGGGAGGAAATTTTGGAGGGCAAATCAGAAATACATAAATTCAAACTTAGTCGTGTGACATGTTAAGGGGCTTGTATCAAAAATATATATTTCATAACTTTCAAACTGTTAAAAAATATTTAAGAAAAAAGACAAAACCCGAACAAGGCGCGATGTCGCGAGGAACTCATTATATATTTTTTTATTTCACTTCTTTTTGTAAGTTGCCTAGGACAATATTTTTGTATTTTGTTCATTTTGTCTTCCCTTTTTTGGGGGGTATTTCTTGCACATCAGAGGTACTTTTTAGGGTTCCGTACCTGAAGGGTTCCAAACGGGACCCTATTACTAAGACTTCGCTGTCCGTCCGTCCGTCCGTCCGTCCGTCTGTCACCAGGCTGTATCTCAAGAACCTAGCTAGCTAGAGAGTTGAAATTTTCACAGATTATGTATTTCTGTTGCCGCTATAACAACAAATACTAAAAAACCGGTCAAGTGCGAGTCTTAATCGCGCACGAAGGGTTCCGTACCACCGTTCAATGGAAGCGATGGTGTGGAGTGAATAGTTTGGATTTTACACAGCAAAATATTGTTTACAAAGTTATTGGTGCGGTTACTTTCACACTCCATGTACGTAACCAGGTGCATCCATAAGTTTGTATGTGGTATTGTTGTATGGGAGCCCCCTTAAATATTTATTTTATCCTGTTTTTTAGTATTTGTTGTTATAGCGGCAGAAATACATAATCTGTGAAAATTTCAACTCTCTAGCTAGCTAGGTTATTGAGATACAGCCTGGTGACAGACGGACGGACGGACGGACGGACGGACAGCGAAGTCTTAGTAATAGGGTCCCGTTTGGAACCCTTCGGGTACGGAACCCTAAAAACAGGATAAAAGAAATATTTAAGGGGGCTCCCATACATACAACAATTCTTTCAATACCACATACAAACTTATGGATGCACCTGGTTACGTACATGGAGTGTGAAAGTAACCGCACCAATAACTTTGTAAACAATATTTCGCTGTGTAAAATCCAAACTATTCACTCCACACCATCGCGTCCATTGAACGGTGATACGGAACCCTTCGTGCGCGATTTAGACTCGCACTTGACCGGTTTTTTTTCATAGCCCACTCTCAATCTTTGCCTTTTTCCGATTAGTAAAATACTTATGTTTGTGAAATCGGGATTCAGAATTGTCATTTCTGTTTTAGAATTGCGGTTCAAGTTGACATCTAGCCACCTAATTGTTGTCTAGGGATCATTCGCATACAATAGGATACCAAATAACGTATCACTGGCCTTTAATGCACCGCACTCGCGATATGCCTACATTTTTAGCCCGATGTTCGGGTACACATTAGGCGCTTCGAGCACTGTTAATTTCAAATTTCAGCTTCTAGGACATGAGGAAGTACCCTATGAATATTGATGATCATCTGTGACTCGGTGTCGAATTCGCGGTATTTTAGATATCAATAAAATCTAAAGTATATTCTATTGAAACTTTCTTTGTATATTATTGCCTACTACTGACATCACAACCCGAGAATTTTGTACAAATGCTATAATCCAAACCCAAATGAGGGTTTCAAAAAATCGACGAAGCGCTTCGAGAAAAGGTAGATAGTGCCCTTGCGCTTCGCTTGCTCGTCTTGGCGAGGGCACTGCCGTGCCCCCAGACCTAGGATTATTGTTATATTTTGACAAATTTTAACAACTTCAAATCTAAGTTTAACAAAAAACTTCAGACCACTGCGATGCTTCTTCAGCGAGATATCGGCGATAATGTGTTTTTCACAGTTTCAATGGCGCGGCCATGAGGTTTGAGTCATACGGCTACTAAAATATATACCTAGGAGTTTTTGGTTTATTTTTACAAATTATGACAAATTCAAATCTAGGTTTTACAAAAAACTTCACACCTCTGCGATGATTTTTCAGCTTGATATCGGCGATAACGTGTTTTTTACCGTTGCAATGGCCCGGCCATGGCGTTTTACTCTTACAGCTCCTGAAATATAAATCTAGGATTTTTGTAGTATTTTTTAAAAAAATTACAAATTCCAATCTGGTTTTTATAAAAATCTTCACTTTTGCGATGATTTTTCAGCGAGATATCGGCTATCATGTGTATTTCACCATTTCGATGGCGCGGCCTTGGGGGTTTTTGTGTCACAGATCCTAAAATATAAACCTAGGTTTTTTTCTACATTTTTACATTTTTTTTACAAATTTAATCTGTTATTTGCCTAACTTTCAGGCCTGCAACGCTTAGTTTTAAATATATCCGCGGCCGCGCCGTTCTTTGCATTCCAATGGCGCGACCACGTTCAAAACTTTTTAACTCTAACTTTGACAAATTTATAGTTTTGGAAATCACCTTTTTTTTTTTTACAAAATCTTAGCGTAGTTCTTTTAAAAAATAACGCCGTGGCCGCGCCAACGAAACGCACACAGGCTGCGGTTAAGGCGAAATACTCGGTTTGGGCCGTCTTCGAATACTTCAGGTTGTTTATGTAGATTTCTTCTTTTAGTTGATCTTGCAGGAATGCTGTGGTACATCGAATTGAACAAGGTGAATTCGTTCATTGGCGGCTACACCTATAAGTGATCATACAGTTGCCATTCGGGCTGAAGGTTTCCTCGTTGTCGGTTCCATTTTTCTGTCTGAATCTTTTTACAACTAGTCTGGCTTAATGGCGATCCATTGAGCCGTCTGGGTTCCGATTTACTTTGAAACCCATTTCCATGATATAGCTTTGCGGTTTCTCTGTAATTCTTGTGAAGTTGTAAATTTGCGTTGTCAGGGCTAAGCATGACTCCTTGTAGGTCAAAAGCTCGCTTTCGTTACAAAATCATAGGACAGACAAAACATAATCATCGAATTTCGGTGGGCTTTGATGCGTAGATCTGTCACGTAGGTCATAACTTTGTTCAGGTTGAGGTATTTCTGCATCTAGATATTCGTCTTCGGGATCACTCAGAAAACTTGGTTGCAAATCTGTGTGTTCTTCATTGGCATTATCTCCCTCTAGTTCTGCAGTTGATAATCCGCATTATCTCGACTTTTTTGCCTCGTTTTCGGTTTGTTGAACTTTATTATTTTGATGCGTTACTACATCGTTCCGTTTTTTTCGGTTCCGTAGCTATGCAGTAAGTTTCTCAATGTACTCATTTATATTTGTGTGTTGTTTCCTTCCACTGATGTAACTGTTTTTTATTATAAAATATGACATCTCGAGTTAGGATGCGATATCTGTCTTTTTGCGTTTTTCACCTTGTTTTCTAGTGGCCTCTTCCCAGTCACACGGGTTATTGTCGACCACTTTGGATATGGTGGTAGGCCCTCTAATCATGACATTTTGCTCAGGGGGTAGGCGGGCAAGGTTGACTTTGGACGATGTGTATCGTAGGGTGTTCATCATTCCTTTATCTTCTCCGTAGAGTTTCAACAAGATCTTCTCGCCAGCATTTCCGACTTCTTCCTGTTTGGAGTATGCATCAAGAAAAATGCTGGCGAGAGACGGATTCTTTTGAGGATGGTTATTCACATCCTTAATTCAACACACGTTTAGAAGAGATTATAGGCTATGAGTTAATAAAAGAAAAAATGCTTTAAGTTGTTTTGGAGAAAAATAAAAAGACCAATCCCATGTAATTACATTTTTATGGCTAACTACTGGCATTAAATAAAAACAGTAGAAACCTATAGTGTGAAGCTTGAACATCATCAAATATTTGTAAATTAGTGTTTAAATTTTAGTAGTGGGATTAATTTTTCAATTTATTACCGCCCAAAAATACTGAACATTGAAAATTTATTTCCCGTTTTACCATCATCATCATTATCAGCCCACATCGAACCACTGCTGGGCCTCTTCTCTAAAGAGTCAATCTCCTCGGTCCTGTGCTAATCGCACCCAGTGGGATCCCGACGACTGATATCGTCGGACCATCGGGCTGGTGGTCTGCCCACTGGTCTTGTCGCTCCCCGTGGCCACCAGTCTGTGACTGCTTTGGTGTACCGTCCATCTTCCCATCTTGCCAAGTGTCCCGCCCATCTCCACTTCAATCTCGTCATCCGTTTGCTTACATCTACGACCTTCGTTTTCGGTCGAATTTCGACGTTTGGCAAACGTCAACGAGAGAGATACCCATCGTGGAACGCTCCATCGCTCTTTGTGCTACTTTTATAATCCTCCGTAGGTGAGGATGGGCAAGTCACATTGGTTATACACCTTGGTCTTCAGGCATTGGGAGTGAGGATTTCAAGACATCACTTAGTTTCCCGAAAGCAGCCCACCCTAATCCGAGCATCTTTCAATGTCGTTCACCTGTACATCTCGGTCAACGGATAAATGATGTCCAAGATAGACGTAATCGCTGACCACCTGTACGGTGTCATTGCCAACAATTAGGGCCGGCACATTTAGAGGGCGACTCGTCATGATCTTGGTCTTGGACATGTTCATCCTGAGACTGACTTTTAGGGAAGCTTCGTGCAATTCTGCGAGCATATGTTGGAGATCTGAGACGCATTTGGCAACGAGAGCAATGTCATCCGCAAGCCTGAGCTGCGACATGCGGGCCCCGTTAATGTTGACGCCTCTCTCACTCCAATCCAACGTCTTCATAATGCATTCCAGAACGTTGGTGAATAGTGTGGGTGAGAGAGTGTCCCCCTGTCGGACACCCCGGTCTATAGACACGGAGTCTGTATTCCTATGCATGCGCACCTGCATTGTCGCGGTCCCGTAAAACTCCCGGAGGGTATCGACGTGTCGCATGTCAATTTCCCGCTTACTATTTAGAATTGTCAATCGGGTGTTTTACTATCGTCTTTGAAATAATAAGGTCTACTTTTACACGGCGTGTACAATTATTTCCACGATACCGGTTAGGTTTCCTGAACAACGATGATGTTTATGTGTAAATTCAATCAATCAATCCTAGTAATATCACTTTCGCTAGTCTAAACCTAGCAGTGATTATTTCTTAAGATACCAGCTATCGCAAAATTTGGAAATGTTGTATTCTAAGTTTCTTGCGTACAAACATACATTATATTTTCGAAAATAATTTACTACAGTTAGAATGTCAATTTATTTATGTAAGTTCTCTTAAGGAATTTTTAAAGGACTCTTAAGGACGTTTTAAATTATAAATTGCTCGAATAGCTCTTTTCTGAAGTATAAAAATAGTGTGAATATCCGCTTTCCCCCACAACAAGATACCATAGGACATGACATTATAAAAGTACTAAAATAGATGTAGCCAAATCCGTGTTTGTCTGATTTCGCTAACAGTATAAGCCGTAGAACTTAATCTATCAGCAAATTTTTCTATGTGGGGAGCCCAGTGTAATTTGGTATCAATAGTTATTCCAAGAAATGCGTCTCATTTACTAATTCTAACCTGTTGCTGTCTAACATTGTGAAGTGAGAATTTATTACACTTGTTTTTACCAGCGTTTAACAACAAATTATTAACTTTGAACCAATTCATTTACATCATTAAAATCTTCTTTTTGTCTTTCAATATCGAAGACCAGTGAAGTATCTTCAGCATACAACACTATGTCGGTCAATATCTCCACCATAAAAGGCGGTCTGCCTCCATCAGATTTGACTCCGTAGACTTCTGCCTTTTGAATTATATTTTTTAAGTATAGACTCAGTAGATCTAACGCTTTATTTATAACTCGGTAATGATTTAATTCTATAGTAGCGTATCATGATCAACACAATGAAATGTCTCCGAAAGATCGCAAAAAACGCCGATAGCATCCTGTGCATTAAGGCACTTTTAGATACCATTTTATAATATTGTCATTAATAAAAAAATATATACATCTCAGTGAGTGTCTTGGTGTTTTCTTCTCTGACGGGCGTATTTCCTAAACACAGGTAGAGTTAATGGAATTTCCTTTTCCTATTATTGCCTACTTAAAATAAAATATTTGAGTTTGAGTTTGCAGCCTCCCTTGCAGAAAAAATATGAGATGCCTGCATCCGTAGTGGACTTACCCTTGGTGAAAACGAATTGTTGGCGTGGAGTTTTTCTGGTTCGGTTGAAGTGTGGGAGCATTTGATTGAGTATTATCTTTTCAAATGTTTTACTTAGTGCTGGAAGAACACATATTGGTCTGAAATTTGAAGGATCACCCTTGTCTCCCGACTTGAATAGAGGTATCAGTTTACTGTGTTTCATGAGGTCTGCGAAAGCTCCATCGTCAACACATTTATTGAATATATAAGCTAAGTGTGGGGCTATAACTCGAATATCTAAACCAATGACTTCGACTGATTTACCCGAGAGGTCTTTAGGAGGTCAGGTCAGGATTTAATAACATCGTCACCTATCTTTAAGCAGAAATCACTGTCTCTTTGTATTACTTTGCCAGTTTCACGGTTTATTATTTTCCGAACCGTTCATTATAATATTTGAATTCTGTATTTTTCAATTAATTTGTGCTATTGCAGTTCTACAAACCATCTTGAATGTTTTGGAATATTTTTTAACATAGTCATGTTTGTTTTATCAGTTTTTTTTTTTTTTTTTCATAAAGGTCTTACGAGATAACTCTACTTTTATGAATTCCAAAAGTTGCACAGTCGTAAAATTTAGATTTACAGTAGGTGTTAACGACTTTCTTTAATTTAAAACTTTATGGTATTCTGTTTCAATAATGTTGAAGAAGTCTAAATATAGGTATATAATCTACACATTTGAGGAATTCCTCGACATTTAATGAATTTCGCTGAATATGAATTTATTTTAAATTTTAATCTATTACTTGACATAATTTGATTTTTAATTTAATTTAATTTATCGATTAAATATTACTTTTTTTTTTATTATTATATAATTTAATTATTCTATTGACCTGTAACTTACGTTATTAATAAATGAATAATGAATTATTAAAAAATTCATTAATATCCGGTACTGTCAAATTTATAACTAAGTTAAGTATATGTCTCTAGTCTATGGGATGTAATAGGCCTATTGAGAGATAGATCAGATGAAACTGTTTGACCGCTGTGATCGGGAGGTAAGCAGTTAATTACATATTTACTTGTAAATGCACGGTCACTAAAAATGTTATCTGAGCAAGTTTGAAAAACATGAAAATGCTCTAGAATAGCATGACATAAATGAAATGATTTGAATAAAAGCATTATTCTATATTTCTTCGTTGTATCTACAAGAAAATCTACAAACAAATAATTGACTTTTTTCTGTTATTACATAGTTTAGTGAGGGCTTCGTCCATTATTCTATCAAATACTTAAAAATTGGCATGGCCTTTTTCTTCCATCGGAGGTCTGTAGACACAAACAATAATATGACTATCTAACTCAACAACGTTGTTTGGTCGTGCAAACCTTTTTAAAAACATGCTTGCTTATCTTTTGAGATATCGTTTACAACGGTATCTCATAAATGATTGAAATTAAGAACTCCGAAGACCTCAAGTCACAGATGCCTAGAACAAGTTTTGTTATATTACATAATCAGTTTAGAAATTATTGAAAAATAAATAAGTTTTTGTTCAAAATCAATCAATAACTGTAAAATTCTGGGTTGTTTCGTCAAAAATCGATAAAAACGAAACGGTAATATTTCGGCTAAAACAGGTGCGGCCAAAATAGTTCTGCGACCATTTATTGTTGATTATTAGGGAATGTTGTGCATAATGATGGATACTTGTAGTCCCCAAAATATGGTCAGCAAATTAAATGTCACCATCTTTAATCACTATATTCAAAATGATTATTACTACCTCTAACCCCTCGCAATAATCCATATCACTTATCAGATATAAACATTTCCCAACAGTTGTCATCGAGTGCCAAGATAGACCGGTGGTTCTCCCTACTCCCGGGGCAAGGGGATGTACCTGCCCTTTCCCGGCCCGAGTCGGGCTTCGTATCAGGCGTGGAGGACAGCGACGCCGCGGCCACCCTTGCCGAAGCCCGCCATTTACTTCTGCAGCTCAGCGCCAAGAAGAAACGACGCATTATTCCACTCCGCTTTAGGAGAAAACTACTGAACAAACATAAGCTCCTATGATTCAAAAGTTTTGGGCACGGTGTGTCTCTAATTTCATGTGAATGTAGATATACATGATGATACTAAACAAAGACACACAGTACTGACATAGTATAAGTAACAAAGTACTGATGTTCATTGTTCATATTGTCAATGTCCATATTCACAATTAGACGAGACTGGTCACTAATTTAGTTAGTCAATAGTTTTGGAAGATGATAATTATCGATAAGTTTCGGGCTCAATTTGTAACGATAGAGCTGGCAGAACGATAGGCAACTTAGACAGAGTTGTCGGATTACGAGCAAAAATGGATTAATTGATTTATTATAAGTAAATATAGCGCATTCATTACGATTGTTAGGTTTACTTTATTACGAGAACTTTAGGTGAGTATCAAAAGTTTTTTTTTAGCTGTTATTGTGTCCCACTGTTGGGCAAAGGTCTCCCCCTCTTGAGTCCACACTGCCCTGGACTGTGCTACCTCCGGCCACCCCGGCAGAAACTTGTCGAGGTAGTCCCGCCATCTCCGTTTAGTCCTGCCCCGACGCCAGTAGGCGCCTTGTGGTATCCAATCAGTGCAATTTTTGCCGATTTCTGGGTACTTACAACTGACATGGCCAACCCAGTATCACTTTAGCATTGCGGTCCGTGCACCCACAAAAGCGCGGCCAGTGTGGTGTCCCTTATGCGGTCTGTCTGTGTAAACCTTGAGCTTGGAAGTTCGTTCAATGACTATGTGTGAGCGCCGCGCGCCGTATGTCAGAAGTATTAGATAAAATATTTTTTATACTAACATAATTGGATGGAAAATAATGCAAACACTAAAAACAAAATAAAACCTACAACGATTTCACGTGTAAGTATAGGTAATCTCGGCACACGCCAGCTTAATACGAAATTTAAAAAAAAAAAGTTTTACTACAGACTAACTATATGCTTAAAAGAAGTTTATTTTATACAAAGGAAAGTCGGCTGTTCTCAGATTAACAACTGCCTAGCGTAACAATTCAGAAGGATTAAATTTTTGCGACTCGTCCTTTCAATCAAAAGCCGAAACGGAAGCCACTCGCTCAGTTAAACCCTTGTTAGTGCTGAGTGAAATGCAAATCTGCAAAGTTCCTCAAAAGTGAGAATCTCATAATTCACCCAAAATGTTTTGCCTTTCTGCAATCGTCAAATCTATGGATGCTGAGGTCCTATTTATATCTATCTGTTTATGATTCTTATCACATTAAGATATATCTCTAAAACAGTGTATGGTAGCTGAGCACGTTAAATAAATAGAAATGACTTTATTTTCTTGACCGTGAGTTTCCTACATCTTTGAATTCTCGCAAACAACGCAACAAATAAATGGGACCGACCGAGGGTGTTTCTAATAGGTTACCATGGCCATGTGTTGGAGCACTAGATAACATGTTAATTTTCTCGGAATTATCCATCATACTGAAAAGTGCTATCCTGTGCTGCTATACTTCCTTTGTGCACGAATAATTAATTACGTATCGAAAACATTAGCGAGATGAACTGGCAGGAAGAAATTTCTACTATCTAACTTCTTAACTAAAGCACGGAACAAGCGCTTTTATTTTTTTAAATTTTGATCTCTGTTAGGTACTATGAAATTGCGAAGTGAGAAGATTTCTCTCCTGTTCATAGTAGGTAAGTACCATTGTACGAGTATAACATGCTATGTATGTAATTTTCACTTATTTTGTACAGCTAAAAATAAACATGAACAATAGCAATATACGCATTTCTAGAAAATAAAGTAGTTTTTTAATACTTTTCGTGGCTTAATATTTAAAAGGAACAAAGTATTCATTGTTATGATAAAGATCAATTAGAAATAAGAGTAGATTAGTTAACTTGGCTCACGATACATACAGCGACCAAATAGGTAATTATTAAATTATAACGAACTCTTCTCTTAATAACCATTGAATCAACTATACAGGACGGAACATTCAAGTAAGTTTTTCAAGGGCACGAATCCCTATCTTGCTGTATGTCCTTGTAAATTGCAAACTAGACATTTGTAATGTTAAAAACTGCAACTTGAATTAAGTTATTATTATTCTGTCCTCATCACCTAAAACTTATTTCATATATTACGTAAATATAGTATTTTATCACGAAATTTTGCTCGTGATAATAAATCTTCTAATTTGGTGCCATACAAAGATAATGCAATAATCGGTGCTGGCTTATGTTATGATGACGAGTCAGTAGTTAGCGTAAATGTAGTTTTATTTACCGTAAATATAAGCATGGATGAAATTTTATGAATCCAACGAATGACTTTTCGAATTTTGAACTAGGAATCAATGGCTAAATCTGAAACTATGTTAATATATTTTTGCCAAAGGAAGATATCCAGACTCTCTTGTGCATTGTGAGTGATGGCGTAAGTAATGAATGCTTGATACTCGCAAGGGAATCAAACCTATACGGTACTTCCCGTTGACCTAGTATCATGTTTGGCAAGAAGAAGGTCTCCGAAAATTTATAATTTTTCCTTTTTTCTCCAAAAAAAATGTGATTTTTGCGGAATCCGAGGTGCGTGAGTGCGACTTGTACTTGGCTGGGTTTTTTTTCTAGATAACTACTAGTAACTTCGAAAACAAGCCTATGTGAATAACTTTGCTAATTTTGGCTATCAATTCAAACTCCAACACAAAATGCATTTGGATGCCAGTAAGAAACATTAGGAACTTAATTTGATTATAAACTTTAATAGCAATAAAAGGGCTATAACATTTTTGTATGGAGACTGGCATACCTAGCTGTCATAGTCATGATGATGATTTGGACCAGAGACGAAACGGGTGTCGATCGATAGAGTAAATTATTAATAACAAATGTTATTAATAATTTACTCTACAGTTCACTAATTAATTTCTAAAACGATATCCTTTGCGACAAATCTGAGTTATGATCCGCGAAACCTTCACCGACATGGTAAAAAACTATACGTGGGTTATTTAGGTCTGGTTATGCATAGTTTGAGTAATACAGGTTTAGTAATCAGACCAGTCAAAATTCACACTACGTCATATCCAGTGGCTTGTGTGGATTTATCAAGACTGAACCTGTATTACTTATATCATGGTTGCAAACAAACAACAATACATAAACTAAATAGCCCGCCACGCAGTTTTTTTTGTATGGCGAATTTCGGCGAATTTCGTTTATGTTGCCTTTTTTGTCGCACTATGAACTCAGACTTCTCGAAAAGATACACATATTTGTTTGAAAAAATTACTCTATCGATTTACTCTCGTTTCAACTCTGGTCGCAGAAATCTTATTTTAGACAGCTATGGCATGTTCCAATAAAACTTATCTAAGCAATAAAGCTCTTATGTGACAGATTCATGTGTAATTTTACATACAAAATTAATTTATTCATCTGTTCAATAGGGATTTATTGGAACAGGTCCAAAAATGTTCACTGCCCTTTCAATAAATAGCAATTCTTAGATGAATTAGTCGATAAAGCTATTTATGTCTATGCTATGGTCGCAGATAGGTAGTTCTAGCCTATGGGAGTGTCTTATTGGCTTTGTAGTATGCTTTGCTACTTAAATAAAACAAGATCATGAGTGCTTGCACAAACGACTGATATAGTTATTAATTTGCTACTAATTATGCTAAGACATATCTTGTGTTCTCATATGTAGGTTATAAATTAGAAACCTAGGTATATTTTTATTGAACTATTCGCGTAATCTACTTATTGTTGAGCTACAAAAATAAATATTATATAAAAAGCAAAACTTTAGCTCATTGCAAAATATTTTATTTAGTAGGTACTCCCAATAAAAGGCAATACGTCAAGCACGATACAATATCCAGAATGGGTAACTAAACGAGATCGGAATTGTACTACGTTTTGTAAAGGTGGTCAACTATTGCAACATTTTAACTGAAATATGAGTAGGAAGCAACAAATATATTTCTGCTGAGAAGTGACGAGAGGTAAAATAAAATAATCATCGCCGCTCTTTTAAAATGTACTGCATTAATGCAGTAAGGATATTTCCGTAAATGCTCTTTTACATCACTGATTTGATTTTTGCGAGTAATTAGTAAATATTGAAAGGCAAGTTAGATTTCTTAATCTTGTGCTGTTTTAAAAAGTTTTATTTGCTGACAAACAAGGCGTTTGTCTTAACATTTTTATAGTTAGAAAATACTGTCACTATATAAAAACATCCTTTGATATAAATGGTACTAAAGCTATTAGGTAAGTATTTGCCAAATTATTGTGTGTGTCCAAATTAAGTATGATCTAATAAATATGGACGTCGAAATAAAACGTAAAATATCTACCTGCCTGTCTTTCACTCCTCCCGAATACCTATGTTATGTGTATCATCGTAGATAGGTCTTAGAAAAAGATTTTTATTTACTTTACTTTCCTACATAAATAAAAAATATTTTTCTGATTTTCAGAAGGTTTTATAAGCTTACACTCAAAATAAGTAGTAGTATACGTCGCCTCACAAATTAAGAGCGCTGGGCGAAACTGGCGGGGATTACTGCGCATTTGTACATATATTAAACATTTACCACTAACGAATTTTGGTCGGTGGTCATGAATGCGCTCATGACCACCGACCAAAATTCGTTTTTCTACTTGTCCCTAGCAGTACAGAATAGACATGAGTACTTTAAATATGTTCAAGGAAAAGAGAGATGTACATCTTTCCGTGTGATGTGAAACTGACTGTAAAGGCGTTGAATGCTGACCTCGACAACATCAGGAAATGGGCTATTTCATATGGGCTGCAAGTCAACCCGGGAAAATCTCAAGCCATGATTATGGGTTCACGGCACTCATTAAATTATTACGAATTCGCCCGTCGATCCTGTATTGTATGATGGTACCATAATTACTTAGAGTGAGAAAGCTATGAATCTTGGGGTTATATTTGACAAATTGCTGTCCTGGTCGCCCCATGTTTGTGAGGTCAGCAGACGAGTCTGCGTCATTTCACTCCCTCCGAAGATTGCAGTACTTCCACGGCAGACTAAAATCACTCTTGCTCAGTCCCTTCTACTACCTTTTATAGACTAAGCAGATGTTTGTTGGGTCAGCGCGAACGAAGAACAACTGAACAAAATCGAACGACTTCAAAATCTCGGGATCCGGTTTATCTACGGGTTACGCAAGTATGACCGTGTGTTCGCCGTGACATCCACATTATCTCCTATCTGTTCAATATTTTGCGAAATCCCCGATACCCCACTTATCTCTAATAAGAGATCTCTTCCAGCAAACCAAGTAAACAAGGGAAAATGGTTGAGCAGGGGTAGACCTATGTGTACAATATATAAAATAATAAATAAAATAAATTAAATAATAACTATAATAATATACTAAATACTTATAATATACTACAACTACAAATACATACTACCTATAACTCTGAAGGGAGAGGTAAAGCTTTTTCACACGACTTTTAAAGATATTCAGAGTAGGACTGTCCCTGATGGTGCAGGGGAGTGCATTCCACAACCGAATGGCCCGGGCTCTAAACCCGTTCTCATAGAAAGCGGTGTTATGCTGTGGAGTTGTGAGCATGGAAACTGCGTGAGTTCTCCAAGGTCTGCTGGAAGAAATAAATTGAAAACTGTCTCGTAAGAAAGTTGGGTAGCGTGGATTACGTAAAATGTTGTAGAGGAAATTGAGGATGTGTGAATCCCGACGAAGACAAATCGGCAGCCACTTCAACTCCCTGCGATTTGCGCAGCCCGAAGATCAACCGAATCCCGAGATTTTGAAGTCGTTCGAGTTTTTTCAGTAGTTCTTCATTAGCACTGACCCAGCAGACATCAGCGTAATCGATGAGGGGTAGAATGAGAGATTGAGCAAGAGTGATTTTGGTATGTCGAGGCAAAAAATACTGAAGTCTCCTGAGAGAGTGAAAGTTAGAAAATACTCGGCGACTTACCTCATTGACATGCGATGACCAGGACAACTGGTTGTCGAAGATTAGACCCAGGTTTTTAACTTTATCGCTATATACGATTGTGGTACCATTAAAAGTGACAGGTGGAATGGGATGTTGCTGCAACAAGTTTAGAGAATGTCTGGTACCTATTATCATGGCCTGGGACTTGCTCGGGTTGACCAGGAGTCCGAAGTATGAAGCCCAACTTCTTATACCCTCAAGATCAGCGTTGAGTGCCTCCACAGCAGAGTATGCATCGTTAAGAGAGAAGTGGCGATAAATCTGGAGGTCATCAGCTTAAAGATAATATGAGGAGGACAGGACGTCCGAGATGGAGTTAATAAAGATCGAGAATAGAAGAGGAGAAAGAATACCGCCTTGAGGGACGCCTGTAAAGAGGTCACAACATTCAGTGGATATCTCTTCCAACCTGATACGCTGTTGCCGATCCCTCAAATAACCATCGAACCAGCTTTCAGTGAAGGAGGAGACGTTCAGAGATATGAGAATCTCAACGAGAATGTCAAAATCTACGCAGTTGAAGGCACTACTGAAGTCAAGTAAAGCCAGCACGGAAAGCTGTTTGCGGTCCATGGCTACCTGGATGACATCTGTGACTTTCATGAGAGCCGTGACGGTGCTATGACCCGGTCTCAATCCTGACTGGTACATGTTCAGCAGAATGTTTGAGAGAAGGTAAGAAGAGAGCTGGGTATGGACAATGGATTCAAGGACTTTGGAGAGGATGGGTAGGATTGAAATAGGTCGATACTCTTTAAAAGAGGTGGGACTGGAAGTTTTAGGGAGCGGGATTTTTATAACATGTGTAATATCTGGCAGTAGTTCATCCAGGATTGTTAAAAGCATTTTGAGGCAGATTTTATCATCACCTACGGCTTTCGAGCTGACTGCTAGTACCGCCTTCTTGACCGCATAGATTCCAACATTGCTCAAGTTGAATGGTGTGGTGTCGGGTAAGGACTTAGAGCGCAGGCTCTGGAGAGTGGCTTGTTTAACAATGGGATCCATCACAACAGGTGGGGCATAAAGGAACTGGTTGAGACCGTTGAGATCTACATTACCAGCATGTAAGTCCTCAGTCTTACCAATGCCAAGTGTTTTCAGAAACTTCCACACATGAGCTGGTGTGTAACTTTCAATACTCTCGTGGATGTGCCGACGCTTAGCATCACGACAGAGACGGTTGCAGCGGTTGCGAAGACATTTGTAAGAAAGAAAATTTTCATCTGTCGGATTCTTACGGTACTTACAGTTGGCTCTGTTCCTCTTGGCCATTAGACGCTTAGTATCTGTTAGCCAAGGGGCGGGTAGGTGTTTCACTCTCACTTTTTTATAGGTGCATGCTTGTCGTAGAGACCTAGGACTATGATATTGAACTTGTTTATTTTCTCGTCCATGGTCTCGCTGGATATTACACCAGTCGATCGACAAGGCATCCGACCTAAGAGACTCTAGGTTTATATCCCAAAAGTTACGAATATTAAGAAATTTTGCTCTGCTCTTGAGAGGCCTGATCTTATACGAAAGATAGGTAAGGTCGTGGAACAAGAAAGGAGAGTTGAGTTGACCATGTACAGCGACCTTATCCAAGTTAGAGATGATCATAATATCGAGGAGAGAGGGAGAGCAGTGAGGTTGGAAATGCGTGGCATCAAGAGGCATGTCAAAATGACATCATAGCATCAATGTACAGCGCCATCTAGTCTTCCATAGTACGAACCACCTCACCCACAACTATACCCTAAATCAATACCTTTAGAGGTGGTTCGACTAATAAAGGCTAGATGGCGCTAATTAACCATATCTTATAAATTCCGTTCAACTCGATTTAACCACCATTCTCGCATTAGAGCCCGAGCTGCGAATACCTTGTACAAACCGAATTAAATATCTTCAGATAAAACTAAACACCTATTATTTGGGGCACCCATTTTCATGGTGACCCCGACGTTCGAAATAACGCAGTGAAGAAATTGGACGGAAGAAACCTGCAAATACGCCGCCGCGCCGCCCGCGACAAGGACAAAGGCGCGAGCACATGGTCGCAGCCATCTTGCGTATTGCCGCGTTATTGCCGCGTATTCGTTTCAACAGCCGTCTGAAATTCGTTCCTGCATTAGAACAAGTAAAAGCGACCACGAGGCGTCGAAGAAAGTGATCCTGCAAGGCGAAACCCCAGGAAAACACACTAAGACATCACCACGTGCGTCCCGCGTGTGCCCCCCAACATCTGAAGACCATCAGCCGAGAATCAAATCACCGAGCAGCCGAAACCCAACGGACGTACAAGGAGCAGCATATCCGAAGCCCGGTGGAGCGTCCAGCCGAGACTGGACTCGAGACCCGTCGGAAGCCGAGGAGCCGCCCCTGCTGTTGGACGAAAGGCGCGCCAGAGACGAGAGACATAAAAACATAAGTATCTACCGATCACGTGAGTTGGCACAAAATTTCCCCCCCATTTATTTTATCTATACACCGTTATTAGTAGGTAAATTATTGGTAAATTTCGACATTTCCATATGATGATATCAAGGAACGCGATAGTGTCTGTATGACGCACAAACGAGACTCTGAGGAAATTCGTCGTTAATCTACCTATCAAACAATATCTATCTATATCTATCTATCTAAATATTCCCATTAGCTAAAATGCCCAATAACGACGTGGCAACCGTAGAGAAATCTAAACCTGAGAGCATATCAGAACTAATAAGAAAGCGAGGGATTATAAAGGGGAAAATGACCCTATTTGTCAAATTTATAGCATCCATAAAACCCGAAACGATGACTGCCGAACAAATAATCGAGCTTGGGCTGCGCACAGACAAAATGCAACTCGAGTTTTTACAGTTTGATAAAATACAAAGTAATATCGAAACCCTCTGCTCAGATATTGACAAGCAGTTACTCGAAAGAGACTCCTTCGAATCTCAGTATTATCAATACATAGCTAAAGCCAAAGGCACTTTAAATCAAAAAGCGACAGACCAGACCGACTTACAAGAACCTACACATCATTGCAAACATAGCTCAGATGCTAGCGATTCCATTAGGTACCCAGATATTAGCCTACCCTCATTTAATGGAGACATTACACAGTGGATCGAATTCCGAGATACTTTCGACGCACTTATAAATCAGGGTAACCTGAAGCCCATACAAAAATATAAATATTTGAGAAGTTGTCTAAAGGGCAGTGCTTTGGAAGTTATAGGAGCGCTGGAATATTCGGAGGAAGGGTACAGCATAGCATGGCAATTACTTTGCGAACGCTATAATAACCCAAAAGTATTGGTCTACAATCATTTGCGAGCGCTTTTCGGCATCGATAGCGTACAATCGAATCCAATGGCACTAAGGGGCATGGGTGATAACATATCGAAACACCTTAGAACCCTAAGAAGCTTAAATATAGCAACCGAAAACTGGGATATATTGATAATTTTCTTTTTATCTAGCAAGCTAGAAAAGTCACTACAACTAAAATGGGAAGAAAAATCCAACTCACGTGAACTTCCTACATTACAGGATTTCAAGACTTTTTTGAGGTCCCGAGCTGACCTTTTGGAGTCGATGAACAGCAACCAAGCTGTTGAAAATACAAACCGGAATTCGAGTAATACAACTGAAAGGGCGATGATAACCACGTCCCGCAACAATCCGGAAGCTAACAAGGTAACAAAACCACCTACTACCCAGCATAATCACTGCCCTTTTTGCAAGGGCACCCACTACCTAAATCAGTGTACACAGTTCCTAGCCCTTAGCCCTATAGCTCGCAGCCGAGCTGCGAAGAGGTTACGACTCTGCACTAACTGCCTGAGATCGAATCACGCGGTGCCGAACTGCCGAGCCAGCAAGTGTACCAAGTGTTCAGGTAAACATCATACTTTGTTACACATACCTACTATACCTACTCCAGCGAACGAGCAATCTATTTATAATCCCGAGCGATTACCTACACAACCGAACACATCTCGTCCTACCTATAATCCCGAGCGATTACCTACACAACCGAGCGTATCTCGTCCTATGACGCTATACACCCCACAACAACACCCTACATCCGAAAATCAATCTATAAACTTGCATATTAAGCAAATCAACACGTCAAATGACAATGCTTGTTCACAGCCGATGCAAAACAAGCATGTTTTCTTATCTACAGCTGTAGTAAACATAACCGATCACGAAAACAAACAACAAAGCATGAGAATCCTATTGGATTCCGGCTCGCAATCGTGCTACATAACAGAAAGGGCACACAAAAAACTAAACCTACCTGTACACAACACAGATACCGATGTCATGGGTATCAGCAACACAATAATAAACGTTAAACACTATTGTAACGTTATTATTCACTCTAGAACCGAACCATTTTCTGTGGATCTATCTTGCTATATTGTACCTACAATCTGCAACCTACCTAACTATGATATAGGAAATCTTATCATACCTAAACGATTCCGACTGGCTGATGATGGATTCAATTCAGCCGGCGAAATCGACATGATACTGGGCGCCGAAAAATTCTATGACCTATTGTGCGTAAACCGACACGAATTAGGAACTAACTTACCGACTTTGCAAAAAACCAAATTGGGCTGGATCGTGACTGGCTCGACGACGGGGCCAGTACGCCAGCAAACTAGATGTCATTTCATTCAACAACAAATGAGAAGCATTTTCGAAAATGAGGAAAATTCCACACTTTCCAATGATGATATCACGGAGTGCGAAAGTGTCTTTATGACGCATAATCGAGATTCTGAGGGAAAGTTTGTCGTAAAAATACCTCTAAAAGAACCTGCTTCAAGTTTAGGTAGATCAAGACACATTGCCTATAAGAGATTTCTGTCATTAGAAAACAAATTTAGTAAAAATTCAGAATATAAAAAACACCGCCACCTAAACTAGGTACTTTCATCAGTAACAGAGTAGCGGAAATTCAGAGATTAACCAAGATCGAAGACTGGCATTGGGTGTGTTCGGCTGAAAATCCAGCTGACATTATATCGAGAGGAATTCAACCTCATATATTAAGAAAAAGCAATCTGTGGTGGTCGGGTCCCGCCTGGCTATCTGGTCAAACGGCGCAGTGGCCTCTGCACAATCAAACTAACACACAAATACAAACAAAGGACACAGAACAAACTATATCCTTAGTTAACCCAACAAACATCGAGAATAATTTCATAGATAAATTGTTTCATAAATATTCAAACGACAAAAAATTATCGCGAGTGTTTGCCTATACTCTGCGATTCATCAATAACCTACAAAATCCTTGTAATAAAATAAGCGGACCGCTGTCCGTTCAAGAATTAAATGATTCGATGCATAAACTAATTATGCGCGCACAAATAACATCACTACCTATTGAATACAAACTTTTAAGTCAGAATAAATCAATACCAACGTCATCAAATATTAAATGCCTTAACCCGTTTTTTGAAGATGGCCTGTTGAAAGTTGGAGGAAGGTTAAACCTATCAAACATTCCCGAAACTAAAAAACATCCTATAATTTTGCATCCAAAACACATACTCACTGAAACTATAATGAGAAACATGCATATCAAACTCTTCCATTGTGGTCCACAGCTGCTGCTAGCATGCATGAGAGAGCAGTACTGGCCATTAAATGGAAAAGGTCTGGCTAACAAAATTGTACACAAATGCGTTACATGTTTCAAAGCAAAACCACTCATACACGTACCCATTATGGGTCAACTACCTACAATAAGAACTACTCCTTCACCGCCATTCCACACAACATTTTGTGATTATGCTGGGCCCTATTCAATTCGAGATAGAAGGGGGCGTGGTTTCAAGTCTTACAAATGTTGGATAGCTATGTTTGTTTGCTCATCGACAAGGGCAGTTCACATTGAGTTGGTTTCAGGTTTAGAATCACAAGCCTTTATTGCCGCCTTCCGGCGATTCATATGCAGAAGAGGTAAACCAAGTCAAATGGTAAGTGACAACTCGACCACATTCCGTGGAGCAAATAATGATTTAGTAGAACTATACAGATACCTAAACGAAAATTTTAGCGAACTTACCAACTTCCTTGCAAACGAAGGTATTTCCTGGAAATTCTTACCCCCCTACAGCCCGCATCTAGGCGGCCTACATGAAGCTGCAATTGGCAGCTGTAAGCTTCATCTTAAGAGGGTATTAAGTCAAGCCTTATTAACATTTGAAGAATTCTCTACGGTTCTTACTCAAATTGAGGCAATATTAAACTCGCGCCCATTGTGTCCCATACCTAATGCTAATAATGATGATTTTCCCATTCTTACGCCAGCTCACTTTCTGATCGGTAGATCGTACACGTCTCTGGCGGACTACGAATACCAAGATGTATCAAGGAATAAGTTAAATCACTTCCAACAACTCCAACAGATACAACAGGACTTCTGGAAGCGGTGGTCTCGAGAGTACCTGGGTCTCCTACAGCAGAGGTGCAAGTGGAGGAGCACAAAGGGACCTAACCTCACCGTCGGCTCAATCGTGCTGGTGAAGGACGATCGCTTACCACCCTGCCAGTGGAAGTTGGGACGCATCGCGAAGACACAAGACGGTCAAGATGGCGAAACGAGGGTCGCCGTCATCCAAACAACAAAAGGCCTTATCAAACGAGCCTTCAATAATATTTGCCCCTTACCTATTTCTCTGTCAGATACCGACTATTAGTTCTAAGTAATCAGTGTAGGTAGACAGGGACTATATAATTAATTAATCACTTTATTACACAAACAAGTGAAATGTAACCTAATTAACTACTGCCTACTTAATAAAAAAATACTTCTCTTGTGTTTTCTTCATAAGATCTAGAATCTTTCTAGGTAGGTAACTAAAACAGAACGCTAGGAGTATACATAAATCTATTAATAAATTAGCTAGTCACATTCATAAATTACAGTTATATTTGTATACCTAGTAGAGTTTAGGCGCTCTGGAGTATGTCAAAATGACATCATAGCATCAATGTACAGCGCCATCTAGTCTTCCATAGTACGAACCACCTCACCCACAACTATACCCTAAATCAATACCTTTAGAGGTGGTTCGACTAATAAAGGCTAGATGGCGCTAATTAACCATATCTTATAAATTCCGTTCAACTCGATTTAACCACCATTCTCGCATTAGAGCCCGAGCTGCGAATACCTTGTACAAACCGAATTAAATATCTTCAGATAAAACTAAACACCTATTATTTGGGGCACCCATTTTCAAGGCAGAATATGCAGATTGAAAGAGTCGACTATAAACTTGAGTTTGGTAGAACGGGAGTCATTTTTGAGGAGACAGGTGTTGAAATCACCTAGAATGAGGGTTTCGTTATACAGAGGTGAGAGTTCATTAAGGAGGGATTCTAATGTGTCGAAGTAGTCGATGCGAAGAGAGGGGCTATAAAGAACACCGAGGAGGACCTTACTATGGTGAAGAGTTATTTCGAGAAAGAGATGTTCAGCAGACTCGGAGTACTGGCTAGGGGACGCGCTGATCACCTTGCACGGGATTTCCACTCGCAGATAGATAGCGACGCCCCCATCGGCTTTCCCGACTCTGTCGTTCCAGTAAAGCCTGTATCCTGGAATGGAGTACGAAGAAGACAGCGATGGCTTTAGGAACGACTCAGAGACAAGAATGCCGTCCACGCATTGGTCACTAAAAGCCTCGAGCAGGTCCGGATAGCTGGAGTGAATACTTTGAGCATTGATATGCACGATGTTTAGGTTTTCCTCCACACCACCGAAAACAGTCCTAATGTTAGCAGAAAGGGGTTCCTGCGAAGCGGAGATGTTTCTTTCTGCACTCAGTTTCATTAGTTCAGGACATTTATACTGTTAACCTATACTTACTTGTAATAAGTTAATTGAAACTTGATTGACTTTGACTTAGAATAGCTATATAGGGAATTAGGAACTATCATATTAGTACTACAGCAACTAACTACAAGTCTTTATTCCTTCTGTTTTATTTTAAAAGGCATGGCATCCAACATTACTACGCGGAGAATGTATGCAGAGAAGCGTATTTCTAAACTGCAGCAACAACTAACTGACGCAGAGGAGTTAAACCAAAGGCTATTGAAGAGCGCAACGAAAATGACTTTGAGATAAAAAGCTTGAAAGCCAAGAACTCACAGCTTAGAGATAGTTTGTCTACTTTGCGAGAAACACATGAGGAGTCGCAAAATGAGATTCAAAGATTGGAAAAACTTGTGGAATCCTTTGACACCCGCAGTAAATTCCTCCAATACCAACTCAATGAGGCAAACTTGAAGTTGACTGATATGTGCATAGAAAAAGACTACAATGAATCTCGCCACATTACCTCTATCCAACAAGAACTAGAAGTAGCCAACCTAAGCACTATTGTTCAAGCCATGCATACAAGGTGCAGAAAAATTAAAAAATATTTGAAGTTAAATAAATTCATGAAGAAAACTAGAGGTAATATAAAACTTCTGAAATTAGCCTTGAAACGGCAATCAAACAGAATATTAAGAATCTCCTTAATGCAAGAGCTCTGGGGAAAAAATGTAGGTTTACAGTCGGACCTTCAACATGCCCGAGTAGAAATCCAGCATCTAGATGACCTCCTAGCAAATACACTACAATCTTTTGCCAAAGAACAAAGTGAGTTAGCAGAACTCAGAACCGCGACGTCTGAGTTAGTTCAGCTTCAACGCCAGAATGCGAAATTGGTGGGCATTCTAATTGAGAACGAGGAGAATGAGACCAGCAAGGAGGACGAGCACAAATTACTAACTTTGGTCTCGACCCCCCTCAACGAGAGTGTTGCAGCCTCCACCGCTGCCCCAACCCAAAAACAGCGACGCCGTCGTCGACGAGGAGGCACCTCGCAGCTCAACAGCGCGAGCACCGCGCCGCTCGCTGTGCCTGCTGAGGCGTGTGTCATGCCGCACGCTGCCCCGAGGGCCGCGCCGTTCGCCGTTGCACACGTTGCGACGCTTGCTGCCGCGAATTCCGCGCCAACTGCCGCCACGTGCATCAAACTGCACTCCAACACGTGTTTCCCGCCACTCATCTCCACTCGTGTACCGCCAGCTACCAAAATATGTGCTCAGAGAAAAACTCTGTTGTTCTCTGACAAAGTAGGTGCAGGATTTAGGCCTCTATTACATTACCGGCTTAACCAAAAAGTAACGAACATTTGCTGTCCAAATAGTTCATTTGAAAGATAATTAGTCGCGGTATCTATGATGAGTACAGCACTATTGTAATTATGGTAGGAAATCATTCAAACATTAGTCGGAATGATTTTAATAAAAGTGTTGAAACACTTCTAGACTTACATAGTAGGATGAAATGCAAATTTATACTATGCAATTTTCCATATGCCTGTAGTTTGACAGAACTACAGAACAAATCTGTGCATAGAATGAATATTCATTTATTTAATTTAACGTGTCATCACAGCGATGCTATTTTATATTTCGACATGAATAATTTTATTCATAACTTTACTCTGACACAGGATACATTGTACCTGTCTAATAAATATAGAAAATTAGTAGCTACATTGTTAGCTTATAATATATGCGACGCAGCTATAGTTGGTTTAACCAAGTTCAACTTGACATCAGCTTATGTTAAGAGTAATATGACATGCACCCCTATTGGGAATTCACCTGTTAATCATACTTTGCATGCAACATTGAAATCTGTTCCAAGTAATTTAAATTAGTTCATAAGACAATAGAGGAAATCTCTAGCATACAAGAGCCACTAATTATGTCAAAATGTAAGCCCCAGTTAAATATTACCCATCAAAACATCCAGGGGCTACCTGGCAAAGAACTTGTATTAGAATTATTTAAAAAAAAATCTAACATTGATATTATTTGTGTTACAGAACACTTGTTGAAGGAAAATATGATGTCTTTTAACATAAATAATTACAAAATTGACAGTTGTTACAATAGAAAGTCTGCTGAGAGAGGTGGTTCTTTAATCTTAGTGAAAAATAATATTAAGGTGAAACAACGGAAAGATATTCTTGCATTTACTGTTGAAAGACAAATAGAGGTATCTTGTGTTGAGTTAGATAGCCATATTATTGTTATTGTTATTGGCTAGAATAAAAACAGTTTGGCAAATAATAAACCGTGAAACTGGCAAAGTTATATCAAGAGACAACGATTTCTGCCTAAAGATAGGTGATGATGTTGTTAAATCCAGCGCTGTTGCTCGAGCTTTTGAAACATTCTTCACCAATGTACCCTTACTCACAACAGATCGTCTAAATTCATCTCCATATGAAGCAGAGACTTTATTAAAAAATAACACTAGCGTCAGTAAGGTATACCTATTTAAAATTTCATCATGTATATCCCCAGGACATTGTCAAAACGATTAGATTACTTAACTTAAAAAATATGGAAGACCTGTGGGGTATATCAGTCAAAGTCATTGGTTCAGTAATTCTAGTTACAGCCCCACACTTAGCTTATATATTCAATAAATGTGTTGACGATGTTTCCCAGACCTCATGAAACACAGTAAACTGATACCTCTGTTTAAGTCGGGAGATAAGGGCGATCCTTCAAATTTCAGACCAATATCTGTTCTTCCAACCCGAAGTAAATTTTTTGAAAAGATTATACTCAATCAAATGCTCTCACACTTCAACCGTACAAAACAACTCCACGCCAAACAATACGGTTTGACTAGGGGTAAATCGACTACGGATGCAGGATACCTTTATATCTCATATTTATTCTGCATGGGAGACCGCACAGGATGCTATCGGAGTTTTTTGCGACCTGTCGAAGGCGTGTGATTGTGCTGATCATAATACGCTATTAATTAAATTAAATCATTACGGAGTTAGAAATAAAGCGTTGGATCTACTAAGATCATACCTAAGCGATAGAATTCAAAAGGTAGAAATTAACGGCGTAAAATCTGATGGATCGGGTGTTAAAATTGGCGTTCCACAAGGTTCCATATTAGGCACTTTCTTATTCCTGGTATATATTAACGATCTGCCTTTCATGGAGGAGAAATTAACTGACAGGGTGTTGTTTGCTGATGATACTTCAATGGACTTCAAAATTGAAAGACAAAAAGGAGATTTTGATGATTTTAATGGTGTATTGTCTTTAACCTTGAATTGGTTCGCAGTTAATAATTTATTGTTAAACGCTGGTAAAACCAAGTGTATCAAATTCTCACTTCCAAATGTCAGGCAAGTTGAGACCAGTTTAGTGTTAGACAACAGCACGTTAGAATTAGTAAATGATACGAAGTTTCTTGGAATAACCATTGATAGCAAATTGCAGTGGGGACCCCACATAGATAAATTGGCTGGTAAATTAAGTTCTGCGGCTTACGCTGTTAGGAACATCAGACAAAGCACGGATGTGGCTACATCTAGGCTAGTATATTTTAGTTACTTTCATAGTGTGATGTCCTATGGTATCTTGTTGTGGGGGAAAGCAGCGGATATTCAAACTATTTTTGTTTTACAGAAAAGAGCTATTCCAGCTATTTATGATTTAAAACGAACAGACTCCTTAAGAGAGCTTTTTAAAGAAATTGACATACTAACAGTAGCTAGTCAATTTGTTTTCGAAAATATAATGTATGTACGCAAGAACCTTACAACATTTTCCAAACTTAGCGATAGCTGTAATGTTAACCTAAGAAATAATCACAGACTATGTGCGCCCCGATATAGACTCGCGAAGGTTAGCAATTCTTTCAAGGGTCAGTGCATTCTCTACTTCAATAAGATACCTCTGGAGATTTTGAAATTGCCATTTGTAAAAGCGACTTTTTCGAAAAAGGGATATTACAATGTTCAAGATTACTTAAATGACAGGACTGTGTGGGGTTAATCTGCCTCAACACATACCTTGCTGTTAATAATTTTGTAATTATTTATTCCTGCTTATTAATCATAACAATGAAATTTTTCATATTTGTATTAGTTAAGCACAACCAATTTTTAAAAGAGATCTAAAAATCAATCTGTGGGAGTTTCTACGCCATTCTTCTCCCACATTGGTCCAATGAAGAGAAGAGGCAAAAAAATGACGTTTGCTAAGTATATGTAAATATCTACAGTAATGAAGTACTTTGACTTTGACTTTGACTTTAACAGAGGCCCTGATTTTGTCACTATTCAATTTTTGCGATACTGTATTTGGGCCTCGCCTCTATAAAAAGACTGAAAAAGAAATACAAAGAGTGCAAAGCGCATGCGCCAGGTTCTGCTACAATATCAAGAGGAGGGACCACGTTACCCCTTATTTAAATACAAATGGAATCCTAAAGATGTCAGCCAGACGAAAATCTCATAGTGCATGCCTATTACATAAAGTAATCCACTCAAAAAAGCCGGGCTACTTATTCGAAAAGCTATGTTTTACGAAAAACATCCCCAATAGAGGGACACGTTCAAAGGAGGAGAACAAACTATCTATCCCTAGGCACAGGACCAGCGGATTCAGAGGAGGCTTTCGTTTTGCATCAGCGAAAATTTGGAATGATCTACCACCACCTTTGCGGTTGCCTATGTATATGGATATATTTAAAAAAACGTTAAAAAAATATCTCCTGGATGAGCAGAGGACAAAACTGTATGGCCACCAGTGTCACCTGTATTATTATGTATATCTTTAATCGCAAAAAAACCCTACCCTTACAATAAAATATTCTAGTATAACAATAGTGTTCATATGTGTGTGTGCTAAGCTAAGCTTAATTTTAGCTAAGCTTAATTTTCAGCTTAAGCTTAATCAAGCGTATGTTTTTTTTTGTTTTTGCTCATTCATTAATTTTTTTAATTTTATTACTGTTTAAAAGTTCATACATACCTATTTGGCAGGATTAATTTGTTCTCTCTATTGTTGTTTTTTATTTTACTGTTATCATATTTATGTTTGTATATTTATGTCCGGCTGAAAACCAGCGCTGAGCTGATGAGACCCGTCTCTGCTCAGCATTGCTGAGCCGGGTCCTATTAGCACTATGACCGTGTAATAATCTATTGTCTCTTCTATATAATGTGTGTTAATAAAGTCATTTCTATTCTATTCTATTCTTATATAGCCGATTCGCAGGCAGGCGACGAGTGTCAGTGTGGCTCGCTCGAGTAGGTTGCCGATGTTTCTCGAGGGGATAGCTTGCAGCCAGTATCCTGACTCCTTCTCCCTCGTTGCTAGGAGACTGGATGTGTTTGCGAATTGATCTCTCGCGGCTACAGAGCGACTCGTTGATACAGAGCGGCTCGTCCCACAACATTTGGGAGTTTTTGGTTTATTGGGAAAATATGCCTCGGGCAGGCTTCGGTCTAGGCATACCTCATGACATCGCCTCGTGTAAATGTCATATGCGCTATGGGCGAAGACAAGAAATCCGTGAGCGCCACACCGAAGATTTTCCGTATCCCTAGGCCTTCGTGGGAGGGTGGCTGGAGTCCAGCTTTGTTCATGGAAATTGATGTTTAAATACATAATATTCTTAACTACTCTCTTCTAACTCTACTTCCAAGAAGTCCCTCGCACGCCGTACGTCGTGCTAGCTTTACGCAGACGATACGGCTCTCTATTACACCAGTTGGATGAGGGCGCAAGTTTGTAAAGTACTCCAAAAAGCAGTAACAGACCTCGCTGAATGGGCTCTCAAATGATGAATAGCGCGCGGCCGTGATCTTCTCAATCCGACCGCGCGCCCTCGACACTACCCGAAACAAACCTTTTCGGCCACCCCATCCCCTGGGAGAACAAAGTGAAGTATAGTAAAAACACTTTACCGTAGGTCTTTTGACATATCGTCTTAATACAACGATGTAACTTTATCGGACGTTCTAATGTTAGAACTGAACAGTTGTATAATCTTTTTCAGTCAACAATTCAATACTTAATAGCTTATGATGACAGAATAATTAAATTTTACGATTTACAATCACTAAATCACCCCAAGAAGTCGATGAATAAGGAGCATACAATTCTTCAGGAATCATAGTTAAATCCGTTGATGACCCGTATTAAGTCTCTGTTAGTTTAGCAAAGGCTGATTGGGAGTGGATTTGTGTTAATAATGAAATAATTAAATTCTAAATACAATAAATATTGTTTGTTGTAGAACACTACGTCGTTACAAGGTTACGTCAGCTAACGAAGATGAATAATTTTTCTTTTAAATCTCTAGGGATGTTCCCCAAAAAAATCAGGGTTGGTAAGTTGAATTGACTGAATGATTATTGTGAGGGAATGTTAAACATTTAAATATAAATAATATTAAGTAATGTTCTCATCATAATCATCATCAATCAGCCTACACCTACTCACTGCAGGGTACAATAAAGAGGCCGCCGTGGTTAGCTCAAACTGCCAAGGGGTGTCAGGACGAAAAAAGAAGAATGTTGCATTTTTAGGCTTTAAAGCTTTGTGGAATATTCATATCATGGCATATATATCCTCCTTTTTCCCTAGAGCATTGGCATGGCCTCTATCTTGTTATGACCTGTGGTTATGACATCTTGTCATCTTGATCACCACTGCTTTTGTCTCAGTGCGAAGTGACTTGTTGTGATTTCTGATAATATCTCCTGACCCCGGCTTCTCTCATTGGATTGATCTTACTCTTAGTTATTCTCTTCTGACCCGGCATTTATTAACGGGATTATTGATATGATGTATCTACTCTGACGTGGCTGGCTATAATTTTGGTTTCCGATTGCCTAACGAACGAATTGTTCTGTTGTTCTTGTACGTTATCATGTCAATGTCGAAACAGTCAAAAAATATCAACGCTCCAGCTCGGGAGCAGGTAGTAAACTGATATCATTACTTTCAGAATGAAAAAGATAATCGCGGGCCTCTCTTAACAAGATCTAGACATCGCGTTGCAGTAGCTCTTGGCTTTAACAAAAACACAGTTTCCCGAATAATTACAGAAAAATTCGGAAAATCGGGCCTCGAAGACAATGCCTTGAAAACGCCAAAGAGACAAAAAGTAATCGTTGGCATTGATAGTTTTGATGTGGAAGCAATAAGAAACCGTATTTATGGATACTGCTCTAGAACATATTTTCCTCCTGCTAAAAAGCTATTAGAATCGTAAAAAACGTAGGCTTATTTTCTCTGTAGCAGGTCTTAAAGGATATAGGATTCAAATACAAAAAAGCTGACAAGCGTAAGATATTAATGGGGCGCCAGGATGTGAAACTGAAGCGACTAACATTCGCATTATTCGTATATTCGTATTTTTTGTTTGCGTTATTCGTATTGCATTATATATGCAATACTTCATTGGCCTCATTCAAAGATCACTTTTTAAGATTACATGTAAGCACGGCTGTGGATTTTTGTTGATGTAATAAAAAAAAAAATATGTAGATGTAACATGGTTAAATGCAAACCATACGGTTTCGTATACATGGACCGATGATTCAGCGGCCTCCACATCAAAAGTCCCATCAGGGAAACGGCCCGCTAATAAGCCATCATAGTCAGGTCATAAGTTCTGCCACACAATAAAAACTTTTGAATTTAGAACGCTGGCCACAAAAAAGTTTATTTAATTCGAATTTCGAATTTTTCATGAAAATAAAAATGTGTACTTTTTAGAATTTTCCTCATTTTTAAATATGGAGTGGACACTTAAAGAAGACAGTGTCGCAGTTATTGCGTTGCATCGTTGCGGTTACGCGCCCATTCAGATTTTCGACTTACTGAAAAATTTGAATATAACCAAAAGATTCGTTTACCGTACCATAAAACGATACAATGAAGACTCTAGTGTAGATGACAGGTCAAGAAGTGGTCGCCCTCGCTCTGTTAGGACTCCAGCAGTGATAAAAGCTGTGAAGGCGCGAATTCAAAGAAATCCCATACGTAAGCAGAAACTGTTGGCCCTTCAGATGGGGTTAAGCAGGACCACGGTGAAAAGGGTGTTAAATGAAGACTTAGGGCTTAGGGCATATCGAAGAAAAACAGGACATCGTTTGGACGCTCGTTTAATGGACCTGAGACTGAAGAGATGTCGCGCTTTGTTGAAGCGGTACGCGGGAAAAAAGCTTCGGGAAATTCTTTTTTCGGATGAAAAAATTTTTACCGTGGAAGAGAGCTACAACAAACAAAATGATAAGGTGTACGCACACAGCAGTGAAGAAGCGAGCAACCGTATTCCGCGTGTCCAACGAGGTCATTTTCCATCCTCGCTCATGGTTTGGTTGGGAGTCTCTTATTGGGGCTTAACTGAGGTACATTTTTGTGAGAAAGGCGTAAAAACGAATGCAGATGTGTATCAAAATACAGTCCTCAAGAACCTTGTGGAACCTGTTTCTCATACCATGTTTAATAACAGGCACTGGGTATTCCAACAAGATTCTGCGCCAGCTCATAGAGCGAAAAGCACACAAGACTGGCTGGCGGCGCGTGAAATCGACTTCAATTGGCACGAAGACTGGCCCTCCTCCAGTCCAGATTTGAGTCCGTTAGATTACAAGATATGGCAACACTTGGAGGAAAAGGCCTGCTCAAAGCCTCAATTGGAGTCACTCAAGGCATCCTTGATTAAGGCAGCCGCCGATATTGACATGGACCTCGTTCATGCTGCGATAGACGACTGGCCGCGCAGAATAAAGGCCTGTATTCAAAATCGCGGGGGTCATTTTGAATAAACTTTATTACCATAAGAATCTATGTTTTATTAAGTTCATTTTGCTATATAAATGTTTACATAAATAATAAACATGTCTAAATTATTTCATATTGCATGTGACAGAACTTATCACCTGACTGTGTATAATCAACGAATTAGCCCAGGAGTGATAAGAAGAAGTGTTAAATCCACGCATCAATTCGTAATAAGATTGTCGCCCTACCATATATATATATACAATATAATGCCATAGAGCTTATTTGGGCTAGTATTAAGGGCCATGCAGCTCGACACAATACGCATCCACCATTTAGTACAGCGAAAATGATTGGATTGCTAGAAGCTGCGTGTGCAGGATTAACAGAAGATGACTGGAAGACGTTTGTGGAGAAAACTAAGACAATAATACAACAAGATTTCGAACGAGATATGCACGTAAACAATATATTAAACGAGATAATAATATGTCTTAGTGCGGACAGCAGCGATGACGACGACAGCAGTAGTTCAAATGAATAAAGCCTTGCTAATATTTCATTTTTAGGGTTCCTTACCCGAAGTGTGCCAAACGGGCCCTATACTAAGAATCCGCTGTCCGTCCGTCTGTCCGTCTGCCATAGTTAGACAGTTCATAATTAATATTTCTTTATTGCACACAAATATTTTACAAGTTACATTAAAATAAAATGTATGTACCAAGGCGAGCTTATCTCTAAAAAGAGATTTCTTCCAGCAAACCAAGACATTAATGGATTATCATAAAAGGTAGGTAGGCAGTGCACAATAACTTGTTTAAATAAAATGCCAAGGAATAAATTAAATACCTATAAAAGAAAGACAGTAACTACTAAATAAGTACCGAAAAATACTACATACACTTTTCATATAAATACATAGAATAACTTTTACGAAAGAGTCAGTTGAAATTTTCACAAATGATCAATTTCGGTTGCCGCTATAACAGCAAACACTATCAGTCTGTCATAGTGACAGTTGAAATTTTCACAGATGATTAATTTCTGTTGCCGCTATAACAACAAATACTGTCCGCCTGACATAGTTAGACAGTTGAAATGTTCACACATGATGAATTTCTGTTGCCGTTATAACAAAAAATACAAAAAAACGGAATAAAATAACTATTTAAGGGGCCTCATATAACAAACGTGATTTTTTTGCTCGTTTTTGCTCGATATTGATAACGGCAACAGGTAGACGCTTGACATATTCACAGAATATTGAGTTATATTAGTCATATTTATTGAGTTATATTATCATACATACCTATATAGTATTTAAGGGGTTCTCCCATAGAACAATCGTTGGCCGGGTTTTTCTGTTAGACAAACACACAAATATGAACAAACACACTTTTTAGACAGATCGCTTCATTTCATACGTTAGATAGGTTATTTGACGTTTATTTTGATTCAATGACAAAAACTAAATAAGACACAATCGATTCTCGTATCGAGTCCGTATCGATTCATTCAATTTAATCGATGATTATAATAAGCAGGTCACCTCACTAGACCTCTCAAAAGACCTACGGTAAAGTGTTTGCACTATACCTACTTCTACTTAGGCGTGACATTAGACTATTAAGACGGTCCGCGACAGAGCATCCTTGTACATGGTTAGGCTTCACCCGCTCCCCGATCCAAATTAGTTTAAGATTATGGTAGGCTTTAAAGTTATATAACTATCTCATAGCAGCGGGGGCCATCTGCCCCCCTGTCTCCCTGACACGCCGCTACCATGCCCATTGACTGTGAAATCGGATAAGCTGGCAAACTCCTCCCATATATATCAACACCCATATATATCAACACACCTAAATTATACTACAATAAGAGCTGGGCACTCACGGGCAATCATGAAAATGGACTGACGACAAAAATATAAGTGGGTACACCATCCCTACTAAGAATCCGGTAAGTTCTTTTTTTTTTTGCTTTTTTTTTTTTCTTATTTTTTTTTTCTTTTTTTTTCTTTTATTTTTTTCGAAGAGGGTAGCCTAAAGTAAACAACAAAAAAGTGTGTGTCTGTAAATAATATCATTTAAAAATCTAAATCCTTAATTAATGGAAATAATTTTCATTAAAAACTAGGCCTGAACCCCCCCTTAAACTGGGTCAATAATTTACATCTCAACATCTCACCTCAATTCATCACTAGAACACAGTCATGGACTTGTACACAATGCTCAACAAGAAGATGGAGCAGATCAAGGCCACTTTTAATACCCAGATGGCAGCTTATGAGAAGGATCTCAAAGAGAAAGCCACAATGTCACTGTCAAGTAACCCACAAGAGATCAGCACCATTGCCCAGGAATTTACGGAGTTCAAGGCCTTTGTGTGGGGTGCCTTGGACTTGGTGCGCGGCCAAATGGAGCTGTTGCTGGTAGGACAAGACCGTCTGGAGCAGGCATTACGGCGCAAGATCCTTCTCTTGCATGGAGTGCCGGAGGTAGCTGATAAGGAGGCTGATGAAACTGTTCGGGCAGTGTTGCGCAACCAAATGAAGTTGCCACCACAGTGCGCTTTCAAGCGATCCTCACAACGTATTCCTTGAATTAAAAGTTTTTTTTGTCGTTAGCTTTTCTCGATCTCGGGGGGGGGGGAGTTATGACGTCATTAATTTTTTGTATAGGTTTTTTTTTTTTTTTCTGAAACCTATCGTGTGGGGTATCAAATTAAAGGGCTTCATGAGCTGGTTCTAAAAATATACTACACCATTAAAAATCCAAGAAATATTTTCAAAACATACCAAGATTGAACTCCTCGAAGTAGGAGACGGATTAGTAAAGAGGATATATACAGACCATGAGAGTAAGTGAAATAGACTATAACTATTTTCGTGAAAAGTCAATAGATTGTATTTTAAATCGCAAAATGTAGTTTACAAAGTTATTGATGCGGCTACTTTACTGCTTGATTTTGATTGAATCTAAAATACTTACCTACTAGTGGCTCTGTGAGCTGTAAACCTCGCGAGCATGTCGGTGGAAAGCTGAACTGTTAACATACAAACTTATGAATGCACTTGGTTACCTATGTATATGGAGTGAAGCCGCACCAAAATCATTGTAAACTAAGTACATACATGTTACGATCACAACTTAACTTTTCAATTAAATGATGATAATAATAGCCTATCTCATTCTCACGGTCCCCACAAATCCAACAACATCTCCTTTGTTAAAATCCGTATTTTTTACATTTTTACTCTTCTGTGTACTTATTTATATGTATTATCAAACTGTGTCAAAAGAACCACCAGTGCCTAGAAAACCCGTATATGTTTTTTGGCACTGTTTGTAGTTGTGCACGACTGCGCATATATAACCTTGTTTTTCTATGTTTTGTTCTTTTTTATATTTTATACCTATGAATATGAATTAGTATGTAATGTCAATGATTATGATTGTCAATTAAAAATAAAACAATTTGGTTTCCAAATCTGATATAGACTTATAATTTTATATTAGTAGACCAAAGTAGTAATTCAGTTTGTATTCGTTGTTGACATCGTACAATAAGACTGCATAGTCTTTCAATATTATATTCTTCTTTAAGGGGGTTAAAGTGCCTACACGTGGCCCACATGTGCGGGGCCTTTGTGCATTTCCCCTTCTCCCCGCTCACTCATTTCAGCCATCCCAACTCCTGCACCAGCTGGAGTAGGAGGCCTGGGTGTTCAAGGAGCTCATGAGTCGTTGTAGCTTCTCCCAGAATAGCCATCCTGGTTTCAATTGTGGATGGGCATGCCAGCAACATGTGCTCGACTGCCTCATCCACTTCCAAGCAGCCCTAGCATAGGGGGCTGTCGGTTACACCTGTAAATTTCAAGTGTTTGTTAAAATATAATAACTCATACAAACTTATGAATGTTCCTGGTTACGTACATGGAGTATGAAAATAGCCGCACCAATAAATTTGTAAAGTTACATTTTGTTATCTAAAATACAATCTTTTGACTTTTTACTAAAATTATGTAGTCTGTGTCACTTTCACGGTCTCCACGAATCTAACGACACCTCATTTGTTAATATCCGTTGAGCCGTTTGGGTTGTAGCGAGTTTTCAAATTTGAAAACGCCATATCTCCGCCATTTGAAAAAAAAAAAAAAACTGAATCGAGAAAAAAAATCCATTTAATTATCCAACCTGCTCACAAAATTTCACGGGAATTTCAAAAATGCGACCTGTAGGGGAGAACAGACAGACAAACAAACAAACAAACATACGAAAGCATTTTTGCCCAATCCTGAAACGGAGACGCTTCGTCGCTTCGCTCGCTCGGTCAATAAATTGGTTCACAGTCCCCCTTGTTTGTTAGCGAGGTCTACTGCCCACAGGGCCACTAGTATAGTATGTAGATACCTACTTCAAAGTATAATCCTTCAATATAATATAACTATACAAGTCTCGGTAATAAAGAAAACGTTGTTAATTTGGAAGCATAATAGAATTACATAGTAGAGAGAAACGCCTATTGCTAGAAAATACATACATAATTATAGAGTCACCTCAGTCGCTATGCTGCACTCTGCACAGTGCATAGCACTAAAAGATCGAATATTATTCGGTAACAATAGTTACCTAGTAAATATTCTGAACTATTAAACTGCACATCAAAAATACTGATTTGCACAGCAAAAAGGCAAAATCTGCGGTAGCTTAGTTCAAGGGGTGAGCGAAGCGAAGCCCCATTTATCTTTCGTGTTACGTTCAACATGTAAGAACAACAAAAAATACTTAAAACATAAACTTATTGCTCATTAAACTCATTAAATATTTAAAACATAAAAAGTGTTTTTGTTGATGCTTTTTTGCTGCTCAAATCAGTATTTTTGATGTGCGAATAAATAAAAGCCCTAAATATTTAACATATATTAATAAGCAAAATTTCTGAAATTTCAGATAAAGTTAGATACTCTATTGAACTAGAAATGAACTGATTTGTTTTGTTTGTGAATAACTGTTGTTTACTACCAATAAGCACGGTGAGGTGACTGACCCCCTTGCTTGAGCCTTTACCACTCATTGCTTCTATATCCGTATAACAATCCATTTCCCGTCTGATATCTACATAACAAGTAAGTAGATAGGTAGGTACTTCCTAATATTAGTATTACTCCTGTGTATTTAACAGGGAGCAGAAGCCAAAACAGTGGATTTGATTTAGCTTAATTTGATATTGGTTGATTTATATTGATAATAAAATAATACCAACAAGCTTTTAACAGTTGATGAGCTTCGGTATTTTTAATGAAATTATAAACCGAGACATTCAAATAAGTTTAGCTAATTCTTCAATCTAAAGATTCAGTTGGCTTAATTCTCTAACATGGATCAATGGCCTATCACACAAAACATACATATTTGTAATTGTAATACAATTCAAAAATACCAATCACAATGCCAAGTTCTAAAATAATTGGTATTATTGTGATTCGTAACTTTGTTGACAACTTCACAATTTTGTAGAATTGTAGGTACCTACGCCTATAAAGTTTTGTGTGATAGGCCACTGAGCAGCTAACAGAATACCAACCTAACTCTGGCCATTTAAGTTACATGAGGTGAGATATCGCAGTTAATTTGTCGCGCTTTAGCAAAACAACGTCAACAAGTGAAATCCCTTTCGGTGGCCGTATGAGGATGGAATAAAGCAATATTGGATGACGTAACCCAGCAAATAGCGGTTCGTTATTTGAGTAGGTACCTATTGCGAAAGTTGTCAGTGTGGTAAGCAATACCGTACCCACTCTGGTTATGGTGGTAGAGCGGGCGTAGAATGTAGTGGCGGCGCATTAGCGCGCACGGCTCTCTGCTTTGCTACCAACCACACCACTACCAGTACAAAATAGCACAGTTGGTTGGACGCACGCGCATACGTGTAACATATGGCCAGTTTCTCGAGAACAGAAATCAGTCACGTTTCTCACATCTGCTATAGTGTAGTGTTATCGCGACTCTTGGAATTGTTGCACACGTTTTATCTACTTATATATCCGACGTCACAGCAATTACCCGCTAGTATAGTAAATTACCGCTCGTTTTTGTGATGTGATGTGTACTGACCGTGTGAAAAGAAATTAGTCTTCCTTCCATAGACCAAGGATCAAACATGTGAGTACACCTTCAAACACATAATTGGTGCTATAGCAAGTGGCAAACTTGACCCACAAAGACCTCTGCATCCAATCTTAGATATTTGAATAACCTAAACAGGCATTAATTTTCTCTAGTTTCAAGGAGTAGGTATAAATTGTTTACATTACCACCTAAACTATACGTGAAGGTAGGTATAACTTTGTAATTTTAGTAAATGTTGCGTATTTATGTTAGATACTTATTAGATATACTTGAATACTAGGTAGTTTGGCAGCAATAGCAAACCTAGCCTAGGCATATATTATGTTACCGTTGCATAGTTTGCAACTCCATAATCAACTAGGTAAGTAGGTACATATCGATAGGTATATTAATGTATTTTTTTTCGAATCATTGCTTGATATATTTAGCTAGAGTCATCTAAGTAGGTCTAACCCTGTTCATGTTTTGTATCAAATATTTTGTCGAGACTTCTCTCACTCAAATGTTCCTTATTATATTTCTTAGAATTCTCACAGATAAAATGATACATATATTGAAAAGAGGTTGACCTTTATATTAACCTTTGTGTCCTGCATCTGGCTGCTGGACTATACATACATACCTATACATAATAGTTACCTATTATGTATAGGTATGTACCAAGTCACGTTTAATGGCCATGTTTTGTGATTTAGTTGATGTCGATATATAGCAAAAAGGGACACTCGAACACAAATCGAAGATTGAATATTATCACCTTTTATTAAAACTAATATTTTATTTATCATAAACAAAAACAAATGTACCGATCAATAAATACGTATGAAACATCTCAGGAACATTCGTTCTTCACTGGTTATCATCATCACCATCAGCCTGTCAGGGGACCCACTGTTGGGTATAAATAGGCCTCCTCATAAATAAACACGCCATTCAGCACGGTCCTGCGCAACCCGATTGCACTGGTTACACTGCGACTTATTTGATACCAAACTAAATTTAAATATTCTATCTATGAATTTTATATTCTTATGTCATAGGCATACTGGATTATGTTTTTTGATTCAGAACATGTTTTTTGAAGTAATTTTTCCTTTCAATATCATAACTTTCCAGTAGTCTTCTAGCTAGTTCTCATGCTTGAGAATGGGTTATAGAATTTAAAATTTTCTTAGACGGCAGCGAATGCTATTTTGTATACATAACTAGGTATCATAGGTATCTACATGTACAAGCTTCAACGTTAGCAAGATCGAAATCGAAAAACGGGGTTGCTCTTGCGCAGCACTATGACAGGGCCTAGGGTGTGCCACCCTCCCCGCCGCGATTTTCTCTTTCCCCTCTGGCCGACAATCCTGACTTGGACTTTACGAGTATTAATATACAGACAGCACCAAGGTGATAGGTGTGGGTATGCGAATCATAGGGTTAAAGTGGAGATGGGCGGGACACTTGGCTAGGAGGGACGACGGTAGATAGACCAAGGCGGTGACGGAATGGTGGCCAGGGGACGCGTGTAGATCTAGAGGCAGACCACCCGCCCGATGGTCGGATGACATCGCCAAAACTGGCGGGCCGCGGTGGACCAGGTTGGCCCAGGACCGCAATAAATGGCGTAATGAAGAGGAGACCTTTACAGGAGGCTGGATAGATAGATAGATAGATAAATATACAGACTGTTTGGTAGATCGATGCAAACACTTAAAGCGAAGCTAGTATAAACTATTTAGAACCATTTGAGCCAAATATACCTACGGCGAAGTCTTACCGTTTATTTTTTATTGATGTTTTTTTTAACAATTTTCCCAGATTTTCAGTTAATCGATATTAACTGTGAAATTAAACAATAATTGGATTATTTGAAAATTAATTCGAATAAAACACTTAATAATCATTCTAATAACCCTTTATTTGTGCATATACTTCAAACTTAGTTTTTACATACCTTTGAAGAGCACGACAAATTATAATCATAAAAAACAAGCTTTTTAAACCCAATTAAACAAAACGGTAAAAGTGCAAATCAGTTTAAAAACATCGGTCTAAAAAACTATTCTTCTCCTTCAATCTGGTTTGTAGGACTTGATCTGCGTAACTGTAATCTCAAATAATAAAGCAATAACCAACAATGTTTTCAAAATGATTTTCACATAAAAGCTTTCACCAATTTTTTTATTGGGTCATAAGGCTTGTTTTTTTTTATGATTAAAATTTGTCGCGCTCTTCAAAGGTCTGTAAAATCTAAGTCTGAAGTACGTAGTAGAAGTAGTAAGATGCACAAATAAAGATTTATGAGAAAGCCTATAAAGTGTTTTATCAGAATGAATTTTAAAATAATCAAAATATTTTAAAATTAAGTTTTAATAAATTTTGCAGTTATTATTGGTTTAATGTGAAAATCTGGGAATTTTCACCAAAAACAATAAATCATCAATAAAAAATAAACTGTAAGACTTTGCCATAGGCTTATTTGACTCAAATGGCTCTAAATGGTCTGTACTAGTTTTCGCTTTAAGTCTTTGCATCGATATACCAAACACCCTGTATATTGTCTAGTAGGATCCATCATTATGAACAATCTTACCCAAGAAACATATGTGCAAATAAAAAAAATCGCCCCTTAGTAGGTACGTTAACCCGACCCAATATATTTTTTCTCATTTGCGACCACACGTGTCAAGTAAAGTTGTTCGTAATTATGGGTATTATCAGTCCCCAAAATTTGGTCAGTTAATGAAATGCCATCCTGAATACCATTGCATTAAGAATTTGGCATAGAGCGATATAAAAAAAATACACTCCGAGTTCGACAAGTCCCTCAAGGCAAGGGCTGATGGGTTCAGTAAGGAGAGGTTTACGACTTACGACTTACCTATAAATAGGTAATACGAACTTGGTTCAGGTTACGCATTCTAAATGGGGCGCACGAAATCTAAGGCTAGCATTAATGAGGCATAGCTACTATATTCCCAATAAGGGTCAACCAGGGGCACCATTCCGGTAGCACAGTGACGGCTCAGTGGCAATGGCGCGACGACGACGCTCAATTGAGGCAATTGCTAATCATACCAATTAGATACTAACCAAAGAGAAACGGATTCCTAAAGAAACAGATAATGAATACGTACCTAAAGTTGACTGTCGTTGTCGCTTCGATGTCACACATTGATCCCTCAGCCACATTCAGATTAAAAGGTATGAGGAGGAAAAACAATAATTGGCAGACAAGTGATTAGCTCATGGCTCACAACAACATTTGTTGTCCATATCCATATTGGTATCACGAAGATAGTCTACTCTTTCCAGCAGTAACCCTGGCGCCCATCAGTAAATCCGGCGCTATCACCAAGCGTGCAGCCGGCATCTCAGCAAGCCGGAACTCTGGAGGAAAATCCGGAAGCCCTCTCGGCTCCGGCTCAAAAACCAGCATTAGCCTGTTGTCGAAATCCAGCGGAATGGGCCTAAACTCCAAGTCAAGTAGCGGCTCGGGCTCTAGATCTAGCGGCCCTAGCTCAAAGTCTAGCGGTTTGGGTTTAGGTTCCAAACCTAGCAGCGGCTATGTTTCGAAACCTATTACTTCAAAATCCAGTAGTGGTCTTGGTTCCAAACCCAGCTCTGCTTCCAAGCCTAGCGGTTTAGGATCGCCTTTAGGCGGAGGCGGAAAATCAAGCGGCGGATTGGCAAGCTCCAGCTACAATACTTCCAGTAAATACAGTAACGCTAAAAATAACAAAACTGGATTCGGTATAATTTGGCTACCAACAAGAAAGCACAATAAGAAGAAGGACATGGTGTACAACTCCAACAAGAATAATCTGGAGAGATCCCGGGAACGTTCACCATCTATGTACAATCTGTAAGTATACCCGGGAACGTTCACCATCTATGTACAATCTGTAAGTATACCTTGGTACCCTACAGTGTTGCATTCAGACTTCGGAATAGATATATGTTTAATCAAACGGGGATGCCCAAGAAGGTCCTACATAGACCAAATTGGCAATTTCTTAGTGAAGGGGCAAATTAGAAGTACCCGCAACCGGCGAGCTTGTATTAAGAGGCTTATGAATGTTCAGGAAGCGAGAAAGGTATGCCAGGGTCGTAGCAATCTGCCTACCCCAAATGTAAGTAAGTATGTATGTTTTGAAGTATTTACCTACCTAGTACAATTTACATCAACACAAAAAAGGCAAACGTAAATGTGTGTGCACGTTTTTTATATGTGGTTAGTACCCCTGAGAGTAATTTATGCCCAAGTTTGTAGCCCCGAAAACCCTGTACTACTCCCGAAGTGCTCAGAAAAATGAACAATTTTGGCACTAACTGCCATACCAAAAGCTCCTTGTTGGGGAAAATTTCGATAAAAATTTAGTCCAACTTGTGAAAGCCAAAGTCTTATTACGTTTCGTTTTCATCGATATTTTATTGGTTTTGACGAAATAACCCAGAATTTTACAGTTAATCGGTAATAACTGCGGTTTTGAACAATACTTGATTTCTTTTTCAATAATGTCTAATTAATACTGTTTAATTAATCTAACAAAACTTGTTCTAGTCATCTGAGACTTGATTTTTACTTACCTTTGTAGTGCTACAAAATTTCTTTATGTTAAAATAGCTTTATTTTTTTCTTCAATTTGGTAGCGCATATTCAAAGTTACACACGTCGAAGAGCATCATCAAACGAATAAAAAAAAAACGGTCAAGTGCGAGTCTAATTCGCGCACGAAGGGTTCCGTACCACCGTTCAATGGAAGCGATGGTGTGGAGTGAATAGTTTGGATTTTACACAGCAAAATATTGTTTACAAAGTTATTGGTGCGGTTACTTTCACACTCCATGTACCTAACCAGGTGCATCCATAAGTTTGTATGTGGTATTGAAAGAATTGTTGTATGGGAGCCCCCTTAAATATTTCTTTTATCCTGTTTTTTAGTATTTGTTGTTATAGCGGCAACAGAAATACATAATCTGTGAAAATTTCAACTCTCTAGCTAGCTAGGTTCTTGAGATACAGCCTGGTGACAGACGGACGGACAGCGAAGTCTTAGTAATAGGGTTCCGTTCTTACCCGTTGGGTACGGAACCCTAAAAAACATGTAACATAATCTCCTAAATGGTCGAGTTTGTGAGATATTAAGTTAAATAAAAAATAACTTTTGGTTGTCTTTCCCAATAAATTCCTCGCAAATGTGGTACCTACTCTAGCACGTATTTTTACATGACAAGTTTAGTTGCTAAAAAAGAGCCTTTGTAGTTATAGGTCTAGAGCTTAGACTGTCTCCTTCAATTTATGTACAGAATAAATATATAAATATTTAAAAAAAAAGGTGGCATTATTATAAAATCTATAAAACAAATTCAATGTCTATGATTATTTGTCAAGCCGAAGCTTACACAAATTACTCATTAAAGCTTAAATACATCAATAGATTGTCACAGTCAGAATAGATACCTAGAACATGTTTTGTTTTTGTTGGATTAGTTAAATAGTCCTAAATTAGAAATTATTGAAACGGAAATAAATTATTGTTCAAAATAGCAATTACCAATGAACTGTAACATTTTGATTTGACACCACCTCTGCCCCTTCCTGGCAAGGCAAGATGAAGTGGTGCAACGTCCTCAAAAGCAAGAAACCTTCACTGGATAGACCTCGCCAGCATTTTCCTTGATCGAAACGCTAACCAGGAAGATGTATACACGAGACATCCTTGTTTATATGTTATGTCGTGGCAATATCAAGAATTGATCATTTCATGAAACGGCCAACGATGTTTGAATTAGAACTTTCATTGAAAGAAGAAATATTTTAAGGCAAAAAACAGCTTAGGTGAAATCAAAGGACACCGCGTAGTACTGAATAAAAATTATTTTATAAAGACAAGTTTTCATGAAATTCAACCCTTTCTGACGATTTCATGAAATGGTCGGTCAGATCTTGAAATAACCAATTGTGAAGTTTATTTATTCTAAGTAGGGAAGGTATTTATTTTGTATTTTAATAAAATCGGCCTAGTCTGAAGTAAAATAATTGCTTTAAAAATATTTCCCTATAGTTTCAAATTAATTAACCATGAATTTCTGAAGATCTAAAAACCGGTCAATTGCAAGTCGGACTCGCCCGCGAAGGGTTCCACATCATCGTAAAAGGACGCGGTGAACACGTCTCTTTAAAGCTTCCTGGAGGGTTACCAAAATAACATCATTGATACAATATAGCTATACATCGGCGGGATCGTTTATGTAGGCTTAAACCCACCAAAGATAGTAAGGCTGACGGTAGTGGAATCCTCATAGCGTTGTCAAAAAAATATCAATCTACTCGCGTGACAAGTTGGGAGAGTAAAGACAAAAAAAAATAGTACTTATGGGTCACTATCGAAGCTTACAATGGATAGATGCTAGATTTACGACGCAATGTCGACTACCGCGTCTAATTCATTATTTGTTGCTGTAGCGGTAACAGAAATGCACTTTCTGTGAAAATATCAACTCTGCCTATTACGGTTCATCAGTTAGAGCCTGTTGAAGGGAAGGACGGACGGACAGACAGACAGACAGACGGACAGCGGAATTATTAGTATAGTGTAGTGTAGTGCGTGAGGATGTATTACTTAGTGCGCTTTCAGTGTCGCGCGTTTTTATCATCCGGTAGGCGGGGCGCCATACATAGCAGCATCACGCGCATTCGGATTCGAGCGCGTGACGAAACCCGCATGACACGGAAAAGGCCGAAAGCTTACTTATCCCGCGTGCGTGATGAAACCCCCACGACACTGAAAGAAGCCTTATCAAATCTTTAGTCAACCGTAGAATTTAGAATCGATAAATCAAATAGCATTTTCCGCCTTCTAACCTCAAATTAGCACCTTTTCCGCTTGATTTTGGGTTCTCAGGCGGAAAAATTATATTCGTAACTAGTTCCTTAACCTTTATTGTCCGTGGACCCCCTCGTAGTCCCTTTATGTCATTTTACTCGACCAAATTGAAAATACCGACATCTGAACGGGCACCTACACGGGTTTTCTCAGGTGGCATGGCAGAGGCACATGCCAGTCGCACAAACATGAATTTTCTTAGATGAGGTGGCAGAGGCACATGTTCACAAAATATGCAAACAACAAAAATATAAAACAAACAACTCTTTTATTTGTTCTAACCACAGACATCTGACGATGTGGGTTCCGAGATATGACAGTTACAAGAAATTAAGATCTCACCGAGTGGAGTCATATATCCAAGCAAACCAGTGGTCTAGGGCCAGTGGTGTCCGAGATACGACAGTTTCAAGTTTGACAGCTGTCATCCGATACCTGTCAAAATAGTGACACCATAACAGAAACTCAGAAGCTTACTTTACTAAAAAGTAGTGACGGATGTCACAAGTAGTGACTCTAGTGACACCTGTCAAAAGTAGTGACACCTGTTGAAAAATAATACTTAGTCACACACCCACACACACCGTCACACCCATACATAGCGTCACGCATTTTCCCATACGGGGTGGCAGAGGCACGACAAAATGGAGAATTGAATCACGGCCAGTGATTCAATTCTCCATTTTGCGTGACAGGGGGCAAGCCCATCGCCGCAGCTATGGACTATTGAAGGTTTCCTCACGATGTTTTCCATCACCGTTAGAACAAATAATAGAGTTGTTTGTTATATTTTGTAAAGATGTGCCTGTGGCACCTCATCTGAGAAAATTCATGTTTGTGCTACTGGCATGTGCCTCTGCCATGCCACCTGAGAAAACCCGTGTCGGTGCCCATTCAAGATGTTGGTTTTTTCAATTTGGTTGGGTAGCATGACAGAAAGGGACCACGGGCAATTTATTTCCCGTGGTCCCTTCGAAGAGACTACGAGAGGGACCAATGGCAATAAAGGTTCGAAAAGGCTTCTTTACGAATCTCGCTACGACCCACGCCGCCGCCGTCGGCTCGTGGCGTAAACTTCTCGGTTCGTAAATATAAGCCCTTGCGAACTTGTTGGAAATCTACTATTTCACTTCACATGCTCGCAAAGTTCGTATTTGTGCTGAATGTATGCTGCACAAAATACAACTTTTATGCTCTATTGCGCAAAGTAAAATTATTCAAAGGCTGAGATAATCGGGCTTAACAGCAACACGCACAATAAAACTTCTTACAATAAACTTGTTATTTTAGCTGATTTGTTTAAATAAATATCACATTCGCGTTTTCTATAACTAAATTATCAAAACTAGATAAAATAGAAGTCAATTATTATTGAAAAACGAATCGAACCATTAAATGACTTGGCAGTATCGTCTAATATCACATGTCGGAAATTAAAAACAGAATAAAATATAAAATTGGCGGGAAGCTCTTGTCATGTCATTATTTGCAATTTGTTGCTGCTTTATGATTGTTGCTTTACGATCATTTGTATACCATTGTGTCATTTTTTCGAAATCGAAGTGAAAAGCAGTGTGTTTAACTCGGTCATAAACCCCATTTTCCCTCGACTTAACTATCCTCCCCTACCTGCGGCTCGGGTGGATGGATATCAACGTCTCGGGTGAAATGGCGGGTTTTATCCTTGTTGCACAATCTACTATTTCTCAAACATGCATGAAAACTGTCATTATTTTCGAAAATAGAACACGCGAAGTATTGAATTTACAGACAAAGAATAGTACATTGTTGCCCAGATATAGAAAGTAAGCAATCGATGGACGGGTTAGTTCGCGGGCCGAGCCGCAGGTGAGGCCCGCGAAGATGCGAGTCCATCTGGACTGGCTGGAGTTATCAAATACTCAGATTGGATCTATTTTATCAATCTTGGCATATAACTCGCGCCAAGAGTTATGAGCGGTGGGAATGAATTCGCATTAGTCACTTTTAAATACCTGTACATATGCGCAGTAATTCCCGCCATGGTGGCCCAGCGCTCATAATTCGTGGCGCGAGGTATACCAAAGTCCTTAGTACAAATTGCGTTCACGTGGCTGGATTGGATAGCCATAAATGCGTGTCTTTCGGCACAGGTGATAAATAGAAAATTGGCGGCAAAGCTGAAAATACGACTTGATTTGTTATTTACATAGGTACTTATTATATAAATTTTTAATTCAGGTTCAGAGAGTGAACTGGAGATTGATTGTACTCCACCAGATTTAAGATCATGGGGTTGCTGAGTTTCTGGACAGGAACGGAAATCTCAAAACCATTTCGAGAAATATGACTTCTGTATAATTTATATTTATCAGATTAATAAATAGGTTATATATATTTTGAGATATTTTAATAAAACACAATGACATTCATTTGACCTTCAATGATATTATTATAGGATCTATGAAAAAATTCGATCACCTGCCCGTCTTACCTACAAAAAAATATGTGAAAAATCAATCTATTTCCTATAAAGTATGTGACCTCTCGTGATTCAGGGTTATATTTTTTGTTTTGATATTTTTTCGCTTCGTTTTTATTCGTTACGCCAAGAACGGTAAATTTTGAAAAAGGAGACTCGTGAAATTTTGCTTAAGTTACCAAAATTATGATCATGTCGAATTCCAGCAACCACAACATTGGTAAAGTCAGAGAGCCAAAGCCCTCATGTGAGTCAGATACTGATGCTGAGATCCTGGAGTCAAACTGCTCTGATTGTTCGTGATCTGTGGGAATTTTTATCGACTGCAAAATTGCATATGTATTGCCGTGACGAACGATTGAAGTTTTCTTGATATTGTTTAGCGCGTTTGATATTTAAACTACAGTATACTCTTCCTCTCAACAAGGGTTTGAGAGGGATTTGAGAATGAGTTACACATTGTAGAACTTAATTTGTTTGTTGTGGTAATAGGTATGCAATTTTGTATATTATTGTACAAATATTTTCTTGCAACAATAATAGTACCAATAATTTTTATTTTAAGGTGGCTGCAACCATTCCCTACTGCTTTTATTTTGGCTTGAGAAGCGGACCTGTTATCACATTTATCATGATGTACCCGCGGTATATCGAACCGGTGCGGTGCACACCAGATATTTATTGGGCCAGAACCCAGACTGCCTAGCAGCAACTCAAGAACAAGGAGATTTGGGGAGGGAAGTCGGCTGAATCATCAGTAACCGGTGCTCAAACACTGGGAATTAGGTGAAATAGTCTCAAAGAGGACCGATTATCCACCCGTGTTCAGCAGGCGTCCCACCTCATCATCTATCTAACTACTTCATATATAGGTACTTCTGTTAGTATCAATGCTGAGTCAGTTATGGTCAGCTGCACAAATTAAATTTTGTGTAACTTTTTAGTATGTTTTGTATAAATAAAACCATACATAATCTTAGAAATTTAGTGTATTTTTATTATATCATCCTGCAAATTTATCGGCCCACAAGCAATCATTATAATTTGATCCAAGAAGCCCAAACAAAACTGCGAATATTTCTTGAAATATTCTGCGTTCACTTGACGACCCATTCTTCTCGCAGACGTTCTGGGATTGGTACTAATAATAAATCCGGGTTATCACTGCTGTTTGAACATGATGGGACGAAACACTCTTTGTTTCTATATCCCAATAAGATGTATATTTATGACAATAATAATTCATTTTAGTCAGTTTAGGAGTGACCAAAGAGTATATAATTTACTAGTGACGTGATGTTTGTTTGACAGTTGACTTCAATCATCTAATTGGCACTCTTTGGTTGACGCGACTGCCACTTTCTTTTGTGGTAATCAAAGAAAGTTATCCCATTATACAGGTTAACGAAACTCTTACCTACTCTGAGTCCCATTAGGTCTCTTGGTGACGTCATGTTACTTTTGGCGGGTATATTTTTAGGTTTGTTTTTTAAATAGACGCAATGATAAAACCCGTAAATTTTTAAATTAGTTTCTTAAAATGGAATATATGTTCAAAATTAAATTTCAAAAAATATATTTATCAGAACATAGCATGGCCAATGAATATTAATTAAATTAAATGTATAATATAAAAAGTATGTTTAATTTGCCTGTATTATTTTGAGAAAAGCACTATATATGCCTCGGCGGAAATGGCAATTGCCTGTCTCGTATTAAGCCCCTCATACGGGACGATTGATTGTTAATGATCAATCTGACGAAGATCGTAAAAGTTCGGTCGCAACAAACTGATACACATACTTACACAAAGCGCTAGATCGTTAACGATCGATCGTTACCACACATACACGAAGCGACTGGTCGTTATACCTCGCGCCACGAATTAAGAGCGCTAGGCGACGTTGGCGGGAATTACTGCGCATATGTACAGGTATTGAAAAGTGACTACTGCGCATTCAAGGCCACCGCTCGTAACGTGTGGCGCGACGTATACGTGATCTATCATTTACTTGCGCCAACACTTGACCTTGACGATCCATCGTTACGATCGGTCTGATTGCATGGGTTTTTGTTGCGATGTCCGATATCGTGTTCGATTAAGTAAATCGTTAACACGACGACCCGACGTTAACGATCTGAAACGACGGATCTTAACGATCAATCGTCCCTTCCAAAAAAATTCTATTTAATTTATTTAATAACTTCACTTTTTATTGTTATTATCGCACGAATGCGCAGTCAGTACACAAAATTCAAACAAAGTCACAAAATTGTCAAACCTCATGAACGAAACTCCTTACTCAAATGTGATTGGAAGTAGCCAACAGAACAGCATTGCCAGAATTTTACTTTTGTAACATTTTACGTTACTTTTGACCCTGCTATGTTACTTCCATGTTACTATATTCAAAATGTTACTTTTCAAGTAGTTCCATCCCGTCGCCGTTTATAAAGAGGGTTTAGTGGGTTCAAAACTTTTTATTTCTTACGAAAGGAGCACAACAATAATAAGTATTGAATTCAAATATCGGCAGCGCAACACAGTAGAAGTTATTTGGTTCTACACATAACTAGGTACTCTGTGGTTCTACATCAGTGATATCCCAATTTTTTTCCCCTTATCATGAAAGTTGCTGTTAATACTGGCCACGTCGCCAGTCTCAACAGCAACTGCCGAAGGAAGATTTTCAACTTTAAAAAGGGTTGAAGATTAAGACCTGCCTGCGCAAACGAACCGTACAAGATCGCCTCACTGGTCTAGCACAGTGCCGGTTTTCCAGGGGAGGCAACTTAGGCTGCGCCTCACCTCTCACTATGCACCCTACCTACCACCTACATCAAAATAGAAATACATAAATACACTTAGTGTACGGTACAATATTTTTTATTTATTAATCTATAGTATAAAAACTAGCCTACTTCAAAGTTGGATATCCTGCCGAAATTCCCGCGATCATCGCTGCACCGAAAACCATTTTTATTTTAACCACCCGCGGCGCGACCTTCTGTACGTAGCCATAGCACACAATTTGCTTTGCCTATTTGGACTGCTGTAACTCAGCGGCGTGAGGCTGGATGTTTTAAAAATTGTCTAGCGCCTCTATAGCATTAAGCAACAGAGATTCTACAAATTTAACGGGACGAATTAGGAGAATCCTATTACCTTGCATCAGAGTCGTTTTTTGATGAGTCCGGGCTAATCATTATCTTGGTACGAGGGGCAGAGAGGCGCCTTCAGTCCAGCGCCTAACGAAGGAAGGAGACTTCTCACTCTACCCAATGCAACGTATATTCGTTGTATTGGGTAGAGTGAGAAGACATGTCACACCGACGATCCCGAACCCCCAACAGAGACGGTTCGGCGCTACGCCAGAATCGCCATCAGTCGCGGACCGGACACGGCTAGCTATTGACGCGTATTTATTCTTATAATTTGTAGGTAGGCCAGTCTCGCAGCAGTGCGAGCGTAATTTGTCATGTACCCAAGATTTGATATTGTAGCTTTAATACTAATAATAATAACCCGGTTTGCATTGCGCAATGAATCGGAAAAACCTGATAACATTAAAACGTGTTTCCGACCCTGTCCTGAATTTAAAAAATTGTATAAAAATGACTTAAAGAATGGTAGGAAAACGTTCGTCCGTTCATTTCAAAGCTCGTGGTATGATCGTTATATTTGGCTATGCGGAAGTACCTACTTGCAAAAATTGTATTGCTGGCCGTGCGTTCTTATGAGCCGTCATAAATCTACATTTTCATTTAATGGATATTCGGATTTAAAAAATATATCGCGGGCTCTAAACATTCACGATGAATCTCAAGAAACTTCGAAAATTTCAAAGCGCTCAAAATGTTAGAGAAAAATGTTTCCATCATGGATGCAATTCGCGACCACGGGGTTTTAAGCAAGTCTCAGTTTAATGAGCGAGTAAGGAAAAATCGGAAACTTATGGTTAGTTTAATTGACACCGTAATATTTTTGTCTCTGACTTCGATCAGAACTTATAGTAATATACCGTGACCATCAGTTCTATTTATTGTCGCTAATTGACATGTTACGTTTCATGAAATCGAATAATATTGACGAAGTTTTTACGGAATTTTTCATGTTATTAAATTTAACTCTCACGTTGCCGGTGACCAGTGTTTCAGTAGAACGTCATTTTTCATGCCTAAAACGAATAAAGACCTATTTGCGAAATTCTATTGGACAAGAGAGACTTTCTGATTTAGCATTGCTATCAATAGAAAAAGAGCTTCTACGTAATTTCGCCTTGGTTAACTAGTAATATGAGATACATGATGAAACTTCGGGATGAATCTCACAGCAAATATCGTAGGTCTAAGAATGAGTCAAATAGAGAAAGGTATAAAACTCTCAAACACCTAGTCAACGTGAGCATGTTCCATGAAAAGAAGGCTTTCTTTGAACAGAAAATCAATCAGAAGATAAATAATCCAAAACATTTGTGGAAAAATTTAAAAGAAACAGTACTTCCGAATTTCAAAAATGATGCGGCCATACCAGCACATCTAAATGATCCAGCCGACATAAATGACCACTTTACTAGAATTCCTGGCACTAATGAGGTACAGCTGTCTCAATTAACATATTTTGAACATCATAAACACAGTAGTACAGCAAATTTCAAATTAAACACTGTGACTAATACTACAATTGCTAAGATAATTCTCTCAATTGATACGAATGCGCAATGTGTGGATGGTATAGTCATGGATATGATCGTAATGACACTCCCCTCCACTCTCGATGTTATTACTACAATAGTGAACAAATCTATCATGTCCTCTGAATTCCCGGAACTTTGTAAAACAGCATTGGTCCGACCCATACCCAAGAATAACAATCCAGTCAGCGTTAAAGATCTGAGACCAATAAGTTTGCTACCGTATTTGTCCAAAATTCTGGAGAGGGCTATTTATGATCAGGTTATTCATTATTGCGAAAAAAATAGCATCTTACCATTACACCAGTCAGGCTTCAGAAAGGGGAGAAGTACTTCCACGGCGCTCCTTGATGTGGTGGATAATATACTTGGTTCGCAAGATGTCGGCAAAAGTACGATATTGGCGTTACTAGATTTCTCGAGAGCATTTGACTGTATTAATACTGCTACTGTCGAAACTCACTTATTATGGCTTCGACATTGAATCTCGCAAATGGTTCGATAGCTACCTTAAAAATCGGCAACAGCGAGTTGTTCTTCGCAAATTGGATGGCTCGTGTACTTCTTCAGAATGCGTTCCAATGAACAGAGGCGTTCCTCAGGGGTCCATATTGGGGCCTCTTTTATTTAATATATATACTGCCGATATAGTCAAGGCAATCTCCAGTTGCAAATACCATATATACGCTGACGATCTACAGCTCTATATCCCAATGGACGTTGGTAATTTCCAAGCTACTATGGAAAAAAATAATTACGATCTTGACTGTATCTCAAAGTGGTCATCGAGAAACTCACTTGCCCTGAATCCACTGAAATCTAAATATATGATCATAGGTACCTACGCGATTACAAATCCAGAAGGCGTTACTTCTAGATCCAGTTTTGTTAATTGATGGAGTGCCTATAGAACGCGTAACTGAAGCACGCAATCTAGGAGTGACGATGGACGATAGTTTAAGATTTGAGAAACATGTAGCTGAGCTAGTTCGCAACTGTTTTTATAGGCTAAAAGTAATCTATGGTATTAGAAATTACATAAGTGTAGAAATGCGTGTCACGCTATGTGAAACATTAATCCTGTCGAAACTTAACTACTGCTTAACAGTTTATGGCCCTTGTCTATACAGGAAAACATTATGTCTTCTGCAGCGAGTATAGAATGCATGTGCTCGCTACTGCTACCCTATACTTCCGCGGTCCCATATAACACCGTATCTGAATAGGGGAGATTTTCTGAAAATAGAAAGTCGTATGAAATTACACTTGGCGTCTCTCTTGTTCGGCGTACTCAAGTCCGGTATACCAGAGTATTTGAGTGCAAAGATCACTTGGCGACAAATAACCGATGGTGTCAGGAGTTGCACGGCCCCTTTATCTATCCCACACCACAGAACAGCAGCATTTTGTGGCAGCTTTCGCTATATGGCCACGAAATGCTGGAATAATATACCACCCCCTATTAGGAATTTGAATACTAAAACCACTTTTAAAAAACATTTCAGACTACATTTATTAAATTTACAGAAATCTGATGGTGGGCTTATGTGAAGGGTTTCACAATACCTAGCATGTCCTAGTATCAATACGTCTGTCTTCATTCTGATTTTACTGGTAATGATCTTGTGGTTCATAAACAAATCCTTTTTTTACTGTGGACTTTCCATAAATTAAATTATATTTTTCCTGAATCAAAATTTGTTTTTACTTGTAAAGGTGTATTTCTACTTGCATATTTATTATCCTATACTTATATTAGAACTACGTATAACTTAAGTGTTTCAATCTAAATGACATGGGTACCATATTAATATATTCATATGCACATACTTATGGCTATACATACTATATATATTCTAATGTAAATATTTATATACTTATAATTATTTGTTACGTATAATAATAATAAATATTATTATTCCGTATAATTAAAAATATTTATCGTCCATTATTGTGTTAGTGTTAGTTTATAGCTTTAGTATAATTTTGTGGGGCGGTCAGAAAACCAGCGCTGTGAGATCGCACTTCACATTCACAGCACATGCTGAGACCGTTCCTTTTTTGCCTGTTTTTATGTATCCTGTATGTTTTGTTTGTATGTCTAATAAGGCAAAATAAAATTATTTCATTTTATTTCATTTCATTTCATTTAATTTAACAACTCAAACCGAAACTTTTTACGACCGGGTAATTGATACATTTGCAGAAAAAAACAACGCAATATTGAATTAAAATAAAAAATCTGAAAGTTTCAATTCCAATCCACAATTATTTATCGTACTTAAGCATAGAGCAACACGGCCTTTAAGAACTATCTATATTTAAAATATCTCAATTATTATTTTTATTTAAGAACTTAATAAATATATCTATGTATATTTGTGGATTTTTATATATTTGTAATCTCGATGATGACATGACAACATTATCTATCATAATGACTGTGATATGAATGACAAAATGTCTGACTGAGAGAGAGATTTTTATCTAATAAGTATGCTGACTGTACACTTACATATACATCGTCACTTAAGTTATTAGACGTTAAGATCGGTGAAAATAGAACGTTTATTTTTAATATCTTAAACTTTCCATAGTACGGAGCCCTAAGTCCGCAAATATGACCCGCACTTGGCCATTTTTTCTATCGGGCGGCGCGGCGCCTCAGTAAGTATTGAGGGCCAAAGCCGCCACTGGTCTAGCACTAAGATGTTAAAGGGGCCAGTCGCCTCGGGGGAAGTCAGGCGCCAAGCTGATCCAAGTTGGCAACCCATTCAGATGCACCTTAACTGGTGAACGCTGCGACGTCAGTCAGATCAGGTCAGGTAGAAAGTTAGCCTCATCAATAAACGCCCAAAAAATAGTCAATTAATTTAAAGAAGAAAACGGAGTATTATTACTTACCTATATAAAAAAACACTTTGTCATTAAATTTGCGTTATTGTTATTTATCGAAAATTCATTATTCATTTGCCTAGACATCCAGACACTGAATGCAGTGATTTATGGGAAATTAATCGAGTGGAAGCTTAAAATTTCTCCTTCGTTCCATTTCTCAGTATCGCATAGCTGGGCATTTTTTGAAAAAAATGCTACCAATCTGGAAGAATAAATAAAATAAATAAATCTTTTTTTAGTATGACGAAGAAAAAAAATACAAACGATTTGAGAACCTCCTCCTTTTTATTGAAGTCGTTTAAAAAAAACTACTAAGTAAAACCGATTTGAAAACCTCCTTTTTGAAGGCTGTTGGAAATGTTTTTTTTTCATGAAAATATAACTTTTTGAGGAGCCTCATGTTATTTTTGGCCATCAAGCACTGGCAATACTGCCACAGTGGCCACGAGGTTGTGTTCGTGTCTGTATGTGTGTGTGTGTGTGTGAGGGTGTGTGTGTGTGTGTGTGAGGGTGTGTGTGTGTGTGTATACCAACATCGATTGATTCGCGAACGCAGCCGTGGGTGGTATTCGTTTGTTTGAAACTCGAATCGATCGACCAAGAACAAACTAAACGAGTCGAATCACTATATCCGTTCTACTCTAACACACTAAAATTCAATTCAATGTCCTGCTGTCAAGTCAAAAACGTCAACTAGTCTTGTGCCTGCTCGGTCATCAGAGAGAGCGCTCCGTACTAGTACATTTCAGTCAGTGTACTAGTACACTAACAGCTCTATTAGTACTATTAGGACGTTGGATCTTATGAATAAAAAATATGCCTGCTCGTTCATCACATCAGAGAGCGCTCCGTACTAGGACATTTCAGTCAGTGTGCCAGTAAGATCTAACAGCTTTATTAGTACTATTTATACATGACGTAGGATCAAATAAAAAAAATGGAGCTATTAGGTTAACCTTTCTTTTCGTGCAGAGCAGAAACTTGAGGAATATTATACCCTGATAATATTAACATATTTATACAATTATGTATATGTGTCTGTTTGCATAGCAGAAATAAAAAGTTAAATAATATTTTATTTCCCTTCATACTTAAACAGGCTTAGGACTGTCCTTCTAGTCAAGATGTCAATGCCGTGTCTGTGTGTGCGAGAGCGAGTCGGCATGGCTCAATGCCTCCCGCCCGCCGCCCCGCTCTCTCGGAGCGATGTCCTAATAGTCCTAATAGACCGAATGTCCGATTAGCGTAGGGAAACGTTTCTTTTCGTTCATTGCACAGTAACGTTTCCTATTCGTTCTTCGTACATGACCGACACAAGACTAACGTCAACTCAGTTGATCCAAAACGAACGCCCATAAGCGAAACAAGTAAACACAAGACCACGCACAAACTTAAACCAACCTTTTCTTTTTGGTTGTTTTCCTTATTATTTGATCCTCTTTCTTTCATGCCAAAAAATGCAAGAAAACAACAATTTCGATGCAATCATAACCACATGGCGACGTCTGTCTGGAGAAATTCAAACGGAACCTACATTAACAAGGTGAATGCCATAGCATTTGTTCTTCTTAATTCGATGCTGATAAACTTTTAATCACTTTGTTTACATAGGATTGACAAAACAACGGTTTATTACAAAGCCGTTTGATTGATGCGAGGTGCAAGTGTATTTTCCGCGTGTCAGGTCGCGTGCTAGCTAAAACGGAGTTTTTATCTTTGCTCAGCATGTCTGGAGACTCGCAGGATCACCAACCACACAAGAAGCATGATCCGGAAGCCACCTTGCTGATGCCGGACCGATCGAAGGCGCCAGTGCCTGCGGGGCGGGACGGAGGGGGCGCCGACCCGGCCCCGCCCGCCTCTGCTGAAGAAAAACAGGAATTTATACAGAGAGACAAAGAAGATGGCAAGGTACCTTATCCACAAATCTTCATTACCCACACGTTATGTGAAATCACGTAGGATGTAACAGCTTGTGGTACTATATTAGGTGCATATCTATAATCAATAGTGCCAAAAGCTTTATCTATAAACATTCTAGACAAATCTTGGTGCTTCCGCCCCCCTATCGAGACTGACCCAAATCTTAACTTGCAATATTATTCTTATGATTTTTTGTAAACAAAGAAATGTCATTTACCATTACAAATCCTTTCCACCCCCATATCAACTATGACCAAATCCACATTGACATTCATATTATATTTTTTGTACCACTGCCCAATGACATTTATCTGTTTAAAACACCCTGGATTATTAACAGTGCATTCTGAATAGAGCTAAAAGCTCTAAAACTACCATCAAACTACTGACGCCTCTGATGCCATTCCAAATGGGAAATGGCATCCATCACAACTTAAACTTAAGATCCATTTAGGATGCTTTGAATGCGATGTAGACATTGAGACTGACAGATAGACAAACCTTTACAACCATTTTTATTTTTCATTTTGCATGAATATAGAGAAAATATTAATTGCATTAAACAATATGGAGCACCAGGTAATTGGTTGCTGTATTAAATATGATTAAGTCCGAAGAAGATATCTTTAACTATGGAAGTAGCACAGCTGAGAGATGTCAGTCACTTTTGATTGCTCAATCACAGTGCTAAAAGTCCGAAGCATGAGCGAGGAAAGCACAAAATGGCGGCATTAATGATGTTATTTATGAAGTCACAGCAACTTAAAGATACTACAGTGATTCCAGTCAGAAACAAACATTAGTATTTGATATAACCAAAACTAGTCCTAATTTCAGTACATATTTTGCGCTAAAGGCCTAATAAGCAACATAAATGATTATGTTGTGACTCGGGATGCACTGTAAGTCATTTGGCCTATAAATATCATGTGACAAGTCAAAAATAGTATATCATAAACTTGTTTTGTCATTTCAGGAAGCAGCTGGTGATACAAACGACAAAGACTACCTTGAGGACAACACTAGTGACTCTAGCAGGTCTCCCGACAGTAAGTCAGAGAACCTGTGGGATAAGGACAAATTAGGAGACAAGGTGGATAGTGTGTACCTAAGACCGCCACCCCCACACAAGGCACGCTCAGCAACATCCACTACTGTAGAAGAAGAGGGGTGTGGTTTCAAATGCTTGTACTATACTTTGCAGTGCTGCGATTGTGTAATAATGTAGGTGAATAATGAACCTGTGATGCTCATTGACTCATGCTCATAACATGTTTTATGCGAATTTCATCCAAACATATTTTGTCCCCTGTAACTTTTGCTAGCGTAGTTATACACAAGTTTTTACTTAGGAATTTACATAGTGTTGAAGTGTAACGGGGCCAATTTACAATGACTTATTTAAGATCAATGGTATCTTATTATTCTATGTTTAATGATTTGTCCCTAGCCCATCTTACCTTATCTTTAAACTATTTAATGGATCTACGATCACAATAGAGTGTTTGTGGCCAATTTCACAGACCTTTCATCCGCCGCCATCAGGAGCATAGGTTTTTAGAAATTTCACTGGGATTGGGTTCAGATCTATATTTTATTAGATTTTATATGTCAATTTTATTTTTGCTCAGCATCCTTAATTTTGGTTGGGCATCTCGTAATAATAATAATATAATAAATATCATAATATAATAATTAAATCCATCCAAATAAATAATAATCCATTGTTATAAATTATACTTGTGAAACTGGCTCACAAACTATAAGAAATTTGTTTTTTATTATTCAGCTATAAAATGTCTCATTTTATTATTACACTGTGTAAGCATTCCAAGTATGTATTTATTTGTTTATGGCAATTGGGCAAGGAAGGGAGCTTCTTGTACAAAACAAGAGTTTGTTGAATCACAAATGTAAGCCACATTCCAATTTCCATGTATTTTTTAAATAGTTTATAATATTACGTAGCATAGACTTGGTAGTTTTATATTTACTAAGAGTGAGGGAAGACAAGGTATAGTAATTTAGGTCAGTTTCTTTAAATGTATACTGCATGTACATTGATTTTATGTTTTTACATATAGGGCATTTTATTATTGATGCTTGTTTATGGCTGATCTGATCTTAGCATCAATTTAAACTGCATGTTTATTTGGTTGTTACTAAACCTAATTTAATGTGCATCACCTAAACAAGTAAAAAAGAGTATAACATTTTAGTTCTGAATATTTTAGGCGGAACAGAAAATTGCCTGACTATCCAACATTATCAGGTTTCCTACTGTGATTAATTTATAGAAAAAAGTTAGGATGTTCGAATGTATTTTTGTACTACACATAGTGATATGTTTTTAAAAGTAGGGGATGTTTTATATTGAGAGATAGATATATCATTATAAATTTTACTACTACACAACTCCCGATCTAGATTCGGTCAATTAAATAATGTGTGACATTTGCCACATTTTATTATTAGACTAAGAATTATTCAATTAAATCTTATATGTCCACTGTCCACGGCGGCGTAGCTTCATAGACGCGACATTGACATGTAGCTTGTGTGTGTAGCCCAGCTTACTGGACCCTGTTCACGAGGCGTATTGCACGCGTACGTTTTCAATAATTTGATGAGCATTTGTGACAATGCCGTCGAAGGACTTATGCTTGTGCGACTGCCGGCTTATTAATCGGCGACTTCCGAAGTCGCCGAATTATATTGGACGCATCTAAGAAAAATATCGTAAATTATAAAATTTATAAATTAAATTATTAAATAAAATATATATTAAATAAAAATTTCAGTTATATGTTTTCTACCATATTCGACTAGATTATTGGTGTACAAACATGTTATTTTTTTTTACAAAAGGCGTATAATAACCAATGCGCGTCTAGCTACGCCGCCGAGGACAGAAGGCCTTAGTTAGTGCTGTGTATACTTACCCCGCTTCCTACGTAAGTTTACGTAGTGAACTTTAAAGTAGGTACCCGAATATAGTTATATAATATAGAATATATAACTCAAATCAAATGGGCCAATAAATTAAATTATGAACCAATAATCCTCAGATAATTCCTAAGAATAATAGAAAACCCATAGAAACTAAATTTCTGACGGGACATCTGAAATATGAATTAATACCAAATTCTTCTGAATAACCTGTGATTTCAAATTCATTTTCATTTCATTTCATTTTGCTTCAAAAAGGGAATATTTCCCTTTGGGTAAAATGTAGTAAATTCAATGTTTAGATCCTTTCTCTCCAGAGTGATTATCCTATTAGGCAGCGATAGATCATATATTAAAGGCAAAAAAATTAGGCAATTAACATAACTTTTACTTACAGGGATATACATTGCTTCTGGCCCCACACTAACTCTTTGTCGTGGCAACCAGATACAGCGACGGCACAAACAATTATATTATTATTTCAAATAAATGTGTACAGCATTTCATTACAATATAAATTTATAATTGCAAAAATGTAATCATGATGATATTTTTTCTTCCTCCCCAGCCGGGATTAGAACCCGGGACCTCTCGCTTTTAAATCACAGCCTCGATCGTAACACCACAGAGGTCATCAATATTTTAATCTACATTTTTCATAAGTTTTGTCGCTGCAAAATAGGAAAATGAAGATTCATTATAGAAGCCCCGCTAAATTATTACAATTCATTTGTTAATTTTATGTAATAAGCATGTAACAGACACGCTCACTCATGACATGGCAAAGCGAAATATCTAAAATAATTTAATACCCAATGAAAATGTTCTATGTGCCAATAAACAATCCTATAGCTAAGACATTGTACTTTATACTATTCTAGACTGTACTTTATACATTTAGTTCTAGAGACTTCTTATCCTAATGTGGGCACCAGTACTGTTATGATTGTACTGAAATAATACATTAATATAACTATAAATTTAAAATTTAGTGACCCTGCCTACAAAACTGACGTTCCTGGGTTCGAGTCCCGGTAAGGTCAAATATTTGTGTGATGAGCATATGTATTTATCTCTTAGATATCGTCGTCTAGTACCCATAACACAAGTCTTATTGAGCTTAATATGGGCCTAGTTCGATTTGTGTAAAATTGTCCTCTAATATTTATTATTATTATTATTATATGAAATCTTAACTCATAAAATTTGGTTCACTTTTTTCCTTGTAACATTGATAAATTACAATAAAACAGCGAAGAACCATCGCAGTGAAGTCTACTACCATTTTTTTTAAAGAATTAAAATCCGTCCACCCGTTTGAGCGCTAGTGTGCAAGAGACAGACACGAACTTATAACTCCCCTCTGTTTTCGTCGGGGGTTGAAAAAGATACCTATAGTCCGTTAACAGTTATTTTACCTCTGACATGTCTCATCAAAACACAGGGAGTAATGAACAGAGCTGTGTCAGTCTTCCCTTTACTAAACTAAGGGAAAGAAGAGGAGGAGGAGATTGATCTGCCCCTTAATTCCTGTGTTTTGATGACACATGTCAGAAGTTAAATAACTGTGAACGGTCACAGAGCTAGTGCCTGGGTTAGAAAGTATAGGGCGATTTCGCATTAGGCAGTAAAATTGTCGTGATACGTTCTAAGATTTAATGAGATGGGATTTTTTTTAAATCCAATAGATGGCAGTGTGGTATATAATATATAAGGGAGTCATAAACATATCAAAAAATGATTGGTGATATGGTACCTGCCCTAAAGCGTCACGTTTGCAAGATAATACGAAATCAAGACTCAATGTTCTTAAATAGTGTGCTTTATCCATATGTACCGCGAAAAAAAGGAGGTGTGTATGCAGCGCCATCTATTGGATTTTCAAAAAAACCTGCTTTAATTTAACATGTAGAGATATATAATTTGATATAGCCGCGCGGCTTTTATGTGAAACCTAGATCCTAGAGTTCGTGATTTGTCGAAATAAATCTCAAAAAATGATTTTTTTTAACTTAGTAGGTACAATTAAAATAAAGATATTTATTCACATACATTATAAAGTAAATACAAGATATTTTTAAACACTATGTACATAAGTCAAGTAATTAAAACTATGTATTTGAAAATTCATCATTGTTTAATTTCTTATTTGACAAGCCCATGTGGCCAACCATGATTAAATTAGAATTATCATTGAATGAAAATGTACTTTAGTGCGAAATACTGTTATTTGGGGTCACTGTGTAATCTCGCCGGAATTTTGTGGAGAATATGAAAAAATTTACGTTTCTGGGAAAGATATACGGGTGGGTCCGGAACTCAATACCTACTACGTTAAAAGCCTATGTAGATAAAAGTCTACCACTCATATTGGCCTCGCCTTTATCAGCTGTCGTCAAAAAGAACACACACGGAATCAGAAAATGCGTTTAAAAACTTGCTTATGTTATGCCGATTCGTGAATGGCATAACAATTTTATCATAAAAGAGCATAAAATAAGAACTAATGAGAGTTTTTTTTTCTTACTAGATCAGTTTTGTAATAAACTGGATCTGATGAGAATTTTTACTGTAAATAGAACGATTTTCAAAAATGTTGAAATAAATTGGATTTAATGATCGTATATGTCTTTAGTGTCACTACATACAATTACCACAATAAAAAAAAAAGTTTGATCTAATGTTTGTCTACGATATCACCATAGAGTAATAATGGTATCACTAGATATAATGTAGCTTGCGTGCTCGATATAAACATAACTACCGACTGTTGCTAGGCACCCTTAGATAGAAATTCACCCTGTACTAGTGCAACAGACTATTGCAGGAGGTTATTTCTTAATAACCAAAAGAAAAATTTAAAACGTGTATTTTTATTTAAACATTAGGGTTTAAGAGTATCATACTAGGGGTTAATGGGTTGCTAGGAAGTATTCTCCGATTACTACACTCAATCAAATTTAATGTTAGATTTCCTTTTTGTAGTGTTCGCAACGGCAGATGCTATTGCTATTTTTATGAAGAACATGTTTATAAAATCTATGGCCCGTAAATAATAGTACAGTTCCAAGTCCACTTTTAATCAACTTTATCACTTCGTTACTAATTTTTCTACTTTATATTTTATAAAGACATCGGCAAAATAATATCTCATATTACTAACGCGTCTCTGACAACCACCTTTATCAGAGAAAATACTTTATTTGAGTACATTTCTTTGTATTTCACAACGTTAAGTAATAAAATTGCAATGTCAAAGCATCTCATATTTATTACTTTTAGAGGTCATAGACAATTATCGATAAAGGCGACATTGAATCTACTGCGATCATTAGGTCCATAACTGGATCTAGTGGGAAATAAATTCCTCAGTAGATCCATACCTTCAAATCTGGATCTGATTAACGGATCTAGCCAAAAAATACTTCTCAGTAGATCCACACGGCAAAAAATTGGATCTATTGAGAAAAAAATATCTCACTAGATCCATTAGGGATCTGGTCAGTGGATCTAGTGAGAGTGATCGGTCTACGCCTAGTAAGAAAGGTATAACAATAATACTGAATATCTCATTTGCTATCGACGTTTTCACTGTTTATTAAATGTAAATAAAGTTAACTAGTGAGACCGATCCAGAGACGTCATTACTAATAACATAACATGGCGTCACGCGTTTTCCCATAATCCAATATGAACAAGGAAGCCATTAAATAAGTAATTTATCTTATGTACTCAACTCGTCGTACATTATCCGTCGTTGCATTTTTTTAAGTACAAGTAGATCTCCAGTAATATCGCTGCTTGGTAATAGTAGTCGTAAAAAAACTCCATCAACCCGCACTGAGCCAGCATGTTGGAGTAGGTATGGTTCAACCTTACTTGTCTAACCTCGGGGTGAATGTCTGTGCCCCTCGGTGGGGACATAATAAGCAATCTTTATTTTCCTACTTACGGTCTCGTCGTACGCCGCGACAAAATGCTTACTATAATATTATAAGTAGTATCTCTGCTACAACTACACAGTTACATAGAGCTTGCGTACACTTTAAATTCAACCTACCAGAAGTATCTACAGAATTGGGCCACGCTACTTCCTGGTGGTCATACTAATTTGTCATAATAGTATGATGTACTACGAGGATATGTACGTCCTCATAGTCATACAGTAACACCATATTTAAAAAAAAACCTTTATGAATAAATACTTATCTGTGAGTTGACAATGTAATGTAACAGAACAACCAACCCGAATTCGTTTTTGTATCTTTATCTACACACGTATCATAAACCCTCTTTACTGCGAACAAAAACCGCACGTTACGATCAGCATAATGTTAAACTACTTGGTAAAAACTCATTTCTTATATGAAAAATTACACATTCTGACCATAATGTGTAATTTTTCTACACATTATTACACTCAAATTTCGAACGCCGACGCCCGCCTGCATGCCGCCCCTAGTTTGTCTATGAAGTTGGTACTGGCATTCAAATTTCGAACGCCCGAAGATGGTGCTACAGAACAAGCTAAACAACTGCAGAGCCACAATGCCGGTCAAACATGCGGCTCCTGAACACATCAAAGAGAGCTTATGATATGTGTGTAGATAAACTAGTGTATGTAACTGTACATAATTAGGCATTAAAACTCTCGAGTGATATTATTATGAAACTCGCCTTCGGCTCGTTTCATAAACCCACTCTCGAGTATTAACGCCCTCCATTATGTAGCAGTCACATAAACTACTAATATAGGTATTTTATGATGATAACATTATACGGACCTTCTAACGGTGACTGACAACATAGCCTTCACATAACAGAATAGTCAGATGAATTATAACGTAGGTAATTAATTTACGACAGCTAATAAAAAATAAATGTTGTCTTTTGATTTGTGTATTCTCGTTAAAATAAAAAGGGGACCGTATTGTTGAACGGCCACCAGTATACAGGGTGACTGGTTAGTCGACCTACATAAGTTGGGAGATGCTTGCACGGATCAAAACCAACCATTGTTACTATGAAACACCCTACCCGAAAATTTACCGTTTTCGAGTTAGGGGCCTTTAAAGATTTTCGAGGAAAAATCCCACTTCAACATATTTCGCACCAATTTTCCTAATCTAGGTGATGAAGTCTAGGTATTTTGCTGGTATAAGGTAAAAATAGAGTTAATTTAATATTTAGAAACAAAAAAGAAACGACCACAGCAAAAAAAACCTATAATACAGGATTATGGTGAAAACCGAATATCGCATGTTTGCTTAATGGGTTGACTTTGAAGCAGTGTCACCAAAAAAAAAATAGTAACTGTTTGTGCAAACAAAACCTTAAAATCTCCAGTTCTCTAGCTATTCAATGAGGTACACTAGTCAACGTACACAAGTACTCGAAAACGGTAAAATTTCGGGTAGGGTGTTTCATTGTAACAATGGTGGTTTTTGATCTGTGCAAGCATCTCCCAACGTATGTAGGTCGACTTACCTTAGCCGACCGACTTAGTCACCCTGTATAAACAGCGTTGTTGCAAAACCGGAAGCACAATTTGACGAACTGTGTAGCGCTGCGGTTGCGGCTCTGCCTACCATGCGAGAGGTCCCGGGTTCCATCACCGACTGGGGTTAAAAAAAACACCTGGTCTTATGTGTGTGATGTCGCTGTTTCTGGTCTGCCTACCAAGCGAGAGGTCCCGGGTTCGATCACCGACTGGGGATATAAAAAAACACTGCGTCTTATGTGTGTGATGTCGCTGTTTCTGGTCTGCCTACCATGCGGGCGGTCCCGGGTTCCATCACCGACTGGGGTTAAAAAAAACACCTCGTCTTATGGTGTGATGTCGCTGTTTCTGGTCTGCGTACCAAGCGAGAGGTCCCGGGTTCGATCACCGAGTGGGGATAAAAAAACACTTCGTCTTATGTGTGTGATGTCGCTGTTTCTGATCTGCCTACCTTGCGAGAGGTCCCGGGTTCCATCACCGACTGGGGTTAAAAAAAACACCTCGACTTATGTGTGTGATGTCGCTGTTTCTGGTCTGCGTACCAAGCGAGAGGTCCCGGGATCGATCACCGAATGGGGATAAAAAAAACACTTCGTCTTATGTGTGTTATGTCGCTGTTTCTGGTCTGCCTAACATGCGAGAGGTCCCGGGTACCATCACCGACTGGGATTTAAAAAAACACCTCGTCTTGTGTGTGTGATGTCGCTGTTTCTGGTCTGCGTACCAAGCGAGAGGTCCCGGGATCGATCACCGAATGGGGATAAAAAAAACACTTCGTCTTATGTGTGTGATGTCGCTGTTTCTGGTCTGCGTACCAAGCGAGAGGTCCCGGGATCGATCACCGAATGGGGATAAAAAGAACACCTCGTCTTATGTGTGTGATGTCGCTGTTTCTGGTCCGCCTACCATGCGAGAGGTCCCGGGTTCCATCAACGACTGGGGTTAAAAAAAAACCCCCCGACTTATGTGTGTGATGTCGCTGTTTCTGGTCTGCGTACCAAGCGAGAGGTCCCGGGATCGATCACCGAATGGGGATAAAAAAAACACTTCGTCTTATGTGTGTGATGTCGCTGTTTCTGGTCTGCCTACCATGCGAGAGGTCTCGGGTACCATCACCGACTGGGATTTAAAAAAACACCTCGTCTTATGTTTGTGATGTCGCTGTTTCTGGTCTGCGTACCAAGCGAGAAGTCCCGGGATCGATCACCGAATGGGGATAAAAAAAACACTTCGTCTTATGTGTGTGATGTCGCTGTTTCTGGTCTGCGTACCAAGCGAGAGGTCCCGGGATCGATCACCGAATGGGGATAAAAAGAACACCTCGTCTTATGTGTGTGATGTCGCTGTTTCTGGTCCGCCTACCATGCGAGAGGACCCGGGTTCCATCACCGACTGGGGTTAAAAAAACACCTCGACTTATGTGTGTGATGTCGCTGTTTCTGGTCTGCGTACCAAGCGAGAGGTCCCGGGATCGATCACCGAATGGGGATAAAAAAAACACTTCGTCTTATGTGTGTGATGTCGCTGTTTCTGGTCTGCCTACCATGCGAGAGGTCCCGGGTACCATCACCGACTGGGATTTAAAAAAACACCTCGTCTTATGTGTGTGATGTCGCTGTTTCTGGTTTGCGTACCAAGCGAGAGGTCCCGGGTTCGATCACCGAGTGGGGATAAAAAAACACTTCGTCTTATGTGTGTGATGTCGCTGTTTCTGGTCTGGCTACCATGCGAGAGGTCCCGGGTTCCATCACCGACTGGGGTTAAAAAAACACCTCGTCTTATGTGTGTGATGTTGTTGTTTCTGGTCTGCCTACCATGGGAGAGGTCCCGGCTTCGAACACCGACTGGGGATATAAAAAACACCTAGTCTTAAGTGTGTGATGTCGCTGTTTCTGGTCTGGCTACCATGCGAGAGGTCCCGGGTTCCATCAGCGACTGGGGTTAAAAAAAACACCTCGTCTTATGTGTGTGATGTCGCTGTTTCTGGTTCCCACGACACAGGGTCCACACATCCCAGTAAGGGTCAGAATCAAAGTGCTTATGTGTCTGTATATATTTAAAAAAAAATTGAATTGCAGTCGTGTTAGAAAGGATAAGTGCTGGGGATCGATTGCTATCCAGGTAAGTTGTAAGTGGTATACGAATAAACTTATTTTTGTAGTCATTTAGGATCACTATTAAATTATTTACACAAGAGTTTAGGTTTATATAAACTTACTTAAGTGTTTGTGCAAGAAAGTAGGTACTTTATTGTACCGGTCACCGAGTGGGGATAAAAAAAACACTTCGTCTTATGTGTGTGATGTCGCTGTTTCTGGTCTGGCTTCCATGCGAGAGGTCCCGGGTTCCATCACCGACTGGGGTTAAAAAAAAACACCTCGTCTTATGTGTGTGATGTTGCTGTTTCTGGTCTGCCTACCATGGGAGAGGTCCCGGCTTCGAACACCGAATGGGGATATAAAAAACACCTCGTCTTAAGTGTGTGATGTCGCTGTTTCTGGTCTGCAGCCTACCATGCGAGAGGTCCCGGGTTCGATCACCGACTGGGGTTAAAAAACAACACCTCGTCTTATGTGTGTGATGTCGCTGTTTCTGGTTCCCACGACACATCCCAGTAAGGGTCAGAATCAAAGTGCTTATGTGTCTGTATATATTAAAAAAAAAATGTAATTGCAGTCGTGTTAGAAAGGATAAGTGCTGGGGATCGATTGCTATCCAGGTGAGTTGTAAGTGGTATACGAATTAACTTATTTTTATAGTCATTTAGGATCACTATTAAATTATTTACACAAGAGTTTAGGTTTATATAAACTTACTTAAGTGTTTGTGCAAGAAAGTAGGTACTTTATTGTACCGGTCCCACATATGAATGGATTTTTAATACTTTTAAGGTACCCATATGGTGAAATCCAAAAGCCTTACTGTAAAACCGACATTGCCAAAAATGATGTTGATATAGCAGTTGATAATATGAAGGAACATGCTCGACTCACAGACACCCCGATTCCTCAAATTTACAAACTGGAAATAACGACGCTGAAAAATAAAGGTACCCTTTTAGTCAGACCTTCGTCCGTTTAATAGTCTGAAAACATATTTATACGTACAAACATATTTTTCTTCAAAATTACTTCTTCAAATTTTAAAGATGTAAATGATGTTATAATTTCTAAGAATTTTGTCAGTTTCATTCTTGCAGAATATTATAACGCACATTGTGGAATCACAGTATTCTGTTCTGAAGAAGGGCGAAGACTGATGCAGAATATAGAGGAAATATTTCTAGTCGGAGCTGTCAGCAGCTGTCCTAGGCCATGTGTACGGTTTTATTCTGTTCATGCAAATCGTCAATAGGCCATGTGTACGGTTTTATTCTGTTCATGGAGATATTTGCAAATCGTCAATGGAAACTAATGTCACCACTCGTTTACTTTCTAATGTCGGACAAAAGACAAGAGCCATAAAAAATAAGAAATTTTAATGAAAACATGCTACTTCAACTTATCATAAACATGCGGCTTATGAAAAATTTAATATTAAAACAAAACAAAACTAACAACTTATTACCAACTTAATTATTTTTAAACACTTCGATGTTTAGTCACTTGCCTATAGTTTATTACAATTCATTTACAGTATAGCACGGACACCAAGAAGCAGTAGTGAACGACTTGAAACAGATGTATTGTATAATTCAGTTGCGTCCTGCTGTCAAGACGGTTGTGTCCCGTTGCATGTTCTGCAGGTTAAGAAAGGCTACCCCAAACATAATTTACTCAATTTCTATCCACTTCCGGTTTCAATGAGCAAAAAGTTTCGTTCTTCTTCTTCGTGTGGAAACTTCTAGGGAGGATCAAAGTAGATCCTTCCAGTATTCAGCCACCGCGATGGCTTTGTCATTAGCCTGCATAAGGTCGGCGTGTGTGTAGGAAGTCGGACACAGCGGGCACGATAGTAGGTGGCCGGAAGTTTGAGGGGCACCGCAATGGCAGCTTGTGCTTGCATCCTCAGGCAGGATGCCCCAGCGTCGCATGTTGTCTTTGGTGCGCCCGACGCGTGATCTCAGCCGGTTCAAGGTTTTCCACATCTGCCAGCCCAGGTTTAGTCCCAGAGGGAGTTGTTCCTCAGGTTTTCCCCAATCAGGGCTTATTTGGCTTTGTGTGGATTGCTCCCAAAGCCCAAGCCTTGCGAAGGCAGGCGTCTCAGCAAGAGGGTCTGTTGTGGCCAGGAAGCTTCTTCTGGATTTAAGACGAGGTTTTGCTGGCTCCTGACCAAACAAAGGATGGCGAGAGTCGTTGCATTGTTTCCCCCTCTCGAACATGGAGGCTACCTAACGGCGAACAGGGGGCGGAGCAATGCCAGCCAGGCGGTGCAGCATATCCGTGTGGGTAGGCTTCAGACAACCCGTGACTAGGCGGCAGGTCTCGTTTAGCGCCACGTCCACCTCCTTGGAGTGCGAAGAGTTGTTCCACACTGGCGCAGCATACTCCGCCGCTGAGTTGCAGAGAGCCAAGGCAATGGTTCTCAGTGTGTGCGGGTGGGCGCCCCACGTTGTGCCCATAATGCGTCGCAACAGGTTGTTCCTCGCGAAGACTTTGAGCTTGCTCTTTTGGCAGTGACATTTGAGCGATAGAGTGCGATCAAGCGTTACTCTCAGATACACCGGGGTAAAAGTATCTTCCAGCTTGTTGCCCTGCCAAGTGATGTTCAGCTTCTCTGTTGCCTTGCGGTTGTGGAGGTGGAATGCGCAGAACTGGGTCTTTGCTGGGTTTGGTTGCAGGTGGTTTTGCCTATAGTACACCGAGAGACTTTCGAGGGCACGTGTTAGATCGGTTTCCATGGTTTTAAATTTCTTAGCTTGGGCTGCAAGTGCCAGATCATCCGCGAAGAGGAAATGTCGCAAGTTTTCGAAGATTGGCTGATCGTTGGTGTAGATGATGAATAACAACGGAGACAGCACACTTCCCTGCGGCATCCCATTTTTTTGGTCGCGCCATCTGCTTTGTTTTTCTTGGAAGGAGACAATAAACCTTCTGTTCCGCAGCATCGAAGCCACCATTTGAGTAAGATGGTAGTCCCCGGACAGGTGAAATAGTTTTTGGATGAGCATACGGTGGTTGACTGTATCGTATGCAGCTGACAGGTCTACAAGAACCACGCCCGTAGCCAAACAAGCTTCGAAGCCGTTCTCAATTTGTTGCGTGAGGTTCAGGACCTGGCTTGTACACGACTTGCCAGCTCTAAAACCAGCCTGTTCAGGGATCAGCTTTTGGTCGACTGACGGTGCTATGCGCTGGAGGATCAGTCTTTCGAACAGCTTGTATACTATGCACAGCAGCGCTATCGGGCGGTAACTTTTGGCTTCGTCGGGATCCTTGCCAGGTTTAAGGAGAGCAACAACCTGTGTATTTCTCCACTCTGCCTGCATACCATGCTTGACTGAACGCTGATTAAAGAGCTGCAGTAACCAAATCCTTGCAACTGGGCCAAAGCGTTTGATCTGCTCCCCTCTGATGTCGTCTATCCCTGGGGCTTTCCTTTCCTTCCCCTTCCTTTTTAAGTTTACGCCGCTCTTCGGTATTCTTCGGAACCATCAAATGGTGTGTTTGGTGGCTTGTAGAATGATGTTACTGAACAGTTGGATAGTCTTAACGTAATGACTTCCATTCCGCCAGTATTGTTCAGGTCCACTCCTTCGACACTGATGTCCGACTTCACAAACACCGCACTGCCGTGTTGTCTGTGCGGGTTTTCACCAATGAGGGTCATGCCATCCACACGAGGTCAGTTATTGTCTGGTCCTCTATGTGTTTCCTGGATACAGAGGACGTCAAAGGCATTATTTTTCGACAGGTGCAAGGATCTGTTCTTTGTCGGGCGATATTCCTTCGATGTTGATCGAAGCCATGATTAATATTGGCCCTGATAAGGACCGTTCGCTGTTTGGTGTTGTCATATCCGGGTTTCTGCGCTCTAGTTTTGTACGTTTCGTTTCGTAAAAAAGTTTCGTTAACCTGAGTAGTTTAATACTTAATTACTACATACCCAAAACTATTTTTCAATGTTTCGATGTATGGCCTTGAAGGTAGTCCTGCCTAGTATTTAATCTTTTATTATAAAAATTAAATAGGTATATGTATGTACTCGTACAAAAGACTGTCGTTTTACGTTTTTCCGTGTACAATGGTATGGAACCCTTCATGTGCGGGTCCAATGTCCTACTCGCACTTGACCGGTTTTATTTAGTTTTACCATAGACTAATAATACAAGGAGAATAGCCATCCCAAACAAAAAATCGTGCTCCGTAAGAAAGATAAAATTGCCGTCCAGACACAGATGGCGTTAGCCCTGTTTGCTGCTTGCTTAGACAGAGACGGCTGTCTGTTTTTTGTACGTTATAATGCCCTAGGTGACGTCAGAGATTTATAAGACTACACTAGCGCCACCAGACTCAGATTAGATCTCAATATAATTCAAAACATGATCGTAATCATGATCTGAATGTTCTGGGTTCAAATCCAAGTATTTTTCTTGTTTTTTTTAGTGCTTACGTTTTCTTGTAAAATGGTACGGAACCCTTCGTGTGCGAACCTGACCGACCCGCCCTTGACCGGCTTTTTAAACCTTTTCGACTTCTCCAATAAAATTTGTATCAATTTTATTACAGGCGCAAAGGCATACAAGTAAAAATACATATATATGTATATATGATCCTTTATTGCACGGAAAACACAGTGGAAATTATAACAGAAACAGTATGCAAAGGTGAGCTTATTTCTAAAAAGAAATTTCTTACAGCTAACCTGTGAAGAAAAGAGAAAAATAAAATATAGAGAGGTAGTCCTAGTGTATAATTAAGAGTTAAAAGAAATAAATAAAATCAATATACTAATAATAATAATACCTTGGACACTATTTACACACATTGATCTAGCCCCAAACTAGGATTCCCTGTATCTTGGGTACTAGACAACGATACACACACATACATATATAAATATTATACTTAGATAGATAAACAACCATGACTAGGTTACAAACATTGGTTCTCATCAAACAAATATTTGCCCACACCGGGACTCGAACCCGGGACCCTTGGCTTCGTAGGCAGGGTTACTGCCGAGTGCCGACTCGGCCATTCGGGTCGTCAAATAAATCACAATACACCCTATGTAATTACTATAAAATAAATAAATAGAATACAATAAATACATAGATGTACATAAATACTATGAGATACCCACTATTCGGAAGAGTGGAGATGCTGTTTCAATTTTACTTGAAAGTGACCAAGGCTTTGCAGTCCCTAATAGCGCAAGGAAGTGCATTCCACTAACATATTGCCCTTAACCTAAACGAGTGCTCGTAAGCAACAGTGTTGTGCTGAGGAATTGACAAAAGTGACACCGTGTGAGATCTCCGAAGTCTATCCCCTGAGAAAAGATACTCAAAACGTTCACGAAGATATGCAGGGTAGCGCGGATTTCTCAAAATATTGAAGAGGAAGGAGAGAATGTGCATATCACGACGAAGTCGGATCGGGAGCCAGCCTAATTCCCTACGATATTGGGATACATCAAATGAAATACACGGTCAAGTGCAAATCGTGCTCGCAAACGAAGAGTTCCTTACCACTGCACAATGGAAGGGATGGTATGGAGTGAATAGGTTTTTTTTCTTTATTTTAATGTAATACAGCAAAATGTTAGTTACAAAGTTATTGGTTTTTCATGATCCATGTATGTATGTAATCAGGTATTTTATAAGTTTGTATGTGGTATCGTAAGAAATTGTGCTCCCTCTATTTAGACCATACATTTCTCTATAGTTTACCCGTAATATTGAAGTAATGACAAGGACATGGACATTGGGAGTCGTCGTTTGAGGGCCCGAGGTTTTCACAACTGCTCTAATTCTGATTAAACTATGGCTCTGGGGCTTTCCTGGTCCAGAGGATCTCGCTTGCTGTGCAGCGCGGTAACGCTGCCAGTGTAATGGGATTGTTTGCGTTATGTATTTGTATAATTTTTCCTTTTTAAGGTAATCCTAAAAATACGCGTGAAGCCCGTATATGTGTTAGAAAATTAATTACAAAAGTTGATCGCAATACTATTTGCAGTAACTACATTAAGTAAATAAAAAAAACTTTGGCTCAATAAATAAAACCTTATAAACAACATACAAAAGGTAATTTGTCCGCACTGGGGATCGAACCACGATGAAGATGAACCACTCATCCTTCCACCTTGCTGATAAGAACGGCGAACATTACAAATACGTTCTTTCGTTCGGCAATGAAAGCATTGAGATTGTGGTGGAGACTGAAATTACAATTTAGTGATGAAAAATACTATGAGCGACATCTAGATTGTTACCAATTAACTATTTTTCGATGTACGGTCACAGATTAGATAATAGTTACTACGTAACAGATACATCACTCCCATAGAAATGCGAAAATACCTACGCTATAATAGCCTACAAAATCTTATTAATAATAATTACTGTTCACAGCGAGAAGAAATGTACCATAAGTACCCGCACAAAGAGTCGAGATTGTGTTGCCCGCCGTGCGAGTCACGTGCAAGCGCGTCATCGCACGAATGCGCTAGGGTTGTACTTATGATGAATATTATTTATTACTGTAATAAAATGAATGTTGCGAAATAACCATAATAATTTATTAATCAATTAAATATGTTTGAGTTTTACTTTTTATAAAATGATCAAGTATGTTTTTTCCTTTTCTGAATTCTCGGTTACTGAATTTTGTCGTTGAAAATATCCTTAATCGCGTAAATAAATTTAATAAATAATCATAATATGTAAAAAGCGGTAAAGCGCGTAAATTAAACACAGAGTTGCTGAAACACTTGATTTTTTATTGTTAATTATATTTGTTACATTATACAATAAAAAAATGAAATCTTATTGATAGTAGTTGTTTCCTTCGGTTTCACCCGCGTGGACCCGCTATATGTGTCCCCTGGATAAAAAGTAGCCTGGTAGGTTTGTGAGTTTCTTTGTTACTGCGTGGCTCGGGGGCTGCTGACTATATGGCTGAGATTTACGGGTTCACGGGTAGAGGGTTCATTCGGGTGAATCTGCGGCCACAAGACCAATACAGATAAAAATTATATGTGCTTTAATTTTATGAAATGTTCAATGTTTTTTTTACCATCCCTGAACTTACGGTTATTTAATTTAACTGTTGTAAAAATTCTGAATTTTATGAATAATTTTAATAAATAATCTTTTGGAAAGCAAGGGCAAGGCGGAATGAAATTAATTTTTTGTAACTCATTCAGCAAAGTACTTCCCGGCCGGTTCATCAAAACTTTGTCAAAATTAAGTAAAAATGTTTTTTCCAATTCTTCGACGTACTGATTAAATGACTCCGATGGGACTTTCAACCCTCCGTAAAAAGAAGAATTTTTGTTATACGCCTTAAAATGGATATACAGTTTGGTATCATCCATATTAGGTGAATCTTTTAATTGAGCATTGAAGTAGTCGCAGTTATGTTTTTTACCACATTTGTGTAGTAAATATTGCAAAAAAGACAATTGAAAAAAAGACAATTCCTTTTTATTCACTCTTGAACTCCGACACCCGTCCACATCGCAATAACCGGGCATCTTGGTTGTGTCTTGGTAGCGAGCGCGGGAAACGTGACGCATGTGCGCAGTCTCGCGTGTGCCAACCAACTGCCGCTTGGGTCGGTACCGACCTACTGTGCGGTAGGCACTTATAGCGCGACCTTGAGCGAGTGACGGAGGCCTGGTACGGTGCTTTGTATGGCGATGGACACTCTTATTTATGAAAATGAAAATATGAAATATTTATTTGTAACTTAATACTACAAGGTAACACAGTAGATGTATGCTTAGTTAGTAATCTTACATTTAGATTGTAGAAAGCACAAAGCTCCCCGTACTAATATTAGTATTACATTAGGTCCTTACATATGAAATTGGCGTTTTGCATGGGAGGAACATAGGCGTTTTTTTTTTAAATATAATATATTTATTTAATCAAATTATGTACCATTGCTATCTATACACTTTTGCCATCTCATAGGTAGTTCTTCGATCTCTTTACTAAAAAAAACATTCGGACGGGAATCAATAAAATCTTTGAAGGCGGTTTGGACTGTCCCACCGGAGTTGAATTTTTTCCCTTTCAAGAAGTTATCCAAATTTCGAAAAAAATGGTAATCTTTTGAAGGAAGGTCCGGAGAGTACGGTGGATGTCTTAGACATTCCAATTGAAGCTCCTCTAATATGGTAGCCGACTGTTGTGCAGTGTGTGGTCTAGCGTTATCATGAAGCAGCAGTGGCCTAGAGCGATTGACCAGCCTCGGTTGTTTAGCAGCTAGCTTTTCCATCATGATTTGCAGTTGCTGACAATAGACATCTGCCGTAATCGTCTGGCCAGATTTAACAAAGCTGTAGTGAACGACACCAGCACTAGTCCACCAAACTTTTACAAGTAACTTTTTTGGAGTCAATTTTCGCTTGGGGCATGGTTTGGCTGGTTCGGCAGGGTTCAGCCATTGCGATGAGCGTTCCGATTATCGTACAGGATCCACTTTTCATCACAGGTAATGATTCGATTTAAAATCCTTTCATTATTGTGCCGGGTGAGTAATGCAACGCAGCAGTCAACGCGCGTTTGTTGATTTGCTTCACTCAGTTCGTGAGGTAAGTACCCACCTTTCAAGCTTTTTCACCTTCCCAATTTGCTTCAAGTGGATTAAAACAGTTTTATCACTAACACCGCACCCTGCAGCTATCTCGGACGTGGTTTGCGATGGATCCGCTTCCACAATAGCCTTCAATTCTTCTTTATTAACTTTGGTCTCCGGCCGTCCACGGGGCTTGTTCTGCAGGTCGAAATTTCCAGAACGAAAACGTTGGAACCAAAAACGCACTGTGTTTTCTCTTGCGGCACCGTCGCCATACACATCATTAATCCTTCGAGCCGTTTCTGCAGCACTGGTGCCACGGTAGAACTCATACTCGTAAATAACGCGATAGTTCAAGTTTTCCATTTTGTAAGCTGAGTGACGCAAGAAAAAAAACAATTGAGGAAAGAACAAATGAATTATAATTTTAGAAACACAAATACATGAGTAAACCTAACCATAGAGGAGATATTTGAAATCAAAGTAGCCAGTACGGCGAAACGCCAATTTCATATGTAAGGACCTAATATTACTCTATGGTTTTACTATCTGTCATGTAATTTTTCTGTTGTGTCAAAAGTCTATTAAAATATGCATGTCATTTTTGAAAGCTACGAGTTTTTCCTAAACGTTACGGTGTTCAGCGTTAACAAAGTCATGGGGAACTATATACTATGTATAAGGTTTGGTAATAAATTCGAAAACCAATGAAAATATCTTGAGTTCAAACTACAGTCATAGTGGTGATAGTTAAGGGTTAAAAACCTCCTAAGAATATGTTTGTTCCTAGTACCTTTTTTATAAGATTTGGAGATCTCTTTCTATAACAAGCGAGTTCACCTCTGCTTATACTTCAAAATATCTCCGTGTAACTTCTTACAACACTCGCCTGCTCTCCTAGTACTTTAGCAAAAATATGATTGATTTATTAATTCGTGGTTCCTTCGTGAAATTATTAACCGCAAAGGGGTCTTACAGAACCTTAGATATATATAAGCATAAAGCTTGTTATATTTTCAACTGCACTAATGGGGGAAAAAAACACTGTTCAGTCAACTGAACTGTCCAATTGAACTAGTGGAACTAACTAAGGCAATTTTCATCGGCAATTTTTGGTCGGCATCTCAGATGTTTGGTGTGTTCGTAAGAGTTCTTATTTGACAAGATGGCGGCGTCTCTTGTACTCTTGCAGTTTTAATTAACCCGTAAATACTAGTTATCTCGATATTATTACAAAGAAAACGTCATAAACTTATTACGATAGTGACAATTAATAGCCACAAGTGTTTTTTGAGCGTGGGAGCCTGGTGGGAGCTCTTAACGCCAGTGAAATTGACTAAAACCTGTGCGGGAAACTCCAGTGAATCCAGGCTTCTGAACTAGGTACTCAGTGACTATTAGAACATTAGTTATCCATATTGCTTCATCATTATAACGTTAGAAACAGTGATAATTAATAAATTATCATATTAGAACTCAGTGAAATAGACGAAAACGTTAACCGGAAAGTTCAATGACCCCTACATAACAGACCATAATTCCGAGCGCAAATCTTGCAGTGCACAGTATAAACATGATTTGTTCCGAGGGTAAAGGTGCAATAGACCGTCTGGAGCTTATGAAATGTAATGAATGTAAGGCATGTTTTCATCATAGTTGTTTAAAGTTGTTCAAAGTTTAGAGAACATAGCTCGGAATTACGAAGTACATTCAAATGTGACTCTTGTAACAACGTAACAAGGCGCATACGGGTGACGGATGACACTCCGGTCCGAAGTGGAGCAACGACGCTCGCGCCGTTTTTACCGCCGCTGCCGACGTCGCAACTTCCCGCGGCAGGAGGCGACGTCGAAGCGAACCTATCATGCCAGGAAATTGATGATAGTACGGAGACTGGATCTGGTGCGAAGATTACTCATGGATGTTGGGATGTGTTTTTTTTTTTTTTTATTACTTTATTTGGACAAACAACAGTAATAAACTTTACAAAACATACATTACTAACACAAAATACATTGTAAGCTTACTACCTTATACGTTCATCACTAAAACATACATTTATAAAAATAATGTGATACAAATATTTTTTTGATAATTTTAAAATACTTAATCTACCTTAAACTCAAACCCATATGATTTGTTAGTTCTTTTTTAAAAGATGTTTTTTTTGCTCCTAAATATGTCTATCGACAGCAACCTCTCATTATAGGTATGGCAAATTCGATGTAGCGGCGCACGAAGACCGGAATTGGTGCGCGTTGGATTTAGATAAAAAAGTTTACAGGGACGGCGTGGCGTTGCTGTATGTGGGGCAAGGTATTTAATTTCTTCGACAAGCTCCGGACAATCATAGTGGTTGTTACATATGTTATATAAAAATAATTCGTCGGTTATTGTGCGTCTAGAGGCCAAACTAGGTACTTTATAGAGTGACATGAGGTTTTCGTAGCTCATTTTGCTACGTGTAAGTCTATAGTGTATCGATTTGAGGGCTTTTTTTTGTATGTTCTCAAGTTTGTCACTGTAAACGGCATAAAAGGGATTCCATATAATAGAAGCATACTCCAGTTGGGATCTTACTAGGGTTTTATAGAGTGTCATATATGTAAGTTTTTTATTAAAGTTTTTACTAACCCTTAATATGAAACCGAGCATCTGATATGCTTTCGTACAAATTTTCTCTATATGGTCGTCGAAAATGAGTTTTTCATCGAAAAGGACACCCAAATCTCGAATTGAGGAAACCCTCTCCATTTCATGGCCACCGATGTTGTATGGTTGGAGTATCTTGTTCCTATTACGCGTAAAAGTTATCTGTTTACATTTATTATGCGCAAGTTGAAGTTTGTTAGTTAGACAAAACTCGTGGAATCTATTAAGGTCTTCTTGTAAACTAATACAATCTTCCAGAGAATTATTTTTTTTAAAGATTTTTAAGTCATCGGCGAACATTAGTATCTGACAATGTTGGAAGCATTGGTTAATCCTATTATGTATTATGTATATATTAATGTGTTGGAGATTATGAGGATGGTGAACGAAGCAGTGACGGAAAAAATAGATAGCTTGGAATTAAAAATACTGAGAAGGGAGGCAGCAGCAAACAGCAATGCACTAGAATTGGAAAATAAAACGTTAAGATTGGAGTTGCAGAAAGCGAATGATCTGAAATTAAGGCTCTGAGAAATGAATTATCGCAACATCTCCCATCTAGTGGGGGAAATCGGGATTATGTTGGATTTGGAAAAAACGGAACGGGCGCCGCCGTTGACGCCGAAGCGTGTGATGTCAGCGCCGCCCGCGCCGGGGCTCCACCACCACCACCACCGGCTAGAGATGCGCAGGTGGCCGCACCGGCCCCAGAGAGCTATGCGGCGAAGGCGATGGCGAGGAGCGCGGCCCGCTCGGATAATGAACTAAGCACTGTACGGGTTCAACAACCGATTCCGAATCTGCAACATGGGGATGAGTGGATTGAGGTAAGATCAATAAAATTAAACCCGGTAAAAAAAGGAAGAAACGCGTCAATTCGTCAAATTCAAGCAGTGGAGCGTAAGAAATGTTTGCATGAATGTAGGCTACGAAAGGATACCAATGAAACAGGAAAATTTAGAAGAATATGTACAAGAAGTGATCGGGAAGGAGGCGTATTTAAAAATACAGAAAGTAACACCTAAAAAAGAAATGCTTCTTATAGAATTTTAGTAGCGGAAGCTAATTACGAAAAAATATACAATGAGAACATTTGCCTGGTAGACGCAGAATATAATGAGTGGATTTGGTTTCGCTCCAAAACATAAAAACAACAACAACGACAACCCTATGCAACCTAGTGTTCAAATCAGTATGTTATATCAAAATGTCGACGAAGTCATACTGGAGTCCTCTGGGGCGGATTTATTTGCGATCACAGAAACTAGTTGCAATGAATCAATAAACGACGCGGAGATAACACCAGCCGGATACCACATACTTAGAAGCGACCGTTCAGATGGACGCAAGCTGGGAGGGGTGCTGCTGGCGGCCGCACCGCGACTCGAGATGCGACCACTACCAATACCGGGTGACATTAGATTAGATTTTTATAAATTCGAACTATTGTGTGCTTCTTTGTACATGCAAAACCGATATTTGATTACATGCTGTGTTGTTTATATTCCACCACATACAATAGACAATTAGTACAGGGTATTACTTAGTGTGTTGGAAAAAATATGTGTTAAGTATAAAAATAACGTTATTGTGCTAGGCGATTTTAATTTGTTTTCTTGTACTGACTATGTTAATCAATATTACGAATACTTTGTGGCCTTCTGTGAACTCATAAGTACAATTATGACCCTAATTGCAATGACAGACAGCTAGACCTAGGGTTGAGCTCTCGCGACGGTGGCGGGGTGGCGGTGAGCGCGGCCGATGACGCGCTGCAGCCCGTCGACGTTTACCACCCGCCGCTCGCCGTCAGCGTGCGCGCGCGCGCCTCCCTCGACCGCGACCCGCACCCGCCGCGCCGCCACACGCACGACAGGCGGCCATTCACCAAAAGATGGAATTTCTACAAAACTGATTACTAACAATTATAACCTTTTATAGCGTGTATAGATTGGCGCGAAATTTACAATATAGATGATCCTGATCTAGTGTTAAATTACTTTTATGGAGAGATTAATGATGCATTAGATACATGTGTGCCTCCCAAAAGGCAAAACCTTAACTTTATTAGTCATGTTTATCCCGTTTTGTATACGCCTGAGATTATTAAAAACATTAAATTAAAATATGTACTGCATGAAAAGTACAAAACGATCGGATTGCGCACAGATTATGAGGCTTTCTCTGGATGTCGAGCAATAGCAAAGAGTGAGACGACTGTAGCTCATGAGAGTTATCAGATCCGCATTCAAAACCACCTGGCGACTGATCCTAAAGCCTTTTGGGGATACATGAGGTCTAAAAGAGGGAAGTCATGTCAACAGAAATTGATCGAGAGTGGACGTGTCCTGTCAAATCAAGAATGTGCAGAGGTATTCGCGCGGTACTTCCACTCGGTGTACAGCCCAGAGCCGGTAGATCTGGACGTGGCGGCGGCGGGACGGTGGCGGCGGCGGCACGGGTACACCGAGCGCTCGCACGCTTGCCGCCCAAGCGTGCTGTGGGGCCGGATGGCATCCCTCCATTCGTCTTCAAGGATCGCCGCATGATGTTGGTGGAACCGCTACTGTATGTATGTAATCAATACGTGCTTGGCGGTCGCGAAGTTTCCCGATCGATGTAAGATTACTCGGGTAGTACCGGTACCGAAGAGTAGCGGAGGCACGGATCCTAGCCACAATAGGCCAGTGGCAGTACTGAGCACCCCGGCGAAAGTGTTTGAGACGGCCATAGACCACTATTTATATACTGAAGTAAGTGCCCAGCTACCAGACGCGCAACATGGCTTTCGCCCTGGACGGGGGGACAACAGGGAATTTGCTTGGGCTGATTAGTAATCTGTTGCCAGCAGTAGTCGCTGGAGGACCAATAGATGTAGTCTACTTTGATTTTAAAAAGGCCTTTGACACGGTGGACAATGATATTCTGTTGCGGAAGCTTGCTGATGCTGGTTGCACTCCGCACCTTCTTTGCCAGCTACATGCGAGACCGGCAGCAGTACGTGGACTGCAGCGGACACCAGTCGGAGACATATTGCACGAGATCAGGCGTCAGCCAAGGGAGCAATCTGGGACCTCTGCAGTTCATTTTGATGGTAAATGACCTGCGGAGGTAGTTAGGGAATCAACCTGCCTTCTTTTTGCCGACGATATACAGCTGGTTCGTGAACGCAGTGAGGACTCGGATCATGACAAACTGCAACAGGATGTAGATAGTGTTGTAGAGTGGAGCAACTCTAATAAGCTATATTTCAACGTCTCAAAATGCTCAGTGCTTTCATTTAGCAGAGCTCACAACCCTCGCATTCGTGAGTACGGTATGGGTGAGGAACCACTGCGGCGCGTCAGTGAGATCAGAGACCTGGGAGTTCGATTCACGTCTAAATTGAACTTTCACTAACATGTAGTCGAAGTTTGTAAGAAGGCGTACCGCAACTTAGGCTTCGTTTTAAGACAGTCAAGTGCATATTTATACGAAGCACTCGTTAAAAGTCACCTGGAATATAATGCTGTTATTTGGGCTCCGAGCGAGGACAAATATAAAGCAATGGTAGAAAAGATACAGAAAAATTCGTAAGATTTTTGTATCTCCGATTATATGGGGTTTACCCGGGCTTTCCTCTGGTATATCCTGCCTCATTTGTGCTCGGAATGGTGGGATACACAAAATTGGAGATAAGAAGGGATGTGGCAATCACTAAATATTTATACGATTTACTGCGCGGTAGGCACTCAAACCCAGTAATACTGGAACAGGTACAGATGAACGGGCCATTTTATTATGTGTGTAAGAGACGCCGCCCGCAGCTGCTGGATGTGCCGCGCGCGCGCACCTGCCTGCTGCAGCGGGCGCCGCACACTCGGGCGTTGCGCGTGCTGAATATGGTAGCTGGCGAAATCGATATTTTCAACTGCTCGTCTAATGAGTTCCAGAAGGCCACATTAAATATTCTAACTTAAAGTTAGGAATTAATATGTTTGTGATTATTATTATTTTGTTGTTGTATTTGCTAAGTTGCTTCTCTGTAGCAAATAAGTTAAAATATACTTACCGCATAAGGTTTTGCCTGTATTGGTAGGTGTATAAGGATAAATAAATAAACTGTCACCTGTCGCGACAATTCTCCGTTCAATAAAATTTACATTTGAAATTTGGTAATTGTGAACGACATGTTGCGACATTTTGTCGAAATGCCGCGACATTATCAACCTACATTATCAAAATTCGAATCCCTTGTTCCGATATGGTGCTAACGTCGTCTAGCTCTAGAAGTGAAAGTGAGGGAAGTGACGATGAAAACGTGGAAATACAACAGATGCGGCAAGAACAATTTTTTCCTTCTCCATTCGGATTTTGCGACATTTTGACTGCTGTTTTTACTTATAATTGTCGTGACGTCATGACAAATTTGTCAAAACTCGATATAATTGTCAAGATCTTTGACAGGCGCTTTTTGACAAATGTTAGCTATATGAAACGGCTTTTCATCACGACATATGTCAAGTCACTTTTTGACAAATTTGTCAGCTTTTTTTTTTTTTTTACTATTTTTGTGCTAACGTGCAATCAGTGCGTACACTTTAAGCAGTTCTGGTGCATGATTAAGTGGCGTGCTAGGCAATCCCTTCCACTGTCGGGTTGCCTAATAAGTGTGGGTTAGATGGCGTCCCATACATGCTTCCTCTTCAGCCGTCTTATAGTAGGGGGAGCGCCCAGTGCCGAAGCAAGCTCGTTTTGGTGGCGGTTAATCCTTCCCTCATAGGTTTTGGTCAGGCGGTTAACTTCTTCTTTGACAGTTGGCATCCGTAGGTACTTGTGTACTTCATCGTTTCTGGTGAACCATGGTGCGTTAACAATGCTTTTGAGGACGTAGTTCTGATATCTTTGAAGTATTTCCACATTGGAGTGACTTGCTTTCCCCCACAGCTGTATTCCATAGGTCCAGACTGGCTTCAGTATCGATTTGTAAATGAGCAATTTATTGTTAACTGACAGCCGAGACTGCCTACTCATGAGCCACTGGAGGGACCGACTTCTGTGATTCAGCTCGTCTCTTTTCTTCTGGATGTGCTCTCTCCAGGTTTCTCGCCTGTCTAAGTGGAAACCTAGGTACTTTTCAACTGTCTTATGTGGCATAACATCTTCACCAAGTTTTACTGATGGGCAATCGCCTTTCCTCAATGTGAAGGTGATGTGATTTGATTTGATTGCACTGGCTTTTATTCTCCACTTTTCCATCCAGCCATGCACTTTATCTAGATGCTTTTGCAGGGTTTTTGATGCTGTCTCTGGGTTTTTGCTAGAGGTCAACACAGCAGTGTCGTCTGCAAAAGTAGCTGTCATCACAGTTTTCGATTCTGGCACATCTGAGGTATAGATCAGGTATAAAGTAGGCCCCAGAACTGATCCTTGTGGTACTCCAGCTTTGATTTCCGAGAATGTCGATGTAGAATCATTTATTTTGACATAAAATATCCGACATTCTATGTAGGACTTTAGAAGAAGATACATATTATGCGGTAGTAGGTTCTTCAGCTTGAATAGTAGTCCTTCATGCCAGACCTTATCAAACGCTTGCTGTACATCCAGAAATACTCCAGAACAGTATTCCTTTTCTTCCAGCGAAGTACGTATTTTTTCACACACTCTGTGTACCTGCTCTATTGTCGAGTGGTGACTTCTGAAGCCGAACTGGTGATCTGGAATAATTTTGTTGCTTTTCATACAGTCGTTCAAACGGCGCGATATTATCTTCTCGAATACTTTGGACAGCACCGGCAGCAGGCTTATTGGTCTATAGGATGATACCATATGCTCTGGTTTTCCAGGTTTCGGAACCATTGTTATTTGGGAGACCTTCCATATTGCGGGATAGTGTGAAGTCCGTAGAATACCATTAAATAGTTGGTTAAGGAACATTATGCACTTTTTTGGTATTTGTCGCAAAACTTCAGCTGTAATCAAATCAAATCCCGGCGACTTTTTACTTCTAGGTTCAGTATTGTCTGACGAACTTCCTTGGGAGAACAGCAGCGTAGAGGTGGGCTGAGTTGTAGGTCACTTTCGAGAATGGATGTAATTTCTTCGTCTATCCTGTCACTCTCTGCACTGGTGTTTGGTGTGAACACGTCGCTTAAAAAGACTCTGTACGCCTCGGCTATCTCCTCGTCTGTTTTTGCCCGGAAAAATTCAGCTTTTTTGAACGGAAAAATGTCACGACAGGTGACAATTATGTCAGCCTGTCAGCTTTATTGAACAGGGCCCAGGAAGAAGCGACTGAAAGCACAACGCTTAGAAAATTCACCGCTAACAGGCGTTATGTCAAGCAAGGCGTGTGAACAATAATATCAATCAATCAATAATCAGTACGGAGCCCTAAAAAACAAAATTGTATGGAACTGTCACGCCGATTAACATTTTGCGGGGCTTTTATCTAAATATCTTAAAATTAAATTAAACAACTTGCTACAAAGTCGAAAAAAAAACGATATTCAGTGATTTATTTAACTATTTTATTAATATTTAGATACCTACCTATCCATAAAAACAAAATAGAGTTACCATGATGGAATACAGATGTGTCACTAACTCAAAATACTATGGAGTTTGAAAAGTACATGTATTAGTTAGCTATTAGAACTTATAAACTACCTATATTAGGCGTGATGTAGAAATAATTGTTGTAATAATACCTATATTCAGTGTACATAACTTATAACGTTAAGTTACGCGTATACCATACGGACCGAACTAAGTACTTTTAAAATTGTATACATGGTATTGTAATATTCTTAACCGTAATCCTCATCTCACTCAGTACGTTAAAATTCATAAAGGAATTCCCTTAACGTTATAAATTTTAAGATTTAGAGCCAGCAAGCAACGTGATAACGAGTTTTTAAACTGAACTGTGGTAGGTACAAACGTACATGTTTCATGTAGTCAATGGCGTTACACACGTTATATAATTTGAATTCTTATTTAACACGTATATTTCTCGAAATAAATTCAGATATTCAATATTGATCTTACAACAAAATCACAATAGCACAGCAATTATGTACATTAGACAAACAACCCATTAAGGAATTCGTTATTGCGAATAATTTTAACTAGTTTCTTGGTAACCACATATATTATACAAAATAATAAACAACATACTGTACATAAGACTATCCACAAAACTCATTGGGAGTATAATGTAAATTAACAACTCCGATGTTCACAACAACGATAGACAAGACATTAGTGAAATACGGTCCTTCATATAAAATTACATGAACTTCTCCAAAAGTTTAGAAGCAAAGTTGTGAAATGGTGAATATTCTGTTAGGTAATTATAATACCCATCATAACTTCCCTTGGATCTACTATTGTACGTACAAGATACTTGTGAGTTTCTAAGAATTTTCTTCTCATTTTTAATTTTGTGATCAGAATAAGCGAGCCTCCACGGTTAGTGCTCTTTAACGACCTCTTTTTAATTATCTTATACGTTTGTTTCACGTTGTTTTGACTCATATATTACTATTTACAAACAAAGTAGTAAAATTAGGTATTTTATAAATTAGGTATCTTACCCGCTAAATATTATTTCATGTTTTCCCTTCGAAACGATAACATTACACACTCGCAATGACTTGAAGGTATTACGTAGGTACCAAATAATGTTGTGCAAAGTAATTACATAAACATCAGTATAGCCATAAAATATCAATATTACTAATTCATACAGTTAGTTACAGATCCACATGATGCGGGTTGTAATCATCGAGCGTAATCCTTTCTAATAGCGCCTTCCTTTTTTGCTCATCATACATATCTGAATAATATGACTTCAAGTGAGTAGTGCTAACGTCATATGGAAACGTAGGGTTGTAGCGCATGTGTCATTATTTATGGATGGTTCTATAGATATGCTGGGTGTCACTGATTCCGCATAATTTGTGATGAGGTCGTTAGCTGATAGTTACGGTTTTCGATTATAGAGGGCTTTTCGTGCGAAATAATGCGTTTGTACGAGTGACACGTGACAGCGGTCTCACTCACACGCAACATCCACACGTGTCACTCACACAAACACATTTTGCTGCTTAAACGAAAAGCACTTACGCTCATTTGCACTAAACGTAAGTTAGGCTTGTCCTAGTTAAGATTCACGTCAGCCTAAGAACTGCCTAACTGCAAAATTTTATTGCACTGACAGATTGGACTTAGGAATGGCTTAGGGTTAGTGCAATAAATATTTTTTTGTACTAAACAAGTTACGAAAGAACTTAGGCGATTCTTATGTTTAGTGCAAACGGGTGTTACTGTCGTTTTCGTACATTACACATTACATTTTATTAACTTGCTGTGAAGCGTCTTGAAACAGGTTTAAATATATAAAAATAATAAATTAAATGCAGTAGCTCTAAATGATACGTTCAAACATAAATAAATTGGTATTAGATATGATTATCAATAAAGAATCTGTCGAGTAGGAGATCTTGTGTTAATTTTAAATACAGACAAGATGATGATGATACAATGGAAATTTAAACATATTGAGAAGTCGGTATATTCATCTATCCATATCATATACCATTATATATACCATTTCCAACCAAAAAGTTCTTCGCTAGTTTTTAAATGATAAGATAAGATTTTTATTCATACATGTCATTTCAATGCACGATTTCTACAATAAAATATAATTAAATAATTCAATTCAATCAATAAATAATAATGTCATTATAATAAAATTTCATAAAGTAAAATGTCTATGTATATATGCGAATTGCGTCTTTTTTAAATAATTTCAATTTATACCTTATGTATAACCACAATCGCAACAGAAAACACCCCGAGGAACACCCAGGAAGCGGTGGAAAAATTGTCTAGAGGACAGGAACACCCAGGAAGCGGTGGAAACATTGTCTAGCTAGAGGAAGATCTGAGGGGCATTGGCAAGAAAACATCTTTGATCGCACATCGCACGAAAAGTGCGGAATAATGCGTTTGTACGAGTGACACGTGACAGCGGTCTCACTCACACGCAACATCCACACGTGTCACTCACACAAACACATTTTGCTGCTTAAACGAAAAGCACTTACGCTCATTTGCACTAAACGTAAGTTAGGCTTGTCCTAGTTAAGATTCACGTCAGCCTAAGAACTGCCTAACTGCAAAATTTTATTGCACTGACAGATTGGACTTAGGAATGGCTTAGGGTTAGTGCAATAAATATTTTTTTGTACTAAACAAGTTACGAAAGAACTTAGGCGATTCTTATGTTTAGTGCAAACGGGTGTTACTGTCGTTTTCGTACATTACACATTACATTTTATTAACTTGCTGTGAAGCGTCTTGAAACAGGTTTAAATATATAAAAATAATAAATTAAATGCAGTAGCTCTAAATGATACGTTCAAACATAAATAAATTGGTATTAGATATGATTATCAATAAAGAATCTGTCGAGTAGGAGATCTTGTGTTAATTTTAAATACAGACAAGATGATGATGATACAATGGAAATTTAAACATATTGAGAAGTCGGTATATTCATCTATCCATATCATATACCATTATATATACCATTTCCAACCAAAAAGTTCTTCGCTAGTTTTTAAATGATAAGATAAGATTTTTATTCATACATGTCATTTCAATGCACGATTTCTACAATAAAATATAATTAAATAATTCAATTCAATCAATAAATAATAATGTCATTATAATAAAATTTCATAAAGTAAAATGTCTATGTATATATGCGAATTGCGTCTTTTTTAAATAATTTCAATTTATACCTTATGTATAACCACAATCGCAACAGAAAACACCCCGAGGAAAACCCAGGAAGCGGTGGAAAAATTGTCTAGAGGAGAGGAACACCCAGGAAGCGGTGGAAACATTGTCTAGCTAGAGGAAGATCTGAGGGGCATTGGCAAGAAAACATCTTTGAGAACGGAGGCCAAGGCCCAAAAAGGGTTGTGGAGTCGTAGGAATGTAAGTAAATAAATAAGTATAACCACAGTACAACTAACAAGAGAATTGGTAACAAGCAAAGCGAAGCGCAAGGCGTCTTCTACCTTTTCTCGAAGCGCATCGTCGTTTTTTGAACCCACACAACTTGGGTTTGGATTAGACCAGATAAACAAAATTCTCGGGATATGATGTCAATAGTAGACTGATTTAACATATAAAGCTAGCTCTTATACTTTAGATTTTATTGAAATCTAAAAATCCCCGACTTGTCACTGACTCACTGATGTATATTAAAATTCTTAGGGTGCTTCCTGAAGTCCTAGAAAGCAGAAATTTGATATGTACGCTAATACACCAACAACAAAACAATCTAAATCTTGAACTTTAAAGTAGAGTTTGTGAAGTTAGAGCTTGTAGAGTTAGGGCGTATAGAGTAAGAAGCTTGACTCTCCATGAGATCTGATAACTTTTTCACAGTGTGGTCATATGGTCTCGTCTTGGCAACATTTTACATGAAAATGTTTTTGTTGGGATTAAATTTGTCAGAATATAAAAAAAACTTCGCTCATAAATTAACAGAGATATATTTCCGACCTCTTATATGGATATTGGGAACGGATACATTGTCAGTCCGCAAGGGCATGCAGTATCTAGATTAAAATGTCTAATAACTGAACGAAATAACGGTAAGTAGATGCCACAATGCAGCCGAACCGTAGAGCCAAAAGAGCCACGGACTGGCTCCCAATAAATGCAAAAAGAAAGCGTGGCCGACCCAGGAAGATGGAGTGATGAGTTGGGTCTGTAGGACAAGGAATGGAGGGAGACCGCTGATATGAGGATCGGATAGAGTGGAAGAGGGGGACATAGGCCTTTGCCCATAATTGGGACATAATGGGCTCGTCATAATAATAATAAATAAGATACCAATATACCAAAAAAGTTTAAGTTTTTCTAATCAGTTTCGCTAATTCTTGTGTATAGGCAGCGGATGCGCCTCAGTGTTGATTACGTACTTATTCAAGTCGAGCAGATGCCTGTCATCGCTGAAGAGCAGATATAGGTACTTGAGGGTCTCGGAGAGAAAGAATGATTCCATCATGTCGCGAGGAGGAGGCCGTTGCGACCGCACGTTGCCAAGCGACGTGTAGCCGGCTGGCACACGCGCATATTCTTCCAGGCCCTGTCAAATGCAATAAGATGTTAGGTCCGGTGAAGAAGACACTGCAATAACACGAGGATAGTTCGTAAACCTAAACAAGCGGAACTCCATTTTTATTGACTCCAAACCATAGCCAAATTC